>JAWPHD010000002.1:0-1316310 GCA_037043455.1 Cyrtodaria siliqua
CTTTCCCAGCCAACCTCCTTAAGGTGATTTTTTTTAAGCCAAGCCAGGCCAGGCCAATGAGACTAGGCTAGTTAGGCCAAGCCATTTTCTGTGTATGCGATTGTGTTGGTATTTATAACACATGTTTATTAAAAATTAATAGATGCAAATAGGGACCAAATGATCCTTGAGTTGGTATTTCATAATTCCTTATTTAAGAGCCCAAGATGACCTGTATCACTCTACTAGCTTGTACACAGTCGATGGAATTCAAGTGAAAAACAAGCTTCCATGCTCAAAACAGGAGGATTGAAGTCCCTCACTTGAAATCACTTGCCCCTCACTGCTGTGGGTTCGAGCCCTCATGGAACCAGGAACCTTTATGTAAGGAAGGTATCCAACTGGCTTGCGAAACATCAGAGGTAAAGTCTACCCAGGTACCCACCCGTGCACTAAAATTGCCCGAATGAGTCCTCCGCCACCAATGGAAGCTGGAAATTTGCCATTTGACCTTAGATGTTGGTGCGACTATAAAATTCAATTCAATTTTAAACAAAAGGGTCAAAACGGCCTTGAATAGCAAACCCGATCTTTGCAAAAATGAAAGCAGAATCAGATCATGAAGTCGTTGGCGTGCCACTGCAAATTCACGCGCTTGCCTTAAAGTGTTCAGGCCCAGTAAGTGTTCATATATGGTTATAGGGTGGGAATCTCGATGGTTTCCAAGTTATGACCCAGGGGCTATGTCCCAAGGGGTGGAGATGGGGTGGAGATGGACCAGAGGGCAAATGCTGGTTGGATGGTTTACTCTGTCTGTTCATGCCCAGTAAGCGTATATATGGTTATAGGGTGGGAATCTCAAAGGTTTCCAAGTTATGACCCAGGGGCTATGTCCCAATTAACCATAGGTGGTTAAATGTATATTTCTGCTCACTATTATTGAAATTCTGTCCTTATTCCAGCCCATCTCATTCCAAATTGTCATAACAACTGATTATGGTACTTTTGACACACAGTTTGATCCACTTCAAAGTGACCGCACACTATGCTTTTATAGGGATCCGTCTATAGAAGTATAAACTATGAGATCATTATAAAGCAAGTCAAACTGATTATCAACAGTACCATACTCAATGGTTCTGCCAAATTTGGAGAGGTGCTGGAATAAATACATACATTTCCACAATAGTAAACTATGTTAAACCATCTATATCTTGATCACAATGCATTACAGAAACACACAGGATGGAACTGCCCAGCAACACAATGTTCCCAAGGATGGGGATGGACCCCAGGGGCAATACTGGTTGGATGGTTATCTGCTGTTCATGCTCAGTGTGTAACTGTTCTTTTAGAAAAGAAAATATCTTTAGGTTTTTCCCTATATAGTTAATATTTAAATACTTAAAACATGTGATCCCTGGGTTGGGTCCAAATTGCAGGTTCAAGGGCAGATAACTCCTGTTGACACCATTGAATTTCAAGAATTCGTCAGAGATCTTATATATATATTATAATATTATAACGACTGTGTCAGTTCAATGAAAACCTGATGAAAAATGGAGGGGCCAGAGTGCACACAAGACTTTTGCCAATTCAAAGACAGACAACACAGCTATTAGCCATTAGCAATCAAATCTAGCTGGTTCAAGAACTTTTCCAAGATCTTATGTATATATCACTACTGCGTAATTTTGGTTAAGATCATATACAAAATAAAGGTTCTAGTGTTGACAAGGCAAAATATTGCATATTTTATTAAATCAACGGCCATAATATGTTTATTATCCAATTTATTATCAAACTCGTCCAACGATATTAACATTCTGCAAAACTTTTGTAAAGACCGGATGCAAACTGAAGGCACTAGAATGTAGACAACACAAAATATAGCATTTTTCACTTAAATCAAGGGCCATAACTCTGATCAAGCATTAATGATGTTTTTCAAAGTTGTCCGAGCTTTCATCGATTTTAAGACTGGTTAAGTTTGGTAAAGATTGAATGCAAAATGAAGGTGCTAGAGTGTTGACAAGGCAAAATATTGCATTTGTCATTAACAAGGGCCATGATGATTATTATCGAATATTGGTAGTTTTCAAATTCATTCGAGCTTTCATTGATATTAAGACGGAAGATGGACGCCTTTGGCCAGTAGAGCAAAAGTAGAGCTTAAAACACAACCAAGACTCATTAGTTTAGATGTGTATACCTGAATGGTAGGTTTACACAATTGTATTTTATATTATTCAGGGTGGCCCGAAGAATATGAAAATAAAATTCCCCGATATTCAATCCCAAATATTTCCCTGACCCAGCATTGGGTTTTCCTGATTATCATAAAAAATATACAGCCTCCATTCTCCCGTTCTAGCTGTTCTCTTCACCACCTAATACCATATATTAGGGCTTTAATAAATACACTAGGTGGCAAACCAAAAACAAAATATTCAAGTTATTGAGTGGACATCATCAAAATTGTTAATTTTCAATAATTAAAGGGCCACAACTCAGTTATTACCAAGACGATCTGGCTGGTTTCCAGATTTACCCTAGATATTATGCCCATAAACATTATTCCAAAGATTTATAAAGACTGAACTACAAATACTCAAGTTATTGAGAGGACGTTAAAATTGTCAGTTTTCAATAATTATTAAAAGGGCCACAACTCCGTTGTAACTGGGGTGATTTGTAATAATTAAAGGGCCATTACTCCGTTGTTACCGGGATGATCTGGCTTGTTTCCAAATTTGACCTAGCTATTATACCCATAAACATTATTCCAAAGTTTCATAAAGATTGAACTACAAATACTCAAGTTACAGGGGCGATTTTTAATAAAGGGCCATAACTCTGTTGTTACCGAGGCGATTGGACTGGTTTTCAAACTTGACAGATATTATGTCCATAAACATTATTTCCAAGTTTCATAAGGATTGGATAATATTTGAGTTAGACATCGCCACGTCATTAAACTTTTTAAGACGGGCGTATAAAAAGCGATCTATCAGTTATTCCGATTATTCTTATTCTGCTTCTCAGCCTTTTTGTTGCTTTTGTAACAGGGGACGAGGATATACCATGGCGGGAGGACGTTTCAACACGGAGAAGTCATTTGTTACAAATGCTGAAACCCCCGCATTTTGCCAAAGGACGTGGTTCGTCAGACGTTAATCTATATCCAGACCCATTGGAACCTCCAGTTTGACAATTGATACCGGAATCAAATCTTCATTCATTAATACAGAATCTACAGTCTCAGAAGTTTCGACTAGGTCAGATATGATATGTATTTATTATGTTGTTTAGACATGAGTATTGCCAATATCAATTGAATGTTGTTTAACGGCTCATCAACACAGTATGGGTTATTTAGAGCCGCCCCAGAGAGAGGGGAAGGATACATAGGAATCCGGGAACCTGCCCTACTCTTATTATCGAATAGATTCCTATGGTTCTTTAACGTGCTCGGAGGATAGACCGATACACGGGACCGCCCGGTTTACGTCCCCATCCGACGGACGAGACTAAGGTAAAGTGTCTTGCCCAAGAACACACTGACGGAACTCAGTGGCACCAAATCCGCCACGCTACCGACTGCGCCACGCCAGCCAATATCAAGTTACCCAGTTAAAATTTTGCGGGCGTACAGAAAACTCTGACATCACCGTTTCTGATCTCTCTGTTAAAGGTAGACTAAAATTAAATTTTGATGTTTCGAAAGGCACTGTTAAGGCTGATAAGGCTATTTTGTTATGTTTTGTTATTTGTTATTAAAAATGGATTTGTTATTCCTTTTTTGACTATGACACCCCAGTTTATGAAAAATAACAAGTCGGCTCTGCTATATAGTGATTTTGTAGATACGGCATACAGTGAACATTTGCAGAGAAGTGTATTTACGAAGTTCCCTTTATTCCCAATAATGTAAACCCTTTGTCTGTGGCCATTAGTTCCGCTGGCAAAAAAGGCCTCATTTTGGATCTTAGTGTCCTCAATACTTATGATAACAAGAGCGCTGCCTATTATGAGTGTAGGTGTTATGGTTTTGAAGTTATTGAGCGGAATGCATATTTCCATATAAGCTCACTGTGACCTTGACCTCTGATCTACAGGCCCCAAAAACAACAGTTTCGCCTCTCACCTATGGTAATATTCCTATGAAAGTTTTATGAGCATGGGTGCGACGGTTTTGGAGTTATTGTGAGAAATGCATATTTCCATAGTAAGGTCACTGTGACCTTGACCTTTGACCTACTGGCCCCAAAATCAATCGGATTCTCCCTCTTAGCTAGTACAATGTACCCATGAAGTTTAATGACTATAGGCGTTATCATGTTTTGAAGTTATTGTGCTGAATGCATATCTCCATATACAGTCACTGTGACCTTGACCTTTAACCTACCGACTCTAAAAACAATAAGGACTCTCCTCTCTACCTATGTGTTGATCATCCAGAATACACAATTGTTTATAGATGGACAGACAGATGGATGGATGGATTAACGGAAGGACAGACAAACCCCATACCATAATACGTCCCGTTTTCCAAATGGGCATATAAAAGGAACAATATAAGTTTGAAGATTAAAAGGTCGCCAAAGAATACATAATACCCAAGGTTATATGTACAAGTTCGACAAGCGGATACCACCATATTTCTAAGCCTATTCACCATGTTTATTTAGGGTTAACGGAAAAACATAGATATTTTGTATTTTCTGTGCTATCATTTGGACTTTCATTGTGCGTTTTCTAAATGTCTGTCCTCTAATTAAATACTGGAGATCTAACGTGTTGAATATAGTTTTCTGCCATGACGTTAATATTTCTTACAGTACGACACTTTGTGATGCAGAATTTGTAAGGGCTACCCTCGACAATGCAGGTTTTCTTATAAATAAGGAAAAGTCTATTTTCATCCCTACTGAGAGCGTGGAATGAATGGCTACTGTTATGTTTGGGATTTCTGATAATACCAGGTAGACTAATCAAAAGCCAAAAACAAGAGTATTGCTACACCCAACAGTTTTCCCAGAGTATCTGCTAGAAAATTAGGTGTCTGCCATGACTGGGGCAGTGTACATTGAAATTAATAAAGTTACTGCTCACAAGGCTTTGTCAGAGTACGAAAAGGTGCAGAGTTCGACTTGGAGAACTAGCTGTTGGCTATCCGCTATTCACTGTCCAGTATTGTTTCACAATTGTCTGGGAGGCTTGTGATTTGGCAAATGGATAGAAAAATTGTGTACATGTTATTGTAAAAGGTAGCATGAATAATGCCCTGCATGATATGGCCCTAGATATTTTTTCTATGTGTGCTCACAATTGCATTTCTTTAAATATGATGGATTAGTAGAGCGTCAAATTTGGAGGCAGACACATATAGCCAAATCATTATGATGATAATAGTGTTTCTTTGGAGGTTTTTGATTTCCTTGTTGCAATGTTCGGGCCCCATTCCGTTGACAGATTCTGTCTGCAACGATTCAAATGTCAAGTTGTCGCATTTTAATCTCCTATTTTGGAAGCTGTAGATGCATTTTCTGTAGATTGGGGCAATGACAACAATTTGTTAATACCACGGGTTTGTTTAGCTCCTATAGTTTTTAAACCATTTGATGGTACTGTCGAGCAATGGGTCATTAGTTCTACATTACAGGCCTTCTAGTCCATTTTTTGGTGAAAATTCAGTGTGAAAATTCAGTATTTAAACAGTATATCTCTGATATATTGATTTTTATTGAGCCCGGTAGAATTTACTCACAAGAGAATAACAAGGCATATATTTTCGGGTCTCCAAAATTTACAAGTCAAGTTTTAGTGGCCGGACTAGTTTGTAGAGTTTATGATTCAAAGATTACTTCTCCTAGTTGTGATTCAGCCTTTTCAATCACAGTCAAACCTGGTCATACAACCACCTGTTTTAAGTGCTCACCTGCTGTAAGCGACCACTGAGTTCCTCCCGACAATATTTGCTATTAATTTATACTGCAATAAGCGACCACCTGTCCAACGGCCGCATATTTCATGACAAAATACCGTTTTTATGATCAATATGTGACCACTATCTTTTTTTTTTCTTCAGATAATCCAAATCCGGAAAGAAAAAAACATTATCCCTTAACCCGCTAGCACGACTGTAATAGCCTTCTTCATTGTAAACCCAGATCAGCCTGAATTTTTTTTTTTATCCCTTAACCCGCTAAGCACGACTGTAATAGCCTTTGCGTCATTGTAAACCTAGATCAGCCTGCAAGTAACCCTTTGTCAAATAAATGGAATGGTCGTAATTCAAAGAAAGAACAGTCCATTATATATATGTAGCCGGTTAAGGGTTAACAATCAGTAAATCACACAGGAACGAGATCAAACATAAATTCAACAATAACCTAACTAGTTAATACTAATAGTAACATTCATATCTGGAAAACGAGACAAAATATTGGTATCATTTCTTTCTTGTGACAACATGTTCGTCAATTATGCCACTTACGGTAAACATTTTGTCAAAAATCTGATGCGACTTGTCACGTGAATGTTTATAAATTTGACCCCTCGATCATTGCCTGTGGGAAAGTTTGATCGGCAATGAATGTTTGTTACAGCTAGATGGTCTGATTGAAAAAACGGAAGTTGGCTTTGTCGGTGTGAATTTGATTGAATTGATTTTTTACAAAGAGTTTACTTCATAACTATATATTATATACAGCTTTTATATTTATGTCTCATTATGTTATTACAATTATCAGTCTTCTCAAAAACAATGTTTACACTCATGCACAATAAATACTAAGTACAGGCAAATAATTAACTAAACATTTCATAAGAAGTCAAATGTTAGAACCTGTAATAAGAGAGCACCTGTATTAAGCGACCATTTTTGGTCTTTTCCTTTTGCAGACTCTTAAACCTGGTTTGACAATGTTAATTTGTGTGTGAATAGTGTTCGACATTCTGTTTAGTAAAATTCATCTTGGCAGATTATTTTGTACAGGTGGTTAAATGATGTTAAATCACTTGGTTTAATTGAAAGTTAATAAAAGTTTTAAATTAAAATGAGAAAAAATGTTGCACTTGGGTGTTTATAATTACATACACGCCAATTGCAAATTTATTTTTATCTGTTTATCTGTTAATATTTTTATTTAGTTTCAAGAAATTAATTCATGTGTGTTAATTTCAAAATTTATTTATATATATATATATATATATATATATATATATGTATACTTTCTGCTATATGTATTATCTTCAATTTTTACAGATTTATTCAAATCTCCAAGGTGGAATGTAGTACATGAGCAGTGTCGCTTTGTGTCCAATAACCCAGCGTTTTCCTCAGAAATCAAGGCCGTTGTGCTAGGCAGTAGAGAAAATTCTACTAGGTGGAACTATTCATTATCATTTCAAAAGATAGTTGCATGGTGCAACAAGGTAAAAATGGACATATTTACCGGATACATTTGCTTTGTACTCAGTTTCACTTATTCAAAGGAAAGATGCTAAGTGTGGCATGTCTAAGCTAAATGAATTTGTTTACACTATTAGTTGGGCGCATGAGGTGTATGGTTCTTTAAATCATTGTACTGATAATTGGCTTAGTGTTTACTGGGTTGTATAAGGAAAGTTTCTATACCAGTTTTGAAAAAAGAGCATATTTTGGCTAGCACCTTTAAATTAATGGTCCAACGTTTAGCTTCTGAGAAATGCTCCTTAGGCGATCTTAGGATACTTTATTTGTTCTGGCCCTTGCCTTATTTTTCAGGATTTGAAAAGATCTGATATTCATTTCTTTGATTTATATGGTTCTTTACATATCGAAAAATCGAACACTGATGTTTTAAGGTAGGGGAATGAAGTGGTTATCGCCAGAACAGTTTAAGTGTATATGTTCTTTAAATCTTTCAGAAAGATATTTAGTTCGAGCTAACATCCCTTTTGATTCACGTGAACATATATTTAGAGCTGTGCAATTGTGTGTTGAGACTAGAGAATATATTTTGAGGAATCCAAAGGATAAACCATTATTCATGAGTGAATGAATTGTTTAAAGAAAAAGTAACAGAATTAGGTTTGAATCCATCTATAAATGGATTACATTCAATTCGTTCTGGAACAGCTCTGATCAGTGCTAATAGGGTCAAGACCTGTAAGTTTGGACAGTCGGTGGTACGATCGCACAATTTATTATCCTCGCAACACTGTACTTCCTATTATAATCACGCATGATGTCATTATTTTACAAATTAACAAGAGGCCAACGTCCTCGTCACTACAGTTACACGAGAGCTTTAAGATGGGGTGTTTGTGGCTGGTCTGTCTGAAAAGAGTTCTTCCCTAAAACTCTTATGTAAAACTGATCCAACAAGGGAAAAATAAAATAAACAAGAGGCCCAAGAGGGCCTGTGGACGCTCTACTGGCTAAAGATAAAGTTTATGCACAAGGGGCCATAACTCTTTCAGCCAGAACATGATGATGATATAGGCAACTAGGCTTGGTACTGATTGTCCCTGACAAGAAATCCAGCCAGAGGTTCAGAGGAGATCTAGTCTGTACAAAGTTAGTGTATTCAAACTTTTAAGGGGCCATAACTCTGCCAAAATTCATTCAACCAGAACACGGCAATGATAGGTGCATCTAGGCTTGGTACTGATCATCCCCATCAAGATTCGTTGAAATCCAGCAAGGAGTTCAGAACAGACTAATCTGGACGTTTCTCTATTAAAACCTTTAAAGGGCCATAACTCTGACAAAAATCATTCAACCCGAATATGGCTATGATATGTACAACTAGGCTTGATACTGATCATCCTTGTCAAGTTTCGTTAAAATCCAGCCAGGGGTTCAGGAAAACTAGCCCGGAAAATGTTTGTGTATCAAAAACCTTTAAAGGGCCATAACTCCACCAAAAATATGTAAACCGCAATGCGACGATGATATGCACAACTAAGCTTGGTGCTGATCATCCCTGTAAAGTTTCGTTGAAATGTGGGGAGACGTTCAGGAGAATAGTCCAGACAAAGTTTGTGTATTAAAACTTTTAAAGGGCCATAACTCTGCCAAAAATCATTCGACCGGAACATGGCACAGATTTGCACAACTAGACCCGGAACTGATCATCCCTAAAAAGTTTTGTTTAAATCCGGCCAGGGGTTTAGGAAAACTAGTCAGGACAAAGTTTGTGTATTAAAACCTTTAAAGGGACATAACTCCACCAAAATCATTCAACTGGAACACAGTGACGATATGTACAACTAGGCTTGGTACTGATCATCCCTGAAAATTTTCAATGAAATTTGGCCAAATGAAGGCCCTTTCTTCTTAATGAGGCCAAAATATAGCATATTTCAGAAAAAAAATCAAGGGCCATAACTCCGGTGTTAATGGTCCAATCTGGCTGGTTTTCGAACTTGTCCGAGCTTTCAATGATAGTAACAATCTGGTAAAGTCTGATAAAGATCGAGTGAAAGATGAAGGCCCTATTGTCTTAACGAGGCAAAATTTAGCATTTTTAACTAAATCAAGGGCCATATCTCCGCCGATACTAGTCCAATTTGGCTGGTTTTCGAACTTGTCCGAGCTTTCATTCATATTAACAATCTGATAAAGTTTGGTAAAGATCGGATGAACAATGGAGCCCCTATCGTCTTAACGAGGCAAAATATAGCATTTTTAACTAAATCAAGGGGCAATAACTCCGCTGTTAATAGTCCAATCTAGCTGGTTTTCAAACTTGTCCGAGTTTTTATTGATATTAACAATCTGTGCAAGTTTGGTAAAGATCAAATATTTAATGAAGGTGCTAGAGTGTTCACAAGGCTAAATATGGCATTTTTCAGCAAAACAAGGGCCATAACTTCAATGAAATTATTTCGATCTTGCCGGTTTTCGAACTAGTTTGAGCTTTCATTGATATAAAGACACTGGCAAAGTTAAGTAAAGATCCGATTAATATTGAAGGCCCTTGAGTGTTCACAAGGCAGAAAATAGCATTTTTCAGAAAAAACAAGGGCCATAACTCCGGTGTGACTGATCTGATTTAGCTGATTTTCGAACTTGTTCGAGCTTTCATTGATATTAACAATCTGTGCAAGTTTGGTAAGGATCAAATAATAAATGAAGGTGCTAAAGTATTCACAAGGCAGAAAATGGCATTTTTCAGAAAAAACAAGGGCCATAACTCTATAGTGTTACTGACCCAATTCAGCTGATTTTCGAACTTGTCCAAGCTATAATTAGTATTAATAATCTGTGCAAGTTTGGTAACGATCAAATAATAAATGAAGGTGCTAGAGCGTTCACAAGACAGAAAATAGCAATTTTCAGAAAAAACAAGGGCCATAACTCCGGTGTTACTGATTCGATTTGGCTGGTTTTCGAACTTGTCCAAGCTTTCATTGATATTAACAATCTGTGCAAGTTTGGTAAAGATCAAATAATAAATGAAGGTGCTAGAGTGTTCACAAGGCTTAACATGGCATTTTCAGCAAAACAAGGGCCATAACTCCGGTGAAATTATTCCGATCTGGCTGGTTTTCAAACTTGTCCGAGCTTTCATTGATATTAACAACCTGTTAAAGTTTGGTAAAGATCGGATGAAAAATGAAGGCCCTAGAGTTGTCACAAGACAAAAGTTAACAACGGACGACGGACGGACGACGGACAGCTCACCATCCCATAAGCTCTGCTGGCCTTCGGCCAGTAGAGCTAAAAATGAAAAGAAAAAAAAAAAAATTAAAAAATTGAACCAATAAACCAAGGTTTTCAATGGAAAAAAATAATCCCTCCAGTGAGATTTGAACCCACGACCCTTTGAGTTGAGTGTGCATTACCAAATATTGAAAAAGCGCCGTAACTATGTTCGATCTGCCTCAAACTCGTTAGAGCTGTCATTGATATCAACAATCTGGGAAAGATCGAATACAAAATGAAGGTGCTAGAGTGTTCACAAGGCTGAAAATGGCATATTTCAATAATTCAAGGGCACATAACTCTGGTGTTCTTGGTCCGCTACAGCTGGTTTTCGAACTTGTCCGAGCTTTCATTGATATTAACAATCACTTAAAGTTTGGTAAAGACCGAATGGAAAATAAAATGAAGGTGCTAGTGTCCACAAGGCAGAATATGGCATTTTTTCAGCAAATCAAGGGCCGAACATGTTTATGATATTTCACAAGAATGGAACACCAAATCTTTTAGAAAAACTTCAAAAATCCAATTGTACAAACAAATTTTCGTACAATCATCAATTACGAAAACGAGATTAACAATGATATTATACAACAACACAGTTGGGAACAAGAGTTTCAAAACGCTAATCTAGAGTGGAATTTTTTTTACACTATACCAATATATTCAACTATTTCAACAAAATTGCGCAATTTCCAATATAAATATCTTATGAGGATTGTAGCAACCAATACAAAATTACTGAAATTTAAAATTGCTAATTCTAATCTTTGCGATTTCTGTGCAATGCAAACAGAAACAGTAAATCATTTATTTTGGGAATGTATGCATATACAATCTTTCTGGTCAGATTTGCATAGGTTCTTAATTACACATGACATACATATTAACTCGAGTTTGCAAAATATAACGCAAACACATGTAAATGTATTGAATTTCATAATTATAAATGCAAAATACTTCATTTACATAAACAAATGTAGGAAAACCATTCCAAATTGTTTAGGTTACAAAACATATTTATTTAAAAGTATAGAAATAGAAAAAGAAATTGCTCTTATAAATGACAAAATAGACAAACATAACAGCAAATGGAGATCCTTTCTCCTAAATTAATTTTCATATCTTGTTTTTGAAAGGGAAAACGCACGTCCATAGTTACTCTTTAAAAATAAAAAATGTTAAACATCACCTTGGCTGGTATTCGTTGTTTTGTTTTTTTTGTTTTGTTTTTTAATATTATAAAAAAAAAAATTTTTTTCATTCTTTTTTCTAATTACACTTAGTAAATCATTTTCTTTCTTTTTTACATTTCTCTCCATAGGTTTTTTTTCCTTTGTGGTATTATATCTTTGTGGTATTATATAGTATTCAGTGTGTTGACATTGTAATTCCCAAGTAAGCAAATTGATTGTTCTTGAAAACATTTTAAATTTAATATATTTAGTCATTGCATGAATTCTGTATAATATTTCAGGAAAATACTTTTCCTTTTTTTTTATTTAAGAACCAACAACTTTATTCCAACAAATTGTATTAATGGAACATTGTATAGATATTTTTGTTACATATATATGTGGAAGATTCCAGCTCCTTTTTCTTCTTTCAACAAAACGAGAAATAGAGCCATTATTAGTAGTCAATTTTAAATAAAATAACTTACAAGCATAGGCACATTCAAATGAGTAAATAATGAAAATACATAATGCGATGGGTATTGTGTATTTTTTGTTGTTGTTGTTGTTTTGGTATTGTTTGTTGTTGCTGAATTTCTCTCTTTTAGTATGAATGGTAAAAATATAATCCATTTAAAAAAAAAACATGATCGGGCAGAAATCTTCCACAAAAACCAAAAACATCGTATTATCTTTAAGTCTACACTTTATTATATATGTTTTAAATCAAAATGTATATATAAACCATGTATGAAAATAATGTTATAAAAAAGAATGGAATAAGTGATTTCGTCGGAGATGTTGTTTGAAATTTCCTTAAATTTGACCTAATTTTAGCCATGGTGACCATCTTGGATGACTGCCGGCCACGAAAAACAAAAATTTGAGAGAGACTATCCTAAATATCTTTGTGCTTAAGTTTCATCAAAATCTTTCAGGCGGTTTCAGAGAAGACATAATTGTTAACCTTTTCCTATATAACTCACCCGAGTTCCGTCGGTGTGTTCTTGGGTTGGGCAAGACACTTTCCCTTAGCCTCGTCCGTCGGATGGGGATGTAAACCGGGCCGTCCCGTGTATTGGTCTATCCTCCGAGCACGTTGAAGAACCATAGGAATCTATTCGATAATAAGAGTAGGGCAGGTTCCCGGATTCCTATGTATCCTTCCCCTCTCTCTGGGGCGGCTCTAAATAACCTATACTGTGTTGATGAGCCGTTAAACAACTTTCAATTCAATTCAATTCCTATATAACTCGATGAAAACTTTGAGTCGCTGTGGCGGCCATTTTGATTACTTGACGATAGCGAAAAACACAAACTTGATAGAGGCTAACCCAAGGAACATGTATATGATATTTCACAAGAATGGAATAAGTGGTTTCGGAGGAGATGTCGTTTGAAATTTACATAAATTTGACCTAGTTTTAGCTATGGCGGCCATCTTGGATGACTGGCGGCTGTGAAAAACACAAATCTGAGAGGGACTATCCCAAATATCATTGTGCTTACGTTTCATCAAAATCTTCCAGGCGGTTTCAGAGAAGATGTAATTTTTAACCTTTTCCTATATAACTCTATGTAAACTTTGGGTCACCTTGGCAGCCATTTTGATAATTTGACAATAACAAAAAACACAAACTTGATAGAGGCCAACCCAAGGAACATGTATATGATATTTCAGTAGAATGGAATAAGTGGTTTCGTCGGAGATGTCGTTTGAAATTTCCCTAAATTTGACCTAGTTTTAGCCATGGCGGCCATCTTGGATGACAAATCTGAGAGGGGCACTCCCAAGTAACATTGTGATGAAGTTTCATCAAAATCCTTCAAGAGGTTTCAGAGGAGATGTCGATTTTATAAAATTGCTAACAGACAGACAGACGGACAACGGACAAAAAGTGATCACATAAGCCCTCCTGGCCTTTGGCCAGTAGAGCTAAAATTTGTTTAAAAGATATTTCTATTTTTAGTAATGGTGGCCATATCTGTTGACAGATTGGGACGATTTGAATGAATGTGACGGGACAGGGGACAAGGTTATTAAGGACAGTTCTTTTGAAGTTTTGCCTTCAGTCAGTACAGTTAAATATGAAGGGGCTATCTGTGCCCACAAGGCAAAATTACGCATTTTTGCCTATTCAAAGGCAGATAACTCAACAATTAGTGATTTAAATCTAGCTGGTCCAAGAACACTTTTGAGATCTTATGGATATAATATAACTTCCGTGTAAGTTCGGTTTAGACTTATTTTTTTACATCGATTGTAATGAAAGTTTAAACTTATTTATGTCGATTGTAATGAAAGCTCTGTGAACTTATTCTAATCACTCTCGATGTCTTCCTGAGTAGAACCAGTACTAAGCAATACAGATAAAGTGTCTTGCTCAGGGACACAACACATATGGTCATGGTGGGATTGAGCTTTGAACTTTCGACTTTTCGATCATGGGTCAGATGCTCTACCACTAGACCACATCGCTTCACGCTCTCACGCCTGAGATCTTAAACTACTGTGTAAGTTAGATAAACTGGGTAAGATCAGATAAAAAAATGTAGTGGCTAGAGACTGCCCACAAGGCAAAATTATCATTTTTTACAAATTCAAGGGCAGATAACTCAACTATTAGTAATCAAATCTGGCTGGTTCAAAAACTTGTCCGAATGTAATTTCGTTTAAGATCAGAAGAAAAATGGAGAGGCTAGAGTGCCCACAAGGCTAAAGTGCCCACAGGTTAGGTGCCCACAAGACAAAATTAAGCATTTTTGCCAATTCAAGGGTAAACAACTCGGCTATAAGAAATCGAATCTGGCTGGTTCATCAAGGCTCAATTAAGCATTTTTGCCAATTCAAGGGTAAACAACTCGGCTATAAGAAATCGAATCTGGCTGGTTCATCAAGGCTCAATTAAGCATTTTTGCCAATTCAAGGGTAAACAACTCGGCTATAAGAAATCGAATCTGGCTGGTTCATCAAGGCTCAATTAAGCATTTTTGCCAATTCAAGGGTAAACAACTCGGCTATAAGAAATCCAATCTGGCTGGTTCATCCAGGCTCAATTAAGCATTTTTGCCAATTCAAGGGTAAACAACTTGGCTATAATAAATCGAATCAGGCTGGTTCATCAAGGCTCAATTAAGCATTTTTGCCAATTCAAGGGTAAACAACTTGGCTATAAGAAATCGAATCAGGCTGGTTCATCAAGGCACAATTAAGCATTTTTGCCAATTCAAGGGCAGATAACTCAGCTACTAGCTATCAAATATGTCTAGATCAAGAACTTGTACGAGATATTATGAATATATAACTACCGTTTAAGTTTAGTTAAGAATGGATGAAAACTGGAAAGGCTAGAGTGCCCACGAGACAAAATTACACATTTTTGCCAATTCAAGGGCCGATAACTCAACAATAAGCAATCGAATCTGGCTGGTTCAAGAACTCGTCTGAGATCTTATGAATAGTTATCTACTATGTAAGTTTGGTTAATATCGGACAAAATGGATGGGCTAGAATGCCCACATGGCAAAATTATGTCTTTTTTGTCAATTGAAGTGAAGATAACTGTAAGTTTGGTGAAGAGAGCATGAAAAATGGAGGAGCTAGAGTGCCCACAAGGCAAAATCATGCATTTTTGCCAATTCAAGGGCAGATATACTCGGCAATTTGCGATCGAATATGTTAGGTTCAAGAACTCGTTCGAGATCTTATGAATACCAGTATATTACAACCTGTGTAAGGTTGGTAAATATTGGATGCAAAAATGAAGGTGCTAGAGTGTCCGAACCAAAATGTTTACGGATGGGGGTCAACGGACGGACTATCAAATGATACACTGAGTGTCTTTTTAGTCTGGAAAGGTTGCAGTCTTTCTTCTTTCTGTTTTTGCACTGTGCGACAGTAACTCGAGGGGTCAGTGCAAAACTATTGTAACTTCATATGAATAAAGAAGGAGATACAATAGTCTCGCACTGAACCCTTGGACATTTTTTCAAGCCGGAAACACTCGGAGGCTTTATTTTTCTGACTCATGCTGTTTTTTATGCAATTAATTTTCAAATGACCATAAGGTTTAAATGATGTTATTTTAAGTGGTTATCACTAATTTTCAAATGACCATAAGGTTTAAATGATGTTATTTTAAGTGAAATTTAAAAAAAAATCGGAATTCAGTGATTGTCGACTACGGAATGCATTGATTGTTGATTGCAGAGTTCTGTGATTGTTGACTGCGGAATGCAGTGTTTGTAAACTACGGAATGCATTGATTGTTGACTACGGAATCCTGTGATTGTTGACTGCGGAATGCAGTGATTGTTGACTATGGAATGCATTGATTGTTGACTGCGGAATGCAGTGATTGTTAATTCGGAATGCAGTGGTTTTTATATGCGGAAAGCAATCGATTGTAATTTGCGATATGCAGTGATTACTGACTGCGGAATGCAATTACATTTTCTAATATATATTACTTTGTGAAATGCATACTTTTATTGTACGGATACAATTCATATTGATTTAACAAGAGCAATAAATCCTTGCTGACAGAGCACATTACGTTTTTGCTATATTTCTACAAAATGTATCTAAATCGGTTTAGATAAATCGAATTTCGGACTACATTCACTTAGATCAGGTGACGCAATAAGTGCAGCCGCTAGGCGTATTTTGGATAGATTGAAGAAACATGGGCGGTGGAAATGCAATATAGCCACAGACTGCTATGTTAGAGAAAGGGCAGAATTTAAATGGTCTGTTTCATTAAACCAAGATTTTAATCTGCTTATTATCTTATACAAATCGTTTGTTTACATAACATATATGCCCGGACTTTTCCTTTCGATAAGTGTATTACCCGTACATAACCACTCCTATACAGTTGTTTGTTATTATTTATAAACAAACATGAAGGTTATAAATTAGTTAGATGATAAATAATTTATGTTTGTCTGAAAGAATTGAACTAAAACATAAATTTATTTACTATCGTTGTATAGTTATAACTGGTTTTCCTACCTAGCGGTAGAGATACCAATATACGGTAATTGGTTGAACAGCGGCTACTATATAAGCCGCTGTTACACGTGTAATTGGCATTCGAGGTTAGATACGGTTAGATACACTTTAGGTGCGATACCCACCCACCCACCCACCCTTTAGAAAATGTTAATATCTCAAAGATTGAAATGTCCGATATCTGACATTACATTAATTGTTTGAACATGTGATAACATTTTCATATATTTCAGATTAAACAATTTTCTGTTGTTTATGCACAGTAGTGAGTCGTACTTCATTTGATGTTTCGACGAGTGATCGAGGATGGTTTCTGGGACACTTTACAGGGCATACACCGCCTTGTGTTGTGATATTCATTCATTAGTGATTGTAAAAGTGACGGACACACCATACCAGTCAGTGGTGCTTTATGTATGCAGAAACCATCAGATTGGATGTAATTGTATTGATATACAAAATATAAGTGTATTACCCGTACATAACCACTCCTATACAGTTGTTTGTTATTATTTATAAACAAGAAGGGTTATAAATTAGTCAGATGATAAATAATTTATGTTTGTCTGAAAGAATTGAACTAAAACCTAAATGATGTTATTTTAAGTGGTTATCACTAATTTTCAAATGACCATAAGGTTTAAATGATATTATTTTAAGTGGTTATCACTGATTTTCAAATGACCATAAGGTTTAAATGATGTTATTTTAAGTGGTTATCACTGATTTTCAAATGACCATAAGGTTTAAATGATGTTATTTTAAGTGGTTATCACTGATTTTCAAATGACCATAAGGTTTAAATGATGTTATTTTAAGTGGTTATCACTAATTTTCAAATGACCATAAGGTTTAAATGATGTTATTTTAAGTGGTTATCACTGATTTTCAAATGACCATAAGGTTTAAATGATGTTATTTTAAGTGGTTATCACTGATTTTCAAACGACCATAAGGTTTAAATAATGTCATTTTAAGTGGTTATCACTTAATCAACAAGTGTCCTATGAGAGCCTTGTGCTACAGGCTAGTATGACCTCATAACAATAGATTTGTTAGGTATGTATAATGGGCAGGCTAGCATGACCTCATAACAATAGATTTGTTAGGTACGTATATTGGGCAGGCTAGCATGACCTCATAACAATAGAATTGTTAGGTTTGTATAATCGGAATCTTTGATGCGAAACAACCAAGTTACTTGAAGTTTCAGATTCTAATTAATGAATGATATTTTTTTTCCAAAACAATGATCTTAATTCTAGTAACAAAAACATACATTCGAACATTTGAGACGGTTTTTTAACAGGTTTATAGAATGAGCTGCACATCACAGCACAGATTAGTCAGACAGCATGTGAATCAGGGCTAGGGGAATTTCAAAATGACAATCGGTAAGAGATTCCTGATCTTGTAGAATTGACCGCTTCCACTCACTGCCACGCCACCAACACCGAGACCTCCCTCAAGCACACCCCCTCACCCACTTCCCTGTCAATAAATTAAAGGAAGATGTTATAAACGCTCATATTTTTTATTTATAATAATGATTTCGCTCAACTTCGCTATCTCCTTATTGAAGAGCTTATTGAAGAGCTACTGGAATAGAATAGCCGGAATAGAGTATTTATCCGAACACCCCGCATTTTAATGATTTTGTTAAAACTGGTTTAAACTATTCATGTATGACAGAAATTTAACATTTCTTTAGATCGCTTTTTTGAAATCATGTATTTAGTTGCAGTTAGTGTTAACCTTGAACTTGACCCTATTTACCACAAATATAAATCCCAAGATACCTTTCCATATAAGCTACCTACACAGCAAGTTTTATTTCAATATCTCGTTAGTATCTAAAGTTAATGCCTGGAAACCATTTTTTTATTTTTAGTAACAGCGACCTTTACCTTGATGCCATTGACCTCAAATGCAATCCCAATCTACCTTTTAATTCAAGCTAACTGCACATCATGCTTCATTCTAATATTCACATCTGAAGTTATTGCATGCCAGTAAACATTTTTTATATTTTTAGAAACAGAGACGTTACTCCCAGTGACCTCAAATGTAATCCCAAGCTTCTTTTCCATATATGCTATCCATACACCAAGTTTTGTTCCAATATCTCATTCCTAACTGAAGGTATTGGGTGGAAACCTTTATATTTTATTTTAATAACTGCAATCTTGACCGTGACCCCAGTGACCTCAAATGGAATCCCAAGCTTCCTTTTCATATAAGCTATCTACAAAGCAACATCTCATTCCTAACTCAAGTTCTTGGAGACTATGAGTTTGATGCCGCCAAATGACATTCCAAAATGACTTTACGTTGGAAAACTTGCTATGTAACAAATATTTATGAAAAACTTGCTATGTAACAAATATTTATGAAAATTTATCTCCTCATAAAAACAATAACTTCTAATAACATGTTTAATGAAATGTATTGGCTTATGTGCTTTTACTTGAACAAATACTTTTATACGCCCGTTTGAAGAAATGAGATTTATTATGGTTATGGGTTATCCTTCAGTCTGTCAGACTGTCCTTAAACAGCAACACATTCTACGCAAGAACTTCCGACCGGCATGAAGCTTCATAGGTATATAGTGTCCTTTTTAAGAAAAGGTAGCCTACTGGGAGTCCCTAGGTCAAACAAAGTTCAAGGTTGGCATTACCTCACATGGTAATATGTAATCCAAGGGATAAATTTAAGCATCAACCCACACTCATGAAACTGTATAGGTACCTTGGTGAAAAGCCTTTTGTTTAGAGCCAATAGGTCAAAGGTCAAGGTTACCAAAACCTCAAGTCTGCATAGGTAAATTGCGCTTGGTGAGAGGAGGACACACACTTTAGAACAAACACCTACACTCATGAACCTTCATAGTTATGAGGAGAACCCTATTAGACTTGGAGTCTCTAGGTTAAAAGTAATAATAATGAACTTGTGCGTCAAGTTTCAAAGCTTTTCAACAATTTGGTTTTGATAAATGTGGAAAAACAAAAACATTTAACCAAATTTTTAACAAAACATCAAACAAGTAGTCGGATTGACAGATCAACAGAGATCACCAACCCATTACCCCGGATTTACTATGCAATCCAGCTTAGCACTTTAAACCTGTAAAATTATTTTGACTTTAGCATAGGGTGGGACTTAGTTTCATAGCAAAACCTAAGTTGGTATTGAATTGAATTGAATTATAAAGAACAATACGTACATAACTTATATATAATTGGAACTTTAAATTTTAAGGGCTCAATATTTATGTACATATGGTTATATATAATACATGTACATATTTTTATATATAATACATGTACATATTGTTATATATAATACATGTACGTATTATATATAATTTATGTACATATTGTTATTTTTAATACATGTATGTATTGTTATATATAATTTATGTACATATGGTTATATATAATAAATGTACATATTGTTATCTATAGTACATGTACATATTGTTATCTATAGTAAATGTACATACTGTTATCTATAGTACATGTACATATTGTTATCTATAGTTCATGTACATATTGTTATCTATAGTACATGTACATATTGTTATCTATAGTACATGTACATATTGTTGTCTATAGTACATGTACATATTGTTATCTATAGTACATATTGTTATCTATAGTACATGTACATATTGTTGTCTATAGTACATATACATATTGTTATCTATAGCACATGTACATATTATTATCTATAGTACATGTACATATTGTTATAGTACATGTACATATTGTTATTCACAGATCTGGGAAGACCGGCAGATGGGGGAGGGATAGACATCAACCTCCAGGAAAGAGCAGACAACAACCTCCAGGACGGAGCGGGAGAAGTTGGTGAGAATGGTAGATATAAGGATTATATGCAGTCATGATCGTTAACACTGGAGGATGACCACCGACGTTCCGCAAGCCAGCTGGATAGCTTCCTCACATAAAGATGGTATTGAAGATAGATATACATTAAAAATAATTCAACCCAAAACTTAAACCTGTAAAATTGCCCAAGTTCTTTGTCTTTAAAGTCAAGTCACTGGTGGGATGGGGCTTAGTTCGAGGATCAGGTAATACCACAATGCATGTACATACCCAGTTTCAAAACAATAGCTCTTCCTGAAAGGAATTTTAGTTTACCAGGAAGGCCATTTTGTGACTAGATTTTTAGAATCTGTCCACGTGCAGGTTAAGTTGTAGGATTAAGGTACAGTTAGCCGTGAGAATTAGGTTAACAGTTAGAGAACGTGGTTATGGTTAGTTATGTCATATGAAGTGGTAGACAGATTCTAAAAACACTCATATTTTGCTTACTGGTCACTACCCCAGCTTTAATGGTCTCACCTTTAGCAGTGAGAATTAGGGTAACAGTTAGGGTTATGATTTAAGGGAACGTGGTTAAGGCAAGGATAAGGGTAGTCTGCCATATGAAGTGGTAGACAGATTCTAAAAACACTAATATTTTGCTTACTGGTCACTACCCCAGCTTTAATGGTCTCACCTTTCAGAGAAAAATGTGAGACATAGGGACAACTTTTCTGGCGATGAAGGCAAAGTTACAGTGCCGCCGTCAACACTTCGTTTAAGTTTTTTGGGAAGTTTTGTATTTTCAATACCTTCAAAGGTATTGCTCTGAAACTAGCGTAAGAACATTCACTGAGACAAGCATGGAGAATTCACTGAGACAAGCATGGAGACTTTATATCTTCAGTACTTTCCAAGGTATTGCTTTGAAACTGGCTATGAACATTCACTGGGCCCCTACCCTATAAATAAGTCCACCCCATCATTCTTTCATATATATTTATGCTCCTATATAACCGTAGACATTTATTGTTAAGAAACTGCAAGATATATATATAGGTGAGACACCATCTTGCACTGGCCTTGTTAGTTTTGGGTATCTTTTAACCACCCCAAGAATATGTTTCCTACTTTTTCATGTTTCAGCGATCTCAAAGGCAAACCCAAGCTTCCTTTTCATATAAGCTACCTGCACAGCAAGTACCATTGAAATATAGCAAGTACAGTAAAATATCACATTCCTAACTATAAATCATTTTTTATTTTTGGTTACACTGGCCCCAATCACGTCAAATGCAATCCCAAGCTTCCTTTCCAAATCAGATCTAGGAATCTTTACGTGAGAAAGCTATCCAGCTGGCTTGCAAAATGTCGGTGGTTCTATCCAGGTGCCCGCCCGTGCATGAAAATTGGCAGGAGGGGTACCTGGGGTCTTCCTCCACCAGTGGAAGCTGGAAGTCGTGACTATAAATCCAATTCAATTTTTTTTCAATCCAAGTTTTGTTTCAATCTCATTCCTAGTCATGTTTCTATTTTTATTAACAGCAACCCTAATCTTGATCTCAGTGACCTAAAATTAATGCAATCCCAAGCTTCTTTTCCATATAAGCTACCTAAACTATAATTATTTAGCTGAAACCATTTTTTTATAATTAGTAACAGCAACCTTGACCTTGACTACAGTGACCTCAAATGCAATTCCAAGCTTCCTTTCCATATAAGCTACTTAGACAGCAAGTTCCTTTCTAATATCTCACCGTGTCTTTGATCCCAGTGACTCCACTCTACTAACAGAAGTTACTAAGCAGAAACCTTTATTATAACCCCCGCTGGGGGCTATATAGGAATCATGTTATCTGTAAGGTCCTGTCGTGTCCCATCATGCAACACATTTTTGTCCTGCGCGGCCCGGCCCAACGCGTAACATTTTTATTACCTGAATTCATTATACAGTTTTGAATGAGTTGTTCTAAAACTTCATATACACATAACTACTGATGGCTTTATGTCCCTCCACTTCACTCAATGCAAGTTTCATCAAATATCTCCATCCTCCCACAAAGTTATTGAGCGGAAACCATTTTTCTATTTTCAGTAACAGCGACCTTTACCTTAATGCCAGTAAATGCAATCCCAATTATCTTTTCCGCATAAGCTACCTGCACAGCTAGTTTTGTTGCAATATCTCGTACCTGACAAGTTATGAGCAGAAACCATTTTTCTATTTTTAGTTAAAGCAACTTTGGGCTTGGCCCTAGTGACCCCAATTGCAATCACAAACTTCTTTTTCATATAATCTACCTAAACAGCAATACCTCATTCCTAGCAGAAGTTATTAAGCGAAAATCATTTTTCTATTTTTTAGTTAAAGCAACTTAAGGCTTGACCCTAGTGCAATCACAAACTTCTTTTTCATATAATCTACCTAAACAGCAATACCTCATTCCTAGCAAAAGTTATTAAGCGAAAACCATTTTTCTATTTTTAGTAACAGTGACCGCAGTGACCCCAATACAATCCAGAGCTAGAAATCAACATGTTTAGTTTACATGACCACCATTCTAGAAGTTGGGTAAAATCATAGACATGCTCAAGAATTACTAGACCAATATACCAGCGGTTTCTTTTTCACCCTTTCGGAATGGTACCGGTACCCTTTCAATTGGGAAAATTGAAAAATTTGCATTATTTTGCCTTAAATTGTGAATTTTTCACTGTCAAAGAAAATCAATATATTTACAAAAACATTCGTTCTCTTTGTGTGGGGGGGGGGGGGGGGGGGGGGGGAGTGGGGGGGACAACACTTTTTGTCATTGAGAATGGTACCGTTTTTCAGTACCAATTATATAAGGTAAAAAGTGCTATTCAACAGAAAAGTTATATTTTACTTCGCATTTCAGTTTATTTTCAAGAGTTTTAAATGCATTTTGAAGGTATAAACACATTTCTGATGTATGGAAAATTATCCAAGCACCAAAGCACAAAAAAGCATCTCGATAAAAAAAATATGGAAAGCACTTATTTTGATTACTGAAGCATTTTGTTTTTAGTAAAAGCAGACTGGAGAAAGGGCCATAAATGCCCAAAAAATCATTCAACAGGAACACGACACAGACATGCGCAACTAGACATGACAATGATCATCTCTACCAAGTTTCACTGAAATCTGGCCAGGGGATCAGAAGTAGTAGTCTGCATGAAGTTTGTGTATGAAAACCTTTAAAGGGCCACAACTCCACCACAAATCATTCAACCGGAACAAGGCGACAATATGCGCAACTAGGCTTGGTACTGATCATCCTATCTGGTCAGGGGTTCAGGAGAACTAGTCCTGACAAAGTTTGTGACACCGACTACAGACAGAAGACATACAGACAACACAGATGACAAACAGAAAACTGTCAGACAGCACGAAAACCCTATGTTAGTAGTACGAAAACCCTATGTTAGTAGTAACTATATAAGCTGCCTATCCAACAATTGTTTTCGCAATACCTTATGCCTAACAACATTGGCCAATCTAATAACAAGGCTTTTCCAAAGGAAAATGTGGTTAAAAAGGGCTTGAATGAACTGAAATCTGAAGTCAAGACTTGGTAGGAAGCATGATCAGGATGAGGGGATGTCAATAAATGTCTGAAATCTGACCTTCATCTTCAAGGTGTGATTCAGATAAGACAACATACATGTATATTGTATGTCAATGAGGTATTGAAAATGAAGATATTTTGTTAGGGCTCCCACAGACTTGCTCTAGTTTAAAGTTGCAAAACATATCTCAGATTAATACTGCATGTAAAGAGAGGTAGTAGCAGGACTTCTTGTACGGCTCCATTTATGTTGTAGAAAATAATATGCATAATTATAAACATTCTAATGCCCCATGTTCACCAAGTTTTCATATATTTCAGGTTTTCAAGACGCCCTCAAGCGAAATAACAGTGATAAAGTACATCCGACTAACAAGGGTAAAAAAGCAGCCGAATCCGTGACCTGCGGATTTATAGTCGACTGGGCCACCGTGCCACAAAGACAGAAATAAACGGTGAACATCAAGAGAAATAAACAAGAAAAATACAAAAGACAGTAAATTCTGTGGTTAATTATCATTGAATATATTACTATATTTTTTGCATTTCTGACCATCAATATTTATATATAAATCAATTCTCGTTTCAAACCAATAACTTCAATATTTATAATCTGATCTTGATGGAACTATAAGACTATGTTTATGACCAGCCAGATTGCACCTTGACTGATGGAGTAACGGCCCTTGGATTTTCAAAATCACTTTTGTTTTCGTTTTTGACAAATAACTTTCACATTTATACTCCGATCTTGATAACACTTTTCGGCAATGTTTATAGCCATAATATCTAAGCCAAGTTTGACAACTAGCCAGGTGGCACTGATAATGCCAGAGATATGGCACCTTTCATTTTTCAAAATCAACTTTCTTTTCTGATCAATTACTTTAATACTTACCATCTGATCTTAAAATTTAAGACAAATTGTTTATAGCCATAATATCCAGTCCAAGTTCAATAACCAGCCAGACTGCACCTATGCTAGAGTTATGGGTCTTGGATTTTTCAGAATCGACTTTCGTTTTTGACCAATAACGTTAATATTCATAATCAGATCTAAATGAAACTTTAGGACAATGTTTATGGCAATAATATTTCGGCTAAGTTTGATAACTAGCCAGATTGAACATATAACGCCCTTGTATTTGTATAATTTCTCGGTTTTTGCAGCAATCACTTTTAATGTTTATAATTCGATCTTGAAAGATCTTGAGTCTCAATGTTTATGGCCATAATCCATAATAGCTAGGCCAAGTTCAATAATCAGCCAGATCACACCTATAATGGCAGAGTTATAGTCCTTGGATTTTTGAAATTGAACATTTTTGCAGTTTCCACTCAATAACTTGGAACATTTATAATCCATTCTTGATGAAACTTTCGGACAATATTTACATGCATAAAATCTCGACAAATGTTGATAACTTTAACATTTATAATCCATCTTCATGAAACGCGAGGCCAATTAATACCACGGCCAAGTTTGATAACCAGCCTAATTGCATATATTATAAGCAGTTATACAGTGTCTATTCTAGGACGCTCAATCGCATCGCGCCATTTTCTACAAGATCGCATTTTTTTTAAATCTAATGCGCGCTGATCGCGTGTACAAACGTAGAAAAAAATTCTATTTGTGACAAATATGCATGTGACATCGTAATCCGTAAATTTTAACTAAATGGAGACAAATTCTGATTATTGTTTATCAGAGCTAGTCTTGATCATCTTGAACGCTTGATTGTAAATACAAACTTTTGTCTTGAAAACAAGCAAGCGTCGCAGATGATATAGACTAAGCATGTAATCGTATCGGAGTTACCGTTATTTGTGTATTCCCAGGTTAGACGGCGCTAGGTATCACATGGCGTGCCGACTTCACTCGATTTCAGATTGTACAGAATAATTTAAACAAAATAAGTTTAAGACATGCTTGTTTTGCCTTGCGCTTGCAGACATTATTTTCGTTCGTTTTAAAATTTGTAAAATTGCTGTTTACGGTAAATTTAAAAGGTATCTCTCAGTTCATGTGTTTTCACATATTCCCCCATTTTTTTCAATAGACACAGAGTTATCGCCCTTTGTTTTTTAACAAATAGAATATTTTTTGCCAAGGTTTTTACTTCATTGTGTTCATATCAACTGATTTTACATTGGCGGTTCCTATCATGATGTGGACCATAACTCTCTGAATAGGCTTGTTTTTTTCTACATTTTTCCATTCTTACGATTTTCAAAAAGTAGGGATAATAGAGCGCAGGTTGGATTGAATGTCAGCCGCTCACATTATCACATTATCAAGTTAACACTGTTATTGCAATTAATTATACACCCACCAAACATTGCAACACCCACCAAACATGGCATGGTGGGGGCTATATAGGAATCACATTTTCTTGCATACCAAATAAAGTTATCCATGTCTTATGGTCCCAAATTTTCAAAACTTAAAGAGTCAAAATCTCAAGCTCTATGTTCAGCTATAAAATTTTGAAAATCTTAATTTATGGTTATTGCAATTACATGAAACTTTACATGTATAAAGGTAAGCAAATATTACAGCTCTCCTGAAAGTTTCTCAATGGAAAACTCATTAAAAGAAATACAGCTAAAATAAATATTTGAGTTTTGAGCCTGAGCATGGAACTATGTCTTAGCAAGTTTCGAGAACAAACTTTGGACCCCCATGGCACAGAGCGATCGTTAATAAAGAAAAGCTGTAAAAATCTATTCAGCATTTCATAAGAAAATACTTTAAGGCTACAACTGGTGACAGACAGATGAACAGATGACGGACATTTAAGGCTTTTTTGGCTCAGATAATTAATTGTAATAAATGAATTTATTACTTCAAATTGTATCTATTACTACATACTTATTTGGGTATATGCTTATTTGTTTTGATGCATACAATTTACTGAATAAAAATTAGATGTGTGACGGATAAGCAAGGTAACAAGATGTACATGTATGCCAATCATAAAGGATATGTGATGGATAAGGAAGGTAACGAGATGTACATGTATGCCAATCATAAAGGATATGTAATGGATAATGAAGGTAACGAGATGTACATGTATGCCAATCATAAAGGATGTGTGAAGGATAATGAAGGTAACGAGATGTACATGTATGCCAATCATAAAGGATATGTAATGGATAATGAAGGTAACGAGATGTACATGTATGCCAATCATAAAGGATGTGTGAAGGATAATGAAGGTAACGAGATGTACATGTATGCCAATCATAAAGGATATGTAATGGATAATGAAGGTAACGAGATGTACATGTATGCCAATCATAAAGGATGTGCGATGGATAATGAAGGTAACAAGATGTACATGTATGCCAATCATAAAGGATATGTAATGGATAATGAAGGTAACGAGATGTACATTTATGCCAATCATAAAGGATGTGTGAAGGATAATGAAGGTAACGAGATGTACATGTATGCCAATCATAAAGGATATGTAATGGATAATGAAGGTAACCAGATGTACATGTATGCCAATCATAAAGGATATGTGATGGATAATGAAGGTAACGAGATGTACATGTATGCCAATCATAAAGGATGTGCGATGGATAATGAAGGTAACGAGATGTACATTTATGCCAATCATAAAGGATGTGTGAAGGATAATGAAGGTAATGAGATGTACATGTATGCCAATCATAAAGGACATGTAATGGATAATGAAGGTAACGAGATGTACATGTATGCCAATCATAAAGGATATGTGATGGATAATGAAGGTAACGAGATGTACATGTATGCCAATCATAAAGGATGTGCGATGGATAATGAAGGTAACAAGATGTACATGTATGCCAATCATAAAGGATATGTGATGGATAATGAAGGTAACGAGATGTACATGTGTGCCAATCATAAAGGATGTGCGATGGATAATAAAGGTAACAAGATGTACATGTATGCCAATCATAAAGGATATGTGATGGATAATGAAGGTAACGAGATGTACATGTATGCCAATCATAAAGGATGTGTGAAGGATAATGAAGGAGAAGTGTTGCGAACTACGTATGTACATATGTATCAAGGATATGCGATGGATAATGAAGGAGAAGTGTTGAGAGCTACGGATGTACATATGTATCAAGGATATGCGACAGATAATGAAGGAGAAGTGTTGCGAGCTACGTATGTACATATGTATCAAGGATATGCGACGGATAATGAAGGAGAAGTGTTGAGAGCTACGTATGTATATATGTATCAAGGATATGCGACGGATAATGAAGGAGAAGTGTTGAGAGCTACGTATGTACATCTGTATCAAGGATATGCGACGGATAATGAAGGAGAAGTGTTGAGAGCTATGTATGTACATATGTACATATGTATCAAGGATATGCGACGGATAATGAAGCAAAGGTGTTGAGAGGTACATGTATGCCACTGTATAAAGGATATGTGACAGATAATGAAGGAGGGGTGTCGAGGTCAAATACCAGGCAAGACTGTATTTTGTGGAGTAGGGACACCTCGGAGGAAAAGTAACAAGAAACAAGAGGTCAATGACCTTGAAGCTCTACTGATTGATTTAGATTTCAGGAAGTAGTTGCTACAAACTTGTTTTTTTGAAAATTTATTTTTAGCCGTGGCGGCCATCTTGAATTTCCGGCCGACCTGAAATTTTGCTAGGATCAATTAGACATCAAGAGCAACATTCCTGTGAAGTTTCATGAAAATCCGTCTAGTAGTTTCAGATAAGTAGTCGCTACAAGTTTTCATTATATAACTCTATGTAAACAAAGATGGCCACTGACAGCCATGTTTAACATCGAATCAAAACGATTTTTGACAAGGATCAACATCATGTCATGCTGATCATTTTAGAAAAAGTCCCATATCAATATCGCTTATAGTTTTCAAGAAGTAGTCGCTACAAACTTGTATCTTGAAAATCTATTTATAGCCATGGCTGCCATCTTGAATTTCCGGCAGACCTAAAAAAAATCTGGGATCAATTAGACATCAAGAGCAACATTCCTGTGAAGTTTCATAAAAAATCGTCAAGTAGTTTCAGAGGAGTAGTCGCTACAAGTTTTTACTATATAAATCTATGTAAACAAAGATGTCCGCTAGCGGCCATGTTTAAAGTCGCATTGAAATAAATTTCGATAAGAATCAACATCATGTCATGCTGATCATTTTAGAAAATGTCCCATATCAATATCACTTACAGTTTTCAAGAAGTAGTCGTTACAAATTTATTTATTTTAAATCTATTTTTAGCTGTGGCGGCCATCTTGAATTTCCAGCCAGCCTGAAATTTTTCTAGGATCAACTAGATATCAAGAGCAACATTCCTGTGAAGTTTCATGAACATCCGTCAAGTAGTTTCAGAGAAGTAGTCGCTACAAGTGTTTACAATATAACTATGTAAACAAAGATGGCCACTGGCAGCCATGTTTAACATCGAATCAAAATAATGTTTGAGTAGGATCAACACCATGTCATGCTGATCATTTTAGAAAAAGTCCCATATCAATATCACTTATAGTTTTCAATAAGTAGTCGCTACAAACTTATTTTTTTAAAATCTATTTTTAGCTGTGGTGGCCATCTTGAATTTCTGGCCGACCTGAAATTTTGCTAGGATCTATTAGACATCAAGAGCAACATTCCTGTAAAGTTTCATGAAAATCCGCCAAGTAGTTTCAGAGGAGTAGTCGCTACAAGTTTTTACTATATAACTCTATGTAAACAAAGATGGCCACTGGCAGCCATGTTTAACGTCGAATCAAAACAATTTTTGACAAGGATTAACATCATGTCATGCTGATCATTTAAGAAAACGTCCCATATCAATATCACTTACAGTTTTCAAGAAGTAGTCGTTACAAATTTATTTATTTTAAATCTATTTTTAGCCCTGGCGGCCATCTTGAATTTCAGGCCAGCCTGAAATTTTTCTAGGATCAACTAGACATAAAGAGCAACATTCCTGTGAAGTTTCATGAACATCCGTCAAGTAGTTCCAGAGAAGTAGTCGCTACAAGTGTTTACTATATAACTCTATGTAAACAAAGATGGCCACCGGCAGCCATGTTTAACAGCGAATCAAAATAATTTTGACTAGGATCAACACCATGTCATGCTGATCATTTTAGAAAAGTCCCATATCAATATCACTTATAGTTTTCAAGAAGTAGTCGCTACAAACTTATTTTTTTTAAATCTATTTTTAGCTGTGGCGGCCATCTTGAATTTCTGGCCGACCTGAAATTTTGCTAGGATCTATTAGACATCAAGAGCAACATTCCTGTAAAGTTTCATGAAAATCCGCCAAGTAGTTTCAGAGGAGTAGTCGCTACAAGTGTTTACTATATAACTCTATGTAAACAATGATGGCCACTGGCAGCCATGTTTAACGTCGAATCAAAACAATTTTTAACAAGGATCAACATCATGTCATGCTGATCATTTAAGAAAATGTCCCATATCAATATCACTTATAGTTTTCAAGAAGTAGTCGCTACAAACTTGTATTTTAAAAATCTATTTTTAGCTTTGGTGGCCATCTTGGATTTCACATCAACATGAATTTTTGCTAGGATCAACTAGACTTCATGGGCAACATTTCTGTAAAGTTTCATGAATATCCATCAAGTAGTTTCAGAGGAGTAGTCGCTACAAATAAAAGTTTACGGACAGACGGACGGACGGACGACGGACGCCGCACCACGGCATAAGCTCTGCTGATCTCTGATCAGTAGAGCTAAAAACAATACAAAGTATCCCAAGCCTGCCAGAATATATGAACAGGAGAACTTTTGATTTGAAATGAACAGACAGAAGTGAATCTATAGTTGAACTGAATTTGGTTTTACGGCGCACCAACACAGAATATATAGTTGCCATCTAGATATCAAAGTATTACATATTAAACTATGGCGTATTTCCATTTTTAAGTAGCAATACCTATTCTGACTACGACACCAATGCTGGGGTGTTTATAACCTTTAGTTATAATTCTAGTTTCTTTTTGATTTAGGTGAGAACTTTGAATCTGTAGCAGAAACAGAATGACCCTGATGTACAAAAATAGGAGGTCTCAACTATCTGTAGCAATGGTGGCCATATTTGTTGATTGATCAAGAGGATTTGTATAAATATAAGAGTGGACCACCTGAGGAAGTTGTTTAAAGATTTTTTTATTTTCGGTAATGGCCATATTTGTTGGTGGATTTGGAAGAGTTGCATAAATCTGAGAGGACGACACAAGGATGCCTCCCGTCAAGTTCTGTCAAATTCTACCCAACAGCTCATGGGGAAAGTTGTTTAAAGATTTTTCTATTTTTAGATGCAAGGAGGCTTCCAAGTAGCGCCGTGGTGTAATGGTTAGCATTGAGGCTTAGTAACCCAGGGATCGCGCATTCAGTTCCAGCCAGGACCGATTTTGGGTTAATTATCGAAATATTTCAAAAGTATTTCCTTAGTAACCTTATCAGTCGTTCGGATGAAACTTTAAACCTAGGTCTGCTTGCTAAAATGCTCAGTGCAATACAGCGAGGATAAATAAACGTTTATATGCACGAAGGATGCTTCCTGTGAATGCAGTCTATGGCACGTCATGGCAAATTCCTGCACACACCTTAAAGTGTAGAGGCCCAGTTAACATGGTTAAGTGTATATATGGTTATAGCGGTGAGGTATTTCTGCTTGCTATTATTGAAGTTCTGTCCTTATTCCAGCCCATCTCATTCCAAATTCTCATAACAATTGATTATGGTACTTTTGACAACACAATTTGATCTGCTTCAGAGTGACCCCACTCTTTATGCTTTTATAGGGATCCTTCTATAGAAGTATAAACTATGAGATCACTATTAAGCAACTCAAACTGATTATCAACAGTACCAAACTCAATGGATCTGTCAAATTTGGGGAGGTGCTGGAATAAACACATACATTTCCACAATAGCAAACTATGATATTACACCACCTATATCTTGATCAAAAACAATTGCACAACATGGAATGGAATTGTTATGGGCTCCGGGATGGAACTGTTAAGGGCCCGTCAACACAATATCTTGGGTTATTTAGACAGCTGGTTTAGAAGCATAAGGATGGCCACCAAGATCTGGACGTTCAACTTTTCCATCTAGGAAGGATCTTTTGGCCACAACTGAACAAGAGTGCCAAAAATGACACAATTAATATATTCCCCGTCATAAATTGTATGGGGCAGATTAAAGGCTGATTTTATCAACGAAATTGTAATACTTATGGTATGGGGCCTAAAAATGAAAGCAAAAGACAGAATGGAGGACAGAATTAAGAGAGATTGAAACTGAATTAAGCTAGAAATGTGTCCATGGAACATGAATCCACTCGCTGAAAATAATCCTCAGAAAACGTAAAATTTTAAAATGGGTCATAACTCCGGTAAGGTCGATTTTTATGCCGAATCCATATGCACATCTTAACATCATAAGCAAGCATCCTGTCAAGTTTCGAAAGAATCAGTTGAAAACTGTTGGGAGGAAATAGACACACAAGGTATTTCTAGACCACCAATACCTTCAGGTATAACTAACAGACCACCAATAGTTGGTACATTGTGGCACACACATCATGTTACGATGCTTATAAGAAACATTCTGGTGATTTTTGGTGAAAATCTTGCAAGTAGGTAATGATTAAGATATAAACCAATGAAAGTCCAACAGACTAACTGACACACATATACCCGGACTATTGCGGAGTCGAGATCAGTAAAAGGGCTCTAGATATACACTCGGATGACATTGTGATCACTAAGCCGAGATCCATAAACTGTTTTGACAAACATGAAAAACCTCTATATTCAAACTTTGGACTGGTTCCAGGGCTGTCGTTTTTTTTTCCCCCTTTTCCTGTGAAAAACTATTACCTTGACCTCCGAGATAACATATAGTGCCCTAACAAAAGCGTAAACAATGGGGTTATTGTTGTGTTAGAATCAAAATAATATTATTTATTAAGTAAAAACTATGTAAATCTGTTCAAAGGTTCTGAGAAAAAGATTTTTAAGGTTTCAACCTTTTCTGGTCACGATGACCAAGACGGTCATGCGATGATGCGTTGGCCTAATTTTAACAAACTTAATCATACATGTGAAGTTTGGATAAAATTGACCAAGCGGCTTCTGAGCAAAAGTTGTTTGAAGTGGCTAACAACGGATAGACGATGAACAGTGATCCTAATAGATCCCCTCGAGGTCTGCTCAGATTTGACTGATTATTGAACTTGTTTTAAGCGTTTATTGATATAAACATTCTGACAAAATTTGATGAAGACAAGAAGCAGTCTGAGAGACAGCCATAACCCCCGCGCAGTATTTTTTGCTATGTATGGCCTTGACTTTGATATTTTAGGCATGGGTGTTAATGCGGTGTGTGCATGAAAATCTGTCAAGTAGTTTCAGAGGAGTAGTCGCTACAAGTTTTCATTATATAACTCTATGTAAACAAAGATGGCCGCTGCAGCCATGTTTAACGCCAAATCAATGCTGATCATTTTAGAAAAAGTCCCATATCAATATCACTTATAGTTTTCAAGAAGTAGTCGCTACAAACTTGTTTTTTAAAAACCTATTTTTAGATCAGGAGGCCATCTTGGATTTCACATCAACATGACGGACAGACGGACAGACGGACGATGGAAGCCGCACCATGGCATAAGCTCTGCTGATCTCTGATCAGTCGAGCTAAAAACTGTTGAAATCTGTCCAGCAGTTCTGGAGAAGATTTTTTAAGGTTTCAACCATATATGGTAATGGCAGCCATCTTGGATAAAGAGCTGACCTAATTTTAATAAATCGAAAAAGCAGTCATCTAAGGATCATCCATGTGAAGTTTGGTCAAAATTAACCAAGCGGTTTCTGAGGAGAAGTCGTTTGAAGAAAAGTTACCGGACGGACGGACGACAGAAAACACACCATCCCATAAGCTCTGCTGGCCCTTGGTCAGTAGAACTAAAAATGAAGGTGTTTGACACAAGCCTGAATATGGCATTTTGAAATAAATCAAAGGGAGTAATTCTGTTGTAACTAATTTGATAAGGCTGGTTTTGAAACATTTTCGAGATTTCATTAATATCAACAGTCTGCGGATAACAAATACAGGAGGAATTGCCCTTGATATTTGATAGAAAATCTATATTGTAAAATAGTGTGTTTATTTCTAAAAAACTATCAGGACTAACCACACAAAACTTAATTGATGGACAAGATCTTAAACAAGATATCAAGTGTGGGAGGCAAAAATTAAAATATTAACTACTCGAGTTATCAGCTTTCCTATTTTGTTGAAAAGTTGAAAAGTATATTGAAAATACAGTATTCAGTATAGTGTAGTTGGCATTAGGTTGATTGTTGGTACTGTTGATGCATTCAGTATAGTGTAGTTGCCAATAGGTTGATTGTTGATGCATTCAGTTTAGTTTTGTTGCCATTAGGTTGATTGTTGATGCATTCAGTATAGTGTAGTTGCCATTAGGTTGATTGTTGATGTATTCAGTATAGTGTAGTTGCCATTAGGTTGATTGTTGGTACTGTTGATGCATTCAGTATAGTGTAGTTGCCATTAGGTTGATTGTTGATGCATTCAGTTTAGTTTTGTTGCCATTAGGTTGATTGTTGATGCATTCAGTATAGTGTAGTTGCCATTAGGTTGATTGTTGATGTATTCAGTATAGTGTAGTTGCCATTAGGTTGATTGTTGGTACTGTTGATGCATTCAGTTTAGTGTAGTTGCCATTAGGTTGATTGTTGATGCATTCAGTTTAGTTTTGTTGCCATTAGGTTGATTGTTGATGCATTCAGTATAGTGTAGTTGCCATTAGGTTGATTGTTGGTACTGTTGATGCATTCAGTTTTGTGTAGTTGCCATTAGGTTGATTGTTGAGGCATGGTTTTTTAAGGTGATATTAGTGTTAATTAAATAAAACGGCAGATGAAAATATTCAGGATGAGTTGGAGAAAGTGCGTGATGTTCTGTCAAAAGTGTAGTTAAGCACGGATTTGAAAGATACCAAAAAGAAGCTCAGTGACCTAAGAAGACGGCTTTCTTAACTATGGATAGGAAACTACCAAAATGTACTGGTAGTGATTTAGAGGAATGGATAGAGGATGCAAACCATTACTTGGTAATGATCTTGCACACCAAGTTACATATGGATAGCCCTTATAGATGTTAAAAGGTGCATATTACTTATTTCAAGAAAGTTTAATACTGCACTTAAAATCTATAAAGGGCAAAAACTTCTGTAACATTTCTCAGGTTTATCTGCCCTTGCCTGCTACAAGTAGGTCAAACGTTACAGTCACTGTAACTTGATCATGAAAGAATCCTTTTGCACCCTAACTTATTTACTATTATCAGTGATTTTTTTTGGTAGTTTTTACTGCCGAATATCGGCGGTTTCCCCTACAAAAAAAAAACATACCCAATTTAATCCATATTTTCCCAATTAGAATGATACACAAATTTGAAATATTAAATTAACACTTAAAGTATTGGGAACAGTGCTTTCCGTAAGCGTATTCCAGTGTAATTTCCGCGAAAACTGATATCGTCGTACAACCAGGTTGGGGTGAAAGCCGTACCGTAAAAATAATCATTTTGCTGAAATCAACTGTTATATATCGTCAGAGGATTGAATTGAATTGGATTTTATAGTCGCACCAACAGCTAAGGCCATATGGCGACTTTCCAGCTTCCACTGGTGCAGGAAGACCCCAGGTGCCCCTCCGGGCAATTTTCGTGCATGGGCGGGCACCTGGGTAGAACCACTGACGTTCCACAAGCCAGCTGGATAGCTTCCTCACATAAAGATTCCTAGTCCCCAGAGGGATCGAACCTACAGCGGTGAGGGGCAAATGATTTCAAGTCAGAGACTCTATCTTCAGAGGAAGACCCTCAAGCAAACAAAATCAGCTGTTACATATCAACGGAAGAAGGCCAACAAGACAATGTTGAAAGCTTGCTGAAACAGGTGGATGTAAATTTCCAACTGTTTCAGAATGAACTCAGCAGGTCAAAAATTCAGGTACTTTGCTGCTTTACCAATCTTCGTTGACCGGATTGCATAGCAAATCCAGGCTTATAATGCCCAAACTAAAGAGGACTTCATCCATCCCAGCCTTGTCCCAGGACTGGGGGTACGTTGGAGAGCAGCTTGGCACCTCTTCAAGAAGCTGTCGGGACGCTTTTAGAAAACTAACAAAAAAGGTAATTCCACCTCACAAGATGGCAGAATATAGAATGATTGTTGCATTCACCACAATGTTGGCTTTATGGCATTTAAGGAGGAAATCACTCTTAAATTCCAATACATTAAAGATATAATAATACTGAAATATATTCAACTTTACTACAGAGAGTTTGGAAAATGTGGAAGGGAGTGAATAATAAACAGATACTATCATTTGAAGGCTGCTGTAAAATGATATTTGCCATAGTTAATGCCATCTGTAGGTAGTATCACGCAGATGTGCATATTGTCAGGAGGTTCTAATTATTATTTTTATTTTAGGTCAGGACTTTCAGAACAGAGACGGAGGTGATGTCCGACATGCTCTATGTTGTACATTCAGTAAGCAGACCTTTTTTCCTTTGTTTACTTTCGGAATCAACAATTTCTGTCCAGATGAATGGAATTTTAGAACCTAACAGTTAAGTACAGGCTGGAATGTTGTAAAAAGTATTGGTGTTTTAGAGCACATTAGTGTAACCTTTTACCTCATTCTGTAAGAAACATAAACAATTATGTATGTCAGGTCATTTTTGATCTCTTATTGTTTCAGCATTCAGGTGGAATGTCCAAACTAAAGAGGACTTCATCCATTTTCTCCTGGAAACTGCCGGGCCCAATTTAGTAGGCTAACAAAGAAAGTAAATCCGCCTCACATTGAATTGAATTGGATTTTATAGTCGCACCAACAGCTAAGTTCATATGGCGACTTTCCAGCTACCACTGGTGGTGGAAGACCCCAGGTGCCCCTCCGGGCAATTTTCGTGCACGGGCGGGCACCTGGGTAGAACCACCGATGTTCCGCAAGCCAGCTGGATAGCTTCCTCACATAAAGATTCCTAGGCCCCCGAGGGATCGAACCTACAGTGGTGAGGGGCAAGTGATTTCAAGTCAGAGACTCTAACCACTCGGCTATCATCAAAGGAAGACCTTCAAGCAAATGTAATCAGCTTGTTCAAACAGGTGGAATTAAATTATCAACTGTTTCAGAATGAACTCAGCAGGTCTAAAATTCAGGTACTTTGCTGCTTTACCAATATGTGTTGACCGGATTGCATAGCAAATCCAGGCTTATAGTTTGGCAATTTCCGTCACACGTTTTGAAGTTTTTATCTCGACTATTCGAAAAATAATTGAAATGAATTGAATTTTATAGTCGCACCAACAGCTATGGTCATATGGCGACTTTCCAGCTTCCACTGGTGGAGGAAGACCCCAGGTGCCCCTCCGGGCAAGTTTCGTGCAAGGGCGGGCACCTAGCTAGAACCACCGACGTTCTGCAAGCCAGCTGGATAATCTTCCTCACATAAAGATTCCTAGGCCCCTGAGGAATCAAATCGAAAAATAAGAAAGCGTAAGTAATCACCCCGGCGTCTGCGTCCCACATCAAGGTTTGCGTGTTAGCCAGTGATTCTTTTTGGTAGTTTTTACTACCGAGAATATCGGCGGTTTTCCCTACAAAAAATAAATAATCCCAATTTAATGAATATTTTCCCAATTTGATGCACAAATTTGAAATATTAAATTAACACTTAAAAGTATTGGGAAAAGTGCTTTCCGTAAGCGTATTCCATTGTAATTTCCGCAAAAAACGATATCGTCGTACAACCAGGTTGGGGTAAAAGCTGTACCGTAAAAATAATTATTATGCTGAATAGCTAGTTCATTATTTAGAACATTTGCCGCTTTTACCTCCATCCGTACAACCACCTTGTAGTCGCGCGCAGGTACCTTCTATCCAATGGGCATCCCGCTTTTATATTTTGTCACCAGGATCAATCAAACAATTTATCGTAGCATAGAATTATAGGATAAACTGACGAAAGGCTTTCTTTAACGGAGACTTTCTTCGATATCAACAATTGCCATCATGTCACATAATTCAAAATATTGTCAGAAAGTTGAAAAAGGCCTGTAGAGCATGAGCTCTGTGTTTCAAAAGCTTAGCGAGAATCAGATTCCGACGGGTGATGACGAACCCGACCAAGGTGACTGTGACACACAGACTTCATCAGAAATGTTCGTATGTACCAACATTTTCCAATCTACCCAACCTACGAGTGAATCTCCAGTCCAATGTCCTTCGAGTTCCACTGAATCATGTGATTCTCCATCTTTTTCGTAAGACCAAGGGGTATGAGGAGGACTCAAAAAGTGTGCATTGTCCCAGACCAACGCAAATTTGCCATTGTAAAATATGATGCCTTATATCCAGAGATGTACCCGTCTACAACTAAAGGTGGATATATGTGCAAGTACTGTGAGCTCTTTAGTGTTGGGAAATTTCAGTACGTACGGAAAGTTCTTCTTTTTTTTATAGACAATACTGATTATTGAATTCAGAAAATTTCCCTATTTTGTAAAAATCCCGCTAAATTTTCCCAGTTGAAAAGTTAGAGGTACCTTTGAAAAAAGGTAAAAAAAATCACTGATTATACCTACAATCTTGACATTTCATACAATAATATATATTTACAACCCCTATCGATTTTATGATTAGAAGATCTCAATTGTCAAGGTCACTGTGACCTGATCATGAAAAATTATTTCCCAGCAATTATTCCTGAACTATTCGACCTAAAATCTGCTTTATACAAATAGTGTTCTTGGTTAAACAACAACCCCAATCAGTTTTTGTCAGCTCATAGGCCATGCAAGGTCATATTGAACTGATTCCCAGTATGCTGCCAGACATTAATGCTCCATTAGGCAACACTCTTGTTGATCAATGGCAACCCTAATGGCAACAGAGTTGCAAAGTGCTTAAAATATGTAACCATTATGTATGTATGTCAGGTCATTTTTGATCTCTTATTGTTTCAGTATTCAGGTGGAATGCCCAAACTAAAGAGGACTTCATCCATCATCTTCTGGGCCTTGTCCCAGGACTGGGGGTACGTTGGAGAGCAGCTTGGCACCTCTTCAAGAAGCTGCCGGGACTCTTTTAGAAAACTAACAAAAAAGGTAATTCCACCTCACAAGATGGCAGAATATAGAATGATTGTTGCATACACCACAATGTTGGCTTTATGGCATTTAAGGAGGAAATCACTCTTAAATTCCAATACATTAAAGATATATTAATACTGAAATATATTCAACTTAATACTATAGAGAGTTTGCAAAATGCGGAAGCGAGTGAATAATAAAGATACTATCATATGATGATATTTGCCATAGTTAATGCCATCTGTAGGTAGTATCACTGTATCACGCAGATGTGCATGTTGTCAGGAGGTTGTAATTATTATTTTTCATTTTAGGTCAGGACTTTCAGAACAGTGACGGAGGTGATGTCCGACACGCTCTATGTTGCACAATCAGTAAGCAGATCTTTTTCCTTTGTTTACTTTCGGAATCAACAAGTAATAGGTCTGTCCAGATGAATGGAATTTTAGAACACTTAACAGTTAAGTACAGGCTGGAATGCAGTGCTCCAGATAAGCTGCGTATCTGCGTTTTTTATGCAAAGAAATTTGACAAATACACACAAGTTTTTTAATATGTGCGTTTAAAAACGCAGACATTTTTCCTTTCACGCACGTTTCTAAATTTCCTTGCGTTTTTGCATATTCCTGCCAGTACCGATTCCCAAGTCGTACATCATTTGTATATATTTATAAACAGCTGTTATGGATTTCCGCCCGACTGTATCATCATTTAATTGCCGATAAAATACGGCTGAAAATGCGCACTTGAGGTTAAAAATATCGGGCTAAACCCGTCTACTTTTGGCCTCGCAGTACATTAGGCGCTTGGAAAATAAAGGCTATTGACTTTCTGAATAGGAGCAAGCGTTTATTGATGCGGAGAAAAATGTCGTCGGGCAAAGAAAAAACAATACTGAACTTTTTTAAACCTGTTAGCGAGAAGAAAAATAACAATTCAGAGCATATAGTGAAAGACATATTAGACGAATTAATTGAGGAATGCGTAAAGTCGGGAAAGAGGTTGCACAATGGGTCAAAATGTGTCAAAAAAAAACGATAGAAGCATGGAAATCATCGTTCCCGTGGCTGAAGATTTCTTCAGAAAACGATTCTGTAACGCGACTTAACTGCATCATTTGCGAAAAATACAACATGCCTAATGCATTAGTGCTGATAGTATTTTCACTCAAAAGGGAAAAGAAAGATGAGTGAAAATAGTTGTTGTATTTTGGAAAAAATATTTCACTCATGCAATTTCCAAAATATCAATTTCACTCACATAATTTTATTATGATGAGTGAATACCCACTTCACTTCAAAATTATCTGGAGCACTGTGGAATGTTTTAAAAATTATTGGTGTTTTAGAACACATTAGTTCAACCTTTTACCTCATTCTGTAAGAAACATAAACAATTATGTATGTCAGGTCATTTTTGATCTCTTATAGTTTCAGCATTCAGGTGGAATGTCCAAACTAAATGACTTCATCCATCTTCTCCTGGAAACTGCCGGGCCCAATTTAGAAGGCTAACAAAGAAAGTAAATCCGCCTCAAAAGATGGCATAAACAATTATTATGTTTGTCAAGTCACTTTTGATCTTATTGTTTCAGCATTCAGGTGGAATGCCCGAACAAACAAAGAATTCATCCATCTTCTCCTGGACCTTGTCCCAGGACACTTGCCATGGGACAAGGCAGACTACGACTGGGGGTACATTGGAGAGCAGCTTGGCACCTCTCCAAGAAGCTGCCTGGTCCAATTCAGAACTCTAACAAAGAAGGTAAATCCGCCTCACAAGATGGCAGAATACAGAATGATTGTTGCATACACCACAATTTTGTATAATGTGCTCCATTAGGCAACACTCCTGTTGATTAATGGCAACAGAGTAGCAAAGTGCTTAAAATGTGTAACCTTTTACGTCATTCTCTAAGTATCATAAACAATTATGTTTGTCACGTTATTTCTGATCTCTTATTGTTTCAGCATTCAGGTGGAATGTCCGAACAAACGAGGAATTAATCCATCTTCTCCTGGAAGCTGCCGGGCCAAATTCAGAACCCTAACAAAGAAGGTAAATCTGCCTCACAAGATGGCAGAATCCAGAATGATTGTTGCATACACCACAATGTTGTATAATGTGCTCCATTAGGCAACACTCTTGTTGATTAATGGCAACAGAGTAGCAAAGTGCTTAAAATGTGTAACCTTTTAATAACGTCATGCTCTAAGAAACAGAAACAATTATTATGTTTGTCAAGTCATTTTTGATCTCTTATTGTTTCAGCATTCAGTAACAAGGAATTAATCCATCTTCTCCTGGGCCTTGTCCCAGGACACTTGCCATGGTTAAGTTACCGTTAAGTATCAGGCTGGAATGTTGTCAAGATGATTGGTGTTCTAGAACACTTAACAGCTCAGTATCAGACTGGAATGTTGTCAAAATGAATGGTGTTTTAGAACACTTAACAGCTTAGTATAGGTTTGAATGTTGTCAAAATGTATGGTGCTTTAGAATGCATTAACAGCTATGGTGCTTTAGAATGCATCAACAGCTATGGTGCTTTAGAATGCATTAACATCTATGGTGCTTTAGAATGCATTAACAGTTATGGTGCTTTAGAAGGCATTAATAGCTATGGTGCTTAGTATCAAACTGGAATGTTGTCAAGATGAACGGTGTTTTAGAACACCTAATAGCTTAGTATCAGGCTGGAATGCTGTCAAGATGAGCGGTGTTTTAGAATACTTTAACAGTTAAGTATCAGACTGGAATGTTGTCAAAATGAACGGTGTTTTAGAACTCTTTAACAGCTAAATATCAGGCTGGAATGTTGTCAAAAGGAAAACTCCTCATTATCAAACGGCTGTATTATTGTTGATTTAAAACAAGATTTTTGATAATATCTACCAAATTACATCTTGATTAGATGAAACATTTAGAGGAACAAATAATTTCAACTAATTTCAATCAACAAAGGATCTCCTCATGACCTTGACCTTTGACCTACTGATCTCAAAAATCACTTCAGGTCATTTTCTCACCACAGGCAGTCCACCTATGAAGTTTCATGAGACTTGCTTCAGGGAGAGGAGTTATGGAGTGGACAAGGCTTTTCATTATCTGGTCACTGACCTTGACCTTTGACCTACTGAGCTCAAAATCAATAGGGTCATTCTCTCATCACAGGCAGTCCCACCATGAAGCTTTATGAGATTTGATTCAGCGGGAGAGGAGTTATGGAGCGGTAAATGGACTTCGTTTAGCGGGCATATAATTATTAAAACCTGGAGAAAATATACTATATATCATGGTTTCACTAATTGTTTTCATCTCCTTCCATGTGTCCACTCGCCATTATGTGTGCTCATTGATGCAAGACGAGAAGAAATTCAGATAAATTCTGAAACAATTTATCAATTTGATCATTCAAATAATTATAATGTAGGACGACTAACTCAGAAACAAATTTTCCTGCCCTGTCTTTGGACATTAATATTATTACAAACCGTTTGAAAACACCAGTGTACAATGGTCTGATGATTCATTGTATCTCTGTGGCCCCATAATTATTACCAAATCATTAACATACTAATGTATATTATTACTGCACCTCGCACAAAATCCTAGGAATTTCATTGGATTAGAACAGCCAAATGGTGACCGGTCAGTAGATTTCATAGAGGGTCACTACAACAATATGGACTACCAATTCCGATTCAAAGTTTAAATCATTTGCAAATAATTCTTTAAGGCGTTAGTACTAATAATGATGGTTTCAGTGAATCTTTTTTGTCTCCGTTATAATAAATGTATATTATTAATGACTCAGTTGATGTTTGTTTCAATGTTGTTTTGAATTTTTTTTAGCACAAGTTTGGCCATATACAATGGTCAAGTTTTTGTGGTGTAGGCAGATCACTATTTTTCCTGGGCAGAACCATTACTGTAAACCTCCCGATGTCCTTAAGAATTGACACTTTCTCACTTGACAAGTAGAGATCCTAGTGGGATTCAAACCCGCAGCGGTGAGAGACACAGCGTCTTTACTATCTGAGCCACGGATGCGAGACTATTAGTATTAATCACCCAAACAGTTAAAGAATGTCTAGTATTAAAGGGAGTACAGCAGGATTTTCATGGGGGTCTAAGTGTCCGATTTAAAATTGAAAAATATTAATATTTTCTATTCTACATGGCCAAAACATAATGTATGAGCCTAAAAATTATCCCTTATTTGCAAAGAAATTCATTCTGCACAGTAATACGTGCTAACCTAGGTGACGCACCAGGGTTAATTTCAGCATTTTACGTCCGATTCCGTCCTAGCTATATGGTGTTTTCAAAGTTTAGACATTAACAAAATGGTTCTAACATCATATTTTGATTGATATAAGGGTTTTATCATGAACTGGAACAATTTTATAATTTAAGATGTTTCCAGAAAAATCCTGATGTACCCCCTTTAAGGAGTGAATTCAATATCCATTTTACAGGCATTATTCGCCATATTTTTGTTGATTTATTTCAGAGATTTATTGTTTTGCAATGGGACTTATATGATATACTTGGATGAAATAAAAATGCTGCTTTAAAACGAGTACATGTTCTTTTTGGGTGAAAAAGCTTTGTTTGTGCATAGCGCATTTCATGAAATTATTTTCTAAACCAAACGCACGTCTATAATGAGATTTTATTCCATGATATTTGACATATTTCACAATGCCAGTATTACCCTCATTTACTTATAATGTCCTCGTCTGTTTGCGTACACTCCTTTTAACAAAGAAATCCGCAGATTTGTCTCACCTGACGGGAACTGAATGTTGGTGCCAGTATTACTCACATTTCACTATTTTTATAATGTCTTTTCTGTAATATATTTTGTCATGCACATACATCTTTTAAAAATGATGATCATTGGCTGTTGTTAATCAAACGTCTGCTTGTAGTTGGTATTTATATCAAATATGGTAATCAAATATCCGCTCGTAGTTGGTATTTATAAGACCTTGGTAATGGAGTATTTGCTTGTAGATGGTATTTACATTATACTTGTAGGAGGTATTTATAATACTTATGATACTTATGATAATCAAATGTCTGACTGAAACTGGTATTAATAAAAGTTTATCTCATTTTAAATATTCTTTAAAATTTTAAGTTCTTTCATTTGTTTTTTTTGTTAAAATGTTAATTATATTATTTTAATTAGAATGAAGCGAATGAACGTTGGTGCTGTTTTCAAACACAAATTACACAAATTTTCTTAAAAATTCTTTAAGATGAAAATCTTTTTTCAGAAAATATAGGATGCATCATTATACAGGTCACCTTCAAGGATCAAGTTAATCTGGAAAACAACTGTCACCATCAAGGATCAAGTTAATCTGGAAATATATTCTAATAAACTACCAATTTTGCCACACATATGTATTATATGATTCTCATGTGATACCTATTATATGATACTTTAAAAAAAGGGAGGAGTACCCAATTCTCATATGAAATATTTTATTTATGAATCATATCATATGAGAATCATATACAAGTTGACACATATTTTTTGATGAAAATGTGCGTTTTAAAAATGAAACTTCATGAATTTATATCATATAAAACAAGTACATAAATACCATATAAAACTAGTATATAAATACCATATAAAACAAGTAAATAAATACGATATAAAATCGTTTATATGTGGCTCCTTTTATAAAGGAATCCTATGAAAATAGTGACCTAGTGTTTCCCCCAGGATTTAAAAGAGGCAGTGTGCTCCCTGAAAAGGGGCATTTTTAAGCGCGCAAGACTTAAGCATAATTGGCGTGCCATACAGTGCCGAAATCTGAAAATGAAAAAAAAAAGGCCAATTTTAATGTTGTAATCTAAGGAAATAAAATATGAAGGCATATCTCTCATTTATTTTAGTTGCTTTTCTTTTCATAAACAGTTATTTATGTACTGTGAATGAAGGTAACCCATAGCTGTTAGGTTTCTTTTCAAGTGAGCAAGATTTCAAAAAAATAATAAGGAAAACGCGAAGTGAAAGTAGAACATTTTAAAGCATCTGAAATAATGAATGAATGGTGTTTTACGGCACGTCGACACATAAATAGGTCATATTGTGCGCAAAAATTGATGAAAAATGAAGAATTAAAAATTAATGTAAATATATAGCATCTGAAATAAAGAGTGCTACTCCACCATTCCGCTTTAGGGGAAACACTAAATACATGCACATGTTTAGTATATGTGGCAAAATTGCCTGTTAACATAGACCTACGGTAAGTTACAGTTCAATTAGGCCAAATAAAATTATATGTGTGGTTCCATTCCCCCCCCACCCCCTCCTCCTCCTCCTCCCCCCGACAGACCCAGTTTTTAAGGGCCGACCCTAAACATTTTATGCAAAAAATAACATCTATAAAATATTTTCCCTACCTGCCTACCCTATTTTATAAGCATGTAATAGGAGCCACACAGTTTTATTTGGCCTTATCCATCACATTAAATAAAACAAAATATCTTACCATGGTCAGGCATGAAAAATAAATTTAAAAGGACTGGAGGAGTGTTATATACTCGACCGTACTGACCATTAAATTAGTTTTAACATTTAAAACATTACTTTAAACCCAACAATGTTCTGATGTTACTGTTTAGAAAGTACTTTCCAAAGCCGGTTAACTCCACAGGATTACACAGAACTTTGCGAGTTTTTAGACCAATTATTTTCATAAACAATAATAAAATTTGATTAAACAAGGACAATTTAGTGCTCACATTTTACAAGAAACTTAAGCACAATTTGATGGTTTTATTTTTAGTTGGGTTGACATTCATAATTCTTCCAGTCTTTTTAATAAAGCGAAAGAACTTTAAAAGGACACACGGCAATTTTGAAATTTGTATCAAGCACCAAAATTAGCATCACAATTTATTAAACCAGCATCATTTTCACTTTAAACTTGCTTGCATAAATTAAATAAAAAAAATAAAAAAATGAGTTTTCAATTTTTCTTCACTATTTTACCAAATATTGCAATATAATATTGGTGCAATATTATCAATAGTCCGCAATATGTGAAAACAACTTGCTTTGAACTTTTTATATAATTAATGATTGCAAAAATGTTGAAGTTCGCTGCTGGATTTTAAACAAATAAAGATTGCAATGTGTCCCTTTAACAGTAAAAGCACTAATATTGATTATAAATAAAAGACTAAAGCCAGGCATCCATTTGTACGTGATCTGTGGTCCGTGTCCGCATTCATACTGTCAGTGTCCGTCAAAAATCGCATATTGTGCGATCAGAGACACAGAACTGATCAATGGATGCTTGCCACTTTACATTTTCTCTATATAACCGATTTTTCACAGACATTGATACGGATGCGGATCAGGTACAAATGGATGCCCGGCTTAAAGCTGATGAAATCTTCAATTTGGCTAAAGCCAAGTTAACATGTATGACAAACTTACACTAATACAGCTTTTTAACAAACCATTAACTACTCTGCCATTGCACTGGCAGCACAATGTACAAGTTTGGTCTTGGAAGCGTCGTGAGAAATCTGGTGTGACATTCGTTGTTGACAGCCATAGTCAGACGTTTTTCATCTGTAGTGCCATCGGAGAATTATGCCTGCCAACCAGTATCTCTCTTAAACCCTGTAACATAAATGCATATGTGTATTGAAACAATGAAAACACATAATATATGACATTCCGGAGTAGCTAGTGTTCCATAATTAAAACAGGGAATGCTTAAGTAGCGTTATACAAATTGGTTTCACATTTTATGCCTTATGAAGAGCAACATCATTCTATGTACGAAACAAGGCATTTAAAGAGAGTGTGGCATATATTCAAACAAGATTTATTAGGCAAAAAAAATATATACCTGTGTTTCCGGTGGCCCGACAGACCTTATTTTTAAGGGGCCGACCCTAAAACTTTTATGAAGTTCTGAACAATGATTTATTATATCGAGGTAAACTGACATCACAGAGAAACTTTCAGTTGTATCATCAACTTGTATGGGGTTTATGAGATAAATACATATAGAATCTCACAATATCTTGCTCCAAAAAAAGTAAAAAAGAAAAAAAAAAGAAAAAAGAAAAATACAATTTTTTTTTTTTTTACATTTGTTCTGAACAATGATTTATCATAATTTATTATATACCTATAAATAATATATACATAGTAACTTCATTTTCTTACAATGGAATACAACAACCTGTATCACACTACAGGTTATCACTGTGCTACTAAAAATAGAATTAGTATCACTATCTTACTAAAAATAGAACAGCGGTTTTTCCAATGATTCAAGCAAGTGTTACGCCACTATGCGCGAGAACATCAAGACGACGTTACGTCAAACAAACAAAACAAGTAGGTCAGACCAATGAACACAAACACCTTAAAACTACATACATTTTCCCAATGCACTTTATCGAGAAATAATATGCTTTACTGAAATTCACTGTATGCAATAGCAATGCAATTATTTCTATGTTAATGATGTGAAAGAGGTATATAATAAAAGAATCATTACTAGAGTAACGTGTTCTCCGCCTCTTGTGTGAACCTTGATCTGGCATTTACCTACTCGAGGTGATACAAACTTCCATATTACATATTTGTCTGATATGTATAGGAAATACTGGGAATAGAAAAGCTATATCTACTCGTTTGCTCTACTGGGAAATATCTCCCACTGGGTAGTACTAGTACGGAACATTGCTCGGCCTTTTCCGACAGTGGTGGGAATGCCAAATGACATTCCGATTGTTTTACGGACGTCGTCAGATTCCGCCACTAGGGAATAACGATTACGGAAATTAACGAAGAATTCCGATGTCACTTTGTATGACGTAACGTCGTCTTGGCGTTCTCGTGCAAACTGGTATAAAAAGGCGTGAATCATTAGAAATATTATATCATTTTAAATTAAGTAACATATAGTTTAATAACCAGTGTTTTTGAGATACTGAAAATATCTCCCTCGGTAGAAAAATGGCCCCGATATAAGAACTCGTGCTCAGCACTCGTTCTTATATCGGGGCCATTTCTCTACCTCGAGAGATATTTCCCTTATCTCAAAAACACTGGTTATTAAACTCTATATATCGAGGTAAACTGACATCACAGAGAAACTTTCAGTTGTATCATCAACTTGTATTGGGTTTATGAGATAAATACATGTAGAATCTCACAATATCTTGCTCCAAAGAAAAAAGGAAAAAAAATGCCTACCCTATTTTTTTAGAGCATGCAATAGGAAACACACCTATTTTTTTTTTTTGGCCTAAGAAATAATATATTTCCAGCAGATTTATATTGTGCGAGATAAAAATCTGGTGTTTGGGACTTAAAACACATCGAAACCGCGGACCCTGGAATCGTCGATCTTCAAGTCCTGCACACCTGGCATTGATCTGGGACAATATAAACAGGCTGTAAATATTTTATTTCTTAAATCACTCACTTTTTGAGCAGTACTAACATGTTCCCACCATAAGTAAAACAGAAACTTTACATTCAAATTAGTTTTTATATCAAACCTTTAGTTCACAAGTTACTAGCGTTGTGGTTTATAAATGTTGACTCACCTCAACCTTGACCTTCTCCTGATGCATGACGAAACTGGAAACCCATTCGTCATCCACTTGGCACGCTCAGCTTCAATCAATATCTGCATGCGCTTTTCCGCTAACTCCTCTGCCATTTGCTCATGGATACGAATCTGCTCTCTGGAGGTAGAAAAAAAAGTTTCCTTCTTTGTAGAGAATCAGTAATTATGAGAAACACAATTTGGCATAGCATTAACCCTTAACCCGCAAAGCACGACTATAATAGCCTTTGCATCCATTGTAAACCAAGATCAGGGTTTTCTGACTGCTGATCTCAGTCATTTTTCCCAAACACCCCTTTGTCACATAAATGGAATGGTCTTAATTCAAAGAGAGAACAGTCCATTATATATATGTAGTGGGTTAAGGGTTAATAATGGTACACTGATAAAAAATAGTTGATCCATTATATATTCACAACTGTAATACGAAATGTCTGTTATTAACATACAAAAGGTGTACCACAATGTGAAGAAAACACTAGAAGGCCTTGACCAGCCAGAAGGCCTTATCAGCTAGAAGGCCTTCACCAGCATGTCACCTGAGGTCACTATGAAGCCTTTGTTGACATGTTATTTTCTGTCATGGGGATGTAGAAATACTAAAGAATGGACAATCCTCGACATACGTTACATGTCAGTCAAGCAGAGCCACTCTAAAACTCTGGATAAACTTGCACATACCCACACTGTTCCTCTATGAACTGTTTCATCATCTCCTCGCACACTTCCTTTCGTATCTCTGTCTCCAGCTTGGCTTTATCTCTGTCAGCCTGCTCCAAGGAGTTTGCAGACTGTTCTATTACCCTCAACAACTCCTGAAAGCATACAGTATATATATACAAAACATGTGTTTAACATCAATGTCCACCAACTATAATCTTAATTTGACTTTCAGATATACTAAACAGTCAGGGTTGTAACTGATTTAAGTTACTTACCAAATAACTTCCAAGTTATTTTTCCTTCGAAAATCACTTCCCTTTGGTCACAGGTCCATGTTTAACTCCATTTATTTTGAAAATAACTCGTAAAAGTTATATTTAATATTTATCAATGCAATCATACACATATAAATAACTAGATGTTTCAGGAGCTTGTATTAGCATGATCAATAAGTCATTAGCTTATTTCAAAGGAAATTTGCCCTCTTTATATTGCGGTCATCATTTGATGGTTAGCATTACCACTGGGTAATTATTTTTTATTTGTGATGTAATGGTTACCATCTTCAGAGGTGCAATTTGCATACAAAGATCCCATGCTTGCACACCAGGTTTGACAGGACAGTTGTACAAACTTTGAAAAAATACAACATGTGTAGGAAAAATTAGGAAAGTAAATAAATTGGAATTGAGGATACCTAAGTTCTTTTGCTACTTTCTAGATATTATAATGTAACTCGTTTATTGACCCTGAGTTAACCGCACCCCCACCCCCCCCCCCCCCCCACCCCCCAACACACCCTTGTTTTCTGCACACAATCTGTACATACATACAGACAGTAATATGTGAGCAAGGATAGAGTCATCATTGGGCTACACATGTCTGACCTTGGGGGTAGCCATTGTTTTCTGCACACAATCTGTACATACATACAGTAATATGTGAGCAAGGATAGAGTCATCATTGGGCTACACGTGTAATAGTTCAATTAACAGCGCTCCAGTTACCCCCCCACCCCCAGGTGACCACATGTCTGACCTTGGGGGTAGCCATTGTTTTCTGCACACAATCTGTACATACATACAGACAGTAATATGTGAGCAAGGATAGAGTTATCATTGGGCTACACATGTCTGACCTTAGGGGGTAGCCATTGTTTTCTGCACACAATCTGTACATACATACAGACAGTAATATGTGAGCAAGAATAGTCATCATTGGGCTACACGTGTAATAGTTCAATTAACCGCGCTCCAGTTAAGTCTGACATATAGGTAATCTAACTGAATATGTTTCAGTTTTCATTAAAACAAGAAATATCAGAAAGTCGGACAAATGTGTCCGTGAACCTTAAATGTGCCTGACATGAAAAACAAGAGCCTGGAAGTTAAACAAGAGGTCAATGACCTGAAAGCTCTACTGTTTTGATAGCTAGATCAGCATGCCTGTGAAGTTTCATGAGAGTCTGTCAAGTAGTTTCAGAGGAGTTTTTACTATATAACTCTAGGTAAACAAAGATGGCCGCTGGCAGCCATGTTTAATGTTGAATCAAAATAGTTTTTGACAAGGACCAACAGCACGTCATGCTGATCACCTTAGGAAAAGTCCCATATCAATATCGCTTATAGTTTTCAAGAAGTAGTTGCTACAAACTTATTTTTTAAAATCTATTTTTAGCACTGGCAGCCAATTTGGATTTCACATCAACATGAATTTTTGCTAGGATCAACTAGACATCAAGAGCAACGTTCCTGTGAAGTTTCATGAAAATCTGTCAAGTAGTTTCAGATGAGTAGTCGCTACAAGTTTTTACTATATAACTCTATGTAAACAAAGATGGCCGCTGGCAGTCAAGTTTAACGTTGAATCAAAATGAATTTCGATAACGACCAACGATCATTTTAGAAAAAGTCCCATATCAATATCACTTATATTTTTCAAGATGTAGTCGCTACAAACTTGTTTTTTAAAAATCTATTTTTAGCTTTGGTGTCAATCTTGAATTTCACATCAATGTGAATTTTTGCTAGGATCAACTAGACATCATGGGCAAGTTTCTGCAAAGTTTCATGAAAATCCATCCAGTAGTTTCAGAGGAGTAGTCGCTTCAAAAAATAGTTTACCGACAAACGGACAACGGACACCGCACCATGGCACAAGCTCTGCTGATCTTTGATCAGTAGCGCTAATGACACATCATGATGTGATAAGTGTTAATGCTATAGTAAATCCAAATCTGCCAACTGGTTTAGGACATACAGCGAAGATATAAAGAAACCTAATTTTGACCTTTGAAGATTTAGCGTGACCTTGGCAACAGGAACTTAAGAATTGAATGCAACATGTCATCATATTAAACCACCAATCCACACACTGGTTTAAGTGATGGCAAAACCTAAATCTGCTTCTTAGAATGGTAAAATTATGTTAGCCCTCAGCCCCCCGAGGTGACCACGTCTGACCCCGCGGGTAGCCGTTGTTTTCTGCACACAAACTGTACATACATACAGACAGTTATATGTGAGCAAGGATAGAGTCATCATTGGGCTAACAATGTTCAAAAGACAAGATATGTCAAACTAGTAAAAGGAAGAAGAAAATTGGTCTCCTAATACCGGTGCACTTTAATTTAATTTTTTTGTATATTTATATTGGTCTGCAAATAAGAGGTCATAAATGTTTCTCTTGGAAAGTTTTCGCACAATCAGGACATTTACACTGTGTAATTCTTTATTTTAAAATACTGAAAAAAAGCTTTTCGTTTAAATTGAGATTTTAAATATCAACTCAAAAAGGATAATACTAGAAGTTATCCGAAATAGCGAAATGCATTTGTGTTCGTTTTGTTCGTTGCATTCGTTTTGAGCATTTGGTGTTTTAAAAAATGCATTCATCGTTCATTTTTAAAACGATAAATGCTGAAAACGAATGCAACGAACAAAAAGAACGAAACGGAACGCAAGTAAAATACAAGAAATCCCTGGAATCACATGTCTCGCCTAAAGGGGGCTGGACTTAAAAATAAAAAGGTCAATGATGCTTAAATGAATTGAACTGAATTGGATTTATAGTCATATGGCAACTTTCCAGCTTCCACTGGTGGAGGAAGACCCCAGGTGACCCTCCGGACAATTTTTGTGCACGTGCGGACACCTAGGTAAAACCATTGATGTTCCGCAAGCCAGCTGGATAGCTTCCTCACATAAAGATCCTATGCCCCTGAGGGATCGAACCTACAGCGGCGAGGGGCAAGTGAATTCAAGCCAGAGAATCTAACCACTCGGCCACGGAGGCCCCGATGCTTAAATGAAAGTTTTTAACATTTTAGTAACTAAAAACAGTGGAGTTTGCCGACATTTAAGTTCATTTGTTTAAAAACAAAATGCCATTCCATTAAAAACAAGAGGTCCAAGAGGGCCTGTGGATGCTCTACTAGCTAAAACGGTTCTTATATCAAGGGTTGTCGACATAAAATTTCCATCAGTATACTTCTTTTAAAACATTGCAAAAACAACAGGGATAGGATGGTCTTAGATCGCTCATCTGGTAAACAAGGGCAATAAGTCTGCTGTGTCTAGCGGGGTGTACATTAACATTCTAAACCAAATATGGTAAATATCACATAAACAATGAAGTTAAACTACAGATTTAACAAAGGAAAATACAATATAGCATTTTTCAACAAACCATAACTCTGTCATTACTAACAAGATCTAGCTGGTTTTCGAACTTGTCCAAGGTATCATTGATATACCATACTCTGCACGACTAGATGTCATACTGAGGCTTCCTGCCAAATTTTGTAGAAATCCAACAAACCGTTTTGGAGGAGTAGCGCCGACAAGAAATTTAAAGTAAAAATGTCAAAGTGCTATAACTCCATCATAAATCAGCCAACTGGAACAAAAGCGTGATATGCACAACTAGACATCTTACCGATGTTTCCTGCCAAGTTTCGTCAAATTCAACAAGGCATTTTGGAGGAGTAGCGCCGACAAGAAATTTAAAATTAAAAGATGTCAAGGGGCCGTTACTATCAAAAAACCAATGAACCGGAAAAAAATGCAATAGGCACAAATAGAAATCGTAGCAATGCTGCTAAAAAAGCAATTAAAAAAAACATATAAGAAATAAAATAAAAAATTAAAAAAAAATATTTAAAACAAAAAAATTTAAAAATTAAAAAGAAAATCTAAAAAGAAAATTAAAAAATAAGAAAATTAAAAATTAAAGCCCTATCGTATTGAGGCAAAATATAGCATTTTTAACTAAATCAAGTTCCACAACTCCACTGTTACTGGTCCGATCTGGCTGGTTTTCAAACTTATCCGAGCTTTCACTGATATTAACAATCTGTTAAAGTTTGGTAAAGATCGGATCAAAAAAATGAAGGCCCTTGGCCAGTAGAGCTAAAAATCATCAGCTCCAAAAAGTAGGTAAAGGTCATAGATGAAATCCATGCATCCAAAAAGATGCACTGCCCAAGACACAACTATGTCAAATTAGAATATTTTTTCTTCCAAAGATTAAGCTATAAATTAGGTTTGAAACATCTAGTACATAATTATAGTTCATGAGAAAGTGATGTAAATGTAACAATTAAAGTTATCTGCCCTTTGCTTGGATGGTGAAGGTCACATCCACATTTGCTGTCACGTTGCAATGTACCACTCAAGATACAACTATAAGCAAAGTTTGAAAGGTCTTAATGAATACAGTTGTGAAAAAGTTGAAGGTAAAAATTATAAGGTTATCTGCCCTTTGCTTGGAGAGTCAAGGTCACATCCACATATGCTTTGTCATGTTGCGATGTTCCAACCTAGATACAACTATAAACAAAGTTTGAAAGGTGTAGTGCATACAGTTTGCGCGAAATTGACCTCAATGCAAAAGTTGAAGGTAAAATTATTAAGTTATCTGCCTTTTGCTTGGAGGGTCAAGGTCACTTCCACATTTGCTTTGTCACGTTGCCATGTACAACCCAAGATACAACTATAAGCAAAGTTTTAAAGGTCTAGTGCATACAAGTTTGTGAAAAAGTGACCTAAATGCAAAAGTTGAACCTAAAAATTATTAAGTTATCTGCCCTTTGCTTGCAGGGTCAAGGTCACTTCCGCATTTGCTTTGTCATGCGATATACCACCCAAGATACAACTATAAGCAAAGTTTGAAAGGTCTAGTGTATACAGTTTGTGAGAAAATGACCTAAACGCAAAACTTGAATGTTGACGCTGCCACCGCCATCACTGCCACCACCGCCGGAAAAGCAACACCTATGTCTCTTTCTTTCTTCGAAAAGGCGAGACAATAGATCGTACAATGTTCATTCTACGTTTGTTCTGTGTTCATTCTGCGTTCATTTTCCGTTTATGCGTTCATTCTGCGTTTATTTGGGGTACTTGAATGCAACTGGGTCTGTATCATAGGTCAAATACTTTTCAAGTTCTGACCAAGGTTAGGTTGCAGTTTAAAGTGTGACTGACAGAGGACGACGGACAAAGTGATCCCAAAGTGCCTGCCATGCTACGCAGGCGACACAATAAATAATGTCCCTGTAGTGACATAAAATATTTTGAAGAAAAATATCACAATTCTGTTAAAAACTAAGAATTTAGAAAAAACTATATATACTCACCTTCACCAAGGATCAGTTGGGGCATTTTCATCAACACAAACCACAACAAAGGTTCCGACAGTTGGTATAGCGATGACGTCCCTAATTGTGAGGAAAACCCACAAGATATATTCAAGGATAACAAGTCCATTACCAGTCATCTACCATCATACTTTCTCTACACTTTGTCCATAATTTGGTCATTCCATTGCCGACAGTGCTTCACTGTCAGTGAAAATCATTTCCAATTGACTGGATATCTGGATTAGCATTTGTACTTGCACCGCTCTCATACTCCTGAATTGCACTTTCAGTTTTTTGTTCATCAGTCTGGCATGCGCTACACGTCCACCAATATTCTGCTCTCTGTCGTGGTGAGAGACACTTATACGACTAGAAGCGTAGAGTGTGAGGTATCCAGGCACGAGACATTTTTTGTGTGTCTGTCATTGCCTCCAACAGACTGGGAGTATGCGGAACAGCGGTAAAAATCTGGCTGTTAACTGTAATAATACATTCACCGCTTTAACAAACTGCACATTAATATATCCCGACTGGAATTACAGCTTGAACATCCGTCCCTTGTAAGAGGCTGGCAAACAGTCGCCCAAATTTGCAAGAACACACGATCTTGACACAAAATATGCCAATGAACCAGAGCACTGACACATTATTTCAAACCATAATTTTTAATGTCCACTTGCTTGTAAGTTCTAAAATAAAGTCCAGCAATAATCCAGATCCACTGAAATAAAAAATATTGTTACTTTTTAAAAACAATATGATTTGAGTTCTACATCACAATGATAAACACATGTAAAAACGTCGAGCTTTATGTTGGGACAAGCACCTCAGAGGGTATGATGGATGAGATGTTACCTTATACCGGATTTAGGTCAATCCACCTTTTACAAGAGTGCTGTATGGAAAGCCTGACCTTACTCATGGGGGCAGATAAGGTCAATCGCATCAACAATGACATATCGACAGTTGCATGATGTCATTGTGTAAACAAACATGAAAAACGTACATTACGGGTTCCAGAAATTGTTAGGCCATAATAAATAAATTGCTAGATCATCAGCGCCCGCCCCCGTTGTTTTATGCCGACCCAGCAATTTTTATTAAAAAAAATAATTCCTAACAACTTTTCACGTTTTAGCGCTGTTCTGAAACCCGTGTTTTAAACCTGTCCACTGAAACTCGGACACATAAAAACCGGTGTTGAGGTACTAAATTGCTATCATATGATTTGATTTCCTGTTTGTTCATGCATGTTCACATTATGAATTTTACAGTAAAAAAATATTCTATTCTATTTCTCTTCTCAAAACGACACGAAACTGGCAAATTAAATGGGAAACAAGAGGCCCAAGAGAGCCTGTGGATGCTCTACTGGTTAAAGCTAAATTTTGCATATATGGGCCATAACACCATCAAAAAGCATTCAACCGGAACACGGCGACGATATGCACAACTTGATCTGGTATTAATCATCCCTAAAACGTTTTGTTGAAATCCGGCCAGGGGTTTAGGAGAACTAGTCCAGACAATATTTGTGTATTAAAACCTTGAAAGGGCCATAACTCTGCCAAATCAGTCAAACGGAACACAGTAACGATATGTACAACTATGCTTGGTACTGATATTGCAAAGTTTTGCTGAAATCCGGCTAAATGAAGGTCCTATTGTCTTCACGATGCAAAAACAGCATCTTTGAACTAATTCAAGGGCCATAACTCAAGTGCGACTAATCCGATTTGGTTGGTTTTCAAACTTGTCCAAGATTTCATTGTAAGTAACAATCTGGTAGTCTGGTAAAGATCGGGATGAAAAATGAAGACCCTATCATCTTAACGAGACAAAATACAGCATTTTTAACTAAATCAAGGGCCATAACTCTGGTGTTACTGGTCCGATCTATTGGTTTTAGAACTCTTCAGAGCTTTTATTGATAACAATCGAGTCAAGTTTGAAAAAGATTGGATGAAAAATGAAGGCCCTACATATTGTGTTGAGGCCAAATTATATCATATTTTAGAAATTCAAGGGCCACAACTCCGGTGTCAAATTCATCCGAGCTTACATTGATATCAACAATCTGGTAAAGTTTGAAAAAGATCGAATAACAAATGAAGGCCCCATCATGTTGAGGCAAAATACAGTAATTTTAACTAAATCAAGGGCCATAACTCCGGTGTTACTGGTCCGAACTGAGTGGTTTTCAAACTCCTCTGAGCTTTCATAGATATCAACAATCTGATAAGCTTGAAACAGATCGGATGAAAAAATGAAGGCCCCATCGCGTTAACAATGCATAACTAAATCAAGGGCCATAACTCTCGTGTTGAGGCCAAATTATAGTATATTTCAGAAAATCAAGGGCAATAACTCCTGTGTAAATGGTCCAATATGGCTGGTTTTCGAACTCATCCAAGCTTTCATCGATATTGTAAAAGCAGCTCACATTTCAATAACATTTTACCTTTTATCAAATCTGGAGATGTTGTCATTCCATAGTAATCTTGGGAAGAATACTTTAATATTGTGCTTCTAAAAGGTCGTTGACCTTCCAATCTCATTTTCTTATCCTGGCGTATTTACATTGTACTTGCGGCCTGATTAGACAATTAGATGTATTTGTAATCGTAACTTTTAATGTTAATCGGCATGTTTTATTTTATATTAATGTTTCGGTAAGTATAACTGTACATGAGAAGGACCACCTATCAGTCAGAAGGACCACCAGTTTTCAAAGGAAGAAAGTCCTGCAGGCTTCTTACTCATAAAAGTTAGTGTTGAACCCTGGCAGGGCACGAAAATTCCACTCGTCCGCTCGCCATGACGAGTGCTCATTGATGCAGGATGTGTAGTAATTCAGATAAATTCTTTAAAAATTTATCAATTTGACCGTTCAAATATTATGAAGAACGAATAACTCAGAAACAATTTTACCTGCCCTGATATTGTCACAGAAAGTTACATTCTCTATAGAATAATATCACAAATAATTAAATAAAACAAAGAACTTTATTCACTGGTGTGAAAATTACTAGTTCTGTTTATTTCCTTTTTTTTGACTCATTAATGTCTGCATTACTTTTTTCAGCCGGTCTTTTTCTGCCAGGTTTCACTCCTTGGAAATAAAGAAAGCTCATCTTAGGCTAAACATTAGACCTCAAACAATATTCTGTTCATTATCAGTTAGGTTTACATCGTAGTATTGATTCATACTAACTATTGCTCCTTTCTCCCCCAACCTCTTTCGAAAACAACAAATAAAATTGAAAACCAGTCTGTTCTGAAACCGAGTTAGTTCCAGCAATGTATAAACAAAACAAATCGGCTTTTAAATTAGTCCACACACAAAGTTGTTAATTTTTGGGTCTGATTTTGTTCTGTTTGATTTTGGCATTACACTTTTGTCTAATGTTTAACATATCCAACGGTGTTGTGCACATGTCAGCTTGCAAAATTGATATGCCCGACTTGATTTTCACTGACCGCAGCTTTTTGGCTACCAGCTAATTAACATGTCGCCAGTTGTCAATCATTTATCCATTTCAACCAATCAAACCAGAATGATACCTCCGACAAACAACAACTATGTTATATAAACTACTGTCAATATACTCAGACATTAACAATAGGGCGGCGATATCTAAGTACTGGCAACATGTCAATTTCGAAGACTGTCGTAGTACGTGTTACTAATTTTGCCTTGTGCCGGGGCAATATTCCATTTGTCGCATAAAAATAAAATATAAAAAATAAAATATCACTCCTGTACCCAGTTTGAAATAAATTTGGATGATAAACAGCAATCGACTGATTACAGCCTGAAGTAAAATTCTAAATAAAAATGTTTGTGGGAGTTAAAGTTGATGTCCGGTCATGACAAATCTTGGGAGGTGCTCAAAACAGGAGAGTCCCAAAAGTGAACCCCAAAATGCATTCAGTAAACTATTCTGAAAATGTGAAGTCATTCTCTTTAAAGTAGCTATGCCACCAACAACAGCTACATGTTACAACATATATGTACACCGGGTACAACTTACATATTTTGAGAATCCAAACGCTGTAGACAAAACAAACGGCTTTAACCACCAAGACAAAACCCCAAAAACGAAGCTTCAAATTTGTTTTATTCATATTCAATCACTGGTATTTTAAAAACCCGTGAAAAAAAATACTGATGATCGTCACATATATTATATGACGAACACCTGGATAGAGTTTTGATAAACGGTTTTGTAGTGTATTTTTGCCGTTATTTGACGGGGTTAGTTTAAGTTCTCAAAATCAAAAATGCTTGTTAAAAATGGAAAAAAAGTTTTAGATAATTCACATATTGTCTTTGTAAATCCTTGTTAAATCACATTGAATTGTATAGGGAATTTGCAAAGTTATAGAACTAACACAGTCATGTCTAAGTATTTTTACATTACAGTAATTTGGAAAATACAATCTTTACATAAAATCTAGTTAGAAAGGACAAGTTTGATGCGTTCGTTGGTTCTATATTAAGCTATGGAGCAGAAATTTGGGGTTTTACAAAGTCAAAGGAGATCGAAAGAATACATTTGAAATTTTGTAAATACTTGTTAAGGGTTAAAACGTCTACTAGTAATTCCGGTATTTATGGAGAACTAGGTAGATACCCATTGTATATTTTAAGGTATGTAAAAATAATAAAGTATTGGAGTAAGGTGGTCGATTCAAAAAACATTTTAATATCAACTTTTTATAAAGACGCTGTGAGAGATTGTGAAAGAGGAATGAAGAATTGGGCCAGCAATGTTAAAACCATTATAACAGACTGTGGCTATAATTATGTTTGGAATGACCCAACTTGTATTGATATGAAATCTTTTCATTTGTTGATTAAACAAAATTTAATAGATTGTTTTGTTCAAAAATGGAACACTGATGTTGAAAATAATCGAGTTTTATGCTTGTATAGACATTTTAAAACCTCATTCTCATATGAAGTGTATTTAGATATATTGCCGTTGAAATTAAGAACTGCCATGTCGAGGATAAGATTATCCTCACACAGACTTAGAATTGAAACTGGCAGATATTCACAAAATAGAACTGATAGAAATCAGAGATATTGTACATTGTGTAATAGTACAGACTTAGAAGATGAATATCATTTTATTTTAATTTGTCCTTTGTACGAACAATTACGTAAATTATATGTTAAACAATATTATTACAGGCATCCAAGTGTTTTTAAATTTATTCAGCTGATGCAATCTTCAAGCCAGCATGAGCTTTTTAGATTATCTAGGTTTGTAAGGGAAGCATTTATTATTCGCAATACTGCAATGTATAATGAGTAAAAAATGTATGTTCATCCTCATTGGACATGACATGTAAACTATTAAAACTTAAAAGTTTACATGAAACTATGTAATAGGAATAGTTTAATCCTTATAACATAAATACGTGATCCAGAGTGAATGTGTGAGACATTTCGGGCGTCAGAGTGAATGGGTGAGTTGTATGAGTGTATAGTATGCATGGTTGTGTGTTTGTACTTTTTCATTGTTTAATGTAAAAATTGCATTGACCTGTCACATATTAACAAATGTAATATGTATTTATATGACGAGAAACATTTGTTTAAGTCATAAATAAAGAATATGTTCTGTTCTGTTCTGTTATAAGTTTTATAAAATCATTTTTAATCTTGCTGATATTCCTTTGTTATGAACACAACATTCGTATCTCAATTATACATACACACACTGACCATTGTTCAGTGAATGCATGGCCAGTGAACATTTTGAAAAGGATTAGTGTGTTCACAACAAAGGATGAATGAACTGTTTATAACTGGTGTAGTGAATGTAACAAAGATTACTGAACAGGTGAAGCACCAACAGTGATGCGAATGATGAATTGTGAATTGAACATTTTAACTGAAAAATCTAATTCAGGTAAAACTAACTAAAACTATCACTGAATTCAGGTGATGAATACCTCCCCGCCCACTTTTTTACATTAAGTCAAATTCTGCAGTAAATTAGGCAATCAACAGTGGATGCAATCGCTACCCAGAGTCATTTGACTCTGTCAACATCAACGAAAGTATAGGGCTAACAGTTAGGTCAAGTGATTATTCAAAAAGGTTATGACAATGTTTATAATTAATCCTTTTGTGTGATCAGCAAAGATAAAATATAGACATATAATTATATTCAGTATTTTTCAAAAAAAAAAAAAAAATTATGAGTTAAAATGTTTAGTAATTTTCTGCTATCGAGCTTTGGCTTAAAATGATTACATACGCGTATCGATTGAGGAGACCTAAGTACAAATTATTTTGTAGTAAAATAGTCTCGAATATAATCTAAATTGTTTTCAAATCTTGCACCATCTTATTTGCAGATATTCTGAAAATTATATTTACACAAGATATAAATAAGTTTCAGGCAAAAATATTCCAATTTAACAGGTTTTACCAAAATCTTGTAATTTAGGTGTAATTGATTGTTGCATTGAGTTGTCATTCATATCTAGACCCAAATTAAAAATGAATAACTTACAATCATTCTCATCACAAATGACACATATGCTGCCAAAAAATCCACAGAAAAATGGGGGTCATGTATCTTCTAAGAAAGAACTTGTCTTATGAATGAATGCTCCCTTTAAAAACATAAACACTGAGATGCCATAATATTGTATTCATACACTCATTTCCATATAAGAAAAATAAATTAAAAACTCACAATTTTAACATGACAATGCTTGAAAAATGTAACAAACATCAACAATGTGATATAAAACCAAAAAAAAAAAATAGCACTTTAAATTAGTGAAAATGCCTTTTTTAACAAAAAGAAATGAGAATTATTTATTGATGCCATTATGCGACTACCCCAGGCTGACACTTCCTGTGTTGCAATGGGTGTGCTACACCTTTAGTAGTTAGCAGAGATATATGTGAGTGCAAGGAACGATAACTCTGCGTGGAGATTGCAATGGATGATGTAGAGGGACATAAGGCAGGGTTGTAGCCAGAGCCTTTTGGAGAATACGCCCTGGGGAAGGGTGCGGGAGGGGGCCCTTTTCCAGGAAAAAATTGAGTGCAATTTCGGAGGTTTGTGGCTTCATTTGAGTGAGATTTTGGAGGCTCTTGCCTCCATTCATTAAGTGTGTTTTTAAAAATAGTGCCTCACCCACTACCGCCCTTCAATTTTTATTGCTGATTTTAAAAAATAAGCATTTTTATTTTTTCACATTCGATTTTCTAGAGTACGCCCGGGCGTACAGGAGTATGCCTGGCTCCTGTAAGGTCATCAGTCGTTATGAGTATATGAAGTTTGGGAACAACCCATTTAAAACTGTTCCGAGAAATGCCAATGGTAGTAATAAAAATGTGTTACGGGACGCGATGCCACGGACTGGACAAAAATGCGTTATGCGAAGCGAAACATTATGGACAACGCGACTCCTATCTAGTTTTTGAGAAACGAAGGAAAACAAAAACTGTTTAAAACCAAAATGTCAAAACGAGTAGGCAGACGAACGGACGGACAGACAAATGGACAGACAGACGGAAGTCGCCAAACTATAGGCCTTGATTAACTACACAATCTGGCTAAAAATGTTGTCCTGAACATATTCTACTAGTGTTGTCCCTAATACCTAGGTTGGTTTATAAAAGATTTTAAATTGCAAAAATAGTTGGAAACATTTCAGTTCTATTTCTTTGCAATTTCCCGATATTTTTCAATCTGATTCATTCATTTACAAAGGCAATACAAGAACCATTCAGACCCGTAGCCACCCCTGAAATTTAACAGAGTCAAATTCCTTTGTTACCAAGGGCATTCACCCGATTCACGGTCCCTCTCCGCCATGGATTTTGTTGTGATTTCCTGCATTTTGTTGCATTTCCCGGACCATGTTTTCAGTTTTAAGCATGACATATTTTGTCAACGATTGATAATGTATCAATATTGATGTTGTATTTATGTATTTAGTATGTACATTCCCAAATTCAACCGAGCCAACTGCCTCGGTGTGCCTCAGCGTAGCTACGGGCCGGCCATTACAAATACATTTCACCAACAACAGATGTCACAAAAAAATATCACCTCCTCCTACCGTTGTTTGCAGAAACATTGTAAGTTCTAAAATAAAATCCTTTATGGTGAGAAACAACACAAAATTAAAATATCATGTTCATTTTTGTAAGTCTACGAATTGTGATCTTACCTTGCGCAAGAGACCTCATGGCGTAGAACAACAAATGGTGAAACTCGCATTTTTCGTGCTGCTACGTATTTACGTGCAGTGTGCATTCAAGTGGCAATACTGCAAGGCTAACAACCCTGAAATGTGGTATATCTAACTTCAGAACTTGAGAATCGGAACACTTAATTGAGCATTAGTCAGTTTAGATTGTTTCTATTGCTCATTCTGTCATAACAGTTGTCTAATTCTACGTGAGAAAGTGTCGATTCTTACGGATAGAGAAAGGTATACACAGGAATAAGGAGGTCGTTTGCCTCCCATCCACGAACAACGCGCGTGCAATTGTCATGATTGGCTGAAAGAAAGTGTCAGGCAGACAGGAAGTATCACACACGCGGGAACTCGATCAAAGGGCGCCAACAGGGAAATTTTCCAAAACAAAATATTTCTCTCGACTTCAGTTGGCCTATGGACTTTTTATGAAGGATTTTAATCATAATAAAAAAAAATGCTCGTGTAACAAACATTCAAATTAATGTCTCGATTTAGTCACATTTTAACTTTAAACATGCTTGCATATAATTTTAAATTATTCATGGGCGTAGGAACGTTTCAATTATTGTGGGGGTGGGGAGGGGGTGAGGGTGCTTGGAGGGTGGAGAGCAAACTTTTTGAATACATTTTAACAATCAAAAAAAGTATGTTTCAATTATTGGGGAGTGGGTGAGGGGAGTGGTGGGTGGGGGGGTGGGGGGGGGACTTTTTCACACCATTTTTGACAAGCAAAAAAACGCGTTACCCACGCTCAATTACACCAAAACATACAACACTATATAGGGTAAAGGTACGTTTTGAGCGCTAACCATTTTTGTAAAACTGGTTTATAATATGATGAAAAGTGATGCTGATCTGCATCCAAATAAAAAGAACTGGGTAACGTTATTAAAACAATTATTATCTTCTCTTGGTTTTCATTACGCTTGGTTATTCCAAGGTGTTGGAGATAACGCTTTGTTTTTGTATAATGTAAAACAAAGATTAAATGATTGGTTCATTCAAAACCTACATTCTCGTCTCCGGAACTCAAGTAGAGCGAATACCTATACTTTAATTTTTGATAATTTTGTTTTGAAATCGTACTTGTATATGGTTAATGTAGAAAAATATAGAATTCCGCTATCTAGGTTAAGACTCTCATCTCACAGTTTACAAATAGAAGCTGGAAGATGGCATAAACCAAACAGTATACCTTTAAATGAACGTAAATGTACCAAATGTGGTAAATGGTAAATTAGAAGATGAATATCATTTTGTTATTGAATGCAGTTTATATAATCAGATAAGACAAGCCTATATAAAGAACTATTATTGGAAAAGGTCATGTATGTTTAAATTTTTAGCACTTATGCAAAGTCAAAACGAAAAATTATTAAATGCCTTAGTGTTTTCGTTTTTAAAGCTTTTGAGATAAGGAAAAATGAAATATTCAGTTAAACACAATTTCCAATGAAAAGTTTCTAAATTATGATTGACATAAATGTCACCTTCTCCACACAAATACTACGATAACTATTGTTCTGATTATATGACACTGACATGACAAAAACAATAATAATTGTACTTGAGTACGTGTGTGTGTGTGTGTGTGTGTGTGTGTGCGTGCGTGCGTGCTTACGTGCGTGTGTTGTATTTATTTGTACACATTTTACATGTAATCACTGCACCATTTGTTGTATCAATTGTAATTATGTATATCATGTTGTATCCTCACAGGTCTCATGGCCTATTGGAATTTCTGAATAAACGATATCTCTATATATAATTAAATAACATGCTCAGTTCTTGTTTTTTATGTGATGGCAGAGTTATCTGTCGTCTGTCCGACGGTTTACTTTTGCGTCAGACTAGACGTATAACAATTATAATAATAGCAGGTAGTAATAAAAAAGATGCAATTTCCTGCGTAAGAATCATGGCTCTTATGGTAGTATGTACCTATCTATGGTAGGTACACACCATAAGAGCTATGGTTCTCGCAGCTAGCTTCAAGCACATCTCCTCTGACGCTGCTATGTGGAATTTGACGAAACCTCACAGGAAGCGTCCTTGTATGATCGTCCCAATCCGTCAACAAATATGGCCGCCGTTACTGAAAATGCTCAGTTCTTGTTTTTTATGTGATGGCAGAGTTATCTGTCGTCTGTCCGACGGTTTACTTTTGCGTCAGACTAGACGTATAACAATTATAATAATAGCAGGTAGTAATAAAAAAGATGCAATTTCCTGCGTAAGAATCATGGCTCTTATGGTAGTATGTACCTATCTATGGTAGGTACACACCATAAGAGCTATGGTTCTCGCAGCTAGCTTCAAGCACATCTCCTCTGACGCTGCTATGTGGAATTTGACGAAACCTCACAGGAAGCGTCCTTGTATGATCGTCCCAATCCGTCAACAAATATGGCCGCCGTTACTGAAAATGCGCAGTTCTTGTTTTTTATGTGATGGCAGAGTTATCTGTCGTCTGTCCGACGGTTTACTTTTGCGTCAAACTAGACGTATAACAATTATAATAATAGCAGGTAGTAATCAAAAAGATTCAATTTCCTGCGTAAGAATCATGGCTCTTATGGTAGTATGTACCTATCTATGGTAGGTACACACCATAAGAGCTATGGTTCTCGCAGCTAGCTTCAAGCACATCTCCTCTGACTCTGCTATGTAGAATTTGACGAAACTTCACAGGAAGCATCCTTCCATGGTCTTCTCTAAGTTTTACACAAATCGTCCCGATTGATCAACAAATATGACCGGTATTACCTGAAATTACCTAACTTGTTTCATTGGTTATGTTTATCGTTGTTTTTGTTTTACTTACTTATTTTCTCAAACGTCACCCACTTTTCCTGGGTAGAACCAGTACTGTACACCTCCGGCAATCCGTAAGAATCGACACTTCCTCACTTACACTCTCCCGAGCTCACAGTGGAATTCGAACCCGCAGCGGTAAGAGGCGAGAAGATTTACACATATGCCATGTAATCATTGAAAAAGCAGGCAAAGTTTGCTTTACTTAGTCTGAGGCCGGATGTTTTCATGTTTTGTCAGTATATTTATTTAAAAAAAAAAGCTTGAGTGCACTGGCATCTTCATCTGAAATAAAATAATCCCCATCCCCACTTTCTCTCTCCCAATCCCATCCCCACACCCCCATTTCACCACCCCCATCCCAAAGTAAACCAATACTACAGAAACAGGCCTACAGCTTTTCAACAGATATGAAAATTCTCACAACGCATTTAAAAGAAAGAGGGTGGGGGAGGGGAGGGGCGGGGCAGGTAAAGGGTGGGTGGGGGTCGTAAAATTGTTCGAAATTGTTCGAAATATAGACATTTTATTATAACGTTCAGAATACGGTTTCGCCAATAAAATCTTGAAATCCGTCCCCAAAAAAAGCGCGTAAAACCTTAAAAGGACTGGAGCCGATCTGGAATGCGTGATTGTGGTAAATCGAAATATTATAAATGCAGCAGTTTCATCTGATATGTGCATATGTCTTAATGTTGAGTACGGTGCCGAGTCGTCTAGTTCTATAGACCAAACTAGTTCATTAACAACAGTTAAATCATAAGAATCTACGGTCTAGTTACATGAGTTAGGTGCAAATTCACATTGAATTTGAAACTGAAACACATTTATGATGGTTTTATTTGTATTTGGATTTCAGCCAGATCGCCTCCGGTCCCTTTAAAACTACCGGGGGATGCATGGACAAATTTGAATTAGATTGTATAGTCGCACCCGACAGCTAAGGTCACATGGCGACTTTCCAGGGGAGGAGGAGACCCCGTGTGCCCCTCCAGGCAATTGTATGCATGGAAGGAGAAGTTTGCCTATGAATATAAGACATGCTTTGTTGTGAAAAATCACTATTTGACATAAAATGACTTATTGAGTCAATCAGCAGTTGGTAGATAGAGATCTACTCATAAATTGTAAAGCGCAGTCGGGAGCGCGGAGCGTCACTAGCTAGTCTAGAATAGTTTTGAAAATGTTACACTTACGTGTTCGAATCTTGGAGACAACAACTTTTATTTAAATTTTTTTTCTTTCGGTTGGTGTTTTTTCGATTGTCCAGATTATGCCCGTGAGGACGTGTGCCAAAATGTACAGATATATATATTTAGTACAAAAACATTGCGAACTCATGCTTAATTATAAAATTAAATGCAACTGCACACGCTTTAAAATGATTTAATAGTGGTTCAACAACGAAACGAAGTTAGCGGTGAATCTCGGCAGTCGTTGTTTTGTTTCGTTGAAATGCTGAATACAAACTTGAGCCAGCTAACATATTATAAAATAAAGCGAAAATAATATGGCAATCCGAGCCTCCCCAAGGCTACGTCCATATATAAACATCGGTTAAATGTACCCATAAGTAATTTTAATAACATAATATACATGTAGAATTAATTATAAGAATAGCGAGGGCGTAGCTGACCTGAAAAGCATATATAGGCCCGACAAAATAGGGGGTCCCAGCTTTTTTAAAAAATTAGCTATGCTGTATACAATGGTGCGTTTTGGACGTATATCTGACAGAGTACTTGCGTGATATTTGAAAACATATTTGTTTGACAAATTTGAGAATTAACGTTTGACAAAGTTTAATTACCTCCGCTGTAAAATAAAAGAAGCATTTTGGACTTTTCATTTTATTTGATTATTTTCATTTATCGAATTGATGTATAGGCCCGGGCTTATATGGCCTAACAGTAGTTACGCCGATGCCATGGGAGTAGCTGGACCTTGTTTGATGTGTAGGGCCGAATCCTTCTAGTGTGTCCGGGGGCATGCCCACTCCCCCACCCACACCCCGCTGAACGTTTTGAAAACGTAGGACGTCTCTGGTGCGTTTTGACCTATATTTATACATACATTTAAGCAAAATCAGATTTCAAAATTTGGTTTCTTTTTACATGAATTTAACATTAAAATACGAACAAGTTCATCAACCATGTTTACTGTACACAGGGAGTAAGTATATATACTTACTCCCTGCTGTACATAACCTTATTTGCAGTCCATGCACTTGCGTTTGTTTAGTGCTGTGTGGCGACCGTAAAAAGATGCCCCGACAACAAATCAGAAGTGATATTACTTACAGGTCCTTTGGGATCATCAATCCCAGTCTTTGTGGCTTTACTGTAGAATATCGCTTAACATACACTATACATTACCTCTCATGAACAGACTCAATAAAACTTTGTCATTTTTTTGGTGTTTGCCGATTCCCGTTTCAGTACTTATTAAATTATATTGCATAAATTGGATATTTACGCCTAAGAAAAGAGGGTGTTATGTATAAAATGTAAAATTCATTTGGTAATGGTCTATTTTATTTAAATAAAAACAAAAAGAAACACAAAAAAATTCTACTAGACGTTAATTTCGATATTCTCTCTTTATGTGCTAATTTTGTTATTTTCGGTATTTCTTGTAACTGAGAAGTATTTAATTTTCTGTTACAGTAAATAAAATAATAATTTTATATCATCATAATATTTCATTATTCTTCATGTATTGTAATGTAAATAAATCAAATTATCTTTTATATTTGTTGCATTTAAGTATTGTAAATATACGTCTTATTTTTGCTTTAGTTACAAATTATTCCATCAACCACTTAACAATACTTAAAAAAAAACACCTAATATTATATTATTACTCAAGTGATCATTGAATTGGTTGCCCCTGCCCACACCTGTGAATGACACTGCTTGTATCGGTATATGACACTATATAATTCTTAAAGTGGGGTGATTCTTCCTAAATGGGGCGATTTTATAATGGCGCGAAAATGTTATGGGGTGATTCTTTCAGAATTCAAATCTTATATGTTGTTCTAGAGTTAAATCATTAGTTATCTTGTTATCCCCATCCCAGACGAATGCTGATCAGAAAGATCTCTTTTCATCATAGGAAGAAGCAGACATCTCCATAGTGGTAACGATGCTCGTGACATCTCCATAGTAGTTACGATCCCCGTGACATCTTCACTGTCGTTACGATCCCCGTGACATTTCCATATTGTATATGATGCCCGTGACATCTACATAGTGGTTAAGATGCCCGTGACATCTCCATAGTGGTTACGATGCCCGTGACATATCCATAGCGATTACGATGCCCGTGACATCTCCATTGTGGTTACGATGCCAGTGACATATCCACTGTGGTTACGATGCCCGTGACATCTCCATAGTGGTTAAGATGCCCCGTGACATCTCCACAGTTGTTACGATTCCCGTGACATATCCAATCTCATTAAAATCAGACCCTGTATCACACTGCGATACTCTGCGCTACTAAGGATCTGATAACACTGCATTGGAGGTTAAGTCTGATTGACCTTACGATTAGCCAATCAGATTTGAGCCTACAAAATTGCTCGGTATTGACTGATTCACTGCGCATGTCGCGTTTCAGTCAAACGCTGTGGAGCAATCTACGCTCGGTATTGAAACAGACATTGCTCGGTATTGACTGCTTCACTGCACATGTCGCGTTTCAGTCAAACTCTGTGGAGCAGTCTACGCTCGGTATTGAAAGAGACAATGCCCGTAACGTTTAGCTTATACACACAAAATAATATTGCGTTGACAAACATAAAACACCAAACATTATTGAATATTTATTGAAAAAAACACAAGATTGATTGACGGAATTATTTAGCGGTACAAAAAACCAACAAAGACCGATTCTGGGATTGAACCCACATCAAAATTACACTCGCACAACGTCGCAATATTAGTTATTAGGATTCTTGACAGGGGACATGGGCTCACATTCCCTGCCTGGAAATTATATTCACCCGAGCCGTTAGGCGAGGGGGAATATATATTTCCAGGCAGGGAATGTGAGCCCATGTTCCCTGTCAAGAATCCTAATAACGAATTTGTCATACTTCAAAGTTGTAACCATTGATTTAAGAAAAAAAAGCCAAAAACACGATTTCATTTGTATTGCGCCAATTTTTCCGTAACGTGCCTCAAATTAGACGTTGTTTACTTTCGTGACGTCATCGCTCTAACGTCGTTAAATTTAGCGGATTTTTTAAATAAAATAAAGGTATTTTGTCACTATGTTAATGTTTTATTATCTGTAAAATTGCCAAAAAAATACACTTACGATTATTTCAGACTTTTACACATAGTGGAAAGCGCAGAAAAGCGATAGGAAGGAAACAATCGGCGGTTTCCAAAACGAATCGGCAACGTTATCGTCGCCATTTTGTTTTTGTGTATTTGAGTAATGGGGTTCGTCCTATGTTCACGTCTCGAGACGTAGACATGGGCTCATGTCTACGGCGCATTGACCAATGAAATCCTGAGAATTTTAATTGGAGTATGACAATAGTTCATGTCGCTACCGCGCTACCGACAGAGCTACTCGGGCCAGACGTACTAATACATACTATTTAGAAAATGTAATGTCGCAGTAATCTCGGTAGAATATATATTTTTCAGATACTGTTCCGAATGTTGACTTCCTTCGTGTTCTTGATGTAAAACACGCCATTTAGTGCATGTCTTTGTATTTATCGTGCAATCCACAACACACCAAGACTTTATCTTCTTTTGGATAGACGTGACCTCTTAGACAGTGTTGTCAGATCCTATAGCGGAGAGTATCAAAGCATAATTAGGATATGATTTTTATGATATTGGTGACATATCCATAGTGGTTAAGATGCCCGTGACATCTCCGTAGTGGTTGCGTTGCCCGTGACATCTCCATAGTGGTAACGTTGCCCGTGACATCTCCGTATTGGTTACGATGCCCGTGACATCTCCATAATGTTTACGATGCCCGTGACATATCCGTAGTGGTTACGATGCCCGTGATATATCCCTAGTGGTTACGATGCCCGTGATATCTCCATAGTGGTTACGATGCACGTGACATTTACATAGTGTTTACGATGCCCGTGTTATTACCATAGTGGTTACGATGCTCGTGACATCTCCATATTGGTTAAGATTCCCGTGACATCTCCATATTGGATACGATGCCCGTGATATCTCCATATTCGTTACGATGCCCATGACATCTCCATAGTGGTTACGATACCCGTGATATCTCCATAGTGGTTACGATGCCTGTGACATCTCCATAGTGGTAGTGGTTACGATACCCGTGACATCTCCATAGTGGTAACGATGCTCGTGACATCTCCATATAGTATATAAACGTTTGGAGTATACACACAGGCAGAAGTATTGGTTTGGTGAAAACGACGTCTGTACAAAACAAATCTCCCCCTAACAAAATGACAGTTTGGCCTTTAATAATTATTTCCTGTCAGTGCGTCGGCTGTGAGATGATTGAAATACAGATTAGCATAAGCCAAGCTGGTCCCACTGGCGAGAGTGTAAGTCTAGTAACCACCTTCGCAAGTCGGCAAATTGAAAGATCACTTCTGGCAGGTAAATTTATATGAACGGTCCGGTTGAGTGAGTATATACCGTATCCATTGCATGTCAGAGGATATACCGTTTCTGTTTTCAAGGATACATAGAGCGTTTTGATGGAAAATTATACCGGTCCCTGGTGGATATACCGTCACTCATGCAAAACAAAAAATGCTGTTTTTCGTATATAATTCCTCAAAATACAAGATCTGGACTTTCATTTTTTGGTAAAATCATCAGCCACGGTGCATAATACGCTGAGAGAAAAACTCTCTCGATTCAAAACACATTGCGGTCATACAGTCAAAGAAAGGTTCCAAATTCAAAAAGGAGCAAGTATACGCTATGGACAGAATGGCCTATTTTGCTCAAGAGGCAACGACAGATAGGTTTGTAACTATCGTAAAATACATGTTATAGCGTTAAATGCGCGACAAACCTTTTAACAAGTTCACTGTCAGCCATCCCGTGTTCCGGAAGGACGTACCGCATCTGGATAATGAGATATCGAGGGAGGGTGGGAGGGACAACATTCGTTCGCTTAAATACTGTTTAATTCTGCGAATTACATTTGCCTCGAAAACGGTCCCATATCTGGAGAAAAAAAACACCGATTCAGTTTTTCAACATTTCGCGTCATTCATTTACACTATGCGTTATTTGAAATAAACATCTGTCAAAACCACATCTCTACCTACCCTCTGTGCTCATACTCTCCAAAGAAATAGTCCTGACAAACACACTAAAATACTTACTATTCATGACAACAGACATACAACTTTAACATCAGGTTAGATCTAACAATGAAATAAAAACTAATCTTTCGGAAAACACATGCAAACTAGAAACTTTAGATTTTTTCATGGAACAATTTTAGCATCCAACGACCCGGAAGTACTTCCAGACTGCTCTGATACCTCAACAGACGTTTGACGTTTCACATAACATATGTTGACCATTGCTTTGTTGATACAACACCGTCTCTGTAAATGCTATTTTAATCTAGCAATACGTGAGATCGGTCCAATCGTTTTTGTAAGACCATAGTAATATGAATATTTTTTAACGGTGCTGTTAAATTGGTAAAATGTATGTCATAATAAATAAAATGTTATATAAAATATATGATATTTTGAACGAAATCTGTCTGCAAAAAGAAAAAGACGTTAAGTTGTTGTTTGTTGTTGTTGTTTTTATTTAGAAAAAATACGCGAGCAAGTTAAGAAATCAACAGAGTAAATACATATTCACCACGGATAATTGTCATGATTTTGGTATTTTAATTTAAACATTTTTTGAGTGTTTCAAAAGACGATCTCTTATGTGACAGAATGTTTTGAACAGACGTTGATCGTACCACGAACATACGTTGATTCAATGATATCTAGTCGGTAATGGCTGCATTCCCTTTAAAGTAGCTATCTCGCCATCAACAGGCAAATTTTACAACATATGCACACTGTTTCTAAACATACTAATGACGAGGTATAAATACAACTTACAGAACCTATACTTTTTATAGGCACATATACATTATAATATAACCTGAACACCTGGATAGATTTTTGATAAACGGTTTTGCAGTGTAATTTTGCCATTGTGTGGCGGGTTAGTTTCTTTAACGCATTTTCCCCCAACTTGGTCGTTTTACGTTTAAATCTCTGTCTCTCTCTCTCTCAGACTAGCCACGGGTTTTAATGTGGAAGATGAGTGTGTTTCGAGATCCACGCATTCATCAGAGTGATCGTAAAAATGCAGTACAATATAGTGATGCAATTTCAGATGGGAGGGAGGGATGGAGGGATGGAGGTGAGGAATGGATACGATAAAAAAGATCAAGAATCAATATGAGCACTCATGTGGCATATACATATATAGTTGGAAATGGTGATAACATATTATGTATATTTGAGTTTAGCGGGAAACGAGATTATCTATATATACTGAGGGAAAAAAGTTTAGCAAGTTTTTTAAATGAAATAATATTTTTTAATACTGTATACAAGATATACGGACATTTTGGGACTTTACGGGCTTGACTCCTACGTTCATTTATTCGTTACGTCATTAAGATGTTCGACTGTTATTGATGTGTGTTTAATACAACATTGTGTCTATGGCTTTTCAAACCAAAAATGTATTATTTCCAGGGTGCAACAAAAACTTGCTAAACTTTTTTCCCTCAGTATATATTATGTAAATTCTTCAACAAAAGATATATGATTTTTTTTTTTGACTAAATAGCCTACTAAAGCCTCAGTCACATTGCCTTTACGATCGCTTGCGATTCCCCAAGTCGCAGAGTGAAAAAGTCGCGGTGAGGTCGGAGGCAATCGCAGACGTTGCAGTCACACTACGAGGTTAATTACGATCCATCGCATGACCAAAATCGGACAGCAATCGTGCGACGGTCGCAAAGATCCGTGACTTGTCGTACGAATTGCTGAGATCGCACGTGCGACTGTCTACGATCACTTGCAGAATATTGTGATTGGCTGAGCGACTACATGTGACCTGTCGTGTGGTATATAAATTCATCTTCTCATATGTGATTTGAGCATTGCCAGATATAAAATTATAACTAAATCCAACTAAATATTGTGACACTATAGGTTTCCCGATAATATTTCAATGAATAAAACTTGGTTTATTATTTTATCTTTATATATTTTATAATAATCTCCGCAGCTGGTAGCAAAGAGATCTCAGAGGTGGCGCTACTTTAAAATCGTTCGCACGAAATGTCGTGGACATGCACCATCTATCGTAAGACCGATCACAAGGATGTGCAACTGGTAGTGCAACTGTACGCAGCTGCACAGGTGCCCAAAAAATATTGAGATCATCTGCGATCACTTGCGAAAGCCTGCGAGATGTCGTGCATATAGTTGTACGACGTCTTGCAACCATGTGCGATCACTTCGGTCGCAACAAGGTTTTTGTGCATGTTCAAAAACCTTGTTGCGACCGATTTTGGTTGTACGAGTATCTGCGATCGCCTGCGACTGCATACGGCTTACCGCACGATTTTCTGCGATCTCTTGAGATTTTCTTCATTTTCTTGATCGCAAGAAGTCGTAAGGCCAATGTGACTGGCCCATAAAGTGCCAGTCACATTGGTCTTACGACTTCTTGCGATCAAGAAAATGAATAAAATCGCAAGAGATCGCAGAAAATCGTGCAGTAAGCCGTATGCAGTCGCAGGCGATCGCAGATACTCGTACAACCAAAATCGGTCGCAGCAAGGTTTTTGAACATGCACAAAAACCTTGTTGCGACCGACGTGATCGCAAGAGGTCGCAAGCAGTCGTGCTACTTGTTGCACGACCTGTTGCATGCTGTCGTGTACGATCGCAGATGATCGCAAGACCTTTTGGTCTCCGCCCCCTCGCACGACCAGCTGCTACCGATTGCACGACCTGTTGCACCTCCGTGCGATTGTTCGTGCAATAGCTCGTGCACGTTCACGACATGTGGTACGAGAAGTAGTGAAATATCACGACCTATTTGCGATCGGCAGGCCAGTTGCAGAATTTAAATATATATGTATATTGTAATTATTATTTATTTATTATTTAAGATAATACCTCACTACAAATAGAATCAATCACCTTTAATAATAATAAAAAATCATTCTCTATAACGAAAGCAACTGTAAAATAATATTTCTGTAATTATGTCAACAAAACAAGTCTTAGCTAATATAGGGGTGGTGTGTGTGTGTGTGTGGGGGGGGGGGGGGGATGTTATTATAGGGGTGGGGGTGGTGTTGTTAAGGGGGGTTGTTTTATATGTATCCGTAGCTTTGACCCCAGGGATGAGATCCGGACTGGGATCGGACTTACAGGTCAAGGTTATATGTCAGCACGGGTTATATAAGCTCTTAGAACGATTGAAAAGTGACCGCACTAACTAATTATCCTATTTTAAAGTATAGGACTATTTGATTATCTGCCCCTAGCAACCGAGGGGTGCTGCTAAGGGGGTTGTTGTATATGTACTCGTAGCTTAGACCCCTGGGGTGTAATGCAGACTGGGTTCCGACTTATAGGTCAATGTTATATGTCAGCACGGCTTGCAGAAGCTGTTTGAGTGATTGAAAAATAACGAAGTATCCTAAATTTAAAGTACCAGCCTTGATTATCTGCCCTTAGCAACCGAGGAGGTGTTGCTAAGAGTGTTGTTTTATATGTACACGAAGCTTTATATGTCAAGGTTATAAAGTATGTCAGCACGGGTTGCATAAACTCTTAGAACGATTGAAAAGTGACCGCACTAACTTTAAGTATAGGACTATTTGATTATCTGTCCATAGCAACCGAATGGGTGTTGCTAAGGGGGGTGTTGTATATGTACTCGTAGCTTAGACCCCTTAGGTGAGATCCAGGCTTGGTTCCGACTTATAGGTCAAGGTTATATGTTAGCACGGGTTGCAGACGTTCTTTGAAAAGCTGAAAAACAAACCTTTTTATTGAAAGTGGCCTGAGGTTCGAACCTTAACCACACGGTCATGGTTAGCCGGGACCCGAACGAGAGCAAGGTGTCTGGTCTTAGAACCTAGGGTCGGACCCGGACTAAATTCGGACTTATTGGTCATTTGTGCACTTAAACTCGTGCATTGAAATTACGATATGTCTAAAATCGTTGGGACCACACCCACGATAGCTACAGTCATTTGTTATGCGATCAGTCTTTTCAGTGCTCGGAGTGTGACTGCAACGTCTGCGATTGACCCCGACCTTCTCGCGATTATCCCGGTCTGCGACTGGGGGAAATCGCAAGCGATCGCAACTCAGTATGACTGAGGCTTTAGATAAGGGAGTACACTCCTTCGCCACTAAGGCAACACCCAGAGTTTCTTCCCCTGTACCAGCAAACTATTTATTCAAGCAAAAAAAGTGCCCGAGGAGCGATATTTATGCAATTTTCTTTTGGTCAAAAGTAGCTCTCCTGATCGAATTGCAATCCAAGATTAATCATCAATATTAATTATGGGAAGAAAAATCCGGCAAAGTGAAATCTGTACTGAAAATGAACCTTATTTTGGCCCGAGCGGATTTCGGTATAATAAAATAAATATCACATATTATATTTCGCCTCGGGCGATAATCATATCCTCAGGGTGAACATTCTTACTATCACCCTCTCATGAATGTGATATTTATATATTATCACCCCTTGATTTTAATAACCTGGAAACATTATGCATGATTAAAATAATGTTAGCAACAATGGTTAAACTATCATGATTTTTGATTGATTTTATCAAAACTTATACTAAAATACCGTGTGCTATTAGAACGGTATGAAATAATATAAAACCATAAAGTTTGTATAATTTAACTGTTATATAAATTACCTCCCTTGTTTTGGGTATATTACACATGCATAACCATAAACGTTTATTGAGTAAGCAGGCAGATAGATAAGCAGGCATGCAGGTTGGTTGCTTTGGTAGCAGGGTGGGTATGTAAGTTGGTATGTCGGTAGACAAGCAGGCAGGAAAGGCAGGCAGGCAGGCAGGCAGGCAGATGACGGTCGACCACCCTGGGTAGAACCAGTACTGTATACCTCCCACCATCCGTAAGAATCGACACTTCCTTACTTACAAGTCGAGCTCCCAGTGGTATTCGAACTCGCAGCGGTGAGAGGCGAAGGTTTTAACGCCACATCATTAACCATTCGGCCACGGAGACGCTGACATACAGACATACCTAGGTAGGTCGGTAGGTAGGGAAGATAAGAGAAGAGAAGATAATAGAGAAATAATATAAGGGAAGAGAATAGAGAATAGATAGGTCGGTAGGTAAGGAAGACAGACAGATAGACAGACAGACAGACAGACAGTTTCGAATCTAAATCGTGTCCGCACAACTTCTGTGTTTTCATCAGATTTTCATGAAGCTTCACACAAAGTATCGGTCTGATGTCTAGTAGCACATATTGTCATGATGTTCAGGTTGAAAGATTTTTAGTGGAGTTAAAGGACCTTGAATTTTTTTTTAATCTAAAGCTTGTCCACTCAACTCCTTCGAAGTTGTTAATCCGACTGTATTTCACATGTGTACCTTTATTCGGTGAGTATCTATCGGTTCTACTTAGTTCTTGTTTCGTTTGTTTTGAAACGATAGATAAGGTTATTAATAAAAAATGATCGATTTGTTTTCCTTGATATAGACATATACCAGTGATATAGACATACACCAGTAATATAGACATACACCAGTAATATAGACATATATACCAGTGATACAGACATATACCAGTGATACAGACATATACCAGTTATACAGACATATACCAGTGATATAGTTATTTGTATTTTTCGTTTATCGTCTCGAAATAGTTCATAATAATGCCCGTAACACCTCTTTGGACATTGTATTCATATTAGACCGTATATTTGTTTGCGTGTTAGTGTTGTTTTTAGCCAGGGACGCAAAAATGCAAAAAAACTATAAGCGGGGTAGAGTTTTTTTGTTTTCTTTAACAGTTTTGTCATCTAAACCAGAACGTTTCAGGTTGACTCGATATTGCTGTTAAAAAGATACTCCTACAATGCACCAAAGACGATCTATATTTTTTTGCGTGGGGAGCCGGCACCACGAACCCTCCCCGCCCCAAGCCTCCATACACACACACACACACGCGCGCGCACGCACGCATGTACGCACGCACGCACACACACACATCATCCCCGAGATTTGCGTACACATCAGCTATGGTCCAGTTAGCTGTAACGTCCCTTCTAACCATAGTTAGACTATAGTTCCGATCCAATCGAGTACATCTTGCCTACCAACAAGCTATATTTTCTCGATATTATTCACGAAGAGTTATGTTTAACTTGTGAAAACAAAGCTACACGTCTTCGCACGAGAAACATGTTTTCACTGGTCACTGATTGAACACAGCGAGATGAGGTTCGTCCGTGAAAGTATTGATATCTTTAAGTCTCGGAACTGTTTAACATACGAGGGCAGTTACAATTATCTAGAGCATTATACTAATATTTGTTTTTGCGCAGTTTAAATATGTTGTGAGGAAAAACAAGTGCTACATGCTGTTCTGCAGTTAAGTGGTTTTACGATGCAGAAACACAAACAAATGTTATTTATCGCCAATGAGACATTACAGGCCCATGAACATGTACATTACAGGCCCATGAACATGTACATTAAAGTAAGTACATTACAGGCCCACGTCCATGTACATTACAGGCCCGCTTCCATGTACATTTAGTACATTACAGGCCCACTGCCATGTACATGTACATTACAGGCCCACTTCCATGTACATTAAGTACATTACAGGCCAACTTCCATGTATTTTACAGGCCCACTTCCATGTGCATTTAATACATTACAGGCCCTATTCCATTATATTAAGAACATTACGGGCCCACTTCCATGTACATTAAGTACACTACAGGCCCACTTCCGTGTACATTACAGGCCCACGTTCATGTACATTAAGTACATACAAGCCCACTTCTATGTGCATTACAGGCCAACGTCCATGTACATTAAATACATTACGGGCCCACTTACATGTACATTAAGTACATTACAGGCCCACTTCCATGTACATTACAGGCCCACGTTCATGTACATTAAGTACATTACAGGCCCACTTCCATGTACATTACAGGCCCACGTTCATGTACATTAAGTACATTTCAGGCCCACTTCCATGTACATTACAGGCCCACGTCCATGTACACTAAGTACATTACAGGCCCACTTCCATGTACATTACAGGCCCACGTCCATGTACACAAAGTACATTACAGGCCCACTTCCATGTTCATTAAAGGCCCACGTCCAGTTGTACATTAAGTACATTACAGGCCCACGTCCAGTTGTACATTAAGTGCATTACAGGCCCAGTGCCATGTACATTAAGTACATTACAGGCCCACGTCCATGTACATTAAGTACATTACAGGCCCACGTCCAGTTGTACATAAAGTACATTACAGACCCTCGTCCATGCACATTAAGTACATTACAGGCCCACGTCCATGTACATTAAGTACATTACAGGCCCACGTCCATGTACATTAAGCACATTACAGGCACACTTCCATGTACATTAAGTACATTACAAGCCCACGACCATGTACATTAAGTACATTACAGGCCCACTTCCATGTACATTAAGAACATTACAGGCCCACGTCCATGTACATTACAGGCCCACGTCCAGTTGTACATTAAGTACATTACAGGCCCACGTACAGTTGTACATTAAGTGCATTACAGGCCAAGTTCCATGTACATTAAGTACATTACAGACCCACGTCCATGTACATTAAGTACATTACAGGCCCACGTCCATGTACATTAAGTACATTACAGGCCCACGTCCATATAAATTAAGTACATTACAGGCACACTTCCATGTGCATTAAGTACATTACAAGCCCACGACCATGTACATTAAGTACATTACAGGCCTACGTCCATTTACATTACAGGCCCACGTCCATGTACACTTAGTACATTACAGGCCCATTTCCATGTACATTAAGTACATTACTGGCCCACGTCCATGTACATTACAGACCCACTTCCACGTACATTACATGCCCACCTCCATGTACACGTACATTACATGCCTACTTCCATGTACAGGCCCACGTCCATGTACATTAAGTATATTACAGGCCCATGTCCATGTACATTAAGTACATTACAGGCCCACTTCCATGTACATTAAGTTCATTACAAGCCCATTTCCATGTACATTAAGTACATTAAAGGCCCACCTCCATGTACATTAAGTACATTACTGTCCCACTTCCATGTACATTAAGTACATTACATGCCCATGTCCATGTACATTAAGTACTTTACAGGCCCACTTCCATGTACATTAAGTACTTTACAGACCCACTTCCATGTAAATTAAGTACATTAAAGGCCCACGCCCATGTACATAAAGTACTTTACAGGCCCACTTCCATGTACATTAAGTACATTACAGGCCGACGTCCATGTACATTAGGTACATTACAGCCCCACTTCCATGTATATTAAGTACATTCCATGCCCACTTCCATGTACATTAAGTACATTACAGGCCCACGTCCGTGTATATTAAGTACATTACAGGCCCACGTCCATGTACATTAAGTACATTACAGGCCCACGTCCATGTACATTAAGTACGTTACAGGCCCACTTCCATGTACATTAAGTACAGTACAGACCCACTTCCATGTACATTAAGTACATTACTGGCCCATGTCCAAATACATTTAGTACTTTACAGCCCCACGTCCATGTACATTAAGTACATTACAGGCCCACGTCCATGTACACTAAATACATTACAGCCTCACTTCCATGTACATTAAGTACATTACAGACCCACTTCAATGTACATTAAGTACATTACAGGCCCACTTCCATGTACATTAAGTACATTACAGCCCCACTTCCATGTACATTAAGTACATTACAGTCCCACCTCCATGTACATTAGGTACATTACTGACCCACGTACATGTACATTAAGAAAGAAGAAAAGGGGGAGGGGGATGGAGAAAGAAGAACAGGGGAAGGAGAATGGAGAAAGAAGAAAAAGGGGAGGGAGGAGGGAGAAGACCATCCCCTTCCCCTATCCCACCGCCATCACCCAGACACACTCAATCAGATTTTTTATACTATAATATAAACTGACAACCTCTCAGTCGAGTTGGACAAGTTAGATTACTATCCCATCAGTCGGGCCTCAATATTTCCATTTCCCGCTGTTTGCTGCTCACGCATGCGCACTTCATAAAAGCGGGTAAAATGGCGCCAGTTAGGTTCGTCTGTTTAGTTGGGACCGGTTATAATTAAAGATTATGGGCAGTACAGGTAAATATTTGCAACTTGTAATATTGCCATGTTTGTTTGCACTTTATAAGTTTACGTATGCTTAATGGTGAGAGCCTTCGCTTTACACCGACTATAATTTAGTCGTGCCATGTGCAGGCAAATTCGACTTGGCCCGTGCGTATCTCGGAAGAGAATTCACGTTGACTGCGGATGGCCAGCCTTGACACGATACATTTATTTTGACGTATTTTTGCTTCTGAATAAAATGGTTTCGATTTTGATCCAGTAAAAAATTCCAAATTTCGCACTCAATGATATCAGTTTTCGCGTGTTCTGTGGTTATTTAAATCATCTAGCTACCGTTCTAATAGTAATAGATCTACTATGCGAATAATATCCAGTTACAGTCACATTTGAGGTTATCACATAATTTGACAAATATTGTGAGTGGATTCAAAAATACTCTGGCCCAACATGATTATTGGGGAGGTGGGATTGTTGAGGGGACCTGGTGACTGGTCTCCTCTGTTCCTATGCCTATTTAAATGCGTGTAGCAAATTTGTATAAAACAGTGGCCTACTGAGCTTTTCACCATGTCCAGAGAGACGGGAAATTTCAAGTTATAACTAATATCAATAGAAAGATGGGTTTTTGATGCTTTTAACGAAGTCGGGACCCTGTCTATATTACGTATCTGAGACCCTGACGAAGTCCAACTATTTTCAGTCCAAAGTTAAATCCATATAAATCCGAAGTTTGTATTTCCCTAGGTACATTACTTTTTCTTTGACCCTGTTTTGTCCTACTAAATAACATTGTTGTAAACTGAATAACTTTGTGATGTAATGCCTGTCAGTGGTGGTGATGTAACGCATCATACATCAGCGGCATAGCGTGGAATACTCACGTGAGAAACATTGAAAAATCGAAAATAAATAAACACAATTGATAATTTGAAACCAAACAGATAAACATCCCTTCATTGTTTTAATGAACTATTCCGTAAGTTGTTCCATCCGCCATCTTGGAAATAGTATAAACCAAATTTACATGGGGATCCAGGGGGTAAAATGAACTTTTGTGGATTGTGGGGCGATTTGTCAACCAATTTAGATAGCTTAAAAAGCATCAAAAACCCACCTTTCTAGGCCATCCGTAAAAAATTGTTGGTTTGCTGTGCTGGACCTACTCACTAAAAACAGCCCTACCCAAAACTTTTTATTGCAATTCTTTTAACTTTTTTTTATTTATTTTAAGAATATTTTTCCTTTAATTTCTTATGGTTTTTACTGTCTTTGGAGAGAAAAAAATATTCACCTACCTACCTACCCACCAAATACATTTTGGGTCGGAGCACAGCAAACCAAACATTTTTTAAGGATGGCCCTATTGATGTAAGTTTTAATATGAATTTCTGTAATGAAAAAAATATTGATTGAAAATCTTTCTCTGGACCTGGTGAAAAGCACAGAAGGGGTGTTTCAGATATGGTGCCATTCAGAGCCAGGGATTGCTATTGGACCAGGAGGCTTGTCATACATTATAATGAACAGAATGGCAACTTTTCTAGTGTATTGTGCCCTATAACAGTAAAGTTCATATTGATGGGTCAACAAATAATTTTGCAAAATCTTTGAGGACCGAAAACACATCGCTCCCGAAACAAAATGTTTGCAATTGAATGGGTAACGGTAACGTTCCCAAAAGGGTTACATAAACAAATTGCTCATAGAAAATTATTTTTAGAGACGGGCCTAGGATTTAAATGACAGGCCCAGTATTTTTTGTTCTTTTTGGAAATATGTCTTCATTCACTTTTATAGTACACATTTGTTACATGTGTATTAATCAAACACAATCTTTCTCTGAATTTGTTTTTCGTTTTGCTGCTACTTTTTTCAAATGACAATAATCGGAGCCAAATTGGTGAAACTGGAGTCGAACTTGGAGCCAAAGTTTTAATCGGGTTTTATTTCACAAAATTTCACAAACATTAAATCGAAATCAGGGCCCCTCTGGCTTATTTTTTCTTTGCGCCACCACTTGCGCCAAATGAGATAAGTTGGAGCCAAATTAGAAAAATTGGAGACAGTTAGCTCCAGTGGCAATATACATTCATAAACTATATATATATTCATATACTAAATAAAGAATATATAAAACAATTAGATATTAATAATAATATAATAATTGAATGGAATAAATCATATCTTTCATTGTAAAAATAGTGCATCTTTTGGTAAACACTATTGCATTGCTTTCCTTCACTGCATTGCTCCAGTTTCCTACCGTTGGTGCACTCGGATTACAACTTTTTCGCAGCATGCCCGCGGCCGTTTTTCAATCGAAGTCATAATCCCTGCGATCTTACTGCGGATTGTCACCCGAAATATCGCGGAGATTCCCCGCGACCGACAAAATCACCGCGATGGCAAAATCCAGTCTCGAAAGAAAGCAATCACCGCCATTCATTGTGATAGGTTTGCGGGGAAACGCGGGGGAAATTAGAGCAGGGATAAATAAAAAATATAATAAAATTGATAAATACAATGAATAAATTTAGAAAGCAATACGTATTTCAAACTTTTAATGCCTTTATTTAATAACAGGTGTTTTTCGTTTTTGTTGTCCAAAAGTCGCATTTCTCTTCAGCGGACATAAATTGGCTACCCATAATCCTTTGCGATGTGTATACCTATTAATAGCCAGGGTTTCCCCCAGGAATTTGGGAAGGCATGTTATTTTGTGAAAGTACATGGAGCGCGTGGGGGAGGGTTTGGGAGGGGTTCGATTATTTTATATTAGGGGTGGTGTATATCAACGGAGAGCCATTTTAATTGACATTTAGTGTTACTTTAATACAACAAAAACGGAACTGATTCACAACAAAATTTCTAAATAAATAGTCAAATTCACTATTTGTTTATTTTTTCAAACACTTTGTGCTTGCCACAAACAGCTGGTCATAATTGTCAGAATTATTTGGGTCTATCCTCATGTTTTCACTGTTCATTTCGCTGTTATTTGGTTATGCTCAATAATCTGCTTTAATACTTACAGACAGTATTTGTAAAGCGAAACATAAGATCACAAAACAAAGATATACGGGAAGTAGCATACAAGACCCTTGTGCGCCCCTTACTTGAATATTCCTCCCCTGTATGGAGTCCATATACTAAGACAAATATAAACAAATTAGAGATGGTACAGCTCAGAGCAGCTCGCTGGACGCTAAATAATTACTCGTATTACGCCAGTGTTTCATACATGCTCAGTGACCTAGGTTGGCGTTCATTAGAAGACCGACGTAGTGACTCCCGACTATGTCTCCTCTACAAAATCATACATGGACTTGTTGCCATAGAAATGCCACCATATGTCACGCAACCCACGAGAATATCACGACAGTCCCATCCCCTGGCTTATAGACAGATTCACACCTCTGCTGACTACTATAAGTATTCATTTTTCCCGCTCGCCATTGTACAGTGGAACAGACTGCCAACAGACATAGCAAAGCTTCCAAGTTTGGATTCATTCAAATTGGCCGTTTGCACCGTCTCCCACTCCATGCCTTAAACAAGAAACGCTGTTTTTATCTTTTAAAAATCACTTGGTCTTGCTCAGACTTTTAACAGTTAACCCTATTATCTTTATTTCACCTTCACCTGTTTTTTAAGACGTCTTTTACCCCTTTTATCTTACTCACACTGCACAGACGCGCACCTGCACATAATCTTCGAAAGAGGGTGATGCAGTATATATAGATAGATATAATATAGATAGATAGACAGTGTCACGTTAAAGTTTGTTGTTATATTTTCGTACTTTAAAAAACATAACAATATCGAGAAAGAAAGAGTTTAAAAAAAAAAAAAAAAATCAGTTTGTTTTTACCCCACCCACTCCACCAAATATTGGGCGCGATTTTTCAAAAACGGCCGTGCAACGACGGCTGCACGGGTGGCTGGCTAATAACTTCCCCTCTGAAAAATAACCGATAGTATGAATCAAATTGAGTATGATGTACAATAGTACGAATCTAATTGAGGACGAGTACGAACTTTCGTAGGAGTTGTCGTTCTTGAATTTATTCTATTTTTAGAAGCAAGTCTGCTTGCTTATCAACGAGTATTCGAGAAAAAAAATGTGTTTTGTTAACTTGAAAAGCACCCCATCTTGATTAAAAATGTTTGAGACCCATCTTGATTGATTTATTTCAGATACTCACATTCCCCACAACTCAATTGTTTTTGTTTGAGATTTACCCACCCACCTGTAGATGCGATATTCCGGAATTAGGTGCGATTTTTGGGACAAGTATTTTCTATAAATTGCCGTACGCTACCCCATTGTATGTTTTAATGGAACAGCCCTTACATATAAATTCTTGCAGAATGAAACAATCATGTTTGTTTCTCGATCATAAACATTCATTTTCGGCAATTGTTCTACTCAACTCAACACATGTCCCTCATCAATAATGCACCATGTCCTAATTATTAAACATATGCCACTCAACACTAACAAGTGTATACACAGGTCACGGGTCAGGTCACATGTGGTAATCAGCAGTCCGCTATCGCAAATATGATTGGCTGATAGCTTATTTAGTGGGAGCGACAATAAACCTGTCAATCAGATTCAGGCACGCGCAGGACTGCAATTGTTTCAAGAGTTGCATAATATTGCTTTGGGATTTAAGGGATGTAGGAAATTCGCCGCCGGGCATTAAAGCATGACGCATGCGACATCCGATATAGGTCTGGGGGAAACCCTGATAGCAATTAATTTATTATGGCCTAATATATAAATTTCAACTTATTTTCAATGGTCTATTTCTAGTTATATAGATCTTGACATAAATTGGCTACCCATAATCCTTTGCGATGTGTATACCTATTAATAGCAATTAATTTATTATGGCCTAATATATAAATTTCAACTTATTTTCAATGGTCTATTTCTAGTTATATAGATCTTGCTTGGGCCCCATCCACTACTTCGCCGTTTCCATGGTCATTCTTTTTTTCCAATTTGTTAAACTGATTTAATGTTTGCAGTGTCTTTGCCCAATATCATCAAGATCTGCTTATCTAAATCGTCTGTATTGTCTTCCGAAAGCCCTTTTGTAATTATGTTGCATTCAGATTTAACTTTATTAAATAAGTAGCAATGCAAAGGCATTTTTCAAATTAGAAAATATTGGGAAACTGATTAGTAGTTCTAAATACCGTATTTGTCGGCGTATAGCGCGCATGCGCATATAACGCGCACCCCGACTTTGGGCCTGAAATCCTTGGAAAAAAAACTTTTTTTTATGTATTGTAGCGTAAAACGCGCATTAAAAACATGTGTTTTCAATTTCAGGACAGCAGAGCGCCATTTTGAAGCATTGACCAAAGAGGAAATGTATAACGAATTTTGATCAGCTAAAACGAAGCTGCATGTTAGACTGTGTTTTTTTTACTCAAGTGTAAATAAACTTGTACTGTTGAGTGTACTTTTGTTGTTTACTCAAGTTTCAATAAAATAAAAAACCCACGCCCGTGTTCAACTTTTATTACGATCATATTATATTTAATATTTTGGATTGACAAGTCTCGAAATCATCAACACTACAAACAGAAGTAACTAACTATAGTAATACTATGTATCTAAATTTGTAGCATGAAACATAAAGCCTAAACCGGAAACGAAATGAAACGTATGTAGTACGTTTCTATATAAACTCAGTGAATAAATTCGAAAATCCTCTATCACTAACAATGTTCTAAGTAAAAATTCAAGAAGTTTCAATGTAAATGTTGCTCTCAGAGTTTTATATGTGCATTAGATAACTAAACTAATGCATAACTTTTCTTTTATTAGATGTAAGAGTCTTTTATTAGACAAATCTTATCAAAAACGAAAATAATTGTGTAGTAGGGATATTCCCGAAACTGTACACTCGCCTCTGGATAAGAATAGATTCTAAAAATAGACTTTTGTGATTTGGACAAAAAAACAACTTCAAGCAGTCTAAGCTGTTGCACCCTGATAATAATCAGAGAGCAAACGTATAGAGTATAAGACTGCTGTAAACCTAAACCCCAAACACTAAACCCTACTCGTAGATATTTAAAGTTCCCTAGTTAAAAATAGAAGTAAAAAAAAATTCACACCAGTAGACCGGTACACAAAAGACGTCTATCCCAGTCGAGTTTCACATGTTTGTTTAATAATTAGTTATCATTGTATGCGGTCAGTTAACATAAACCAAACACTTCACACTTAACACGTTTTCCCAATCAAATGAACCCTAAATGAACCAATTTAGGAATAATCATGATTCTACGTTGTCGAAATTCAGAAATTCAGAAATCAACTTTAACAAATAAGTAGGGGGTCGTTGTTTATTAGAAATAATTATTATACATACAATTCTATTGTATTCTATTAATAAAATATGCACTAACCCAGTCTGCGGGTTCGGGAAACCCCAGCCTCGTTTTCATTTCAAAATGCCGATTTTTGTAAACAATTGTATTTTTCAACATTTCAATGGTATTTTCTCAACAATAATCAACATAAAACATGGTAAAGTTTGATTTTATTATTTTTATTGATAATAAGCATATAGCATACAACGCATTTTATTGAAACAAATTAGAAACAAGCCAACTTTTGTTCGATTCAATCTCTGTAGTAAACGGCCGGTCTTGCGACTTTTTGAAAACCACAAAACTTCTCGTCTTGGCTGAAAAAAAAAAAGTAAATCATTACTTGTTGCTTAAACCGCGCACCCCAACTTCAGCCACAGAATCTGGGGTAAAAAAGTGCGCGCTATACCCCGACAAATACGGTAATATCATCAAAATAGTCCATCAAGGGGAAAATATTAAGTTTAAACTTTATGATCTACTCCACATACCAAAAAAAGAAGAAATGTTTGTGCCCAACAATTGCCAAATGAATAAGCATAATTTTTTTTCCAGTTGTTTTGAAAAAAGCAACCTTGCTGATAAACAGTAGCGTACCTACCTATTAGGCCAAAATACCTGGCCTGCACATATTATTTTCACATGCATGGTTGAAAAATATAACAATGAAATAATAGTGTAGAATTTGTTGAATTTTGAAGTGTGTTTTTGCTTGAATATATATCTAAATATACGCCAAAACGCACCGTGGTCTGACGTCCTACATTTTCAAAATTTTCCGAGGAAGCCTGCCCGGACCCCACTAGAAATAGCGGGCCTGTATATCAAAAAAGGTCTAGCTATGCCCGAGTTCAGTTAATACAAAGTAATGAATGATTCTTTCCCTTTTAATTATTTGCTACTATATCCACAAGTTGGTGTTAAACCTGCCATTTTTGCTATGTAAACAAATGAGTATCCGCGTTAGATGGCCTACATGACTTAGCCTGACAATGTCAAGGTCAGATTTGAACAATGCTGAAAACTGAGTAAATACATAGATCCGTACAAATCGATAAACCCCGCCCACCATTGTCCAAGCTCAATTTTGGCCACAAACATAACCATGTGTTCTGTTGTATAAAATGTTTGTTTGTGGGACAGCATGTGCTTTATGTAATTGAGTAAATACCTCGTGATTTTATTTGGTCAACTGGCATGGTCCGATATATGATTGATTGACAGCGGATCTATGCATTAGCCTAAAAGAGCCAAAAGTTCACTCTTGAATGATAACGTGTATGAATATTTGAAGTGTCATTTCAGTAAAGAATTCATGGGACACATATATTGAGAGAAAAAAATACAAGCAAATTGTTGACGTTTCAAGTCAAAAAGGGGGAGAGAATCAAAAATCGAACATCACTTTTCGTAGATCCCTATCGAAATCCATGTTTAATAGCATACTTTAGATAACCGAGCATGTCCTTGACACGAGTGGAAAAAAGAAAAAAAGAAAAAAAGAAAAAAGTACAATTTTTTTTTTTCCAAAACGGGAAAATTAGACTCGGCAGATCCGTTAACCAATTTATTAAAAAAAAAAGGCCTAAATGACCAATTTTGAAGATAAAAACGGAACAAAACAAGAAGCAGATAAAAGTTTTTTTAATTGGCGGAAATCACATTGATCTGCTAAATATAATCACCGCCAACATATCCATTTTCAAAAACCACCAAATTTTGCATCCGCCAATTAAAATCTGTGTACAGTACATTAATTTCATGTTAGTCCACCAACGGGGTAAACTTTCAGTTTTATATGTTGGTTTACATTCATTATTATTTTTTGCTCCCAGCAGAAATAAAGTTGCAGTAATATAAAGTTAGATATTCTAATAAAAATAAAAACCATAGAAAAAAACATTAAAATAGTGACAAAATGATGCACTGTAAAAAAAATATAAGAGTATGAAATTGGACTATTGGAAACGGTTGAACACGATAAATTCAAAATATTGCAGTCTCGGTTTGTACTGTTCGAATGAACAGTAATGAAATATGCTTGCTACCATTCATGCCCCCTAGCCCCGGGTTGAGCAGAACTCAATATTCATAAGACCATTTGGTGACATGTGACCCAGTTGGAATTCAAGGGCATAGCTGCGTTTATGCTCAATATGTATTTGCATATAATATTTTTCACCAGTCAAAAAAAAAAAGGATTTGTGGATAAAAAGTTGGAACAAATGTTCTTGAAATTGATATATTGCACCATATTAAACCATTTGTATCAAAATTGTTGTGAGGAGGAGTTGGGGTGGGTGGGGGGGTGGGGGTGTTGGCATGCCCCTCACCACGCTAGATCGGTTTAAGTCTTCGATGCTCCGTTTTTATAACCATGTTTTCACAAAAAAAAAATTGCACAAATTTGGCAGGAAGCATCGGTATGATGTCGAGTTGTGCATATGGCATGTGTTCCGGTTTGATGATTTTTGCTGGAGTTGTGGCCTTTTGACATTTGTTGTCGCCGATACTCCTCCTAAACCGCTTGTTGCATTTTGATGAAACATGGTAGGAAGCATCAGTATGATGTTTAGTTGTGTATGTCACCTTTGTGTTTCGGTTCAGTGATTTTTGACAGTTATTGTCCTTGACATTTTAACTTTATGTTAGTTGTTGCCACTCCTCCACACTATTTTATCATTACCTCTATTTGCCATTACAGGAATCGGCATTACTGGCAGACCGGCTTATCCAGTACCATCTGACACGGGCCCAGGAGGCCGAGGATACGTACGCTCTGAAGAATGAGCTGTCGCTGACCAAACAAAAATACTCTAGTCACAGATACGACTCAAGGAGAAGGAGGCTTTACTTGGAGATATAAAGGAGAGGGTATGTAGACCACTCGATATAAATGGACAAATCATTCACCATCATTCATAGCAGCATTTAAAGTAACAGAACTGATTTAAAAATAAATACTACTACTGTTAGTAATGACAGAATGATAACACGATTAACACCTATCAACCAAAAATATAAATATCAAGAAATAAACAGCACGTTTGTGACATTCCCTGCCAGAAATATCTAGTTTAAAATGTTTGAAAACCAAAAGATGTGAGCTCACCAGGAATCGGACCGAGGACCTCTGGATTGAGACGAAATTATGCTTACCACTCGTACACAGCAACTCCTTCAGATAGACACTACTTCAGACTGGCTGTGGGACTTAACTATTAATGTCCCCATCAGTCAGAGGAAGGGACTTACCTGTTAAACTCCCCATTTGTCAGACAAAGCAGTAAATAAAGTTCAAGGTCACATGCCCGGTGGACATGGTCTCCAACCTTGTACCTTTTGGCAGTAGTGCAAGCATGCTTACCTCAATACCATTGAGCCCCCCCCCCCCCACACCACCACTCGACATTCCCCCTCCCCACCGACATTCCCCCTCCCCAAACCCGCAATCAGCCCATCGTCACATTAGAAGTAAAAGGTGCTATGTGCCTTCTTTGTTCATATACTCATAGCACCTTTTACCACTAAGGTGACGCCATGCCAGTTAATAAAGATAGAACCTGTTCAAAGCAATTACTCCATTATATCCTGCATTACAGATGGATAGCATCAACTCTGCGACATCCCTGGATGAGGGAGAGGCCTATGTTGTGATACAGACTCTGCAGGAAGAGCTCATCATGGTGCGACTACGCGAGGCAGAGAACATGTGCAACCTCAAAAATCTACGCAACAACATTGTTGAGCTGGAACAGGTTTGTGGCTCGAATTAATATTTTAAAGGAACAAATGGCATTCTTGAAGTAGTTTTCAGTTCCAAGCGATTTATTTATACTTGTCATTTTTACTTTAAAGGAAGTACATCAGAAATGATATTGTTTTTAGAATTGTTTAAATATATGTATATATTTAATTGATAAAAAATAAACAAAATGAGGCATAAAACACTAAAATAACTCGAATGTATTTCCTAACTGGTGACGCGCCAATATGGCTATTTTTATTTGGCGGTAAAACAAATCGCAGTGTATTGCAAAGCGAGCATCGGGTGTAAATATCGCTGATTTACTCTGCGTAAAAGCTATTTATAACTTGGGGATTTCTCTATGGACTTTTAAGACTTGTTGTAAATTATAAATCGTTTTGAATCAGCATTAAACATGGCTCTGCCGCATCTTTGTTTACATAGGGTTATACAGTAAAAAATTGTAGCGACTACACCTCTGAAACTACTTGATGGATTTTCATGAAACTTCACTGGAATGTTGCTGTTGATGTCTTATTGGTCCTAGCAAAATTTCAGGTTGGCCGGACATCAAGTTGGCTGCCACAGCTAAAAATAGATTTTTAAAAAACAATTTTGTATCTAGTACTTCTTGAAAACTATATTGAAAGGAAAAAGAAACGCATAATCAAAAAATTGCCTATACTACACACACAATACCACGTTATATTCCAGATATATCTCAACATGTTTTGTACAAAAAGGGGTTATAACTAATTACAGAAATCTTTCATGTAGCAGAACTTTTAATCAAAGTATACTTTGTTACATGAAATTCATAAATGTTGAAGTTTTGCTTGAAAAAATCAAGCCATTTTAGTATTAGTTGTTTTGAGATTGCAACGTTTAAAGCCCAAGTTTGCTCACCTGCTTGAGCCAAATGCTCATTCTGTTGATAATGAAACTTTAAAAGGGTAAACATTGGTGTTTTCGGTGCTGTTTAAACCTTCTTTCCGAAAGGACAAGCCTAATGTCGCCCTGCACCATTTGATTAGCACTTAGCATATTAAACATACAATATATAGCGGAAATACCCATTATGCATTTCTTTTTCAGTGATATTGCTATGGGACTTTTTCTAAAATAATCAGCATGACATGATGTTGATCCTTTTCGAAAATTATTTTGATTCAACTTTAAACATGTAGACATGGCTGCCAGTGGCCATCTTAGTTTACATAGAGTTATATAGTAAAAGACTGTAGCTGCTACTCCTCTGAAACTACTTGACAAATTTTCATGAAACTTCATAGAAATGCTGATCTAGCTATCAAAAGCTATAAGTAGAGCTTCAAGGTCATTGACCTCTTGTTTATATGCCCATTGACGTATTATGGTATGGGTTGTCTGTCCATTAAGTCCATCTGCCCATAAACAATTATAATTCTGGACTTATACATGTTCATAAATCTGTGTATTTGTATTTATTTTACAGCATTCAGGAGATGCTACAGTGGTTTGTGCTCTTTAGCCATGTTTTCTGACGATGGCAGATCTCGATGGATGCCACACCAGATTTCTCACTTGACGCTGCTTCCAGGACCAGCCCCACACGTATATTGTGCTGCCTGGTGCTATGGCAGACTAACGAGATGTGAGGTCGCTGTTCACAAATGACCGCATGACTGGTTTGTGAAAAAATACAAAGCTGTGTTAGGCTTTCCAAAATGTGTTAATAACTTGGCTTTATCCAAATTGACAATTTTTATCAGTTATAGTTTGTAATTATCAAAGGACTAGGTGCTCCATGTTGCCGAATATAATCCCATTTCCAATGCCAGTTTCTTGTAACCCAAACAGAATTTTCATTTTTTTTAATGCCCGTAATTTCCCCCCAAAATTAGGTAAAAAATGCTGCTTCCCAAAATACATAGAAAAAGCCCTGTATCAGTATGTAGGTTGAAATGTTAGTGCTTTACTGTTATGTTGGTGTTTTATTGAAAGGACTGGAGGGTGATCTGGATGAATTATGGATGTGATCCAAATATAAGTAAATTCATGGTGTGCTTCAGTATCATAAATGTGAGCACTAAATATGTTTTTATGTTCAGTCGAGTCCATCATTGTTAGGAAAATATTGGTCTGAAAAACTTATGTAATCCTATGGAGCTATATGGCTTGGGAAGTCTTGGTTTATCTATGGGTTCATCACTGTGTTTTAAAATCGTAAATTGTCAATAATTAAAGCAAGGTTAAACAAAGGCATCAGATCTCCTCCAGTCCATTTAAATATATTTCATGCATGACCTTAGTAAGGCCAAATAAAAGCATATGTGTGGTTCTGGTACCCCATTTTTAAGGACGATCCTGAACATTTTATGGCAAAAAAAATTGAAATTGAATTGTTTTCTGTCTCTTCTGAACCTGATATATGATCAAAATATTTTAGAAAATAAAATATTGTCCCTACCTATCCTAATATTTTAGCATGTAAAGGAACCACACAAATAATTTTATTTCACCTAATCTGTATTCCTATTTAAAAGAGATAATTTTTAGATGACAATACTTAACTTAGATGCCTACTATAAGTATATATAGGGATCATGATGTCCGTAATGTTGTGCCACATCACATAACACATTGTCACATACCATCAAAAAGAAAAAAAAATTATTGTCATCACTTGATTGTCGTCTGCGTCAGCTGTGTCTGGTTCAAGTTTTATATGTAAGCTTGTTATCTCCGGACTATGTAACTAATTGAAACTTCACACATATTCGTCAGCATTAGACAACATTATAGAACGTGGTTCTCGAACTCTTGCGTTTATTTTAACGGAAATATAGAAAATATGGTTTAAATTTTGTATGTAAGTTTGAAACTACTTGGGATTGATACTTCATGATATGTATTCAGCAAGGTTCTACAACTCGTGATTTTATTTTAACAATAATGGCCCTTTTTATAATTAGAACATTTGGTTAAAATGTATATATGAAGGCTTGTTTCTCGAAAACTTCCCCGTGTGGTTGCCGGGGTAGAATATTATACAATCACTGCAAACACACCATCACATGCAGAGGGGTAGGACACCCCCACCACCCCACTCCGATATTCATTTTTGTTATTTTTTTATCATTCAAGGTCTTTATCACGACACTGTGTATGCCAACGTGGAAACGTGGCTCTATTGTAAATGGAGTGTGTAAAATAGAATTTGCAGCAGCTCTGCAGTTCTGCAGGTAAGAAGGTTCTAGGCCCATTCTCCATATTTTATCTTTATGTAAATGGAGGATGAGCTTGGTATTTTCATTCCTGTTAGGCGCCATGGCAATAACCTTTCATATGCTGGTGTGCCTTAAAACCCATTCAAAATTTCAAACATATTTAGGATCATTAATATTTAGGATCATAGCCAACATCATAGAGCCAGGTTCTATATACAACTCATGCTTTTATTTTAACCAAAAGTCATAATGGCCCCTTTTATACTTATCTTGTCAACTTAGTCTTTTAGCCCTATTGGCCAAAGGCCAGTAAGGCTTATGCAATGGTCTTTTGTCAGTCGTCCGGATATTTACCAAACTTTACCAGATTATTAATATCAATGAAAGTTCGAACGAGTTTGAAAACCAGCCAGATCGGACCAGTAACACAGGAGTTATTAACGAAAATTGCTATATTTTGTCTTAACACTCTAGCGCCTTCATTTTTCATCCGATCTTTACTTAACTTTTCCAGATTATTAAAATCGATGAAAGGTCGGACAAGTTCGAAAACCAGCTAGATCGGAGTGGTAACACCAGAGTTATTGTCCTTGAATTAACGAAATTTGCTATATTTGATCTTTTCAACACTGATGCCTCCATTTTTCATCCGATCTTTACCAAACTTTACCAGATTGTTAATATCTGTTAAAGCTCGGACAAGTTCAAAGACCAGATTTTTTATATTGATGAAAGCTCGGTTAAGTTCAAAAACCAGTCAGATCAAACCATTCTCACCAAAGTTATGGCCTTGAATTATTGCTGTTGAATTATCTAGCACCTTCATTTTTCATTCGATCTTTACCAAACTTTACCAGATTGTTATGATACGACCTTCATTTTGCCGTATTTCAGCAAAACTATGCACGGATGGTCAGTACCAAGCCTAGGTTTGCAAATTGTCACCTTGTTCTGGTTGAATGATTTATGGCCCTTTAAAGGTTTTAATAAACATAATTTGTATGGACTAGTTCTGCTGAACCCCTGGCTGGATTTCAGCAAGCTTGGCAAGGATGATCAGTATCAAGCCGAGTTGTGTATGTTATCACCATGTTCCGGTTGAATGATTTTTGGCGGAGTTATGGCCCTTTAAATGTTTTATTGCACAAACTTTGTCCGGACTAGTTCTGCTGAACCCCTGGCCGGATTTCAGAGAAACTTGGCAAGGATGATCAGTATTAAGCCTAGCTGTGCATGTCATCACCATGTCCCGGTTGAACAATTTTTGATGGAGTCATGGCCCTTTAAAGGTTTTAATACACAAACTTTGTGCGGACTAGTGCTGCTGAAACCCTTGGCCAGATTTCAACGCAACTTGGCAAAGATGATGATGTTCCAGTTAATGATTTTTGACAAGAGTTATGGCCCCTTATGCACAAACTTTATCAGGACTAGTTTTCCCAAACCTCTGGTTGGATTTCAGTGAAACTTTGCAGGAATGATCAGTACCAAGCCTAGTTGCACATATCATCGTGTTCCGGTTGAATGATATTTGGTGGAGTTGTGGCTCTTTAAAACGTTTTAATACACAAACTTTGTCCGGACTAGTTCTCAACCACCATTCGGCTTTCAACGAAACTTGGTTACATATATCATTGTCTTGTTCCGGTTGAATGATTTTTGGTGGAATTATGGCCCTTTTAAGGTTTTTAATACATAAGCTTTGTCCCGACTACTTCTCCTGATCCGCTGGATTTCCATGAAACTTGGTATGGATGACCTTTACAAAGCCCAGTTGCACATGTTTTAATTGTGTTCCAATTTAACGATTTTAGGCGGATTTTTTACCCTTTCTCCTGTAGGGGAGACATCTGTTTATTCTAAAAACAACCCTAGTTCTAATTAAGTATGGTTATTTTGGGACTCCAGGCACAACAATTATATAAAATGGGTTTTGACCGCCTGTATAAAGGGGCCCCTCTACAGGCGGTCAAAACCGATTTTATTCAATTGTTGTGCCTCGACCTAAATAACCATACCGAATTAGAACTAGGGCCTTTTGTTTAAATTGTTAGCATGGGTCAAGGGTTTAAGTTTCTGTTGTGGGTGTTGTTGTTTTTTTTTGTTTTTTTTTGCAACGTTTTAAAAAAGTATGAATGGAAATTTTATGACGACAACCCTTGATACAAGAGCCATTTTAGCCAGTAGAGCGTCCACATGCCCTCTTGTTTTAATGTTTCATATTAAATCCCCTTAAAGAATTTAATGGCATATCACACATGCATTCACTTTCATCTGAAGAACTCAGAAACAAATGCCATAATTCTGTTACGACAATTAAGCAGAATTATGCCTTTCAACTTAGTTTCCCAATAAATAGACAAGGCTTCCAAAGTCGAGCATCTGCACCAACAGGCGGTGCTTCTTGTTATTACTTGCATATCTCAAACTGTTTCCAATGGATTATTCCCGAACTTCATATGCACATAACACAGTAGATGATCTTGTGTCCCTCTATATCTAGAATTATGAATCTTTGTTTACGTAGGAATTATATAAAAAAAACCAGGGGTATCCATCACATCTGTTTCAAATTAACCAGATCCTTGATGGTCACACAGTTGTATATTGATAACCAGATCCTTGATGGTCACACAGTTGTATATTGATAACCAGATCCTTGATGGTCACACAGTTGTATATTGATAACCAGATCCTTGATGGTCACACAGTTGTATATTGATAACCAGATCCTTGATGGTCACGCAGTTGTATATTGATAACCAGATCCTTGATGGTCACACAGTTGTATATTGATAACCAGATCCTTGATGGTCACACAGTTGTATATTGATAACCAGATCCTTGATGGTCACACAGTTGTATATTGATAACCAGATCCTTGATGGTCACACAGTTGTATATTGATAACCAGATCCTTGATGGTCACACAGTTGTATATTGATAACCAGATCCTTGATGGTCACACAGTTGTATATTGAAGCATCCTTTTTTTCTGAACATATTTTTATTTAAAAAAAAAACATAAGAAAATAGTGTTTGAAAACAGCACCAACATGGGGTTTTTTTTCCGCTTTTAATAAAAACAAGAAACAGATTAAATTGTTCGAAATTTACACTTGGCACTGAACTAGTATTTTTGTCGATCTGCATAGCGAAAAGTTAGACATAGTCACAATGACATGGCTACGTCCATACATCTATCTGTTACTCAAAATATTGTTCACATTTTTTCATTTATCTTTAGTGCATTATGACATGTACTATACATATATATATATATATATAAATATAGATATAACACACCAGCATGTGTCCGTGACCTTGACATGTAGCTTTAAATTAAAAGGATGGGAAAATAACTTTTGTGAACAATATCTTTAAAAAGTGACTTTCAAATTTCAAATTGTCAGTGAGTGTATTAGATAATATTCAATGAAATATGACAAACCTACATCTGTCCATGATCTTGGCATTTAGTCCATGTACTTGACATTTAGGTTTAAAATGACAGAAAAATAACTTAGAAACCAATATTAAACATATTGCCACACACTTTTTCCTTCAACAATATTTGGTAATAATTTGAACAGTATGTGTATAAGGTTTACAAGTACCAAATGTAATCCAATGAGGGTAATACTGGTAATGTGAAAGATGTCCAATATCACCGGGAAAGGTTCATTATAGACGCGCAATTGCTATAGGAAACAAATTTATGTTACACAAAGCTTTTTCACTCTAATTATTGTACAAGTTTTAAAGCAGCATTTATATTTCAACCAATAGCGTCATACCAGGCCCATGGCTAAACAGAAAGTATCTCGGCAAAACAAAATGAACAAAAATATGATGCGTAATTACAAAAACGGACAAAGAATCTTCATTACTACTATGAAGTACTACTATGCAGTACTCTTATGAACTGTAGGAGACAGAAACGATTCACAGAACCAATGATGTTGAAACCTGGTACTTACTGATATTTTCGCAGGGCTTGGTAATAATTAGGGGGCCACAGAGACGGAAACTATATACTGAAATGTTCACCAAGATAATTTCACACTCTTTGATTGTCGTAGCCATTCCCAGTTGTATAGGTGGAAGGGAATAAATAGATCGATACAATATATCGCATTGGAGTTTTCAAAATATTGCGCTTCGTTAAATATTTTTTTAGTCTGTTTTTTTATTCATTCATCTAATGATGGCTAATCAATGATGATAGCACAGCACAGCCCATAGATAATGTAAGCTCTGCCCAGACATAATAGTAGTTTAGCCCATTGATAATTATAGCACAACCTAGAGATAATGAAAGCACAACCCAGAGATAATGATAATGTAGCCTAGAGATAATCATAGTGTAGCCTAAACATAATGATAGTGTGGATTAGAGCTAAGGAGAGGGTAGCCTAGAGATAACACCCTGGAGATAATTTTAGCTAAAACCAGAGATAACAGTTGTGTAGCCTAGAGACAATGATACCACAATCCAGAGATAATGTTAGCTCAAACCAAAGATAATAAGAGTGTAGCCCAGAGATAATGATAACACAACCCAGAGGTAATGTTAGCTCAAACCAGAGATAACAATAATGTATTCCAGAGATAAGAGTGTAGTCCAGTGATAACAATTGTGTAGTCCAGAGATAATAGCAGTTTAGCCTAGAGATAATGATAACACTACCCAGAGATAATGTTAGTGTAATCCAGAGATAATAATTGTGTATTCCAGAGATAATAGTAATGTAGCCTAGAGACAGTGGTAGACGTATTTTGGTCATAAACTGTCAAGACATTAATGTGGTGGTGGTACTCTAAAACAAGGTAATGCCTCAGGTCAGGTAGTGTTCTAAAGAAAAGTTTTTTTGTGTTTTTTTCAAGCACACAAACTCATTTTTATCATCATGTTTCGGCATTTGTTAATTTACCCATATTACAATTAAATTGGCTATATTGGAAATGCACTGTCCCTTGTTTACTTTCTTAAAAATGTAGATTGAGCTGTGATATACATGTAACAGCTTGGCCATGGAAGCTCTCTCTATACTGCTACATTCAATACACAGCTATAGATTAACAACAACTGACCATCATCTTGACATTTACTGCTCATTTACTCAGTCAACTTTATGTTAATTGTGCTTTAGCTCACTTTAGACACGAACATGCCTACTGTTTGTTAGTGAAAAAGTTCCGGTGCATTTCTTATGAATGACAATAACTATTCTGTTGTCATCCCCATCTCACAGGCTGCCCTGCCCTGCCCTGTCCTGCCCTGCACTGCCCTGCCCTGTCCTGTCCTGACCTGCCCCTGCCTGACCTGACCTGCCCTTCTCTGCTCTGTCCTGCCCTGCCCTATATAACTATACCTCTTATCATTAGCAAACAGTATTATTCACCATGAAAATTGAACCAACAGATATAATTATAGCTGACACTGGTGGGCTATGAATAATTTTTTTAGTTAATTTGGTGCTAAAATAACAAGGACTTTGATAAAAGAAAATGGCAGTAGAAACAATGTATAGAGAGAGCTTCCATGACCAAGCTGTTACATGTCTATGACAGCTCCATCTACATTTTTAAGAACGTAATCAAAGGAAAGAGCATTTCCAGTATTGCCAAATTAATCATAATATGGGTAAGCTAACAAATGCCGAAACGGGGGCAATAAAAACACGTTTGTGTGCTTAAAAAAAGAAGAAAAACCTTTGTTTAAAATGCTACCTGACCTGAGGCATTACTTCATTAGAGAACCTCCACCACATCAATGTCATTACAAAAACAGATGACCAAAATACATCTACAAAGTCCTCATGGATTGTAACAAACTTGAAAACATTGTGTAGGAGAGTGTCATTTACTTCACATAATTGTATACAGTGCGATTTAATGTATTTGACCAGTTAACTTTTGTATTTTTCTGCACATTTTATTGTGTTTGAGTAGAAATACTCAAAATTTCCTTGAATGTATGAAAAAATGACAACCGTTTAGACTAAACAATGTTCAGGTGAGTGTTCGAAAATGTACTGTACCAGAGATAATGATAGTGTAGTCTAGAGATAATGTATCCCAGAGGCAATAACACAGCCCAGAGATAACGATAGTGTAGCCTAGAGATAATAAAAGTGTAGTAACAGTAATAATGCTGCCATATATAATGATAGTTTAGTCCAGAGACAATGATAATGTACCCCAGAACCAATAACAAAGCCCAGAGATAATGTTAGCTCATCCCAGAGATAACGATAGTGTAGTCTAGAGATAATAAAAGTCTAGTAACAGTAATACCACTGCCATATATAATGACAGATTAGCCAAGAGACAATGATAATGTAGCCCAGAGGTAATGACACAGCCCAGAGTTTGTTACTTATCCCAGAGATAATGATAGTGTAGTCTAGAGATAATAAAAGTCTAGTAACAGTAATACCACTGCGATATATAATGATAGGTTAGCAAAGAGACAATGATAATGTAGCCCAGAGGTAATGATACAGCCCAGAGATTATGTTACCTATCCAAGAGATAACGATAGTGTAGTCTAGAGATAATAAAAGTGTAGTAACAGTAATAACTGCCATATATAATGATAGGTTAGCCAAGAGACAATGGTAATGTAGCCCAGAGGTAATAACAAAGCCCAGAGATAACGATAGTGTAGTCTAGAGATAATAAAAGTGTAGTAACAGTAATAACACTGCCATATATAATGACAGGTTAGCCAAGAGACAATGATAATATAGCCCAGAGGTAATGACACAGCCCAGAGATTATGTTACCTATCCCAGAGATAATGATAGTGTAGTCTAGAGATAATACAAGTGTAGTAACAGTAATTACTGCCATATATAATGATAGATTAGCCAAGAGACAATGATAATGTAGCCCAGCGGTAATGACACAGCCCAGAGATAATGTTAGCTCATCCCAGAGTAAACGATAGTGTAGTCTAGTAACAATATTAACACTGCCATATATAATGATAGGTTAGCCCAGAGACAACGATAATGTAGCCCAGAGGCAATAACACAGCCCAGAGATAATGTTAGCTCATCCCAGAGATAACGATAGTGTTGTCTAGAGATAATAAAAGTGTAGTAACAATAATAACACTTCCATATATAATGACAGGTTAGCCAAGAGACAGTGATAATGTAGCCCAGAGGTAATAACACTACCCAGAGATAATGTTTGCTCATCCCAGAGATAACGATAGTGTAGTCTAGAGATAATAAAAGTGTAGGCCATATATAATGATAGTTTAGTCCAGAGACAATAACACAGCCCAGAGATAATGTTAGCTCATCCTAGAGATAACGATATTGTAGTCTAGAGATAATAAAAGTGTAGGCCATATATAATGATAGTTTAGTCCAGAGACAATAACACAGCCCAGAGATAATGTTAGATTAGCCCAGAGACAATGATAGTGCAGCCAAGATATCATGTTAGATTAGCCCAGAGACACTGATAGTGCAGCCAAGATATCTTGTTAGATTAGCCCAGAGACAATGATAGTGCAGCCAAGATATCATGTTAGATTAGCCCAGAGACAATGATAGTGCAGCCAAGATATCATGTTAGATTAGCCCAGAGACGATGATAGTGCAGCCAAGATATCTTGTTAGATTAGCCCAGAGACAATGATAGTGCAGCCAAGATATCTTGTTAGATTAGCCCAGAGACAATGATAGTGCAGCCAAGATATCTTGTTAGATTAGCCCAGAGACAATGATAGTGCAGCCAAGATATCTTGTTAGATTAGCCCAGAGACAATGATAGTGCAGCCAAGATATCTTGTTAGATTAGCCCAGAGACAATGACAGTGCAGCCAAGATATCTTGTTAGATTAGCCCAGAGACGATGATAGTGCAGCCAAGATATCTTGTTAGATTAGCCCAGAGACGATGATAGTGCAGCCAAGATATCTTGTTAGATTAGCCCAGAGACGATGATAGTGCAGCCAAGATATCTTGTTAGATTAGCCCAGAGACAATGATAGTGCAGCCAAGATATCATGTTAGATTAGCCCAGAGACAATGACAGTGCAGCCAAGATATCTTGTTAGATTAGCCCAGAGACGATGATAGTGCAGCCAAGATATCTTGTTAGATTAGCCCAGAGACAATGATAGTGCAGCCAAGATATCATGTTAGATTAGCCCAGAGACAATGACAGTGCAGCCAAGATATCTTGTTAGATTAGCCCAGAGACGATGATAGTGCAGCCAAGATATCTTGTTAGATTAGCCCAGAGACAATGATAGTGCAGCCAAGATATCTTGTTAGATTAGCCCAGAGACGATGATAGTGCAGCCAAGATATCTTGTTAGATTAGCCCAGAGACAATGATAGTGCAGCCAAGATATCTTGTTAGATTAGCCCAGAGACAATGATAGTGCAGCCAAGATATCTTGTTAGATTAGCCCAGAGACAATGATAGTGCAGCCAAGATATCTTGTTAGATTAGCCCAGAGACAATGATAGTGCAGCCAAGGTATCTTGTTAGATTAGCCCAGAGACAATGACAGTGCAGCCAAGATATCTTGTTAGATTAGCCCAGAGACAATGATAGTGCAGCCAAGGTATCATGTTAGATTAGCCCAGAGACAATGATAGTGCAGCCAAGATATCTTGTTAGATTAGCCCAGAGACAATGATAGTGCAGCCAAGATATCTTGTTAGATTAGCCCAGAGACAATGATAGTGCAGCCAAGATATCTTGTTAGATTAGCCCAGAGACAATGATAGTGCAGCCAAGGTATCATGTTAGATTAGCCCAGAGACAATGATAGTGCAGCCAAGGTATCATGTTAGATTAGCCCAGAGACAATGACAGTGCAGCCAAGATATCATGTTAGCTCTGCCCAGAGATAATAATAGAGACAATGATAACACAACCCACAGATAATGTTAGCTCAACCCAGAGATAATCTTTGCTCTACACAGAGATAATGTTTGAACAATTCAGAGATAAGGAAAGCACAGTCCAGAGATAATATTACCTCATTCCAGAGATAAGGACAGCACAGTCCAGAGATAATATTAACTCATCCCAGAGATAAGGAAATCACAGCCCAGAGATGTTAGCTCAACCCAGAGATAATATTGGCACAACCAAGTATATTAGTTAGTCAGTTTATCAATCAATGCTCACCCTACCACACCCATATTGACCGCCATCCTGACCTCCCACCACCCAGAACACTCAAATCAGTAAAGTTATGACAATTTATGCATCTTATACTAAAAATAAACTCACCTTTATCAGTATTTATTTACATCCCACCTTAAATGAATGAATACAAAGAGAAAATGTGCAGGTGTAAAACAAAATTGAAGCATGCTGAAAACATTTTTTTCTCTTTTTAACTTTTTCTTTTTTTAATTACACTCCCCCAATCTCCAATGCTGTATTAGCTCTGTGCTGTCAGGATTATTTACAGGGCAGGAAACACCTCTGGCATGCATGGAATATGGCTGTAAGTCAAGGGAAGTCCCTGGCGTGGATGGGATATGCCCGTAAACTTGCCTTATCAGTCCTGCCTTTTATTTAATCAGACACTCATCTTTTGGTTAGCGTACCTTTTCACGACAAAATTAACAAAAATGTTTTTGGCCCATTGAAACATTTTTTTACAGCTGTGCAGACTTGTTTTCTTACATTTTCGCCTAGAGATAATGTTAGCTCAACCCAGAGATAATATTGGCACAACCAAGTATATTAGTCAGTTTATCAATCAATGCTCACCCTACCACACCCATATTGACCGCCATCCTGACCTCCCACCACCCAGAACACTCAAATCAGTAAAGTTATGACAATTTATGCATCTTATACTAAAAATAAACTCACCTTTATCAGTATTTATTTACATCCCACCTTAAATGAATGAATACAAAGAGAAAATGCGCAGGTGTAAAACAAAATTAAAGCATGCTGAAAACATTTTTTTCTCTTTTTAACTTTTTTTTTTTTTTTTTTAATTACACTCCCCCAATCTCCAATGCTGTATTAGCTCTGTGCTGTCAGGATTATTTACAGGGCAGGAAACACCTCTGGCATGCATGGAATATGGCTGTAAGTCAAGGGAAGTCCCTGGCGTGGATGGGATATGCCCGTAAACTTGCCTTATCAGTCCTGCCTTTTATTTAATCAGACACTCATCTTTTGGTTAGCGTACCTTTTCACGACAAAATTAACAAAAACAAATGTTTTTGGCCCATTGAAACATTTTTTTACAGCTGCGCAGACTTGTTTTCTTACATTTTCGAGGATGTTTAACCATTAATCAAATGAATCTTTGTTAAGAATTGACAGTTTATTATTGAATATTAACCTTGGAGAAGTCAAGTCAATCGAAATCCAGTTTAATCAATCGAATCAGTACGATTTCTCTAAAAAACTTTGGCAACTTGATTATAGTATGACCTCAAGTCGGTATATTCGGACATCAACAATAGGGCTGAGAAACTGCGAGTTCTGGCACAGGTTACTCTGACATCAACAATAGGGCCGAGATATTGCGAGTTCTGGCACAAGTTACTCAGACATTAACAATAGGGCCGAGATGTTGCGAGTTCTGGCACAGGCTACTCTGACATCAACAATAGGGCCAAGATATTGTGAGTTCTGGCACAGGTTACTCTGACATCAACAATAGGGCTGAGATATTGCGAGTTCTGGCACAGGTTACTCTGACATCAACAATAGGGCCAAGATATTGCGAGTTCTGGCACAGGTTACTCCGACATCAACAGTAGGGCTGAGATATTGCGAGTTCTGGCACAAGTTACTCTGACATCAACAATAGGGCTGAGATATTGCGAGTTCTGGCACAGGTTACTCTGACATCAACAATAGGGCCAAGATATTGCGAGTTCTGGCACAGGCTACTCTGACATCAACAATAGGGCCAAGATATTGCGAGTTCTGGCACAGGCTACTCTGACATAACAATAGGGCCAAGATATTGCGAGTTCTGGCACAGGTTACTCTGACATCAACAGTAGCGCTGAGATATTGCGAGTTCTGGCACAAGTTACTCTGACATCAACAACAGGGCTGAGATATTGTGTTCTGGAACAGGTTACTCTGACATCAACAATAGGGCTGAGATGTTGCGAGTTCTGGCACAAGTTACTCAAACATCAACAATTGGGCCGAGATATTGCAAGTTCTGGCACAGGCTACTCTGACATCAACAATAGGGCCGAAATATTGCGAGATCTGGCACAGGTTACTCCGACCAACAATAGGGCTGAGAAACTGCTAGTTCTGGCACAGGTTACTCTGACATCAACAATAGGGCCGAGAGATATTGCGAGTTCTGGCACAGGTTACTCTGACATCAACAATAGGGCCGAGATATGGCGTGTTCTGGCAGAGGTTACTCTGACATCAACAATAGGGCTGAGATACTGTGAGTTCTGCACATGTTACTCTGACATTAACAATAGGGCCGAGATACTGCGTATTCTGGCACAGGTTACTCTGATATCAACAATAGGGCTGAGATACTGTGAGTTCTGGCACAGGTTACTCTCACATCAATAATAGGGCTGAGATATTGTGAGTTCTGGCATAAGAACATTATTCTGATTCATTCATCTTTTAAACCCTCGCTATGAATAGTAACATAAGCCGACTCATTTATCTTAAAGCTTCAGACATCTTTCCCACGTGATCTGTTTTTCAGTATGATCCAGCACACTTGATAGTTTAGTCTTGCCAGTTCATTGATAAGCAATCAATGTTTCCAAGTATTTCGGTAAATATATTTTGGTTATATAATCTACCCCCTGCAAGAATTCCCTCTATTTGGCATATCTGCCTTTGAAGAGCTAAATGAATAGAATAGATTATTTATCTAAAAAAAAGTTATAACCATTTTAAACTTTAAGACGTTTTCTTTGATAAGCGTGAATTTTCCCAATTTTCCCAATACCATTCCCAAAAAGGTGAAAACAAATTGTAGAGGTACTTATTAAAACAACACTGTTTAATTATTGATGTGCTATTATTTTATGTAATTATATGCGATAATTGTATAACCGATACATGCTCACCATGTTATAATTATTTCAACTGTGTCAACTCAAACTTAAAATCAAGCATTAATTGGTTGAAAGGCGATAGTAAGGTGTGGAGCTATCATGTTGATTAACTTGATACTGTGAGAAACGACACAAAAATGTCAAACTAAAATCTAGTATTTGTTTTCAGAGGTCAGTTATAGCCACTGAGTGGTTGAAAGGCGATAGTAATGGGTGGAGCTATCGCGTTGATTGACTCGATACTGTGACAACCAACCACAGAAAATGTCAACAAACCAAAATCTAGTATTTGTTTTTAGAGGTCAGTTATAGCCACTGAGTGGTTGAAAGGCGATAGTAAGGTGTGGAGCTATCATGTTGATTAACTTGATAATGTGAAAAACGACACAAAAATGTCAAACTAAAATCTAGTATTTGTTTTGAGAGCTCAGTTATAGCCACTGAGTGGGAATGAACAACAGACGTGTCAAGTAACAAGGATTAACCAAAATTAACCTCTCTGAATGTCAGTTGTATAGTAAATTATATTCCTTACTGATTTTTTTAACAAATCATAAAATGTGAATTGATCCAGCTTCCAACATTTCAGTCCAAAACTGGTAAAGTCATCAATTTCCCACCCTGATCCATCATACTTGTCCTTTCCACAGAAGCATTAGGCCATCCTTAAAAATATATTTGTTTGCTGTTACCCGACCCAGGATTTTATAAGTGGGTAGGTGATTTATTTTTTTGCCAAAGACAGTAAAAAACATAAGAAATTAAAGAAAAATAGACTAAAAACAGTAAAAAAAAAGAAAGAATTGCTATAAAAAGTTTTGGGTAGGGTACTTTTTGGTGGGTAGGTAGGGAAACAGCAAACCAACAATTTTTTATGGTCGGCCTTGGTATGCTGTGTTCTGTAAGGCAATAAACAAGTGCCTTCCGCCAAAACTAACCTTAAATCTTGTTCTGACTACTCCCCACTAAAGACATTACGTGGTCCAAGTATTAACTTTTATATCCCATCCAATCCTTTCTCCAAGAAGCAAAAAAGTGATTGGCTGGGGTATGACATAAAACCTTAATTTCGGCTTAAAAAGTCTGCATATATATTGTAAAATTGAAACGTCTACTAATTTTAAATGGGTTATCACAGTTTTTCAGTAAAACATTTTTTTAATGTGTTTTATTGTCGAAATATCCTTCATAAAATCCTGCTAATATAAGCTTTCTCAATCAACCTTTAATGAAATTAAGGCGGGACCATGTAATGGTCTAAATAGATTTTGGTACCTTGTTCTAGTTGATGGACTTTTACCTAAAGAAAAAATCAGGGCACTTCGATAACTTTGAAAAACCGTAACCTTATCGGAATACAGTTTAGTAGATGTCTTTCACCTGAGTTTGGATGTTGTTGTTATGGGAGACATGCATTTTCTTAAAACTAGTTAATATAAAATGCTTCTTTTCCTGTTGGATTTTGACCCGGTTTTTTTTTGGAAATAAATTGGCTTATAGATTGGCGTAAACCGTGCGGGCGTCCACAGTTTTTTTTCTTCTATATTTCTCCACATTACCGTGTCCGCTCTTCATGAAACTTTAACAGCATCTTACTCCCATTAACCACTGACCATAACCTCAAAACTAGGTCACTGTAACCTACTTTCTCCAAAATATACCTTTTTGTTTAAGTTTTAGCGAGGAGGGCAGGAAATAAGGCTTTTGTTATATCTCCGCATTACTATGTTCGATCTTCATCAAACTTGAACAGCACCTTACTCCCATTAACCACTGACCATACCCTGAAAACTAGGTCCCTGTGATCTACTTTATCCACAATATACCTTTTTGTTTAAGTAGTTCGGAGAGTGGGGGGGATACATTTTTTGTTATATCTCTGCATTACCATATCCGCGAACCGAAAAGCTCTATTAAATAGTTTCACAAAACACACAGGCACTTATCTTTTCGAAAACCCGGCTTTAACGCCACCAGGCATTTATCTCTTGTTATATCCATATTTAGATATATATCTGTTGTCCACAGAAATACAGATCCAACACAATTTGAAATATTTGAGCCCAAACTGACATAACGAGGCTATAACAAAAACCTGTTCAAATGAGTTGTAGACCAATAAAATTTAGTTTTATTCTTTTAGGATTTTTAGCTCTAGTTGCCGAAGACCAGCAGAGCTTATGGGTTAGTGAGTTGTCCGTCGCCGGTCGTTGTCCATCGTCCGTTAACTTTTGCCTTGTGAACAAGATAGGGCCTTCATTATTAATCAGATCTTTAACAAATATTGCCAGGGTCTTTATATCTATGAAACCTTGTACAAGTTCGAAAACCAGCCAGCTCAGATTAGTTTCACTGGAGTTATGCCCTTGATTTTCTGGAAAATGTCATGTGCTGCCTTGTGAACACTCTAGCAACTTCATTTATTGTTTAATCTTTACCAAACTTTGTCAATGTCTTTGTATCAGTGAAAGCAATGAAAGCTTGGACAAGTTTGAAACCCAGCCAGATTAAAAAAGTAACACCGGAGTTCTGAATTTTTTTTATTCTGCCTTGTGAGCGTATGTGTGTCTCTCTGTCCATCCAGCGGGTAGTATGATTGAAATAGGTATATATGATAGCGTCTCCATGGCCGAGGCTTTAACGAAGTTGCGTCTTCTTGCCTCTCACCACTGCGGGTTCAAATCCCACTGGGTGGTCTGTCTCCAACACATAAAAATCGACTCCTACAACCTTACATGTGTTGAAAATGACGTAAAACACCACACACACAAACAAACAAACAGGTATATATGGAAGGATCAAATAAAAAACAAAAAACACACATGGGGAAGCAAACACAAACACTTTGCCTTGTTCAGCATGCACAAAGACTGGTTAAGAAAATGTCAACAGAGTGAAAGTACATTTTACATATAGTGGTTAACAAAGAAGTGAAAGTGAGATTGTAAATTATATTTCATATGAACTGTGTTGATGCACATAAAATACCAATTAGGTGGTGCTCTTATCATCCATCGTCAGCTGTCGCCCGTCCTGCTTGAACCTGCAACCTAACCTTAGCCATTTTGACTCGAGTTCATGAAACTTCACGGACTTTCATTACTTCCAATAACTGACTTTCATTTCAGAAGAGTTATGCCCCTTCTCATAAAATGAACCTGCATCGACCTAACTAAGCTCATAACTGCCCATGACTTCAAAATTGTTTTACCAATGTTCATGAAACTTCACACACACCTTCATCTTTCTCCAGAGATTGTTGTTAGTCTTCACACTAATTGTTTGGAGGCACTTGTCCTGTCAAGCAGACTGCATTTGAAATCAAATTGTCCAACATTTTACTAACTTGCCCGACACTAATGGTTGTTCGAAGTAACTACAATTAGCTATATTTTCCGTGCTAGATAAATTGTTTAGCGAAAACTAGTTTTCGCTTTAGTATCAGCTTTTTTTCAGACTGTTGAGAAGCAGCAACAGTCGGTTCAGATTCATAATTTTGTGACATTATGGATGTTTATGACAGTATTTTAAAACAATTCTATTAATATGTTGTTTTGAGTAAGGGGGCCCTTTGTATTGTAAAAAAAATATTAAAATATTGCTAGACTGCATCTTCTCCCTTCACAGTTTGCACTCGCCAAACAAATGAATTTACTGATGACCAGGTGTTTAATTATGAATTGCTGATACTTAGGCGTTCTTTCTTTCAAAATCACTGGTCATATTTGGAAACTCCTCCTATGCCTACTTTTGAAGACCGAATACAACGCGATATATCAGTTATTCAATCAAGAAAGTTCGACAAGCATCCACACTCGTCGTATAATCGGTCTGTAATTCCAGAACACAAAGTTTCTGTGTGAATAATTCACGTACCCAGCTGATCTTCACTCTTCATTACAAGTACAGAACAAAACAAAAACAAATCGACTGCATCTCGGTGTCCACACGAAAGTAACCAGTATCTGAAAATTTTCAATTTACGCATCAGTGATTTATGCCGCGTGTAAACTGTCGAGTAAAGCTGTAATATATGTCTTCATTTTTGACTGGCAGGTATTCAAGCTTGTCTATAAAAGAAACAAAAGACAATGTGATATGCAACAAATGGTCCCTGATTTTTAGATCTACTGGCCAAGGGCCAGCAGACTGGCCAAGGGCCAGCAGAGCTTATGGGATGGTGTGTTGTCCGTCTTCCGTCGTCCGGCGTCCGTCGTCCGTCGTGCGTTTTTTCTTCAAACGACTTCTCCTCAGAAACCGCTTGGCTAATTTTGACCAAACTTCACATGGATGATCCTTAGATGAATGCTTTTTAGATTTGTTAAAATTAGGTCAGCACTACATCCAAGATGGCTGCCATTACCATATATGGTCGAAACCTTAAAAAATCTTCTCCAGAACCGCTGGACAGATTTCAACAGTTTTTCTTTTAAAATGATCGCCAACGCCTAGACTATCAAGATTGTTCAAATAAAGTCCCCGGGGTCAAAAATGGCCGTGCCCCGGGGGTCCAAAATTTGTATATTGAGGTTTTGCATGTTTTTCATATAGACATGTAGGAAACAACTTTAAAAAAATTTCTTCTCTGAAACCACAAGGCACAGAGCTCTCATGTATTACATGTAGCATCAGCTTATGGTCCTCTACTAAGTTTATTCAAATGGTGACCCTGGGGTCAAATTTGTCCCCGCCCCGGGGGTCACAGTTTTACATAGACTTATATAGGATTTTTTTTTAAAAAATCTTCTTCTCAGAAACTACAACAGCCAGAGGTTTGATATTTTGCATTTACTATAAGCTTATGGTCCTTTACCAAGTTTGTTCAAATGGTGACCTTAGGGTCACATTTGGCCCCGCCCCAAGGGTCACATGTTTTACATAGACATGTATAGGGAATTCTTCAAACGACTTCTCGTCAGAAACCGCTTGGCCAATTTTGACCAAACTTCAAATGGATGATCCTTAGATGAATGCTTTTTAGATTTGTTAAAAGTAGGTCAGCGCTACATCCAAGATGGCTGCCATTACCATATATGGTCGAAACCTTAAAAAATCTTCTCCAGAACCGCTTGACAGATTTCAACAGTTTTTCTTTTAAAATGATCACCAACGCCTAGACTATCAAGTTTGTTCAAATAAAGTCCCCGGGGTCAAAAATGGCCGTGCCTCGGGGGTCCAAAGTTTGTATATTGAGGTTTTGCATATTTTTCATATAGACATATAGGAAAAAAGTTTAAAAAATCTTCTCTGAAACCACAAGGCACAGAGCTCTCATGTATTACATGTAGCATCAGCTTATGGTCCTCTACTAAGTTTGTTCAAATGGTGACCCTGGGGTCAAATTTGTCCCCGCCCCGAGGGTCACAGTTTTACATAGACTTATATAGGATTTTTTTTTTAAAAATCTTCTTCTCGGAAACTACAAGAGCCAGAGGTTTGATATTTTACAATTATTATAAGCTTATGGTCCTTTACCAAGTTTGTTCAAATGGTGACCCTGGGGTCACATTTGGTCCCGCCCCAAGAGTCACATGTTTTACATAGACATGTATAGGGAAAAACTTAAAAAATCTTCTTCTCTGAAACTGCAAGAGCCAGAGGTTTAATATTTTGCTGTTGCTATAAGCTTATGGTCCTTTACCAATTGTGTTCAAATGCTGACCCTGGGGTCACATCTGGCCCCGCCCCGGGGGTCACAGTTTTACATCAATGCTTGTTTTAAATTTTTAATTTCTTTATTTTTTTATTTTCTTCTTTTTTTTCTTCTTTTTTTTTTCATATTTTTTTTTTTTAATTTTATTTTTAAATTTTTTTTTTTTGATTTTTTTTTTTTTATATATATTTTTTTTTTATTTTTTTTTTATTTTTTGAAATCTTTTTGAAATCTTTTTGAATTTTTTTTTTTAAATTTTTATTATCTCTACTGGCCAACTTGGAAAAACAGCCAGATCGGACCAGTAATGACGGAGTTATTGCTCTTGATATAGTTAAAAATGCTATATTTTGCCTCTTTAAGATGATAGTCACTCGCTTCATTGATGTCATAAGAGCCATATTAGCCAGTAGAGCGTCCACAGGCCCTCTTGGGCCTCTTGTTTTTTGTACATCTGTGTACAGATTTTCGGCATACGGTTTCATCTTCGCAAGTCGGCGGGATATTGATGATTTAATTTTTCGCCGAGTGGAAAGGCTGTATAATAATAATAATATTAAAGCATCTAGTCTAGATTTGGCAGGAAACGAGACTGCTATTTGGAAATTATCCGTGATTTTCATTTTACTATAATCAGTGACAACCAATTTATGAGTTCGTAGTAGAAATAGATCTTACATGAGTACTTATTCATTATTGAATTTATTAAACGAGTTGGCAAAATGATATAATGTGAGGCTCTTGCCAAGTATTGTATCATTTTTGCTAACGAGTTGAATAAATATAAATCAATAATCAGTGAGAACGAATGTTAGATTCTATTTATTACATAACTCACATATAGACTTTTATTGCATTTTGCCTGTCGCTTTAACGCGCGAAACCGACATAAACCGTGGGAATTGGATCATAGCCATTATCAATTTCTTTTGACAGTGCATACTAGGCTTATTTGCATACTTGTATAACTAGTGGCATATCGAAAATATAGAATTTGATATTCCACTCCCACACCGTAAGTAATGTGACAAAAACTGTTATCAGATGAAATACAAATTCAGACAAAGAACATACTAGTAAATTTTACGAGGAAAAACAACTTTTGGGGCCAGATATCTTTACTTGTCCAGTTGAGCATGTTGCTAAAAGATTTCACTTGCCCGAAACAACTTTTAACTTGTCCCGTGCATCGGGCAACTGACATACATCAAAGACTGTTGTTAGTCCCCCACCAGTCCCGGGGGGAACTATAGGTTTGCACCCTGTCTGTCCGTCCGTCCATAAGTCCGTCCGTCTGTCCTTCCAAAATGCTTGTCCGGGCCATATTTTCAATACTATATAGACTTTGAGATAACAAACTTGGTATGTGAATACATCTTGGGATAGCGGTGTGTCGCGTACCAAAAAATGTCACTGTGACCTCTGTCATAGAAAATGCTTGTCCGGACCGTATTTTCAATACTATAAACTTGGAGATACTTGATATTTGAATACATCTTGGAATAGCGGTGTCTCGCATACCAAAATAAGATCAGTGACCTTGACCTGTGACCTCTGTTATAGAAAATGTTCTGAAAATGCTTGTCCAGGCCATATTTTTAATACTATAAGACTGATATACCAAACTTGGTGTGTGAATACATCTTGGGATAATAGTGTGTTGCATACCAAAATAAGGTCACTGTGACCTTGACCCTGTGACCTCTTGTCATAGAAAATGCTTGTCCAGACCGTATTTTCAATACTATAACACTTAGAGATACCAAACTTGGTATGTGAATACATCTTGCGATAGCGGTATGTCGCATACCAAAATAAGGTCATTATGACCTTGACCTCTGTCATAGAAAATGCTTGTCCGGATCTTATTTTCAATACTATAACACTTAAAGATACCTAACTTGGGGTGTGGATACATCTTTGGATAGCGGTGTGTCGCATACCAAAATAAGGTCATTGTGACCTTGACCTTCATCTTTGACCACCATCATAGAAAATGTCTGGAAAATGTTTGTCTGGGCCGGTGGGGTACTATGGATTGCCTTGCAATTCTTGTTAAATATGTCAAATAGACTCCTGACTTTTCATTTTGCAAAGTTGTGTCCCTCTTCATAAAACTTTGAACCTGCAACCTAACAAAGCTCAGAGGTTGACAAACTATTGCGACTTTATACAGTTCTTCCTTATCAAATATTAAAATGCCAAAACACATGTCCAATAATTCTGAATTTCTATGTCCTTATGCAATTCTTTTCGATCAATATATAATATTATGTGGTTTAATATAGTAGTTTGCTATTGTTGAAATGTATGCATTTATTCCAGCACCTCTCCAAATTTGTCAGAACCATTGAGTAGGGTACTGTTGATAATCAGTTTGACTTGCATAACTGTGATCTCATATTTCATACTTCTATAGTCGGATCCCTATAAAAGCATAAAGAGTGAGGTCACTAAGAAGCAGATCAAATTGTGTGTCAGAAGTACCAGTCAATTGTTGTGATAATTTTGGAATGAGAAATGATGGAATAAGGCCAAAGCTTCAATAATAGCAAACACCCTAAACCTGACTTTTTATTTTTTATGCCACCTCCATCCATCAAAAATCGCGTCTCAGCCATTCCTCTGAAACTACTCAAGGGAATTTTGTCAAACTTCACACAAATGTTCATCACAATAAGGAGGTGTGTTGCGTGCATGAATCATGATCGTATCTCAAAGATCTAGGTCACACTTGGAGGTCAAAGGTAAAAAAATCGACTTGAAAACTACTGAAGGGAGATGCGTCAAACTTCACACAAATGTTCATCACAATGCTAAGGTGTTGCATGCAAGAATCATATCAGTGCCTCAAATGTCAAGGTCACAGTTGGAGGTCAATTTTTTTTTTTTGTCAGCCATTTTACAGGAGTGTTGCCCAGAATGTCTAGTTGATCCTTTGAAAGAGTTTATGTTGATGTGAAATCCAAGATGGCCACCAAAACTAAAATTAGATTTTTAAAAAACAACTTTGTAATGCCTACTTCTTGAAAACTTTGTTATATTGGTATGGAACTTTTTCTGAAAGGATCACCATAACATGATTTTGGTCCTTGTCGAAAATAATTTTTAATCAACATTAAACATGGCTGCCAGCGTCATATTTGTTTACATAGTTATATAGTAAAATCTTATAGCGACTACTCTGAAACTACAAGATGGATTGTTCATGAAACTTCTTAGGAATGTTGCTCTTGTTGTCCAGTTGATACTAGCAAAAAATCAGGTCGTATGGAAATTCAAGATGGCCGCCACAGCTAAAAATAGGTTTTAAAAATACAATATTGTGATGACTACTTCTCAAAAGCCGTAAGTGATGTTGATTTGGAATCTTTACCAAAATGACTGGCACAAAATTTATTTCAGTTCAATGTCAAACATTGCCGCCAGTGGCCATCTGTTTACATAAAATTGTATTGGAAAAACATATGGCGATTACTCCTCTGAAATTACTTCTTGGATTTTTATGAAACTACAGGAATGTTGCTCTTGATGTTAAGTTGGTCCTAAGTAAAAACCAAGTCAGTTGGTAATTCAAGATGGTGGCCATAGCTATAAATATATTTAAAAAAAACAGCATTGTGGTGATTACATCTCAAAAACCATAAGTGATATTGATATGGAACCTTTACTAAAATGACTGACATGACATGTAGTTGGTCCTAAACAAAATTGTGATTCAATGTCAAAAATGGCAGCTAGCAGCCATCTTATATCTTATTGTGGTTACTACTTCTGAGATTGCTTTCCTATTTCCATAAAACTGTGACCGTAAAACTTCACAGGTTCCCATAGCTGATCTAGCTATATCAAATTATATCAGTAGAGCTCAAGGTCACTGGCCCCGTGTGGTTCTCGGGGAGGGGGGGGGGGGCCACGTTTGGTTACGGGGCAAATAATAGGGCCACTGCAGATCCCGTTGAAGGGAAAGGCAGAGGGGCAGAACCTCCCCACCCCGAATTTATATTCATTTTATCATTTTTTGTTCATGCTCATTAAAGGTCTTAATCATGACCCCTGCCTTGTTTCAGGTGCCATATCGCTCATATCACTAGAGTAATGGCAGAAAAATAATAACGTGGGTCCAGCGTAAATGAGGTATCTACAATAGAACTTGCAGCAACTCCGCAGTTCAGGGTGAGAAGGTTCTAGGGCCGTTCTCCATATTTTATCTCGATGTACATTGAGAATGAGTCTGGCATGTTCATTCCTGTTAGGTGCCATATAACCTTTCATATTTTGGTGCGCCTTAAAACCCCAATTCAATTCAAGGTCACATACCTCTTTTTTATTCTTACACCTATAAATCCCCCCCTCCCCTAATAACACACCCACCCCAACCAAAACCTGCTTTTTTGTTTTTGTTTTTTATGCCCGCAAAGGGCGGCATATAGTAGTCGCACCATCAGTCAGTCTGTCAGTCCGTTAGTCTACAATTGTGTCTGATCAATAACTCGGGCATTCCTGGATGGATTTTCAAATAACTTGGCACAACTGCTCACTGCAACAAGACGTGTCGCACACAAAATCCTGTCCGTGACTCCACGGTCAAGGTCACAAATAGAGGACAAATGTCAAAAACAAGTGCTTTCTTGTCAATAACTGTTGGCGACATTCATGGACAGATTTTCAAATAACTTGGCACTAGTGCTCACAATGTCACACTTAGAGGTCAAAGGTCGAAACCACTTTTTGTCACTAAGGTTTATTTATTCTTATACCTATAACACTTTATTCAGGCATTGGTGTGAGATTAGGAACCATGTTGAATAAGGGTCAGTGTGTCAAAGGTCAAGGTGGCCCATGACCTTAAATGGGAGAAATAGGGGGAAATCAGCATTTTTTGATATAATTTTTCAAACTATAACACACATTCATGAAACACATTGCTCTAACCCTATTGATTTTTAAGTCAGTCAAAGGTCAAGTTTGGCATGATGTATGCAAATAGGTATTCCACGCAATGACTTCAATAACACCCACACTTGGGAAATTTTATAATGTATATTGCCTTCGGTGAGAGGAGGAACCCTATTGATTTTGAGTCAGTTGGTCACCAGCACATGTTCCAAGTGATAACTCCAGGAGTTTAATACTTACACTCATGAAACTTTGTAGGCACATTGCCCTTGGTGTTAGGAAGAATCCTATATCATTTGGGGTTAGTAGTTCAAAGGTCAAGGTCACCATGTCCTCATATGGACACAAACATTCCAAATGACAACCCCAGAAATATAATACCCACATTTATTAAACTTCATAGGTGCATTGCTCTTGGTGAGAGACGGAAACCTATTGCTTTGGGGTTCATTAGGTCATCAACGTCACATTGATCTGAGAGATACCGCATCTTGAAACGTTTCCCCCACTTAACTTGTAACTATTAGACAATTTTGAAACTTAACAGAAACAGTACCCTTGTCAAAACATCAACCCGTATTAATTTTATGCTTAGTAGGTCACTGATCTGAACATGACAAATTCTTTCCCGGCTATTATTCTTCAACTATTTGCTCTACATTCATGAAACTTATACAAATAGTGCTCTTGGTAAGAACATCGTCTTATTATGCTCCCCTTTGAAGAAGCAGGGGGCATATTGCTTTGCAAATGTTGGTCGGTCGATCGGTTCTTCTGTCCCGAAATCTTGTCTTCGCAATAACTCGAGAAAAGCTGGCACTACAAACTTGAAACTTGGCATGTTTATGTCATGGTGTAGTTGTGCACATCCCCTTTTGGGTAGATTGCCTTAAGAAATGTGGCCGTTTCCAAATGTCCACTCTCATACTCTTGTAAAAAAATCACTAAAAATTGCTGTCTTTGACGTAACTCGAGATACTGCAAACTCCAAACTTGGTAGGTATGTTTATGTCAAGGTGTAGTTGTGTCCCTTCCATTTTGGGTAGATTCGCTTAAGAAATGTGGTTGCCATGGTAACAAAACTTTAAAAAATTCACTAAAAATTCCTTGTCTTTGTGATAACTCAAGAACAGCTGGCACTACAAACTCGAAACTTGCAGGAATGTTTGTGCCATGGTAGGTTGATGGGAAGGCATATATACTTAACGCCATTAAAAACGCAAGGTTGGTAGGAAGCATGGATTTTGCATAATTCCTATTTTATAGGTATATTGCCTTCGGTGAGAGGAGGAACCCTATTGATTTTGAGTCAGTTGGTCACCACCACATGTTCCAAGTGATAACTCCAGGAGTATAATACACTCATGAAACTTTATAGGCACATTGCTAACTCCAGGAGTATAATACACTCATGAAACTTTATAGGCACATTGCCCTTGGTGTTAGGAAGAATCCTGTATCATTATTTCTTTCAATACATGAATTTTATCAGTCACCAGTGGATAATTTCTAACGTACATAACACTATAATCAATCTTGGAGACATTTTAATTGAAAATAAACACAAAATAAATTAAACACAAAATAAAAACATTTTTAATGGTGTTAAGTATGTTTTACAAACCTCTTGTTTTATTATGGTATGCGTTGTCCGTCCGTCCGTAAACGTTTTGCATTCCGCACAACAAAAGTGTGAGACCCAAGCTCATGAAACGTCATAGGTACATTACCCTAGGTGAGAGGAGAAATCCTATTGTTTTTGGGGCCAGTAGGTGAAAGATCAAGGTCACAGTAACTTTATATGAAAATATGCTTTCTGCACAATAACTTAAAAATCATAACATCTGCGCTAATAAAACTTCATAAGAACATTGCCCTAGGTGAGAGGAGGAACCCTTTTGTTTTTGCCAGTATTTCACCGGTCAAGGTCACATTGATCTTATATGGAAATATGCATTTGGCAGAATAACTTGAAAACAGTAAGAGCTATGCTCATAAAAGTTCAAAGGTACATTGTCCTAAGTGGGAGGAGGAACACTCACTTTTGGGGTCAGTAGATCAAAGGTCAAAGTCAGAGATCTTGTACGGAAATATGCATTCCACACAATAACTTGAAAACTGTAACACTTACACTCATAAAACTTCATAGGTACATTACCCTTATTAAAAGCATGAACCCTATTTATTTAGGGGTCAGTAGGTCAAAGGTCAAGGTCATTGACCTTATATGGCAATATGAATTCCGCATGATAACTTCAAAACTAGACCTACACTCATTAAACTTCATTAATACATTGGCCTAGTTGAGAGGAGGAACCCTATTGTTTTTGAGGCCAGTAAGTCAAAAATCAAGGTCACAGTGACATGGGCATTCCGCACAATTACTTTGAAACCTACATAAGGTATATTGACCTTGGTGTGAGGAAGAATCCTATTCCATTGCATTTAGCAGGTCAATGGTCAAGGTCGCTATGACCTAATATGGAAATATGCATTCTGCATGATAACATCAAACCATAACACCCCACTGATGAAACTCCGCTCTCATACTCTTTCATATGGACATTGATGTTGGCAAGTGTCACCATGACCTTATATGGCAATACACATTCCACCAAATAATTTTGAAACCACAACACTCACACTCTTGAAACTTCATAGGTACATTGCCTTTGGTCAGAGGAACTTCGTTGCTTTTGGGGTCACTATGTCAAATGTCAAGGTCACCTATACATTCCCAAGTGAACATTCCAGGAGTACATTGCCTTTGGTGAGAGGAGGACCTCTATTGATTTGATGCAATGGGTCAAAGTCAAGGTGGCCATGACCTTATATGGAAAAAGGCATTCCTCAAGATAACTTTGAAACTATAGCACCTACACTCATGAAATTTCATAGGTATATTGACTTCAGTGAGAGTATGAATCTATTGATTTTGGGTCAGTTGATCAAAGGTCAAGGTCATCATGAAATCATTTGGAAATAGGCATTTTGTGCAACGACTTCAAAACCCTAACACATTAACACCTGTAACTGCATAGGTACATTGCCTTTGGTCAGAGGAACCTTGTTGCTTTTGGGGTCACTATGTCAAATGTCAAGGTCACCTATACATTCCCAAGTGAAAATTCCAGGAGTACATTGCCTTTGGTGAGAGGAGGAACTCTATTGATTTGATGCAGTGGGTCAAAAGTCAAGGCGGCCATGACCTTATATGGAAAAAGGCATTCCTCAAGATAAATTTGAAACTATAGCACCCACACTCATGAAATTTCATAGGTATATTGACTTTAGTGAGAGTATGAATCTATTGATTTTGGGTCAGTTGGTCAAAGGTCAAGGTCATCATGATGTGCAATGACTTCAAAACCCTAACACATTAAAAATCTGTAACTTCATAGGTACATTGCCCTTGGTAAGAGGAACTCTCCTATTTCATTGCCATTGGCAGGTCAATGGTCAATGTTTCTATGACCTTATATGGTAATGTGCATTCTGCATGATAACATCAAAACCATAACACTCCAAAGATGAAACTTCATATGGACATTGATGTTGGCAAGAGTCACCATGACCTTATATGCAAATACATATTCTGCCAAATAACTTCTAAACCACAACACTCACACTCCTGAAACTTTATAGGTACATTTGCTTCTGGGGTCACTAGGACAAGGTCAAGGTCACCAATACATATTCCAAGATAAGACTCCAGGAGTATAATACCTACACTCATGAAACTTCGTAGATACATTGCCCTTGGTGAGAGGAGGAACTGGATTGCTTTTTTGCTTAGTGACCAAATGACAATAACGGAAATATGATACCCACACTTATTAAACTTCATAGGTGCATTGTCCTTGATGAACTGCGGAAGCCTATTACTTTGGGGTTTAGAATTCTAAGACATTTTCCCCACTGTAATTTGTAACTATTAGACTTACAGTTTTGAAATAGTACCCATGTTACAGCAACAACCCCTATTGTTTTTCAGCTTAGTAAGTCAAATGTCAAGGTCACTGACCTGATCATGACACTTCTATTCACAAACTATTTGAGCTACAATCTTGAAACTATACAAATAGTGCTCTGGGTTAAACAACATCCCCTAGCATTATTTTTTTTATTGGAAGGTCTGGGTTATATTGACCTGACACCTAGGAAATGCTTTTAACCTAAAATCTAGGAAACGGGTGTATATTTCCCTGATAGGTGGCGCTTTTGTTGTTTTTTTCCAGGAAGTCAAAGGCCAAGGTCATATTGACCTGACACATAAGAAATGCTTTTAATATAAAAACTTTACCAAACGGGCATACAATGTCCTGTTAGGCGATGCTCTCGTTTCCCATTTTTAGCTTAAAGAAAAGAATGTGGTTGCTCTAAAAGAGAAAACAATGGGAAAACTAAACCAAACCAAACGGAATTTAGAATTTCAGATGTAAGGTTACAAGTCCTTTTATTAAAGAAAACATGCCAAAATACAATTAAAAATCAGGAAATATATTCTGCGGGGTGGTTAAACAATACCCAAAACAGATTAAAAACTTGTGTAGTGAAACCATTCATTAACAAATGGGAGTGTTTTAGAATCTGTCTGTTACTTAATGACACACTAACCTTATTACTTACCTTAACCATACCCTAACTTTTCTTAACCCTAACTATTACCCTAATCCTAGCCACTAGCTGTACCATACACAACTTGACCTAAACACTTACTAACCCAGTGTATACACGAATAAGTAAGTCGCAGACAGATTTTAAAGTCTTGTATATATAATTTTTTATATATATATATAACCACATAATGGTCTTCATTGTAATATAAGCAAACTAAATTACTGTCAGTACTGTCAACAAACAGTCGTGCTAAATGCTCTTCAAAGATGTATGTATAACTCCCAGGTTACAAAAAATGACATACCAGTTTTTCTCATCAACTTGAGCTATAGGAAAATATGAAAAACAAGAGCACCAGCTAATAGGTCATGATATTCCCTTTGGCTTTTAGCATTTTTGTCTTGCCTTTTAGAAGAAGTCGCTTTCTCACATGTCATAACAGTGCATGCACTAGACTGCACTATACACTCCAATCAAAGGGCAGATAATCATTTTTACATTCAACTATTGCTTATAGTTGTATCTTGGGTGGTACATCGCAACATGACAAAGCAAATCTCGAGCAAAGAGAAGATAAATCATTTTTACATTCAACTTTTGCGTTTATCACTTGCTCACAAACTGTATGCACTAGACCCTTCAAACTTTGCTTATAGTTGTATCTTGGGTGGTACATTGCAACATTTCAAAGTAAATGTGGATATGACCTTCATTCTCCAAGCAAAGGACAGATAATAATTTTTACATTCAACTTTTGCGTTTGTCACTTGCTCACAAACTGTATGATTTAGACCCTTCAAACTTTGCTTATAGTTGTACCTTGGGTGGTACATTGCAACATTTCAAAGTAAAAGTGGATATGACCTTTAGTTCATTCTCCAAGCAAAGGACAGATAATCATTTGTACATGCAACGTTTGTGTTGAGGTCACTCTCACAAAATGTATGCACTAGACCTTCAAACTTTGCTTATAGTTGTATCTTGGGTGGTACATTGCAACATTTCAAAGTAAATGTGGATATGACCTTCATTCTCCAAGCAAAGGACAGATAATCATTTTTACATTCAACTTTTGCGTTTGTCACTTGCTCACAAACTGTATAGTTGTATCGTGGGTGGTACATCGCATCATGACAAAGCAAATGTGGATATGACCTTGACCCTCCAAGCAAAGGGCAGATAACTTAATGATTTTTACATTCAACTTTTGCGTTTAGGTCACTTTCTCACAAAATGTATGCACTAGACCTTCAAACTTGGGTTAAAGTTGTATTTTGGGTAGTACATCGCATCATGACAAAGCAAATGTGGATATGACCTTGACCCTCCAAGCAAAGGGCAGATAACAATATTTTTTACATTAAATTTTTGCGTTTGGGTCACTTTCTCACAAACTGTATGCACTAGACCCTTCAAACTTTGCTTATAGTTGTATCTTGGGTGGTACATCGCAACATTTCAAAGCAAATGTGGATATGATCTTCATTCTCCAAGCAAAGGACAGATGATCATTTTTACCTGCAAAGTTTGCGTTTAGGTCACTCTCACAAAATGTATGCACTAGGCCTTCAAATTTTGCTTATAGTTGTATCTTGGGTGGTACATCGCAACATTTCAAAGGAAATGTGGATATGACCTTCATTCTCCAAGCAAAGGACAGATGATCATTTTTACCTGCAAAGTTTGAGTTTAGGTCACTCTCACAAAATGTATGCACTAGGCCTTCAAACTTTGCTTATAGTTGTATCTTGGGTGGTACATCGCAACATTTCAAAGCAAATGTGGATATGACCTTCATTCTCCAAGCAAAGGACAGATGATCATTTTTACATGCAAAGTTTGCGTTTAGGTCACTCTCACAAAATCTATGCACTAGACCTTCAAACTTTGGTTATAGTTGTATCTTGGGTGGTACATGGCATCATGACAAAGCAAACGTGGATATGACCTTGACCCTCCAAGCAAAGGACAGATAATAATTTTTACATTCAACTTTTGCGTTTGTCACTTGCTCACAAACTGTATGATTTAGACCCTTCAAACTTTGCTTATAGTTGTACCTTGGGTGGTACATTGCAACATTTCAAAGTAAAAGTGGATATGACCTTTAGTTCATTCTCCAAGCAAAGGACAGATAATCATTTGTACATGCAACGTTTGTGTTGAGGTCACTCTCACAAAATGTATGCACTAGACCTTCAAACTTTGCTTATAGTTGTATCTTGGGTGGTACATTGCAACATTTCAAAGTAAATGTGGATATGACCTTCATTCTCCAAGCAAAGGACAGATAATCATTTTTACATTCAACTTTTGCGTTTGTCACTTGCTCACAAACTGTATAGTTGTATCGTGGGTGGTACATCGCATCATGACAAAGCAAATGTGGATATGACCTTGACCCTCCAAGCAAAGGGCAGATAACTTAATGATTTTTACATTCAACTTTTGCGTTTAGGTCACTTTCTCACAAAATGTATGCACTAGACCTTCAAACTTGGGTTAAAGTTGTATTTTGGGTAGTACATCGCATCATGACAAAGCAAATGTGGATATGACCTTGACCCTCCAAGCAAAGGGCAGATAACAATATTTTTTACATTAAATTTTTGCGTTTAGGTCACTTTCTCACAAACTGTATGCACTAGACCCTTCAAACTTTGCTTATAGTTGTATCTTGGGTGGTACATCGCAACATTTCAAAGCAAATGTGGATATGATCTTCATTCTCCAAGCAAAGGACAGATGATCATTTTTACCTGCAAAGTTTGCGTTTAGGTCACTCTCACAAAATGTATGCACTAGGCCTTCAAATTTTGCTTATAGTTGTATCTTGGGTGGTACATCGCAACATTTCAAAGGAAATGTGGATATGACCTTCATTCTCCAAGCAAAGGACAGATGATCATTTTTACCTGCAAAGTTTGAGTTTAGGTCACTCTCACAAAATGTATGCACTAGGCCTTCAAACTTTGCTTATAGTTGTATCTTGGGTGGTACATCGCAACATTTCAAAGCAAATGTGGATATGACCTTCATTCTCCAAGCAAAGGACAGATGATCATTTTTACATGCAAAGTTTGCGTTTAGGTCACTCTCACAAAATCTATGCACTAGACCTTCAAACTTTGGTTATAGTTGTATCTTGGGTGGTACATGGCATCATGACAAAGCAAACGTGGATATGACCTTGACCCTCCAAGCAAGGGGCAGATATAACTTAATAATTTTTACATTCAACTTTTGCGTTTAGGACACTTTCTCACAAAATGTATGCACTAGACCTTCAAACTAATCGCATCATGACAAAGCAAATGTGGATATAACCTTGACCCTCCATGCAAAGGGCAGATAACAGATAATTTGTTCATTCAACTTTTGCGTTTAGGTCACTTTCTCACAAACTTGTGTGCACTAGACCCTTCAAACTTTACTTATAGTTGTATCTTGGGTGGTACATCGCAACATTTTAAAGCAAATGTGGATATGACCTTCATTCTCCAAGCAAAGGACAGATGATCATTTCTATATGCAAATTTGCGTTTAGGTCAATCTCACAAAATGTATGCACTAGACCTTCAAACTTTGGTTATAGTTCTATCTTGGGTGGTACATCGCATCATGACAAAGCAAATGTGGATATGACCTTGACCCTCCACGCAAAGAGCAGATAACAGATAATTTGTTCATTCAACTTTTGCGTTTAGGTCACTTTCTCACAAACTGTGTGCACTAGACCCTTCAAACTTTACTTGTAGTTGTATCTTGGGTGGTACATCGCATCATGGCAAAGCAAATGTGGATATGACCTTGACCCTCCAAGCAAAGGGCAGATAACTTTATAATTTTTTCATTCAACTTTTGCGTTTAGGTCACTTTCTCACAAACTGTGTGCACTAGACCCTTCAAACTTTACTTATAGTTGTATCTTGGGTGGTACATCACAACATTTCAAAGCAAATGTGGATATGACCTTGACCCTCCAAGCAAAGGGCAGATAACTTCATAATTTTTTCATTCAACTTTTGCGTTTTAGGTCACTTTCTCACACACTGTTTGCACTAGACCCTTCAAACTTTACTTATCTTGGGTGATACATCGCAACATTTCAAAGCAAATGTGGATATGATCATTCTCCAAGCAAAGGACAGATAATCATTTTTACATGCAACGTTTGCGTTTAGGTCACTCACAAAATGTATACACTAGACCTTCCAACTTTGGTTATAGTTGTATCTTGGGTGGTACATGATATATCATGACAAAGCAAATGTGGATATGACCTTGACCCTCCAAGCAAAGGGCAGATAACTTAATGATTTTTGTAGGCAACGTACTTTCTCACAAATAGTATGCACTAGCTCCTTCAAACTTTGCTTATAGTTGTATCTTTGGTGGTACATCACAACGTATAAAAGGAAATGTGAAATGTGACCTTGACTGTGTAAGCAAAGTACAGATAACTTGATTATTTTTATATTCATCTTTTGTAGTTAGGTCACTGTATGCCTTAGACCTTTCAAACATTGTTTATAGTTATATCTTTGGTGGTACATTGCAAAGTGAAAAAAATAAATATGGATGTGACCTTGACCCTCCATGTAAAGGGCAGATAATAATTTTTACATTCATTTTTTGTGTTTAGGTCACTTTTCCATGAACTGTATGCATTAATTTAGACCTTTCAATCTATATTGGTTCGTACATCATAATGCGACAAGAGGAAATGCTCCAAGCAAAGGGCCAATAGCTTAATAATTTTACATTTAACCTTTGTGTTTTGATCACTTTCTCATGAACTGTATTTGATAGACCTTTCAAACTTTGTTGATAGTTGCATCTTCGTTTGTACATAGGAACGTAACATAGGCAATGCAGATGTGACCTTCACCCTCCAAACAAAGGGCAGATAACTTAGTAGTTACTAAATTATGAAATGGATGTTTTAACCTTAGATTAGGCTTAAAAGAAAAAAATGTTTATTTAGCCACCGACCCTAACTTTTTTTATTGCAAAAAAAATGAAACTTTTTTAAAAAAAAAAGAGAAAAGTTGAACCTATGAACCAAGATTTCTTATGGAGAGAAAAAATAAAAACAAACAAATATTCCTCCAGTGAGATTTGAACCCACAACCCCTGGGGTTTCCAGTGTACATTACCAAATTATTAATATTGAAAATGGCCATAACCATGTATTATCTAGGTAGGTATTAATACCTTCCCCAGTATTTTTTATCATATTAAAAGTGTTTTTTCATTAACAAAAATAAGGTCATTAATAATAAAAGAAAGAATAAAAAAAAGTTTTGCCTAAATATCTACCCTATTTTTTTTAAGCCGTTAGAGGAAACACTCTTTTTTTATTGGCCTGATAGTTAATCTTTGGAAGATAAAAAAATATATTTTTACCCTGTTGTGTCTTTGGGTAGTGCAATTTGGTCACAGGGATTTCATCCATGACCTTGACCTTCCGTTTTTTTAGTGAAGAATTTTTTTTGATTGTTTTTCTTATTTCGTTTTTAAATGAATAACGCTTAATTGTCATACATTAGCAAAATGTAAACTCCGTTGTTTTTAGTTATTAAAATATTTAACCAACCTTTCCTTGAAACAATGTCCACCTCTTTTCTAAGTCCCATCCCCGTTAGGTGAGATGTGTGAATCTGCAGCTTTTTTGTTAGGTAATCTTTTTTCCTCCTTTCTCAAAAACGAATTGTCCGAAAGCATTGGAACTTGGCACACATGTTCATTATCATTACAAAGCATTATGGACCATAACTCCGTCATATTTTATCTGAATAATCCCTCTTTTTGACTTGGATTTTTTCAATGAATGTATGTCATATTCCAAATAAATTGGCATACGTATTCGTCGTCATTACACAGCAATATGTGATAAGTAGCGCAACTCTGTAATACATTTTACCAGAATTATCCCCCATTTTTACTTTGATGTTTTTTTTTCATTCCATTATACATGGTACATATTTCATTTACAACCTTATTATGTGGTGCTTTCAAATGAGTTGTGTTATTAAAAAATAATATTTTTTTTAAAGATCTTGTTATTTGCAAGCATGATTAAAGTAACAATGTTACTGTATGGATACACCGCGATGCTAATTTCAATGCATGATATGATTAAAGTAACAATGTTACTGTATGGATACACCGAGATGCTAATTTCAGTACGTGATATGATTAAAGTAACAATGATTCTGTATGGATACACCGAGGTGCTAATTTCAGTGCGTGATATGATTAAAGTAACAATGATTCTGTATGGATACACCGAGATGCTAATTTCAGTACGTGATATGATTAAAGTAACAGTGTTACTTTAAAGTAACAGTGTTACTGTATGGATACACCGAGATGCTAATTTCAGTGCTTGATAGCCATGTGTTCCTTTAAAATTCATTAAATTTTAGATCTTTTGTTCCCCCCCACCCCAACCATCCCGAAAGAAGTCCATAAATATTTACATTTTATAAGAGTGGCCCCTTTGTATTTTGCATAGCACCCGGGCCCTACTATTAGGGAATTTAAGGGAAAATATGGTGACTGAATAAAATGTTATCACAACACTGACATCCCTGGAGATAAATCTAGGTTAATCCTTTGTTACTTGACACGTTCCACTCAGTGGTGATAACTGATCTCTAACTCAGCCTGTGATAATTGCCCACTTCAGTCTGTTGACCATTTTTTTGGTTGTTTTTTCATCATCGCTATTATCGCGTTTAACCAATCGTAACACTCGATTTAGTTGACACAAATAAAATAATTTTAACACCAGTGGGTGCGTGCGTATTCAACTATCGCATATAATTACATGAAATGATTATTGCACATCAATGGTATTAGCACCTGTATGTTTTGTTGTTTAAACACATCAATAAAAAAAACTGTATTCTTTGTTTCTTTTGCCAAATGTTTAGGACATAATTTTATATTATAATTGAGTTAACATGATGCCAGTACTTAGATATCTCTGCCCTATTGTTGATGTCATTGACAATAGGTTATATTATAATACAGTTGCACATGCTTTATTATACGTGCTATAGTTTGTCGGATTTGTCAATTGGTTTGATTGGTTAAAACAGATAAATAATTGACAACTGGCGACATGTTAATTGAACTGGGTACGAGTGCGACAGATGTTACGTAACTTTTGCAAAGATAGACTAGCTGAAGCTGAATGTACAATTTGAGAAGAATGAAAATATCTGTCATGCACGAATAGTTTAAACTGGTTAGTACATCAAAAGAGAAATTTAAAAAGAAAATATAAAAAGTAAATAGTTTCAGTTCGGGTTATGGAGGGGGTGGGGGAGCTCTCAATTCGGAACGGGGGTTAGATCTACAAGATCTAGTGTCCGATAGGCATTCTAAACTATTCCAAGCCCTCGGCAGGGGCAAGACTATACATTTACCTCACATCTGTCTGTCGGTCTGATTTCTGCAAAACCTGAACCCTGTGGTTGTGGATCGAGATGTGTTTATGAATATACACAGTAGTATCAATGTATACATAATAGTACCATTATACACACTAGGAGTACCAATATACACAGTACTAGTAGCATTATACACAGTAGTACCAATATACACAGTAGTACCAATATGGTATTCAACAGATGATAATTGTGAGCCTACGATGCAGTCAAGTGGCATAAGCCTACGATGGAAGGCAGAGAACAGTAAATGCATGAGCCTGTGATGGCAGGCAATGGGCATTTAGATAAATAGATCTACGATGGTAGATTTGGGATGTTACAGCCTATGATGGCAGATAGCAGGCATTATTTTTGAGCTTACAATGGCAGGCATCCGGGACGGACTAAACCTATGATGGCAAACAGCAGACATCAGCTACAAATGCATGCAGTGACATCCACATAGACTAGATGCATGAGCCTTTGATGGCAAGCACATATGTTATGAACTAGAGCATGTAACAACAAATTCAATGCATGAAATGTAAAACATATAAGCATCATCTGTAAGTATAGAATTGATGTTTCAAAAAGTCTTAGAAAACATGCTATGCGAGAACATGTACAAGATATTGTTGGCAATCGGACTGAAAAATTAGTATCGATAATCGAAAATCAAAACCGATCGATTACCTTTTGGCTGTTAGTTATCCTCTGTAGCATGCTAGCCGATTGTAGAGTGAGATGTAACATAGCTAAAGATGTGTAACATAGCTAAAAGTTGTGCCTAATTCTATAGTAGAAAGTAGATTGTAGAACTACATGTAACGTAGCTAAATGATGTGCTTAATTCTGTAGTAGAAAGTAGATTGTAGAACTACATGTAACATAGCTAAAAGATGTGCCTAATTCTGTAGTAGATTGTAGAATTACATGTAACATAGCTAAAAGATGTGCCTAATTCTATAGTAGAAAGTAGATTGTAGAATTACATATTACATAGCTAAAAGATGTGCCTAATTCTATAGCGGAAAGAAGATTGTAGAATTACATGTAACATAGCTACATAGCTAAAAGATGTGCCTAATTTTGTAGTAGAAAGTAAATTGTAAATTAGATGTAACATGGCTAAAAGATGTGCCTAATTCTATTGTAGAAAGTAGATTGTAGAATAACATGTAACATAGCTAAAAGATGTGCCTAATTCTATAACAGAAAGTAGATTGGAGAATTAGATGTAACAGAGGTAGAAGATGTGCCTAATTCTATAACAGAAAGTAGATTGTAGAATTACATGTAACATAGCTAAAAGATGTGCCTAGTTCTATAACAGAAAGTAGACTGGAGAATTAGATAGACTGGATAATTAGATGTAACATAGCTAAAAGATGAGCCTAATTCTGTAGTAGAAAGTAGATTGTAAAATTAGATGTAACATAGCTAAAAGATGTGCCTAATCCTATAGCAGAATGAAGATTGTAGAATTAGATGTAACACGCTAAAAGATGTGCCTAATCCTATAGCAGAATGAAGATTGTAGAATTAGATGTAACATAGCTAAAAGATGTGCCTTATTCTATAGTAGAAAGTAGAATTACATGTAACATAGCTAAAAGATGTACGTAATTCTATAGTAGAATGTAATCAAAGTTCATGTTATAAACACAATACATGACAAACCTGTCCTAAAATGATCCTTTATAAAGGAACAATAGACAAAGTTACACTTAGTTCTTCACATCAATAGATTAGCTTCCTTGATTGTTGTTTGGTCAGTGTGAATCTGGTGCAACAATGGATAGTTCTGATAGTCAGTTTATAGTTCCGCCTTGTGTTGTTCCGCCAAGTTACTATTCCCCAATTTTATAATATTTATCTACTCTATATCAGTTATACAAATTCACCTTTATCAGTATTTATTATTTACTTTTCTCACCAAACGACAGTAATGTATGTTCATTCTAAGGTTTTGACTCATCCTAACACACAGAAATGATGTTTTGGAACAAACTTTAGTGTCTCAACGTACTCAGCATACATTCATTGCAAATGTACACTGACCGTGATAGTTACTAGTTACTATTATTAGTAACAAGTAAAACTACGGCGACAACTACGCATGGTTTTATTGAGAAACAGCATTATTGACATTTTTCAGTGTCAATGATGTGTGATTTGAGATGCATGTGCAAAGGAATTTCAGTGAAAACTATCTCAAAAAGATATTTAAAATTTATTTTTAGAAAAATGTAATATGTAATTACCATGAGTTTTTCAATACACTAACAGATTGGTGGAGTTAATAAATCCATTGACTAAATGTGCTGAAAAATGACTTTAAACACAAAACAAACAAATCTTCTCATGAACCAACGACTCAATTGTTTTTTGAAACTTGATCAAAAGCATCGTCTCATAACCCTTTCCCAGATTTTTGTAAATTTTGTAAATTTTCCATACACGTCAATATTAAAGTCGTTAAAATTAGAAAAAAAATTAAATGACCTCATGAGCCAATGGCCCACGTGTTCTTTTGTTTTTAGTTCTACGGGCTGAAGCCCAACAGAGCTTATGGGCTGGCGAGTTGTCCAGCGTCCATCCGTTAACTTTAGAGCCTTACTTTTTCAACGAAAGCTAGGACAAGTTCGAAAACCCGCCAGTTCAGACCAGTAACAGTGGAGTATTCTTTAAATACTGGTATTCTGTTACCAAGCCACTAGTTTGTATTCTCTAAGTACTGGTATCCCGTTACAAGGTCACTACTTTCCATACTATAAATCTGGGTATCCCATTGCCTCGCTTCTAGTGAGTACTGGTATCCCATAACCAGGCCACTAGTTTTTATTGTATAAGTACTGGTATCCCATTGCCAGGCCACCATTCTATAAGTACTGGTATCTCATTCTATAAGTGCTGGTATCCCTTTGCCAGTCTACTCAGTGAGTGCTGGTATGCTCTTACCAGACCACTAGTTTCTAGGCTGTAAGTACTGGTTTCCCGTTGCCAGGTGACCATTCTATAAGTACTGGTATCCTGTTGTTAGTATACTAGTGAGTGCTGGTCTGCCGCTACCAGACCACTAGTTTTCATTCTTTAAGTACTGGTATCCTGTTACCAGGCTACTAGTTTCCATGCTATATCTACTGGTTTACCGTTGCCAGGCCACCATTTTATAAGTACTGGTCCCTTTGCCAGTCTACTAGTATGCGTCTGCCAGGCCACTATTTTCATTCTGTAAGTACTGGTATCCTGTTACCATGCCACTAGTTCCTATTCTATCAGTACTGGTTTCCCTTTGCCAGGTAACCGTTCTATAAATACTGGTATCCCGTTAGTCTACTAGTGAGTGTTGGTAGGCCACTACCGAGTCAGTAGTTTTCATTCTGTAGGTATCCTGTTACATGTACCAGGCTACCTGTTTCCATTCTGTACCAGGCTACCTGTTTCCATTCTGTAAAGCCCCGTTTGGTCATGGGGCAAAGAATAGGGCCACTGCAGATCCCTTTTGAGGGGTAGGCAGAGGGGTAGAATCCCCCCAAATTCATGTTCGTTTTATAATTTTTTGTTCATGTTCATTAAAGGTCTTCCTCATGATCCCTGCATTGTTTCAGGTGGCATCTCGCCCACATCAAAAGAGCAGTGGCAGAAAAACAATAAATGTGGCTCCAGCGTAAATGGAGTTTCTACGATAGAATTTGCAGCAACTCTGCAGTTCCGGGTGAGAAGGTTCTAGGCCTATTTTCCATATTTTATCTCGATGTACATGGAGGATGAGCCTGGCATGTTCATGCCTGTGAGGCGCCATATAACCTTTCATGTGTTGGTGCGCCTTAAAACCCAATTCAATTCCATTCTGTAATTACTAGTATTTCATTTCAGGCCATCATTCTATAAGTACTGGTATTTCATTGCCATGCCACCATTCTCTAAGTACTGGTATCCTGTTGTTAGTCTACTAGTTAGTGCTGGTATGCCGCTACCAGTCCACTAGATGTCTCCTCATGTTGGGGAGACATTGTTTTTAGCTTGGATGTCTGGATCTCTGTCGGTCACAAATCTGGTCACAAATCGCATCTCCACATCTCTTGAACCGCTTGTAACCTGGCACAAATGTTCACCATATCGAGTTGATGTGCGGAGCGCAAATTCCAGCCATGCTCGTTCAAGGTCAAGTTCACACTTAGAGTTTGAAGGTCATATGCACTATATTTAGTGTGTCCGTCACAAGTCGGTCTCCACCATATCTCTTAAACCGCATGAGTGATTTGATAATAACTTGCCGCAAATGTTCACCATATCAAGACGACGTGCAGAGTGCAGCTTTCAGCCACGTCCGTTCAAGGTCAAGGTCATACTTAGAGGTTGAATGTCATGTGCACTATATTGCGTGCCTCCTCCATGTCTCTTGAATCGCTGGAGGGATTTTGAAATAACTTGCCACACATGTTCACCATATCAAGACAATGTTCAGAGCACAACTTTCAGCAATGTCCAATTAAGGTCAAGGTCACACATGGAAGGTCTAAGGTCATATGCACTATATTTTTTGTCCTCTTCATACCTCTTGAACCGCTTGAGGGATTTTGAAATAACTTGGCACAAATGTTCACCATATCGAGATGACGTGCAGAGCACTACTTCCAGTCACGTTCATTCAAGGTCAAGGTCACACTTGGAGGTCGAAGGTCATATGAACTGTTTGAACCGCTTGAGGTATTTGGAAATAACTTGGCACAAATGTTCACCATATTGAGACGACATGCAGAGCGCAAATTCAAGCCACGTCCTTCAAGGTAAAGGTCAAATTTAGAGGTCGACGGTCATATGCGCTATATTTTGTGTCCTCTCCATATGTCTTGACCGCATGAGTGTTTAAAAATAATGTGGCACAAATTCTCACCATATCGGGACGACGTGTAGAGCCCAACTTTCAGCCAGGTTCGTTCATAAATTTTGGGGGGAGACATATGTTTTTGTTAAAAAACAACCCCATCTAATTTTCATTGTATAAGTACTGACATCCCATTACCAATCCGCTTGTTTCTATTCTATCCCATTACCAATCCGCTTGTTTCTATTCTATAAGTACTGGTTTCCCGTTGCCAGGCCACCATTCTATAAAAAAAGTACTGGTATCCTGTTGCTAGTGAGTGATGGTATGACGCTACCAGACCACTAGATTTTAGCTCTTAGCCAAAGGCGAGCAGAGCCTATGGGATGCCGAGTTGTCTGTCCTGTCCGTCTATAGCCAGTCGTTAACTTTTGTCTCCTTAAGACAATAGGACCTTCATTTTTAGCTCAACTGATCAGAGATCAGCAGAGCTTATGCCGTGGTGCGGCGTCTGTCGTCCGTCCGTCTGTCCGTCTGTCTGTCTGTCCGTAAACTTTTTTTTGTAGCGACTACTCCTCTGAAACTACTGAATGGATTTTCATGAAACTTTACAGAAATGTTGCCCATGAAGTCTAGTTGATCCTAGCAAAAATTCATGTTGATGTGAAATCCAAGATGGCCGCCAGATCTAAAAATAGGTTTTTAAAAAACAAGTTTGTAACGACTTCTTCTTGAAAACTATAAGTGATATTGATATGGGACTTTTTCAAAAATGATCAGCATGACATGATGTTGGTCCTTGTCGAAAATCGTTTTGATTCGACGTTAAACATGGCTGCCAGCGGCCATCTTTGTTTACATAGAGTTATATAATGAAAACTTGTAGCGACTACTCCTCTGAAACTACTTGACGGATTTTCATGAAACTTCACAGGAATGTTGCTCTTGATGTCTAATTGATCCTAGCAAAATTTCAGGTCGGCCGGAAATTCAAGATGGCCGCCCAGGCTTAAAATAATTTTTCAAAATTCAAGTTTGTAGCGACTACTTCTTGAAAACTATTAGTGATATTGATATGGGACTTTTTCTGAAATGATCAGCATGATATGATGTTGGTCCTTGTCAAAAATTGTTTTGATTCAACGTTAAACATGGCTGCCAGCGGCCATCTTTGTTTACATAAAGTTATATAGTAAAAACTTGTAGCGACTACTCCTTTGAAACTACTTGGCGGATTTTCATGAAACTTTACAGGAATGTTGCTCTTAATGCCTTATTGATCCTAGCACAATTTCAGGTCGGCCAGAAAATCAAGATGGCCGCCACAGCTAAAAATAGATTTTTAAAAAAGAAGTTTGTAGCGACTACTTCTTGAAAACTATAAGTGATATTGATATGGGACTTTTTCTAAAAAGATCAGCATGATATGATGTTGGTCCTTGTCAAAAATTGTTTTGATTCAACGTTAAACATGGCTGCCAGCGGCCATCTTTGTTTACATAGAGTTATATAGTAAAAACTTGTAGCGACTACTCCTTTGAAACTACTTGGCGGATTTTCATGAAACTTAACAGGAATGATTCTCTTGATGTCTAATTGATCCTAGCAAAATTTCAGGTCGGCCGGAAATTCAAGATGGCCGCCACGGCTAAAAATAATTTTTCAAAATACAAGTTTGTAGCGACTACTTCTTGAAAACTATAAGTGATATTGATATGGGACTTTTTCTAAAATGATCAGCATGATATGATGTTGGTCCTTGTCAAAAGTTGTTTTGATTCAACGTTAAACATGGCTGCCAGCAGCCATCTTTGTTTACATAGAGTTATATAGTAAAAACTTGTAGCGACTACTCCTTTGAAACTACATGGCGGATTTTCATGAAACTTTACAGGAATGTTGCTCTTAATGTCTAATTGATCCTAGCAAAGTTTCAGGTCTGCAAGAAATTCAAGATGGCCACCACAGCTGAAAATAGATTTTTAAAAAAGAAGTTTGAAGGGACTACGTCTTGAAAACTATAAGTGATATTGATATGGGACTTTTTGTAAAATGATCAGCATGACATGATGCTTATCAGAGTCAACCATTATTTTGATTTGACGTTAAACATGGCTGCCAGTGGCCATCTTTGTTTACATAGAGTTATATAATGAAAACTTGTAGCGACTACTCCTCTGAAACTACTTGACGGATTTTCATGAAACTTCACAGGAATGTTGCTCTTGATGTCTAATTGATCCTAGCAAAATTTCAGGTCGGCCGGAAATTCAAGATGGCCGCCCAGGCTTAAAATAATTTTTCAAAATTCAAGTTTGTAGCGACTACTTCTTGAAAACTATTAGTGATATTGATATGGGACTTTTTCTGAAATGATCAGCATGATATGATGTTGGTCCTTGTCAAAAATTGTTTTGATTCAACGTTAAACATGGCTGCCAGCGGCCATCTTTGTTTACATAAAGTTATATAGTAAAAACTTGTAGCGACTACTCCTTTGAAACTACTTGGCGGATTTTCATGAAACTTTACAGGAATGTTGCTCTTAATGCCTTATTGATCCTAGCACAATTTCAGGTCGGCCAGAAAATCAAGATGGCCGCCACAGCTAAAAATAGATTTTTAAAAAAGAAGTTTGTAGCGACTACTTCTTGAAAACTATAAGTGATATTGATATGGGACTTTTTCTAAAAAGATCAGCATGATATGATGTTGGTCCTTGTCAAAAATTGTTTTGATTCAACGTTAAACATGGCTGCCAGCGGCCATCTTTGTTTACATAGAGTTATATAGTAAAAACTTGTAGCGACTACTCCTTTGAAACTACTTGGCGGATTTTCATGAAACTTAACAGGAATGATTCTCTTGATGTCTAATTGATCCTAGCAAAATTTCAGGTCGGCCGGAAATTCAAGATGGCCGCCACGGCTAAAAATAATTTTTCAAAATACAAGTTTGTAGCGACTACTTCTTGAAAACTATAAGTGATATTGATATGGGACTTTTTCTAAAATGATCAGCATGATATGATGTTGGTCCTTGTCAAAAGTTGTTTTGATTCAACGTTAAACATGGCTGCCAGCAGCCATCTTTGTTTACATAGAGTTATATAGTAAAAACTTGTAGCGACTACTCCTTTGAAACTACATGGCGGGTTTTCATGAAACTTTACAGGAATGTTGCTCTTAATGTCTAATTGATCCTAGCAAAGTTTCAGGTCTGCAAGAAATTCAAGATGGCCACCACAGCTGAAAATAGATTTTTAAAAAGAAGTTTGAAGGGACTACGTCTTGAAAACTATAAGTGATATTGATATGGGACTTTTTGTAAAATGATCAGCATGACATGATGCTTATCAGAGTCAACCATTATTTTGATTTGACGTTAAACATGGCTGCCAGTGGCCATCTTTGTTTACATAGAGTTATATGATGAAAACTTGTAGCGACTACTCCTCTGAAACTACTTGACGGATTTTCATGAAACTTCACAGGAATGTTGCTCTTGATGTCTAATTGATCCTAGCAAAATTTCAGGTCTGCCGGAAATTCAAGATGGCTGCCACGGCTAAAAATAATTTTTCAAAAAACAAGTCTGTAGCGACTACTTCCTGAAACCAAAATCAATCAGTAGAGCTTCAAGGTCATTGACCTCTTGTTTTTTCATCTTTACCAAACTTTGCCAGATTGTTAATATCAATGAAAGCTTGCAGAAGTTTGAAAAACAGCTAGATCGGACTAATGAAATCAGAGTTATGGCCCTTGATTTAGTAAATAGTAAATTTTTTATATTTTGCCTTGTTAAGACAATAGGGCCTTCATGTTTCATTCAGTCTCAAACTTTATCCGATTGTTGATATCAACAAAAACTCAAGACGAATTCGAAAACCAGCCAGTTCTGAACAGTAACTCAAGAGTTACTTTAGCCAGTAGAACTATACAAGCCCTCTTGTTTGTAGTGTTTGATTAGATTCATTCATTAATTCATTCTTTACTCATTCATTCTTTACTTATTTATTCATTAATATATATGTCCCATAGCGAATAACTGCCATACCTGCCCATAACTTGGAAGTTTATGATACTTTACACACATCATCTTACTCCAATGAATGTCGTAAAGTATGTCAAATGACTCTAGACTTCCATTTTGCAGAGTTACGCCCCTTTCCATAAAAAACTTTAACCTACAACCTATAAGTAACCGAGTTCATTAACTTGACAAAATATTGCCACTTTCTACAGTCCTTCCTTATGAAATATTAAAATGCCATTGACATGTCCAATAACTCTGAATTTCTACGTTCATTTGCAAATCTTTTCATTGAAGAATTTAGATATAGGTGGTATAATATCGTAGATATAGTATGCATTTATTCCAGAACCTCTCCAAATTTGGCAGAACGATTGAGTATGGTATTCTTGATAATCAGTTTGACTTGCTTTATAGTGATCTCATAGTTTATACTTCTATAGATGGATCCCTATAAAAGCATAAAGGGTGAGGTCACTCTGAAGTGGATCAAATTGTGTGTCAGAAGTATCATAATCTATTGTTGTGATAATTTTGGAATGAGATGTGATGAAATAGCAAGCAAACATATTAAACACCTATTTGATGATTGGTTAACTGGCTGGTTGCAAGGGCATAACCAGACTTTTATAAATTATATGCACAAAAGTAATAATTAAGCACCGCAGGCATATATTCTACCTTCTCGTGGGGTTTGGGGCATGCACCACCCAGAAACCAACTATTCCACTCGAATAGTTGAATATGGTGCAATCTAGCACTTTCTAGAACAATCTTTTCTATCTTTTATCCACAAATATTATTCTTTCTTATGACTGGCGAAAACATGTTGTGCGTATAGGCAGTTATATCCTTGGGTCAAGATGGGTTTCTGTTAATACTGGTCTTGACACATATGCAGGGCACTCGTCTGGCTGATTTTGGGGCCAAAAATTGACCTCATACCCTTCCCCTGAAAGCATATTATCTACTTTCTCTGTTAAAATTTCACTTCTAAATTTTTTTTATATATGACCTACCATTACACAGGAAATTTCTTTCCAATAACTTGTTCCTAACAAAAATTCTTGAGAGGAAACCATTTTTCTAGTTTTAGTAACATTGATCTTGAACTCATACAGTCCCAAGCCTCCTTGTAAGCTTCCTTTCCAATATATCATTCCTAACAAAAGATATTGAGCATGATATTTTTCTATTTTTAGAAACAGCGACCATAACCATGACTGTGACCCCATGAGTGACCTCAAATGCAACTCCAAGCTTCCTTTCCATATTTCTATATGTAAGGAAAACAGAACCTTAATTTGTGTCCTTAGAAATTCCCCTTTGATATAAGCTACCTACCCAGCAAGCTGCATCGCAATATTTTCATTTCTAACTGAAGTTATTAAACCGACACCATGAGTTCCCTTTTTCCTTACTAATATAAGTGATATCAAAACATTGCAAAATTCTCCTTCCTGAGGGTCCTGGCAGCAGTCCCCTGAAAGCTAAAAAGCCCTGATATGACCCATTATTTTGTAGACATTTATTAACATGGAAGTTTGAAACATATTTCTTTAGCATAATTTAAAATACTGTATGAAAACTTGAGCTATTTTTCACAGAAACAGGCATTCTTAAACCTCTTGATTATACACTTGAACCCTATGCCTGCAAGTGATATATTTCAGTTTTGTCTAGATCTTTAGCAACTTCTCTTCATCTTAATCTCTGCCATACAGCCCGACTGTCCCTCCCCCACCCTACCCGGACATCGGACATACCACACATATGGCGTCCCCACATCAACCTCTAGTGCAAGTTCATCTTGATAGGCCTGCCATACAACCCGACTGTCCCCAGTACCATTGCACCTTGCAAATAATGTGCCTAAATCAGTCACATGGTAGAAATTCCTTTGCGTGTGCATCTCAAAGCAAGTGTTGTCATCGAAATGAAGAATGTCAAATAGTGAATTCAAGTTATACAAATTTGAGAATAAGTTATCGCAATCTCTTGAGGACTTATTACAAGGCCCAGTTCATTTGCAATCATTGGGAAACCTGAAATACAACGTTTATCATTGAAAGAAATGAAGCAAATGGATAACATGATGTTGACACAACTGCGTTCCGTCACTGGATAATTTACGTCATTTTCGGACGTCTGATAAATGCCGCTTTAGAACCAATTATTTAGTACATAACTGGTCGAAGAAAACAAAGTGAAAAAAAGTTCCAAACCATCCGGCTAGAGGGAAATATTTTCCTCGAAAATTAATTTCACGTAGTTATAATATTTCCGTCCCTCAGAATCTCGGTAAATCCTTTCAAGAAATGTAATATATTACATCTTATAGGACATTGTTGTGACATATTGGCTCTTGTAAGACATAGTTATAACATATTGTATCTTGTAAGACATTTGTATTTTCTTGCTAAATGTGATGAAATTAACAGCTTGTCATTGATGGCTCAAAACCGTAAAATCAAAAAATAAAATGGAATTATTTTAAATATGTCTATTTAGGTAAAAATCTTTGTGTCCTGTGTGTTTAAGGAATTTTCACAAAGTTCTTACTTAGATATTCTTATTATTGAATAAATCGAATAAATTGAAATAGCATGTAGTCCATGTGACTCGTCGGATATCGTATATTATCCTTATGCTAGTATCTTCCTCTTGTCCAAATGAAATTCACAGACACGTTGGGCACAAAAAAGTTACCAGATTCATTAAGATCACCTGAGTTAATTCTTTTACCTGCCATGTTTTGATACTTTTCACAATAGGTGATGGCTTAGTGGAATGATCAGCGTGACGATCTAGTGATCCAGGGATATGGGGGATGTGTGACGATCTAGTGATCCAGGGATATGGGGTACATCCCGGGCAGAATGTGGATCAATTACCAAAATACTTCACAATGATGCAGACTATACTGTGCCCTAGTCATGCATACACTTGCCCCTAACCTTGACATTTTGATTTAAAATGACGGAAAATTAAATTGGAAAACAAAATGTTGCACATTTCAAACATTTTTCCTTCAACAATATCTTTCAAACTGTAAGGGCTACAACTTTGATCAGTGTATTAGGATAGATATACTTAATAGTGATGGGTGTATTATAGGTCAGTGAGTGTATTAGGATAGATATACTTCATAGTGCTGGGTGGTATTATAGGTCAGTGAGTGTATTAGGATAGATATACTTCATAGTGCTGGGTGGTATTATAGGTCAGTGAGTGTATTAGGATAGATATACTTCATAGTGCTGGGTGGTATTATAGGTCAGTGAGTGTATTAGGATAGATATACTTCATAGTGCTGGGTGGTATTATAGGTCAGTGAGTGTATTAGGATAGATATACTTCATAGTGCTGGGTGATATTATAGGTCAGTGAGTGTATAAGGATAGATATACTTAATAGTGCTGCGTGGTATTATCGGTTTATTGTGATACGGACCTCAAAATAATACATACCGTGATTTTTTTTTAGCATACCGGATTGTACCTGTTTCCTCTACACAGGTGTTTTGATTATGAAAGTAAATCGTAATATGCAACCAAGATCTATTCTTAACTTCGTTGGGTTCCCGTGTTTGTAATACAATCGTAAATACACATATTGGGAAGTGGGCACCATCATATTTAACAATAGACGCACTTCCAATAATATCAGGTGCTCGCTTGTCGTAATGCGTGCATATGTAGTGCTGGGCACCATGCACTCGGGACGAACATGGCTGATTCATGTGATTGAGAAATGTTAAAAACAAAAGAGCAAAATCGTGTGTTTGGGATCACTTTGGGCTTAAAAATGGCGCTATAATAGTAGATCTAGGCGATGTTACATTTTGTAATTGCTCCGGCAGCACAACACATTTGGTAACTCACTTGTGAAGACATTACTCGACATTGATTTACAAATTCAAAACAGAAAGTAGTCATTGTCAACATTGGAACTGCCATGCGTAATGTTAATCATTCACAAGCACAACCAACATTGCGTCACATTATCTAATTTGCATTGAAGTACACCAGGAAATCAGCAAAGTATATTGAAAGTATCCAAGACTATATATTATGAACAATATATTATGAAACGTATCGGGATACAGTCTCTTGCGATACATTTTTCGCGATACATTTTTTGGATGCGATTCCCAGCACTAATACTTTACATATCACACACAGCGGGTGTATTAGGATATATACTTTACCTAAAACACTCGCAGTGGGTGTATTAGGATATATACTTTACATATAACACTCACAGTGGGTGTATTATGATATATACTTTACATAAAACACTCACAGCTGTGTATTAGGATATATACTTAACATATAACACTCACAGCGGGTGTATTAGGATATATACATAACATATAACACTCGCAGTGGGTGTATTATGATACAATGTATATACTTTACATATAACACTCACAGCGGGTGTATTAGGATATATACTTCACATGTTACACTCACAGCGGGTGTATTAGGATATATACTTTACATACAACACTCACAGAGGGTGTATTAGAATATATACTTTACATATAACACTCACATGTGGGGACGACCTTGACATTAAGGTTTAAAAAGACTGGAAAAAAAACTTTGGAAAATGTTAAACATTTTGCCCTTTTTTTTCTTTCTTTCAGCAACATAACATAAGCGATGTGATCAATAAGCGTACGTGTATTATTTATTACTTCTTTTTGGGACAGGCTCATCAAATTATTTTTGTATAATACTTGAGCATAGGTTTCTTGTGGTTAGACTCGTGGTGGCCTTTTAGTTTTACGAGACTTCAAAAGATCGAGAGTGCTGTCCTTTTGACAGCTGTTTCTATTTCCTTTTATATTTGTAATAGTTTTCTAGTTCTTTCATTTTTGCTCAAAATGTTTAAAGCATCTTCGCATGATTGCGTTTTTATTTTCTGTATTTATGTTTGTACAACTGATTGACAGAATGAACTGTATTTTGGTTGGTGCCGTTTAAAATAACACTTTTCCACTTTAAAATCAAATACGTGTTAAAAAATGGATGCATCTTATCTGAACAATAGAACTTACATGTACAAGTTGGCCAGTATAACTTACATGTACTGTACTATATGGCCAATATAATTATGTACTATCTGGCCAGTATAACTTATTTTCTATCTGGTACTAATTCTTGAGACTTTGGTTGTGGGGAGGGATGTATGTAGGTCAGTCCCGGTCACTCGATCCCGTCTTTATGACACATGCTGGTTCATATCTTGTAGATCTATCTTACATGTTCAAATTTAATGATGTTACTTCAGAGCTGTAGAATTCAAAATGAATGAGTAAAAAGGAACACGATCAGGGTAAACAAAAAAACATGTTTAATTAGTTCATGCTTCCAAAATGGATATGAATTCATTTAATACATTTTAAGAGAACCAATCTGATTAAATGGATGTTAATTAAAAACGAAACACTTTGGCCTTTGTTCTTATTATTAATAGACCAGTTGTCATCATGTAAATATCAAACAAACTGTCCACAGGACAATACATTACAAATTATGAATTTTTAAAATTTGTGTATTTGTAATAAGTTGATGAGTAATGCAGTCTGAGGGTATGAACAAGAAGTACCGAGTAAATTACTCCAATACTCAGCTTATCTACAGCTCTGCTGTTACACTCAAATGACACATCCCATGTTTCCAATGACATATCCCATGTCTCCAGTGACATATTCCATGTCTCCAATGACATATCCCATGTCTCCAATGACATCACGTGTCTCCAATGACATCTGACATGTCTCAAATGACATATTGACATCTACCATGTCTACACTGACATCCCATGTCTCCAACAACATATCCCTCATTTCCAATGACACCTTCCATGACACCTACACTTATCTCCAATGACATATCACATGTCACCAATGGCATATATCAGGTATCCAATGACATATATCATGTCTCCTATGACATCTTCCATGTCACCAATGACACCTCCCATGTCTCCGCTGACTTTAAAAAAAAAGGATGATTTGTAAAATGCTAATTATTTATTATGAGTTGTTGGTAAATAATAAGTTTCTCACTTCGATCCCAAGGCCTTTATACTTAACAAAATGTTTTCAAGTAGGCCATAATAAATTATTTGCTAGATTCTAATCCCTGCCCGCCCCCGTTTTTTTTAAGCCGCCCCGGTAATTTTTATTTCTTCAAAAAAAGAAGGAAAAAAAAGGCCATTTTCCATTTGTCGTATAAAATAAAAAATAGAAAATAAAATTTCACCCCCTGCCCCTATTTTGAAATAAATTAGGATGAGAAATTAGCAATTAATTTATTATGGCCTTAGCAAAATGTGCGTAGTGCAGCAGATTTAAGGCATTTCATGCTCAAATCGTTCCAGGTTGTATTTACGTAATTTGAATATAATGTATTTTTTATCAGTGATTATGTTGAAAATATGAAGAACTATTTCATGTGTGTTTAGTGAATATATTTACAAAGTATTTAAAAGTGGGTGAATTTTGTTTAATTATATTTATCAGCCATTCAGCAGTTTTAATAAAGTGATGCAAATAATATGTAAATATACGTTATTGGTGGTTACTGTAATAATAAGCCTAAGCCTCGTGTAGTTCTTGGGCAAGAAAGAATAGGACCACTGCTTATCCAGGTAAAGGGGTAAAATGTCCACCACCACAAACCACCAAAAAAAACATGTTCATTTTGTCATTCTTGCCATGTTTATTAAAGGTCTTCATCATCAGCCCTGTATTGTTTCAGGTGCTACTTGAGTGGTGGCAGAAAACAACGTTCGTGGCTCCAGCGATAAATGGAGTGTTTACATTAGAGTTTGCAGCAACTCTGCAGTTCTGCTGGTAAAAAGGTTCTATGCCCATTCTGCATATTTTATCTAGATGTAAATGGAGAGTGGGCCCGGAATGTTCAATCCAGTTGGCGCCATATAACATTTTTATGTTGGTGCGACGCCAACTAGCAATTACATGATGTAATGATGTCATCCAAGATATGACAAGTAGTTATTATATCACATAATATGTAAAGACATTATGAAAGCAAAGTTGTATTATAAATTGTTCATGAATTGTATATCTCAAAAGCTATGCATTTAAATACTGTCCTCTATGTATTATCTACATACTTAATGATACATTAATCTGTTCATATCATATGTGTTTACAAATAATGATGTAACATTTCATATCTTCCATGTAAATAATCATGTAACATTTCATATCTTTCATGATGGGACGTCCGTGGCCGAGTGGTTAGAGTCTCTGACTTGCAATCACTTACCCCTCACCGCTGTAGGTTCGATCCCTCAGGGGCCTAGGAATCTTTTTGTGAGGAAGCTATCCAGCTGGCTTGCGGAACGTCGGTGGTTCTACCCAGGTGCCCGCCCGTGCACGAAAATTGCCCGGAGGGGCACCTGGGGTCTTCCTCCACCAGCGGAAGCTGGAATATGACCTTAGCTGTTGGTGCGACTATAAAATCCAATTTAATTCAATTCAATTCATATCTTCGATGTAAGCCCCATGAAGTTCCCGGGGCCCTGTTTGGTTATAACGGGGCAAAGAATAGGGCCACTGCAGATCCCATTGGAGGGGAAGGCAGAGGGGTAGAACCACCCAAATTCATGTTCATTTTATCATTTTTTGTCCATGCTCATTCAAGGTCTTCATCATCAATAGAATTTGCAGCAACTCTGCAGTTCAGGGTGAGAATGTTCTAGGCCTGTTCTCCATATTTTATCTCGATGTACATGGAGGATGAGCCTGGCATGTTCATTCCTGTTAGGCACCATATAACCTTGCATGTGCCTTAAAACCCCAATTCAATTCAATCCATGTAAATAATCATGTAACATTTCATATCTGCCATGTAAATAATCATGTAACAATTCATATCTTCCATGTAAATAATCATGTAACATTTCATATCTTCCATGTAAATAGTCATGTAACATTTCATATCTTCCAAGTGAATAATCATGTAACATTTCATATCTTCCATGTAAATAATCATGTAACATTTCATATCTGCCATGTAAATAATCATGTAACATTTCATATCTTCCATGTAAATAATCATGTAACAATTCATATCTTCCATGTAAATAATCATGTAACATTTCATATCTTCCATGTAAATAGTCATGTAACATTTCATATCTTCCATGTAAATAATCATTTAACATTTCATATCTGCCATGTAAATAATCATGTAACATTTCATATCTTCCATGTAAATAATCATGTAACAATTCATATCTTCCATGTAAATAATCATGTAACATTTCATATCTTCCATGTAAATAGTCATGTAACATTTCATATCTTCCATGTAAATAATCATGTAACATTTCATATCTGCCATGTAAATAATCATGTAACATTTCATATCTTCCATGTAAATAATCATTTAACATTTCATATCTGCCATGTAAATAATCATGTAACATTTCATATCTTCCATGTAAATAATCATGTAACAATTCATATCTTCCATGTAAATAATCATGTAACATTTCATATCTGTCATGTAAATAATCATGTAACAATTCATATCTTCCATGTAAATAATCATGTAACATTTCATATCTTCCATGTAAATAATCATGTAACATTTCATATCTTCCATGTAAATAGTCATGTAACATTTCATATCTGCCATGTAAATAATCATGTAACATTTCATATCTTCCATGTAAATAATCATGTAACATTTCATATCTTCCATGTAAATAATCATGTAACATTTCATATCTTCCATGTAAATAGTCATGTAACATTTCATATCTTCCATGTAAATAATCATGTAACATTTCATATCTTCCATGTAAATAATCATGTAACATTTCATATCTTCCATGTAAATAGTCATGTAACATTTCATATCTGCCATGTAAATAATCATGTAAATCATGTAACATTTCATATCTGCCATGTAAATAATCATGTAACATTTCATATCTGCCATGTAAATAATCATGTAACATTTCATATCTTCCATGTAATTATTGATATTGTTAGGGATTTCTGCTGTTAAAGGGACACACAACAATCTTGATCTTTTAAAAACTCACGGCGTCTTGTTAGTTTTTCTTGTAACTTGCATTTGTTCAATCATTAATATTAATTGTTAGAATAGTTCAAAGCAAATTGTTTTTACATATTAGACTTTTGATAATATTGCACCAATAATATATTTTAAAAATGTGTAGAATAATGAAGGAACTAGAATTCTCTATTTTTTATTTAATTATATGCAAGCAGTTTTAAAGTCAAAAAAAAATATGATACAGGATTGATAAATCGCTGTACTAATTGTAGTGCCTGATATAAGACTCCAGATTGCCATGTGTCCCTTTAAAGAAAGTACATCAGGCTTTGTCCAGGTACATAAATGTTACAGATGTGTCATATCATCAAAACATGGTGTAAGTAAGTCTAACATTTAGATTCACCCTATACTTTGGATGGAACAGGACATAAAATGCTTACATTAATCCTGGTTGTAATCTAGGATAGCAAGTATTACTGTGCAAATAAAATTTCCTTGTAAATATGGGTATTTTAGGCTTATTCATTATTGTTTATAAGTTTCAAGTCCCAGATGTACCTCCATCGATGTTATTAAATCTTGTTATAATAAATTTATAATTTATTAAAAATTGTCATGTTTTTTGCCCTTTTCCATTATAGGTCATTGGCATAGCTAGACATAATGGGAAGCAAGCCTGAAAGGAAAAACAAAGCTTCATTTTAGAAACAGTATTTTGCAAGTTCTAGAATATTTTTCTGAGAGATTCTTTTCAGCTCGCCTGAAGTGGTACCTAAGTGAGCTATTGTGACCGCCTTTTATCCGTCGTAACTGTCAATTCATCCGTCCATTAAATTTCGCTAAAACGACTCGCACAAACTGCTTGAACGGTTTTGACAAACTGCAAATGGATAATCCGTAGGACAGTGGGTTTTGTGTTAAAATCAGGTCATTGCAAATTACAAGATGACCACCATTACTATAAATTCATCTCAAAACAACTGCACTGATTTCAACAGTTTTTGTGTTTCCTGCATAGCATGGCAGAGACTTAGGGATCACTTTGTCCGTCATCCATCGGTCCCTCACACCTTAACCTGCAACCTAACCTTGGCCATAACATGAAAAGTGTGAGGCCTGTGTTCATGAAACTTCAAACACATCTTCATCTTAACCCAAGCAATGTTGTTACAAATGTCCAATATCTAGGACTCATTTTGGCAGCAGAGCTTATGTTGTGGTGCGATGTCCGTCATCCGTCTGAACATTCATTCGTTCTTTCGATCATTTATTAAATTGTTTGGTTTATTTGATCGTACCTATATGTTCATTCGTTTGCTGTTTGTTCTTTCATTCATTTGTTCATTCGTTCGTTCATTCATTCGATCATTTATTCATTTGTTTGTTTTTAGCTCGACTGATCAAGGGTCAGCAGAGCTTATGCCGTGGTGCGTCGTCCGTCCGTCTTTAAAGGTTTTTTGTGTGGCTACTGCTCTGAAACTACTTTACAGATTTTCATGAAACTTCACAGGAATGTTGCTCTTGATGTCTAGTTGATCCTAGCAAAGATTCAGGTTGACCGAAAATTCAAGATGGCCACCACGGGTAAAAATAGATTTTAAAAATGTGATTTTGTGGCGACTGATTTTCAAAAAACGTAAGTGATATATGGAACCTTTACCAAAATGACTGGCACGAGATGTAGTTGGTCTTAACCAAAGTTCATTTTAATTGAATGTCTTTTTCTATATAAGGGCTGTTCCAGAAATTATGACGTTCCACCCACGGACGGCAAACATTTTTTTTTTTACATGGCTGGCCGTATTTTTAAACAATGGACATACACGGGTCGCCGTGTTTATATTATATTGAATTACATGGCTGGTTGTACAAAAAAAAAAGGTAGGCGAGTGTCAATGACCTAAAATTTTGGTATATAGGTGTCGGAGTGTCAACAAATATTGGTATATGGATCTAAAAAATCCAATTCAGGAATAATTAATTGGGTCGGGTCAAGGTCGAAACAATTTAACGATAACATCCGAACGATATCGAAATTTAATGGATAAGTCTGTTTTCCGGGGTCGACCAAATTTCCGGCCCGTCCACAGAATTTACGGTATTTCCGTAACGGCATGGTTGCCGCAAAGAAAGGGAATGTAATTTACACACAGCGAGACATAGAAAGATGGTATATGTGTTATATAAGCATGCTCTAACTTCTATTCGGCCCCATTCCCAATGCAAAATATAGGTATTTTTTCCCAATTTCAGAAAAAAAGATAATACCCAATTCAGTTTTTCTACCGACATCTCCAAGCTTAGAAATCCCGTAAAGTACCTAATTTTGGCAGAAATAAATACACACAACCCAGAACTAAATAATAAAACAAACTTTTGTTTTTAGCTCTACTGGCCAAAGGCCAGTCAAGCTTATGCGATCACTTTTCGTCTGTCTGTCCGTCTGTCTGTTAGCAATTTTATAAAATCGACATCTCCTCTGAAATATTATTTATTATCTTGTTTTAATATTTATTACAATAATTTACATATTCTAGATCTGTTTGTTTATACCACAACTCATTAAAAAGCACAATTTATAATTTAATAGATAACTTGGACAATCCTTGTCATTTTTCTGGCTCTTAATGTTTAAGAAGGAATTTAATTTTGTGCAATTCACAACATTGAATACTAAGTGACTTTCGCGAGTAGACACTAACTAAACTTTGTGTTGCGGAATGATAGATTTGTTAGATTTTTTAAATATTTTTTAAATAATTCTATTGATTAAAAAGATCTTTATCAGTTCTATAGTTTTTATCTCGCCTTTTCGACCTAAATGACTTGAAACAACATATATACAAACAAACAAACAGGTATATATGGAATGATAAAAAAACCCATAAAAAAGCACACACGGGGATGCTAACACAAATTCATAATTTTGATAGAGCATCATCAAAAAAACTGACCAATAAGACATACCAAATACTTTCTGGTAGGTGACAAACTCTGTCTTTATCCTTGATGTTCAACCAAGTTTACTGTTAAAATTAAGGTATCTACAGTGTGATTCCTTTAAAGCCCTGCATATTTCATGCACATTCATGCAAATTGATTCAACATATGTATCTTTTAAAATCAAAATCTTGAAAATTATCGTCTTTTTACTCTGCCAAAGATTTTTATTTTACTATAGAACCTAAGGATAAAAACCGAGTAACACAAATTTTATCACCTACTGAAAATAAGATAAAATCTCAACATCTCTGCAATGAAAAATTATGAATACTTTTTCTTTTTCCATTGTTCTTGTACAGCATGCATGAAGACTGGTTAAAAAAATGTCAACAGAGTGAAAGTACATTTTACATATAGTGGTGAACAAAGAAGTGAAAGTGAGATTGTAAATTACATTCATATGAACCATGTTGATGCACATAAAACACCAATTAGGCGGCGCGCTTATCATTATTCGTCAGCTATAGCCCATCACCCCTGAACCTGCAACCTAACCTTTGCCATTTTGACTTATGTTCATGAAACTTCACGTACATCTTCATCTTACCCCAGGGAATGTTGATACACATGTCCAATAACTGACTTCCATTTCAGAAGATAGATGCCCCTTTTCATAACAAGCTCATAACTGCCCATAACTTTAAAAGCAGACTGCATTTGAAATCAACTTGTCCAAAATTTTACTAACTTCAACACTAATGTTTGTTCGAAGTAATTACAATTTGCTATTTTCCATGCTAGATAAATTGTTTAACGAAAACTAGTTTTCGGATCAGTTATAGCTTTATTCAGGCTTTTGAGGAGCAGTAAGTCTGTTCAGATTCATAATTTTGCCATTTTTAGAGACACCAAATTCAAAACGTGATCATTGAGACATTATGGATGTTTATGACAATATTTCAAAACAATTCTATTAATATGTTGTTTTGAGTAAGGGGGCCCCTTTGTATTGTTAAAACACCGATTAAAATATTGCTAGACTGCATCTTCTCCCTTCACAGTTTGCACTCGCTGAACAAGTGAATTTACTGATGACCAGGTGTTTAATTATGAATTGCCGATACTTAGCATTCGTTCTTTCAAAATCACTGACAATGTTTACAAACTCCTCCTATGCCTACTGTTGATGAGCAAATACATCGCGATATATCAGTTATTCAATCAAGAAAGTTTGACAAGCATATACACTCGTATAAATAATCGGTCTGTAATTACAGAACACAAAATTTCTGTGTATAATTCACATACCCAGCTGATCTTCACTATTCATTACGATCGAGTACAGAGAAAACAAAAACAATTTTTTTCAATTTACGCATCAGTGATTTATGCGGCGCGTGCCTGTGTGGACTGTCGAGTAAACCTGTAATAAATGTCACTCTTTATTTTTGACTGGCAGGTATTCAAGCTTGTCTATAAAAGAAACAAAAGACAATGTGATATGTAATAAATGGTCCCAGATTTATTTGTGTACATCTATGGTACAGATTTTCGGCATACGGTTTCATTTTCGCAAGTCCGCGGGCTATCGATGATTTAATTTTTCGGCGACTCGTCCAAACTTTTGGGCGTAATTTATGGCTATACATCCGTTAGTGGAAAGGCTGTATTATAATAATAATAAGCGTCTAGTCTAGATTTGGCAGGACACCAGACTGTTATTGGGAAAGTATCCGTTATCTTCTTTTTACTATATCGGTGATGTCAACCAATTTATGAGTTTGTAGTAGAAGATCTTGCATGAGTACTCATTCATTATTGAATTTATTAAACGAGTTGGCAAAATGATATAATGCGAGGCTCTTTCCGAGCATTATATCATTTTTGCTAACAAGTTGAATAAATTCAATAATGAATGAGAACGAATGTTAGATTCTATTTATCACATAACTCACATATCGACTTTTATTGCATTTTGCCTGTCGCTTTAACACGTAAAACCGACAAAAAACGTGTGAATTGGATCATAATCATTACTTTTTTTTTTTACCGCACTTACTAGGCTTATTAGCATACTTATATAACTAGGGGTATATTGAAAATATAGAACGGTGTTATTCCACTCCCACATCGTAAGTTATGTGACAAAAACTGTTATCAGATGAAATACAAATTCAGACAAAGAATATACTAGTAAATTTTATGAAGAAAAAACTTTTGGGGCCAGATATTTTACTAATGTCCAATTGAGCATGTTGCTAAAACATTTCACTTGCCCAAAACAACTTTTAACTTGTCCCAGGCATCGGGCAACCGACATACATAGAAGACTGTTGTTAAATATGTCAAATAGACTCCTAACTTTTCATTTTGCAAAGTTGTGTCCCTCTTCATAAAACTTTAACCTGCAACCTAATGACAAACTATTGACTTTATACAGTTCTTCCTTATCAGATATTAAAATGCCAAAACACATGTCCAATAACTCTGAATTTCCATGTCCTCCTGCAATTATTTTCGATCAAGATATAATATTATGTGGTTTAATATCGTACGTAGTTTGCTATTGTTGAAATGTATACATTTATTCCAGCACCTCTCCAAATTTGTCAGAACCATTGAGTAGGGTTCTGTTGATAATCAGTTTGACTTGCATAACAGTGATCTCATATTTCATACTTCTATAGACGGATCCCTATAAAAGCATAAAGATTGAGGTCACTAAGAAGCAGATCAAATTGTGTGTCAGAAGTACCACAGTCAATTGTTGTGATAATTTTGGAATGAGAAGTGATGGAATAAGGCCAAATTTCTTCAATAATAGCAAGCAAACGCCCTAAACCTGACTTTTTATGTTTTATGCCACCTCCGTCTGTCCAAAATCGCGTCGCAGCCATTCCTCGGAAACTACTTAAGGACACAAATGTTCGTCATAATAAGGTGTGCAAGAATCATGATCGTATCTCAAAGATCTTGGTCACACTTGGAGGTCAAAGGTAAAAAATCGTGAAAAAACGTCTCGGCCATTACTTGTAAACTACTGAAGGCAGTTACATCAAACTTCACACAAATGTTCATCGGAATGAGAAAGTGCGCAAGAATCATGTCAGTGCCTCAAAGGGCAAGGTCACAGTCGGAGGTCAAAAGTAAAAAAGATGTCTCGGTCATTACTTAAAAACTACTGAAGGGAGTTGTGTCAAACTTCACACAAATGTTCATCAGAATGAGAGTCTTGTGCAAGAATCATGTCGGTGCCTAAGAGGTCAAGTCAAAGTTATGCAGTTGTTTTGCAGTGGGGGGCATCAGTGTCCCATGGACACATTTGTTGTTCTACATACTTTTTTGTTAGCTCTACTGATCAAAGATGGTAGGTGCGGCGTCCATCTGGCTGTCTGTCCGTTGTCTTTTTAGCTCTACTGGCCAAGGGCCAGCAGAGCTTATGGGATGGTGTGTTGTCCGTCTTCCATCGTCCGTCGTCCGTTAACTTTTCTTCAAACGACTTCTCCTCAGAAACTGCTTGGCTAATTTTGGCTAATTTTGACCAAACTTCACATGGTAGATCCTTAGATGAATGCTTTTTAGATTTGTTAAAATGAGGTTTTGCATGTTTTTCATATAGACATGTAGGAAACAACTTTAAAAAATCTTCTTCTCTGAAACCACAAGGCACAGAGCTCTCATGTATTACATGTAGCATCAGCTTATGGTCCTCTACTAAGTTTGTTCAAATGGTGACCCTGGGGTCAAATTTGTCCCCGCCCTGGGGGTCACAATTTAACATAGACTTATATAGGATTTTTTTTTTAAAAATCTTCTACTCGGAAACTACAACAGCCAGAGGTTTGATATTTTGCATTTACTATAAGCTTATGGTCCTTTACCAAGTTTGTTCAAATGGTGACCCTTGGGTCACATTTGGCCCCGCCCCAAGGGTCACATTTGGCCACGCCCCAAGGGTCACATGTTTTACATAGACATGTATAGGGAATTCTTCAAACGACTTCTCCTCAGAAACCGCTTGGCTAATTTTGACCAAACTTCAAATGAATGATCCTTAGATGAATGCTTTTTAGATTTCTTAAAATTAGGTCAGCGCTACATCCAAGATGGCTGCCATTACCATATATAGTCGAAACCTTAAAGGGAATGTAGCGCCACAGCCAAACAAACTATATTACTGAGAGTTCTGAAAAACTTGGAAAAAGGTGAAAGAATTATCAAAATCGGATGATAAACAAAAAAGATACGACCATTTAAAGGTTGTTCTAAAACAAATATGGGAGCCGCCATTTTTAGAACTATGGACGTCATAGTTCCATATTAGCATATATGGAATATTGATAAATATCATTTAAAACGAAGAAAATCACTGCAAATGTATGATTTATTTTTTACTGGTGATATAAATCATTATTGCCATTAAGTATTGCATATTTTTCATACAGTTTCTGTCATTTTTTCCCTATAAATCAGTTAATTTTCATATTTATAAATATTCCATATATGGTCATTTAGAACCGTGATGTCATAGTTCTCAAAATGGCCGCTTCCATAACCGTTTTAACAGAAACTTCAAATGATCATATCTTCTTTGTTTATCATCCGATTTTGATAATTCTTTCACCCTTATTCAAGTATTTCAGAACTCTCAATAATAAAGATGGTTTGGCTGTGGCGCTACATTCCCTTTAAAAAATCTTCTCCAGAACCGCTGGACAGATTTCAACAGTTTTTCTTTTAAAATGATCGCCAACGCCTAGACTATCAAGTTTGTTCAAAAAAAGTCCCCGGGGTCAAAAATGGCTGTGCCCCGGGGTCCAAAGTTTGTATATTGAGGTTTTGCATGTTTTTCATATAGACATATAGGAAAAAACTTTAAAAAATCTTCTTCTCGGAAACTACAAGAGCCAGAGGTTTGATATTTGACATTTATTATAAGCTTATGGTCCTTTACCAAGTTTGTTCAAATGGTGACCCTGGGGTCACATTTGGCCCCGCCCCTAGTGTCACATGTTTTACATAGACATGTATAGGGAAAAACTTAAAAAATCTTCTTCTCTGAAACTGCAAGAGCCAGAGGTTTAATATTTTGCTGTTGCTATAAGCTTATGGTCCTTTACCAATTTTGTTCAAGTGGTGACCCTGGGGTCACATCTGGCCCCACCCCGGGGGTCACAGTTTTACATAGGCTTGTATAGGGAAAAACTGAAACAAATCTTCTTCTCTGGAACCACATGGCACAGAGCTCTCATGTATTATATGTAGAATCAGCTTATGGTCCTCTACTAAGTTTGTTCAAATGGTGACTCTGGGGTCAAATTTGTCCCCGCCCCGAGGGTCACAGTTTTACATAGACTTGTATAGGATTTTTTAAAAAAAAATCTTCTTCTCGGAAACTGCAACAGCCAGAGGTTTGATATTTTACATTTATTATAAGCTTATGGTCCTTTACCAAGTTTGTTCAAATGGTGACCCTCCGGTCACATTTGGCCCCGCCCCAAGGGTCACATGTTTTACATAGACATGTATAGGGAAAAAGTTAAAAAATCTTCTCCGAAACTGCAAGAGCCAGAGATTTAATATTTTACATTTATTATAAGGTTATGGTCCTTTACCAAGTTTGTTCAAATGGTGACCCTGGGGTCACATTTGGCCCCGCCCCAAGGCTCACATGTTTTACATAGACATGTACAGTGAAAAACTTAAAAAATCTTCTTCTCTGAAACTGCAAGAGCCAGAGGTTTAATATTTTGCTGTTGCTATAAGCTTATAGTCCTTTACCAATCTGGCCCCACCCAGGGGTCACAGTTTTACATCAATGCTTGTTTTAAATTTTTCAATTTCTTTAATTTGTATTTTTTTTTTGATTTTTTTTTTTTTTTGATTTTTTTTATAAATATTTTTTATTTATATTTTTTTGATTTTTGATTTTTTTTGAATTTTTTTTGAATTTTTTTTTTTGATTTTTTATTATCTCTACTGGCCAACTTGGAAAACCAGCAAGATCGGACCAGTAATGGCGGAGTTATGGCTCTTGATATAGTTAAAAATGCTATATTTTGCCTCTTTAAGACGATAGTCACTCGCTTCATTGATGTCATAAGAGCCATATTAGCCAGTAGAGCGTCCACAGGCCCTCTTGGGCCTCTTGTTACTAATTGTAATAATTTAATCAAACTTTAATATTAATCAAAGTACCGAAGGTACTGAGAGCATGGTGAACTATGATTTGTTCATCCATGTAATGGAAGGTTTCTTTCCAATCACGCATGACATGGATGGACTGAAAATGTGTCAACTCTTCTTAATAATACATCATTGCATGTAATAATACATCAATGCATTGTTTAATGTATCTGAAACTAAGACGATTAAAACAAGATAAGGTAAGGTATATACAGGAATAAAGAAGGGAACGAAAGGAATGATAATAATCTTCGAAACGCTTCATCATCTTCACAGGTGTTAAAGTGTATCAAAAAACATCACCAGTCATCACCTATCAAAGTTTGAGTCATTAGAAATGAATATAGCGTCAAAAATGTCAAGACAGCTAATTTTGCCAATTCAAGTTGAGGTAATTCATAGACCCTTTGACCAACATAGCTGGATTAAAATAGGAAACAACCTTACATTGATATCGACCTACTATGCAAGTATGATTAAAATCAAATAAACACGAGCGTAGTCAGTAGTCAGAGTGTAGCTGAAAGACAGCCATATCCCACGCTGCACAAAGATTTATAATATACAAATTTAAACATGGAATGTCAATGTAAAATGACAAATTCTCCCTGAAGCTTCCGTGTTCCAAAAAAAGTGACCTTCAGGATACCATTGTAGTTCATTCTCACAACTCGGGGAGTACCACTGTTCTCGGGATACCGTTGTGATTTAATCTCACAACTCGGAGTGAACATGATGTTCATACACAATTATTTCGTTGTTATATTTTTCAACCATGTATGTGAACGCTACTGAGAATTTCACGATTCATATCACTAATTGTATTTTTTACGTGGATATTTTTTAAGTCTGCAAATCGTTTGTTAACAATAATCACCAAAGTCACGGTAAATTTCGTTTACTATATGGTGTTCTGAAACTTTAGACATTAACAAAATGGTTCTAGCTTCACATTTTGATTGATAGTGTCTTATATCGTGAACTGATACAATTTTATAATTTAAGCCGTTTCTAGAAAAATTCTGATGTACCCCTTTTAAGACCATTGGGCATGAATTAAACAAACTTTTTTGCATAAAAAAAATATAATTAGAATAAAAAAAATTGGGTTCTCGGGATTTATACCCAGTCAGATCTTGTTGATTTGCATTCGGTATCGCCGACACGATCGGCACACGTATTCAGGATTATTTTACGACCGAAACAGTTATTTTAACTTCATAGCAAGGGAGGTAACGACTTCAGAATATTACACAGCGTACTTCAAAATAAGCTGAAATCTTATTCCGGAGAATAGGCAGCAACAACTTTTTACAAAGGATAGTAGCTTATGCGATAGCCAAAAATTCCCATGGATATACAGGTACCCTGGATTTGAAACTCCCTATACGCCCCTTGTTAATTCCCGATTTATCCGCCGAATGGCCAATAAGTTGGTTCTGTCGCAATTCCAAAATCCATTAGATTTTATGCTTTTAAACCAAACAGTTTACATAAATTGTTTCATTCATAAAAGTATGCATTTAATTAATTGTAACGAGCTGTTTTCCATCGCTAAATGTCTGCAAATTTACTTTCGCCGTAGGCCTACATTCGCGAAGACTGATGACGTTATATTCAGCATACGATTTTCTCCATTTTAAAAAGGAATTGATGCGTTCGTGTTTCGTGGAATAATATATATCTACTTATTAACTTGTTTACATGCATGACATATGATTAGTGTACACTCCAAAATACTTACGGATGTTGTTTTTTCTGCTTTCGCGGTCAAGCAGTAGATATGTCCTAAAACACAAATGTTTTCCATAGGGTATGTTATTTGTTACCTGGTTACATTGGATACAAAAGTATTGGACATGTTTGCATTAATAATTAATATTGTTTTAGGACATAACTTAGTTTGGGATACATGGTTACACAGGGATACACCAGGTACAAACTGGGTACAAGTGGGTACAACTAATAATATTAATAGAGTTGAAGCAGAGCAATTTTGGGTACATGGTTACACAGGGCTAGACAAGGTACAAACTGGGTACAAGTGCCCACCCCCCCCCCCCCCCCCAAAAAAAAACGCCTAACAAACCATGTTAATGGATCGCTTCAAGATCGTAATTTTAAAGCGATTTAAAAGCGGTCCAATTTCACATGCAAATGAGCTAATGGATCGCTATTTAATATTCCTGATAAAATCTAACAAGAAGCAGCATTTATTTCCAGAGTAACGCTCTTGGATCGCTTTATGATCGCGATCCTGATTAAATGGGAAATGCATCACGATCAATTAGTGGTTTTGAATGGATCGCACTCCTTATACAACTTTTAATGAATTGTGTATGGATCATGATCCAAAAGCGATCCAGTGTTTTACCAAATGGATGTCTTAGTATTGCGTAACACTATAAAACCACTTGTGGATCACGATCGAATACACATTATAATGGATCGCTCTAGAATCGCACAGCTAATTAATGGCGGAGTTTCAGTCCAATAATTTTCAGAATGGATCGCTTTAGGATCGGGATTATGCAACACTATTATACATTCTAATGGATCGCATTAAGATCGCTATTATGTAAAACTATGTACATTCTAATGGATCGCATTAGGATCGCCATTATGTAAAACTATGTACTTTCTAATGGATCGCATTAGAATCGCTATTATGTAACACTATATACATTCTAATGGATTGCATTAGGATCGCTATTATGTAACACTATATACATTCTAATGGATCGCATTAGGATCGCTAGTATGTAAAACTATGTACATTCTAATGGATCGCATTAGGATCGCTATTATGTAACACTATTATACATTCTAATGGATCGCATTAGGATCACAACCTTTTGAATCGCTTTATGATCGTGATCCATTAACAGACCGCTGTTCTAATGGATGCTCCCGAACATGAGTGATCTTGACCTTTATGCAAAAAGAGCCCTTTATCCGCCCAGAATTATGACCCTTAAAATAAGTGCTGGTAGTCGTTCATAACATGTCATGTTGTTGATAGTTGAAACTCAAGTTTAACTAGTGTTCACAAATTGAATATGGCATTTTTCAATAATTCAAGTGGCCATAACTCTGGTGTTCCTGGTCAGATATAGCTGGTTGTCGAACTTTCATTAATATCAACAATCTGACCGTTTGGTAAAGATCAAATACAAAATGAAAGTGCTAGTGTTCACAAGGCAAAATATGTCATTTTTTAGCAAAACAAGGGCCATAACTCTGGTGTTACTAATCCAATCTGGCTCCGCTGTTTTTGAACTTGTTCAAGCTTTCATTGATATTTTAAAGACCCTGGCAAAGTTTGGTAAAAATCAGACTGTCCTATCATGTTTACAAGGCAAAAGTTAAAAGACGACAGAGGACGGACGGACAACTCACCATCCCATAATCTCTGCTGGCTTTTGGTCAGCAGAGCAACTTTTTTTTTTTATCAAATTCCTTTCAATAGTTCAAAAAAATGATGGGATATCATATCTGGTTCAGAGTTATACAGCAGACACGAATTGCATAATATATTTATGTTCTTTATTTGTTCCATCAATAAAGTAACTTAGTTATGTGTTGGATACAATTTATCAAAACTCTGTCCAGATGTTCAGGTCTTATAATAATGTATATGATAATGTGCCGATTAAAAGTAGAGATTTTTCAATGGTTCTTAAAATGAATTATGAGTTGGTAACTCTCAATTCGACGCTCCAATTTTGGTATTTGGCCTGGCTGGTTAAAGCCGTATATATTGTTTCTATAGAGTTCAGTGGATTCTTAAAATATGTAAATTATAATATAATATTATACCTTGTGGTCAGTAAGTTTAGAAACGGTATACATATGTTGTAAACAATTGCCGTTGTTGGCAGGATAGCTACTTTAAAAAATATCAAATTATAGATAAAGAATTAAACAATCCAATCTACTACCAGCTTGTTAAACTTTTTTAAAATGTTAGCACAACAGATGGAGAAAAAAATCATGCCCTGACCGGGAATCAAACCCTTGAGTATCTTGCTAATTGTGCTAGTGTCTTTAATACCAGCAAAGTTACCATTGACCAATTAAGACCCATGGTTATATTAGCAACCGATTACTCATCACGGACCTGATGTCACTGGGTTTCTTTTGGCAAGTAAAAATATAGATTTAGTCTAATCAATGTTTTGCCTAGACCGCCTTAGCATGGCACTGCGCCATGATGCCTTGACACTCCATGTTACCTTTTCAAGTCCTAAGTAATGTGATACTCCATTATTAATCAATTTGTTAATCAACATTTTATTCAGATATCGTGTTCTTTCATATAAAGCGCTTCAGTGACCAGGATGGTAAAGACGCTGCGTTTAAAACCTCTCCTCTCACCACATCAAGTCTTGTGGGTTCAAATCCCATTGGGACTTCTAAGTGAGAAAATGTTGTTTGTACGGATGGCAGGTGGTATACAGGGTTCTACCCAGGAAAAATTGGGTGGTCTGTCTTCACCACAAAAACAAACATCTACCGTCATATATAGTCTAAAATGTGAAGAAAATTACAAAAACACCATTCGATCAACCAACCATCTTCCATATAAACACCAAGTTCCCTTACAAACCAGAAGAAATTGGTGGTAATTTGGGTTAAAGGGCTTTATTACAATGAACAATTCTGCTTTAATATATTTTCTTCTGAATCATGCTAAATAATGGCAACTTTTAATAAATCGCTAACAAACCGGTTTGTAAATGTTCTGTTATAATGGGTCGCTTTTGGATCATGCTCAATAATGGCAAAGTTTTAATGGATCGCTAACAAACCATTTTGTAAATGTTCAGTTTTAATGGATCGCTTTTGAATCGTTCTTAAATTTGGAGGAACACTCCAACAGATGTAGTTTATGATATATGTTTGTGATTAACACATATATGTTCATATCATGTTTGATAAGTATACAGATATATAGGGACTGCTCCAATTTGGAGGAACCCTCCAACAGATGTAGTTTATGATATATGTTTGTGAGTAACACATATATGTATATGTTCATATCATGTTTGATAAGTATATAGATGTATAGGGACCGCTCCAATATTTAATGATATACAGGTAGAATTCGACCTGCCCTTTGTCATCTTAAGCTATCCCTTTATCAAGTCAAACACCGTAAAGCGGTTGAAACAGTTTCATGAAAATACTTCCAAAACGATTTAAGTTTGGGTCAGTAATGAAAGTAAAACTTTTTAAAAAAAAAAAGGAAAAAAAGGTGCGCTGAATTATCAAGCTTAAGGAAAAAAAGGTGCGCTGAATTATCAAGCTTAAACAAAACAAGAGGTCAATGACCTTGAAGCTCTACTGATTGATTTTGATTTCAGGAAGTAGTCGCTACAGTCTTGTTTTTTGAAAAATTATTTTTAGCCGTGGCGGCCATCTTGAATTTCCGGCCGACCTGAAATTTTGCTAGGATCAATTAGACATCAAGACCAACATTCCTGTGAAGTTTCATGAAAATCCGTCGAGTAGTTTCAGAGGAGTAGTTGCTACAAGTTTTCATTATATAACTCTATGTAAACAAAGATGGCCGCTGGCAGCCATGTTGTTGTTGTTGTTGCGTGGAGGAAACCATATGTTCTATGTTCCTCTCACGAAACCTCCTTGAAAGGAGAACCGTCTGTCGACGTAGTATAATTCCTCCACCCGAATATATATGAATAATGGAACAGTCCAATCCACCACCGAGAATACGCTACGCTAACATTTACACAGCTGTTTATATTATGATTGTGTTTAACACCACAATTAATGCATTCACTCAGTGGTTACTGTCCCACTCTATGTGTTTAAAACAATTTTTAACAGTCTGTATCGGGTTATATGCAAGCTGTATAGCAACCTTCTAACTTGAAACTCAAAGTTTTGTAACGGGGGGGGTGCAATGGATCTCAGGGATGGGAAGTTTGTGTAGTCCAAAAGTAACTGTATCTTCTGCTTGGCACACAGTACATTGAAGTCGGAAAATCCTAATTCTTCAAGTTCATGACTGATATCACATAAAATTTGTTGTCTGAGACTGTGCAAGGCACCACAGTTCAGAATAAAATGTTCCAGTGTTTCGTCTTCTAACCAACACAACCGACATGTAGCGTCAACTTGGTTTTGGTTAAACCTAGCCCTGGAATCCTGAAGAATATAGCCTCCACACAAGAGTTTTAACTGTATAGGAATCCTCAGCATATCTTTGGACGACTTCAGAGGTACTCTCAGTATCCGATGAGGTTTCCCCGGTAGATATTCCGGGTTCAAGTATTGAAGACTTTTGTAATATTGCACTCTAGTTTCGATTTTATCAATCCAATATTTATTTACGGCACAGTTTATATATTTTTGCCATCTAAATTTAGGCATAGGATCATTCAATAAAGTTTTTGGATCAATGATGTCATATTTCCAAGCAAGTCTTTTTATTTCGATGAACCAGCTATTGCTGTTTTGAATGTTTAGTGAAAGTTGTCTGATTGCTAATTTCTTTTCCAAAGCATTATCGTTTTGTGCACAAATATTACGGAATAGAGTCCATGCTTTCTTGTCCACTTGCCCCTCTATCGGGAGAAATCCGGATAATAAGTATACCGCTGAGTCCGCTGTATTTACTGGGACAGATAAGATCTGTTTAAGAGTCGTATTTTGAAATGTTTCTAATTTATCAAGATCCTTACTTTTTGGTAGTAGTATTTCCAAGCCATATAACAAAATTGGCTGCACATACACTTGGACGAGATGAAGACAGGTTTCCGGATCGAGACCATTATTATTACCATGAAGACCACTTGCCATTAAACTGTACAAGGCTCTACGCGCCTTCTGTATATTATTATTCACATTTATGTCTATAGTATCTTTCAAAGTTTTGGCTCTCTTTATACCGAGATGTGTACTGTATTCTACATTTGGAATTTTATTTTCATATATTTCAAAGAATAGTTCACTAGAGAAAGTTTTCTTCTTGCTTGTAATAAATTTCAAAGCCTCGGTTTTACTAGGTTGTAATACATAACGTTCACGGTTTGCAAAGTCTTCAGCAATGTTAATCAAAAGCTGTGTATCTGAGTCTTCATTACTAATAAGGGCCACATCATCCGCACAGGCGCTTGCGCAACAGTTGAGATTACCGACATATAGTCCTTTGGCACTGCCTTCAAGTCTGTGTAACAATGGGTCTATGTAAGATTTGTACAAGTCTGTGCTGATTACTCCCCCTTGACGAACTCCCTGTTGTATTTTAAAAGGTTCAGACCTAATAGATTTCCACTTAATTATACTACAAGTATCTGTATGTAAACTGTTAATTATCGACCAATGTTTGTCGGTGATACCGGAGTAATACACTCTCCGCATCATATGAGCCCTATCTACCACATCAAATGCAGCCTTGGCGTCCAGAAAAATGTAATTACAGTTGGTCTTCTTGTCCATATTAATCCTTGCGGTTTCTTCTAGAATTAGGGCTGCGTGAAGCGGAGATGTTCCGGAAGTGAACCCTCTTTGAAAAGCGCTCTGGGATTCCTCCAATAAATGGGATAATCTATATTTCAATACAGCCTCTATAATTTTTTCGATAACTGGGAGAACCGTAATACCTCTATAGTTGGTAGAAACTGTTTGTTTACCCTTATTCTTGAATATGGGGGACAAAAGTCCAATTTTCAACGACGCCGGGACTTCTCCAGTGCTGAAGATAACGTTCACAATGTCAAGAAGTATAAAAAACACAACTTCACCACTGTGCACATAATGTTCAATGCACATGCCGTAGTAATCAGCAGATTTACCTTTATTAATGTTTTTCATGGCTTTATTCAGTTCTTCTATCGAAACTGGTGGGACATCCCGCGAGATTGCCATTTGTTCTAAGCTTTCGACCTCAGTCTTAACTGTATTATTATAAGAAGAATTAAAGTTTATGTTTTCAGAGTGTTGAGCCAATGCTTCGAAATGTTTCTGGAATCCAGCTACAATATCTTGATCACCCGAATATGTATCATTGCCTACATGTAGGTCTTCTATGAATGAATTCTTTATTTTTCTTTCCTTATTTATGAGTTTGTGAAAGAGTTTTGGATTTTTAAACTTAGTCGATAAAATTTCATCTTTATCCAGTTCACTACGTCGAGCTTGTTCTTTACGGACTTCCTGTCTGAATTGCTTCTTATCAATTTCCTTTGGATCACAGAATTATTATGTGGATCACATGGTTTCCCATCTTGTGCCCAGTTAAAAACAGATTGTCTCATCAGCCTTAAACAATTGGCTATCCTAGAGTTCCACACAGCCAGTTTTGGGTTCGATTTCAAATGTTTCTTTTTAGGAACACACTCCCTCGCAGAATGCTTAAGTATTTCATTCATATTCATTATCTTATCATCAATATTTATATGTTTATGTCTAAAAATCTCAGTTTTTTTGAGAATCGCTGTATTAACTTTTTGTTGATAACTTTCTTTATCTATTTTATCCCAATTTATACGTTTAACTATAGTTTTTGAGATGTTGGATACATCAGTTCGCTTGATTGTAACTTCACATTCAAAGCCTAGCGCAATAGGGTGATGATCCGAGCAATTTGGTACAAATTCATTCAAAATGCTTCTTGTAGTTAAGGCTGAGCTGTTTACCAAATTAACTAGGAAGTAGTCTATTTCAGTGCAGTCTATGCCCTGTGGGGTTATATATGTTTTTCCAATACATTCATATGTCAAACTGTGGTCATGCAAAAGTTTTTCCAGACAACGCGCTCTTTTTGATTGTATAAAGTTCAAATCTTCATTTATATCGCCACCGATGATAATATCATGCGTCCCTCCGAATTTAATACAAATCTCATTCAATATATCAATACATTTTTGGAATTCAGTTAATGAGTCACTTTTACCATTGGATGGTAAATACACCGACACAATCAAATTTTTTTGGATATTATCTGCCAAAAGTTCAATGCACTGTATTCTCTCATTTCCTTCATCCAGTGTGTTGATAAGATGGTCAATGTTCTTACTCCATAAGACTGCGACACCACCAAATCCACGCGGTAGTTGAGATGGTTGTATTGGGTCATACATATCACATGATTTCCCTTGAAAATTAAGGTCCTGACTAATTTCACCCAGTAAATGTAGGTTGCACTGAAATAACCAGTGTTCCTGTATTAAAATCACATTATAGTCTTTTGCAAGTGTTTTTACAGTATGACAACTAGTTTTAATGTTTTTACAGTTATATGATACAATGTTAAGTTTTGTGCTGGAGGATTGTTGTCCTACGGTATTCTGGCCGGCTCTGGGCGACGCCTTAAAAAAGGTTGTGTTTGGATACCAGTATGTCTGTCAGACTGTGCCTGAAGGCTTCCTGTTGTATGTTCGTTAATCCTTGGATGTTGTGGAGCTCCCCTGGCGGGGGGAGATTGCCGACCTTGAGCTAGAGGTTGTAGAGCTCCCCCAGCAGGGGGAGGTTGCCGACCTTGACTTGGAGGTTGTGGAGCTCCCCCAGCAGGGGGAGGTTGCCGACCTTGACTTGGAGGTTGTGGAGCTCCCCCAACAGGGGGAGGTTGCCGACCTTGGACTGGAGGTTGTGGAGCTCCCCCAGCAGGGGGAGGTCGCCGACCTTGGCCTGGAGGTTGTAGAGCTCCCCATGCCGGGGGAGGTTGCCGACCTTGACCAGGAGGTTGTAGAGGTCCGCCCGCCGGAGGAGGTTGCCGACCTTGACCTTGGTTTATGTGGATATTACAGGGGGGCTGCGTTGTATTCTCATAATAAATGCTTCTACCTTTAAGGGCTTCATGGAGTTTATTTCTTGGAACACTAACTGTTTCTGTTGACCTTAAGTTTTCACCTTCAGGATCGAGATTAATAACTTCTGGTTCGACTTGCTCTTTGTTTTCCATAGCGACATTAACTGTTCGGGAGTTTCTGTTGGCTGGTTCTTCCGTTGAGTCCATCTCCAGTTTGTCCAGCTGTTTTTCTATCTGCCTGAGGACGAATTTAGTTACCCGCTCATGGATTGCCCTGACGGTATTGTCTGTGCCAGATGAGTTTGCAGATACTCCAAAGTTGCTGACAAGCACAGGTTGCTGACCTTGGCCTTGACCATTTTTATTTTCAATATGTTCTTTCGGTTAAAGATTTAACCGTTTTCTCTAGTTCTTTATTATGGTTTTCCAGTCTTTCACAGTATGTTACTAGCGTTAGATTGTTAGAGTTTTTTTCTAAAATTTGCTTTTCTTTCATTTTAAGTTCTTCTTCTATTTTCTTTAATTTTATTTCTTTTGTTCTTAATTCACTCAACTTAATTTCTGGGTTAGGAATACCGTTAGTTTCTTTATTCATTTGAGCTGTAAGTGACTTTTTCCTCGCCTTTTCATTCACCACCTCGACGGGAGCTGAATTGTAGAGATGTGAGGGACTGGAGCTGGGAATTGGAGATCTTTCGGTTGCCAACGGCTCATCATTCAGGATACTTTTTAACTGTGTTTCGTCATCATCATGCGAGAAGGTTGTCAACGCAGGAAGTTGAAGTACTGTTTTTTTCGATTTTGGTGGTGTTACGTTCAGTATTGGCTTGTCAGCAACCTTGGAGCAAGACTTGCAGATGTAGGCCTCGTCACTTTTTTCAATGTTCGGAATTTCATCTGGGGATATACCTTCACATTTGTAGTGCACCCAATGTTTATAAGTTTCACACAGGACGCCTTTGGAGCGAACATTTTTATTACAACCGGTGCAGAATTTAATCTCGACCGATTCAATTGCTTTGGTTTTATTATTATTATTATAACCTTTGGGAGGTAGATGTTTTTGAATCTCTTGTGCAAACAGAGCATTTAACTTGGTCACATTTACCGGTTGGCCATTTAGTGTTGCCAGACTTATTAAGTTATTTATATTTTCAGCATCATTATTCAAGAAAGTTTCTGGATTTTTCCCATTGACCATTAATTTACTGGTTGTAGTATAAATATTCAGGGTGTAAACCCCCTCTATCTTTATTATATGTTCAATCACATTGCCCGCTCTATCCGTGTTAGTTTTAACCTCAGCGTTCGCATGATCGCTGTAATATATCAACGCAGCTTCCTTGGTGAGTTCAAACGTCGCCGCATCCGCTTCTATCACAATCCCCCCCGAAGTAAACGTGAATTCAAGGCACTCGACCCTCTTTGTTGCTCGAAGTTTTTTTGCCAGACTTCTGGAAATGTTCAGCTCATAATTTTTCGTTGAGTTGTCGCTCGCTCCGTCGCCTCCCATGACCCCCTCAATGCTCAGAGGTCTACTCATATTATAGACCCACCGGGACCATGAACCTCCCCAGGCCAGGGATCCACTGCACCGCACCAGTCAGACCAAATGTTTACTGTTATAAAACAATGATAAATGCCTTTTAAAATTAATTTAAAAGTCTCTCAAGACAAACTATTGTAGTTTTAAAACCATAAAATATCTTTCATGTAATATAAAAACGGTCCTTTAGTTGTTTTAAAACATTTAAAAGTCAAAGTTTGCAAAATTTCCAATATGGCGGCCACGGCACGCTGCCAAATTTTTGGAGGTCGTTCAAATATCTGAGAAATTGCTACTACTTTCGAGTCCAGGAGCAGCCGTAAGCTGTCGTACAAGTTTATGAACACCTTTACCACCTTTACCCGTATAAAATTCTAAGAATAAAGTTGTTTAAAAAGTTAAAAGTTTAAGAGCGTATAAAAGCACGTCCTTCCATCACCACTGCCACCGACAATGTTTAACGTCGAATCAAAACGATTTTCGACAAGGACCAACATCATGTCATGCTGATCATTTTAGAAAAAGTCCCATATCAATATCACTTATAGTTTTCATGAAGAAGTCGCTACAAACTTGTTTTTTAAAAACCTATTTTTAGATCTGGCGGCCATCTTGGATTTCACATCAACATGAATTTTTGCTAGGATCAACTAGACTTCATGGGCAACATTTCTGTAAAGTTTCATGAAAATCCATTCAGTAGTTTCAGAGAAGTCGCTACAAAAAAAAGTTGACGGACAGACGGACAGACGGACGACGGACGCCGCACCACGGCATAAGCTCTGCTGATCTCTGATCAGTAGAGCTAAAAATATACGGAGAAAAAAGAAGCAACTTTCAAGAATGTTTTTTTACAATGACAATTTATTGAAATACATCCACATATTTAAAACACGGGTAATAGTTTTTACATACGGGGTCTCAATAAGAAGTTTGTAGCTATACATTCGTATATAGACCATGTTAAGAGTTCTGAACCACCCGCTACGTGGCCTTTTTACTAAATGCATTTAAAAGAAGCAACTTTCAAGAATGTTTTTTTACAATGACAATTTATTGAAATACATCCACATATTTAAAACACGGGTAATAGTTTTTACATACGGGGTCTCAATAAGAAGTTTGTAGCTATACATTCGTATATAGACCATGTTAAGAGTTCTGAACCACCCGCTACGTGGCCTTTTTACTAAATGCATTTTTAATGGCAATCTACAAGTGACGGTTTAAAATCTATATATTTTCAAGTTCTGTTTTATTTTGCATTATCTTACTTTGACAGGAGCTGGCATGGCCTAAATGAAAGCACGATGGACATGAAATCCGGATGACCCGAATTCAAGCTTCACCGGTATCAGGGAGTGTTCTTAGGTAATACACATTCCATTTGTCTCGTCCTTCCGACGCGGACGTATACCGCGCGGTTCCGTGTATTGGAGTTTACCGCGCGGTTCCGTGTATTGGAGAATACCGAGCACGTTAAAGAACCATATGAATATATTCGTTAGTAAGAATAGATCAGCATCCACTATACCCTGAACCCTACTTTACGATTAACTTAATTCACCTCATAATGGATAATCTATACAGCTTCACTTGTGGGCAGTTTACATGTACATTTTATTTGCATACCGCAAGTTGTAATAATCACAGGTACCTAAACAGTAAGTTACACACAACGATCAATGAGCACATGGACAAATGTCATTCTTATTATAAGTAAAAATTATATTCAAAATTCAAAACTCAAGTCAATGTCTAACTCAATGTGTAACTAGACATCCACTGTGCATGTCTGTAGAATAAACTCCCTGGCCTGTCATTCACCAACAAGTACTCATATTTCGTTCACATATATTCCCATGACCTTCAAAGTTAAACGGTCGTTTATCAGTATGTATCATATTTGTTCATAGCAGGTTGTCATGAACGTTTATCCTTTAAACCTTTGGAAATAGTTGTGATTGAAATTGGCATACTTGCTTAAATCTAAGACTATTCTCAAGAATGGTTGGTGAATTCAAGGCCAGCTGGTGTTCTTAGAATAAATTGTTTCACCGCCCATTTTTGTATTCTCAAAGTAAATTTTAAAGTAAATTTTAATTTACATCGTGGAAAAATTCTGCCTATGCTTTGGCGCAGTAGTAACCGATCCGGCTATGAAGCAAGCTTGTTTGCTCCCGCCTATATAAACGGCAACAACTCATTCTAACTCAATGGAGACTACTGCTATGTAGGAAAAAGCACTTATTGGAATATAAATTAATTGTTAAATATCAGACGTGAAACGTCACTTAAACTGAAATACGAAAATATGTTATAGAAGAACACCTATGTATATATATATATAATAATAATCACAAAACACGTATAAACTAAATCTGAAAAAAATGACTATTGACTAATCGATGGAGACCCTCAAGGGACATGTGCGAAATTATGTTTATATCATGCGCTTGCCTTTTTACTGCTTTTTGGAATTAATAATTCGAACGATTGTTCAACTTCCACACTTGTGCGCACGACGACATTACATATTCGTTTAAATAATTTAACGCATGTCTCTTTAGGTGCTCCGTATGAATGATGATACAGGAAAAATGTGGTAATGGTTGGCAAGCAATGAGTGAGTGGATAAACTATATGTTGTTCTTGTTCAAAATAAAACTGATACAAATAAACATGGCGTAGTTACGTTCATTTGCTACACAACATTATACTAGTGCACAATAGTAACGACACAACAGAGTGTATGTATACTGAAAGGAAAACGAAACGCGACACGGGAATTTCTGCTATATATTGTATATGCTAATTCCATATATATTCCACGGAAATCCCAAGATGTTTTGTAAAAAGAAAGTTGCAGTTAGAGAAGGGACACATATGTGATGTTGTAGACGTTATAATCACAGTACGCGTTGTAACAAGAAATTCATAAATGTGTTGAAGTTCCTCTTTGAAAAATTGAGCCAGTTCAGTACTGTATTTAACGTAAATAGTTTTCAAAATGTTGCATCATAAGTTTGCCCCACACGCGTACTCGGTCAATAATGAAACATTGAAGGAATACTATTTGCTGTATTATGTGTTGTTTAACACTTTTTTCCGAAGGAAAAGATCTTACATAGCCATGTACTATTCGATTAACAGCAGCATATTGTACATTCAATATATAGCGGAAATTCCCGTGTCGCGTTTCTTTTTCCTTTCAGTATATTATTTTATATAGGCTATAACGCGCCAACTTATGAAATAAATGCATTTATTTACTGCACAGACATAAGAACAATAATGCATTATTAATATGTCTGTGCTTTACTAGGAAAGTAGTTTCATGGAACTTGGTTGTATTATGCTTCTTGTTTTAAGGAAGGGTGTGTCGGAGTTTAAGGAAGGGTGTGTCAGAGTTTAAGGAAGGGTGTGTCAGAGTTTAAGGAAGGGTGTGTCAGAGTTTAAGGAAGGGTGTGTCGGAGTTTAAGGAAGGGTGTGTCAGAGTTTAAGGAAGGGTGTGTCAGAGTTTAAGGAAGGGTGTGTCGGAGTTTAAGGAAGGGTGTGTCAGAGTTTAAGGAAGGGTGTGTCAGAGTTTAAGGAAGGGTGTGTCGGAGTTTAAGGAAGGGTGTGTCAGAGTTTAAGGAAGGGTGTGTCAGAGTTTAAGGAAGGGTGTGTCAGAGTTTAAGGAAGGGTGTGTCGGAGTTTGAAGAGACTTTGGGCAAGCTTCTTTCAATGAATAGGACATACGAAGAATAGAAACACGATATTTACCGCGCATAGCAATAAAGGTGATAGTTTCGTGGCAGAGGAAATGGAATTACTGCCATGTGTGTGCGCGATCGCAATGTGTAATCGCCCAATAACGATCGGGTTCATACATCTGTTGCATATGCACGCACATGCACTCATATGCACGCACGCACACACACACACACACACACACACACACACACACACACACACACACACACACACACACACACACACACACACACACACACACTCTCTCTCTCTCTATATATATATATATCTTTCTCTCACTCTCGGTTTCTCTCTTTGTAGAAAATAAACGTCTACATCAGCCTTATATCAGTATAGGCATTATATAACGCACCACACATGGATTAAATCTGACATATGGCTATATATTCTGTTATATACATAACTCTTAACTTTGAGGTAAATTCTGGATTAATTGTGCCAATGTTTATTTACATACATGTTTATACCTAAAACATAAGTTAACACATAATTGTATTATTCATTTCTACCATCTTGCGTAGGATAGCCAAAGTACGAGGAATGTCCCACCTTGCGTAAGGCAGTGTAAGGTAGTGCATTGCGTGTTTTATTAAACATTAGTCCATTACAGCTACAACATAGTCATATTAAACAAGAGTACCATGCAATCGACAGACAAGGCTCGTATCACGCGACATGCTTGACATGTATGACTATTTAGCAGGGCCCGTATTCATATTGGGAAATATTACTTCAAAATTAAAGATTTGTTTACATATTTTTAAATATCATTATTAACCTCTCATGGACATTACAAGCCACATATTTTAAGACACATATTTAGCTGTAGATCTTTTTCATCCATAACCGTATTGAAATTATTAAGAAAACGTTTTAAATCGATAGAAAAAGGTGTTTAAAAAATTGATAAAATTTGACTTAAGATTTTGCTAAGAAGCTTTATAAATACGGACCATGGACACTATTTGCGACAAAACTGTCGACTGCATGTGTCACTCTTAAAATTATATTAATTTATTTAAACATTAGATTTTCACGTAGCAATAGCACTGAACAACATATATTTAAACGTCAACAATTTAAGTAACCTGTCTAACAACACAGAGAAGATCGATGTTTTTTTGTAAGTATTTACTGAAAGCTCGTTTTCAAAACCTTTTGGTTTATCACATGACCTATTTTATATCATCTTACAGCCCAGGGTCTTCGTTCACACACGCAAGCATATAATAATATATGTATATACACACATACACAACTACATATTTATATACACATATATACAACTATATGTATGTGTTACATAACTATATAACGTTCACAATTATGTGTGTGTATACACATACACAACTATATATGTATATATACACACATACACAACTATATACGTATATAAACACACATACACAACTATATCTGCATACACGTGGTTTTGTTTGGATATGTATAGAGTTACAGACAGTCTACCATCTTGGTGTAATATTCAACGTTTAAACAAACCTTAAACATAAAAGTTATTCTCAGAAAAGAAATCCCACACGTTTGTGTACATTTAATTTATGGTGTCGTGCACAGCCATAATAACCACTAGGTCTGTGTTTCATGGTGGTTTTATCGTTAAGCATTTAAAGAGTACACAAGATACCACTTAACATAATAGTAACTAAACTACAATGGTTTATTCTAACATTTACACACACATAGCACATCAATACATCTGTCAGATACGTTACTCCAGAAGGAAACGTGTTGTATACATATATAGTATACCTCACTTGTATATTTCCTTCTTTGCACACTGTGACGTCATCCGGTCTATAGTTTCGGATGTGTGAAAAAATGACGTCAAATTTGAATAAAACATAAAATGTAGTTTTAATATGTTGGTTAGATTCGGTATAATATAGTGCATAATGTATGGTGCTTCGATCCATATGCAAGTTTATGGACTTGGCAGTTAGACCTAGAATGTTATACGGACCTCAGCTTAGCTCCGGTCCATAACATTCTAGGGCAGACTGCCCAGTCCAAACTTGGCAAATGGACCTTAGCACCATACATTATTTGTTAAATAATATCATCTCAATCTCATTGAAATATGTGATAATGCCCGCATCATCCTCATAGCGGAGAGTCTCGCAGCGTAATAGAAGGTTAGATCGCCATGTGAAAATTTGACAATATGACTGATTTCTATTTGCTGTAATATTTTGGTGTGTAAATACACAGACATAATTTAATAAAATCTTACTCAATTCGTGCCTTTAGATGTTTAACACATGTTCTGATCGATTTACTGTTGATCCATGACCGTTTCCAGGATCTAGTGCAGAACAAGGAAGATGTATTTCAATGGGACACACAGCAATCTTAAGTTATTTATCATTATCTTTATTTATTTATTAACCAGTATGTTTTAACTCTTGTCGTTATGAACCGATAGGATCGTTGGCAGTTCATACATACAAACAGACAGCAAGAAATACTTCAAAGGGACACACGGCAATCTTGAAGTGTTTATCAATCATTTAAATTAGCGTCTCCATTACGTTGGTAAAGGTTCCAATTCAATATCACTTACGGTTTTTGAGAGGTAGTCGCCACAAAGTCGCATTTTTTAAATCTAGTTTTAGCAGTGGTGGCCATTCCTGTCAAGTTTCATGAAATTCCATCAAGTGGTCTTAGAGGGGTGGTCGCCACAAGTTTTTCCTATATAACTCTATGTAAACAAATATGGCCACTGGCGGCCATCTTTGAAAACGAATCGAAATGAATCTTGGATAGGACCAAGTACATGTCGCACCAGTTATTTAGGTAAAGGTTCCAAATAAATATCACCTATGTTTTTTGAGAAAAGTAGTCACCACAAAATCACATTTTTAAAACCTATTTTTAGCCGTTACGGCCATCTTGAATTTCCGGCCGACCTAGGATAAACTAGACATCACGAACAACATTCCTGTGAAGTTTTATGAAAATCCGTCAAGTAATTTCGGAGGAGCAGTCGCCACAAGTTTTTCCTATATAACTCTATGTAAATGAAGATGGCCGCTATCGGCCATGTTAGTATCACTTACAGTTTTTGAGAAGAAGTCGCCACAAAGTCGCATTTTAAAATCTATTTTTAGAAGTGGTGGTCATCTTGAATTTCCTACCGACCTGAACTTCTAGGATCAACTTGACATCAAGAGCAACATTCCTGTCAAATTTCATGAAATTCCATCAAGTAGTTTCAGAGAAATAGTCGCCAAAAAAATGTTTACAGACGGACAGACGGACGACGCACCACGGCATAAGCTCTGCTGATCTTTGATCAGTCGAGCTAAACATAATAATGAGACGACGCGAGATTTTAATAAATCAAGATTGCCCTAAGAGAGAGAGAGAAACATATCTGATAAACAAAATTCTATACAAAGAAACTTAGCACACACGCAACAGATATCACGGTCAATGTATCGAGGAATGACGACGGTGATGAGTTGGTACATGGTTCAGTCTCGACCTTGATCTCGCTGAAAACGTTAACCGAGTCGATATAATAGCCCATGTCTCCAGGAGGGCAGGTGAACATGGCTTTCTCAATACATATGCGCATTCTGAAATTAAATAATGTTTAGTATATTTAACTTAAGAACAAGTGATATAATGCCCAGTTTGCAGGTCGTATATTTACGGTCGTAAACATAATGGTCGTATATTAAGATGGAATGAAACACTGTTGATAGTTTAACATCAAAATTAAATTAAAAGGACAATTCCTTTTCTTGTTTTGGACATATTGAATGCAATTACTTTTATAATATGTCGTGTATATTCGGGTCATATGAAAAACATACTGGACGACTAGCGAAATTGAACGTAATATCGTTGCAACACTTGTTCTTTTTACCCAAAACATTAAAATTAAAAAAAAACAACAGCGCACTTATAAGGCATTCACAGGGTTGCCTTTCTCTCGTTAACGTTACGTGGTCATTCCATTATGTGATGGGAAAGCTTATAATATAGATTTTATAACAGATATTTCGACAATAAACATCATAAAACACCTTTAAAAACAGTTTTTATTGAAAAAATGCGATCACCTGTTTAAAATTAAATATTAACTGTTTTAATTATACAATATGCAACTTGTTAAGCCGGAATTAAGGTTTATATTCCATACTCCAGCCAACCCCGATTTTACTTCTTGGAGAAGGGATTGGAAGGGGTATAAAAGGTAATACTCGGACCACGTAATGGATCTAAATGTTATGCAACTTATTATGTGCCATTTTCCAAAGAGTAAGCCCCTTTTTCAAAAAACGCAACCATTTATTTAAAATTCTGCCGTCCGTTTTTTTTGGTTTTTTTTTCAAAAAAAATACATTTAAAAAGTTTGCCTCATTTCGTTTGTATAAATAAACATCCCATCAAAGTCTAACATTTGGGATGGCATTTGTGGACAATCCAACTTGAAATGTACTTTTCACGATAAAATCCTTGTTGGCTGGCGGTTTGATCTAGATACATTCGCGATAAAATCCTTGTTGGCTGGAGGTTTGATCTAGATACATACCCGCATTCTCTCTTGGTCTTGTCCACGTAATACGCGGCATCATCCTTACACGATGTTACGGCATTCCACTTGGAACGCTTCGCTGAACATTCGTGGGCTTTCGGATCTGAAACACATCCATAAATAATGAATGAATGAATGAATGGTGTTTTATGGCACGTCGACACATAAATAGGTCATATTGTGCGCAAAAACCGATGAATCATGAAAGAATGAAGTAGTAATTAAAAATAATGTAAACGTATAAAGATAAAACTATCTACAAATAAGGGATGATATGGTAGCAATATAAACTATGTATATATGTAAATCAACAAATGCCCGCGAACGGGCTTGTAAACAAGTTAATATATATATATAAATATTATATTGATTTATAAAGTCTGATTTCTTTAAGGAAACCTAAAACAAGACTAAAATCTATAGTATCAAATAACTCTTTCAAAGTATTAACTGTTTAGTATCTTTGTCGCATAGGATCAAAGTCTACACATTCCAACAAGATATGTTTGACCGTTAACGGTGCAAAACAGGGTATACATTCTGGCAACTGCTCACCTACATCCATAAATAAAATACAGATCAGTCATAACTTGTATTGTATGGTAGTTAAGACAAACTATAGTTTATGTAACCACATCGGGAGGGTAATTTGTTTTTATCACTACATCGGAACCGTTCTAACATTATATCTCCGTCCTCTATTGTCCAAGGGTCAAGTTCCAACACACATTGGCCATGTTTAGAGTTGTGGGACGACATGTGCTTTTCTTGCAGGTGTAGGTACCTAATTTAGAGTCTATGGAGGATACAAGCCTGATTAACAGATCGAAACTGTATATGTGATTGTGTGACAGCAAATAGGAGCAGATACAAGTAAATTGTGTCGCCAAATCGGAGCAATTCGGCTATTGTTACCACATTGTATGCTTAAGTTATAATTGTACCTTCAGGATATGATTCACAGTGTTTGTCAGCAAAAATGGCGGCGTGCTCGATGGCAGAGCTGTCGAAATCGTCGACATCGAAGTCCTCTTGTTTGGTGACGTTCTGTTTGTAAGTCAGATACTCCGTACACATGGGCAGTTTATCCGCCACACACTTTATCTCCCCTTTATTTGTTTCACTGCAAAATGAAGTACACAGTCAGTGCTCCAGATAAGCAATTTATAGGGGGATGGAAAGCAGCATTAAAACTCTACCACTTCAATACAAAAAAACCACTGCATACTCGCAGATACAAAGCAACAAAACCATTATGATGATGGTTTCTCTAAAAAATATAACACCATTACAAGCCACTATAGCCACCATTACAAGCCACTATAGCCACCATTACAAGCCACTATAGCCACCATTACAAGCCACTATAGCCACCATTACAAGCCACTATAGCCGATTTATTTAGCGAATACCCTTTGATAGTAAAGCTACGCTGACCACTGGGCGATTACCAAGGGCAGTAAAGCTACGCTGACCACTGGGCGATTACCAAGGGCAGTAAAGCTACGCTGGCCACTGGGCGATTACCAAGGGCAGTAAAGCTACGCTGGCCACTGGGCGATTACCAAGGGCAGTAAAGCTACGCTGACCACTGGGCGATTACCAAGGGCAGTAAAGCTACGCTGACCACTGGGCGATTACCAAGGGCAGTAAAGCTACGCTGGCCACTGGGCGATTACCAAGGGCAGTAAAGCTACGCTGACCACTGGGCGATTACCAAGGGCAATCGAATGGCAAAGATTTTAAGCTTTATTGGTGCTTAACGTCATTTTCCATCACATTTTAATCTATGTATGAAGGTCAACTTTTCCCCAACTAGTGAAAGGTGAAATTAAATCAAACGGATTAGACTTCTCCCATATAACCTGCTGGAAATCTTAGTAACATATCACCATTAGTATTGAAATAAATAGGTAAACGAAACATGGAGGCTGTCTTAGTGAATCGATAATCAATCAAGTAACACAACTTGGGATTGAAACTATCCTTTCTCAAATTACCCGTCCTAGTCGATTCTTACGGATAGCGGGAGGTGTACGGTATTGGTTCTACCCAGGACAATGTGGGTGGTCTGCCTCCACCACAAACAATCGACCGTCATATATAACCTTGCATGTCTTGAAAATTACGTAAAACGTTCAAGACCATACAAACAAACGGTTCACTGCGATAAATACTGTGGTTTGACTGGACGTTAACTGGCTTCTTCTCTGTTCGTGTATTTAAGGTCATGTTATCTGTCTTGAAGCGTGGCAAACGTAAGCCAAGAATATGTCATGGGCCTGCGATACAACAGGCATACTAACTTGCATATCTAGCCTATTAAGCCACATATACAACCTGCTGTCTTGGTCTGGAGCTAACCTAAACGCATACATATTGTATACATCAAATAATATACATTAACCGGCGTCTTATTTAGTGTATAACCTGAAAAATAAATAGTATACTTACTTGCAAATATACGCGGGATTAGCTAATTTAGACCAGGCTGCTTTGTCTTCTGTAACGTCCACACCAAGCCTGTCAAAATCCACCTCCTGTAGACACTCGAAGGTCGGGAAACACGCTGAAACAAATGTAAAACAATATAAATACCGTGTATTAAAACAAATGTAAAACAACATAAACCCTTTGTATTAAAACAAATGTATAGTGTACACGAGAAGTTGGGTAAGGGAGCTGATTAAAGATTGTATAGCTGTGCTTGGCAGAACATTTTTGGGGACCGAATATTAACCCTTAACCCGCTACATTTATACTGTTCTTTCTTTGAATTAAAACCATTCCATTTATGTGACAAAGGGGTGCTTTGGGGGAAATGACTGATCAGCAGCCGGACAACAATGGACGCAAAGGCTGTTATAGTCGTGCTTAGTGGGTTAAGGGTTAAACACCCCCAAGTCAATAGGCTTGCTTTCTTGACATTAATATAGTCTGACATGTTCTGTAAATGACGGTATACTCCAAATAAATAAAATACAGTATGGGAGTTAAGACAAACTGTAGTTTATGTAAGTTAAACACAAACTGTACTTAATGTAAGTTAAAGACAAACTGTACTTTATGAAGGTTAAAGACAAACTGTACTTAATAAAAGTTAAAGACAAACTGTTCGTTATGTAAGTTAGACACACTGTATGTTATGTAATTTAAAGACAACCTGTACTTTATGTAACTTTGTAACGGTTAAAGAGAACCTATACTTCATCAAGGTTCAATGTGAACGTTATGGATGTTAAAGAGAACCTGTAATTTATGAAGGTTGTGAAGTTTAAAATGTAACAGCCAATCCCTTTATGAATGTTAAAGACAACCTGGCCTCTATGACTGTTACAGACAACCTGCCCTTTATGAATGTTAAAGACAACCAGACAATCTGCCCTTTATGAATGTTAAAGACAATCTGCCCTTTATGAATGTTAAAAACAACCTGTCCTTTATGAATGTTAAAGACAACCAGACAATCTGCCCTTTATGAATGTTAAAAACAACCTGTCCTTTCTGAATGTTAAAGACAACCTGTCCTTTATGAATGTTAAAGACAGTCTGCCCTTTATGAAGGTTAAAGACAACCTGGCCTCTATGACTGTTAAAGACAACCTGTCCTTTATGAATGTTAAAGACAACCAGACAATCTGCCATTTATGAATGTTAAAGACAGTCTGCCCTTTATGAATGTTAAAGACAGTCTGCCCTTTATGAATGTTAAAGACAATCTGCCCTTTATGAATGTTAAAGACAACCAGACAATCTGCCCTTTATGAATGTTAAAGACAACCAGACAATCTGCCCTTTATGAATGTTAAAGACAACCAGACAATCTGCCCTTTATGAATGTTAAAAACAACCTGTCCTTTATGAATGTTAAAGACAACCAGACAATCTGCCCTTTATGAATGTTAAAGACAACCTGTCCTTTATGAATGTTCAAGACAGTCTGCCCTTTATGAATGTTAAAGACAACCTGCCCTTTATGAATGTTAAAGACAACCAGACAATCTGCCCTTTATGAATGTTAAAGACAGTCTGTCCTTTATGAATGTTACAGACAACCTGTCCTTTATGAATGTTAAAGACAGTCTGCCCTTTATGAATGTTAAAGACAACCTGTCCTTTATGAATGTTAAAGACAGTCTGCCCTTTATGAATGTTAAAGACAACCTGTCCTTTATGAATGTTAAAGACAGTCTGCCCTTTATGAATGTTAAAGACAACCTGTCCTTTATGAATGTTAAAAACAACCTGCCCTTTATGAATGTTAAAGACAGTCTGCCCTTTATGAAGGTTAAAGACAACCTGGCCTCTATGACTGTTAAAGACAACCTGTCCTTTATGAATGTTAAAGACAACCTGTCCTTTATGAATGTTAAAGACAGTCTGCCCTTTATGAATGTTAAAGACAACCTGTCCTTTATGAATGTTAAAAACAACCTGCCCTTTATGAATGTTAAAGACAGTCTGCCCTTTATGAAGGTTAAAGACAACCTGGCCTCTATGACTGTTAAAGACAACCTGCCCTTTATGAATGTTAAAGACAACCTGTCCTTTATGAATGTTAAAGACAACCTGCCCTTTATGAATGTTAAAAACAACCTGTCCTTTATGAATGTTAAAGACAGTCTGCCCTTTATGAATGTTAAAGACAACCTGTCCTTTATGAATGTTAAAAACAACCTGTCCTTTATGAATGTTAAAGACAGTCTGCCCTTTATAAAGGTTAAAGACAACCAGGCCTCTATGACTCTTAAAGACAACCTGTCCTTTATGAATGTTAAAGACAACCTGTCCTTTATGAATGTTAAAAACAACCTGTCCTTTATGAATGTTAAAGACAACCAGAACTTTATGAATGTTACAGACAAACTGCCCTTTATGAATGTTAAAAACAACCTGTCCTTTATGAATGTTAAAGACAACCTGCCCTTTATGAATGTTAAAGACAACCTGCCCTTTATGAATGTTAAAGACAACCTGTCCTTTATGAATGTTAAAAACAACCTGTCCTTTATGAATGTTAAAGACAACCAGAACTTTATGAATGTTACAGACAAACTGCCCTTTATGAATGTTAAAAACAACCTGTCCTTTATGAATGTTAAAGACAACCTGCCCTTTATGAATGTTAAAGACAACCTGCCCTTTATGAATGTTAAAAACAACCTGTCCTTTATGAATGTTAAAGACAACCTGTCCTTTATGAATGTTAAAGACAACCTGTCCTTTATGAATGTTAAAGACAACCTGCCCTTTATGAATGTTAAAAACAACCTGTCCTTTATGAATGTTAAAGACAGTCTGCCCTTTATGAATGTTAAAGACAACCTGTCCTTTATGAATGTTAAAAACAACCTGTCCTTTATGAATGTTAAAGACAGTCTGCCCTTTATAAAGGTTAAAGACAACCAGGCCTCTATGACTGTTAAAGACAACCTGTCCTTTATGAATGTTAAAGACAACCTGTCCTTTATGAATGTTAAAAACAACCTGTCCTTTATGAATGTTAAAGACAGTCTGCCCTTTATGAAGGTTAAAGACAACCTGGCCTCTATGACTGTTACAGAGAACCTGCCCTTTATGAATGTTAAAGACAGTCTGCCCTTTATGAAGGTTAAAGACAACCTGGCCTCTATGACTGTTACAGACAACCTGCCCTTTATGAATGTTAAAGACAACCAGGCCTCTATGACTGTTAAAGACAACCTGTCCTTTATGAATGTTAAAGACAACCTGTCCTTTATGAATGTTAAAAACAACCTGTCCTTTATGAATGTTAAAGACAGTCTGCCCTTTATGAAGGTTGAAGACAACCTGGCCTCTATGACTGTTACAGACAAACTGCCCTTTATGAATGTTAAAGACAACCAGAACTTTATGACTGTTACAGAGAAACTGCCCTTTATGAATGTAACAGACAACCAGAACTTTATGAATGTTACAGACAAACTGCCCTTTATGAATGTTAAAGACAACCAGAACTTTATGAATGTTACAGACAAACTGCCCTTTATGAATGTTAAAGACAACCAGAACTTTATGAATGTTACAGACAAACTGCCCTTTATGAATGTTAAAGACAACCAGAACTTTATGAATGTTACAGACAAACTGCCCTTTATGAATGTTAAAGACAACCAGAACTTTATGAATGTTACAGACAAACTGCCCTTTATGAATGTTAAAGACAACCAGAACTTTATGAATGTTACAGACAAACTGCCCTTTATTTATGTTACAGACAAGCTGAACTTTATGATTGTTAAACATATTTTTATATCGATGTACAAGGAGGATGGGCCTAAAATGATAATTCCTGTTTTCGCCATATACCCGTTTTGTTTTTGTAGCGCCGCAAAACCCCAATTCAACTAAACTCGATATAGACTGAAAGACTGTAAACTTATGAACCAGTTCCCAGTTCGCAGTTCGTTATTCGAATTGCGAACTGGCAACTGGCCGCCAGTTCACAATTCGAAACGAACGTTAAATATATGCATGTATTCACCTAATAATGATTAATTTGATGTGTGTTCACAATAAAATTTCCATATAAACAACAAAGCGGACATGTTATATCCAATTTTATTTAATTGTAAAATTTAATCCATCTAGAACTGAAGTCATGTTCTTTTCACTTGCAAACAGAAACCGTCCGTCCTTGATATTTGAAAATACTCAACTTAACTTTGTTGACCATCATAAACATCTGGGAGTAACCCTTAGTCGTAGTGGGTCCGGCGTCTACGGTTCTAGGTTCAATGAAATTTAAATTAAAACGTCAAACGCTTAATCAAATATATAAATCTTACCTTCGACCTATTTTATAATACGCGGCTATAGTATGTGATAGTTCTACGAATTATGAAAAAGATAATATAGAAAAAATACAATATGAAGCCTCGCAAATAGTTACTGGTCTGACTCGTTATGTCTCTATACACAAATTGTTAACTTAAATTGGTTGGGTCTCTCTGTCCGACAGAAAACATATCCAGAAGTTGATATTTACCTATAAGTTTTAAAATTTGGAGATTTACCGAGTTACTTGAATGACATATTCCCCACAACTATTGCAGAATCGAATTCTTATAACTTGAGAAACAGTTCCAACTTCGTTATTTTACCTAGAAGAACAGAAATGTTTCGAGATCCGTCTTACCGTCATCTCTAAATCTTGGGAACGAACTTGATATTTACATTCGCGAAGCACCATCCCTTTCGAGTTTTAAAACTAGACTTAAACATTACTTTAAACCACCGATAGTACCTCAATACTACATATTGGGTGATAGATACCTTTCAGTCATACATGCGCTTTTGCGAAACAATTGCAGCAATTTAAACGCTGATCTCTATCTTAATGATTTGAGGGATAAATTATGTATGTGGTGATGGTGTTGAACATATTGAGCATTATTTGTTTAGATAATTTTTAGAAATGAAATACGGTAATTATTTTTAGACATTCGTATATTTCATTCCTTAAGTCCTCGCAAACTTTTATACGGCATCGACCAACTTACGGATGAGGAAAATCATATTCTATTTACTCAAGTTCAAAACTATATTAAAAACAATAAACGATTCCAAAAACCTTAACTTGTATCGATATACCGTTTTATTTTGTCTAGATCAACTGTAGCTATGTTTCTATCAGCCTGAACGGGGGATATGGGGTGTTATTTCGGTGGAGATTGCGTCGGGGTAGAATGGCAAGGCAGAGTTTAAATGTTTGGAATTTTTTCTTCGTTTTTCATATCAAGTTCATATTTAAATGTATTGTTACAATTTTAAACCGATAATCAAGTACACTTTTTCAGCCACAATGGAGAGAACTGTAACTAATGTTGTAATATTATAACTTGTAGTTCAATCCATTTGCATATGTTGCTATGAATATTGTGATGCTGAATTTGTGTATCTGCAATAAAATATTATTAAACTAAACTTCGAATTGACAATTCGGGCCAAATGGCAACTGGCTAAACTAACTATGTTCCGGGGACTACTGTTTATGATTCTAATAGAAAACAATATCAAATGAAGTATTCTAAAGAAACAAAAATATAAATAAAACGGACGTGTTGTTATATAATTAAAGGGACACACGGCAACCTTGAAGTATTTGAAATGGGTGTCTTGATTTATGTATTCAGTATCATTAGCTCTACTGGCCGAAGGCCAGCAGAGCTTATGGGATGGTGAGTTGTCCGTCGTCCGTCCGTCGTCCGTCGTCCGTCCGTTGTTAACTTTTGTCTTGTGACAACTCTAGGGCCTTCATTTTTCATCCGATCTTTACCAAACTTTAACAGGTTGTTAATATCAATGAAAGCTCGGACAAGTTCGAAAACCAGCCAGATCGGAATAATTTCACCGGAGTTATGGCCCTTGTTTTGCTGAAAATGCGATGTTTAGCCTTGTGAACACTCTAGCACCTTCATTTATTATTTGATCTTTACCAAACTTGCACAGATTGTTAATATTAATGAAAGCTCGGACAAGTTCGAAAACCAGCCAAATCAGATCAGTAACACCGGAGTTATGGCCCTTGTTTTTTCTGAAAATTGCTATTTTCTGTCTTGTGAACGCTCTAGCACCTTCATTTATTATTTGATCGTTACCAAACTTGCACAGATTATTAATACTAATTATAGCTTGGACAAGTTCGAAAATCAGCTGAATTGGGTCAGTAACACTATAGAGTTATGGCCCTTGTTTTTTCTGAAAAATGCCATTTTCTGCCTTGTGAATACTCTAGCACCTTCATTTATTATTTGATCCTTACCAAACTTGCACAGATTGTTAATATCAATGAAAGCTCGACCAAGTTCGAAAACCAGCTAAATCAGATCAGTCACACCGGAGTTATGGCCCTTGTTTTTTCTGAAAAATGCTATTTTCTGCCTTGTGAACACTCAAGGGCCTTCAATATTAATCGGATCTTTACTTAACTTTGCCAGTGTCTTTATATTAATGAAAGCTCAAACTAGTTCGAAAACCGGCAAGATCGAAATAATTTCATTGAAGTTATGGCCCTTGTTTTGCTGAAAAATGCCATATTTAGCCTTGTGAACACTCTAGCACCTTCATTTAATATTTGATCTTTACCAAACTTGCACAGATTGTTAATATCAATGAAAACTTGGACAAGTCTGAAAACCAGCTAGATTGGACTATTAACAGCGGAGTTATTGCCCCTTGATTTAGTTAAAAATGCTATATTTTGCCTCGTTAAGACGATAGGGGCTTCATTGTTCATCCGATCTTTACCAAACTTTATCAGATTGTTAATATGAATGAAAGCTCGGACAAGTTCGAAAACCAGCCAAATTGGACTAGTATCGGCGGAGTTATGGCCCTTGATTTAGTTAAAAATGCTAAATTTTGCCTCGTTAAGACAATAGGGCCTTCATCTTTCACTCGATCTTTACCAGACTTTACCAGATTGTTACTATCATTGAAAGCTCTGAAAAGTTCGAAAACCAGCCAGATTGGACCATTTACACCGGAGTTATGGCCCTTGATTTTTTTTCTGAAATATGCTATATTTTGGCCTCATTAAGAAGAAAGGGCCTTCATTTGGCCAAATTTCATTGAATTTTTTCAGGGATGATCAGTACCAAGCCTAGTTGTACATATCGTCACTGTGTTCCAGTTGAATGATTTTGGTGGAGTTATGTCCCTTTAAAGGTTTTAATACACAAACTTTGTCCTGACTAGTTTTCCTGAACCCCTGGCCGGATTTAAACAAAACTTTTTAGGGATGATCAGTTCCGGGTCTAGTTGTGCAAATCTTTGCCATGTTCCGGTCGAATGATTTTTGGCAGAGTTATGGCCCTTTAAAAGTTTTAATTCACAAACTTTGTCTGGACTATTCTCCTGAACGTCTCCCCACATTCCAACGAAACTTTACAGGGATGATCAGCACCAAGCTTAGTTGTGCATATCATCGTCGCATTCCGGTTAACAGATTTTTAGTGGAGTTATGGCCCTTTAAAGGTTTTTGATACACAAACATTTTCCGGGCTAGTTTTCCTGAACCCCTGGCTGGATTTTAACGAAACTTGACAAGGATGATCAGTATCAAGCCTAGTTGTACATATCATCGCCATATTCGGGTTGAATGATTTTTGTCAGAGTTATGGCCCTTTAAAGGTTTTAATAGAGAAACGTCCAGATTAGTCTGTTCTGAACTCCTTGCTGGATTTCAACGAATCTTGATGGGGATGATCAGTACCAAGCCTAGTTGCACCTATCATTGCCGTGTTCTGGTTGAATGAATTTTGGCAGAGTTATGGCCCCATAAAAGTTTGAATACACTAACTTTGTACAGACTAGATCTCCTGAACCTCTGGCTGGATTTCTTGTCAGGGACAATCAGTACCAAGCCTAAGCCTATATCATCATCATGTTCTGGCTGAACGATATTTGAAAGAGTTATGGCCCCTTGTGCATAAACTTTATCTTTAGCCAGTAGAGCGTCCACAGGCCCTCTTGGGCCTCTTGTTTTTACTTTTACCCTGGTTACATTTAAATAAATCAAATTTTAAGTATTCACTATTTCGTCTTATTATACTATAAGTTTTAATATATTACAGGTGCAATAATATCAAAAATTAATAATATGCAAAAGCAAATGGCTTAATACAATTCTTAAAATTAACATTAATGATTGAACAAATGCAATTTATGTAGAAAAACTAACGGGACGCCGCTAGTTTAAAAAAATCAAGATTGCCATGATGTGTCCCTTTAAAATAGTTCACAGTCCGTTATTCGATTGTGAACTGCGAACATGGTTTTGGCTCCCAGTTCGCAATTCGAATAACGGACGGAGAACTAGTTCAAATATACAACAACACGTCTGTTTTATTTATATATTTCTTTCTTTAGAATATTTCAATTTTGATATTGTTTACTATTGGCATGATAAACAGTAGTGCCTTCAGTACCGTTACTTTAGCCAGTTGTTAATACAGTCGAATTGCCAGTTCGCAGTTCCGAATTCGAATAACGAACAGCGCACTTTTTCAAATATATAACAACACATCTGTTTTATTTATAATTATGACATTTTCTTTAGAATACTTCATTTGATATTGCAAATCTAATACGCTTGCATATATGTCAGCCTTTTTGTTTATATGGACATTTTATTGTGAACACACATCCAATTAACCATTAATAGAATTGAATAAATGCATATATTTAACGTTCATTTCAAATTGCGTCAGTTGCCAGTTCGTCAACTGGCTGCCAGTTCGTCGAATAACGAACTGCGAACTGCCACATAACTTTACAGTCATATAGACTGAAATGAATCGTCAATGTGGCTGCAAAACAAATTGTACAGTATCTGATGGTTAAAATGGAAAATATTTGTTTGTCTTCATAATCAATTACAAAAGGTGTATGACCGATTAAAGAAAAGCCTGTTCTGTTCAAACATCAAGCCTAAAATGTATCATACCGCAGAAATCGTCAGCAGACGAGACTCGATATAATTCCTTTGCGTGGAACCCGCTGGTAGTGTGTTTGAATCCCTCCACGGCTGCATCTTCCATCAGGGCAGGACAGGTACGGAAGTGCGTAATAATGCAATTTAGGCGGCTCTTATGCTCGGAGCTGTAAAGCATCGATTTATAGATTTTATAGATCAATATTGTTGCATAAAATTAAATTAAACTGGAGAAGACAGAGAAGTCTGCCCTATTATTACTATCAAATGTATTAGTTAGCAATTTCGAAATGCAGAACTTACCATTCGGTAAGGTTAGGATACAAGCACTTTACCAGTAGAAAACGACTCCACTAGCGCAGAAATGTTATCCTGATGTGTGAGAGAGGACAACAGAAAAACCGGACACCGCACGGATATACAGAAACTACGAGTTAAGGATGCCTTTTTTCAAGACAGTGAAACTAGTCTTTATTATTTTGGGTGTATCAAGTAAGATGTTAATGGTGTTTATTACCTGCACAGGAATTCTGCCACGTCCGACGGCGCCTCTGTTAGCATGGTTTCTTTGAGATCGTCAAAACAGGCATGGAACGCCGTACTTTCCACCTGCGCACAGTTGGTACTGGTGTCCGTATTCGTTTCTTCCACCGTGTCATCAGAAACCTCGGTATTTGCCGCAAAGTTCAGATTACACACAGATGCTGAAATATATAATAAGTATTTAGAAAAGGTAGACACATTTCGTATGGCATTCTGATCCGATTAACCGAGAGATACAATCAGACAACTCAAGCCAGCATAAAACACATTATTCTGTAGTAAGTCCCCTTTGAATTAGTCAAGAGCCTATTAAACTCGGGAATTTCCGCTATATATTGTATGTACAATATACTGCTGTTAATCGAATGGTACATGGTTACGTAAGACCTTTCCCTTCGGAAAACAATACTAAAACAACACATAACACAGCAATTAGTATTCCTTCAAAGTCTCAATATTGACGGAGTACGCGTTTGGCTCAAGCATGTGAGCAAAATTAGGTAGCAAAATTTGGCAGGCTCTTTACATTAAATGGCTCAATTGGTCAAAGAGTGGTTATAGCGTCTGCCTTGCATTCGGGAGGTCGTGGGTTCGAGTCCCCTGACCGCGTCATACCAAAGACTTTAAAAATGGAGTAGTCACTTGTAACCCTTGCCTGACGAGCAAATAATGGGTATGCTACGACTGATTGACCAGTGTTAGAATAATGTGACTGGGTGGGTGGGGGTATCTTGTCTACTACGGCGTGGTATTCCAGTGTGGCAGCACTATAAAGAAACCATTGAGTTCGCTGCTTCAAGTAGACATATCATCACATCACACAACAACACACAGATAAAAGTCCAGACATTGTGCCTATAATCGTCGGGTAGGACGCCTGTCGTAGGTGGAGGGACTATAATCCTTAGAAATACACACACACACAGAGGAACTTCAACATTTATGAATTTCTTGTTACAAAGTGTACTGTGATTAAAACGTCTACAGCATCACAGTTGTGTCCTTTCTCTAACTGCAACATTTACAACAAAACATCTTGGGATTTTTTTAGAATATTATGCGGAATTAAGTGTGCAGCGTATACAATATATAGCGATAGCGGAAATTCCCGAGTTGCGTTTCTTTTTCGCTTCAGTATACTTAACGCACATGTTCCCCACTTAGCATTATTGATTGGACTTTTAACCAAACCACGTACGTTAGTCGTGTCATCTCAGTGGCGTAGATGATAGGGGGTAGATGACCTGAAATGCATGTGTAGGCCCGACAAACTAGTGGGGTCCGGGGACATGCCCCCCCCCCCCCCCCGGCGGATTTTTTTTATGCAATGGTGCGTTTTGGTGTATATTTGACAGAAAACTCTATGGTATCTATGATATTCAAGACGACTCTGTTTTTTATTGCTAAATTCATATATGGTTCATATTGCGAGCAGTTTTACGTATTAAATAAAAGGGATGTTAGATAACAAAACAGGAATTGATTATGGCCTTAAAAGCATCAAAGCATGAATTAATATTAATGATTTATGCATCAAAAACTGGCCGAGTCATTGATTTTCTCTATCAAACTAGTTCACTAACAATAATTAAATCGATTATTTTATGGGGCGTAGTTCAGTACATATGTACTGGAACGCATGATGGTTTTACTTGTACTTGGATTGACATCTATTATTATTCAACTATACAAACACATTGTCTAAGCATAAACAGATGCAGAAATGCTAGACAGAGTTATGGAAATTATGCTCTGAAAATCATTACAGGTTGTTATTCATTGTGGCAAGAAAGAAAAAGCATAAAAAGATATTGAAGTTATGGACCGGCATACGAAAATGGGGCGGACACTCAGATTGACGGACAGACAATATATTCCCGCCTAACACCCTCTATATATGCCCGCCTAACGCCTCCACCGGCTCCCCCTCCCCCGGCCCCAACTTCCCCTGCCTACTCCACCCCACCCCCGGGAAGCATTGATAAGTCTATACTTCTTGTATATTGATCGAAATACAACTGCGAATCGCATTATCTCAGAAGAAATAGATTCATTATGGATGTAAAGTGGGAATTCCATCGTCTGGAAAAACTTAAATCTAACAAAGTTAATAAGAGAACACATGAGACTCTGAAAACCCACTTCGATCAAATAAATGTGTGACTGATAATCGTTCATGTAACACGTGTCGATTCAAACTTTTGATTGCATTCAGGACAGCATATGCTATGTGGTAGCACATGGTTAACATGCACTGATGGTTATTTACGGGATAATGGAAACCTAGGAAACCAGTGTTACCTTATAAATATTATATGACAGACAAAGACGTTCTGAACATCGAAAACACATAATTATTTAGTTATGATTCGGATGATCAGATACAATCAATATTATAATGGCGAAAGTTTACGTCTCCTTCAGTGTGACTAGTGATTCATGAAGTTTTATCATTTGCAAAACACAAATATACCAGATGCGTGATGATGGTACAGCGGAGATTCTAAGCATTTATGCAATGCAGTTCTACATTATGGCACCTCACGTTTGTCTGTGTTTACCGGTTTTAAGTCCTGACTATGGAAAGCCAGAGCTGCCTTTAGTGATCCATTTTATTTCTATTAGGTATGCATACGTTATTATGTGCATTTTGTATTACATTATGTCCATTGTTTATAACAGCATGTGCATTTTGTATTATATTATGTCCATTGTTTATAACAGCATGTGCATTTTGTATTATATTATGTCCATTGTTTATAACAGCATGTGCATTTTGTATTATATTATGTCCATTGTTTATAACAGCATGTGCATTTTGTATTATATTATGTCCATTGTTTATAACAGCATGTGCATTTTGTATTACATTATGTCCATTGTTTATAACAGCATGTGCATTTTGTATTATATTACGTTCATCGTGTCTCACCACTCAAATCGCACACATGTACTTATTAACTACTTAATAAACAATCGAGATAAAGTTTTTCGAGATAGAATCACGGTTTCAATTTGAAAGACTATACTTCTACCCAAAGTAAATGTGCATGTCCATAATCATGGATAATGGACAATATCCGGATATATCTTGAGGTGCTTCCAAATGTGGTAAGTTATTTCTCATAATATTAAGTGGTACTAAATAAACCATGTGCTTACGTCTCACTAGCTATACTACCCAGTTGTTAGAACGCCTGACTGCTAATCAGAATGTCGTGTGTTTGAGTATAGAATAAGGCAAATATTTTTTTCTGGAAATACTCCTGCCTGAGTACAGTTACCAGTACCGAAGTGCGCTTCTCAAAGTAAATGAAGAAAACATATTATATCTAATCACTCACGAATACCCGAATTCGCCCTGACGTAGGAACACGCCATTGCATATAAAGAGGCACGCCTACAAAAAAGCATGTGATGTAAGTATAGGTACTGTAGCTTTAAACAGTATATATATAAATAACGTGTACTATTGGCGAAATAATAAAATGGTTAGTACTAGCATGGCAGTGCGGATAACAGTTGCTATCCGCCTCACGCCATTACTGCAGAAATACACACGGCAGCATTATTCTTTAGATAGGATATATGTAATGTGTTACATGTGCATGTAAGAACTATTAATTAGATTGTAATTCAGTTGTATGTACGAACTTTTTTTAATTAGATTGTAATACAACTGTATGTACGAACTATTAATTAGATTATAAATTCAGTTGTATGTACAAACTATTAATTAGATTGTAATTCAGTTTTTGTACGAACTATTAATAACTATTAATTATATTGTAATTCCTTCTGTCATGTCTGTAAAGCTCTAGAGCAACGTTTCCGTTGAAGTGCAATCTTGTTATTTAATGCAAATGCGTTCTCTACATTGAAACGAATGTGTAGTAAGTATACTATTAATTATATTGTAATTCAGTTCTATGTATGAAGTATTAATAACTATTAATTTATATTGTAATTCAGTTGATTGTAATTCAATTGTATGTACGAACTATGAATTAGATTGCAATTCAGTTGTATGTACAAACTATATTAATAGCATCTATAAGTTTAAATGGACACACGGTAATCTTGACGTTAAAAGTCAACTAAATGCTATTATTATTATTATTATTATTATTATTATAATTGTTGTTGTTATTATTATTATTATTATTATTATTATTATTATTTATTATTGTTTATTATTAGTATTTTAATATTTCTAAGTGGCGATTATATTGGACCAATACTGCGTTAAACCTATGGTAGAATAGCGAAGAAATTGCTCCATACTGTTTTAACCGATTTAAGTACATGTATATTATTATATACTTATAAATAACGTTTACATAAATCGATGTGCTAATTTAACCGCTAACACATACGTCAGGACTGTCGCGTGACCCTTTAAACGAATAAAGCTGCTAATTGTATCTGCCAGTGCTGCCTGAGATGAGTTCCGTTCAATGGCGGGTCTGGTACTAGTAGTATTACATGATTAATGTAGATAACACTGCTGTATGCATTCGGCTCATGTGATTATGGCATAACACAAACCACTATGTCTGCATAAATAGGTTAACTTTGTGAAATTACAGACTATTAAGCGGAATATGCGCTGAAAGTGTAAGAGGCGTACATCCTCTGTAGCGAAAGTGTTATTTGTACACACTTGACCTGAGACAACCCCGATGCGACAACTGTGTTAAACAACCGGCATTATACAAACTATCGATAATGCTTAACAAAGAAAATCATCCCGTAGAATTCGATATAAATCGATAAACAACACAATAATGAGATGCAGCAGACAGAGGGCTTTATTTGCCATCCACTTACATAAACTAATTAGAAAACAAACTGCCTTACCTAGTAACAATAAAGCAACATATACATCCACGTAAGTCCTCATATTGTCTTTTTATGACGTTATCCGTTTTTATCCCGTATCCAAAAGATGCTGTCCGCCGGGTGTAGACGATGCTGACTGATGAAGCTTCCAATGTCTTCTATGAAGGTCACAAGCACAATCGGAACTCTTCGCCAATTTCCGTACTCGGTAATAGTCGGATTCCCGAGTGACGGAATCCGACGAGGCAGTTCCGATTGGTCACAAGCACTGCCTCGCCGAATCCATATTACGGAAATTGACGAGGCAGTTCCTTGACAAGAAAGATAACTAAATATAGATTGCTTGTCGAATAAACTCAGAGTTAACTTCCTTATACAATATATTGCATATAAATACAATTGTCAGTACCTGTTTAAGTTTAAGAAAATAAATATTGTCAACTCAAACTGTTACGGTAATTTAAGACATCGTTCTTTATGACTGTCTTTTTGCCAGTATATCATATTTTCTAGTTACTTCGGTACTATCCGGAGACTTAACGGAACTATAAGAAAGTGTCTATTCCTAGGGATACATTGTGCATACTTATCTATAACTATCACATGTTCTGTATATGTGTTGTAATATATTCAGCCATGGTACTATGTTAAGTGTTAATTACTGATTAAAATGTTGACTTTGACTACTATTCATTATTAGTTAAAGGGGCACAAGGGTGAGGTCTGTTTTACAAATGTTCATGTAAAAATAAAAAAGCTTTGACTACTATTCATTATTAGTTAAAGGGGCACAAGGGTGAGGTCTGTTTTACAAATGTTCATGTAAAAAAAGAAAAGAAAGGTCGACGCGGGTGTCTTATTTTGTTCCGAATGGATCGACATTTTATTTTGTGGAAATATTGTGTAGATTTTCTAAAACTAAACGGCGTCCCGCTAGTTTTGAGCGTGTACAAAAAAAGAAAAATGTAAATTTTGGTTAGAGAGCTATTTCCTGTTACTAATACCCGTTATTTTCAAATAATGATCTTATGTTAATTATCGTGTCTAACGCTCACTATGACAGCATGGAAATATTCTTGAATAGTGGAAGAAAATAAAGACTGATTGCATTGTGTCCCTTTAACATGGCCGTTACTCTAGCGACACTCGTTCTTGTTAAACAATGAATTGTCTTTCTTAAAGCTACAGAGTCCATATTGTAGGCGTGTCTTTATTTGTAAATTCATGTTCACCAGCTCATGTCGAAATCGGGTATTTAAGCGAGCAAATATAGCGCAGGAAATCATTTACTGTATATACATCGACCAGTGCACATCGTACCTATACACAGGTAACAGTAATTTTTACAGAAAAAAAAAGTTAGCTTCTTTCCGGGCTCGAACACACGACCTTCTGATTTCAAGTCCTGTGCTCTATCCACTATCACACGTGACTCATTCATATTCATGAGTTATTACCAGTTAAAATAGGGACTGTACAGCTTTAAGTAATGTTTAATCATGGCGTGGTGTGTTCATACTGACACACTGGTAGGTTGTTTAATCACGGTGTGATGTGTTCATACTGACACACTGCTCGGTTGATTAATCACGGTGTCATGTGTTCGTACTGACACACTGGTCGGTGTTGATTAATAACGGTATGATGTTTTCGTACTGACACATTGGTCGGCTGTTTAATCACGGCGTGATGTGTTCGTACTAATACACTGGTCGGTTGACTAATCACAGCGTAATGTGTTCGTACTAACACACTGGTCGGATGTTTAATCATGGCATGATGTGTTCGTACTAACACACTGGTCGGTTGATTAATCACGGCGTGATGTGTTCGTACTGACACACTGGTCAGTTGATTACTCAATCACGGTGGTATGTGTTCATACTAACACACTGGTCGGTTGATTAATCATGGCGTGATGTGTTCGTACTAACACACTGGTCGGTTAATTACGCATGGCGTGATGTGTTCGTACTGACACACTGGTCAGTTGATTAATCATGGCTTGATGTGTTCGTACTAACACACTGGTCCTTGTTTAATCATGGTGTGATGTGTGCGTTCTAACACACCGGTCGGTTGATTAATCATGGCGTGATATGTTCGTACTAACACACTGGTCGGTTGATTAATCATGGCGTGATGTGTTCGTACTAACACACTGGTGGGTTGTTTAATCATGGCGTGATGTATTCGTACTAACACACTGGTCGGTTGATTAATCATGGCGTGATGTGTAAGCACTGACACACTGGTCAGTTGATTAATCAGTCACGGTGTTATGTGTTCGTACAGTACTACTAACACACTGGTCGGTTGATTAATCATGGCGTGATGTGTGCGTACTAACACACTGGTCCTTGTTTAATCATGGCATGATGTGTTCGTACTAACACACTGGTCGGTTGATTGATCATGGCGTGATGTGTTCGTACTAACACACTGGTCCTTGTTTAATCATGGCGTGATGTGTGCGTACTAACTCACTGGTCGGTTGATTAATCATGGCGTAATGTGTTCGTACTAACACACTAATCGGTTGACTAATCACAGCGTAATGTGTTCGTACTAACACACTGGTCGGTTGTTTAATCATGGCGTGATGTGTTCGTACTAACACACTGGTCTGTTGATTAATCATGGCGTGATGTGTTCGTACTGACACACTGGTCAGTTGATTAATCAATCACGGTGTTACGTGTTCGTACTAACACACTGGTTGGTTGATTAATCATGGCGTGATGTGTTCGTACTAACACACTGGTCCTTGTTTACTCATGGCGTGATGTGTGCGTACTAACACACTGGTCGGTTGATTAATCATGGCGTGATGTGTTCGTACTAACGCACTGGTCGGTTGATTAATCACGGTGTTATGTGTTCGTACTAACACACTGGTCGGTTGAGTAATCATGGCGTGATGTGTTCATACTAACACACTGGTCGGTTGATTAATCATGGCATGATGTGTTCGTACTAATACACTGGTCGGTTGATTAATCACAGCGTAATGTTTTCGTACTAACACACTGGTCGGTTGATTAATCATGGCGTGATGTGTTCGTACTAACACACTGGTCGGTTGATTAATCATGGTGTGATGTGTTCATACTAACACACTGGTCGGTTGATTAATCATGGTGTGATGTGTTCGTACTAATACCCTGGTCGGTTCATTAATCACAGCGTAATGAGTTCGTACTAACACACTGGTCGGTTGATTAATCATGGCGTAATGTGTTCGTACTAACACACTGGTCGGTTGATTAATCATGGCGTGATGTGTTCGTACTAACACGCTGGTTGGTTGAAATAATCATGGTGGTTGTTTAATCATTGAGTGATGTGTTCATACTGACACACTGGTCTGTTGCTTAATCATGGCGAGATGTGTTCGTACACTAACACACTGGTCCGTTGATTAATCATGGCGTGATGTGTTCGTACTAACACACTGGTCGGTTGATTAATCATGGCGTGATGTGTTCGTACTAACACACTGGTCCGTTGTTTAATCATGGTGATGTGTGCGTACCCACACACTGGTCCTTGTTTAATCATGGCGTGATGTGTGCGTACTAACACACTGGTCAGCTGTTTAATCATGATGTTCGTACTTTGGTCGGTTTTTGAAGTTAATTATTGCTGGTGTTCTCACACTATGAACTTAAATCAGCTGCTGATCCATATATAGGTTTTGTGTTTGTCTGTGGTTTACAGACTGTGAATCATATAATTGAAGATAAGCATGCATTACAAATTCAATTCCTAGTGAACTCGTCTAAAAAACTTGAATTGTATAAACGCATATTTTGCAATGTTCAATGGTCATGTTATTGCCGGGAAAGTCAGGGTTTATGTTTATCATTATTATAGATTTTATTATTGCAGGTGGAAAGGTAGCAATCAACAGTTCCTTTACATGTTACTTTCATAACGCAATCTTATAATTACACATGTAGCAGTTAACCTTGCTTGTTCTCATTATGATATATGTGTTGTAATGCACACGCTACATGTGTACCATTGTATTTGTGAGCTGATGTGTACTTCTAGCACATCGTGTTACAATTGTTTGCTTGTTCCTTTGTTTGGTGTTTTACGTCATTTTCAACACATGTAAGGTTATATATAACGGTCGATTTTTTGTTGTGGAGACAGACCCCACATTTTTCCTGGGTAGAACCAGTACTGTAAACTTCTTGCCATCCGTAAGAATCGACACTTCCTCACTTACAAGCATCGGCGTAGATGCTATTAGGTCATATAGGCCAGGGCCTATACATCAATTTGAAAAATGAAAAAAAAAGAAGAACGGTCCGAAAATGCAATAAATACTGAAGCCGGAGTGGGTCTGGAGTTAAGGGTCAACAGTTGTTTCTTATTTTAATTTACAGTGTAGGTAATTAAATTGTCAAATGTTAATTCTCAAATTTGTCAAAAAATATATCTTCAAGTACCAAACAACTGTTCTGTCAGATATAAGCCAAAACGCACCATTACATAGCTAAGTTTAAAGAGAACGCTGTATCATACTAGTTCATCGGTCCTACATATGCATTTCAGGTCACGTTCCAGTGGGATTCGAACCCGCAGCGGTGAGAGGCGAAGGTTTACAACGCAACGTCGATAATCATTCGGCCACGCAGACGCCGTGCCTCGTGTTACAAGGGTGAATTGTTACCAATATGTAAGGCATGTCAGGGTATTTGAACAGAGAGAAGCGAGGTCGCTCACCTTGATTCAAAATGTTTGGTAGGAAGAACTGACGGTAACAATCGGGAATAATGTGTCCGGTAAGAAAAAAACGGTCATGGCGTGTTTATGTCTCCGCGACAACATTTATTTTAAATATTGTTTTAACACTCGTGAGTTGATCTATTATTACGTTAATTTATTGTTTCCAGTTCCTACCCAGATATATGCTATTTTCTCTCGGCAGCTATTTTACGCTGCGTAAAACCTTGCTTGTTCTCATTATGATACTGAGTGTGTCATCACAATGTTACTTCCTGTCGATTTCGCCGCTAGCTGAACGCAGATAGTCGCTAGCTGAACGCCGATAGTTATTAAATATGTAGAGAAGAGTTTGAATAAACGTTCCCTTTATTTTTTACCATTAGTGTTTATGATACCATTTATTTTATATTAACTTTAAAACTCGTCTGACATTCATTCTATTCGGATGCGGAAAAACATTTCGGTGACACTAATAGATTGCATTAAGTCCAAACTGCATGAGTAACATATGATTCAGAAAATGTAATGCTTCTATCCGTTCGTTGTCATCGTACTCCCTGCTATAATGAGGGTCTCCCAGGGGTTTTGGGGGACAAGGGAGCATGGCCATGTATTTTGGGGAACAAGGGAACATTGTCTGTTATTGGTAGTATTTTTGGGGAACAAGGGAACATTGGAAAACTATTTTTGAGGAAAAAAACAAAATATGTTTGGGGAACAAGGGAACAATTGGTCATATTTAAGGGAACAAGGGAACATGGACCTTATTGGGAGGGCATCTTTAATTGGACAGCGATGAACGTGAACTTAGGGAAATATGTTTACCGTGTATGTGTTGCGGAAGATAATGTACACTATATAGCTTAACTGGAAAACAATAACAACTGTAATCTATGGGGTGAAACAATTGTTCAACGTATGTCGGATACATTTGTAATGAATGGAGTTAAAAAAGGAATCACCGACTTTAAAAATTACACTGTGTCAGTTAAATCTATGGAGTAAAATCAATCGATCAACGACGTTAAGGGTTATTTCTGTTATCCTGTTATTGGCGAAATTTTATATTGTGTTATCTGTTTTTGTGAAAGAAATATTAACTGTTATCTGTTATTAGATGTAATGTTAACTGTTTTCAGTGTCTTTTTAATTTACTGTTAACTGTTATCAGCAAATTTGATGTTATTCTGTTATGAGAACCCCCCTTGCCCCACCTCTGTATTGGAAATGTATAATATATTCATTAAATGAGGTTATGAAACTAAACTTCTGAAAATGAGAAAATGATGATAAATGTAGATGAAACAAATAGTAGAGATGAATTATGTGTTCCAACGCATACACAATCTTATTACACATTCTGTAGTTAGTGTAATGTTATATGTCACGGTGTACTTTATAATACAAATAGGTGCGGTGTAGTCAGCCGTTTACTTGGCAACAGATGAATTGCTATAATCTATTTTGTTAAGTATCTAATGTTTCGTTCTGACTATTCGAATACCCTAGAGGTAAAGTATCACTGTATATGAACTTTTATTTTATTTTGATAATGTAATTTAGAATAATACATATGTACGAAGAATGAAGTAAATATATAATACAAATATTCTTTTGTAACGAACAGCATGTGTAGATTATGTTATCTAAGCACAGTTAAACTGGTAAACTTTATTTCATTAGTGTATAGCCCACCAGTCGTAAATCTGAAACATAAACGGCTTATTCGTATACTTTTATCCAAATAATACTTGTTAATAATACATCTGTTACTGTGTTGTGAACAAAAAGAGCAAAAGACGACCATAATGGTAGTCTATATTTGTTAATGAGCCTGAACGCAGCAAGCGTCTAGCGAGCAGGACAAGTGATAAATTAATTAAAAATATCGCGTATGTCTCATCCAGGACGGACCGACACCGAGGTCTCAAAGAAGGAGGGTGATTTAGTGTGCGCTAACTGGCTGCTGTTTTCATCTTCAGGAGCATTTTTCAGGCTGAATTATAAGGTGAGATGCATTAATATGTGTTATTTTATATCAGTATATGCATGCCTTATATGGACATATATAGTACCAGGACTCTATATGTGTCATTTTCGTTCCAGATAGTACCTTATTTCGCTCGTTATTACCATGGTGATGTATGGTGATTTATCGCTTGTCATTAACAACGTTATCTATCGGGTGTTGTTGTTACCTCGTACGGTTGAACATGTATTTTTGTTATAGTTTGCATTATTGTGTTGCATATACATTTATCATATATGTCCTGGTAGTACAAGGACAGTTAAATCATATCTTTTCACTTTTCCTCATATTTAAATACGTCCTCATTGTCAATATCCATACAAAAAATGTACTTTGCATATATGTATACAAATAAATAAACATTAGAGGCTAAATGTTCAATATCACCGGTTTAGTACATACCAAGTCTTACGTTTTCCCATTACAGAATTATCAATCCATTCGTTTTTGATGACCATGCATAGGGCAATGAATTACCAGTACATTTACACATGCTGTTTGAAGTTTGGTTATTTGGAGGTATAAGGTTATTTGATCTTGTATTATTTACAACAAGCGGTTTTTTCCCATACCGCTGTGCTATACATCGTTTACAGGTACAATTTATTCTCCAACTGGGCTTACCTTTATCAATTGAGATATGCAATATAAACAAGAAAGAAAACTCCTGACGTTTATGATTTAATTCTAGCTATAAATTTAAGCATTATTTGACAACTCAAACTAACGTATGAATTTAAATAGCTAAAGAGATAACCCAAGCCATATACGTATGAATGCATGTTGTTTGCTCCTTTTTTCCCGCCGTAGTCTAATAGCTAGGGCGGCTTAATAACCAAGGGTCATGACAGGTTGAATGTGGATACTTTAGACTGACTAGTCATTGGAATGTGCGCCAGTTTTTAAAATGTAAGAATATGCACATTCAGTAGACCCTCAACCGTTCTGGAGTCCGAAATACTAATTAAAATCTAATCTAGTATTAAGAATCTAAACTGATAAAGAGCGAATACTATTTAACTGAATTGAACGTTATTTAACAGCTCATTAACAGCTCATTAACGTTATTTAGAGCCACTTCAGAGAGATAAAGGAAGGATAAATAAAAACTGAGGAACCTGCCCTGCTCTTACTAACGAGTATGTGTCTATAGTTATTTAACGTGCTCGAGGGATAGGCTCCGTTACACGGGACCTCTCGGTTTCAGTCCCTGATCCGATGTACTAGTCTAAGGAAAACAGAACAGATGGGGATTGAACTCAGGTCCACCGGTTATATATCGTCGTGCACAACATCAAGGCAGTATGGTCTAATACATCGTCGTGCACAACAGTAGGACAGTATGATCTAATACATAGTCGCGAACAACAGCAGGACAATATTGACTAACACATCGTCGTGCACAACAGCAAGACAGTATGGTCTAAAACATCGTCATGTACAACAGCAAGACAGTATGGTCTAATACATCGTCGCGCACAACTGTCTAACACATCGTCGTGCACAACAGCAAAGCAGTATGGTCTAAAACATCGTCGTGTACAACAGCAAGACAGTATGGTCTAATACATCGTCGTGCACAACAGCAAGGTCTAGCACACCGTCGTGCACAACAGCAAGATAGTATGTTTTAGCACATATTCGTGCACAACAGCAAGACGGTATTGTCTAGCATATCGTCGTTGCACAACAACAATACAGTATGGTCTAGCACATCGTCGTGCACAACAGCAATACAGTATGGTCTGGCAAATATTCGTGCACAACAGCAAGACAGAAGAGTCTAGCATATCGTCGTGCACAACTGCAAGACGGTATGGTCTAGCACATATTCTTGCACAACAGCAAGACAGAAGGGTCTAGCACATATTCATGCACAACAGCAAGACGGTATGGTCCAGCACATCGTCGTGCACAACAGCAAGACGGTATGGTCCAGCACATCGTCGCGCACAACAGCAAGACAGTATGGTCCAGCACATCGTCGTGCACAACAGCAAGACGGTATGGTCCAGCACATCGTCGTGCACAACAGCAAGACGGTATGGTCCAGCACATCGTCGTGCACAACAACAAGACGGTATGGTCCAGCACATCGTCATGCACAACAGCAAGACGGTATGGTCCAGCACATCGTCGTGCACAACAGCAAGACGGTATGGTCCAGCACATCGTCGTGCACAACAGCAAGACGGTATGGTCCAGCACATCGTCGTGCACAACAGCAAGACGGTATGGTCCAGCACATCGTCATGCACAACAGCAAGACGGTATGGTCCAGCACATCGTCATGCACAACAGCAAGACGGTATGGTCCAGCCCATCGTCATGCACAACAGCAAGACGGTATGGTCCAGCACATCGTCATCACAACAGCAAGACAATATGGTCCAGCACATCGTCATGCATAACAGCAAGACGGTATGGTCCAGCACATCGTCATGCACAACAGCAAGACGGTATGGTCCAGCACACCGTCGTGCACAACAGTAAGATATAATGGTCTAACACACCGTCACAACAGCAATACGGTATGGTCTAGCACATCGTCGTGCACAACAGCAAGACGGTATGGTCTAGCACATCGTCGTGCAAAACAACAAGACGGTATGGTCCAGCACATTGTCGTGCACAACAGCAAGACAGTATGGTCCAGCAAACGGTCGTGCACAACAGCAAGATATAATGGTCTAACACACCGTCACAACTCCAAGACAGTATGGTCAATGAAATTGTCGTGCAGAACAGCAAGGCAGTATATAGTCTGACACATCGTTGTGCACAACAGCAAGACATAACGGTCTAATACCTCGTCGTGCACAACATCATGCCAGCATATATTTATATATGTAGTAAATCTTAAACGTATTGCACAACATTAAGTAAACATACAAACAATCTTATTATATAAACGCCAGCATGATTAATGGACATCAGAGAACTGGGGTTTTGATATCAATATATTTAGTTTTAAATTTGCAACTTGACAAAATGGATGTAGAACTTGTAGTCGAGTGTTTGATGCCACAAACGTTCATGGTCAATCTTCAGTTTAGTTATCAGAATATCCTTGACAAGTGGACTTGACAATATTTAAATAGTTCTGAATCCGAAAGACTCAACTTACGCTTAGACATGCAGTACGTTGCAGTCGTTACAAAGACTGTTGTCCACAGTTGCCAAAAGTAAAAACAGGTCAGATCCCTTCGTCCATTGTTACGCGTTTGTGCCCTGAGGTAATGCATGAGTCAAGAAGTCAGAAATGAAAAATTACTGTATTCGCGTCTACTGTGTCGTTTTACGATGTAATACATTTTCATTTGCCAAATGCGTCCTACCTAAATTCATGTAAGCCTGTCAAAATGCTAGACGAGCCATTAACTTTAACATGATAGTAGAATTTATTGTTTAAAAACTTGTGTATGTCATTATATTAGTCCAGACATCTGATATATTGTTTATGTGTTTTATTCCGTTCTTACTGGGTAATCAAACAAACACACACGCGCGCTTACACACGCACATACGCTCGAACACACTTGGGCTTATATATGACCTGAAGTTATTAAAGAATACAAATATATGAACACAATATTTTAAGGAAATAACAGGCATACTGTCAGTTGTGACAAAAATTATGTCAAAATGTACGATTTAGTTATAATACAGTTGTTCACCTTTAAGCAAGATGTTACATGTTTAAAATGGATGTATATAATTATATTTTTTGTTTTTTGTTTTTTTTTGTTTTTAAGAATATGAAGCCACCTAAAACAATTAACCTATCAATACCCTTATATGCTTTTTTTGAATTATATACGAAGTCGGACAATATACATCAATCATAAGCAGAATATTAAGTGATTTATATTTTGTTGTTTTTTGTGACATATTTATGATGCGTTTATTATACAGCGTTCATTATATACTGAGGGAAAACAGTTTAGCAAGTTTTTTTTTAGATGAAATAATACTGTAAACAAGATATACTGACATTTTGGGACTTGACGGGCTGGACTCCTAGTTCATTTATTCGTTAAGTCATTAATATGTTCGACTGTTATTGATGTGTGTTTAATAAAATATTGTGTCTATGGCAGTAGTTTCTTGATTTTACAACCAAAAATGTATTATTTCCAGGGTGCAACAAAAACTTGCTAAACTTATTTCCCCTCATTATAGTAATCCGACATAGCTGTTACGGTAGTTGCCTTCCAATAGACTGAGGATATCGAATGTCAAAGAATCACAAATAGACATATTAGGTATGGTAAATAAGTCATAATACACCACGTCCCGGGGCATTCCGTAAAGATGTCTAGGATTTTTAAAATACATCGCATCAAAGATCCGTGAAATTATACAGCGTGATCGACCGGCCTCCGCAATTAGATTCATCAGTTTTGACTTCATTTGGTCGCAGCGGAGATACAATAAAAAAGGGTAAGGAGGTTTTTTTTCATAATGTGTTTACATGATAATTGATATGATATCTTGTGTAATGCATAACGAGCATATTCAGTTGTACGTATTGCTTCATTGTTTCTGTTTGATTATTAATTTCTCGACCGTTACTGTACGCTAACTTTATCGCCCTCGGAAGTCGATGCCTCAGTATGACTGCCGCGCGTTGTCTAGAGACATGGCGGTAGTATCCCTGGTTGGGATATTCATCCTTCACTTCATCGCCTCTGAAGTCGATGTCTCAGTATGACTGCCGCGTGGTCTATAGACATGGCGGTGGCATCCCTGGTGAGAAATTGTTTCTACTTTAGTTGTCACGTTTTTTGAAAACACTAACACTTGTTTTCTCTTTTCTGCATGTTTAGTCGCTCGCTCAGATGCAGGTCTTATCACGTATAAAGGATGCATAACTCCAGAATCACTGTCCCAATATGACTACTCAGCGTGGACTCAAGTCCCGGATTGGAGTGCTCTGATAGGAATATTTATAGTTCATCTTTTATTCCTGTAAATATGACTGCCGCGCGTGGTCTAGAGAAATGGCGGTGGCATCTCTGGTGGGGGTTTTCATCCTTCACTTCATCGCCTCCGAAGTCGATGCCTGAGTATGACTGCAGCGTGGTCTAGAGACATGGCGGTGGCATCCCTGGTGGACTGCCGCGTGATATACAGTCATGGCGATGGAGAGCTATGGCGATGTCATGCCTGGTGGGAATATTCATCTTTTATGCTTTATCGCCGTCAGAAGTCGCTGCTTCATATTCATCCTTTGTATAAGGTATCTTGTTTAGTCGGTTAAAGCGATTCCGTTTCGCGATTATATTACACCTCTGCCCCGTGTGGGGGTAGGCATGTCTGTTGGGAAACGTCGCCCTTACTCCCATCTCTCTCTCTCTGATGTGTTGTCCCCTTATGACCTTATAGTTTTAATGATGTAAACCCCAATTTCCATTTATTTTTTGCTTCCCTCTTATTTGTTTATTTTTTAATCGCTTATCTTTTCCGCCACCTCCCCCAACCTCATCACATCCCGAACAACTACCTATATTAACAAGTGTTGAACGTTCTTGAATGTGTATTAACTGTTTATTCGTTCATAGCTATTACTTGTACGTTCATATTAATTAGTACTTTGTCATTAGTAGTGCGTGCGTGCGTGCGTGCGTGCGTGCTAGTTTATTTGATAATAGTGATTGCTTCTACGTGCCTATGTGTATATGTCCCATTTTGTTTTTAAACTTTTGTATTACGCTTATCGCCCAGAATCGCAATTTCGTGCATGACATAAGTTACAAATTGGATCATTATAATTGAAATTCTAATCGGTTATGTCATCTTAAAAAAATGTCGAGAGTTTACATAGATAACACACATGCCAATTTAATCTTAATAAAACCCGATGTAACCATACATTAATGTTGATGATTTTTTAAAGAAGGCTAGATTGATAGGTTGCACCAACCAACTTATAATTATATATTTAACTGGAAAAATTATTTTAGCAAATATTTTTATGCATGGCGTCCGTGTGATCGTTATTAAAGGGACGCACGGCAATCCTGGGCTAGTTATCAAACATTAAAATAAACACCTCGAATTGTTAACTTTATCATTATTTACTTTTAGCTGCTTGTGTAAATTTAAAAAAAAAAAGCCAATTACATTTTGAACTGTCATGTTTTCTTCGTAATACATAAAAGTATGCTTTAATACATATTTTGCAACATAAATAACAATGATTATATAATATATAGTATCTAAATAATTATTAATATTGATCTGAAAATATGCAAGTTATGTAGAAAAAACAATGGGACGCCGTAAGTTTTAAAACAACCATATCGCCAGGTGTCCCTTTAAATATCATATTAAAGCTACAGTTTGTTTATTTTTCAACCTTAAAGAAGCTGATGAGTATTAATTAGTACATATAATATTATCGCCAAATGTGCATTAAATCGGGGTTAAATAAAACAACCCATTATATAATTAAAATAAACTGTAAACACTGCAGATATTTTCCCACAGTAAATGCGGGGAACTAAATTGATGGGTAGAATACCGTAATTGCATTTAAATCTTAACTCTATGTGCGAATTCTTTGTTGCACCGTGTACATTAAAGGAAGCAATTGAGCGGCAACTGTCACAATCTGTGATCTTTGACGACTGTAATACCCAGTTATTACGATTTTACAACTCGATGAATTACCATGGTAACAGGTTGATCTAATACGAGTGTTTTTCTTTTTAAATTACACTTAAGAAAATTTAGTTGGATCACACTACACTTGTTAATATATAACAAATATACTCTATTTTTATTTTGTATATAGTAGTATGTATGCAATGACAATGTTACATTTGGATATATCTTGGACTAATACAAATAAGGTAGATATTGTGTTTTATACATTACGTGTAGCGTTATTACCCTCAACTGTACACAATCTAGCGAACAGATAAATTGAACATTTTAAAAGCATATTTAACACTGTCCATGTGGCATGTAAGTGCTACCCCCTCTAGACTGGTGACTATACTGTAAAAGTAAATTGTATTTTAAATAAAGAATTAATCTTTCTTATATAATTAACCGTCAAATAGCACATCTATAAATTAAACAACTCGTCTATAAACAAATATTCCGTCCTAAAACTTATTTCTCTGACATTAAGCAGATTGATTTACCTTATTTCAGTGTTCAGTTATATATGTATCATGTATTATTCAATGTTTTATACATTGTCTCATGTTTAAGGGGTGGGGTGGCGGGGTGGGTGTAACTTGTTTTTCAGACTTATGTAGCTTAATGCACTGTGGCGGTTGTAACATAGTCCCGTACTTGTAGTGTGACGTTCGTCATCATATTTCTGTACTTGTGGTGTGGCCCTTTCACGTGTCCCCGGACTTGTACTGTAGCAGCCGTCAATGGCAGGTACTTGTAGTGTGGCGACCGAAAGCGAAAATACCGTACTTGTACTGTTGCCGTCAATATATCCCTTACTTGTAGTGTGGCGGTCGTCTATATATTCCCGGACTTGTAGCGAGGCGTCCGTCAATATATCGCAGTACTTGTGGTGTGGCGGAGGTCAGCATATCCCGAACTTGTAGTGTGGCGTCAATTCGACATCGAGGCATGGCGACATGGCTACACCGCGACTTCGCTACAAAATGGAACAATGCTGCGATATCACGTCGTATTGTTTCGATGTCCGTTCGCCGTTGTTGTTTGTTTATTTTTGTGTTGTTGTTTTCTTTTCTTTTTTCATCTTTTTTTTCTTTGCATGTGTGCGTGCGTGCGTGTGTGCGTGTGTTTTGGTGGTGGTGCGTATTTTTGCGATAGTACGCAATTAATTACCCAAATGGGATTCATAAATTATACCCTGAAATCATTTGCTACCAATCCAAATTCGAATATGTGAGAATGACGTTAAAATATGATTTATTACTGCAGCATCTAAATAACCAATTACTAGTAGCACGGCTCGATGCTGATAACTGATTAATATACAGATAATAAACCCAAATCTGAACCGTGAAATAGTAATGGCTACGATCTATAGAAAAATTATGTTGATTGATTCAGAAAGCAAGTAGCTTTCCATACCTATAAATCATGTCTTTCGTTTAAGGGGGAATGAAGCTTATAAAAACGTTGCCACTGGCAATTTCAACACAAGCTGTAAATGGTGTTACCATTGGATTAATGACTTTAAAGATCAATATATCTACATGGAAACATAACAATTCAATTATATTAAGTTATGGTATGTTTACAGTCAATTCGAAATAGTATATTAATATTTATGCAACTCTAGACATTAACTACCTACCTTATTAATTATCTTGTTTGTATAAATATGAATTTTATTAAAAACAAGTGTATCACCTATAATCGTCTTACCTGAAAAAAATCAAAATCCAGGATTAGTTACTCTAGACAACTGTTCAACTTGATGTTTAGATATGTGCTAGATTTATCTCCCCTTTTGTAATAATTCTAATTATTTGTCATTTGATGACTACATAATTAAACTTATATGCAACCAAACATTAGGGATGTATATGCAGCCATATATTATTAATGTATATGCAACCAAACATTATGAATGTATATGCAACCCAAATGCATATGCAACCCAACCATACATTATGGATGTATATGCAACCAAACATTATGGATTATTAATGTACATGCAACCATACATTATGCATGTACATGCAACCATACATTATGCATGTATATGCAACCACACATTATGAATGTATAAGCAACCATACATTATGAATATATCTGCATCCTATCACGTTTACTTACCTACCAATAATGTATATTACCTGCATACATTATGAATGCATATGCAACCCTATCACATTACCTACCTACTTACATTATAAATGTATATGCAACCCATTACCTTACCTACCATTTGAATGTATATGCAACCCGTCACCTTACCTACCATTTGAATGTATATACAACCCGTCACCTTACCTACCAACCTACGTTATAAATGTATATGCAAACCATCACATTACCTACCTACCTACGTTATAAATGTATATACAACCCACCACCTTACCTACCAACCTACGTTATAAATGTATATGCAAACCATCACATTACCTACCTACCTACGTTATAAATGCATATACAACCCACCACCTTACCTACCTAACTACGTTATAAATGTATATACAACCCACCACCTTACCTACCTACCTACGTTATAAATGTATATACAACCCACCACCTTACCTACCTACCTACGTTATAAATGTATATACAACCCACCACCTTACCTACCAACCAACGTTATAAATGTATATGCAAACCATCACATTACCTACCTACCTACGTTATAAATGTATATACAACCCACCACCTTACCTACCTACCTACGTTATAAATGTATATACAACCCACCACCTTACCTACCTACCTACGTTATAAATGTATATACAACCCACCACCTTACCTACCTACCTACGTTATAAATGTATATACAACCCACCACCTTACCTACCTACCTACGTTATAAATGTATATACAACCCACCACCTTACCTACCTACCTACGTTATAAATGTATATACAACCCACCACCTTACCTACCTACCTACGTTATAAATGTATATACAACCCACCACCTTACCTACCTACCTACGTTATAAATGTATATACAACCCACCACCTTACCTACCTACCTACGTTATAAATGTATATACAACCCACCACCTTACCTCCCTACCTACCTACGTTATAAATGTATATACAACCCACCACCTTACCTACCTACCTACGTTATAAATGTATATACAACCCACCACCTTACCTACCTACCTACGTTATAAATGTATATACAACCCACCACCTTACCTACCAACCTACGTTATAAATGTATATACAACCCACCACCTTACCTACCTACCTACGTTATACATGTATATACAACCCACCACCTTACCTACCAACCTACGTTATACATGTATATACAACCCACCACCTTACCTACCTACCTACGTTATAAATGTATATACAACCCACCACCTTACCTACCTACCTACGTTATAAATGTATATACAACCCACCACCTTACCTACCTACCTACGTTATACATGTATATACAACCCACCACCTTACCTACCTACCTACGTTATAAATGTATATACAACCCACCACCTTACCTACCTACCTACGTTATAAATGTATATACAACCCACCACCTTACCTACCTACCTACGTTATAAATGTATATACAACCCACCACCTTACCTACCTACCTACGTTATAAATATATATACAACCCACCACCTTACCTACCAACCTACGTTATAAATGTATATACAACCCACCACCTTACCTACCTACCTACGTTATAAATGTATATACAACCCACCACCTTACCTACCTACCTACGTTATAAATGTATATACAACCCACCACCTTACCTACCAACCTACGTTATAAATGTATATACAACCCACCACCTTACCTACCAACCTACGTTATAAATGTATATACAACCCACCACCTTACCTACCAACCTACGTTATAAATGTATATACAACCCACCACCTTACCTACCAACCTACGTTATACATGTATATACAACCCACCTCCTTACCTACCTACCTACGTTATGAATGTATATACAACCCACCACCTTACTTACCTACCTACGTTATAAATGTATATACAACCCACCACCTTACCTACCAACCTACGTTATAAATGTATATACAACCCACCACCTTACCTACCAACCTACGTTATAAATGTATATACAACCCACCACCTTACCTACCAACCTACGTTATAAATGTATATACAACCCACCACCTTACCTACCAACCTACGTTATACATGTATATACAACCCACCACCTTACCTACCTACCTACGTTATACATGTATATACAACCCACCACCTTACCTACCTACCTACGTTATACATGTATATACAACCCACCACCTTACCTACCTACCTACGTTATACATGTATATACAACCCACCACCTTACCTACCTACCTACGTTATACATGTATATACAACCCACCACCTTACCTACCTACCTACGTTATACATGTATATACAACCCACCACCTTACCTACCATTTGAATGTATATACAACCCACCAGCTTACCTACCATTTGAATGTATATACAACCCACCAGCTTACCTACCATTTGAATGTATATACAACCCACCAGCTTACCTACCATTTGAATGTATATACAACCCACCACCTTACCTACCATTTGAATGTATATACAACCCACCAGCTTACCTACCATTTGAATGTATATACAACCCACCACCTTACCTACCATTTGAATGTATATACAACCCACCACCTTACCTACCATTTGAATGTATATACAACCCACCACCTTACCTACCATTTGAATGTATATACAACCCACCACCTTATCTACCTACCTACGTTATAAATGTATATACAACCCACCACCTTACCTACCATTTGAATGTATATACAACCCACCACCTTACCTACCATTTGAATGTATATACAACCCACCACCTTACCTACCATTTGAATGTATATACAACCCACCACCTTACCTACCATTTGAATGTATATACAACCCACCACCTTACCTACCATTTGAATGTATATTCAACCCTAGTTCTGGTTCATAACTCATTTGGCGAAAAAATATTATTTGTTTTGCTATCAATGTAGAAAGAGACGTAAAATTTAATATTGCGGAATAAATCGAGACTAATGTAAACCTACAATCCATACCTACCTATACTGAAGGGATAAAGAAACGCAGGGTAAACTTTGAAGATGATTCTAGGTAAGAGTGGGCCAACATCCCAATGAGGAGGATAAACTCACTCATGAACTCCATGCCTAGGAGAATCAGGGCTGTGGAGAGAGCGAACGGGGGACATACCCGGTATTGACGAGCCAGTTCCCACAATCAGTCCATTTCGATTTCAGATTACAGGGGGTCCCCTTCAGTTCCCTTCAATTACTCCTAAATCACTTACCAGACACAAATCATTGTTTTTGAAGTTTGTTCTGCATGCATTAATCTTCATTCTTACTTAAAAATATTGAACATTATACTCGACATCTTACCTAGAATCATCTTCAAAGTTTACCCTGCGTTTCTTTATCCCTTCAGTATATATCATGAATGCATATGCAAACATACCAACGTACGTACCTATCAAATCTACCCACCTGCCATACTACATGTACCTTTCTTTCTTTCTTCTTTTTCTTTCATTTGTACCAGTTAATCATCTTAAAGATGAATGGCCACCCATTTTGTACTATTATCAATTAACAAATTTAACTCGTAAGTATCATATGAACATTTCTTGATAGTCCCGGAGAGAAACATATATTTAGATCCGCTTCTAAGTTGTATATAAAAATAAGTATTATTTGCATGACGTAGGTACTACTTTTACCACTGCGTGACTACACGAATCTGAATTGTATAGCTGCACAACTATTGCCAGATAATTGATAATTACATTTACCTGTGGATTAATTTAACTGTTCAAAGTTGTCAACGTCATCAAATAAAATCTTATTCTCGATTTTCACAGATATTACAATGTGTGAATTGTAACTATATGTTGTTGTGTATTGATTTCGATATAAATAAACGTATACATGTTCATGAAACAAGACATGGTCGGAGAACTTTAATAGCCTAGTTTCTGTGGAAGGTTGTACGGACGTGAATCTGCGCAAGGGCGATAACTCGCCTACTTTTTTTTAACGAACTTCACAATGAGATATGTCATATGCACATGGTAAATGGCTCCATGCGCACGGGATCCCGTCTGAATGATGACAAACGTAAAACGACATGTTTAAACTAAAGGATCCATATTGAGCATAAGAACTTCAAAGGAGTTACGTTTATATGAATGAATTACAAAATGAATTTATACATGTAACCATATCACCTTACCTACCTACCTACCTACCTTAATAACGTGTATGCCGAATGGTTAACGACGTTGCGTTGTAAACCTTTGCCTCTCACCGCTGTTGGTTCGAATCCCACTGGGGACTCGACTTGTAAGTGAGAAAGTGTCGGTTCTTACGGATGACGGGAGGTGTACAGTACTGGTGGTTCTTCCTAGAAAATGTTGGTGGTGTGCCTCCACCACAAAATATCGGCCGTCATATATAACCTTACATGTGTTGAAAATGACTTAAAATACCATACAAACAAACAAACAAACAAATTAATAATGTATATGTAACCAAACCCACCATACCTACATGCATTATGAATGTATATGCAGCCCTAGTTCTGGTTCATGGCCCATTTGGCTAAAAATATTTTATTTATTTGTGTTGCTATCAATGTAGACATTCTGATCATCTTACCAGGCTCGTCCCAGCGAACGGTTTTGCTGTGAAAGGGCGATAGCCCGCCTACAATTATTCGAACTTTTCAAGGAGAATTTTAATGCGCGGTTGGTAAATGGCTCTCCCTGCACACGGGAGTGACAGCTTAACATCAGGAGGAATATGGCATATGTTCACAGTACATTGTGAGGTATTCGATCATGTATCAGTGTAACACTACATGTTCAAACAGAAAGATGCATATTGAGCATAATAACTTCAAATGATGTTCATATACAAGAAATAATTTTATATCAAACATATTACCATATCAAGAAATGGAAATAACTTCAATTAGGACGGAAAGCAATGGAGGTAATTTCGCGTACCTGAATAAAGATATAAACATACATAAGTCATTGACCCAATTCATATCATTTGTGACATCATTAACATCTTAAAACTGCCTTTGGCAACGTATTTTTTACTAGTTTGCTTCAGTTGTTCACTTTGATTTACGTAAACGAAAATGATTTATAATTATCGAAAGAAGTTTCAGAGATGAGCTATCGGGATCACTGCTTACCCTCCCAGATCAAAGATTCTTCGTCCTTCATCCATCCGTCATCGTTGTTAACGTTTGCTTTAAATATTTTCCTGAGTCCTGAGTAAGATAATTCATGAAAAACTGAAGCAAATAGCGTCTGCAGCCTTGAACCATTTTTCTTATGACGCTTTGATTATATTGCATTACAGATTTGAATTTTTATTTGCACTTCGCAAAAGTGAGGATTCATACTCATATTCTATGTCCTTTGTTTAATGATATTTTAAATAATGTATTATTTCTGTATGCTGAGATGTCCTTGATTATTGCTTCTGGAACAGTTGTATTCCTCTTTCAAGATAACTTTTCATACTTTTCATTCGTATTATTACTGTTTAATGTAAATGATTCACCTTTATGTCGATGTCGGTAATGAAATTGTCACTTTTATCACTGTTATCTTGCTGCAAACAATGTCGGCGGTGTCATGACAGCATGACTTGTTAGGTCAATGAAATAACTGATCTGGTAGTAAACGACTAATAAAACCATCACCCCGTTTATGGAATCTACACCTACAACAGTATATGTAAAGTGAATGTCACATAAAGAAAAAGAACGTTTGCCGAGTGCTTTAAGTCTGTATTATGATCAATGGTGGTACAAGACTTAGTCCCACTCTTTTGATTGCCAAGTTCGAATTTATCCTTTCACATTTAACTTATCTTGTAGATATCAACCTCAATGCGAATAGTTTGTATCGACCTGTCATTTTGACCACTTAAACAAAATGCATATGCTTGAGATTTTGTGTTGCAAATACGTTCTTTTTCATTTGCCCCATTTGATTATAGTCTAACCTCGTACAATCGTCATATATGATTATGTTATGTATCTGTCAGATCTCGCTCCTTGTAACATCAAAACAGTATTTACTTTGCTATTTCTTATACACAAAACGTAATACTACACATGAATATCAAATTTACATTATTAGAACAATAAACCGCAATAGTTCAAAGAGGCATTTTCAGTTTCAATAATTATATGTCAGATGGTTTTGTACTTTAACAATAAAACAAATGTTCATATCCCACAAAAGTGAACCTTATTTGAGAAGGTCAATGTTCAAATCACCAAAAATAAAATGTAGAAGGAGAATCATCAAAGACAATATTTATCAAAGGACGTTTTGAATTATCATTTTGCAACGCCCTGCATATGTAGTGGTTGACCCATTTGCATATCGCCAATGCACTTTCGTGCTTGATTGCGCGATGACCCGCCGTATTTTGAACTAATAATGTCTACCTAAATCGAGGCTTGTTGAGCCCCTAACGGTTTATTCTCTTGTTCCCCTGGCTTCTGTCAATTCATTGAGTTCTTACTTTGTTGCTTTCTATGCTGCTTTTTCATATCCATATATACATGATCATCTCGTGTAATGATGCCTAGCTTGTTAGAAGATATAGCCTTGTGGGGACTTGCTTATTTACACTGTACCGTTAAACAATAGCGTAAGAGTCAGGTTTGGTAAATCTATGGGTACTAACTGTGCGCACTTGTCGCAGTTTTGTTTGTATACTGCTATAAAAGAGATTTTTTGTTGAGTTGTCCCCTGCTAGCCAGAGAGACAGTATTGATGCGTTTAATAATACATTTTGGTGTCTAGATAACATATTAAATATTGATAATCCGTTCTTTGTTCATATGGTCACTAACATTAATCCACCCGAGCTCGCGTGGAATAAAGGTAACAGTTCGGATACTGCAGCAGCATTCTTCGACCTTCAACTCTCTATTTTTAATGATTAAAATCTATGATTAGGGCGATGACTTTAACTTTGACATCGTAATCCACATTTGGATGAAGATGTACCTCGTGCTACATCATTCAGGGTGTATATCTCCGAGCTCATTCGTTTTGCTAGAGTTTGTAATAATGTTAAGTACTTCAATAAGCGAAATCAGGTCATTACAAGTAAACTTCTTCAGCAAACTACGTAGATCAGTTTCAAAAGTATATCGCCTCAACGAAAACCTACTGCAAAAGTATAACATCAACCTGAAAACATTTCTGCCACTAGGAATATCACAACTTTTATTTTATGCAGGTCTATAAACTCAGAATTTAAAGAGATTTCGTGGGTTTTCTGACCATTTTACACAATTATTCAAGTTTTCCTTTTAGAAAAGGATACGACCCTTAGTATTGCAACGCACTTCATGTTAGTGGTTGACCCCCTCTACATTCAGTCATTAAGCTTCACTTTTATCTTGTGCGAAGGCTGGACAACCTCTTAGGACTCTATGATTGCGCCTGCTGAAACCTGGACAAAGGGAGGTAGGAGCATGAACCTTTTTCCCAAGGTGTTTTGGTCGTACCGTAGATTGATTTTATCTTTGGCTGCAACTGCTGTAGTTATTTAGTACAATTCTGGATACATCCGGAGAGTTTTCTAATTATCTTTGTGTATATAGCTTTACAGCTTTTATAACAACATTTAAGTGTAGCGTTTGCTAATTTCTCTTGATGTAGACTTCTTAGAGATTTCGTTTTGAGGGGATATACTTTTATTTACAATATTTTGTACGTTGTGCGTTGAAGATAGGATAATAGCGGGGTCACGTACACATGAAACCGATTGAAGCCAACCAGGAGGCCTTGTTGCCTACTGACCGCTCCAAGTCCGTCTTCACCACTTATTATGTTATGTATTGTCCTAACTACGGTGCCATTGTGTTTGATTGCTGTGGTTTCTATAGGAACGTTTGTCTCATTTTTGTAGAACTCTTCAGCGGCCTCTTTCCCACTGACCGTTCCAAGACGGTACTCCTGTTATTCACTTTTGTATTTGTGGTGTTTCATACTTTACTTCTATGTATCCATGTGGTTGATGTTTCCTTTAAATGTGTGATTGATGACTGGATAGGTAAATCTTTTTAGACATTTTTTAAATCTACTTTTAAAGAAAAAAAATCAAATCATCAAACATAACACGTAATTTTAGAGGAGCAATATTCCGATCTTTAAACATGAACTCAAAAGATCAATATTCAAATCAGCAAATATTCAACATTTAAAACACTAATACTAAGATCACCAAATATAACACGTTAACGAGGATCAATGTTCAGATCACCTATTATAAGAGTAAAAACAAAATTAAAGATTTAAAAATATGAAATATACCAGATGTCCCACACCTTACTTTCAAATATATATATATTACCATGTATTTGTTTGAATATTTTTGGTTGACTGCGTTCAGTGAAAGCTACATTTCCAGCATACTGACGTCATTTCGAACTTTCAAATTCATCACTGATATTCGGCAGGTGCCCTCCTGAGTTTTCAGGACTTCATCCGCTGTGCGGTAATTCGGTGTGCATATAATCCTAATACATTTAGGGATTCACGAACCTTTGGGGACACTTTTAAAACTACATAGAAATATAAAACACACATTTGAGGAAAGTTTGGTGCTTTTTTCCGGCGTGTCTAGATTGGGTCCTAAAACCTGGGTTTTGGTCCCTAGCTATATATGCAAATCACCTGACCGGACTACTTCTTCCCCCATAATTCCAAGCGTCAAACACGAGTATCGATCGAGGTCGAGAATGCATTTCCAGTTCGACTTTTGTATCTTATTTATGTATACAAAGAAACTATACGAGAACTTAAGAAATCAATGACTTTCTTGTAATGAGCACATGAAGGTACACATGCGTTAATATTAATCATCATATTGTGTACGATAATATATGTAACCTCCGCATATATACTTATATACAAAAATAGATACAATCATTGCAAAGTTATTTTTATTACTTTTTCCTGTTCATAATTTATTGCGTCACCTGCGTAGCATGGAATACACTCAGGGATCACTTTGTCCGCCGTCCGTCATTCGTCGTCGTCCGTCCATCGTTCGTTACACTTTAACCTGCAACCTAACAGTATCCATAACAAGAACAGTGTTTGACCTATGTTCATAAAGCACAACAAGGAATGTTGTTACACATGACCAATAACTCTGACTTTCATTTTGGCAGAATAATGCACCCCTTTTTTTTTTTTATAAAATTTTAACCTGCAACCTAACCAAGCTCATAACTGGTCATAACTTGAAAGGTATTTGATCTATGTTCATGAACTTTCACACACACATATTCACCTTACCACAATATCTTTCATTTCGGCAGTTATGCTCCTATTCATAAAACGTTAACCGGCAATCTAACCTGACTCACAACTTGGCAAAATATTGACCTATATATTTTAGAAGGCATATTTTGTAGACGTTTTATTTCGAGATTTTGCTCATTGCCAATCCCTCCGTACTTTAAAATACATCGGACAATTTGACAGGACAAATATTTCCCATTCACTTTAATCTGCATTGAGCACTTTCTAAATTTTATCTGTCGATACACCTTAATGCTATTTGTATTTATAATGGTAATCGGCTTTATCGCTTCACAAATCTAATTGGATTTTAAGATATGTATGTTTTAAGACTAGTTTTAATACCTGTGCAATGCAAATGTGTGTAAGACTTTCACATATTTAATGTATTTACTGTTTTAGTTAGGTTAATCAGTATTGCAAACTATATGTGTCGTTTATTGTTTACAAATTGTCATGCTTTGATCAAATAGCCGGCAAATGCATAATTTGTGTGTTGTAGAATGAATAATCATTTGCATGAACGCATCTTATATGTGTTAAATATTGATATTCTAGTATGTTTTATAGGTGTATTATCTTCACTAATTTAATTCAGCACTCATGCATGGAGTATTACATTCATGTCACGTTCTTACATCTGTGTTTGAAGGTCGGAAATAAATACATAGAAAGTGGATAGGGCATTCGCATGTTGGCGATTGTAAAGGTTATTTTCGAACTTTTCGGTTAGTATTGAGCAAGGGATTTGCTGATTGTGCATGATATTAGTGAATGGCTGGAATATGTATGCTAGGGTTATGTGCATCATTAGTCATGGTTGTTGACAATGGATATGAAAGGAAGTAGTACAGGTTACACTGGCAAATGCATTTTTGACATCAACAGTTCTGTGTGAAGTGATTTAACAACTATCATCAGATGCGTCACTCAAATGGACTATATGATGACGTCACTGATTGGCCGACAGCCATGTACATATAAGGTGTAGTAAACAGCAAAAACACAAGTATGTCAACAACAGTGATTATCGCCTGGATTCACTTTCGGGACATGGCAAACTTCATCTTAAACTGGGCGGAGCTAAAGCGAAAGGTAACCAATCACTGACTATTTTTCGTTAATAATAGCTGAATATAATTTACAAGCATTTATTAGATATTGTATCAAATAGACTGGAACAAATGAAGAAATAACATGTATGTTGGAGCGATGTGTTCAGAATATACGTTTTCGAAATGTACTCAGTATGTTGTTTAATGTTCATCGAGATGTGTTCAGTGTGTATGTTGTTTGAATGTGTTCAGTGTGTATGTTGTCGAGATGTGTTCAGTATGTATGTTGTCGGGATAGGTTCAGTGTGAATGTTGTTGGGATGTGTTCAGTGTGTATGTTGTTGGGATGTGTTCAGTGTGTATGTTGTTGGGATGTGTTCAGTGTGTATGTTGTTGGGATGTGTTCAGTGTGTATGTTGTTGGGATAGGTTCAGTATGTATGTTGTCGAGATTTGTTCAGTGTGAATGTTGTTGGGATGTGTTCAGTGTGAATGTTGTTGGGATGTGTTCAGTGTGTATGTTGTTGGGATGTGTTCAGTGTGTATGTTGTTGGGATAGGTTCAGTATGTATGTTGTCGAGATTTGTTCAGTGTGAATGTTGTTGGGATGTGTTCAGTGTGAATGTTGTTGGGATGTGTTCAGTGTGTATGTTGTTGGGATAGGTTCAGTATGTATGTTGTCGAGATGTGTTCAGTGTGAATGTTGTTGGGATGTGTTCAGTGTGTATGTTGTTGGGATGTGTTCAGTGTGTATGTTGTTGGGATAGGTTCAGTGTGTATGTTGTCGAGATGTGTTCAGTGTGAATGTTGTTGGGATGTGTTCAGTGTGTATGTTGTTGGGATGTGTTCAGTGTGTATGTTGTTGGGATAGGTTCAGTATGTATGTTGTCGAGATGTGTTCAGTGTGAATGTTGTTGGGATGTGTTCAGTGTGTATGTTGTTGGGATGTGTTCAGTGTGTATGTTGTTGGGATGTGTTCAGTGTGTATGTTGTTGGGATGTGTTCAGTGTGTATGTTGTTGGGATAGGTTCAGTATGTATGTTGTCGAGATTTGTTCAGTGTGAATGTTGTTGGGATGTGTTCAGTGTGAATGTTGTTGGGATGTGTTCAGTGTGTATGTTGTTGGGATGTGTTCAGTGTGTATGTTGTTGGGATAGGTTCAGTATGTATGTTGTCGAGATTTGTTCAGTGTGAATGTTGTTGGGATGTGTTCAGTGTGAATGTTGTTGGGATGTGTTCAGTGTGTATGTTGTTGGGATAGGTTCAGTATGTATGTTGTCGAGATGTGTTCAGTGTGAATGTTGTTGGGATGTGTTCAGTGTGTATGTTGTTGGGATGTGTTCAGTGTGTATGTTGTTGGGATAGGTTCAGTGTGTATGTTGTCGAGATGTGTTCAGTGTGAATGTTGTTGGGATGTGTTCAGTGTGTATGTTGTTGGGATGTGTTCAGTGTGTATGTTGTTGGGATAGGTTCAGTATGTATGTTGTCGAGATGTGTTCAGTGTGAATGTTGTTGGGATGTGTTCAGTGTGAATGTTGTTGGAATGTGTTCAGTGTGAATGTTGTTGGGATAGGTTCAGTGTGTATGTTGATGGGATGTGTTCAGTGTGTATGTTGTTGGGATGTGTTCAGTATGTATGTTGTCGAGATGTGTTCAGTATGTATGTTGTCGGGATAGGTTCAGTATGTATGTTGTCGAGATGTGTTCAGTGTGAATGTTGTTGGGATGTGTTCAGTGTGAATGTTGTTGGGATAGGTTCAGTGTGTATGTTGTCGAGATGTGTTCAGTGTGTATGTTGTCGGGATAGGTTCAGTATGTATGTTGTCGAGATGTGTTCAGTGTGAATGTTGTTGAGATGTGTTCAGTGTGAATGTTGTTGGGATGTGTTCAGTGTGAATGTTGTTGGGATAGGTTCAGTGTGTATGTTGTTGGGATGTGTTCAGTGTGTATGTTGTTGGGATAGGTTCAGTATGTATGTTGTCGAGATGTGTTCAGTGTGAATGTTGTTGGGATGTGTTCAGTGTGAATGTTGTTGGGATAGGTTCAGTGTGTATGTTATTGGGATGTGTTCAGTGTGAATGTTGTTGGGATGTGTTCAGTGTGAATGTTGTTGGGATAGGTTCAGTGTGTATGTTGTTGGGATGTGTTCAGTGTGAATGTTGTTGGGATGTGTTCAGTGTGTATGTTGTTGGGATGTGTTCAGTGTGAATGTTGTTGGGATAGGTTCAGTGTGTATGTTGTTGGGATGTGTTCAGTGTGTATGTTGTTGGGATGTGTTCAGTGTGAATGTTGTTGGGATGTGTTCAGTGTGTATGTTGTCGAGATGTGTTCAGTATGTATGTTGTTGGGATAGGTTCAGTATGTATGTTGTCGAGATGTGTTCAGTGTGAATGTTGTTGGGATGTGTTCAGTGTGTATGTTGTTGGGATGTTTTCAGTATGTATGTTGTTGGGATAGGTTCAGTATGTATGTTGTCGAGATGTGTTCAGTGTGAATGTTGTTGGGATGTGTTCAGTGTGTATGTTGTTGGGATGTTTTCAGTATGTATGTTGTTGGGATAGGTTCAGTGTGTATGTTGTTGTGATGTGTTCAGGGTGTATGTTCAGTATGTATGTTATTGGGATGTTTTCAGTATGTATGTTGTTGGGATGTGTTCAGTGTGTTTGTTGTTGGGATGTGTTCAGTATGTATGTTGTTGGGATAGGTTCAGTATGTATGTTGTCGAGATGTGTTCAGTGTGAATGTTGTTGGGATGTGTTCAGTGTGTATGTTGTTGGGATGTGTTCAGTGTGTATGTTGTTGGGATAGGTTCAGTGTGTATGTTGTCGAGATGTGTTCAGTGTGAATGTTGTTGGGATGTGTTCAGTGTGTATGTTGTTGGGATGTGTTCAGTGTGTATGTTGTTGGGATAGGTTCAGTATGTATGTTGTCGAGATGTGTTCAGTGTGAATGTTGTTGGGATGTGTTCAGTGTGTATGTTGTTGGGATGTGTTCAGTGTGTATGTTGTTGGGATGTGTTCAGTGTGTATGTTGTTGGGATGTGTTCAGTGTGTATGTTGTTGGGATAGGTTCAGTATGTATGTTGTCGAGATTTGTTCAGTGTGAATGTTGTTGGGATGTGTTCAGTGTGAATGTTGTTGGGATGTGTTCAGTGTGTATGTTGTTGGGATGTGTTCAGTGTGTATGTTGTTGGGATAGGTTCAGTATGTATGTTGTCGAGATTTGTTCAGTGTGAATGTTGTTGGGATGTGTTCAGTGTGAATGTTGTTGGGATGTGTTCAGTGTGTATGTTGTTGGGATAGGTTCAGTATGTATGTTGTCGAGATGTGTTCAGTGTGAATGTTGTTGGGATGTGTTCAGTGTGTATGTTGTTGGGATGTGTTCAGTGTGTATGTTGTTGGGATAGGTTCAGTGTGTATGTTGTCGAGATGTGTTCAGTGTGAATGTTGTTGGGATGTGTTCAGTGTGTATGTTGTTGGGATGTGTTCAGTGTGTATGTTGTTGGGATAGGTTCAGTATGTATGTTGTCGAGATGTGTTCAGTGTGAATGTTGTTGGGATGTGTTCAGTGTGAATGTTGTTGGAATGTGTTCAGTGTGAATGTTGTTGGGATAGGTTCAGTGTGTATGTTGATGGGATGTGTTCAGTGTGTATGTTGTTGGGATGTGTTCAGTATGTATGTTGTCGAGATGTGTTCAGTATGTATGTTGTCGGGATAGGTTCAGTATGTATGTTGTCGAGATGTGTTCAGTGTGAATGTTGTTGGGATGTGTTCAGTGTGAATGTTGTTGGGATAGGTTCAGTGTGTATGTTGTCGAGATGTGTTCAGTGTGTATGTTGTCGGGATAGGTTCAGTATGTATGTTGTCGAGATGTGTTCAGTGTGAATGTTGTTGAGATGTGTTCAGTGTGAATGTTGTTGGGATGTGTTCAGTGTGAATGTTGTTGGGATAGGTTCAGTGTGTATGTTGTTGGGATGTGTTCAGTGTGTATGTTGTTGGGATAGGTTCAGTATGTATGTTGTCGAGATGTGTTCAGTGTGAATGTTGTTGGGATGTGTTCAGTGTGAATGTTGTTGGGATAGGTTCAGTGTGTATGTTATTGGGATGTGTTCAGTGTGAATGTTGTTGGGATGTGTTCAGTGTGAATGTTGTTGGGATAGGTTCAGTGTGTATGTTGTTGGGATGTGTTCAGTGTGAATGTTGTTGGGATGTGTTCAGTGTGTATGTTGTTGGGATGTGTTCAGTGTGAATGTTGTTGGGATAGGTTCAGTGTGTATGTTGTTGGGATGTGTTCAGTGTGTATGTTGTTGGGATGTGTTCAGTGTGAATGTTGTTGGGATGTGTTCAGTGTGTATGTTGTCGAGATGTGTTCAGTATGTATGTTGTTGGGATAGGTTCAGTATGTATGTTGTCGAGATGTGTTCAGTGTGAATGTTGTTGGGATGTGTTCAGTGTGTATGTTGTTGGGATGTTTTCAGTATGTATGTTGTTGGGATAGGTTCAGTATGTATGTTGTCGAGATGTGTTCAGTGTGAATGTTGTTGGGATGTGTTCAGTGTGTATGTTGTTGGGATGTTTTCAGTATGTATGTTGTTGGGATAGGTTCAGTGTGTATGTTGTTGTGATGTGTTCAGGGTGTATGTTCAGTATGTATGTTATTGGGATGTTTTCAGTATGTATGTTGTCGAGATGTGTTCAGTGTGTTTGTTGTTGGGATGTGTTCAGTATGTATGTTGTCGAGATGTGTTCAGTGTGTATGTTGTTGGGATGTGTTCAGTGTGTATGTTGTTAGGATGTATTCAGTATGTATGTTGTCGAGATGTGTTCAGTGTGTATGTTGTTTGGATGTATTCAGTATGTATGTTGTTGGGATGTGTTCAATATGTTTGTTGTTGGGTTGTGTTCAGTATGTATGTTGTCGAGATGTGTTCAGTGTGTATGTTGTTTGGATGTATTCAGTATGTATGTTGTTGGGATGTGTTCAATATGTATGTTGTTGGGTTGTGTTCAGTATGTATGTTGGAGAGATGTATTCACTCAGTATGTATGCTGTTGAGATGTGTTTAGTAAATCTATATTGTCGAGATATAGTGGCTAGTATATGTATGTGGTCTAGATGTATTCAGTCTGTATGTGGTCTAGATGTGTTAAGTATGTATGTGGTCTAGATGTATTCAGTATGTATTTGGTCTAGCTGTGTTCAGTATGTAAGTGGTCCAGATGTGTTCAGTCTGTATGTGGTCCAGATGTGTTCAGTGTGTATGTGGTCCAGCTGTGTTCAGTCTGTATGTGGTTCAGATGTGTTGTGTTCAGTATGTATGTGGTCCAGCTGTGTTCAGTATGTATGTGGTCCAGATGTGTTCAGTGTGTATGTGGTCCAGATGAGTTCAGTCTGTATGTGGTCCAGATGTGTTCAGTATGTATGTGGTCCAGATGTGTTCAGTCTGTATGTGGTCCAGATGTGTTCAGTCTGTATGTGGTCTAGATGTGTTCAGTATGTATGTGGTCTAGATGTGTTCATTATGTATGTGGTCTAGATGTGTTCAGTCCGTATGTGGTCTAGATGTGTTCAGTCCGTATGTGGTCTAGATGTGTTCTGTCTGTATGTGGTCTAGCTGTGTTCAGTATGTATGTGGTCTACATGTGTTCAGTCTGTATGTGGTTCTAGATGTGTTCAGTATGTATGTGGTCTAGATGTGTTCAGTCTGTATGTGGTCTAGCTGTGTTCAGTATGTATGTGGTCTAGATGTGTTCAGTATGTATGTGGTCTAAATGTGTTCAGTATGTATGTGGTCTGGATGTGTTCAGTATGTATGTGGTCTGGATGTGTTCAGTATGTATGTGGTCTAGATGTGTTCAGTATGTATGTGGTCTAGATGTGTTCAGTCTGTATGTGGTCTAGATGTGTTCTGTCTGTATGTGGTCTAGCTGTGTTCAGTATGTATGTGGTCTACATGTGTTCAGTCTGTATGTGGTCTAGATGTGTTCAGTCTGTATGTGGTTCTAGATGTGTTCAGTATGTATGTGGTCTAGATGTGTTCAGTATGTATGTGGTCTAGATGTGTTCAGTCTGTATGTGGTCTAGCTGTGTTCAGTATGTATGTGGTCTAGATGTGTTCAGTATGTATGTGGTCTGGATGTATTCAGTATGTATGTGGTCTGGATGTGTTCAGTATGTATGTGGTCTAGATGTGTTCAGTCTGTATGTGGTCTAGATGTGTTCAGTATGTATGTGGTCTAGATGTGTTCTGTATGTATGTGGTCTAGATGTGTTCAGTCTGTATGTGGTCTAGATGTTCAGATCCTCCTGGCTGCCAAGATTTTTGACTAATCAACCCTGCTTGAACAATCTTTTTAAAGTATCGCCCAAACATCATTTCTGTGAAATCATTTTGAAAATATCTTTTTTCATATAGAAATATCGCAAAAATAAACCCCGACGAATCAACCCGGCTTGAACAATCTCGGTAGAGTGTCACCCAAACATCATTTCTGTGAAATTATTTTGAATACATCAAGCGGTTTCAGACGAGAAGATTTTTTCCATATATAAATATAGCAAAAATAAGCCCTGCTCCCTGGCGGCCATGTTTTTTGACGAATCAACCCGGCTTGAACAATCTTGATAGAAGGTTTTCCTGAAACTATTGAAATCGACCCAGTAGTTTTAGAGAAGCATATTTTTAAAGTTGTCTAGCTTTTTTCCTTTTGGTTGCCATGGCAACCAGAGTTCTGCATGGATATGTATAGTTTGAACACTCTTGAGAGAAGACCACCTAATGATCATTCCTGTGAAGTTTCGTCAAAATTGGCCAAGAAGTCTCAGAGGAGAATTCGTCTGAAGCAATTGTGGAGTCACGGACGGACGACGGACGAAGGGCGATCACAATAGCTCACCCTTAAGCACTTTGTGCTCAGGTGAGCTAGCATCTTGATTCAAATTTGACGTCCAGGCACCATGAAATGCACAGTAGAATATACATCCTTTACTCCAACGTCAGTTGTGATGAAGCCATGTAAGGCAGTCTGGAATTGCCAAACGGAATGTAACATAATTCAATCAGGCATCGTCCAATATTTATTGAAGAGCTTCCGATGGTAAACATTCCGGCCACGAAATCGCTACGTTTAAAACATTCTCGCCTCTCACACATACGGGTTCGAATCCCACTGGGTGCTCGACATGTAAGTAAAAAAAATGTCGTTTTTTACGGATGGCGGGAGGTATACAGTACTGGTTAATACCTTAAAATGAGATGAAAATGACTAAAACACCATTCAGCCATCTAATCAATATGTATTGAGCCCTCGGCTGGCAAAACCATACAAGCTGTGCTATAAAACACCAGGAAGCAGACGTGATAAATGTGAACACATCAAATCTGAAAAAAAAACATTTCTTACACAGCCGAATTAATAAATGAATCTGCAGGACAAATGTTTATGGTCGTCCCAAAATAATTTCGTCCCAGAATGTACTAAAAGTAGATATAAAAGTCGAACAGGCAATGATGAAAACACGTGATAGAGGAACATATATATATCTAAAGTTCACGGAAATTGTCCATTGAAGGTTATTTTAGTATTTGTTTTTATGTAAGGTTTGGTTTGTAATTCTGGGTTTGTTAAGGAATATGCATACTCTTTTAAAAGTATTCCATAGTGATGTGTTGTAGCCATAGTGATGTGTTGTAGCCATAGTGATGTGTTGTAGCCATAGTGATGTGTTGTAGCCATAGTGATGTGTTGTAGCCATAGTGATGTGTTGTAGCCATTTAGTAGAAGTCAGTGAATACACGGTGCAAAATGTCATTGTTCCGAGGAGAAACCTTGTTCCTTTGAGCAGATGCATTTTTATCACATAACGTCCCTTGTTAGCAGTGTCGAACACCCATGTAATATTTTGTTGTATGACACACGTGTAATACAACCTGGAACGATTTTGATTGGAGTTAAACCTGTAACACTACGCAAGATTATTAACTGAAACTATTTTATTTATTACAAATTCACCCAGATCAGAGTCATAAACTTACTATTTGTGACAGCTTATAAAAAATAATGCACGTTATACAAAACATTGCTGTTGGTTTGTTAAAAAGTTGGCGTAAACTGCTATTTTATAAAGAGGTAAAACACGAACTCTTTTTATACGCAACGTCATGTGTGAGACGCGACGTTACGACGTCACATATTTTATGACGTTTTGGCGCTAAAGTGTGTCTGACGTCGTGGCGGTTCTATGTCCATCTGAATTAATTTTTACTAATTTGATTGCAATGTTATGTGATAAAAAGGATCTTAAACTTGTTCCCATTCCATATAAGATTTATGAAACTCGTTATGAATTATTTTTATTTTAACTCGCTCGTTAAAATTAAAATAATTCATAACTCGTTTCATAAATCTTATATGAAATGGGAACTCGTTTAAGATCCTCTATGCACTGTTAACCATTAAACACAAGTTCTGCAAACAATACATTAGGACATTTACAAACAAATAACAATGTCAATAAGCTATGCACAAATAAACAACTCTAGTTACTGAATATATGAATTACACGCGTATAGCAATGTGAGATCCTTTTGCCTATCGTACCATCACTATTATGCATGTCAAACCGTTCCTTTAATAATGAAATGTTTTGCGTGACACTTATTTCATTGAAATATGAAGTAAATATGTGACGTTATTTGCATACCTCTTATTTGAGACGAGCCATGCTATATAAGGAGCTCATAGTTATCAATAGGTGATATCACTTCGGCAGTGACGAGTAGTCAGCCTTGAAAAAAGCAATTTATTCAGAAATGTGATTTATGTTGGGGTTGGTTGTGCAGAAGGAAGGATAAGAAAATAGGTGGGCTGTGTTTGCTTTAAGCTTTTGTGGAATTTTGTGTCTGTTCGGCACACTCAGTTTGTCTGGTGCGTTGTAAGGACTATTAAAATAAGGTATTTTAGTTAACTGTATTTTTTAGTTATTGTCTAATTTGATAACATATTGAGTTAATTTTAAACTTCTCTCGGCATATATAACTTTAACTTAATTATTGTTAATGTGTTTAAGGATCTGTGTGATGTATAATGTTAAAATCGCATTACAGCATTATTATGTGTACATTATTTATGTTATATTTTCAGTACACACGTGTATATAAAAAAAACGCTGCATTATTGACTGCAGTATTTTTTAATTTTAAACAAATGATGTATTTTAGTAAACTTTAAAGGAAGTAATAGCTAATTATCGAAATAAGAAAAAGAAGTGAGTGTGTTCGTGCGTATGTGCGTTTTTGCGTGTGTGTGTGTGTGTGTGTGTGTGTGTGTGTTTAAATGTCAATCATGGCTTGTGTACTTGTAAACATATTTTATAGTTACGCTAAGATGATCATTTATTAAAGTGCAATGCAGATTTAGTACAACTTTACACTTACAACCTAATTGCGTTAAGTGTCTATTTCCGTTTTAACTGAGAGTAAAGATTTATGTAAATATATATTACCGTGCATTGGGTAGTATAGAATCATCGGTAGTAAAGAATCACTTTCTGTATACATTTCCAGATTTGAAGATATATCAATTAAGCATACATTTATGCAGCAGCGAAATGATTTGGTGGATATTTCCCTGCAAAATATATTACTAAGTGCAACACCTCGCAGAAAGAAATGATTCTTTACTACCCGAATGAAGTGTGTTTTTGAAACGAAAATGTCATATTGTCACAATAAACTGAGATATAAATATTTGCTGTTTATAACAAATGTTAGGGACAAAAGTCAAAATGTAATCGTCAAATAAGTTAACTTATTAAAGTTTGGCACTTCTAGGGATACAATGAGATTATATAAATACTCTATTGGTGCAACAGAAGCTATTAAAATAATCCACTGTTATAGGACAAACAATTCAGAAATTTTGCTATTGTACAACTAAAAGGGTCAATCTAAATCAGAAACAAAATAGAAATGTTCCTTTCATTTTAAGTTTAGACGTTTTACCCAAAATTTTCCTTTGATTCAATGTACTTTTATGTACACCATTTAGTCAATTTGGGCGCTGAAAAAAAGATAATAGCGAGGCTGTGTACATACAAACTCGATTTAAGCTAGCCAGTAAGCCATATTGCCTACTGACCTTTCCAAGTCGGTTACCCTGTCTTCTCCACTCTGTGTGGTTTTATGTAATATTTCATTTGCTCTTGGTTGTACTTTGAGGATCTGCGGTGCCATTGCCTTTGGTTGCTGTCGTTTCTATCGGACCATTTTTCTCATAACAGTACCTGTAATGACTTATTCACATAACTGCTAGGCATTTATTCAGACTGAACATAGCAAATGAGTTTTATAAATGTGTTTATCCGTTTATCTTATTGGGATAAAATGCCTAACGCTATGTTGAGTTGTTTAGTAAAAGTTTAGTTTATTTCAGTGTCACGTATAAAACACAAACCCTTTTACAAGGGATTTATTAAACTTCACCATTTCGCCATAAGTCGATGCTAACTGGCAAATATACCATTCGCCAGCTACTATTAGTCTTCTCAAATCAGTCCCTGTTAAACAGCGACTGTCATCTAGAAAGCCTGTCACACCTACTGTATATATTAATGTCATTTAATCAAATGCATACAGATACAGTTATGAAACTACTAGTAGGTGTGTGTCCAAACTTTACTCTTTTGACTGTTACTTGTGATGCGCAGGCTTCATAACCGCTTCTCCCAACTAAATTCCATTTTGTTTATTTCGCTCTTCGGGGCATAGCATTTTATTAGATACTGGGACCATACGCCGCTGGACATGGAATAATGGAAGCAAATATAGCATGCCCACCGCCATATGCATGCCATCTTCGGGATGGTTAAACATCTGTACTATATTGATTTTATGAATATTGAGTTCTGCTCAACCCGGGGCTAGTTGGCTTTAACGGTAGCAAGCATATTTCACTACCGTTCATGAACAGTCTCAATCAGACTGCGATATTTCGTATTTATCGTGTTCGGCCGTTTCCAAAGGTCCACCCTCGTACTCGTTTTTATAGTGTAATGCACTTTTACTTTTATAAAGTTTTTTTTATATTATGTAAAAAACCTGGTTTATAGTAAAATGGTACACAATGATTATATTATTATCATATCATAAAACAGAGATTTATGACCGGTTTTTCATATTTTTTTTTTTATTTAAACGTTTATTGTAAACAATATTTCGAGACTTTAGTTACTAACGTAATTCATTATTCGATTGGCCGAGTGGTTAACGTCTCTGACTTGAAATCACTTTCCCCTCACCGCTGTAGGTTCGATCCCTCAGGGGCCTAGGAATCTTTATGTGAGGAAGCTATCCAGCTGGCTTGCGGAACGTCGGTGGTTCTACCCAGGTGCCCGCCTGCGCACGAAAATTGCTTGGAGGGGCACCTGGGGTCTTCCTCCACCAATGGAAGCTGGAAAGTCGCCATATGACCTTAGCTGTTGGTGCGACTATAAAATCCAATTCAAATTCAATTCAATTCATTATTCGATTACGGTATTTTATATGTGAGATGTCAGGCATGGAGAGATCAACGTTTTTATAATTTGCCTAAGGCTATTGATTACTGTATTTTAGTGTATGTAAAGATAGCGATAACCTGATGATTTATGACCTTATTGAGAATTATTGATTTATGGAATACTTGTGTTGGAGTGGTCCAGCTTTACTTGTATCCGGCATTTGAGTGTGTGTGTGTGTAGTTCTAAGGTTTATAGTCGCTCCGCCTTTTAGCAAATTGGACGTCCTAGAGGTATAGGTACAATTGAGTTGACACTGTGCTGTGCTAGTTGTATACCAAATGTGTTACATGTACACTGGTCCGTCATTAAACAATTCGCAATGTATAGGCTTTGATTTTAAAGAAACTAACCTGCAAAATAGCTGTAACATTACACTACAAAACCATTTATCAAAACTCTATCCACGTTTTCAGGTCATATAATACTGTATATATGTGCCGATTAAAAGTGTAGGATTTTTCACGGGTTCTTCAAATACATGAATTATGATTTGGTAACTCTTAATTCAGCGCTCCAGTTTTGGGGTTTGGCCTGGCTGGTTAAAGCAGTTTCTATTGTTTCTATCGAGTTTGGATTCTCAAAATATGTAAATAATATATATACCTCGTCGTCAGTAAGTTTAGAAACAGTGTACATATGTTGTAATATTTGACTTTTGTCGGCGGGATAGCTACCTGTATCCATGGTGTTACAGGGGTCGATTAAGGTCGAAGTATCCGAAGTAATTGACTTGGTTCTATTGCAGTTGTATCATATGTGTAAGAGTGATCAAACGTGGGTATATCCCAGTTTATTGACTTTGTTCTATGGTAATTCACTATGTATTGTTGTAGCAGCTTTTGATTATTATCCAAAATCATCAAATTACCTACCTTTAAGGTTTCCATAGCATCCATAAAAGAGTATTACTTGTCACAATGTGAAACTGTTTACAGTAATATTTAGTACTCAGTGAAGCGTGCTTAAAACATCAAACATTGTTTAATTAAAGCGCTGTTCAAGCTGTCCTACGCCCTCAAAATCTGGCCTATGGTAATACCAGCAAAAAAATGGGGTACATTTTTTTTTTTGGTGAGTATAGAACACATCGTATTGTCTAGGTTGGTCAAACAGATGTAGTCGTCTCCTACTAAATCACGTTGGTCTATCTGATATATTATCACATTAAACAAAATGTCCAGTGGTCCGTCTTTTGTAATTGTCCACCAATAAATCACTACGTTTCTATTTGAGTTATATACTTAGTATCGTATTTATCACGGTGACGAAACCACTTGACTTTTTGATCAGGTTCACGGCAAAATTTCATCTAAAAAGATCTTGATTCAGGTAAATGTTTGCGTCACAGCATTCTTAATATTTAATTAATTTTGTTCAGCTGAAGCGCGCCTACCCCTGCAAAGTGGGCTATTTCTTCCGCCGCAAACATTAATTCTGATTCAGCTAGTACTTTCTGAAATTAGCCTTCCCATAATTTTGGAAATGCTTAGAGGGTATATAACTTGGCGGGGAATTCTTTATTTACATCGTCCCGGTCTCTTCGAAAGACAGTATGTAAGAGTGGGGTTTGGTGACCCTAGAACCCGATTTAAGCGGCCTTTTTACCACTGACCGTAGTTTAAACATTTATTTTGCATCGATTGTAACGAAAGCTCTATGCACTTATTTGAATCACTCTCGATGTCTTTCTGGGTAGAACCAGTACTAAGCAATGCAGATAAAGTGTCTTGCTCAGGGACACAACGCATATGGCAATGGCGGGAATCGAACCCAGGACTTTTGGATCGTGGGTCCAACGCTCTACCACTAGACTACAGCGCTCTACTGACCTTGATACCCATATTGCCAATCATGTTATGTTTGTGTTGTCACATACTATGCCTCTTTTTCTCATTGTTCTGTTATTGTTGTTTGTTTTGTATGCACGTTTTAATGAAATTGATCAGGAAAAGGATGTCAAATAAAGTACTGAATTTAAAAATATATAGTTTGTATACTTTCAAATAAAGATTGAAATTAATAATTTAATGTAAATTGCTTTTTCATGACTTTCGCGTGCTTGTTTCTGTGTTTTGTGGTTGACTGTCCTCCTTGAATGCTACTTTCCCTGTCCGATCTTTTTATATTTCTTCAGGTTGGACACATTCATATAATTACAAAGATCCCTTGTTCTTCTTGACAGTTCACATTGTCAAGGTTGTCTAGATGTAGTGGTTACAAATTTCAGATTCAAAATATCATTTAAAATATTTTTGAATTTCATGACCATCAAGGTGTTATTGCACACTGCCGAACTTGTATATATTGTCTTCTAATGGCGTCTTATATATGAGTTATATATGAGCGGATTTATAAAGTATTGTATTTCTAGTATATTTATATAAAGGCGTTTTTGTTCGTGCCAGATATATCAGAACCTTTGTATTGACAGCAATTGTATATTTAAGTATACATCATAAGATTTTACAAAAGAAAACTGCCGGGGTTGCGTAATCTGATCATGCACACTAATTGTCTTGTAACTATCATGGACACTAATGCGTATTTTATTCATCAAAAGAAGGAAGAACGAGTATTAAATAAAAAGTACGTATGTCCGTATTCTTCGTACCATTATGTATAAATGTTTTTATTATATACTTCCCAGTGAAATAGTGGATTGTATGGTTAGAATACACCTTATATTCTCATTATTTATATGTGTGTATGTAAGCGTTTATTTATATATTTTCACAGTGAGAATATCACGGCCGGATAAAATGGAACTACTTTTTCCTACATTTGCTTAAAACAGTCACAATTCGTGTCAAAGTTTAGAACTATATTCTATGCGCACTAAATATATGTAAATCGCCTCACGCGCTGTCGTTACTATATTTATCCGCAAATACGTTAAAGGGGAACTGTTGGAACGAAACGTATTTTATAATAAAGAGTATATAATAAATAGAAAATCTGTTGGTTTTTCGTGAATATAGGATTTATTTTCATCTCGAAGTGAGAAAACTTATATAATTTATATACTTATATACGTTTTCTCACTTGGATGAAAATAAATCCCATATTCACTCCAAACCAAAAAATATCCTCTATATATTGATGTTGTATGTCATCAGTTGTCGAATAATGCTGTCTGACCTTCGTTTCAGGCTATAATAGTATAATATTAATGCTAATCTTAAAATATACCAAGGCTGTTTATTCGTCCAAGGGTATCGTTTATTATCTTATAAATATATTGTCTAATGATCCATGGACCAGATGAAGGCTTTTCGATGTACTTGTAGAGTAGACTTTAATTGTACCCCAGAGCTCTACATGGTGTTTAATCTAAGGGGAAATTGACTTTGCTCTGTGCGAGTTGTATACCGAATATGATAGACAGTTTGCTAGAGTGATCGACTTTAACTGTTAAGTACAAGCGTATTAACTTTGTTTAGTGTGAGTTGTATACTGGAGTTGTTAGATAATGTTTTGTTTGTTTGTTTGTATGATGTTTAACGTCATTTTCAACACATGTAAGGTTATACATGACGGTCGATTTTTTGTTGTGGAGGCCGACCACCCACTTTTCCTGGGTAGAACCAGTACAGTACACCTCCCGCCATCCGCAAGAATTAGATATTGTGCTAGAGTGTGCGAGTTAAGTTACAGTTTATGTTGAATCCCAAGCTATTGACTTTGTTTTATGCGAGTTGTGCACCAAATATGCTAGATATTTTGCCAGAGTCGTCGACATTTGTTATATCTCTTGACACTGATAAAGCCAGAGGTTTTTAGTTTTTCGGTTCTCAAAACCTCCAACCCAAAGTTTTGCAAAAAAGAAAAAAAAAGAAAAAAGTTTTCGTTATTAATTATTTAGTCGCTCATTTCAAACAACCAAATTATCATGTTTAAAAATTAACGTAAATCAGAAGTTCATGTTATATAAATTTGTTCTGGTCCATTTTATGTTCTACAATGTGACTAACACCATTACAAGATACACACTTATAAAGGTTCAGATTTTTTTAAAACAAATCCCCCCTCCTGTGGAACTTTTTCCGAAAAAAATCAGAAAACCAAAAAAATGAAAAAATAACTCTGGCCTAAGTACACGTATTATAAAACAGAATGCGTGAAGTGTTGTAGTAAAACTTCGCATGACACATGGGATTATCCATCAAACAAAACTTAGTTTCTAAGGTTGTCACAGCTGAGCAATATCAAACCTCAAAATATCACTACCTTCTTGCGTAACGTTACCTGGCCGTTTTTTATTAAAGATAACAATACAACTAAAACACTGTATCATTGTTGATCATGTCTGTCCTGTTTTGTATTTTGGATGGAGGGAGGTTTTATACGGTGGCATATTTCTGCCACGAGATAGCTAGATAATTTATCGTATATTTTTCGCGATAATGTTACTTTTTCTCTTGAATTTTCAACAATTGTATCGAACAAAACTTGCTGCGATACTGCCCACTTCTGTAATCACGTTAGCATAATAGTTAACATTTGAAATTTTGTTTTCGTAATAATTCTGACTAATTATCATGAAAATTCTCGTTACTATCTCGTAAATATTTAATTTAACTCAATAACAGTATTTATCGCGAAACCAGAACTATCATGATCAGTATTATCGCGGCATTTAACAAGATAACTGAGATTTTCGTGAAAATTCAATCACTATCTCGAAGAAAGCATGATACGGGTATCGTGATAATTCTCTAGAAACCAGAATCATGATGGCAGAAGTGGGCATTAGCGTGGCATTTAACATGATAACTTAAAGAATTTGAGATAATTTATCTTACAAATTTTATAAGATTTTCGCGAAAATTCATTATTATCTCGAAAAATACATGCTACTATCTCGATATAATCATGATAAATATCTAGCTATCAGGTGGCAAAAATATGCCACCATAGTTTTATAGTACTTGTTTTACCCAGGTAAAATGAAGTGGTCTGTTTCTACCATACAAAAAAAGTATCGTCATATACGGCCTAACATATGCTAACAACACTGTTTTTGTGTGTTTAAAGTAATTTTCTTTAAATATTTCCAACATTTCTAATAAAGTTTAAGTGGATTCTCAAATTAAATTAACATTTTAAATTTAATACATATGGAATATAACATTCCAGGATGTTTGATAACCACGTGCTGTTTTATGGCAAATACGTTATAGATATATTTTATCATGCATAACGCGTAGACGAAACCTTCACTCTATAGTTATTTAGTAATACAAAAGTATGTGTAATCATGTACATTTACCTTACATGATGAATGGGCTTGGTAATGGGTTTGATAATAGAAAATAGTGGATGAAATCCTCCCCTTAAACGTGCATAGTTACACCTACGCAAAACCGGTCCCTGTCTGTCGTTTTATGTAATCAATAGTTAACTACTTATGAAAGAAAAGGATTAAATGATCATAACTCTATCTAAACGCATACATGCTTCATTTCGTTCTCTGACAGGTCTTATTTCATTCCGTATTACACAAGAAGCCCAATTTCGACTGAAAGAAGTGTTTGACATGCAATATATATCAGTAATATCTAGCGATTCAAGTATGTGGATTAATGTTAACTAAACGAAACAGCCTTACGTTTAAATAAAAGAAAACATGATATGCGTACCATTTAAGTGTTGGCGCGAACTACTTCACCCGCATTTGGAGGTTTTATTTTACAACTTTGTGGTATTTTAAGAGGATGTTATATCAGTCACTGTCTTGATTCATTACCGCTGGGTAGAGCGCTGACTATAGTGCAAATCAAGTTTCATATAAGGGTATGTTTAAATTTAATTTTCAGAGAAGTACTTGACAACTGATGCGGATTTATTACATTTCTTTATCTCTTTTGTTTTTTATGGAATGCGTGATTGCGTTTAGCTATTTTTCAGAGAATTGAATTGAATTGAATGTTGTTTAACGGCTCATCAACACAGTACAGGTTATTTAGAGCCGCCCCAGAGAGAGGGGAAGAAGAATAACACACGTTCTGTATTAATGTTAAAGTGCACACATATGTTTTTCAGAGAAGGATGGCTGAAGCGGAGGTACAAAGATGTATGGACTGGTTACTTGATCAGAAGGTACGTATTAGAGATACAACGATGTATGAACCGGTTACTTGATCAGAAGGTACGTATTAGAGGTACAACGATGTATGGACCGGTTACTTGATCAGAAGGTACGTATTAGAGGTACAACGATGTATGGACCGGTTACTTGATCAGAAGGTACGTATTAGAGGTACAACGATGTATGGACCGGTTGATGGATCAGGAGGTTCGTATTAGAGGTACAACGATGTATGGACCGGTTACTTGATCAGGAGGTTCGTATTAGAGGTACAACGATACGTATTAGAGGTACAACGATGTACGGACCGGTTACTTGATCAGAAGGTACGTATTAGAGGTACAACGATGTATGGACCGGTTACTTGATCAGGAGGTTCGTATTAGAGGTACAACGATGTATGGACCGGTTACTTGATCAGAAGGTACGTATTAGAGGTACAACGATGTATGGACCGGTTACTTGATCAGGAGGTTCGTATTAGAGGTACAACGATACGTATTAGAGGTACAACGATGTACGGACCGGTTACTTGATCAGAAGGTACGTATTAGAGGTACAACGATACGTATTAGAGGTACAACGATGCTTGATCAGAGGTACGTATTAGAGGTACAACGATACGTATTAGAGGCACAACGATGTATGGACCGGTTACTTGATCAGAAGGTACGTATTAGATGTACAACGATGTATGGACTGGTTACTTGATCAGAAGGTGATTATACGAGGTTCAACGATGTATGGACCGGTTACTTGATCAGAAGGTACGTATACAAGGTACAACGATGTATGGACCGGTTACTTGATCAGAAGATTCGTATTAGAGATACAGCGATGTATGTACCGGTTACTTGATCAGAAGGTACGTATTAGAGGTACAACGGTGTATGGACCGGTTACTTGATCAGAAGGTTCGTATTAGAGGTACAACGACGATGTATGGACCGGTTACTTGATCAGAAGGTACATGTTAGAGGTATAACGATGTATGGACTGACTGCTTGATCAGAAGGTATGTAATAGAGGTACAACGATGTATGGACCGGTTACTAGATCAGAAGGTACGTATACTAGGTACAACAATGTATGGACTGGTTACTTGATCAGAAGGTACGTATTAGAGGTACAACGGTGTATGGACCGGTTACTTGTTCAGAAGGTACGTATACGAGGTACAACGATGTATGGACCGGGTACTTGATCAGAAGGTATGTATTAGAGGTACAACGGTGTATGGACCGGTTACTTGATCAGAAGGTACGTATACGAGGTACAACGATGTATGGAATACGAGGTACAACGATGTATGGACCGGTTACTTGATCAGAAGGTACGTATACGAGGTACAACGATGTATGGACTGGCAACTTGATCAGAAGGTTCGTGTTAGAGGTACAACGATGTATGGACCGGTTACTTGATCAGAAGGTACTTATTAGAGGTACAACGGTGTATGGACCGGTTACTTGATCAGAAGGTACGTATACGAGGTACAACGGTGTATAGACTTGTTACTTGATCAGAAGGTTCGTATTAGAGGTACAACGGTGTATGGACCGGTTACTTGATCAGAAGGTACGTATTAGAGGTACAACGGTGTATGGACCGGTTACTTGATCAGAAGGTGATTATACGAGGTTCAACGATGTATGGACCGGTTACTTGATCAGAAGGTACGTATACGAGGTACAACGATGTATGGACCGGTTACTTGATCAGAAGGTACGTATACAAGGTACAACGATGTATGGACCGGTTACTTGATCAGAAGGTTCCTATACGAGGTACAACGATGTATGGACCGGTTACTTGAGCAGAAGGTTCGTATTAGAGATACAACGATGTATGGACCGGTTACTTGATCAGAAGGTACGTATTAGAGGTACAACGATGCATGGACCGGTTACTTGATCAGAAGGTACGTATTAGAGGTACAACGATGTATGGACTGGTTACTTGATCAGAAGGTACGTATTAGAGGTACAACGATGTATGGACTGGTTACTTGATCAGAAGGTACGTATATATGAGGTAGAAAGAAGCGTATATCGAAGAGGCTGTACACATACTTAAGGTACGTATAATTGAAGAAGTGCAATGATATGTTTGAACTGGTTACTTAATCAGGAAGTCGTATATTGTACAACTCTATATGGATTGGTTATTTGAACAGAAGGTACGTAAACTGAAGCGGAGGTACACTGTTGAATGGATTAGTTGCTTCATTAGAATGTACGTAATTTCAAAATCGATTCGATATGAACTAAGTTTTTGTGGTTTCAAACGCCTTCTTGTTTTAGCACTGATTAAATTAAAGCTTGTTAAAACGAGTAGGCACTTTCTTTACTGCGATGTTATCAAGTTATAATTGGTTTTTACTCGGTTTCAGACTGACTACGAGAACTCGAGTTTTGGCAGTAACAAACGTTCGGTGAGCGATGCGACGCGTCTTCATTCAAAGAACAGATCTAAACTAGCAGAGTACGGAAGCAGTATGGACAAGTTAACAAAGAAGCATGTAAGTAAACTCTGCTTTCCCTTCGTCGGTTGATACAAGGAAGTGTCATTTACGATTTAACGATGGCTACACTTATCTGTTTCCCCACAAGTATACGAGCGGTTTCATGTCTATGTGCCGACGCCTATGATAACTGTCATGGACCGCAGCAATATATTAAATGACGCGTTTTGTATATATCGTTCAAATTGCTATAACATGTTAAATTAATATCATTGTCGCACAATTAGCATTGTTCGGAAATAAAATAGGATTCGTTCAATAGTATATAATTATATTTGTATATTGGGTTTGACGATTGTTTTCGTGTTTTATTTTCCTTTATTGATATATTGTCTATATGTGTTTTTATCTATTTACCGCGACGGTGGCGTATTTGTAGAGCGTCCGAATCGCATGCGGGAGGTCGAGTTTTCGATCCAGGGCCACGTCACACTACTGACTGTACATACAAATGGTACTAGTAACTGGCTTGCTTGACGTTCAGCATATAAAGGGTAGTTCCAGGACAGGTCGTCCAGGTGTCAGTAAATGTGACTGGGGTTGCTTTTTCATGTCATGTGTCTAAGGCGAGGTGTTTCACTGAAGCAGCACCATACAAGTCAGCACTGACCTCTGCTACAATTAGACACCGGCGTGATATGTCTGAACTATTAAAAGCGACGTTAGAAAGTTACAAACATGTTTTATTTTATTTATAGAGATTGAACGGTGAAGAGCTACACGAGTTGTATGGTACATACCAGACTGTACAGGTACGTTTTATACTTATAGAACTGAACTGAATTGGATTTTATAGTCGCACCAACAGCTAAGGTCATATGGCGACTTTCCAGCTTCCATTGGTGGAGGAAGACCCCCGGTGCCCCTCCGGGCAATATTCGTGCACGGGCGGTTAATATAATAATAATAATAAACACTGTACGAATGACATAAATGTCTAGGTGTTTCAGAGTTGTCTGCCGTTGTCAAGTATATTAAATGAGCATGTATTATATCAGGATAATTAGACCCATCACGGCTGTTATAACTAATTCATTGTATTGACACAGTTAAATTGGCGCCCAAGGTAATTACAATAACAACTATTTGGGCAATAATTGTATCTGTAATACCGGTATACTACTTAAATGTTGCCGCTTCCCGTTAGTTTTTCTATATAACTTGCATATATTTATATGAAAACCATTAATACGCATTTGAATATTACTAATTTGTATATTGTATAATATATAGGACTGTATAATAAAGAGAACTTGAACACTCCAAATGTTATTACCTTTTGTATGATTATTAGCTAGCAGGTGTTATCTTAAAGGTAAACGCGGCAGTCTTGAAGTTTATCAATAATTGAAATTAGTGTCACATTGTAATTAGTCAGTAGCATTTCACCTGCATGCATGTAATTAAAATGGAATTGTTGGTTTCCTTTTTCCCCCCGTCTTATTCTACCATAGGTTTATCTATCATTACGTGGTCCGAGTATTAACTTTCATACCCCATCCAACCCATTCAAGAAGCGAAAACGGGGTTTGCCGGGGTATGAAATAAACCTTAATTTCGGCTTACCTTTTCAGTATTTATTAAAATGTTTGCATATTGTAAAATTCATAATTTTAATAGGTAATTTTAAACAGGTTATCGCATTTTTTTCCAGTAAAAAATGTTTTTTATTGTGGAAATATCCGTTATAAAATCATGCTAATATAAGCTTTCCCATCTCTTAATGGAATTAAAGCGGGACGACGTAATGTTATTGGTCAAATATAAGTAACAGTTAATAACACGCAAACACAATTTGCTTTAAACTATTCTTATAATTAATGATGGAATAAATGCAAGTTATAAAGAAAATCTAACGGGACGCCGTGAGTTTTTAAAATGTCAAGATTGCCGTGTGTCCCTTTAAAATAATACCAAAGAATCGACCTGCCACTGCAAATGCTTAATGCATATGTACCTCAAAATTGCCATGTGTCCCCGTAGAGTACATTTCTCCAGTGATTTAACCCATAACCCGCTAAGCACGACTATAATAGCCTTTGTGTCCATTGTAAACCCAGATCAGCCTAACTCGCTGATCTAACTCGCAGGCTGATCTGGGTTTACAATGTCCGGCTGCTGATCAGTCATGTCACCCAAAACACCCCTTAATCACATAAATGGAATAGTCTTAATTCAAAGAAAGGACAGTCCATTATATATATGTAGCGGGCTAAGGGTTACAAAGAAATATGTGGTTTATTGCGTCTATGATTTCTCGAACAGATATTTGACTGTGCGGGTAAATAGAGAATATTATGTTAGTGCCTGATCACATCCAGTTTATCAGGTGAGGCTGAGCAACAAATGAAGTCCGAGGCTGTGCCGAGGGCTTCATTATTTTCGTGCCGAATCTACCCTGACGTCATCAAAAGATGCGCTGAGTTTTTATCTCAGGACCCTGTTTCTCGGCAGAATTATGCAGATCTACATGATAAATAAGTATGACTATTCTTCCCAAGCGTATTCTGTTTACCCAGACAAGTGTTAAATCCACATATACCCAACTTTTTCTATCACATGTACATGTTTTGTTTATTTGCAGTCATTATCCGAAAAGAGATCTGGTTGTTTCGAAATCATCGAGGGAATCGCTTCTTTAGAAGATCACATTCAGGTTACTGGCATTACAATATAATTTCACGTTGATATTTAAGTTATTATCTATCGTTACATTTTGTAGTGAATAGTTTGATATCTATATAATCGTACTGAAATATTGTGTGTGCAATACTATTTTTACCAACGTCACATATATTTAGTTTTACAGCATTTCTTTTTAAATAAATACAATTGCTCGAACTTATCTTGCAGTTATAAGATTCAGGTGATCGGTATGCTAAATATTTATATTAAAAGTGTAATGTCCCTGAGAGGTTAATAAGGACATTTAAAACTGTGTAACAATCTTTAATTTTGACTTAAGTAATATTTTACTTTTTGAATACGGGTCTAGGTATCATAATTTACAATAAGACCTGATGCCCTATAACTACATAGCTGTTTGTCAAATGTAATTTTCTAAATCTCTTCATCTATGTTCTTATTTGTCTTTGCGTGACAAGCTTGTATTGCACATGTAGTTACATAAAAGCATAAGTTCGGATTGATTCCAAAGATAACATTGAAGATGACCTCGTTACTCACATAGTGTGATTGCGTGCCGATTCTGCAAATGTCTGATGCTAAAAGTTAGTTAATACTTTTCCAGAGCATGAGTACAGAATTCGATACACGGGCGGTCCACCTCGTGAACATGACTACAAATAACAAACAAAAGAACGGGCATGCTCTCAGTAATGAATGTATGGCGAGAACTACGCAGGTATATATTGTAATGGCTGAAACAAACACACACACACACACACACACGCCCGTCCGCACGCACATGCTATACTTGTTTTAAAGAAACTAACCTGCCAAATAAAGGCAAAAAATACACTACAAACCCGTTTATCAAAACCGGGTGTTCAGGCCATATAATAATATATATGTGCCGATTAAAAGTATAGTTTTCAAAATAACCGAGATTGAACATGCATCATATGAATTATGAGTTGGTAACTCTTAATACGACGCTCACAGGTTTGAGGGTTAGCCCTGCTGGTTAAAGCCGCTTATGTTGTGTCTATAGAGTTTAGATTCTCAAAATATTCAAGTTATATATATACTTCGTCGTCAGTAGGTTTAGAAACGGTGTACATATTTTGTAAAATGTGTCTGTTGTTGGCGGGATAGCTACTTTAATATAAGGTGGGAAATTATCATTTAACAATAGTTTAAAAAATAAATAAAAGTAAATGAATAATTGTTAGGGTCTGTTACATAGACAAATGTCCCCTATTGCAAATAGAACCGTGAAACCAAGTCCATACATAAGGAGATAGACACATACAATTAGATGATTATGCTTATTTAGTAGAATGATACAGCTTATTAAAGCACGGTACGCCTGTAATATAGTTAAAAATGGGTATAGCACATTCAGTATTGTTCTGTTTATTTTTACAGAATTGCATGTCGGCGGTTCGTCAAAACTGGAAATGGCTGGATGAAGTAATGCAGTGCTCGCATGTGCATCTGGCCAATGCAGCGGCATATCACGAGGTTTGTAGTTTTGGTCATCATCATTACGATAAATATAATTCATTTAAAAACAGTTTAATGTGTTGTATTATGTTTTTATATCATATTAGTTTCCATCAACTTGAATGTTTAAAACAAACATTTAGTTACATTTTCTTTAGCCAATGTTTGAGAATGTTAACGTTAATCAGTTTAAACCATACATACATGAATAAAAGATATTCCTGTGACTGAGCGACGGTATCGCACCATTAAAAGCTAAATGCAGGAACAAATATTACCAAAGTCCCAAAGTCACAGGTCGTGGTTACATTCTCTCGAGGAAGGAATCCGAACATTAAATGTCCGAAAATTAAATGGAAGTAGAAGGAGCAGAAATCTGAATATGGAATAGGTCAAAAACAACCGATTATGTTTACTTAAATTGGGCGTTGAATAATTGAATTCCTGATGAAAATGTGTTAGATATCTTTACTGCAGGAGAATTGTTTTCTTCTAAATACACCAGTAACAGTTGTTTTAATCTAAATGCTACCATTTCCAGTTCTTTCACGACGTGGAGGAAGTTGACTACTGGATGAAGAACATCATGTCGAACATGCATCTGTCATTCAACAGAAGACAACTTAACGGAGACAGAGCAGATCTAAATGACATGAACAACGAGATGAAGGTAAGTCATTTAAAATAACAGGTTATAAGTCCAACAGGAAGAGTAGCATTCACAGAATACAGTCACTCCAACAAGTATTACAACGTAAAGGGGATTCAAAATGTACATTACAAACACATACAAACACATTCAGTAAAAAGGCACATCACAGACATAATGGTTGACACCAGGGGTACCGCCTTGAAACGGTCAGTGGTAAATGGGACCACCTGTGAGTTTAAACCTGTTCAAGAGTGCACCATACCTCACTCTTACCCTCTTATCCCTAAACACACGAAGACAATTTAGTGGAGATAACGCAAACATAAATAATGTGATTAAAGAACTGAATGCTAATCATTCAAAAGTAGACCACTTAGCAGAGTTAAATTAGACCTGCACGATTTAAGTAACGAGATGAAGGTAAGTCATTCAATAGAGGACAAATAATCGCAGATAGTGCATACTTTAATGATAAGAACAACTAATTGTAGGTAATCAACTTAGAAAAATCACCTTTTTAATGTATCTGTCCTTAAACAAAATTGAGATCTAACTATGCTCAATGTAGCAATATAAGGACCGTTTTATATAATTGTCTGGCAATGGAAATAATTTTACACAATAGCCTTACAAAATGTGTCACAAGAAACAACAACAATTGTATACCACACTTATCTGCCCCTGGTAATTTGTTAAATTCAAGGTTGCATACAAAAAAAGAAACCTTACGGAAAGCTTAGCACATCAAACTTCTATGTAGTGTTTGCATGTTTACCTTTTCAGGACACCTTAATGGCGTACCTCAGATGGCAAAGTAAGGTGGATAGTCTGTTTACTCGGGCCAGAGACATTGTACCTGTCAATAGGCGTACATTTCCAGTACAACAGCCATGTCCTGTACTCGCACTAGCAACGTATAAAACGGAAGAGGTAATACATTATGCGACACTGTTACCTGTTGCATTATCAATAATCATATATTTTAATTATGGTAAATATTTTTGTAATATTCCTCTATTAAAACACTGTAGTTTGTGTTCAAGTTTGTCGATGAATTTGACCAACGTTCATCCCAGTGAAAGTTTACATTGAATTTATTAATTTAAAAATGAAAAATATGCATAACTGCTTAGATTTTTAATGACATTAAACGGACACACGACAATCCTTCTTTTTGGTTAAATTATCTTTACTCAATATTCAATAAACAAAGAATCTAAATTATTCGAATTTTACATATTTTATTATTTTTTTGAACTGTTTTAAGCTTGCGATTATTTATAAATCATAGAGTTGCAAATTTACTAATTGAAAATAACTATTTTACCATTAAATGTTAATGTCTTCCCAAAACTACATTAACGTCGATATTTTAGAAAACTACAAAGTAGTGAATAGTAGTTTATTTGTTCCTTTACTAGTAACCTATCAAAATTGGTAGTTACTATATTCTACTTCGCCTTTTCACTTTGAATAAACTGTTATTTTTGTTTTTAGATTGAATTTAATGAAGGTGAGACGCTAACACTTTTAGACAATTCTGACAAAGCTAAATGGCGTGTTAAGAACGGTAAAGAGCAGATCGGAACAGTGCCTGCTGTAATATTGTTGATTAACGGGCCATCAGGAGAAGCTGTAGATGCCGCCATCAGGTACGGATCACACTTATATTGTTTATCAGACACTCTGACGAGTAAACACATATATATATATATATAATATGACATGTAGGCGGTAGAAGTTCCGTTTAGAATAGTTTGAAGAACAACACAAGTAGATATAAAAGTCGAACAGGACACTTACGATTTGATAAACGTAACAACTGGTGTCGAGAACCGACTCGAGGACACAAACAAGCAGGGTATAGCGAATGACTACGTTAAGAACGAAACTAAGTGTTCTTTTGACGATATTTTCCAGGATTATACAAGCATGATTTGTGAGTACATCTGGTTAATGCGAACATCTGTACTAAATGGTAGTACGCTTACTAGCCTTGCGGGGATGATTTATATTTATCGGATGGCAATAGATGAAGAGAATAAAGTTTGATATACCCTGAGATCTGGCCTGGAATACACTTGGAATACACCAACCATTTTTGAGAAGATTCTTAGACATAAGCCCACATATTCAAATTTCAATCACAACTATTTCTGTTAGTTTAAAGGATAAACCTTCATAACGAGCTGCTATGCATGAAAATGATACATACTAATAAATGACAACTTCATACAACTGTTTATCTCTGACGGTCATGGACATATTTGTGAACGAAATTTGAGTACTTGATCTCAAGTCTGAGAATAGTTTGAAGAATTTCTAGTGAATTCAAGACCTGGTTTAAACAGACAGCCAGCAAACTTTTATGTTTTTGATGTGATACATAGCGTTTTTTGAGTGATAGTTAGTTCGATATTTGGATCCATATTTAACCATTCTTTGTTAAAATGTTGATGTATAACGTGTGTATTCATACAACTTTATTTGGAAACCTTTACCAGTAAGTCAGTTGATATAACAGTTTCCATGATCATGTGTTTCTTCATACAACTTTATTTGGAAACTTTTACCAGTAAGTCAGTTGACATAACAGTTTCCATGACCATGTGTTTCTTCATACAACTTTATTTGGAAACTTTTATCAGTAAGTCAGTTGATATAACAGTTTCCATGATCATGTGTTTCTTCATACAACTTTATTTGGAAACTTTTACCAGTAAGTCAGTTGATATAACATTTTCCATGATCATGTGTTTCTTCATACAACTTTATTTGGAAACTTTTACCAGTAAGTCAGTTGATATAACATTTTCCATGATCATGTGTTTCTTCATACAACTTTATTTGGAAACTTTTACCAGTAAGTCAGTTGATATAACATTTTCGATGATCAAGTGTTTCTGCATACAACTTTATTTGGAAACTTTTACCAGTAAGTCAGTTGATATAACATTTTCCATGATCATGTGTTTCTTCATACAACTTTATTTGGAAACCTTTACCAGTAAGTCAGTTGATATAACAGTTTCCATGATCATGTGTTTCTTCATACAACTTTATTTGGAAACTTTTACCAGTAAGTCAGTTGATATAACATTTTCCATGATCATGTGTTTCTTCATACAACTTTATTTGGGAACTTTTACCAGTAAGTCAGTTGATATAACATTTTCCATGATCATGTGTTTCTTCATACAACTTTATTTGGAAACTTTTACCAGTAAGTCAGTTGATATAACATTTTCCATGATCATGTATTTCTTCATACAACTTTATTTGGAAACTTTTACCAGTAAGTCAGTTGATATAACAGTTCCATGATCATGTATGGCGTATATGTGTCATTGTGTACATATATTGATGTACTATCGAAATGGTGAAGTTAGACATACATTATGTCTATGGCCAGTATATTATCGTTACTAGCTGTTCAAGATTCCGTATATTTTCCAGATTACGAGTTCAGCTGCTCGGGCTGTGGACGACAAGTGTGAAGAGGCTAGGTTTCCAGATGATTGCCTTTATGCAGTTGGTCTTCAAAGACTGGTCGGTGGAAGAGGTATTTATCACCGGGTCGTTTTTTCATTAGGTTTATACTCATATATTTCTAAGACGACACCATGTCATCTCCTCTATTATTATATGTTCTATACCGATGCTATGTTTTTAGATACTTACATCCGTTGTTCTTTTCTTTTGTATGCCTTTGCTTTCAGGATAATACTATTTAAGTTCAAAAGAATTGTGTCTTCTGTAGATCCACGAATATGTCTCAGTATTCAGGAATATGTGTATGTTTATTTGACTTCGTTCAGTGCTACACTTCAGGCTCCAGTTTTAAATCTACGTTTATGGAAAACTACCCTACGAGAGACAATGCGTACAATACAGTATGGCAGTTGATTAGGTTTTATAAATGTTGGTATATGTAAAATGAAGTGTTTAAATTTCAAAACAATGTATTACCACTACAGATAAAAGCCATACAAGACATGCCTCGACAGAACCGCGAAGAACTGTTGCGAATTCTTCAAAATGTAGAGACAACCCTTCAAAAGAACTGGCAGGGCTATGGTGGCTTTGACGAGCTGCAGGAACGAATAGTAAGGATGAGGACCATACTGGAAGAAGCCAACAATGTGAAAGCGGCAGGTACGTGATGCTTTAACTAGATGAGATGCATTATTATAAGTCAATAATTTGCGGAAATCTTGTTTTCAAATCCTTAACATTCAACATGGGACATACTACACACCACAGGTACCGGTTTAAAAAAAAAAAAAAGAAAAAAAAAAAAAAAGTTATATTCTATTAAATACTGTATTTAATAGAATATAATTTTTTTTTTTTTTTTTTTAAACCGGTACCTGTGCTACACACCGTATGCTTTTGGATACCATTTTGTTTGTGCGTTTATGCATAACATGAACTATATATCTTTTAAATGTCATGTTATATATATTGTAAAGCACTGATTATGTACTTCAGTTACTTCCATCAACCATCTTTATTATATTAACTACCATATAACTGAATACTATTGTTTCTGTGTTATCTGATATAGGAAACGAAGTTTCTGGTGAAGTTGTAGTCCAAGTTAAACTGTTAGAACAACTTCTGAGAAGTTATCAGGTAAGAGTTGTGTCTTATGAAAAAAGTTTTCCTCATTTAAGCATACTTATTTTCCTTTTAGTCGACTTCCAACAAAACAATCTAAATAAAATCAAAGTCGCTGGAAATGTTGACAATAACATTATAAAATATAACAATTTTGTAATAAACATTCGAATATTATAACATAGCGTGTGGCAATTAAATTGAACGTGGAAAATGTGAAATATGGGCGACTGAACTCCAAGATTTCCCATGGTGACAATGACCATGCACTGTACACCTTCCTTTAGTATTGATCAAGGTTAAGGCAAAGAGGCTGAGTAGATATTTTATCTAGGGATACACATGTGTATAACTGTTACAACAGAGCTAGGCCACACATGTGAAAATATGCCAATGGCAATGCAATGCCTCATATGTATGCACCGTAACATACTGAATATATAGTCAATCGAACTATTGAAGGAATACAAGAACTATACTGAGAGAAAAAAGTTTAGCAATTTTTTTTAGATGAAATAATACTGTATTAAGATATACTGACATTTTGAGACTTTACGGGCTTGATCCCTACGTTCATTTATTCGTTACGTCATTAAGATGTTCGACTGTTATTGGTGTGTGTTTAATACAATATTGTGTCTATGGCAGTAGTTTCTTGATTTTACAACCAAAAATGTATTTTTTCCAGGGTGCAACAAAAAGTTGCTAAACTTTTTTCCCTCAGTATAGTTAAAAAGGGTACACTGAGGAGACTTTGATTTCACTTTATTTGTGCAACCTCGTTTATTCGGAATATTCACATGAATATACATATATTAAGTGGTTTCAGTTGTGACATGTTGACATGTGTTGCTTACAATTAATTGAGGAATTCTAGACTTATTGCTAAATGCATAAGGTTGTGGTAAAGTTACTTGACACATTTGTTTCTTTTAATTTAGGAGTTCTGGACTTACTGGGAAACCTACAAGGTAGTGGTTGAGTTGCTGCGACAACCTAAATATATCCTTGTATGTGACAAGTGGGAACAACTCAGGTTTTCAACGACGGCTCACTTTGTAAGGTAATATCATAATGTGGGTTAAGTATATAATCCGCCATTACTACTACACGTTTCAAGCATTCTATTGTACTGTTTATGAATAAATTTCCTCTAAAAGCTTTAAATATAAAGAGCATCCAGGTGCATTATGCATTAAAATATAATGTTTATTAAATACGGTTCAATAACGACACATTTTGAAATTGACTAAAACGGACGATGCTATATCCTGAATTAATCATGTTTTCTATACTCAGTTGCAAAAGAAAATGGACACTGAGTTTTGTTTAGATTTGATTGTATAAAGTGTTTTTAGAATTAAATTGACAAATTCCAAATGAATATGCCATGTTTGGTACCAAAGTTTTTATCATTCCATTGCCATTGACAAATTCCAAATGAATATGCCATGTTTGGTACCAAAGTTTTTATCATTCCATTGCCAATATCATGTTGTCATTTGTTTTTCAATAGGTTGAATCATTAACGAACTGTCGCATGATAAAGAGGATAGGGTGTAAAGTAAAATGTTCAAAGTGTCCAGTTTCTTTTGCAACTGAGTATTGTTATAAAGACACATTTACCTGTGTATTTATATCGTTCCTGTAAAATGTATCATTGTGGGTGTGTTAACTTTTACTGAAATGGTTAGTCTTAGAGTAAGGTTTGATTTATGTTTGTTTGTTTGTATAGTGTTTTACGTCATTTTCAACACATGTAAGGTTATATATGACTGTCGTTTTTTGTGGTGGAGGCAAACCACCCATTTTTTCTGGGTAGAACCAGTACTGTACACCTCCCGCCATCCGTAAGAATTGACACTTCCTCACTTACAAGTCGAGCTCCCAGTGGGATTCGAACCCGCAGCGGTGAGAGGCGAAAGTTTACAACATAACGTCGTTAACCATTCTGCCACGGAGACGCTTTAAAGTAAGGTTTGAACAAATCCCTTATATTTCTAAACATGTAGATATTATTTTAAGGAGGTAAGTGGATAAATAAAACAAAAACATTCCCTATTAAAACATATTACATCCTGTAATGTTTGGCAGTTGTTGCTGTTTGTTGACAATACAATGCAAGTACATTTTATGCATAATATATGTAACTGAACAAGTACTTATTACGAATGTATAGGTTCTGGGACACCAATCTACTTCTACCGAAAGATGGTGGAAAGTCTTACAGGGCTGAAGCTGCTTTAACGATACACGAAACTCCGAAATCAAAGATGTATACTGAAAAAGAAATCAAAAATGAAGAGATTGAAGAAACAATGACGGTTCATACAATAACCAAGACCGACAGTACAGTGACAGACGCGTTGAGTAAACTGGGGACAAAGGACGGAGACGATGCAGTGGTCTCAGCAGAAGTATGTTTACAATTTACTGTATTTATTTCAACAAATTGTTACGTGTTTTTCTTACCTGAATAGTATTACGCTTGATTAGATAATACTGTTTTTTCTTCCATCTTGTATTTTATTGCATAATGAATACTTCATATGTTGTTACTTTGTTTGAAACTTCTTTATGCAAAACTTCAAAACAGAGGACGATAGAATATTACTCACAAATATACGGTATATATACTAATACAATGAAATAGTAAAATAGGATACATTGGTTTTCATTCATTTGTGCACAATATTATTTAGAGCAAATGTTGTTACCGCTATTGCATGTACCAACACACTGCATTTAATTTTCTCAGACGGACGAAGAGTGGACATCATCAACTGACATAACGGAAGTACGACGACGAGAACAGACTACAACAGATGAAGTAGTCCAGTCCACAGAGGAAGTGAGCCATACATTCGTGATACGGTCTGTCACAGACCCCAGAACGCAGAAGGATATTTCACTGAAAGAAGCAATTATTGCTGGTATTATAGATCAAGCTTCAGGTACGTTCAATGATACATATCTATCTCGCCCGTACTGCTCGGAACAATATGAAATGCGTCGTCAATTTCCGTAATCCTGTATTGTTAAAGGTTACGAAAAAAGGCGAGGAAATTCCGATAGTAAGCCGAGCTGAACGGATTTGACCAAGCGATTATGCGACCTTCATTTGCATATTTATTAAACTAGTGTATTATACTATTTATTTCATGCCTTTATTATATTCCCCCACTGCAATGGTGTGATAAATAATCAGGAAATACAGTTCGTAGACACTGAATTTTCACATAGATTTGTAAAAAACGAAAATTGTGATTAAATCATGACGAGTATTTAATGTCTTCTGTAAACAAATTAGAAATAAATATAGAAACTAGATACTCACAAGTTAATACTCAGTTGGCATTGGATTTCAAAATACAGTTTTTTTTTAAAAATAATTGAGATGATAAATGCAAATTGATAGATTTGGCCTCTGACAAGACACACCACCATATTGTGTTTTAGTCTGGAGAATTTTGTTCCCTCGGTATAAAGTTTGTTTTAACAGCCTAATAGTATAATATAAACACTGATAAGATACGTTTTTTTATGAATTCACATTATACAGTGTATTTATTTCATTTTCGTAACAGCATTCTTCATTATAATTTCAATCAGCAAGAATACTGTCATGTTGTTTGTCTAGGAAATGGTCTAGCTGAGTCTTTGTCAAGCATAATCAGATGTATACTCCTATTACTAGACACTTGTGTATATGCTTTCATAGTTAGCATTATAAGTTACTACACCAGCATTGTTATACGTTTGCGGCATGGTGTAACTTTAAGACGGTAGCCCTATTGTCAACCCTTTTACGTTTGTGATGTCATATATTGCATTTTATTCATCTTTGTAATTATTGTTTTCGGTTGACTGTGGTCCTTGAATTCTGCATTTCCTGATCGACTTTTAATCTACTTGTATTGATGTAACACATTTAGTATCCGAATTGACAGTTTATCATTCATGCAATTTCACTAACTACAGTTTTCGATTAATGTTTAACAAAGTGCAGTTCACAATGAGGAAACAAGTGTAACATATGAGACAGAGGCAAGTTGAAAATGCTTGAACAGTATTTTGAGGCAGCTGAATTTGGTTTAAAATGAGACACGAAACAATAAACATATATTGCATTGTATGACTTTTCTAACAAGGAAAAAAGTATGAAAAGATGCATGACAATAATCACGTATTTCACTCTTACAGGCAGATACGTCAACCCACAAACTGGTGAGAGTGTATCCTTGTCGGAAGCCATGGCTCAGGGTGACGTAATGGTGGACTTTAAATCGCAAAGGAAAATAAGGGAGGAGAAGTCATCATACGGCATAATCACCGTTAAAACTTCCAGAGAGACTAGACCTTACACTATCAAAGCTGTTGTTGATCCAAAAACTGAAGAAGAAATGCCCACCGAAACTGCATATCAAAGAGGTATGTAGATATGTGTGTATGTGTAAATGGTGCGGTTAACATCGCATTTGAAAATCTTCTATATCGAGGAATCGCGGTTTCGAATCTTGTTATTTATGCTTGAACAAGACAATTAATCCACATTGTTTAGACTGGTTATACACAGGAAGCCATCGATAGTGATTAATATAACTTGCAGGAACTTGCTTCGCAATCGATGTAAAAGAAATATGTTTAAACTAACAATCTTTCAGTCATATCACGACGAAGTCTACTTGTAACAGTGAGCTCAATACTCGACTATATAGTGCAGCCACACCACAGGAATGCTAAGCAATAGGCACATGTAATGGTACCTCAACAAATCACATGTATTGTCACCACTTCTAGCACTACACGTCAAGCAGTCAAGGGAGCTAGAAGTGTCCGTTTTATGAGGTTTTTGGTGTGACTAAGGATCGAACCCATGATGTATATTTGAATCTTTAAATCCGGTCCCAAAGTCATGAATCATAGTGCGCAATGTCGATGTGTATGTTATTTTAACTGACGGATATATTCGAAGCATTAGAAAGTGATCGGCGTAGTAATATCTCGGTCCTCGAAGGTAGGTTACTCATCATCGCTCTTATCTGGTGGGGTTGCCATACTTAGTATCTAACGGCTGTAAATTTTAACCCATTACAAAGCGGCAAGTTCATAATTCGGTAATTTTAATAGTTAATTTGAACGGTTATACTTTGGAATTTTTATTCTGCATTATCATTAATTTAAATTATTTATTGAACATTCGCAGTGATTATTATCCGCGAACGCCTCAAAACAATACATCTTATCATTATCCTTATATGTGAAAAATTATGAATCATTAACTTCTCACTCAACAGGAATACTAAGCAGAACTGACCAAACATATACATTAGAAAACGGCGAGGTCATCAACGTTCTAGACGCTATACACAGTGGGTTGATAAAGGCAGATTTTCACGGTGCTGAGGTGGAAGGTGATATGGAAGAAACAAAGACATATGCTGTAAATGGTGTTGTGGATCAGAGACGGAAACAGAAAGTCTCATTCAGCGATGGTTTGCATAAGGGTCTGCTTGATGCTGAATCCGGACACTATGTAAACAATGTCACATGGGAAAGGATTCCCATCACTGAAGCTATAATGCGAGGTTTTATTAAAGCAAGAATCATTACAGACACATCGAAGTTAGATATAGACCCATCCAATAAGATCGTCGTGCAGCGATTAGCAATGGCCAAAGAGAAAATTTTGAAAGCGGTCAGAGTCACAAAAGCATTCCAGACAAATGCAGAGTTTAACGGAAATTAAACGTGTCGTATAATATATACATATATGCAGAACAAATGCATACTAACAAGTAATCAGGACCAAGTGTTGTTCTGAAAACATATATTACAACACATTTAAAAGAACAGTTTGTTTTTTATGTGCCAGAGAGTAAGATATAATACAATGAAAAAAATAATATTTTCAGTTCAATTTGTGTACGTTGAAATAAATGTATGTGCACTCATAAATAAATATCATCAGTGCAGTAGCGAGACACCGGGGCATATCCCCCTCCCTCATACAGCAACATGACAATAATGATATATAATTGGATTTATTTGAAATCGGTCACAAATCACCAAGGCAAGGAATTCATACTGTATTGCTTGTAAACAGAATGCCGACGTGTTTTGATCAAAAGTTAGTTTATATTATGTTCAAATTTAACCTAAATTTAGCTTATCGTTTAGTATTAAACAGAGTGTGCGTTAAATTAGACATTACTCATTGTATAGGAGTTGTGTTGCAAGATGTTAACATGATACTGCTTTTATAACATATCTATTTTTGATGAAATACAATTTTACAATTACGTTTATGCCTGTGTGTACCTATATGTTTATCTCCATCTCGCCAGGATTGTGTACAGAGGTACGTCTTCCTTTGAGAACAATGATAACAAATGTAAAATTTAAGTTGATCTATAACATTTTATGCAAAAATAATTTAATAAAATTCAGTTTGTTATACATTCGTTTTCTATGGTGCTTTTTACATTGCATCAATGGACAAGCTCAGTTCCATATTCCACGACAGTTTACAGTAGCCGGTTGATCTTTAAAATACAACAGTGTAAACTAGTCAATGACATATTAAACAATAGTGTACAGTAGTCAATGAACAAAATACAGCAGCTTAGGGACACATCAAACGCCGGTGTACAGTAATCAGTGGCACATACACTAGGTTATGAGTATTTACATCAATTGGTTTTGTAAAGATTATATTTGATTTTCAGTCTCGCCAGTGCTTGTGTTATTATAATTGCTTATCGTTTTAATTAAGATCACCCCAGCCATTTATACGTGGCCAAAACTGCAATGGACGATATTCGATAAGATGATACAAACAGTACAAAACTTTCTCAAATGGATGTTCATCACATACATAGTAATACATCGAATACGCAAGAAATGTATCACTCTAAAACTTAAACATAACGATACAGTTAGTACACACGAGTAGATATAACAGTTTAACAGGAAGTGCAGCATTAAAGGACCACAGTCAAACGAAAATGAACACTCTAAACTGTTGATTAACCGGTTAACACACCATTACCCTGATCTACTTTTAGAATATAAAAGTAATTTAAGAACTATTCTGAGACAAGAAATATCACAACTGACTTCTGTGGTGATGTGATTTACAAACTTGGTAAGATCCTCGGTCATTTTCACTTTCATACAATCTTTATTAAACTTGTTAAAAAGTGTTTCAAAAGAGGTTATTTATGACCCTATCATTTTGCAACTTACTGCATGTTTAGTGGTTGACCCATTTACAGTTTGTCACTATGCTTTCCTCTTTGATTGTGTGCTAACCGGACAGATTGTGGACCCTATGATGACGTCTATCTAAATCCTTATAGGACGGTAGCGTTTGATATTTGTCTTTAATCTTATCTTGTCGTACCCTTAACCGTTTGTTCTCTTGTTGCTCTGGCTTCTGTCAAGTCATTGAATACTTACTTTGTGGCTTTCTATGCTTTTGTTTTTTACATTATATATACATGATCATTTAAGTGTTTTTCTTATATTGCCTATTAACGTTGCCTTGATTGTTAGAGATTATAACCTGGCGGGGATATCTTTATTTACACTGTCCCGTTTATTGGAATGACACTAGGGTAAGAGTGAGATTTGATGCACCCTAGAACCTGGTTTAAACGCCCCCCTCTCCGACCCCACAGCGGCCTGTTTTGCTACTGACCGCTCCAAGGCGGTAGCCCTATTGTCAACCCGTGTGTGTTTGTGGTGTCTTATCTTGCCTTGTATTCATCTTTATGTATAGTTGTCCTTTGTTTCTTTTTGTGTTTGTGGTTGACTGTCGTCCTTGAATGCTACTTTTCTGTTCGATTTTCATATCTACTGTTGCCAAAACGTTTGTGAAGCACTTATTTTCCTACTGGATAAAGCTTTCGTCTTGCATAATGTTTTCATCAGTCAGGTATGGAACTATCGTTTAAAAGCAAATTGTTGGTATCTTTGTGGGTACGAACTGCGCACCTCTGTTCGCAGATTTGTTTTGTATTGCTATAAAAGATTTTTCATGTTGAGTCTTTCACCATATACTCAGGCAGAGACCTCTCGGTGTTTGGATGACAAATTGAACAGTGACAACACTTTTGTCTACTGTGGTTAACAATATATATCCTAAAGAACTTCAAATCAACAAAGTGAATATGTCTAATATTATCGCTTCTTTTCTCGATTTAAGTCTCTCCTATTAGGTGAAAATGGGGAAATAATGAACATTGACAATCCTTTCTTTTCTTCTATGGTTAATAATATCTGTCCTAAAGAACTTCAACTCTAACACAGCTAACATTTCTGATACTTTCGCTTCTTTTCTTGATTCACATTTCTCTATTGAAAATGGAGAAATAATTCGTAAAATCTATGACAGAGGGGATAATTTTAATTTTGATATTGTTAATTATCAGTGCTCAAAGAAAATTATTTTAAGAGACAGGCCCAGGGCTTGTTGCTTCTGAAAATGGACAGGCCCCGATTTGAAATGGACAGGCCCTGATTTGAAATGGACAGGCCCTGATTTAAAATGGAAAGGTCCAATATTTTTTTCTTATTGGAAATGTGTCTTTATTCACTTTTATAGCACACATTAATTTTGTTACGTATGTATTAATCAAGCTCAGAACCTCCTCTGACTATATTTTTCTTTTTGCTACCACTTCATGCTCCCTGTTCAGCGGACTTATTTACCATTTCGTTTAAAATATGTTAGAATAGAATATTACATAGTAATTTATAACCAATGCAAAGGAGAGTACTAGCACTTTTGCCAAACGATAATAATCAGAGCCGATTTGGTGACTGGAGCTAAACTTGGAGCCAAATTTTTAATCAGGTTTTATGAGACTATCAGAGCCTCCTCTGGCTATATTTTTTCTTTTTGTCACCACTTTCTCCAAGTAAAGAATTAGGAGCTTAGACTAGAATTCATTTAAAAGTAGGATTCCAGGAACTCCTTACACCTTAAATAATGAATAGAAATATACTTTATATCTGTATTTATACATATACAGTATATATATTTTTCTTTCCACCAAAATGTATTTGTAAAGGACAGTTTTTCTTATTTGATTATGTGAAAAAAAAAAAAAAAAATATATATATATATATGTATATCCGAAATTATGTACCATCCGAACTACTATGACACCGCACTTTTACGGCCCGAACATTTCACAAACATTCAATCGAAATACCATCAATAACGATTTTTTTTCATGCATTAGTGTGTTTTTAATGACAAAAACGGTATTTCTTATCACAAAGGAAAGAAAACACAACCCTAATAGCAGAATAATGAGTTTTATGTCAACAACTGTCGACCTCAAAGTTGTGACAAACTGCCGACACGAAGCCAGGCAAAATATTAAAACTTCTTATTGTTTCAATGTGTGTATAACACATTTTAATTACTTTATTGCAAGTGTTTTCACAGTTCACAATACACATGGGAGTATTTTGTCTTGTGGAACTTGAGCTTGAGATCCAGTAAAAAGGATTTTTTTGGGTTTTTTTTTTTTTTTTTTTTTTTTTTTTTAAGACAGGCCCGACGGGCTCCTCGTCTGCAAAATGAGACAGGCCCGGAATGGATTTCGAGGAGCCCCGGGCGTCGGGCTATCCTATTTCTTGAGCAATGATTATCCCCACTTAGATGGGATATTCCCCGAGCAACTTCTTATGGGGTCTATGTTTCTCAACTTATTCGTTTTTCTAGAGCTTGTAGTCTAGTTGAGGACTTCAGTAATCACCTAATGGTGTGTTCTCTTGTTACTCTGGCCTCTGCCAGGTCACTGAGTACTTGCAAGTTGGCTTTCTGGGCCTAGGTTTTTATATTCATGTATACGTGATTACCTGTGTCATACTTTGATACTGCCTATTAATGATGCCTTGTTTGTTAGATAATATATCCATTCAAGTATTTCTTTATTTACACTGTTCCGTTTTATTGGGATGACAATATGGTAAGAGTGAGTTTTGGTGCACCCTAGAACCTGGTTTAAACTCCCCGCGACCTTTTTTCCACTGACCTTTGTAAGGCGGTAGCCCTATTGTAAACACATTTGTGTGTGTGATGACACATACCTTGCTTCGTATTAACATTGCAGTTGTTGTTTGTTTTAAGGCGTATTGTTGGGAGACTATGTTCTGTGAAAGCTGAAGTTTCCTGTTCGACTTTTATACCTACTTTTAGTTTTGTTATTTCTCCTAAAGTGACAAACTTTCACCGGAGAAATTCTAAACAAGAATTGGTTTCCGAAACCAGTGATTTTCGATTAAAAAACAAACATTTACAATACAAAAAGAAGATCCAACATACGGAAATATAATATTCACAGAACACAGCGATCTAAAACATGCATTCAAAGGAACCAACAATTACATGGATGAATGGAAGCAAAATATGCGACAACAAAACCACGAAAGGGTTGACAACAGGAGTACCGCCTTGGAACGGTAAGTGGCAAAAAGGTCGCTGGAGTTTAAACCCGGTTCTGTGGTTGACCAAATCGGAGCCTTACCCTATTTTCATACCAATTAAGCGGGACAGGGTAAATAAGGAACTCCTTTCCAGGCTAACCATGAAGCATTAGTATGCACAATAACTAAAACATAACGATGATCATGTATAAATAAATATAAAGACACAATTCTAGAAACCCACAAAGTACTCACTGACTTGGTAGAAGGCAGAGCAACAAGGGAGTAAACCGCTAAGGACACGACACATAAGAGAAAAATAATGTACTACTACTACAGATCATTATAAGACATTGATACTCTTTAACACTTTTTATTATATACTTTACAGTGAAATAGTGGATTTTATGATTAAAATAAAACCTTATATTTTCATTGTTTATATTTCTCATGTGAAATACCGAAAATGACGTAATGCCGCTGTTGACGTTGTTGACGTATAGACGTTATTGACGTCATTGTTTTGCTGCATTATGTTTTTACTGCATAAGTTTCAAGGTTGTGAGTATATAGTAAATAGAATTTGTGTTGGTTTGTCGTGAAAGCCCTCGTGAAAATATAAGTTTTTTCACTTCTCGATGAAAATAAATCCTATTTCACTCCAAACAAACAAATATCCTCTGTATACTATTTCAAAACATATGCGTGAACGTACAAAAATTATAATTAACATACAGATTTTAGAAACACACATCAACACACTGATCCTAAAGTCAGAGTGATAGCCTGCCCAGCATTTAACCTCTGTTCTTGACCACAAAATGTTATTCTGAAAATAAAAATAAAATCATTACTAAAGCTTAAGTTTAATACAATTGTAGAAACATTAATTAAGTATAAAGATACAATGTACATATACTGACGAACAAAAATAGTTCTGGAAATCATGATAAGTAAAACACGGACTTGGATAAGTATTTTTGTTTAAGTACCATTACTTAATTATGGTAGTCCATCATAGTTGAATGGGTGGGGGTCAAGCCTTTATATCACATTTACATATTAGTTTATTAATTTGAAAACAACAATTACAATGTGTGTGTATATATATAAACGTTGAAGAGTAGGATTTTTTAGGATTATTTGAAGCAGACATATAACCTGTTATATACAAATATGTACTACTAAGAATATTTTAGAAAATAAAGAGAACAAGTTTTGTATTGAAAGACAGCGACCATTAACGCTTCGAGAATAAGGATGACGTTGACTATTGTTCGGGGCGCCTATTTCAGCCAAAGGTTTTTCTCCAGTAGCTTGAGCAATTTAAATAATACGTACATCAATTATATATCATTAGAACCGCTATTTTCAGTGGTAAATAAAAAATATCTTAGTTTTGAGTTTTTGATGAGGCTTTTCCCATGTAAATTCCTAGACAATTAAGAAATTTCAAATAACTTCAGTTAGTCTTCATCTTTTGCTATAAAACTTTCAGGGTGTCTTAATTTAGAATATCCAACAATTAAAAGCCTTTTTAGATAAAACTTTTTTTTCAAATTTTTCATGCAGCAGAATTTTGCATTGAAAATGCCCCATCAAAAACAGCTTTCGCGCATGAATTTTTTATTTCTCAACAGAATTTGAGAAAAGTAAAGTTTTTTTTATTTACCACTCAAACTAGAAAGTTTTTTTTTTTTTGCCCAAACAATATATACAATACCTACCTCTCTGCACTCACTGCTGGCTGCACGACTACACGGTTGACTAGATACAATACCTACTTATCTGCACTCACTGCTGGCTGCACGACTACACTGTTGACTAGATACAATACCTACCTCTCTGCACTCACTGCTGGGTGCACGACTACAAGTTGACTATATACAATACCTACCTCTCTGCACTCACTGCTGGCTGCACGACTACACTGTGCACGTGTAGGTAAGTGTTAACAAGGATTGTGTCACCGTCAGTGGCCCTGTTGAACTCCAGTTTCACTGACTTGATTATACCAATGTCAATATGCGACACTATCAAGTGTTTCTCTTGTTGTCCATGGTCGGACGAGTACATTTTACTAAAACATATAGAACATTAATACATCATACATCAAACAGTTCAGTCTAGATTAAAGTGTGCATTTCCGGAGGGACTATAAACCTTAAATATCACGTCAACATATAGAAACGTTGTGTATGAAAAGCCAAACAATCTGATACGCGGGTAAATAAGTCGTTAGGTAAGGCATTACGGCATGTAGGGAATTATGTAGGTGGGTTCGTCGTTGTTTATAGGTGTCTGATTGTGGTAACATTTAAGTGTGGGTGTTTTATGAAATGAAAGCAGCGCCTAAAACTAAAATTGGTTAGGGATAGGCTATGCACTAGGCTACCACTACTTAGTCTAGTGTCTGTGGTTTACGTTAAATGATAGATTATGCAAATATAGTGTAATTACAGATATGGGATTATATTTATCAAATTCGTAAGCGATTGAATCAACATGATCAACATGCATCGTTTAAAGCAGGAAATTTGATTGTTTAAAATATTCTGTTAAAGTGGGTACAGACTTTTTAGATCTATTTTGTTTAAATGATTCAATTCCTGATACAAGAGTTTTTAAAATTAACCCAGGTATGTAACCTAGGATAGCACACATTTCTGTGCGTGTGCAACCTAGGATAGCACACATTTCTGCACACATTTCTGTGCGTGTGTAACCTAGGATAGCACACATTTCTGTGCAGAATGAACTTCCTTGTAAATAAGGATTCATGTGTAGGCACATTCATTATATGTTGACCCTTTAAAGTAGAAAATGTAATTATTTGTCAATCTAAGCCGGATCCCTAGAACCCCGCGAAAAGCCTGGTGTACACCCTTGTATACATGATACATTTGAAAGTGTTTCCTGTTTTGAGAATGAAAAAACACACACAATTTCTTGATAAAAAAAAAGTAGCAGTAGTAGCAGAATTAGTAGTAGTAACAACAGCAGTAGCAGCAGCAGCAGTAGTAGTAGTAGTAGTAGAAGCAGCAGCAGCAGCAGTAGTAGTAATAGTAGTATTAGTAGTAGCAGTAGTAGCAGCAGCAGTGGTAGTAGTAGTAGTAATAGTAGTAGTATTAGTAGTAGCAGTAGTAGCAGCATCAGTAGTAGTAGTAGTAGTAGCAGTAGTAGCAGCATCAGTGGTAGTAGTAGTAGTAATAGTATTAGTATTAGTAGTAGCAGTAGTAGCAGCATCAGTAGTAGTAGTAGTAGTAGTAGTAGTAGCAGCAGCAGCAGTAGTAGTAGTAGTAACAGTAATATTAGTAGTAGCAGTAGTAGCAGCATCAGTAGTAGTAGTACATGTAGTAGAACCTGTAGTAGTAGTATAAAACATTTAAACAAACCTTTCCAACGTGTGAGGTTCAGTTTTCCCGTGTGTTCCAACCAAAGTCAATATAAATTCTCCGTTAGTATGCAGCATATTGCCCGTCACATTTACCTCCAAGAAATACTCCCAGCCTAGAAAGGAAATTAATATGTCATTAAGTACAAGGACTTCCAGCAGGTTAGATGGGAACATGTATGTTTAAAGTCAAGGTGAAATGAAAACAAATAAGCTGAAGTATTCCCATTAGGAGAAATGTGAAATTCTATCAAACAGGTTGGAATACTCCCATAAGACGAATGGTGAAATAAATTCAAGCAGGTTAGAATGTTCCCATACACCCTTATGTATGCATACTCTTCTTGGTATCCTTGTAACGAATGTATGCTTCATTGTATATTGATTTATGAAGCTAAATAGTATTGTAATTGTTTTCATACCACAAAATGGCGACTTTCCGGAAGTACTTAGATAGAAAGTTCCTGTCTGGTTCTGCGTTTGGTCTGCGTCGTATCCCATCATTGCACAACCCCCGACAGGGCAACCCTGACAGTTACCGGCCTCATATTCGTCCGCACTGAGACATTTGTGTCCGTAAAATTTACAAATAGAATTTACAGATTCTGTAAAAAGTTCATGTGACCTGGAATGACTGCACCACGTTAAGACTCCTGGGGGACCTGACACAAATAAAAAATACATGTTTAATCTATAGCTAGTGCCAACTAAAAGCGTGCATATGCTTACTAACAAGTTTCATCATAAAACAGGGCTGGAACAACCAATAAGAGTGCATTTAAATTGTCTCGTAAACACAAGTAAGGTCCTGTTTGTACAGAGACCTCAGAGATAGACGTGACGAATGCTACAGTTCGGATGTTTGCTACATCCCAGTGAGCAAACCCACGCGATGCAGAGGTCTGAAACTCTAAAACGCAATGATTTATTTTCTGAGATACCTTTACTTATGCAGTAGGACATAAAACCGTGTACAAGTGCGATACTTGTAATACCTGACCTAGAACCGTGTACTAGGGCGTTAATTCAATTTTCAGGACTAGAAAAGTTTACAAGATCGTGATTGTATTACCAGGCCTGGAGCCGTTTACAAGAGTGTTTATTGTATTACCTGGCCTAGAACCGTTTACAAGAGTGTTTATTGTATTACCTGGCCTATAACCGTTTACAAGAGCGTTGATTGTATTACCTGTCCTAGAATCGTTTACAACAGCTTTGCTTGCCCCACCTAGCGGAATCTCCTCACATCCCGGCTGAAATTCTCCACCATTGGGGTAGAAATCAATGTCTCCAACAGCATCAGGAGTACCAAAGCCTGTGCAAATAGAATTAATTTTCATGTGAAAGTTAATTTACTTCGCATAGAGGGAGTGTCGCCAGTTAAACAATAATATTATTGTCATTTGGCATCTTATACATATGTTGTATACTTACATATATTTTGTATAAGTAGTGATTCGATTGAAATAGTTCGCAGCCTTTTTATCCGCTTCGCTCCTAACCCTCGTGTTATGTATAAAGTGTAACAAATGGCTTAACAAACGTGTAGTATCGAACAACAAATGTGAAAATGATCAAAATCAAATAGCAGAAAAACAAAAGAAAATTGAGTTAAACGCTTGCCTGAAACAATGTTGAATATGGAAGTGTCTGTATGAATGACGTCGACAAAGTCTGCATCAGTGGCATCGAGACGGCTGTCTATTGGAGTTCCAGTAAAAGCCGGGCCAGCGGGGTCCAAACCTAACAAAAGTGATTATCTTCTAAGGGTCATTTAAAGGTAATATGTCATACAGTTATGTACCCGTAAGCAGAATCAGTTTTTGCACTGCAATATAAATTCGATTTTGCAAAAATCCCTTTTTAATCAAAGGTAAAAAAATGCATGAATAAACAAACAACCGAAGGGTGTGAATAATGATTGCTTTTCAATTTAATAAGTAGTAGTCAGTCAGTCACTTGAAGAAACATAGGAGCCATATAAGATCTTCTGTCCCTCTGTGCCATGATCGGCAGTGGATCTTATCGTGTACGGGAACGACACAGGTCATGAACGAACGAATGATTGAAAATCAATCAATCAATCAATCAATCAATCAATCAATCAATCAATCAATCAATTAAAGATCGATTAATTAAGCAATCAATCAATGCATGAATAAATGAATGAATGAATGAATGAATGAATGAATGAATGAATGAATGAATGAATGAATCAATGAATCAATCAATCAATCAATCAATCTAGCAATCAAGCAAGCAATCAATCAAGCAATCAATCAATCAATTACTTGCATGCATGTGACTGAATGACTCATTGGCTGATTGCCTGACTTACTGAATGAATGATTAAATGAATAAGTGAGTAAATTAATGTATTTACTTATTTATCAACATTTGAAGTTATATATGGTAAGTGTACACAGTTAATAAACGAGCACATGGATGCGTTTGGGTTTTGGTGGGTTTCTTTCTAGGACCGACTAACCCCTTTTGGTTCCGACGGATATAATTATGTTATCTATCTGAAGTGTACCCAGTTTCACTGAACCCGTTAAAAATGATGGATTTTGAAATTAGTGTATTATGTATAGTGAGCGACATGGAAGTTTTACCTGTGATGCGACCAACATTCTGAATCTCGTGACCGGCAGTTCCTGCAACTTGTGCCCCAAGGCTGTGGCCAATCAGATGCACGTCTGTGTAGTTAAGACCGTGGCTGTCATGGAGATACGTGATAAGCATGGCAATCTCCTTGCCAACGAGATATGTGTTACCAGCTGCATGCTCATACCTTCGTTCAAATGCTGAACCTTGTCCCCAGTCAGCTATTATGACATTGAAGTCATCCTGAAATATAAATGTCGAAACTTGCCGAACACATCGTTTGTCTCATTCTCCTTACCGAGTCTGCACTCGAAGAATTCTGATAGTATGCCAGACTTATTGGTTATGAAAGAATGTCATAGTAATGACCGTTTATTTGCAGTGCGGTCAGATGTACTATAAGATATCTGCGTAGATAACCCTTCTATCAGTATTATGTACGGTGTACTGTTAGGGCCATCTTACCACCGCATCTTACCATCGAGCATCGCATCTTACCATCGCATCTTACTATCGATCATCGCATCTTACCATCGACCATCGTATCTTACCATCGCATCTTACCATCTACCATCGCATCTTACCATCGACCATCTACCTGGGTCGATGGTCGATGGTAAGATGCGATGGTAATATGGCCCAAACAGGACACCGTAATTATGCCCTTACCCATAGTATATACTAATAGCGTAATGCTTCTATTCTTATTTCAATATTTAATGCAAACAAGTTTGAAAAAAAAAGCGCTTCAATAAGAACCTCTATCTTTTAACCGCTTTACGTTTATTACAACGTTAACGGTAACACGTCCAGTAAAGGTTATAACCTTCGGTAAAGGTAACCCTCATCTTTTCCCATAAATTTGTTTGTTTGAATGGTGTTTTACATCATTTTTAGCACATGTTAGGCCATTTATGACGGTCGATTTCTCCGTTAAAAATAAAAATCAACATTTACAAGGTTAACTGTAACAACTTGTTATTGTTACAGTAATGTTACAACTGTCTAAAGGTAGTTTGTAACATCTACAGTTTCATTGAAACCCGCCTATAACTTATTCACGTAAAAGGTGTAAACTTTAACTTACATGTTTACTCGAATTGTAGGGAGATGAATCAACGTAAATGTTTCATACGAAGACCGGAGAGGGAAAATACTGACGGACGAACTCATGGACGTAGAGACATATTGTTTTTCCTATATACAAATGTGTTACAAGTCTGTCATCGTTCCGTGGCTGGAATGGTAAAGACGCTGCGTTTGAAACCTTGTCGCCTCCCGCCGCTGAGGGTTCGAATCCCACCGTGAAGTGTCGATTCTTACGTATCGCGGGATGCAGAGTATCGGTTTTATCCAGGGAAAATTGGGTTGTCTGCCTCCACCTCGAAAATAATCGACCGCCATATATAGCATAATATGTGCTGAAAATGACGTAAAACACCATTCAACCATACAACCATCGTGAATTCTTGAATGTTCCGAAAAAGCGGACAGAAATGAAATGAACTGTGGTTTTACGTCCAGATAACACATCATCTTATATTTTATTGGGACGAGGCATGACCCTCAGAGGGAGACCAGATGCCTATCAGACATGCCTCCGACAGGCTGCGAACCCAGGCGGGTAGAGGTATTTAGCTATAAAGCTAATGCGTTATTCACTGAGCTACCGAAACCGTAGACAGAAATTAGTTTTTTGTTACTGTCAATATATATATTTTTGATTATCGAAAAGAAAATTGGTTTAAGCTAAAAGTACGAGATGGTGAAAACCTTAATAATGCATTGAAACACGATCTAGTCGCTTTTGAAATTTGTTTGAAGTCAATATTTCAATTGGACACATTATTGTCATTTTTATTCATTTTCAAGCGAAAATAGAAGCCACGTCTGACTGTATAGCAAACCAACAAAAATCATTTTCAACTAGCGCTTCTCGAGACGAGGTTTGTCCAAAAATGGCAATCGCTGAAATAATGTCTAATGAGCTCGTCTTTTCATCGTGACCTTTGAAAACATCTTAATGTAATTATTTGGTTCTAAACGCTATAATACGATAACTTACTTTTTTTAAAAGCTCGGCTGTCAGTTTTAGGATCCAGGCAAGTGATCCCGATTCCGCGAATCCATGAATGACGAATTTGGTATTTTTGGTGGCGTCAAAATGACTGGCCCATTCAGCGAGTTGAGACTTGTAATTCACCGTTTCGAGATTGTAGACGTGGTTGGTACCTCTTTTGTGTAGTCTGAATACAGTAGCTATTATTGAAGGATCCTCGGGTACCGGAATATTTCCATGGGATTCAAAACAGCCCCAATCATTGTAACATTGCGTGTCGCGTGCATGTATCTTCGCGTAGACGCTTGCACGTGAAAGCCACACGACAGCAAGAACAATTAGTAGCATCGTGCGTACGTAAACGACGAGGTAACACTGTTGACAACTATGGTGGTCTGATGGTCAGTACGTCTGTTATCTGTATGACTTAACACTTTGTTCTTATCTCTTTGTGATATACTTACTGGCTAGACAAACGATTGTGACCAGAATGAAGTTTATAAACCACTAGCGCACTTCGTAGAATATTCCATTTACTATCGGCCGAACGTCAATACGGCAATCTAGATTTTTTAAAACTCGAGACCTCGTTAGTTTTTCTGCATAACTTTAATTTGTATAATCAGTAATATGAATCATTAGAATCAGGGCAAATTGTGCTTGCACATAACTATTACATTACGTTGACTCGCCTTAATTCCATTAAGCGATGGGAAAGCTTATATTAGTAGGATTTTATAACGGATATTTCGACAATAAAAATTTCGACTTTTAAAAATATTTTTTTTTAATAAAAACATGATTATAACCTCAGGTACCTTTACAAACATTCACCATAGAAAGACGCCAGATCAATACTGATACAATGAATTTAGAATATACTTATTTATTATTTGAGAGAGTTAAGTTCATAATAACGAACTTTCTTTAACGTAGGATATATAACATACAAGTACAAACATTAAATATTATATGTGGAGAACATTTTGTACTAAGCACTTACCAACGGATTCGAACCCGCAGCCCTAGACACCAAACCAACCTCGACACAGCGCATTGCCTTAGTCCACTCCACCACCTAGTTAACCTAAACATATTGATTTCGGAAACCGGGTGATACTCAAGGGTTTACTCTTAAACGCGTCGGATATCTTCGGGCTTATATATATGTTTCTAATATTCCTTCTCTCTCCCCTAATGGTCAAACTTGAATAGCATTTTGACAGTAGTGAAAAAACACAATGTTTCCTCTTCATCATTATTAAGTTGGTTTATCAATTGTTTTAGTAATGTGTGTCTTTAATAATTACAAAAAGTAATGTTTTAAGTCCAAACAGTTAAGCTTTAAACAGCATTCACAAAAGGATCTGACATACAAGGGAGAAAAGAGGATTTTTCTACCTACCTGCCCATCTGAAAAATCTAAGGTCGGGTTTGGGCAAACTAAGATAGTTTTAAGTGTGGCCTCAACTAACAATTTGTAAGATATGGTTGGATCCAAATCTACTAGAGACGATTACATCCAAACTCTAAGGGCGCTTTATTAAGAATAGTGTATATCTGCACAAAGACATCGAATCCTGAATAATTAATCTGCCACTGTTATCACCTTTAGCAATCGTAAATACTTGAATTAACTGACTTGCTGGATGTGCGAATAATCTTATGTAATATTAAGTGTGACAACTGTACCCAGTTGCATAATATAAACTTAATACCAAGATTTGTCTGTACACACATACTATTAATTGTAGTAGTACTGATTTAACATAAATAAAAAAGAAATTGTAAATGAAATAGAATCTAAACAATATCATCGAAAAACAATCAAAAGTTATTTCAATTTGATACCAAACGCTACATAGTTCAATACATTTAAAGTCTCTTTCCCGCCAACAACAGCTAAATGTTACAACATAATTATCTGCACCGTTTCTAAACCTACTGATGACGAGATACGTACATAATACATATTTTGAGAATCCAAACTCTATATACACACTACAAACGGCTTTAACCAGCCAGGTCAAACCCCAAAATGAAGCATCGAATTAACAGTTACCAACTCCTAATTCATTTTACGCATATTCAATCGCGGTTATTTTTAAGAACGCGTGAAAAGTCCTATACTTTTAATCGGCACATTTACATTATTATATGACCTGAACACCCGGATAGAGTTTGGATAAACGATTTTGCAGTGTAATTTTGCCGTTATTTGACGGGTTAGTTTCTTTAAGAAAAATAATGTTTTTGAAGAATTAATTAAATTCAATGTGTACAATTCATAAAAAGAGATGACACTGCTTTACCATTGTGATGTGTCACATGTATATTTTAATAATGAAAATACAGCACTGTGACAAACCAAAGCCTATGGAGAATGACATTATCACTCACAATATAACGTCTAATCGTGTCAACGTGGAATTCTACATTTCTATGTAATAAATCCACCCTTTTTAGAGTAAAACATAACGTTTGTTTTTAAGTAGTAACGTTAAACTGGTGTCTGTTTCAATATTCTTAAAGAAGGCATAACCATTTTGTAACTCGCTCTCACCAGCTACACAGATTATAATATCGTCAGCATATAGGAGGAACATGTCTAAATCTTGTAAACAATAGAATTTAAAATCATAATCTGTATCTTTATTTAAAGTGGGCGTGGTAGATAATAAGGATTAACATAATGTTGTTAAGCTTTTAAACCGATCGCACAGATGTTGTGGCGTACGATAGTCTTACAGTGAGACGTAAACGCAGAACCCAGAAAAAACAACCTGTTCGAATTAGCGGAACTCTACTTTATTCCTAGTCAGGGATTCGAACCAGAGTCACATTGGCAAGAATGATGCTCTAAGCTGTGAGAAAACTGGGAATCCAAAAAAAGGGGGACAATTTCCCCTTTTTGTTCCCCGAGATAACGTTTAAGCCATACTTTAAAGTATGTCCAATACAATATCTAAAACATTATTTTATAACATTTTTCAGACCAATCTGTCAATCTGTTTTGGAATACCGCGGCGGCAGCTTAGTGGCTGAGTGTCCACCTCACATACGGGATGTCGTGGATTCGATCCCCGGCCGGGTCTCACCACAGACTTAATGACATTAGTACAATTTAATTGATTTTACTGGATTAAAATAGAAGACTAAATATTTACTTCAAAACTCAAATTTCAGGCTAGGTAAAAACACCTATCAACAGTCAAAAATCTATACAGTTATACAATTTACACCGACACGTAATGCAATTATCTTCCATCAAAATAATTCAAACGAAATGCAGTAAGATCTCGACTATTCAGTCCAAATAAAAGAACAGCATGCAAAGTGCCGAGCACCAAGAAGACCAATAAATGTCTGTTTTCAACATTATGTTCTGAAAATGATTTCAGTCAGGCTGCCGTGCAAAGTTTGTTTGTTTGTATGGTGTTTTACGTCATTTTCAACACATGTAAGGTTATACATGACGGTCGATTTCTTTTGCGGTGGAGGCAGACCACCCACTTTCCCTGGGTATAACCAGTACTGTACACCTCCCGCCATCCGTAAAATTCGACACTTCCTCACTTACAAGTCGAGTCCCGGTGGGATTCGAAGTCGCAGCGGTGAGAGGCGAAGGATTACAACGCAACGTCGTTAACCATTTGGCCACGGAGACGCTTGCATTTAAGTGTATCGTTTGCTAATTTCTCTGCCCCGTGTTCAATCCTCCATGGTGACACTGAGTTTCGTCGGTGTGTTCTTGGGCAAGACACTTTCCCTTAGCCTCGCCCGTCGGATGGGGACGTAAACCGGGAGGTCCCGTGTATCTGTCTATCATCCGAGCACGTCAAAGAACCATTGGAATCTATTCGATAATAAGAGTAGGGCACGGTTCCCGGATTCCCGGATTCCTATGTATCCTTCCCCTCTCTCTGGGGCGGCTCTAAATAACCTATACTGTATTGATGAGCCGTTAAACAACATTCAATTCTGGATGTGACTTGAACGTTGAAGACAGGATAATAGCGAGGTTGCGTACACATAACATTGATTTAAGCTTACCTGCAGACCATATTGCTTACTACAGTTAATCAGTTAGAGCGACATTTAGATTTCATGATTCAGACATATTTGAATATAATAAATATTGGTAAAAAAGAAAGAGCAGCATTAGCTCAGTTAGAAATATAATCTCAAAGCTAAAAAATTAAAATGGGTCGTTGGAAATAAAAATAAAAACACCAGAGAAAGCAGTAAACTATATTCTTTAATACCCTCAACGTTTGTGTTAACGGTATTGAATCAGTCCAATCTGATTGTAAGCACCAACCTAATCATATATTTTTAAAAGGATTTAAAAATAAAAATTCTCACATTTTATTCTTTTATTTATTATTATATTATTTAGAAATGTACAAACCGTAACTATTATATTATATATACATTTTTACAAACACATTATATTAGTTCATGGTTGACATTGCTACAATATGTAACATTGATTTTTTATAAATAAATACTGAAAAGGGGATCCAACAAACACAAACAAGATAGAAAAGTAGCAGTCTCGGTTTTATTGAGTCTGTTCATGAGAAATAATATAAAAATAGATATAAAAATCGGACACGAAAAGTAGCATTTAAGGACGACAGTCAACCACAAACACACACAGAAACAAAGAACAACTTTAAAGATGAATAAAAAACAAGATATCACAAACACAAACGGGTTGACAGCAGGGCTACCGCCTTGGAACGGTCAGTGGCAAAAAAGGCCCCTGGGGGTTTAAACCAGGTTCTAGGGTGCACCAAACCTCACTCTTACCATATTGTCGTAAGTTGCAACACATCTCACGTTCCTAGTGCCAGCTTAATTAAACGGGATTCTACTTTCAAACCACAAAGAGTGTGCTTGATGACCCCAAAGGACCAGTAAGTAATAACACTACTGATTTGTAGTCTTACAAAAGTCACACAACACTAAACATACATTTAATTATAGCTTATTAACAATATTGTACCGCCATTGATGTATTCACACATGTCACACATAGAGTAATGGTATATGTTTTCCGCTTGAAAGACGATATTGGAGTTGCTATGCTCTATTCTTGCCTGAAGTCATATTTTACTTACATCCTAAACGCACATATATAATGTTGGTTGGCCTTGACCCAAATAGACAAATAACAAGTATAATAAAAATAAGTATATAGTCAAGCAGGCAATGCAACAACAACATGCATTCAAATCATATATATTTACAAGAGTAAACAGAAGCAAAGTATGCGACACCACCAACATAAAAGTGTTGACAAAACCGCCTGGGAACGGTCAATGACAAGCCGATGGATCACTAACGCCTCTTACTAATCTGATATAGATGGTTTTCAGACTTGTCCATGCTTTGATTAATATCAACATTCTGGCATAGGACAATTCTATTTCGCATACAGTCTTTAAATCTGCATTGTAATACCTTTACAAAGATTGAAAGGTGATTGTTATGCTGCATTCTGTGTTGTATTCGTATATCGCAGTAGAAAGTTACACACAAGCTTTTTAGGTGTCAAAAATGGCCGTCTCCCGGGGTCCAAAGTTTTTATATGGAGATTTTGCATGTTTTTCATAGACTTATTTAGGAGGAAATCATCTTTACTAAAACCACAAGGCACATAGCTCTCATGTATTACACGTAGCTCCAGGTGTATCATGTTTTACATAGACATATATAGGGAAACGCTTTTAAAAATCGTCTTCTCTGAAACTACAACAGCTAGAGGTTTAGTATTTTGCATTTACTATAAGCCTATGGTCCTCTACTAAGTTTGTTCAAATGGTGATCCTGGGTTCACAGGGGTCTCATGTTTCACATAGACTTTTATAGGGAACATCTTAAAAAGTCATTTTCTCTGAAATTACAAGAGCCAAAGGTTTAATATTTTGCATTTACTCTAAGCTTATGGTCCTCTATCAAGCTTGGTCAAATGGTGATCCTGTGGTTACACTTGGCTCCTTCCCAAGGGTTATGTTTTACATATACTTATATAGGAAAAGTCTTTAAAAAAAGTCGTCTTCTCTGAAACTACAGATGCCGCAGGTTTAATATTTTGCATTTACTATAAGCTTATGTTCTTCTACCATTTTTTCAAATGGTGACCCTGGGGTTACAATTGGTCCGTCCAAGGGGTCACATGTTTTACATAGACATCACATGTATATAGGGAAAAACAAACATTATTCTTGTCTGAAACTACAAGAGAAAGAGGTTTAATATCTTGTATTTACTATAATTTACTATCTGATGGTGTGTTCTACCAAGCTTGTTCAAATGGTTATCGTGGGGTCACATGTAGTCAAGCCCCAGGGTTCACATGTGTTATATAGGGAAAACTTAAACATTTTCTTCTCTGAAACAACAAGAGCCAGGTTTAATATTTTGCATTTACTATAAGCTTATGATCCTCTACCAAGTGCGTTCAAACGGTGATCCTGAGGTCATATCTGTCCCAATGCCTGGGGTCACCGTTTTACATAGAGTTATATAGGGCAAATCTTAAAAAAATCTTCTCAGAAACAGCTGGGTCAATTTGGACCAAACTTCACAAGGATGACCCTTAGGTGAATATTTTTCAAATTTGGTAAGTCAATTTGACATCCAAGATGGCCGCCATAGAAAAAAGATTTTACTTACTTCTTGTACACTGGAAACCTTGGGCATGGATTAAAATCCCACTGGAGGTAAACCTTTATTTATTTATTTTTAATTCTTCATTTTTATTACTGTTTCCTGTTTGGTTGTTTTCAGTTTATCTTTCTTTTTTAATTAAGATTGTGAGCATGTGTTTCTTTTTATTTTACTTTTTTTTTACTAAATTGTTAGCATGGGGACGTGGGTTTAAATTCAGTTATGGGTTTTGTACTTTGTATTTGTAAAAGAATATTGAAAGGAATTTAAAGTTGAAACCCCTTGATATAAGAGCCAGTTTAGCTTGTAGAGCAATTCAGCCATCATGGGCTACTTGTTCGTTACTATTATTAATGACGGCTAACCCTTGAACTAGCAAGTCTGCTCAATTGAAGTCCATTGGGTAAAATATCGATTTACATAGGGAAACTCTTAATTGTCATCATTGCGAAGATCCTCAGGTGATCGATACAGTGTCCTCTTGTTTGTATGCAACGAAGCTTATTGTATATGTGTGCCAAGAGTATATTGTTACGAGTGATAAAAAAACAACATGCAAAGTATATTGAGTTTAAAACAAATAAAATGAATAACTGATTAATGAAAACAATACTAGAAGAAAAAGCATCAACCTGTTCTTTAAAGCATTTAAAAGGAACACACTATACACAGTTACTAAGCTGTCAGGGGTGTGAAAGAACACACTATACACGGTTACGAAGCTGTCAGAGGTGTGAAGGAACACACATACAAGATTACTAAGCTGTCAGGGGTGTAACTGATTATAGTTACTCGCTAAATAACTTGAATGAGTTACATTATAGTATGGCTACATTATAGTATGGATAAAGTAAAATAACATTTTAAGTTAATTCTGAAAAGTTCATCAATTTTGGTTTTTTTACATAGTGATGTTTTTCCGATACATGTTGGTTGCTTGACTTAACACCTGATAGGCAAGCATGGGACATTTGTACACAAAGCCTGTGAAGATAGTAACCATTAAATCACGAAATTGAAAATAATTACCCAATGACAATACTAACAATCAAAAGGATGACACCAACATAAAGGGGACAAACTGTCCTTTGCTTTGTTTGTTTGTTTGTTTGTATGGTGTTTTACGTCATTTTCAACACATGTAAGGTTATATATGATGGTCGAGTTTTTGAGGTGGAGGCAGACCACCCACTTTTGCTGGGTACAACCAGTACTGTACACCTCTAGCCATCCGTAAGAATCGACACTTTCTGACTTTGCAATTAGCTAATGACTTATTGATCATGGTAATACAACCCTCTGAACATCTGGTTATTTATTCATTATTTATTTATTATTTATTTATTTATTTATTTATTTATTTTTTGTTTTTGTATTTCTTGATGATTTATATTTATTGATGTATTTGTTTATTTTATTTTTTTGGTTTTTATTTATTTATTTATTTATTTATTTATTTATTATTCATTTATTCTACAAAACTTATAATGCAAGACGTCCAATTTTCCTGTTATTTTCAGTGTATACATTGGGTATTACTGACAGATAAAAATGTACTATAAATGCATTTCGGTTGTTGTTTTATTGTTGATTTTCAAAACAAATCATGTAATACATCAATGTGAAACAATGTTAGCATGTCATGCTCTACATATCTGAGAGATTTATTTTTTCTAAAGAAATCTCAACAAAATGAATTCAGTGTAAATCCTATGGAATTCATGTTGTTGATTTTCAATTTGACAATTAAATTGCTGGGTTCTAAAGTTGACTAAATGGACACTCTGTTGTCTCCTTTCATAATGTAAGATTAATCATTGTGATTTAAATCACACAAAAATATCGACAGTTTTACCAATCTACACATCTCAGTGGCCGAATGGTTAACGACATTGCGTTGTAAACCTTCGCCTCTCACCAATGCGGGTTCGAATCCAACTGGGAGCTTGTCTTTTGTAAGTGAGGAAGTGTCCATTCTTACGGATGGCGGGAGGTGTACAGTACTGGTTCTACCCCGGAAAAGTGGGTGGTCTGCCTCCACCACAAAATATCGACCGTCATATATAACCTTACATGTGTTGAAAATGACCTAAAACAGCATACAAACAAACTAACGAACAAAAAACAATCTACACTACCGCATAGTTACATTGAAAATAGAAAGAAAATAAAACGTTTGTGTTATAAGTATTTTTGAGCGTATCGTGATAACATTTGTAAATGTGCGAGTTATTTATATAAAACATAAATAATGGCAGTGAAACATAAACCTCATTACGTGGTCCCGCCTTAATTCCATCAAGCCATGGTAAAGCTTATATAAGCAGGATTTTATAACGGATATTTCGACAATAAAACACATTTAAAAACGTTTTTTTACTGAAAAATTGCGATAACCGGTTTGAAATTACCTATTAAATATTTGAATTTTACAACATGCAAACTTGTTAAACCAAAATTAGGGTTTATTTGATACCCCAGTCAACCCCGTTTTCGCTTCTTGGAGAAGGGGTTGGATGGGGTATGAAAGTTAATACTTGGACCACGTAATGTGTGGCCATGGTAAGTTATTCGCGAGGTAAAAAATAATTGTTTAAGTTGCTTAGTAAGTAGCTAAAATCTTCTACACCCTGATTGACAGCTAAGGGTTGACTTTTATTTAACTTGAAATATAAACAATCAGATATAATCGTTGTTCTAAGCGAAATGCGTTTTAGTTTTAAATATCATACATAGTTGCTTTGATATTGCAATATTTAAAATATTCTATTAATTTATTGAAAACAGCTTATAATTTTAAGATAATAAGTACATTTTAACACCATCATATACTTTGAAGAACAATGGTCAACTGAACTTCTTAATAACTAAACCTCGTTAGTTAAAATGTATTTCGCATTATCCCTTTCAATAACACCACGGGATGATATCTTGAATGACAAGAAGGCAGTCACCTTTGACTGATGTAAAGCTATTTGACAACGACCATATTTGCCTCATATTAAGGTAACCGACACCTATAATGTTCTTGCAATACCATGCAAATAAAACTGCATTTCTTCACTGTGTAGTTCCTCAAAAATGCATAGTTTAATAAATAACATGTCAATAACCGCAGTTAATCACCAGTGTGCTAGTCTAACAACATCATCTACCCATTTAATAAAAGTCTTGAAAATAACACTTTGACGAAATACGTTTTGGCTGATTTCCGAACAGTCATGGAATTTGTCGATATCGTGTAGTATATGTCTATTTCATGTTTGATTATTTGAGCTCACCGATGGCATACATTTTTTGATTTACTAATGTTTACTCACATCACCTACGTTACTTGTACACATCATTTTTAATTTGTTACTCTTATATTTTCTATAGTGAAACACTATGATTTCACAAATAAATGCTACTGTTCCGAGAAAAATACCCACCACTAACACATAGAATGCACTTTGAACGTCGATGAGAGAGATGGGAGTAGATTCTGTGACCGTTTCCGATCGACAAAAGTTTGCCTTCGGCCACCATTTCCTCTTCCATATCTGTAGTAAGCCACCTTCGTGAATTTTTATCATTCTAAAATAAACATGCATATGTTGTAATTAGATTGTATAATTTGAGGACATGGAACTGTATATGTTAAGGTAAGATAAGTACATTTTAATGTCTACATACAAAATGGATGAACACCAAATAAACATGCAATATCACGACAAACCCACAAGAAAAACGAGAGTTTTAAGTAGGGATGGAGTAGCTTTAAACACCAAGATTTTCTATAAAAGGGAAGGGGAGGAGCCTATTTTCAAATGGTGGCTGTTTTTTGGCACATTGTTGAATTCAGAGATATTTTTCTACAAAACCATATTTTTAGGTTGTGTTTTTTATTTAAAAAATGCACAACTGTAGGGAAACATATAAACTACACAAATAATTATTAATGTTTAAGAATTGTCATGGAATAAATGAGAGATAATACTTTGAAATGTCCAAAATCCATCAAATTTTCAAATTGAAACAACCTTTGACCCAAGTCATGTGATGTAAACAACCTTCTCAACAAGCATAGTGTATATATACTCCTGTGAGTAGGCACACTTTACTGCAGTGGGATATTGGTCAAAATTGTGTAGTGAATGTTGTTCTTACTTTTATAAAAGCAGTATACTTCCAATTTAAACTTTATTCCTTTTTGTGAATACAACTGATAGTGAATACAAATGTTAGATATTGTTTATTTAGAATATAATTAGACACTTTTCTAAGAATATATAATTAATTAAGGATCTGTAAATTAGTCATGACAATCGATTGCTAGGTGTCGTAAAACATGAACATATTATCTAGTTCCACCTACATGTATGTCCCATATATGGCTGACCGGGTGGATTTGAGTACAGGTTTCTGACCTGTCAGAACACATGAAGGCATAATCTCCCTAAGAGTCCAAACATTATCATCATGATCCCTCTCTCTATTTAGGAGTCTTTGCTTTTTTGTTATATATTCTGGGACATACCAGCCTCCAGCATTGGACATCATATTCCAAAACTTCCTGTTTTTCACTTTCCGGATACTGCTATTTCTAGGGTGTGGGTTTGCACCATTACCAAGCCAAGTTTGACGTTGGGTGGTAAAACATGGTGCAATAAAACAGTGTCCACATCTCTGATCGTCATTTTGGTTGGCAGCTTGTCTGTTGTTGTCATTATTGTCCTCATCATCATCCCTATTTCCTTCGTATCCGCCAATTGCTAAAGCTTGTCTTGCATCATCATCACTATCATCATTCTCATAATTATAATCATCATTAGCATCATTTCCTCCACATGGCTCTGTGGCACCTACAGAGACTAATTGGCCTTCTTCTGTCAGCAGTCTTTCATTCTTATCAATTTCGTGCATATCAGCTGACCAGTTTGATTTTATTAAAGATTCGTCAAAATTCCAATTGGTATATTCAAAAAAATGAAATAAAGTATCCAATTGTTCTCTGGTGACATTCAACGTTATTTCTCGTTTTTCAGCCATCACTAAAAGTGTACTCACTTTCTGGAGGGAAATGTAAACAGGTCTTGACCTGAGTTTGTTCCATTATTTAAGTGGGGAGAGGGAATGTGATCATGCCTTACTAATATAAATAAAAAATATGAACATCGAATTAAATAAAACTCTTTATATTTTTCTTTAGTTGTATATCCTTACATAAATTATTGGTAAGTTCCAAAGTAATTATCAGTCATGATTTTAGTTTACACATCACTGAAACCACCCACTGTCATTGATAGTGGACTAATTTTGCACTGAAATTATATATCCTTGGAATAGCTGGCCTGTTCTGTATGATGTCCCATGTAGGTAATTAATTTGCAATCTCTTGTTTATGAGATGTGTATGGAATGCAAGAATTAGATTAATATAGCCTTGTATCTAGTTCTTCAATTATCTATCACAAATTGTTATCTAACTAATCACCTATAAACATAACAGGTTCCTGGAATGTTACAACCAGGTACTATATAAATTAATGTAAGCAAGATTATTTCAAGACTAAGCTTCATCAGATATGTACATGTAGTCATTTTATTCTGTTGAATTAATTACTCGTACTGCTGTAACTGTAATAATGATTAGACATTCTTTGGAAATTATTTAATATTATATCTGTAAAAATGAAACCACATAATGCAGGCGATGGCCTTGAACGAATTAAAGACGAGGCTAATCATGTTTTTTCTAGGAGTATACGCATGTGAGTTACTCACAGGCTGATCTGGTCCACACCAACCGCATAAATCATTGTATTCATGCTCAGCAGGTTAAGGGTTAACATTTCTATTCATGTTTTATTATATAAAAGTTAAACGTTTTAATTATCAAATTATCTTAATTTTCAAATGATCTGGTCATTATGATCAATCTGCAATAATGTGAATAAGTTAGTGTTATTATGCTATTTTAATTCTTTAAAATATGCCGATAATATAGTCTAATTACAAAATATCAGAGATTATGGTATTCTTTATACCCTATGCTGGTCAGCACCTATGCAGTTTAGAGGCAAGCATTATTAATCACTAATAGTTTGAGTTGAGTGTATTATCAGCTGTTCACGGTAAGCCCTGCCTTTATCTGATGTGTGTAGATGCTACCGGCTATGCAGGTTTAAGTAACATTATCGCCTCCGACAAATGTTGCAAATCATTTACTGATCATTTGGGATCATCAAACCCGATATTTGTGGCTTGAACGTTGAATCCCGCTTAAGGCCGTGATAATGGCTCAATAAAACCTATTCTAATATCTTCTCTCATGTTGGTGTTTATTGCTTCCAAGGGATCCACTTTTCAGTATTTATTGCATGGTGAAAATTAATGTGTACGTTTTACGATTCGAATTCAATCAAACTGAGTGATTTGCTACCTTTGTTGGCAGTTTCGTAGGCAGAAAGAAAGATAAAAATATCTGACAGGGAAAGCAGTATTCAAGGACGACAGTCAACCACAAAACACAAAAACAAACACGCAAACGGACAAACGAGAAGGCAAAAGTAATAAAAAATGCAAACGATTCACAAACGCAAAAGGGTTGACAATAGGGCTACCGCCTTGGAACGGTCAGTGGCAACAAAGGCCACTGGGGTTTAAACCGGTTCTAGGGTGCACCAAACGTCACACTTACCCTACTGTCATCCCATTAAAACAGGACAGTGTAAATAAAGAAATACCCGACATGATCAAATCTCTAACCAACAAGGCAGCATCAATAGGCAATATAAGTAAAACACAAATATGCTCGTGTAAATATAATACTAAAACACAATAGCCTAGAAAGCCACAATGAAGGTACTCAATGACTTGGCAAAAGCCAGAGCAACAAGAGAATAAACCATTGAGGGCACGACAGTCTCATACACTTACTGATCTGAAAATAAAGCTGTATGCGGAGAGTTATTCGTGAAGGCAAATCCATACTTTAATGGTAGAAACTCCTCTTTTATCTTTATAAGGCCGCAGTATTTTGCCATGGACACCTCAATAAACGTTTTGTCTCCTGAAAACGAAGTACATTTTGATTAATTTAACAATATGAATAGGGGCACAGCTTCACCTGTTACAAGAGAATGGTTGTTGCAGGATAAGATAATAAATAGATAGGCCAAATAAAGTAACCTCATATTGGCAGTAATATTAATTTAATTATGCTTATCCATAAATGTAGTATTATTTGATCCTACCTGAGTATAGATGAACGTGAACGATTGTAATGTTGAAGTTATACTTCGATTAAATAAATCATTTTGGCAATGAATTGACAGTCAAAGCGGAAATTGGCAACTGATAAAAGTGTAATAAAACATGTTAAAGTATGGATGCAAACACCGGCTTCAAAACCTTGACCATCAATCAAACTGTTACATTCGAATTCGTAGAATGGCTTTCGTTTTCAGCAAGAAAGTACCTTTTAATTTGAAAATAGAATTCTGCCATGATAATCATGTTGGTTATAAGCACACATTACATTCATTATTGTACTTAACACTGTAAAAACACCGTCCTGTAAATATATGAAAACATATCAATTTGTTTTACCTTATGTACAATGTTGATCGTTTGAAATTGAGTGGTTCCCGGGTGACCCGGGTGACTCAGTTTGGTCACGGGGCAAAGAATAGGGCCACTGCAGATCCCTTTGGAGGGGTAGGCAGAGGGGTAGAATCCCCCCCCAAATTCATGTTCATTTTATCATTTTTTGTTCATGTTCATTAAAGGTCTTCATCATGATACCTGCATTGTTTCAGGTGCTATCTCGCTCGCATCAAAAGAGCAGTGTCAGAAAAACAATAAACGTGGCTCCAGCGTAAAAGGAGTTTCTACGATAGAATTTGCAGCAACTCTGCAGTTAAGGTTGAGAAGGTTATAGGCCCATTTTTCATATTTTATCTCGATGTACATGGAAGATAAGCCTGGCATGTTCACGCCTGTCAGGCGTCATATAACCTTTTCATGTGTTGGTGCGCCTTAAAACCCAATTCAATTCAATTCAATTCAATTGGAATTGAGTCCCAAAACTTATAAATCTCAATAAGGACGTTGTATATTATGTCGGAGTTAGGTTAAAGTTCAAAGTACAATAGTAGAGTAGTAGTAATAAACTATCATCACGTCTAATAAAACAAATTCAACGAATCCAAAAATTATTTTATTTTAATGTTCTAAAATAAATATCTGTATTTTCATTTAAGTTCATACATCAATTATGAACATAAGCAACATTGTTACAAAATACCTTTATATATCAATGCAACGTGTGCCGTGAAATATCTTTGTCTGACGTTGAATACAATTCTTAGAAGGACATTTTCGAGGTTATGGAATTATGTTTGCATTTATTTTTACTTTTGCCTTCTTGTTTGTCTGTTTGCGTGTTTGTTTCTGTGTTTTGTGGTTTGTATTAATTTCCATTATTTGGTGTATAAATCGGTTTCGCTCGTGTGGAAGGACATGCTTTCTTTTGATAGTATGATGTCTATGGGCATGCCAACAAAACATTGATTTATCATATACTGAGTTTGCCAACGTCCAGGGGCATGCCATAGTTGGATATAATTACCAACTAGACTAGGCATTTTTCTTAGCAAAATCATTGTACAAAAGTGATATCTGAATGTTAAATCTATAGCATTTTCAAGAAACATCTGCTTTCATCAATTGTATTTCGCACCGATAGTAAATAGGATTCTTTCGATGAGCCCTAATTTGGCCTTCAGTCATATGCCATCATATGTTCAGTACAATACACTGTACTTGATAAACATTGAATAGTAAGTACCAGTCGAAATTAATGTCAACCAATGAATATAAAACATGTGTTTCGTATTTGTCATACATGTAGTTGTTGGTGACAGTAAAAGGAGCTTATAATTACAATAATCAAAGCATACCTATCCATGCGTAACCACCGGCCTTGGCGCGTTCGATGTGATAATGTGGATCGGTGCTCATAATCATTGGATCAGACTTCTTGAACCGGGCCATACCATCTCCTACTTTCTTGTAGATGGCAGATGTTGAATTCTGCATTGATGTTATAAATGTTTGTCTAGGAGTAGCCGAAGCTGATACACATGGGCATTTGAACTATTCTTTAAACAGTCATATACATTACAACACAATTTACAGAAATCGAGATAATTCTTTATTTAGGGTTATATAATTTTCCTGGAAATAATCTTGTTAAAACACCAATCACACTTTCTCTCCTTAACAACCATTAACTACGAATTAAGTGGACCAATAGCTATATCTTCGATGAAGTTAGTTCAATGTCTGCATGTAGAATGAATTCTATATATATCATTGATTGTAACAGATGCCTGCAACGAAATTAACATTGAACCGTATTTTGATTTAATAATAAGTAACAATGTTACAAAGTATGTAAAGGCCATGGTAGAGTATAAAAAATGGTCACAGAGAAAATTTTCTGATCATTTTATACATTATGGTAATCAGAGAGGTTTTATCATCAATTTCTAAACAATGAAACGCGTTTAAACCATAACATTTGACATGTAAATACACTTAACATTGTTCTATACAGATATATCAAAACAAGTATATAATGTATTATTTTTTTATACTTTCTAGAACAAAACTATTAACCCTAACTGAAATTTTTTGAATTATGGTGTATCTATTAATATATGTACTGGTAAAAATAAGATCAGGGATTGGTCACAGGTCAGAATGGTGTAACTTTTTACTTGAAGCAGACGACCTGCTGGGGTTAAATACCTCCGGAAAATTCTGTAAGTATAATCTACGTATCATAAATATGTCATTTGAATCATTATCAATGAGAACGAATAATTGAAATTAAGTCATGTATATATCCGGAAGATGTACATATTAGTACCGATGCACATGCCAAATGTAATAAATTAATAATTATTTTAAACCTCCAGAACCGTTTACACCCTCTGAGGGAGAGAAAGTGGGTGTTTAGCATTTGACTTTCTTGGTTTGCCAACTTACCATAAAACTTGCCTCCCAATTACTACCGCCCACTGTTCCCCATTTATATGTGCCCTCTAACTCTACCATCTCAGCAAGTGTACTAAACGGTGCCTTCTCTTTTGTCACTGTGAGAAATGCGATCAGATTTCCGGAGTAGGTACCCACAATAATGATACAAAATAGCCACCAGCAGCTTACGAAAGTCCGACCAGCTATTGAGTCTGGTAGATGTACGCCACCTGTAACACCGAGTTAAACGTATCAAACCATCGCACTATACAGGTGTTATTGTCCTTCTAAAAATCGAATAGACGTTTACTTGGATTAAAAAAAGGTTGGTTGCAGCAAATGTACCGTAAACAAATGATATTAATGAATAGGGATGAAAGTTTGACCAGTAGGAAACACAAGGGACAGCAGCTTAAAGGCAAGGAGTGTATATGTCCAAACACTTATGTAGGAAGACAGTCAACCACAGACACAAAAAGAAATAAAGAACAACTATATATAAAGATAATTAAAAGGCAAGATAAGCCATCAGAAGGATTGATCCACTGGTCCTTTGGGATCATAAATCCCATTCTGTGTTGCTTTAAAGTAGAATATCGTTTAAGCCGGTACTAGGGGGCGTGAGAGGTGTTTCATCTTATAATTACCTCTCATGAACAGACTCAATAAAACCGAGTCTGTTACTTTTCTCTCTTGTTTGTGTTTGTTGCTTCCAAGGGATCACATTTTTAGTATTTATTGACAATATGGATACCGCCTTGGAACGGTCAGTCGCAAAAAGGCCCCCGCCCCCGAGGTTTACACCATGTTCTAGGGTGCACCAAACCTCACTCTTACCCTATTGTCATCCCAAAAAACGTGACAGTGTAAATAAAGATACCCCGCTACGTTATAATCTCTAACAAATAATGAAGCGTTAATAGGCAATATAAGAAAAACATATAAATGATCATGTATATATAACATAAAAAAACAAAAGCCTAGAAAGCCGCAAAGTAAGTACTCAGTGACTTGGCAGAAGCCAGAGCAACAAGAGAACAAACCGTTAAGGGTATAACAAGACAAGATTAAAGACAAACAGCAAACGCTACCGTCCTTTAAGGATTTAGGTAGGCATCATCATAGGGTCCACAATCTGTCCGGTCATCGCACAAAGAGGAAAGTGACGAACTGTAAATGGGTCAACCTCTAAACATGCAGTACGTTGCAAAATGATAGGGTCAAAACATCTTTAGATCATTTTTTTAACAAGTTTAATAAAGATTGTATGAAAGTGAGTAAGACCAAGGATCTTACGAAGTTTGCAAATCACATCACCATAGAAGTCAGGTTGTGATAGTATTTGTCGTAGAAGAGTTCTTAAATTACTTTTATATTTTAAAAGTAGAACAGGGTTACGATAACACAATTTTGTAAAGGTTTTTCAAACTTTATGGTAACGGTAGCGCTGCTGAAATAGCTTTTTATTCATACAAATATTACGATAATTAAAATCCTCAACACGACTACAAGCTATAGAAAAACGAATAAGTTGAGAAAAATAGACCCTATAAATAGTAGCTCGTGAAACATATCAAATCAAATTAACAATAACAACATTAAAATCATCTCACTTGTCACAGATTTTACAAATGTTTCGACATTTACAATAGATATATGCAAATCAATGAGAGAAGCAAAATTATCAGAAATGTAAGCTTTTTTGAGTTGAAGTCCCTTCGGATAGATATTGTTAACCATAGTAGAGAAGAAAGGATTGTCAATGTTTAATATGTCATGCAAATACTGAGAGGTGTCATTAAAGGCGTCAATTACATCTGCCTGAGTATCGGATGAAAGACTCAACATGAAATCTATTTCATAACTAATATAATAAATATAAACTGAAGGACGGTAGCCGATTGTTGCTTTTTAAGCCAACATTTCAAAGGGGACCTAATACAAAACAGCATTTGATCTACGCTAGCTCGACTTGATTCTCCCATGGTAGCTAGATAGCCGGTCTATGCATTACTGTATAATGGGGACTTTGTACGTCGTACATAATACGTGTTTGTGACAGGATTAGTTTTCTGAAACAGTGTAAGCAAACAGAAGGGCGTACGTATCCATGCATTTTTATAGTCTTGCTATTATTCATTGCAAGAATATGGAGATTCTTTATGATATATATGTAACTTGGGGTTTCTGGCTCAAAATCTCTCGTTTCACTCGAGATTTGATCCAACAACCCCCAAGTTACATATCTATGAAAAACTCCTACCACAAGGTTCTGAAATAAGCTGGGTTAGAGTTATATTCTGAATTTTTATAATAAAAGTTGATTTGTTATTAAATTTACACCTAAATCAACACGAAATGGTGATACTCACTTGATCTATTAAAACTTCTTAGAATCTTAGGGTAGTGAAGATTGTAACTTCAATTTTTTATAATTTGAACAAGTTTTCAGTACCTAGATTTTTTTAATAGTTATCAAAATTACACCCAAAATCAACAAAAATAGTCTGATTCTGCGTTTTTTGTAATCTTTATAATTATAAAATGTTTCTTTAAAACAAAACAAATTTGTTGATTTGTTATCAAAATTACACCAAAATCAACGAATAAACACGAATATAATAAAATATGATTTTTTACTAGAAAGTCATATAATTTGATTCTCCCGCATCAAATTTCTATATGTCTCAGCCTAATACATTCAACAATATATGGCTTTACTACTTCCCAGTATCTATGTTTTAATCTAACTATATGAGCACCACAACCAACACATATTTGATATTTTGCACTTGTACCTTTTTCACATTTTAGACACGGTAAAACTTTACTTTGCTTTACTCTATATTTATGTAAACTGCAATAGTTTGAATCTTTTGTTGTTTTATTTTTACAAGGCTCGTGACATCCAACTTTGAGAAATTGACAAATGTTTTTAGTGCTTTCTATTGATTTTTCTGGTTTTCCATTTTCTTTTCTTTGTTATAAATATTTATTTTTATATTAAGAAAAAATATTTTTTAATATATACAACAAAAATGAGTACTGAAGACGTGAAATACATTTTACAATTACACCGGGATGGATTAATTAATATTGACCAGCTTAGAAAGGCGCTAGATGCTCTTAAAGAGCCTGAAATTCCAAAGGAAAATCCAAAAGAGGTTAATTCTCAAACATTAGAAAATTTACGCACGAGACGACGTGCTAAAAAACAACGTAACAAAGAAAAGCAGAAATATGCTAAATTACAAGAAAATGTTATAAATGAACAAAAGCAGAAATATGCTAAATTACAAGAAAATGTTATAAATGAACTAAAACAAGAGTTTAAAGATAGAAAATTAAGACTGGTTGACAAACCAATATGTGGTTATTTTAAAGCATACGAGATGTCTGTCAAGAGATACAAAGATCCTTAAAAAGTACTCCATGATAAGAAATTCATTATGACAAAACAAATCAACAAAGAGATAGCAAAACTAAAAGGATTATACTTTGATTTTGGTCTCACTGTAGATTTAAATAAAGACGATGGTGCTACCAAAAATTACGCCAACACGGTAGTTTTACGCAGTGTAATAAAAGCAATCTCAAGCCCCAAAAATATAAATGAGTTTTATGATGAAGCATGTGCTTATATGATACAGGGCCTTGAACAATTTACAAAAGGAGCATCAGGATTGGCAGTTGATCACTGTGTTAGTTTTACTTGAATATTGCAAAGTATCCGCCATTAAAAGGTTCTTCATATATCCCTCTACCCAAAGCACTAGCTGACAAGAAAGCAATAATAAACGTAAAAAACAATGATGATAAATGTTTGTTTCATGCAATACATTCTGCTCTAAATCCTGCTGAAAACAATTCTGACAGATTATCAAAGTATCGTGATATATCGTTCTTGAAACAAGATGGTATTGATTTTCCCACTTCAATTTCTCAAATTTCTAAAGTAAAAAAACAAAACAACCTTGCTATCAATGTGTTTGGATATTTCATGAAAAGAAAAAAGAAAAAGATAATTGTTTTTCAATATAAAATATCAGAACAACCAAAATATATTGAGCGAATTAATCTGCTCTAAATATCAGAAGACACTGAGATTGAAAAATATGATTCAGAGAATGAAGATGATTTAGAAGATGATTCAGAGAATTAAGAAGGAATTATAGATGACAACTATAACCCTGATGATTATCCTGAAAAGCCAAAGAATGAAGAAGGAATTATAGATGACAACTATAACCCTGATGATTATCCTGATGAACCAATGAAATTAACAACAAAATATCACTATTGCTGGATTAAAAATCTGAATAGACTACTCTGTGACCAAAACAAACACCATGGTCAAACTTACTTTTGCGAACGTTGCCTTCACGGCTTTTCTGGGAAAGGACTACTTACCAAACACAAAGAATACTGTGATGGTATTAACAAAAATTCTTGCAGAATAGAAATGCCGCAAGAAGGTAAAAATCACCTAAAATTTAAAAATCATCAAAATCAGATGCCTGTGCCTTATGTAATATATGCTGATTTTGAGAGTATAATCAAACCACATTCAATCAAATTTGGAAAGAAATCTGAAATTAAAAATATACACGAAGCGTGTGGATTTGGATACCAAGTTGTTAGATATGATGGTAAAGTTGAAGAACCTGTTATTTACAGAGGTGAATATGCTGTTGAAGTGTTTTTAAATCACCTAGAATGTGAGAAGAGCAACATCAACAACACTTTTGCTCACCCAAAACCATTAATCATGACACAACAAAATGAGGAAGATCATGAAAAAGCAACACAATGTTGGATATGCAAAATTAGGTCCACATTATCAAATGTCTGCTCGGCATGATGCCCTTTCTGCAGTTGCTCATTAATAAAATCTAATCTCTCTGTTCTTTTTTTATTCCACGCCGCTTGTGCTGCTTCCAATTGTTCTACGGCTTTGTCATGCCTTTGTCTTTCCTCATCTGAATGAATTCCCATTTTTGAAAACAGATAATTTGAACCGCTAAACGCTAATGCGTTTGTTAATGCACCACCTATCATCATTGCTACTGCACTCGCCATTTTTTATATAGTATATTTTTTTTTTAAATTACTTTATAATATCCGCATGAATAATACCTTGCTTAATCAACATATCCTTCGTAGCCATTGCTAACAGTATATCTATAGACAGCATCCCAACATCTCCCATATTAAAATCCACTTTAGGTGCTGTTTTTTTTAGTATTTTTCTACCAATCTCAGAATATCCAATAGTTAGGAGTGTTTCCACTCCAGCGTGATACAACATATTTACAATTTGTTTTCCGTCGGTACTTGTTGCCATTTTTTTATATGATTATTTTTTTTTATTTTTTAAATAAATTATTAAAATCAAACGGGTCTTTTGGAAGCGTGGCAACTTGCGCAGCAACAGGTTGTTTATCAACTTGCATAGCAACTGATTTATAGATATACAAACCCAACCCAGCAATGCCTAATAAAACCACACACAGTGGAATATAATTTTTATGTACGTATTTTGATTTTCTCTGGTTCCTCTTCACCTATTGTTATTTTTGTTATTTCATCTTGCTTTGCATCTTCCTGAAGCAAACGCTTTGCCTTCCTTGTCGCTGCTCCCTTCTTCCCAGCCTCTATTCGTTTTGGATTTTTTACTTTTTGTTGCTTAACAGTTTGTATAACAACCTCAACAGGTATATCAACTTCACTCTCTTGGTTCTCCATCATTTATATTATCTGTATTTTTATTTTTATTAAAATCAATATGTCTAACAGTTTTGCTGTAAATGGCGCTAAGCACATCCCATACCTGTAATACAACTCGCAACAAGCACTTGTTAAAGCATGATTAATAAATGGATCTTCCTCCAAATCTTCTATCAGTTTTGGTGGATTGGTTACATTGAAATATTTTGATTCTCCCATCACATACAAGTTAATAAAATAATTCCCTAAATTCTTGGTCATGCTTGCCCCAAGCCGTGCTTCATATCTGCAGTAAAGTTGTTAATTTCATCCGGGGGCATACTATCTATATTCGTGAGTTGTATGTCTCTACCCAAATATTGTCGGCTACCACCGCCAGCCACTATGGCTGATAATCTTCCTTTTTTTGTGTCTTGTTGCTTTGATTCATCTGTGGAACCTTCCGTGAAACCTTCTGGTATGATATCTTGTAATAGTTCTTCCGCGTTCATTTTTATATTAATAATTTTATTTTTATCTTGGAATAAATATAAAGCACAAAACAACCAGCTGCGATATTCACCACGCAACTAGTAATTGTTAGTATTGTTAATAGCATTGTTATTAACATTGTTATTTTTTTTATTAGCATTGTTAATTTGCTGCAAGCATTGTTATAAGCATTACTAATTTGCTATGAGCAATGCTATAAGCATTACTATATTCCCCGATATTTCCATTATATGTTCATGCCAGTATTGCTATTAACATTGCTACTTCGCTGTTAGTATTACTATTAGCAACAGTTAGAACAAAAATATTATTCAACCAAAAAATGGTTGGTCAGTCCTCAAAATAAACTTGGAATATTTAGTCTTTGCTAAAGCTTTTCTTATTTTGGTTCTCTCCTCCAGCGTCGGAATAACATCATTTTTTCTCAAATAATTTTCATAACTATCTCTGTCCTTGGTGTAAAACATACACAACCATTTTGCTTGCTCCCTCAAATCTTTCAATACAGAATTATATCTCTGTAAAATGACCCACACTGATTGTTTGGCGTGACAACCAGAGAATGCCAACTCTGATAACATATCTTTTTTCTTTGTTAATTCTTTTGTGGCGGAGCAATCATCAATGATGTATAGTGTGGGCTTGCCAGCGTATTGTTTGAAAAATAAACGCAACAGTTCTTGTAGCATTTCTTTACCGTTGCTAACAAGATTGACAATTGTTATTTTTTTATCTCTCGGGTGTCTTACATCTCCTATCCAGGGTCTATTTTTATAAGCCTCGTTCCACTTTATAGACGGACACAATGTAATTATATGTTCAAAAACTCTAGCATACTCTTGTTCAAGTATGTCAAGAACAAATTCTGTTTTACCACAGCCTGTCTGACCACAGATAATGGCACTGTGTGGATATTTAGGATATTTTTGTTTGCGCAAACTAGTAACGTACTCCTTCGAATCTTCCATCTTTGAAATTGATTCCTGCATCTTGTATTATATATATATAAATATTTAAAGGTTTATCTTCTTCTGCTTTTTTATTTTTTAGTATCGTTATGCCTTCACTGCCGTTTTCTATTGTTCTTCCACTGCCGTGTAATAAATTGTCATCGCATGTTCTAAGGTCAAGCCACAAAGCATATGATTTTGTTAGATAGGTCTTAAGAGAAACATTGGTAAAGCATAAGTCCCTCGCCACTATGTCTGTCTCTTTGTTTCTTTTTGATGTTAAGGCAAAATATTTGTTGATTTCATCCCATTGTTGATATGCCTTCATGCCCTGGCTATACAACTGATTTGGTACGTCCTCTATTGTCATTTCAACCTTTTCAATCTTTGGGTTGTTAAATAATTCCGTGTATGTTCTGTCTGGGTCTTCAAACAGCATTAAAATACCTTTCATACTCAGTTCTAGTACATTAATGTTGATATTCCAAAGGGTATCAGATTTGTTTGCTTTTATTTTTCTATGTCGCAAGAAACGATCATACATAAATGACATCTTACCATTGGTTTGCTGTCTTATTTGTCTAGTTAATTCAACATCACTAACCATATCAAATTCCAAGCAAATATTCTTTATTACATAAGATGCATTAACATCATTGCTTTTGATAACTTTGTTATAATCGTTAAACGTTAATTCATATTCTAACCTATCACCAAGCCCCGCTTGATAAAATGGCATATGACTTTCTAACATTTCAAAGTCCAGTGGAATACAAAATCTATTTCCATAAGCTGCTACTACAGCTTCTGAGGAAGCATCATCTGCACCAACACTATGTGTTAGCATGTTTGTCTCACTAACACCTTGGTAATACATGTTTAATCGTTCGGTGGTGCATTTCCATAAATCTACATAACAATGATATATATCACTGTCGTCTATTGACATGACTTCATTGCCGCTTATTCTTATTGTCATTTTTTTCACAATTGCTCTACCCAGATTCTTGTATATAGTAGCGTTGGCGTCTGTACTTTTAAGTTCCTTTTCAAAAACAAGACGAGCAGTATGTGGAACTATAACATCATTAGTACTTAGATTGAGAAATCTCACAAGCAGTTGCTGGTTTTGGTCTATGGATTATTAGTTATTACTACACTTGTGCGGATGCCCTTGGCACCATGAGGTTCTCTTAGTTTTCTATAAGGGTTGAGTTTGTTTCCGTATGCAGACATTGTTTTTATTTTTGAATATATTTTTTAAAATTAAATAAAATAAACAATGGCTGAGTATGTATGACATGTATCATGGCCTTTATCTGCAACATGTAATGTTATTCATTGGCTTGGTAACAATCTATGGGTTTTGCTTGTGTTTGTTTCCGGGTTGTTGTATGTGGCAGCTAAAGAGTGGTTCAGTAAATCTCGTAAATGAGTAATGCAGCAAGACCTATTACTATAGTACCAACAATTATAGATGTTTTGTTATCTTCGTGTTCAATCGCTATTTTTTTATCTCTTGTTGATGCTCCACAGTTGTATGTATCAATGATTTATCAAAGTCAGGAAGTTCCGGCAGAAATGTCTTTGTTGTGGTGCCTTGAACCGGTTGAACAACTTTTGGTGGTACTGGTTTTACATTCACATCATTATTTAATCCTAATGCTTGCGCATCGGTTGCTATTACAATTTCATTATTGTAGTCTTGTATTATTTCGATTCTCAACTCCATGTCACTCGGAGACATGTACAGTCCACTTCCATAGACAAAATCTGCTTTACTTCTCGCATATTTTAGAGTGTTTTCATATTTTGAAATTTGACTGGGCAAGTCAATGGGGCTGCTAATTGCGTCCTCTACATTTGCCAGAAATTGTTTCTGTGCATCAAATGCCGTTCCAGTTCCAAGTATATATGTTCTTGTTTGTGATTGTGAGCCAAGGATTGCCCAGCAGTATGTTCTTATGCTCTCATTGATTCTTTCTACTCCTGCTCTTGTAAATCCCACAGAATTATCTAGTATAAAAGTAGACCAGCTGTTGTCTGCTTTAGGTCCTTGTGCAATGTAATCAATGTGGTAGTGTGTGTCACTTTTATAGTCTGTAAAGCTCATCGTTTTGTTGTCGTATATAGAATTTATCAAAGGATGATAACCACTATTTGTCCAGTAATTATAAATTGTTCCTAGACCATCATTATAGCTTTGTTTCTGTCTCCAGTATGAATTTAAGTCAACGTTAAACTCCTTGCATATTCTCTCGTATGCGTTTCGGTTATATGTGTTATCAAACGCATTCCAATTTGAGTCTTGCGGCATTGCTACGCCCATCTCAAATAATATTCTTCTAACTTGGTAATAGACATGAAATCGAAATAACGAACATTCAGCTTTCAGATGATTGTTGAAATCAATGCCACACCCAGTTGTCGCACACCAAATAGCAAAATTCAACTGGTTCTGCCAAAATGACATCCAATCTGTCTCCCAGCGTTGAACTATAACATCTGATCTTACATATGGGAGTTTGTATTTTTCAAAGATATTGGGGAATGATGCTTTAAAGCCTTTACCGTCTGATGTAATAACTATGTTTTGATTTATTATATCTATCACTTTCTTGCTAAAAGTACTTGAATAGTGAGCATCTGAACTATGTTGGATTCTTTAGAAATCATTTTTTATTTTTTATATATATTAAAAAAACTGTTTCACACAATTTCAAACATAGACAACTCTATTAACTTACAACAGTATATCGATAATAGAGATGGAGATAAGCGCGTTGGATTAAAGAGTTTTACATACACTATCGGTTGGTATAATATTAATCATGAAGTCATAAAAACACCAGACCATACGTATCATATACCAGACGGACACTATAACTTTCAACAGTTGGCAAATATATTTGAAGGACTGAATATTACCCTAACCGTTGATGTACAGAATGGTATAGCCTCTTTAGAAACGCAAACAGAAACACAATTATCAAGCGGTCTTTCAAAAATGCTGGGATTTATAGACAAGAAATGGGTGGGAGATACTCATATTGGAAAACAATCAATTGATTTAGCTCCTTATAAACAGCTATATGTTCATCTGGAACAAGTTAATACGAGTAGTAATTATTTTAATGGTATGCCAAGCACTATTATAGGAGTTCTGCTTGTGGTAAGTAAGCAGTTTGGGGATATTGTATATACACGTTTTTATCCTGAATATCGCTGTCTTTCAAATGGTACAATTACTGAATTAAAAATAGAAGTCAGAGACGAGCTTGGCAACAAGATTGATAATCACGGTTTACCTATGAGTTGCGTTTTAGAATTTATTTTAAAAAATTATATTTTTAAAAAAAAAAATAATGAGTATATTTGGGCCAACAACACCTGGAGAAGACTTAGAGGCTTTAACCAATCATGTTCGAGATTTATATAAGCGAGCTAGGTCTATTGCTAACCAAGTCTATAATCTTAATTATGGAATTATTACAATATTTTCGGAGGCTAAGGGTGCACTTACATTGGGTAAAGTATTCTCATTTGGTAATGGTGGAAGAGAAACAAATGTGGGGTATGTGATGACACGCCGTGGGCGGATTGTGGGTATAGGTTTAGCAAGTGAACCTATAATTGGTGACGTATCTGTAGTGGTCTCTGTCAATGGTGGTGAAGAACCAAATTAAGGTATAACGCTTAACACCACCCCACGCAAACACGATAACTTTGATAAACCTTTAGATATTAGTGCTGGTTCTGTTATTAACTTTGTATGCAAGGTTGCCAACGCTAACGCTGTGAATACTGTGGCGTCATTATTAATTGAATTAATTTGATTCACCTTTGCATTCAAGCTTGGGATCGTACTTTGGCGATATTCAATTACAACATAATACATTCACCAACGGTTAAACTAGACTCTGCATTGATAAATGTATCTAACTTTCTTAAAATTTCATTGGACGCTTGGTCGTATAGTTGACTCAAATCATTTGTTGTAAAAATAGCATTTTGTTTGCTTTTTAAAACTGCTATGATTGTTTTTGGTGGGGTACTTTCGTTGTGTATTAGGTTCACCTTTGCTACTATATCCCATTTCATATAGTTCATCTTTTCCAGTTCACTGGATATTTGTTTTATCACAATACTTTTTTTATCTGCTAGGTTTGTATCTAAATCTTTTCAACTCATCCTCATCACAAAATCTTTGAAGTATCCATTCTCCTCGTTATTCATTATTTTTTTGTCATATATTAGAAATAAATTTAAATATAAAAACTCCTACATTTTTCACTCACTTGGTTTAATACCCCCCCCTCCCCCCCCCCCCCTCCCCCCCCCCCCCCCCCCCCCCCCCCCCCAGTAAAAATGTACTATCTTAAAAAAATATCCACATCCAAAAGAAAAAGATATTGAAGACTTTTTCAAATTATAAAAATTTGAACTTGCAATCTTCACTACCCTAAGATTCTAAGAAGTTTTAATAGATCAAGTGAGTATCACCATTTGGTGTAAATTTAATAACAAATCAACCTTTATTAAAAAATCTCAGATATAACTCTAACCCAGCTTATTCAGCACCTTGTGGTAGGAGTTTTTCATATATATGTAACTTGGGGGTTGTTGGATCAAATCTCGAGTGAAACGAGAGATTTTAGCCAGAAACCCCAGTTACATAAATATTTATGGCCTCTACTTTTCACTTAAAAAAGAACACAGTAGTAACAAGGACATATTACAGCACGGTCACAGTGAACGTGTTACCTTGACAAAGCAGAGCACCATACATATACCAGAATGCATTGTGAATATGGTGTAGCCCGCCATTTTTTTCTCCTCTCTTCTGCATGGTAGGGTTGGTCGTAAAACGGATTGTATTTTTCTATTAGGAACACAAATACCGTGACAACCAGAAGGGCAACACCTGTGACAGAAATTGAATAATACAATGCATTGATAAGATTAAAAAACATCTATATTTATTTCAGTTACCACTTTTATAATTTTCAGTAGAAAAAGATGTATTTGAATATGATAACAGTATTGATACTATATAATTAACAGATGTTTCATATATTGTTTATTAATAAGCAAAATCCACTCTCACCAATGGCCAGAAGCACTTCCCACTTGAACGGATCTATAAGTGTCCTCCATTTTCTGGCATTAATGTCCGGTTTCTTCATTACTGCGGTGGTATAGTCGTAGTAGAACGGATAGGAAAAATCAACCACTCTTTCGCGATCACTTTGTATAGTCACTGGGGCTGCCACAATGTCACATTCCTGAGCATGTATAATTGATAGAAATGAGTTAAAAAGAACATGACTGCAAAAACAAAATGCGTTCAAATACGTAACCTCGCCATACAAACAGTAAACGTTAAGTAAAGTAACACTAGCAACAAACTGTTCTTTTGACAAGACAGTGTAAATTTACATACAATCAAAAGGAAATATCCAACACTTCTCTGGCGACGATATGAACATACATGGGAGAGTATGTATATATATAGCGGAAGCTTAATGGCAGTAAAAGAACCTTTATATAGAATGTATCATTTCGAGGGGTAATTCGAAGATTGATTGCGAGAGCCTATTTAAATAATAACTGTAAACAAAGTGTAAATATGTATAGTATCTTAGCTATATATAACATGTTAAAAGTGTATAGTTATCAAATTATAATTAATCAATTACTTCTCTCTGTAGTTGCCCAATTAATCCATTAAATGTCATGTTACTTGTATCGACGATCATACCAAATGTCTGGTCCTCTGGTCTCGTCAGATTATATCTGAATAAGGTGACACAAACAAATTAAATAGTTATCTGGGGAACCAGCACGACCTAAATTGTATTCAAGAAATATAAAAAGATCGGACGGCGAAAGTAGCATTCAAGGAGGACAGTCAACCACAAAACACAGAAACAAACATGAAAACAGACAAACAAGAAGGCAAAAGTAATAATAAATGCAAACCACATCACAAACACAAAAAGGGTTGATAATAGGGCTACCACCTTGGAACGGTCAGTTGCAAAGTAGGCCACTGGGGGTTTAAACCGGTTCTAGGGTGCACCAAACATCACACTTACCCTACTGTCATCCCAATAAAACAGGACAGTGTAAATAAAGAAATCCCCGCCATGAACTATTCTCTAGTTATGTATATACTTCGTCATCATAAGGTTTAGAAACGGATTACATTGATGTAATTATATTTTGTAAATGAAGGAACTCTATCACGTAGCTTGACACGATATGTAAGAGGCAAATACTCGACCAAGAAACAAAACAACATTACATTTAGCGAACACAACATGCATGAATTTATAGCACCGGTAATGCTTTCTTTTGAACTATTTTTAAACTCAACTTAAACATGGTCATCGCAATTGGTTAGGTGGAGATGTGTTGACTATTTGTAATAGTTTTAAATGGACATTATTGTTACATCAATAATTTTGAAGAGCCTGCCTACAGAATGAGTCTTCATTGATTTTTTTCTGGAACTATTATGAAGTTGTAATGTGATGATCATTTTACAACTTTATATACACCGAAAATAAAACGTTCTCAGAACATTTCGCTTTTTATTCGATCTACATGTAGCCATACACTACTTCTGCCGACATAGAAAAATTATACAATTTTGCTGTGTGAGTGATGTACTCATGTTGTATCCGCTCAATTCACCTATACTTCCTCATTTAATACAAGATCAACTAATTATTTCGCATTCCACTCATATAAGTAGTGTAGCTTCATTACCTGTTCCACTTTTATACTTACTTTTAAAGAAACTAACCCGCCAAATAACGGCTATTAGTTATTATAATTATGTATTTGTGCCGATTTAAGTAAAGGTTTATTAACCGGATTCTACAAATACCGGTGACAGAATATGTGTAAAATGAATTATGCGTTGGTAACTCTTAATTCGACGCTCCAGTTTCGGGATTTTGACTGGCTGATTAAAACCATTTATATTGTCTCTAAAGAGTTTGGATTCTCAAAATATATAAATATAGATATAAAAGTCGAACAGGAAAAGCAGCATTCAAGGACGATAGTCGACCTCAAACACACAGAAACAAAGAACAAATTTTAAGATAAATAAAAGGCCAAATAAGACATCACAGACACAAAAGGGTTGACAATAGGGCTATCGCCTTGGAACGGTGAGTGGAAAAAAAGCCGCCTGGGTTTAAACCAGGTTCTAGGGTGCACCAAACCTCACAATTACCCTATTGTCAGCCCAATAAAACGGGATAGTGTAAATAAAGAAATCCCCGCCATGAACTATTCTCTAGTTATGTAAATATTTCGTCATCATTAGGTTTAGAAACGGATTACATTGATCTGGCTGTTGTTGGCGGGAAAGCTACTTTAAAATTAAAATAAAACATCGTAAAGTTATTATCAAGTTAAATAGTCTAACGAGACATCAAACGCTACCCTATCGACCTTTGAGGATTCAGGTAAACTTAATCATAGGGTCCACAATCTGTCGGGTCATCGCACAATCAAAGAGTGCATAATGGCGAAATACAAGCAAGAGCACATCTAGAGGATACGGGCATAATTCTAAAATTTTATACAAAGTAAAACTTATGCTGGTGCTGATATCACTAATCAAAGATAGATGTGTAATTAAATTAAGACAATAAGACAAATAGGTGATCAAAAGAAGAAAATATAAATAAAATATGGTCTTATAAATAGAAACCTATATTTCGAGGTATATATATCACATCTAGCAAAAACAAATTAGTAAAGTCTTTTAGTAAAAAAAGACATGTAAATGGGAAAGCATTGATACATTTATGTATAATAAGGGAAAGGAAAAGCTATCAGAATATAACATTCACTCTAGCGTTTGTTTAGTGCAGTGTGGCGGCTGTAAATAGTCGGCACGACCACAAATCAGTAGTGTTATTTCTTACTTACATTATACCAACATAACTGACAATAAAATCGCGAACGTAGCAATTCACAAGCACACAACTGTGAGAAAAAGTTATTTACGTGAAATTCAATGTTCTTGCAAGTTCGTCCAGCAAATCTATGCAAAATCCTTGATATTTCACTGTGCCATTTACGATCATCTTTTCAACAAAAGGATAGTACTGAAAATATATGACAAAAGATAATGTTTTATAAAATCAATAGTAATTAACGCTAATTACAACATTACAACTTTAAAAAAACACAACGGATATAAAACAAAATCATAACGATTAAGTAATAAACACAATTAAGTAACGAGTTTTGTATATTTCAATTGATTAAATGTGCTCGATACATCCGTCAACTTTGCCATACTTTTGCAAGAATGCAACATCCTGCAACATCCTGTTAAATATAAGCACGCATGCCACATAATACGAAGTCGTACAGCATCAGTGTATGCACGCTATTTGTTTTAAAGAATTCAAAAGCATTCATTCTATAAACGTCATAATTTAAAATCAAATTGTACCGTCAAGATGCACACCAAACATTATGATAATATATTTAAATATTCTAAAGGGTATCCCATCATTACTGGTAATATGGATACAAACATCTTGCTTGTATTATATAGATCACCCTATCTTATCGGTGATGTGGACACAAGAAACGGGCTTGTATTATGTAGGTTACCGTAACTTATCTGTAATGTGGATGCAAGAAAATGGTGTCATATCTTGCCTTTTTCTCATATTAATTTTGTAATTATTGTTTTTTTATGTGCGTGTTACTGATTGACTTTTGTCCTTGAATGATACATTTTCTGTTCGACTTGTTTATCTACTTGTAGTATACAGATTACCATATCCTACTGGTAATGTGGGCGCAATAAACAGGCTTGTATTGTAAAGGTTTGTTTAAACTTATTTATTTTACATCGATTGTAACGAAAGCTCTATGAACTTATTTGAATTGAATTGAATTGAATTGGATTTTATAGTCGCACCAACAGCTAAGGTCATATGGCGACTTTCCAGCTTCCATCGGTGGAGGAAGACCCCAGGTGCCCCTCCGGGCAATTTTCGTGCACGGGCGAGCACCTGGGTAGAACCACCGACGTTCCGCAAGTAAACTTATTTGAATCACTGTCGATGTCTTCCTGGGTAGAACCAGTACTCAGCAATGCAGATAAAGTGTCTTGCTCAGGGACACAACGCATATGGCAATGGCGGGAATCGAACCCACGACTTTTGGATCATGGGTCCAATACTCTACCACTAGACCACAGCACTCGAATATTGTAAAGGTTACTTCAAATGTAATTGTATCGGCAATGAAGACACCATACGCTGACATTTATTGTCACCTCAAATCTTACCTCTAAAGTAGACACCAAAAAACGGCGTTTATTGTACCCATATTTAGTGTTTGGAAAGAGCTCTCTGTGTACTACGACGAATCCGTTGATCTCAACGTAACCCACGGAGCTGAATGTCCGGCTTCCTTTGTCCGTCCACAGCAGTGTGTCAATGTTGTAACCCTTGCACTTCGCCGCTGGATTCCATGTTGTAGCTTTCTGAGAACGTTCACATAAACAAATAGCCCATGTAAAAGGTATCATGCGTTTTAATACAAATATAAAGTTCCATGCGATAGTTCCATGTGTGAAATGTTGTCCTGAGAACAATATTCTAATACATAGGCATAGTGGAACTGTTTCCATTTATGCGAATCGTTATCCACCTGGAGAAGTTTCAAGGCATAAGACAATTATTCAATATTCAAAGGATGATTAGTTGACATCGAGGGGTTGAGTAACAACAAAATATGTGACACTGGTATAAATGCAAACTGAAACGTAATCGTATTATGACTTTGCAAATGGCACTAGTGTACACTTTGCATACTTAAGCTGTTGGTATAACGTTTTGTATTTCTTGTTACTATATATTAATATCCGAACAGTTTAACTTGTATGTCCAAAATGCACACGACAATGCCCACACGAGTAACGTACGACTGACTTTCACTAAATGTCGTGGTTTATGTCAGCTACAGGAGTCACATTCAGTTAGCATGTACGCTTATTACCCCTTTCGCCGCCAAATTTTAAATGTCGTCTGCTAAAATTTAAATTCAAACCTTCCAGACATATTTTGTATATAAAGTGTTATGGAAAACATTCTGACCGAGTGGGTACAGTGTAAATCCTGATCAGTATGCACATTGTGGGCAGGTTGATCTGGGGTCCTTGAATGCTACTTTCCCTGTCCGATATTTTTATATTTCTTTTTATATTGATCGTAAAAATCAATGTCTTCGACTGTGGCAGCGAAAGGGTTAAAAACGATTAATGATCGGCTCGGCAGCCGAGTGAAAATAGGTGTAGGCATACCTCTGCCAGAGTATCAATAGCATACTTCTTTAGTGACACAGGCACGGCGGTACTATCCAGTTCAAGACGTTTAACATCCGTCAATATGTCAATCAACATGTTTTGAAAGTCCTGAAAGCAATTATTTCAAATAATACTATAACTTTATTAACAAGTGTGTCGATAAACATCCATAATATATCTTTGTTTGCGTTGAAACAAGTATTGCATTTTTATACATTTTAATAGCATCTGTGTGTGTGTGCGCGCGCGTGCTTGCGTGCGTACGTCATGGGAATGTTTGGATGAGGGTATATTCAATATGTCGCTTGCTTTTAAAACGTATCTAATAGTAAGGCCTTTTATTGTGGTCATTTATATATAAAAGGAAAGCTTACATTACAGGTTGGAAACTAATCAGAGAAAATCCCTGATGTATAAAAGAAAACAAAATGATACAAATCATCAGTTTGCCTCTAACGATGCTACATTCTTTGATTTATTGTTTGATTTTAAAACTTTATAAATGTATCATCAATTATAATAATATTCCTGTTATCAAGTTAACATAGTTTAACAAAATAAATAAAGTCTCATATACACATATACACATTGCTGGCCGAAATGACAATGCGCGAAATGACCGGTGTACGAAACGATGTTTTGTGTGAAAGGAATTATATTGTTGAATTCCGTTTTCGTAAGAGCAAACCCTGCACATCTGAAACAATATTCCTGCTCTAATGGTAGATGTGATTAAATAGGAATATATCACGTTTCAAGTATATAATTGTTTGTAAGAACTGTGACGCCAGTCTGATATGGTAGAGTATGTAGTATACAAACTTGTCTGCTTAGTAGTATTATCCTGTATTATACTAATAAATATTGATGCCAAATGCATTTGTTCTCATTATTTATCATTTTTCTCTCATATCACTTTAATTTGGTCATATAAGTTCTACATTTTAATATTTTATATTAACCTGACTTCCGGCTCCGTTGAATTCGGGTATGCCGATGATGACGACATTGTCTAAATCGTTTGCGCATGCCTGTAGTGCTCGTGACACACCCATACTGTGTCCATAAACTGCCACCAACCACCGTGAATATTGCTTAAGTAAGGTTTTGTGGTTATTGTTTGTAGCATCAAACTGATTTGCCTGAAGAAAACGAAAATACAATAACAGTAGATATAAATTTCGAACAGGAAATGTAGTAATCAAGGACCACAGTCAACCAAAAACATGCATAAAAACAAACAACAATTATAATGATGAATAAAAGGCAAGGTATACGACATCACAAACATAAAAGGGTTGACCATAGGGCTACCGCCTTGGCCGGTTAGTGGTATAACAGGTCGCTGGGGGTGGGGGAGGGGGTGTTAAACCATTTTCTAGGATGCGCCAAACCTCACGATTACCCTATTGTTTGTTATCCCAATAAAAAAACATTTAGTGTAAATAAAGAAATCCCCGCCATGCTGTCAAAGCCTTCTCAAATGTAGAACAATTGCTGTACTATTTTGTTCAAACGTGTTAAGACAGGCAACTATTCATAAATAACCTTTTGTGGCCATTTTAAAAAAATGATATGGCCGCCATGGACATCAAACGAAAAGGATGTAAATTGTTGCTCTTAGTACGGTTCCATCGGGTATAACTTTGACTTATCACAACCTGACTTCTATGGTGATGTGATTTATAAACTTCGTAAGATTCTTGGTCATGATCACTTTCATACTATCTTTGTTAAACTTGTTAAACAGTTTATCAAAATAGGTTATGACCCTATCATTTTGCAACGTACTGCATGCTTGGTGGTGGACCCTTTTACAGTTTGCCACTAAGCTTTCCTCTTTAATTGTACGATGACCCAACCGGCTGTGGACCGTATGATGACGCCTACCTAAAGCCCATTGGGACGGTGGCGTTTGATGTTTGTCTATGATCTTTCTTGTCTGTCCTTAATGTTTTATTCTCTTGTTGCTCTAGCTTCTGCCAAGTCATTGAGTACCTTCATTGTGGCTTTCTAGGCTATTTTTTTTTGTATTATATTTACACGAGCAAATTTGTGTTTTACTTATATTGCCTATTGATGCAGCCTTGTTGGTTAGAGATTAGATCATGGCGTTTTTTTTTTTATTTACACTGTCCTGTTTTAATGGGATGACAGTAGGGTAAGTGTGAGGTTTGGTGCACCCTAGAACTAGTTTAAACCCCCAGTGGCCTACTTTGCCACTGACCGTTCCAATGCGGTAGCCCTATTGTCAACGCTTTTGTGTTTGTGATGTCGTTTGCTTTTATTATTACTTTTGCCTCCTTGTTTGTCTGTTTGCGTATTTTGTTTCTGTGTATTGTGGTTGACTGTCCTCTTTGAATGCTACTTTCCCTGTCCGATCTTTTTATATTTCTTTGTCGCTAAAAGAACACGAATTTCTAATAGTCATGCCTCATTCAACACATTTATAAAGCAAATATAATCTATTGACAAACGTGTTCATATTCAATCGAGAGTTAAAAGCTGTTTGAGAAAGAATGTGCTCAATAAATGCAGGATCGAAAGACGTAATTAAAAACAGCCTTTTATGGGAGAAGTCGCTTTCGGAGAGAAGCATCGAGTGTTTGATTTGTCAACGAAAGAGCTGTATGCACCAATAATATAAAAACACTTAACTACTGAACGTGAAAGGAATTATTTCAAATAATACTATAACTTTATTAACAAGTGTGTCGATAAACATCCATAATATGTATTTGTTTGTTCAATAAGTCGCTTGCTTTTAAAACGTATTTAATAGTTAGGCCTGTCTTTGTTTTTATATATAAATAATTTTGGAAACCAATTTCGCCCAACACCCACCTCATCCCCTTCCACCCACACGCTCATATTGTTATGAATCATGCTCCTGTTATTATAAGTTGCTTTAAATAACGCGAAAACACCGAACACCCAAATGTATGTTAAAACTTGAATGTAAGCGTTCGGACCTTTGATGTAACGTTTGCACCATTTACAGGAACGTTCTCAACATTTTTATTTATTTTTATTTATTTATTATCTTTTTTTGCAAATAAAATTATTACCTTTCTAAATATATTTCTAGCGCAGTGAAACCTACATAGGACTACAAAGTTGATCTCGGGTTTAAAGCGCACGGTTGCATCATAAATCTTCAGAAGAGTGTCGTGAAAGTTGGCAATATAATCGACATTATATATGACAAACTTCACACCAACGCCCGACAGACTGTCTGACAAGCCGGCTGCCTCACGCTCTGAATGATAAAGAAAAATGCGATATAAACGCTCTTACTGTGTATTAAAATATAAGAGCAAACAAGTGAAAAATAAACAATGTATTTATTGTTTAGCTACTCGTCACATTTGTTATGTTATTAAAAGTCCAGGAAGAGTGTTGCATAAAGAGCGTTGTGGCATCACCCTACCTTTACTTCTCTCAAATCATAACGTCCCCTTCTGACGAACGTACATATACCAGTGAAAGGACGTAATTTCTTAAGGTCACAAGTGCAGTATTCCTCGGTGGTGTCTCGAAAACCTGCAACTATGTTACGAGTAAAGCCCGCTACCTACCAACAGTCATTGCCGCCTTTTCCAACACAATTATAAATGACCATACACATAAAAAAAGTACGTCAAGCAATAACAAGCGTTATATTTTTGAAACCATTAACTATTATGTCAGTATGAAAATGCTGATGATTATTATAGTAGATTATCTGTCAAGGCTAAGAGAGGGTGAGGTGACAACAACAGTAGAAGAAGCAATGGTATATACCAAAATGTTTGTCATGGTCTGAATTTTATCAGACTACCGGTATACATTTGTTAAAGTTGATGTGGGATTCAATTTCTAAGATGGCGTCTTTATTTTTTTCAATAAAATCTTAATGTGTTGTTATGATCACATGTTTAATACATACATATCCTTAAACAGCTACATATGCCTTACCTGTAGCGTTCTCGTGTATGATAAATACCGAATTCCAGGATAATGTTTCCACAAGTTTCGTAAATGCCATTGGGGCAGTCACTGTTCTTGAATCATTTGTAAATGGCCCATTCCTGAAAAAATCGTAGTTTAATAATGCATTACGTGTACCATAAAAGGATGAATCGTTTCATATGAGTTTTGTGTAATATAAGAAAGGAAAACTCTAGGTATAGATTGCAAGTTTATATATAATCCTGCAAGAATGAAATGTGGATCAAAACACGGCTTTGACTCCGTTTGCTATTACAGACTGTGGTCATGTTTTGAAGAGTATCTTAAATATCGACTAACGAAGTTAATAAACAATGTCTAACTTCAAAGTGATCAATGGCGTATTCAGTGCCTTTAAAAGCATATATATCGTGATTGTATCAAATGCCTTATGGTTCAATGAATTGGCATCAGACTGAGTGCAATTCTAAATTTCGCTTTTATCCTCTGTAAATGTTATAGATCTAATCGGTGTTGTAGAAAAAATACAATTATTTGCATGTGGCAAATTATGGCTTGACATTTTTGTACACTGTGCTTATCGTAGGTGTACAGGTAATTTTCAGTACTATAGACTAGAAACGTATGGACATAAATACTTACTTATATAAATATCCAATCATACTAAACGTGTGTATCTTTCCAAATGTATATTGATTCGGGTGAGCAAGTCAATAACTTGATAAGTGTAACATATGAGCTGATGGAAAAATAGTTATGTTCGTGGTAGCCAATGAGGTAGTATATATTGCATTAGCACTTATTAGATGAGACCGTCCTTTTGCGTATTCTCACCTGAGTAGCTAATGCTCTCCTTGTTCATATTGATATTTACTCTTACACGATACTAGCGTTTAGGTCTATCATACAGTAGGGGTCATCATACATCAACGCGGGTATCACTTCACTGTGTCCTTACACGATACTCGCGGTTAGGTCTATCTTACAGTAGTGGTTATCGACGCGTGTATAACATCACTGTGTCCTACTTACACGATACTCGTGTTTAGGTCTATCATACAATAGGGGTCATCATTCATCAACGCGGGTATCACTTCACTGTGTCCTACTTACAAGATACTCGCGTTTAGGTCTATCATACAGTAGGGGTCACCATACATCAACGCGGGTATCACTTCACCGTGTCTTACTTACACGATACTGGCGTTTAGGTCATCATACAGTAGGGGTCATCTTCATCAACGCTGGTATCACTTCACCGTGTCTTACTTACAAAATACTCGCGTTTAGGTCTATCATACAGTAGGGGTCATCTTCATCAACGCGGGTATCACTTCACTGTGTCCTACTTACAAGATACTCGCGTTTACGTCTATCATACAGTAGGGGTCATCATACATCAACGCGGGTATCACTTCACTGTGTCCTACTTACACGATACTGGCGTTTAGGTCATCATACAGTAGGGATAATCATACATCAACGAGGGTATCACTTCACTGTGCCTTACTTACATGATACTCGAGTTTAGGTATATCATACAAGAGGGGTCATCATTCATCAACGCGGGTATCACTTCACTGTGTCCTACTTACGCTATACTCGCGTTTATGTCTATCATACAGTAGGGGTCATCATACATCAACACGGGTATCACTTCACTGAGTCCTACTTACAAGATACTCGCGTTTAGGTCTATCATACAGTAGGGGTCACCATACATCAACGCGGGTATCACTTCACTGTGTCCTACTTACAAGATACTCGCGTTTAGGTCTATCATACATTAGGGGTCATCTTCATCAACGCGGGTATCACTTCACTGTGTCCTACTTACAAGATACTCGCGTTTACGTCTATCATACAGTAGGGGTCATCATACATCAACGCGGGTATCACTTCACTGTGTCCTACTTACACGATACTGGCGTTTAGGTCATCATACAGTAGGGATCATCATACATCAACGAGGGTATCACTTCACTGTGCCTTACTTACATGATACTCGAGTTTAGGTATATCATACATGAGGGGTCATCATTCATCAACGCGGGTATCACTTCACTGTGTCCTACTTACGCTATACTCGCGTTTATGTCTATCATACAGTAGGGGTCATCATACATCAACACGGGTATCACTTCACTGTGTCCTACTTACAAGATACTCGCGTTTAGGTCTATCATACAGTAGGGGTCACCATACATCAACGCGGGTATCACTTCACTGTGTCCTACTTACATAATACTCGCGTTTAGGTCTATCAAACAGTAGAGGTCATTATACATCAACGCGGTTATCACTTCACTGTGTCCTACTTACACGATACACGCGTTTATGTCTATCATACAATAGGGGTTATCATACATTAACGCGGGTATCACTTTACTGTGTCCTACTTACACGATACTCGCGTTTACGTCTATCATACAGTAGGGGTCATCATACATCAACGCGGGTATCACTTCACTGTGTCCTACTTACACGATACTGGCGTTTAGGTCATCATACAGTAGGGATCATCATACATCAACGAGGGTATCACTTCACTGTGCCTTACTTACATGATACTCGAGTTTAGGTATATCATACAAGAGGGGTCATCATTCATCAACGCGGGTATCACTTCACTGTGTCCTACTTACGCTATACTCGCGTTTATGTCTATCATACAGTAGGGGTCATCATACATCAACACGGGTATCACTTCACTGTGTCCTACTTACAAGATACTCGCGTTTAGGTCTATCATACAGTAGGGGTCACCATACATCAACGCGGGTATCACTTCACTGTGTCCTACTTACATAATACTCGCGTTTAGGTCTATCAAACAGTAGAGGTCATTATACATCAACGCGGTTATCACTTCACTGTGTCCTACTTACACGATACACGCGTTTATGTCTATCATACAATAGGGGTTATCATACATTAACGCGGGTATCACTTTACTGTGTCCTACTTACACGATACTCGCGTTTACGTCTATCATACAATAGGGGTTATCATACATTAACGCGGGTATCACTTTACTGTGTCCTACTTACACGATACTCGCGTTAAGGTCTATCATACAGTAGGGGTCATCATAGATCAACGAGTCTATCACTTCGTCCCCACAGATATCTCGGTTATTAAGGTAGTAAACATCAGAACCTTCCGTCTGTATATAGAAAATGTAAACATATGGAGTATATTAAGACGAAATCAGGAGAACGGCATTGTCTCTGTTAAATAATAGCAAAAAGTTTGGTAAATTTCATCTTAAAACAGTTATTTAATTAAAGACCGCTTCATCCATTTAGTATGTATTTTCATACATGACTATCATGTAAGTTAATAGTTGGTAATTTATTTTTATTATGTTATTATTGATACAGCTGAATTCCATATTAGAAACCTTCAGGACCGTATATATTTCCGTCTATTTTAAGCAACGGACAGTGAAATCGAAATACGGCATCATGCCAAAGACCATAATTTCATTCAGTTGTATTAAGAAAGAAATTGCCATTCAATAATCGACGTGCCGCGGCCGGCAATTTTTCTGAATATTTAGTAATTCCGCATCCTTGTTCGACGCAAAAGAGTAAAGTGTATCAGGATTTAAAAATGAATATAATTTATGATTTGATGTGTCATCATGTGTCTTCAAAATATTTACATCTGACTGATAGCGATGAAACGGCATTTTATATGTGACAATTACCTCTTTTGGCTCTTGTAGCTTTTCTCCCCATTTAATGAGCCGTTTGTTCCGTGTTTCAAGAATCTGAGGCATTTTCAGCAGCATAGGATCGTAGTCAAACAACATGATGACGTCAATATTTGCTTGTTCGTCCAACACATGAACTTTAACAAAACAACATGTTGTCGTCAATATATGCATGCTCGTCCAACACTTACACTTTAATATAGAAGTAGATATAAAAGACGATCCAGGAATATAGAATTCCAGGACCACAGTTAACAAAACTCACACATCAAAACAAACAACAAGTACAATAATAAATACGAGGCAAAGTATGTGTCAACACAAGCAAAGGTTGACACATTTCGTGGTCCCGCCTTAATTCCATTAAGCGATGGGAAAGCTTATATTAGCAGAATTTTATAACGGATATTTTGACAATAAAACACGTTTAAAAACATTTCTTTACTGAAAAATGTGATAACCTGATTAAAATTACCTATTAAATGTTTTAATATTACAATATGCAAACTTTTTTAAGTTGAAATTAAGATTTTATTTCATACCAACCCCGTTTTCGCTTCACGGAGAAGGGGTTGGATGGGGTATGAAAGTTAATACTCGGACCACGTAATGAATAGAGATATCGCCTTGGAACATTCAGTGGCAAAAAGGCCGGTTTAAACCAGGTTCTAGGGTACATCAGTCTTCACTCTTATTCTAGTAGTATTCCAATAAAACGGGACGGTATAAATAAAGAAATGCTCGCCAAGCTATATCCTCTAACAAACTAGGTAGCATTAATAGGCAATATAAATATAACACAAAGATGATCAGTTTTAAATGATCGAAGATGATTAGTTTTATAGAAAACATCATTACAAGGCCAAAGCACACATGTTAGCCTTGAACGAACCTGAACAATTAGTTGATGATGTCAATTCAAACTCTGTTATTCAATGAAAATGACTTTCATCACATACTGCATCCATACACGTGATGAAAAAATAAATATGAAACCTCTAAGGCATTAAGAACAAAAACAAACTTCGTTTGCATAGAATTTAAGATTAAACATGAAATGTTTTCATGAGATTTGTCATTTATTTTATTTCATTAAGTCATTTATATATATTTATGTAAAATATTACACAATTAGAAGGAGTCTGGTACCCGGCCATCAAATTTGATATAAACAAATGTATTGCTCATAATACATAACATATAAAAGCATATTAACAGCATTTCTTACTTGATCTGAAAATCTGAAACATTTCTGCAATATCTATGTAATGCCAAACAATAGTGATGTCGTATTCATGCTGACTTATAAGTGTCGTCTGCACGGATGGTTTCCCATTTGCAATCGCTCCTGCAATTTAATAACAAAAAGATATTATAAGTACGTCTTGAAAATAGGCTTTTATAACAGTTAGAATTTTGCAAATTGTCAGTATATATTTATCTATAGATACTGCAACACCCCCTTTCGGAGATTATGTGCAGGTTTCCTGGGTAGAACCAGTACTAAGCAATGTGGATTAAATATCTTGCTCAGGGATAAATAATATGGCCATGACGAGGATCGAACCTACGATATTTCGATCTGAAGTCCGGCACTCTACCACCGAACCACGCACTTCACCCAGATTGTAAGGTGTCAGTACCCAGAATCATATGCACGCCCTGGGAAACAACAAAATAAAGACACTTACATTCAATGTAAAAAGTACAAAAAGTAACACGTTTAAATGGTAGTTTTTAATACATTGTTCCATTTGTATTGAACCGTTTAAATTAAAAACATCGATGACAATATCAAAGTGTGAAATAATAATGGTTAAAATTGAAAAGTACACGATCCTCCACATATGCATTGTTTGTGTTTCAGCTCAACCGTTATTAACACGTCGTTTCGCAAATTTGTCTCTATACATATATGGACTATATATTTCAACACAATCTATGGATACACGTTGAACATTCGGTTTACATACATACTATCAGAAGATATATAATGGTGAATCATGCTACAATTTGGCTGCAAACATATTGCAGTGTTTGCTTATTTTCAGACAGCAAAAATTAAGTGCACACGTAACGCATTCATGGATTGCGCTCATTGTCGATTTCGCATTCTTACAATTTGCTTATTATTTTACAATAATAACACAAATAAGTATAAACGTCGAACATGAACTGCAGCTTTCACAGAACACACTAAACCCCAAAAAACGCAAAAAGACAAGGATAAATGGCAATGTTAATAACGAATAAAGGCATATGACGACACAAACACAAAAAGGGTTGACAATAGGGCTGCCGCCTTGGAACGGACAGTGGCAAAAAAGGTCGCTGCGGGTTTAAACCAAGGGTGAACCAAACCTCACACTTATCCTACTGTCATCCAAATAAAACGGGACAGGGTAAATAAAGAAATCCCCGGCATGAACTATTTTTAACCAACAAGACAGCATTAATAGGCAATAGCAGTATAACACAAACACAAAGATGCTCGTAAGATGCTCGTGTATATATAAATACAAAAATAATACAACCTAGAAAGCCACAAAGAAGGTACTCAGTGACTTGGCAGAAGCCAGAGCTACAAGAGAATAACACATTGAGGGCACGATACGACAAGATTGCAGACAAACATCAAACGTCACCGTTCGTTTGGGCTTTAGGTAGACGTCGTCATAGGGTCCCATCCGGTCATGGCACAATTAAAGAGGAAAGCATAGTGGCGAACTGTAAATGGGTCCACCACCAAGCATACAGTGCGTTGCAAAATGATAGGGTCATTACCTCTTTTGATAATATAAATATAAAAATCGAACAGGAAAAGCAGCATTTAAGGACGGCAGTCAACCACAAACACACACAGAAACAAAGAACAAATTTAAAGATTAATAAAAGGCCAAATACGACATCTCAAACACAAAAGGGTTGACAATAGGACTACCCCCTTGGAACGGTCATTGGCAAAAAAGGCCGCTGTGGGGTTTAAACCAGGCTGGGGGTTTAAACTAGGTTTAACAAGTTTAACAAAAATATTATGAAAGTAATCATGGCCAAGGATCTTAGGAAGTTTGTAAATCACGTCACCCTAGAAGTCAGGTTGAGGATAGTCCTTGTCGCAGAAGAGGTAGCCCTGATGGAGTAGTTTTTTAGTTATACAAAGATTACGAATATCAAAATCCTCAACTCGAGCTCATTCTCTAGAAAAACGAATAAGCTGAGCCGCACAGACCTCATAAAATGTTGCTCGCAAAAACATCCCCATCTAAATGGGGATAATTAACAATTAAAAATTAAAATCATCTCTCTTGTCATAGATTTTGTTAATTATTTTTACCATTTTCAATGGAGAGATGTAAATCGAGAAAAGAAACGTTAGTATCAGAAATATTAGCTTTGTTAAGCTGAAGTTCTTTAGGATATATATTAATAACCATAGTAGAAAAGAAATGGTTGTCAATGTTCAATATGTCATGCAGATACCGAGAGGTGTCATTCAAGGCTTCAATAACATCTGCCTGAGTATCTGGTGAAAGACTCAACATAAAATTTCTTTCATAGCAATATAAAAACAAATCTGCGACAAGGGTTGCACAATTTGTAACCATAGGGATACTAACAATTTGTCTATAAACGGTAGTTCCATACCTGACGAAAATATCATCTAATAGAAAAATAAGTGATTCACAAATTTCAGGGCAAGTCCACATAGTGTAAATGTCCAAACTGCTGTTAGTATAAAAATAAAAGCTTTAATATTGTTACAAGCCAAAAACGTAGTATTTTCCATAGCAATTTTTTTTGAATGAGAGCAATAAGCTTATCTTAGATAAGATTGTGCGGTAAAGTTGTCTATAATGTAGAAAAATCATAGATGAAGCATTGACGTCTAATGCCAATTTTATCAAGAACGTCGCTTGAATTTTTAATAGACCAAAATAAATGAACCTCAGAGTTTTCATAAGCTTTAGCACAATATTGATTAACGTGATATTTAACGGCATTAAGACAATATATTAAAAGTTTGGAATTGAATTAAATTGGGGTTTTAAGGCGCACCATCACATGAAAAGGTTATATGGCGCCTAACAGGCATGAACATGCCAGGCTCATCTTCCATGTACATCGAGATAAAATATGGAAAATGGGCCTAGAACCTTCTCACCCTGAACTGCAGAGTTGCTGCAAATTCTATCGTAGAAACTCAATTTACGCTGGAGCCACGTTATTGTTTGGAGATATTTGTTGTGGTGCAAGAACTAGAATTGGTAATAAAACGGGCTTTATATGGTTTGATTTGATATTTGATTTGGGAATCCAATACAGCGTTGGAAGTCTGTTTTGCTTTTTGTCTATCCCAGCCTTGAAAATCTTGCACTGAGTGATATGCGTAGAAGCAACATTATCGTCAGTAGATTGCACTGGAGTATACGAATTAGTACACCCGAGTTCCTGAGATAGTGGAGTCAAACAATGCTCGTAATTATATTATTACCTGCTTTATCAGCAGAAACTAAAACAAACTTATTATGAGATTCCTGGATTTCCGATTTTAAATTACGAAAACCTATGTCAAGGGGGAGTAGGGAGTGTTTGCCGTATATAAGTTAATACGGATATCTATGATGTTAAAAATACTATTTTTCCAAGTATAAAGGGAATCCTCAATGGATTAGGCGATTTGACCACGACATGCATTAAAATCTATCACAGAAAGCAATCTATACGTCGGACCTTTAGAAAACAAATGCCGAATACGTTTATATATAATACAAAAAATACCAGTAATGACATGACCGGCCGGAGAATAGCAAAATAATTTAGATGTTCTACACTCGCATTCCTTAGGAGTGTTATTTGCTATATCATTGTCAAACACTATTTTGTTGTAGTTGAAAATCAAAGCTTATTTGTTTTTTGTACTAAGTCTTATAACAAATTATAGGATTTCGGAATTTTTTTAATATTTAGGAATATAATCAACAACATGATTATCGAGAGAAAAAAAACTTGCTATATCAATAAAATCAACGCCCTTATTAAGATAAAGAATATTTTGGAAAATGTTTGACTCCTTGTCAATATTTGACATATCAATGCTCACTCTTCTTTTATTCCTACAATAACAGTTTAATAAATAATTTCAGCGATCCTAATTAGAATGATTTCTTTTTCAAATATTACTGACTCCTGCTGTGTGCAATAAATAAGAGATAGCATAAAATATAAATAAAACAACGTTTTATTACGCCTCAAAGAAGGATTTGCCCTAATCGTAAATAATAGCATCACTTACTCAAATAAGGGATACTAATTTACATATCACTAGCCTCAATATGCTCGACCATTCTAACCACTCTAAATGTATATAGCTAACATGCATTATTCCCTCAACTCAATAGAAACCTGTTTTACAGACACAACATCCAATACTATTCTGCATTGGGCATAAGTGTTCTAATTAATGAACAGTATTGTCTCGTTATTTATACATCTAAAAAAAGCAGTACATAACGTCATGTCACTTGCAAAGTAATGACAAAATGCATATAACGTAAATCCACAATTTCAAATGAAATGGCAATGTTTATTGATAATCAATGTTCAATTGTGGAGAACATTCAATTAAAAAGACGTGAAAATATCAAGGATATTATTTGCATTTATAAACAAACACAAATTATTCAAAACATGTAGAGAAGTGTTGTCATGCACAGAAGTAAGTTGTTCAAGCTGCCTGACGACTCTGATGTGTTAAACGATGCTTGGATAAGGAGCCATCAACGTTTTCAGAATGTATGCTTGTCTATTCTGCTCATTAACGTTATTTTCAAGATAACGAAATTGTTGTCGTCCACACCACAGAGGCAAATTCACTTGAAACTGAGTAATCCAATATAAACACATAGGCTGTTACAACATGTTGAAACATCAAGAATTGCTAGGTCTAGTACTCTAACGAAAGTCAATAATTTACTCCAGAAATCCATAAAACTCATCATTGTGCTATATACTGTTTGTGAACTGAGAAGTTTTTAAAAATAGTATTGTAAAACAAAAACGAAGCGGGAAAGGGTTTACTTAAAGCTACGCGATCCTTATTTAATAGTGTAAGTCAAACCAAAGCAACATAAACATATATATATAGTATCTTTGCTTTGTAGTATAGGGTGTCGCCTTGTGGTAATTTTCATTTTGTATGGACCATACGGAATTTTATTGGCTCGATTTGGGAGTGGCTAATTTGTTAATCGTTCCGTTGAAATCAAGAAATGACCGAAACGTGATACATAACGGCTCGGTACTGCAAACAATTGTATCAAAAGAGTTTTAAAAGAGAATTTGGAAACCGACGAACACAATACAAATATTGCAGTCTTGGTTAGATTGAGACTGTTCATGAATGGTAGTGAAAAATACTTGCTACCATTCACGCCCTCTAGCCTCAAGTTGAGCAGAACTCAAAATGTAACATGTCAATAGTGGCAATATTGGAGCCATCCCGAAGATGGTATGCATATGACGGTGAACATGGAACCTTTAATATGGTATTATCATGGCCAGAAGCGTATGTTCCCAGTTTCTAACAAAATGCGTTGCCCTAAACTAGAAAACAATGGGCCAAATAAATAAAATGGAATTTAGTCGGGAGCAGAGGCTAAATTAAAAAAGCAGACAACATATTCTAAGGGTGATTATACCTTTAAAGGTTAGAGTAGTGGATTTAAGTAAGAAAACAAAGTTATTTGAACATGTACCCCCGATATCTGTATATAAATATCGAGCTCCGCGATCTCAAGGATCGGAATGAATAAAATATAGTTCACGTTGCAAACATGGGGAGACGTTTTATCACCGTCATGCTGCACATGCAATATACTATGATATATAAAAATAGTTAAATACGGAATAAATAGTGTATTCTCCATTATACACACGCAACACTCGGTTCGATTACTTGCCTAATACAACACAATACAATCAAGCACTATAACTGAAACAATGGTTCAACCATGATGTAAATATACTGACCTAAGCATAGTCCTTTGTATTAATCGGCTCTATTCTCAACAAATATCACAGGACTATTGAATTAATGTAAACAAGTCGCACAAAATATACCTTTGACATTTCAATAATCCATCATAAACGCTGACACCTTTTTCTATTATAAACATAAATGTTAGCGATATGAGCGGTCAGACATGCATATAGTTGCATCAACATGCATTTACATGTATCTTCAGATTTTTATTCTGTAGCATGCATTATCAACACATGCTGGAATAAATGGATCTAAAGTAAACATGTACTCTCCGGACAAATCCATTTAATATTTTTGCCTTATGGAGCGTTGTGGTCTAGTGGTAGAGCGTTGGACTCATGATCCAAACGTCCTGCGTTCGATCCCCGCCATAACCATATGCGTTGTGTCCCTGAGCAAGACACTTTATCTGCATTGCTTAGTACTGGTTCTACCCAGGAAATCAATCAAGAAGTACCTTAGAAGCGAATAGCTTACAACAGGTATGGAATACTGTAAGTTCTTATAAGTAACCCATTTATGATGCCGCTTATGTCGTTATTTCATTGACATGTATATATCAAATATATATATTTTTTGAATTAATACGGATTATAATTGTAAATATAAGGTACGAGCTTTATATGTTCGTTCGTTTGTGTGTTATACTGCATGCTTTAAAATACCATGTTAGATTTTTGTCTGTGCACGAAAACTGCCCAGAGGAAGCTGAAAAGTCGCCATGTGACCTTAGCTGTTGGTGTGTATATAAAATCAAATTTAATTAAATTAAATATATGCCTACGTATTTGACGGTTATTGATTATATGTATTGAATACTTCATCCAAGTGGTTTAAAATCGCGCGAGCACAACCTGTGTTTATCAAAAAAGGAAACAAACAATCCCAGCCTAGTAACATTAGCTTATCATTCGTACTATGGACATGTAGTATGTAACTGGACTGTGGACATGTATTTATATGGTATTTATATGGACTGTGTAGCTTTAAGTTATTGCATACATACACACACTTATGTTTTCAACGCAATAAAAGGCATTAACTCTGTAATGTATTCGTTAACTTTGAAAATAGTTGAACTTATATGAGATCGTATTGAAATTAAATTTGATACATCTCGGGAAAAAACATTTACTGAAAAGGTGTTAATGTCTGAAAGTATGTTGTTGTTTAAAAGAGATTTTGTTTGAGAACATATATATATAATTGGTTGCTATATACCTTTCGGTGTGTTCCAATTAATTTGCGATCTGGAAAGGTAATTTGCATATTAATTTGATTAAACACAAAATTAATTATCTTCTATTCTGATTTAGTTCTGTTCGACCGAAAAGCAATCCAAATAGATATGAAAGTCGAACAGACAATGTAACATGTAATGGCCACAGTCAACCAAACACACGCATGGAAACCAACAGTTACAAGGATAAATAAAAAGAAAGGTATGTGACATCACAAATGCAAAGGCGTTTACAAAATGCTCATTACGAAGTTAGTTCAATGTTTTTGTAAACGACTCTATAAACATCTTATTTATGTTTTTGAGATGTACCTGGTTAGTTTCATGACATTACGTGCGCAAGTACATGATTTAATAACAAGCTGTAAGTTGTTTATAGCTGGTTATCTAGTTAAATACATCTTATCCCCGAGGTACTGCAGTAATTATGAATAAAAGGAGCAATTAATAACGTAGTTTCGGATGAATTTTATGATTTAGATAATATTTGCGGATAGTTCTAAAGGTGAATACAACTATTTTCGAACCACTAACTGAACATTGATTCCCTTATAGTTAATATGATGTGCTTAAAACACTAAAACGGCGAACGACGAGACCATAATTATCGGTGTCTCTTTGTGTACATGTTGTGGGTTTCTGTTGAAACTCTCCACCATAGTAGATGTTACATTGGCGTTAACGTAGAGCACCATGTGCAGAAACATTTTTATAAAAACGACTATGAGGAATCCAGTGGAAGTATAAAGTAATTAACATTCTTTCCACAAAACAAAGAATATTACAACTTGTTAAAAATATAATAATCACAAACAACATATATCACACAAGCTGTATTTGTGAAGGGTGCCAATATGTCCGGAACGTTGCAATGTAACCGCGAACATATTGGACCAAGTGTAAGTCCGCAACGAGCGAATATGTCCGCGGCAAATGTATGGGGCGTCTCAAACAAATTAATCTTCGATATCGATCAGTAAAGGTCGAGCGGTAGATTAGAGAGAAGAGTTTGTGTACTAGTTATTTGTTCATGGATAAGGACAATTAACAGGTAATAAAACATTAACTTAGTATAAAATACGTTTATTTTGTGAAAAAAAACGCCCAATATAACGACGTTAGAGCGATGACCTCACGAAAATAAACAACGTCTAGTTAGAGGCACGTTACGGGGAAATTGGCGCATTACAAATGAAAACGTGTTTTTGGCTGTTTTTTCTTCTTAAATAAATGGTAACAACTTTGAAGTATGACAAATTCGTTATTAGGGTTCTTGCCAGGGAACATGGACTCACATTCCCTGCCTGCAAAGTATATTCCCCCTCGCCTAACGGCTCGGATGAATATAATTTCCAGGCAGGGAATGTGAGCCCATGACCCCTGTCAAGAATCCTAATAACTAATAATGGCATACACAACGCTGAGTATCAAAGAGTTAGTGTCTTACCTCTTTACAAAGGAGCATTTTGCGACGACTTTTAATCGCAAAATGATTTGTATAACGTCAGTTATTTATTATTAATTATTGGTAAACAAAAAGTTAATGACTTAAATCCGGATTAATTTCTATAAATAAAATAATTTCAGTTATCAAAACTTACGTAGTGCTATTTTTATTATCACAAAAGTGTTGTTTGTGCCGCGTGGCGGCCGTAAAAAATCTCCCCGTGCATCCAATCAATATTGTTATTTTTACATCCCACAGGGATTGTATGACTTTCGTAGATCTAGTTTCATGCTTAAACACATGTATTTCCGTCCTTTTGCGTGTTTTTGGGTTTACTGTGTTCTGTGAAAGCTGCACTTCCTGTTCGACTTTTATACTTATTTTTACAGATTTAATTTATTTCATGCTCAACAAATCATAGTTGTTCCAGTCTGTATTACACGTGAAATGAGTGTTCGACACTTCTAACAAGGGACGTTATGTGATAATATACTTTAGGCCTCTGATTTGATACATACATTTACGAAAAATGGTATACGCATAAAGCAATTTAATATGACAGAATAGGCGAAATAGCCGATATATCTATGCTTTATTTTTTTTATTAAGATATGCTAATATTATTAATAATTCTGTTTAATGTACAATTGTTATACGTTACAAAACGGGATTTAAGGATTTAGCATACGATATAAAAGCATAAATGAAAGTGCACATATATTTTTGGAAATATTCGATAAGTTGTAATGACAAATTTAGCAAAACAAGTTTTAGAATATACGAAAATGAGATATAGGGTCCTATACAACGTCCGAACGCAATGGCATCGTAGGTCCGCACTGTACTGCAAACAAGGACTTGATAATACAATGAAAGAGACAAAAAACCAACAGAAAGGGTGGTGAAGACAGGGTTACCGACTTGGAACGGTCAGTAGGCAATAAGGCCTACTGGTTAGCTTGAATCGATTTTATATGCGCACAATCCTCGCTATTATCCTGTCTTCAGGGCCCAAATAGACAAGACGGTGTAAACAAAACTACATCCCATCAAAAGGAATTCTCTAACAATAAAGTCCACATCCAGAGAAACTAACTAAAGAAACACATACAAAATAATGAACATCTCAGTATGTGTCCAGAATCGTACTGAACAACCATAGTAGTTGCAGCTAAAGAGAAAACCCGAGGGACGAAAGCTCATGCACCCACCTCCCTTAGTTGGGGTTTCAGTAGGTACAATCATAGAGTCCCAAGAGGTAGTCCAGTACAAAGTATATGCATCAATAAAAAAGTTACACCTTTGTATGAAACGTTACTTCACTAACAGAGTTCCTCAAAGTCAAAAGGGAGCAAAACCAAAATTGCAAAATGCATGGGCAAACACAAGATATCAGACATTGTGTTAATTTTAGGTTTTCATTTAAATCCTTATTTATTGTATCAGTTCTTTATATATGTATTTCTTTAATATTCCTCATCCGTGAAAAACAAGCAGTAAGCAATATCTCCTCTATAATTTATAATCTGTAATTTGCAATTCGACCTTATTGGTCGGTATCAAAGATTAATTTGCTTGAGACATGTGAGACGCCCCCTAACTTGCCGCTTATATATTCGTAGATTATGGACATATTGACGCTTATGTGTGGTCTAATATGCCGGCGGACACATTGTTAGGTTTCGGGAGTATTGCCACCCATCACAAATACATCTTATGTGATTGTATAACTAAAAAGCTACTCCAACAGGGCCACCGTTACCAAGAACTTCGTACCCTCAACTGTTTGTTCTTTTGTTGCTCTGGCTTCTGCCAAGTCATTGAGTACTTACATTGTGGCTTTCTTGGCTTTTGTTTTTTATATTGTATATGCATGCTCATTTATGCGTTTAACTTATATTGCCTATTAATGCTGCCTTCCTTGTTTGTTAAAGGTTATAACCTGATGAGGTATCTTTATTTACACTGTCCCGTTTATTGGGATGACTTCAGGGTAAGAGTGCGGTTTAGTGCACATAATACCTGGTTTAAACCCCCAGCGGCACTTTTGCAACTGATCGTTCCAATGCGGTAGCCCTATTGTCAACCATTTTGTGTTTGAGATGTCTTATCTTGCCTTTTGTTCATCCTTAAAGTCGTTCTTTGTTTCTTTGTGTGTTTGTGGTGACTATCGTCCTTGAATGAATGCTACTTTTCCTGTTCGACTTGTATATCTAATTTTATTGTAAGTAACGTTATCTGACGTCATAGAATCATTGCCATGTACTTTTAAATGTATTAGCTCGGCACAAAAACGCAGTATGGCTAGGCATTCTTTGTTTTCTTACCACGCCTAATAAACTTGACAGTAAAAGACAAATATATGTTCTCTATGTAACGGAACACACAATAACAAAGCCGCATTTAATAATGTCAATACAGCTGAACCTGCACCCTAACCCTGGCCTGTCTTTCCAACAATAGATTATTCTGTTTCTAATCCGGCACTAAGAATTTGCAAAATAATAATTATAAAGACCGGTTATCCAAATACTTTAAGTATACAAACATAAAGGGTGGATAATAGGGACTATTCGATTTTCTTTACCTTTCATGAGCATACTCAATAAAACCGAGTTTGCCACTTTTCTCTCTTGTTTGTGTTTGTTGCGTCCAAGCGATCCACCTTTCAGTATTTATTGGTTTAAACATTTTATTTCCATATTATACAAAATGCATATATAAATAGTTCGAAGTTAATAGGATTGGAACGAAAGAAAACAATCGTATAACGTTCCTCTACTTGAAAGTATCTATTGGCATTCATACTAGCCTTTGTTTAGTGCTGTGTGCCGGTTGTAGAATATAAACCATTAGTGATCCTTTGAGATTATCAAACCCAATTTGTGTGGCTTTAAAGTAGAATACCGCTTAAACAGGGGTGTTAGGGGGCGTGAGAGGTGCTGCACATTATATTACCTGTCATTAACAGACTCAATAAAAACCGAGTCTGCTACTTTTCTCTCTTCCATGTGTTTGTTGCTTCCAAGAGATCCCTTTTTCGGTATTTGTTATCATTGTGTTCATGAACAATAAAAGGTATCATACATTTGTTTCATATCGGAAATAACGTGATATTGATACACTAGATTATGAATATTGCATTAGGTTTTTTGAACGATCGATACATCAGGACTATCGCAATCGAACATTGTCCATAATGTACAGTTCAAAATAAAACTTCAATCTCAAATCTCCACTGTTAGGCGAATAGCTTCACAAAATATACTCAATGAGTTTTAAAAATAAACAATGCAGACAGCTCTGAGCATAGTACGCAGTGACGGACCAGATAATTCACCCGTCCCTACACCCTGAAATAGAACAATGTGTTCGTTTGTTTTCGTTTTTGTCGTTTCAGAAACGTCCTTTCAGTTCATATTACACGTGTTTACAGCGATTTTATTTGATTGGATACGAAAATGCATTCTCATTTATAACCCAATAATAATCAATAACCTCATAATGACACTAACAAGTCACGTTTAAGTTTAATTTATTTGACATTATTATTTACTTTGCTTGTTATCACATTCATTACATGTACCCAGTAACGCACCCGTAAACGCTGCCTTACATAGCTGCGGTCAGCCACGTGCTCACCAAATAAGGCAATTTCAGAAAACGCTGACCTTGTTAATAGTATGTCTGTATTCTAACTACATACAGGTCCTTTAAGCAAAAATGAATAAACATAATTTCAATCAGTTATTTTTGAAGTTGAAAATATCAAGAAAACTCTAACTCTCCTACGCCTCGTTAGCCTTAGTTTTATGTCCTCTGTTACCTTTGATTTTTTTTGTATAGTCTTTGAGTACCAGTGTCAGTTTTCTATAAACTACCCAGGCTAACCCTTCACATGCATGATCGTGTCACACTCAGATGAGTAATTGCCTCAGTTTATTACAGTTCTTTTTGCTTCAATTAGTTTTTAAATATATGACAGATCGTAATGACGTAGACGTTTTGATGTTCTTGCACAACTAGACCATGAACTTTACAAGCTGCGAAAGTTTTGATCAAATCCGTTTATAAATACAGGAGAAATACCGATAACAAGAGTTCCCTTATGACGTCAGCGGTGGCCATCTTGGATGACGCCATGGCACCAAAAGTTTAGGGGCACTATTCAGGCCTGAGCTCTACCATTGTGTAAAAGTGTGACGCCCTGCGACCAGTATGACTATGAACCCACAACCCAAAGTAAGTCAAACGCTGTGTCTGGATATTTTTGGATTTCCCCATATTTAATATATATTGAATGTCGTTTTATGAACAGTAGTATTATTATAGTTATAATCATGATGATGGTTTATGAGCGAATTACTTCCATATTCTTTGCCTTTGTCAAAAACATGCCGTTTGTAAAGTCGAAACTAACATTAATAACACAAGTTTAAATAGTATTGTAGGAATGGTTGTGAAACAAGACAAAGTGTATCCTACGTGAAATTTAAAATGAACACGGTTGGGTAGTAGTTTGAAGCACTGTAAGCAAAAATGAGAAAAATGGTCCTATAGAAACCACAGCAACAAGTCAAATTCAACCAGACCCGTTAATAATTCTATCGAAATATATGTAGCTAGCATGTGTTCTAACTAAAATAAATATACCTGTAGTTATACGATTGTATTCGTGATGGTATGCGATAGAACTTGTCAGGCTAGGTGGCTGTTGAATCTAACAATTTACTAGTGACTTTAACGACACGCGATTTTCATTTTGTAATGTCTGCTCATTCCCCTGGCAGTACTGTATCCCTGTCACCGGTAATTGCCATTAACTTGCATATTGTTGTATGCAACAGAAAATTAGTTATGATTACGGAGTTTGCTTTCAGCAGACATCATTTACCAGTAAATCGATGAACTGTTTCCAAAGTATAGACATCTCACATCGTTGTCACAGGTAATGAGATCAAACTTAACTGTACTATATTTGAAAACATCTTACCTGTTATGTTTAAATCAACTAACCCGCCAAATAATGGCAAAATTACACTACAAAACCGTTTATCAAAACTCCTTCCATGCGTTCAAGTCATACACATATTGTATATGTCATAATGTGCCGATTACAGGTATTGGATTTTTCACGGGGTTTTAAAATACCCATGACTGAATATGTGAAAATAAATTATAAGTTGGCAACTCTTAATTCGAAGCGCCAGTTTTGGGGTTTGTTTGGCAGATTAAGGTCGTTTATATTGTGTCTTTCGAGTTTGGATTCTCAAAATATATCAGTTATTCGTTCCTGCAGCGACTCTTATACATGTTATATGGTTTTCATAATTGCACATTAGTAAGGTAGCAATGAACAGTTTCTTTAATTTTTTTCGCTTTTATAAAGCAATCTTACAATTACACATGATAACATTTTATTGTGTTGTGATGCACACGCTAGCGCACAAATGAACAATAAACCTTGCTTGTATATATATATATATATATATATATAGACCTCGTCGTCAGTAGGTTTAGGAACGGTGTACATATGTTGTAAAACGTGGCTGTTGTCGGCGGGGTAGCTACTTTAATACAACTACTAGCATTACTACGACTACAGATAATATGTATACAATTAATCTATGAAGTTTAGGTCAATCGCGATCCTAGGAATCTTTATGTGAGGAAGCTATCCAGCTGGCTTGCGGAACGTCGGTGGTTCTACCCAGGTGCCCGCCCGTGCACGAAAATTGCCCGGAGGGGCACCTGGGGTCTTCCTCCACCAACGGAAGCTGGAAAGTCGCCATATGACCTTAGCTGTTGGTGCGACTATAAAATCCAATTCAATTCAATTCAATTAGGTCAATCTATAATTAGAATTGTTAATTAGTGATTAGCAGTTATAATTTAACATGGCATCTCTGATTTTAGGAAGTGTAATTTTCAAAATATAACTAGTGTTAAGTTAGAAAAAGATAAAGTACTGTTTTTCTGTTTGTCTTTTTTGTATAGGATAGAGCATGAGTTTTGCACGTGTACGGGGAGATAATGCACGAGCGTCATTGTATTTATACCACAATAACTAACATATGCTGTGTATATCCTCGGGTATTACACGACGCATAGTGTGTATTTAGGCTATTATGGTATAATATGATAATAATGAAGTCAGTCAAATATGATTGGCCTTTCCCCCAGTAGATGTGAAACTAAATTAAATTAAAACAAATTGTCGTTTGGCAATTACCTTATAAGAATTACATTATTGCAGGGGGAAAAAGGAAATTCAATCACGTGAATAAATAGACACTAGTTTGTTTAGTAGAATTTTTTTATTAATAACATAAAACCAACACAGCATTTGCTATTTAATTTAAAACCTCTTTTAAGTAGTATATCTAGAGATGTTAAGAAGGCGTGTGATGATCTGAACGCAATAGTACAAAAAGACGTCGCATGTAACAACAATTTGGACGAATCTGGATCCAACTTACTTACCAAAGTTGTATTGTTGGGTACCTAATATTACACGACTGGAATATAATATTAGTGTTTTCCTCAAGATAATGTAATATTGTCATAAAGATATTGAAGTTATTCAATGTAATGCCTAGAAGTGTTCTAGTTTCTGCAGGCATAACCTCCAACAATATCATTGTTGTCTGCTTTTTGTATTATGTCAACACTTTGAATGCAGAGCCAGCGAGCGCTTCTTTTTATCTAACCACATCATTCCTGGAAAAGTACATGTTTCTCAACACGTGTCACTTTTGGAGACTTGGGAAGTCTTTTTTTAAATAATTAGCATTAGCTCCTGCTATATGCTGAAATCAAAACTTTACAAATATCCCCACAAAGCAATTGTTATCTGTTTAAAATATTTAGGTCCATGTACCACTAGTAATGTATCAAACATGACGTGATTAAAATAACTTATAACATATTTCGGAAACGTTTTTGAAAATTTAGGAGTCAGTCTGGTTTGGTTGATAAAATCTACGGAGAAGCTCTTGATACACAACAGTAAAAGCATTTCCATGCCTCAACTTAAAGCACCTAAGACTTTGCCCCATGCTATACAATACCACATAACCTGATCAAAGAGACATTGATTCAGCCTATACAAAAGACATTTTCTAGAGATGAAACTTTCTTGTTTATAATAATGTCAAGGATTTCTTTTCAAACGACCTAATGCTAATTATAGCATGTGGACTTGCAATGATGTTTGTCAAGCACTAGCTTTATGACGCATTAACGTCTCCCAGTACATGTAATCAAGATCGTCATCCTGACGTCCCACAGGGATTGTATGACTTTCATAGATCCAGTGTCATCCTTAAACACATGTGTTACTTATACTATGTTAAAGGGTTTGTGTTCATCGACATTTTCGCCCATTTTAATGTGTATAGATTTGGACCCCTTTTAACCGTCGGTCAGCTAATAATAGTATTATTACGGATCTTTGATACGAGACTAATTCGTACCTCTAGTAAATACTATTTGGCCCTTTTTCGCTTTTCACAGAATGGTATTACATTCCAATTTGAATATGAGCCTATTGATAAAACACTTAAAATTGATCTTTCACCTCTTCGGTTACTCTCATCTATACAAATTCCACAAAGTAACTTTACATTTCTTAGATCTAATAAATACTGAAAAGGGGATGCCTTGGAAGCAACAAACACAAAACCGTTTTACATCTTTATATCTTCAGTCGGCAACCTCGTTCAATGATCCTGCCAATAGTTTTACCAGGATTTTAATAACATCTCAAAAGTGCTAATACCTCCTCTTAGATCGCCATTTCTGAGAACATACCATATAATGTCTATAAATAAAATGCAAGTTCCAAAAACTAAAGCAATTACTTGCACCAACGCACGTTAAACAATATTGTGCTAAAGCTTATGACAATTCTGGTATTAATTTATGTCGGTCAATTAAAAATTCTGGAGACGTTCTTAATAAAATTTGCAATAAAAGTCAAGTTTGAACTACGGGTACTTACGATTTTTCAACACAATATACAACTTACCACACCACCTTATCAAAGACAACCTAATGGCTCTCATTCAAAAAACGTTCGCTAGAGAAAAGACTACATTTTTGGCCTGTGCAAATATTGCGTTTTTTTACTGACGGCAGTTTAGATAATTACACTAATTGGACTTGCAAAGAAGTTTGTGAAGCACATATTTTCATATTAGATAATATTTCCGTCAGTTATGGAACTACTGTTTACAAATAAATTGTTGATATCCTTACGGTTTCAAACGGTACAACTCTTGTCGCAGATTTGTTTTTGTATTGCTATGAAATAGATATTGAATATTGACAATTCTTTCTTTTCTACTATGGTTAATACTGTCTATCCTAAAGAACTTCAACTCAACAAAGCCGGCGTTTCTGATACTTTCGCTTTTCTTATTTTTTTGATTTACATCTCGCTATTGAAACTGGAAAGATAATTTGTATAATCTATGACAAGATATATGATTTTTAAATTCTAATATTATTAATTATTACCTGATCTACTTCTTATGAGGTCTATGTTTCTCAAATAATTCTTTTTTCTGGAGCTTTTAGTCGAGTTGAGGACTTCAATATTCGTAATATTTATGTTACTAAGAAGCTACTCCAACAGGGCTACCGTTACCATAAACTTCGATAAACCTTTACAAGATGTTATGATCGTAAGTCTGATCTACCTTTAAAATATAAAAGTAATCTAAGAACACTTCTGCGAAAAGGACAACCTGACTTCTATGGTGATGGGATTTACAAACTTTGTAAGAATATCACTTGCATACACTTGTTATTATACTTGTTAAAAGGTTTATCAAAAGAGGTTATGACTCTTTCATTTTGCATTCATTCATGTTTTGTGGTTGACCCAATTTACAGTTTGCTACTATGCTTTCCTCTTTGATTGTGCTGCGCTGACCCTTAATGGTGTGTTTTCTTGCTGCTCTGCTTCTGCCAGGTCATTAAGTACTTGCTTTGTGTCTTTCTGGACTTTTGTTTTTAGATTCATATATAAATGATCATTTATGTTTTATACTTATATTTCCTATAAAAGCTGCCTTATTTGTTAAATAATATCACACCTTGCAAGAATTTCTTTATTTACACTGTCCCGTTTTATAGGGATGGCAATAGGGTAAGAATGTGTTTTGGTGCACCCTAGAACCTGGTTTAAACCCAAGCGGTCTGTTTGCCAGTGACCGTTTAAAGGCGACAGCCCTTTTGTCAACCCGTTTGTAATTGTGATGTCACATGTCTAACATATTAACATTGTAATTGTTGTTTGTGTTAATGCTTGTTGTTCGTGGACTGTGTTCTGTAAAAGCTACATTTCCTGTTCGACTCCTACACCTACTTTTATTAGAAATAAGAAGACCGTTTACCACCAGGTTGTTCATATTTATATGGGTACGAATAGTGCAACACTCGTCGCAGTTTGTCATTTTTTTATGAAAACGATATTATGTTGAGTTTGTCACCTGCTAGCTAGGGAGACAATATTGATGCTTTTAATAATAAATATCGATATCTAGATGGCCAGCTTAGTATTGATAATCGGTTGGTCACTAGTATTTATCCCCCAGAGGTCACTTTGGGATACTATAGCAGCATTCTTCGATCTTCAAATGATACATAGATGCTTAAATCTAGAGAGATGACTTTAGCTTTGACATCGTTGACTGTCCATTTTATATGCGGAGTATCTCCCAGTTCATCATTATAGCTGGAGCGTGTAACGATGTTAAGCACTTCAATGATCAAGATCAAGTTATTGATATATGCATTATTAATGTACTCTACCATTAGTATCTCACTCTTAGTAATCGATCTCATATCACTGCTCCTGAATATCGTAGACTATACATGTTCTTGTTTTGATTTTAGAATGTTAACAAGTGTCATTGTATCAGAACTTAGAGTAATTAATTATGTTTCGTCTGGTTTAGTTTGAAACGCTTAGCGAATATTTTTATATATCTTTTGAGCAATTTTAGACTTAGCTGCACCTTTTTATAACGATCCGCTTAGAATAAAGCATAGCGTTTAGATCAGTAATTTCGACATGCCTTTTTATGTTGTCTTATATTAAAGTACAGTTTATTATATGTGAATGTTTTAATTACGAGTCATTTATGATTGATGACAAATCGATATCGTAGTAGGCGGCCGTCAGCTACAGTTTCCAGACGATATTTGTTTACCGTCGGAAAATATGTCAATGCTAATACAGTGTTAAATGATTAAACCTTTTATAGAGTAAAATGGTTTCAATATTGATTTCGTCTAATTAAGAAATACTCAGAAAATACTGACCATGCCAGGATGAATCTAGAAATTTGTTTCTAATGATTAGAATAACTATAGAGATAAAGCATCAAATGTGTATTATAAACGGACGTGGCTGTTTAATCTCTGTACATATATCTGACTGGATAGTCAAAATTAATGTTCGTACACAGTAGTGTAGGACAATTGGAAGGACATGACACAGTTAATGTAACACTCAAGTTGTTGAATTATACATGGTAAAGCACAGTAATATATTATGCACCACGTGTTGCTTAAACACATATATAACACATATATAACACATATATAACACATATATTATTAAAGTCGCTATCCCTCCATCAACAGGTACATTTTACAACAGATGTACACCGTTTCTAAACCTACTAATGACAAGGGTTTATATATATATATATGTATATATATATATATATATATATGGGGAGAAATATGTGTGAACTACCAAGGACAGACAACCTTCGGACGAACTACGGCAGGGCGCCTAGCTATGACGAGATACACAGAAATCAAGCGTATATATTCACTCCTTAAAAAAGGTAGCTGCAACACACGTTGATAAACTGTATCTCTACATCATAACACACTCGTCTGGAGGCACAATTAACATAGATAGATAGATAGATAGATAGATCTTTATTTCCAATTTCCAATAGGCTTAAAAGCCCATGAGGATACAAAATTCAATTACAAAGCATGACAACAGTGTAGTTATTACAAACAATACATGTTCAAATATGCAGTTTATCTTAACTGAGCTGATACAATGAGAAGGCGTTTACATAACACTTCCTTGCATAAATAAATTACAATTCATCACAATTTCCTTAACACATATATTACATACATTATATTCAGAGATAGCTAATTTCTGTATAGTGTTTCGTTTCGTAACTTAAATGCTTTTAAAACAAAGGTACACAGTTTGCGAATATATATCTTATTTTGTGAGTTTAGTAATTCCAGAAACTTGATAATATCTGGTCTCTTATAAAAAATATTTAGGAATATATTGCTTCCTTAACATTATGTATGTTTGGCATTCCAACACAAAATGAAATTCATCTTCAAGTTTATTACAAAATACACATATTCTATCGCTTACAGGAATTCTATTTGGTTTAACCCACCTACCGGCTTCAATTTGCAGTCTATGAGATGACACCCGTAATTTAGTTAGTGCTTGACACATTTTGAAAACATTTATATTATCTAGATATGATTGAAACTGAAACTTTGCAATGTTTATATAAAAAACTGCTCTAGTAGAATTTTCTAATCGACTATGCCAATTCTGAACAAAATTGTCATTTAACCTTTGCTTTAATATTGCAAGAAATGTTTTATCGTTACCAACACTTTGTTGTAACCATGCATCATAAAACCCAAGCGAGGACAATAAGTGTTTCAACTGGGAAACCCAGTTTATTTTTTGAGGATATATTTCACAGTCATTAAGCAGCATGTTATAAACAATTTTTACATATTTACGATCATGTACTCTCATGATTTATATCCAATATTTAATTATTATAAAATATCTTCTTGTAATAAATGATGTTCTGCCAAGTTCACCATATATGAAATCATTTTGAGTTGTCTTCTTAACACCCAAAATGTGTTTACAAAACTGTAAATGCACTCGTTCAATTGATATAGCTTGCATAAATCCCCACACTTCACAACCATAGTTTAAAATTGGAGTTATCAATTTATCAAACAGATCTAATTAATGCTTTGGGGATATAAATGTAAATTTGTATAAATATCTATTCATTTTAAAAATGGCTTTTTGCGCTTGACCAGCAAGAGTAGTTTGTGCTTCTGCTGAAGACCCTCCAGTAGAAAAGACTATACCTAAATATGTGAACTTACTAACTATATCTAATGGGGCACCATCATATATAAAAACTAAATTTCGTGGTAGCATTGCGCCCTTTCTAAATACCATATAGACGCATACATACATACAATTATAGCTCATATGAGTGGGCCACATTTAAGCGATATATATATAACTTACATATTTTAAGAATCCAAACGCTATAGGTACATTATAACCAGCCAGGCCAAACCCCATAACTGGAGCGTCGAATTAACGTATTTTAGGCATATTCAATCATGGAAATGTTAAGAACTCGTGAATAAATCTATACTTTTAGTCGGCACATTTATATTATATATGACCTAAACACTTAGATAGAGTTTTTTTATAAACGGTTTTATAGTGTAATTGCATGAGCTTTCGTCCCTCGGGTTTTCTGGTCGTACCCTAGATTGGTTTTCTCTTTAGCTGCAACTACTATGGTTGTTCAGTACGATTCTGAATACATCCTGAGATGTTTATTATTTTGTATGTATATCTTTAGTTAGTTTCTCTGGATGTGGACTTTATTGTTAGAGATTTCCTTTTGATGGGATGTAGTTTTGTTTACACTGTCTTGTCTATTTGGGCGCTGAAGACAGGATAATAGCGAGGATTGTGCGCATATAAAATCGATTCAAGCTAACCAGTAGGCCTTATTGCCTACTGACCGTTCCAAGTCGGTAACCCTGTCTTCACCACCCTTTCTGTTGTTTTTTGTCTCTTTCATTGTAGTTTCAAGTCCTTGTTTGCAGTACAGTGCGGACCTACGATGCCATTGCGTTCGGACGCTGTGGTTTCTATAGGACCCTATATATCATTTTGCCGTTAATTGGCGGGTTAGTTTCTTTAAGTAAAAAAATAGCAGAACAATGTTGTTACACCTGAACTGGTTTTAACTAGTCCCATGACATTACCAATTGATCAATATTTTAACCATTACCACGGTTTAGCCGTAATCCAAGTATGTCATACAACTAAGAGGGTCATGTTATAAAAGCATTAGTCATGACGCATCATAATTACTTTAACTGGACTAGAGGGGTTTGGATGATTTTATGGCCAAGTCATATTTATACATTACGTGGTCCGAGTATTAACTTTTAAACCCCATCCAACCCCTTCTCCAGAAGCGAAAATGGGGTTGGCTGGGTTATGAGATAACAAAAAACTTAATTTTGGCTTAACAATTTGCATATTGTAAAGTTCAAACATTTAATAGGTAATTTTAAACAGGTCATCGCATTTTTTAAGAAAAACATATTTCTAAACGTGTTTTATTGTCGTAATATCCGTTATAAAATCCTGCTAATATAAGCTTTCCCATCGCTTAATGGAATTAAGGCGCGACCACGTAATGATAACGGGAAAAAAGACAACACTATGTCTATAACCAAATATCTTTACGTGTATGTCAAAGTAACACTTTCATTTCAGTACACAGTATTAATTCTCAGTATAAAATATGGTGAAGATATCGGTGGCGATTTTTAATCACTAATAAATTAATCAATAACGTTTTTAATGAAGAAAACTACATATATCATTTCCTTTAAGTATATTTTGAGAGAAGAAATAAATACTTTGGTAAGGCCACACTTAAAGTATTTTAGTTTGTCCAAGCCCGACCTTAGATCTTTCAGATGGGTAGGTAGGCAGGATTTGTGTTTCTTCCATGTTTGTCATATTTTTTTGTGAATGCTGTTTACAATTTAACTGTTTGTTTGTACTTAAATATAAATATATAAAAACAGGAAAAGTAGCATTCAAGGACGACATTGAACCACAAACACACACAGAAACAAAGGACAACTATATATTTTTGTATAGGTTGACAATAACATATATCGTCTTTCTATCTGTTTTCGACCACCATGTGATTTCGACCGACGGCGGAAATTACGTCTGCGCACGTTTATTATGCAAATTTCGTCATCATTTTTTATGATCGTCTGCTAAATCAATAGTTGTTAACAACAACAGAAAACACTTGCAAGTAAGACTGGTTTTTCAATGCAACGGATAATTTTCCTATGGATAGTTGATCTCTTTACCAGTGTTTTCGTCATTAAATGCATCCCATTTTAAAGCAAACTTACCCCCAAAAAATATTTTACGATGCGATGATGATTTAATCCTTCGCCTTTCATTAGATATCAGAACGTTTTAGTTACTCGTAAAATGAGAAGTAGTAAATGGGTAATATCAAGGGCGGAGTACCTGCATAAAGCATGAAGCAATATCGGTCTTTGTGTTAAAAACATCTGGTAATTGTTACGTTAGTATATTTCCAACATGATATGTGACCTAAATTCCTGACAAACAGACAGACATGTTTTGAAAACAGCAGAAGACAATAATTTTAATGCTCTACAGTCTTGAAAAAAATAGATGTTAGGGTGATGAGAGTAGACATTTACTCATATTTTTTCATAGAAAAAAAGTACGGCTTTGTTTCTTCTTGTTATATTAAAAATTGGTTGATATTTTTGCATTTTTTTTCTACACTGTCAGCTAGTGTGAGTTTAGGTCAACAAATTTGCATAAATTGCCAGTATGAAAATACTGCATCTCGGGATGAAAGCTATAGTAAATAAGGTGAACGGAAACACATGCCGTTCACTGGAAACAAACAAGTTGAGATCATCCATTTACAAATGTTATCGGATGGAAAATAAACAAAATGTAATCAAAGCCGCGGTAGTTTTTGTTGCAGTTTGAATACTTTAGATTAGCTAACATCATATAATGTCAAATATATAATGTATTACTGATATATTTAGCCAATTGTCATAAACTAAGAGGTCGAGGATACATGTATCGATTCCTAATTTCTCTGGATGTGGGCTTTATTGTTATAGATTTCCCTACTTATATTTACACTGTCTTATCAATTTGGGAGCTCAACTTGTAAGTGAGAAAGTGTCGATTCTTACGGATGGCGGGAGGTATACAGTACTTGTTCTTCTCAGGACAAATGGGGTGGTCTGCCTCTACCACAAAAAATGTCGACCATCATAATTATATGGACTAAAATGTGCAAACAACGACGTAAACACCATTCAAACAATCATACAAACATGAATGTGAGAGCTGAAGACTACAATTAAAATCGATTTAAGCTAACCAGGAGGTAGTATTGCCTACTGACATTTTCAAGGTGGTAAACCTGTCTTCATCACTGGTTGTATTGTGTATTATTCTTTTCATTGTACTTTGTTTGTGGTGCAGTGCGGATCTGCGGCGTTTCCGTTGAACTGCATTTTACTTCCGATTTTCATAAAACATGGTAATCAGTATCCGTATAATGTCTAATAGCGCGGATTGTCAAAACGTTTCGGTTGAATAATTTTAGATGGCGTTATACGACTCTGAAAATGTTAAGGTGTAAAGCGTTTCCGCTCAACTCCTGTTAATGTGCTTGCGTACATTATCAGGATTTTAATTTTCAATGCTCTACCACAGAGTTATGTCCCTTTGAATAATTACAAAATGCTTCATACGGTACTTAGAAGACTGACAAGTTTAACCACTTAACTCCTACACTGTTCGGACTAAAATTGCAGCAATGCATCACTGTGAAGGGTCCTTTCACATAGTATTAGGATTTTCATGTTCCATGGTCTGCCGTATAGTTATGACCCTTATTTTGTGGAGCATCAATATATAGATTTCTTGTTTAAATCAGCTGAAATAGGTATTGATGAACTGAAATTTAATTATCACTAATTCTCATTCTGAGCGAGAATTACCCGAATGCCACGGAACAGTGTTAAAGGAACCGATTATTTTCTTATAAAAACATACTTTGTCGCGACACGATACATAACAGTGTTTAATAGGCCTAATCGCTGATGATAGAGGGTACCAACCCCCTGCCCCCTGGCATCTGGAGTACTGGCTTTTTTTGGGCATGGCATGTGGAATACTCCCTAACAGAGGGTTGGCATCTGGATTACTATTTGAACCATGCGTGTCCCGCAGGGCCCGAGCTCTCTAGGGGGGTCCGGGGGCATGCCCCACGGAAAATTTTGAAACCTAGGTGCTCTGAAATGGCATTTCCAGCAATGTGAGACATAAATTAGCATTTTTTTAATTTTTTGGATGGAAAAAAATATTTTTTGAGAAAAATACGGCGTACGCGTATGAAAAACTGCGATGTCGGCGTACGGCGTACCACAACCCGGCGTACGGAATACTGGCTAATATGGGTCGGAATCCGGCGTACGAAAAGGGGGTCGGTACCCTCATGATAGGGACTGGTTGAATACTGAAATTTCTCAGTTTCATTTTTACCGTATATTTGCTTTTTTTTTTTTTTTTTTTTTTTTTTTGGAAGTTATTCGTTTGCAAATAAATAGCTCGAATCCTATAGTGTTGCTATTGTTTGATCTAATTTTTACTTTTATATGTTTAGCGCACAGTACGAACTACAGGCAATCCTAAAGAGACCCCTTAAGGTAAACTCAGAATTGGTCTCTTAACACAAGCGGTATACTAATACAGAAGCATTTTAATTTAATGCAATACAATCTGGAACAGAAAAGGAGGTCTCTCAGAATAACACCAGTATTACTGTAAAAATAATACTAAAAGAATGTAGATTTAAAATAAATTTATGTATAAATGCCGAATAGGAAATGAAATATTCAAAGGAAAATGTCAACCAAAAGCAAGTATTCGGAAAACAATCACAAGGAAAATAAGAAGCAAAACTTGCGACACCACAAACAAAGAAGTATTGACAATAGAGGTACCGCCGCCTTGGAATGGCTGATGGCAAAAAATGGCCGCTGGGGTTTAAACCAAGTTTTATGGTATACTGAACCTCACTCTTACCCTAGTTCATTCCAATTAAACGGGACAGCGTAAGTAAAGAAATCCACACCAGGCTATATTCTCTAATAAACCGGACAGCATAAATACGCAATAAATAGAGGATCTTACATGAGTGCTCATTCATTATTGAATTTATTAAACGAGTTGGCAAAATGATATAATGCGGGGATAACATAATTTTTGCTAACGAGTTTAATAAATTCAATAAGGAATGAGAACGAATGTTAGATTCTATTTATCACATAACTTATAACGTGACATTATGTCGGAAAACGTACATTAACGTGACGTCACGTCCATGACGTCATTAACTTATGTTTCACCACTAGGGGAATATCGAAAATATTGAATGGTGTTATTACACTCCCACACTGCATGTTATGTGATAAATATAGGTATAAAAATCGACAGGAAAAGCAGCATGCAAGGACGACAGTCAACCACAAACACACACAGAAACAAAGAACAAATTTAGAAATGAATAAAAGTCCAAATAAGACATCACAAACACAAAATGGTTATAAAGATGATCATGTATATATGAATATAAAATGCATATATATATATAAAGCCTAGAAAGCCACAAAGGCAGTACTCAGATATTTGGCAGAAGCCAGAGCAACAAGAGAATAAACCGTTAATGACACGACAAGACAAGACAAACATTTCAGGATTTAGGTAGACGTCATCATAGGTTCTGCAACCTGTCTGGTTATCGCACAGTCAAAACATGCAGTGTATTGCAAAAAGATAGACTTATTAACCTAATTTGATAACAATAACGACTGTATGAAAGGGATCGAGACCAATGATGGTACACTAATTATGAATCAGGTTACCATTTAAGTCAGGTTGTGATAGTCCTTGTCTCAGGCTAATTCTTAAATTACTTGTATATTTTTGAAGTAGGCCGATAATAATATTTTGGAAAGTTTTTTGTACGTTTATTGTAACTTTGATGGAGTATCGTTTTAATTATACAAAGGTTACGTATATTAAAAGTCCTCAACTCGACTACAAGCTCTAGAAGAAACTAACACGTTTACAATCATATATTTCACAAGAATTTGCCCGAGGAACATTCCCGTCTAAGTGGTGATAATTAACAGTGTCATAATTGAAATCATCTCTATTGTCATAGATTTGTTTATTATTTCTCTGTTTTAATAGAGAGATGTAAATCTAGAAAAGAAGCGACAGTATCAGAAATATTAGCTTTCTTGAGCTGAAGCTCTTTAGGATAAATATATATTTGAAAAGAAAGGGTTGTCATCTAGATACCGAGCGGTACTATTAAAGGCTTCAACCACATTTGCCTGAGTAGCAGGCGAAAATGTCAACGTGAAATATATTTCATAGCAATACAAAAACAGATCTGCGCAAGACGTGCTTAATGTTCTTACCCATTTGGGAAACCACTAATTTGTTGTTAAGCAGTTTCTCCATACCTGACGACGATAGTACTTTATAGGAAAAAAAGTGCTTCATACACTTTTTGGCAAGTCCACATAGTGTAATTGTCCAAATTGTCGTTAGTGAAAAGATAACGCTTTACTAGTATTACAGGACAAATATGTAGGGTTTAATCAAGAAAATGGGGATATGGGTAGCTCTGCGTTGAATTTATACTTTTTTCTCTTATAACTAGAATGCATATATGAAAGTCCATATTCAGCTAATTTTATACTCGACATTTATGTAAACATTTTGTGTATAATTCAAAATTCTACAGTGAAAATGTCAAAATAACTCCAAAATGTGTGTAATTTAAAGAATTGTAAAATAAATTCATTGTAAGACTAATGACCTATATAAACATTTACTTGTTTCGAAAGAAGTGTCATAGCGCCTTTTCATATACAGTTTGAGTAAAAAAAATCTTTCTTATATCTTGAATTATCATTTTAGTCGAAGTATTTTTCTTCAAAAAGAGGCTGAGGTACGGTCTATGTATGTTTGCTTTTTAAAGTAAAAAGACGAATGAGGATTGCATTTGCTTGCGTATGTGTTGAAAGATATGTATAGATGTAAATCAAGTTTTAAAAAAGTCTCAGCCACCCAGCCGACCTCCATAAATGTGTGCGTGATCGGGTTTACACTCATAAAAAAACACTACACATTGATCAAATTCTTGTAATTCGAAAACCTCATTTAAACTTTTGGGTTACAAAAGGGGTTTACACGACATGTCAATTTTTCAATATATACTGAAAGAAATAAGTTAAGCATGGTCTTTTGCATATCTAGCTTAAAGAAAATAATGCGGAGCATTTGATAACTTTGGCATGTCAGAAGGTGTTCTTGTTTTTCACTTAATATGTGTGATTCAAAGTAAATATCTGTGTTATCTCCCATTTATATAAAACAACATTTTTCACATTAAAAATAAGAATATTATCAAGAACGGGGTTAATCTTTATAAAATAACTATTCTGGGTTTCGAGTGATAAAAAACGCAAAAACAATTGACACCTTGCCATTATAAAGAAATTACAAACCAAAGTTTTAAATTTTAAAATTATCTCCCTTTATATTGAAATAAGAACGAAATTATAATTTTTGTAAAGTAGATAAATTTAAACAAGTTGCTACTTTTTTTCGCAGATATCGTTTAAAAATAATGACCTGCATATACTTGTTAATTATATTGTTAATGGCGGCTGAAGCACATAGCCTTGAATCTGCTCAATGGGATTTAGCATGTTATTTATGTGCTAAACTTATTTATTTCAGTGTATTCAATTCGTCCTAATGCTGGTGTAGCTGTCACCGACAGCTGTGTCTATTGATTATGTACGAGTATAGGCTCATTGACAATGATAGTGTTGTGTGATTTAACAAAAGAAACGCATTAAACGCTATTGGAATTATATACGAATTATAAATATTTCATATTTAATAAAATAGCATGGCAGGGTATACGGGGCCTATCACTCACATTGTTTGCGTTTACGTCATCATCAATCGACCAGTGTTTACAAAATGATGTCACTATTGACATCATTTCTGTATGTTACTATTAATGCTATCATTTCAGTATGACTAGTAATGCTATCATTTCTGTATGTTACTATTAATGCTATCATTTTTGTATGTTACTGTTAATGCTATCATTTCTGTATGTCACTATTAATGCTATCATTTCTGTATGTAACTATTAACGCTATCATTTCTGTATGTTACTATTAATGCTATCATTTCTGTATGTTACTATTAATGCTATCATATTAATGCTATCATTTCTGTATGTTACTATTAAGGCTATCATTTCTGTATGTTACTATTAGTGCCATCATTTCTGTATGTTACTATTAATGCTGTCATTTCTGTATGTTACTATTAATGCTATCATTTCTGTATGTTACTATTAATGCTATCATTTCTGTATGTTACTATTAATGCCATCATTTCTGTATGTTACTATTAATGCTATCATTTCTATATGTTACTATTAATGCTATCATTTCTGTATGTTACTATTAATGCCATCATTTCTGTATGTTACTATTAATGCTATCATTTCTGTATGTTACTATTAATGCTATCATTACTTTAATGCTATCATTTCTGTATGTTACTATTAATGCTGTCATTTCTGTATGTTACTATTAATGCCATCATTTCTGTATGTTACTATTAATGCTATCATTTCTGTATGTTACTATTAATGCTGTCATTTCTGTATGTTACTATTAATGCTATCATTTCTGTATGTTACTATTAATGCTGTCATTTCTGTATGTTACTATTAATGCTATCATTTCTGTATGTTACTATTAATGCTATCATTTCTGTATGTTACTATTAATGCTATCATGTCTGTATGTTACTATTAATGCCATCATTTCTGTATGTTACTATTAATGCTATCATTTCTGTATGACTATTAATGCCATCATTTCTGTATGTTACTATTAATGCCATCATTTCTGTATGTTACTATTAATGCTATCATTTCTGTATGACTATTAATGCCATCATTTCTGTATGTTACTATTAATGCCATCATTTCTGTATGTTACTATTAATGCCATCATTTCTGTATGTTACTATTAATGCCATCATTTTTGTATGTTACTATTAATGCTATCATTTCTGTATGTTACTATTAATGCTATCATTTCTGTATGTTACTAGTAATGCTATCATTTCTGTATGTTACTATTAATGCCATCATTTCTGTATGTTACTATTAATGCCATACTATTAATGCCATCATTTCTGTATGTTACTATTAATGCCATCATTTCTGTATGTTACTATTAATGCTATCATTTCTGTATGTTACTATTAATGCTATCATTTCTGTATGTTACTATTAATGCCATCATTTCTGTATGTTACTATTAATGCTATCATTTCTGTATGTTACTATTAATGCCATCATTTCTGTATGTTACTATTAATGCTGTCATTTCTGTATGTTACTATTAATGCTATCATTTCTGTATGTTACTATTAATGCCATCATTTCTGTATGTTACTATTAATGCCATCATTTCTGTATGTTACTATTAATGCTATCATTTCTGTATGTTACTATTAATGCTATCATTTCTGTATGTTACTATTAATGCTATCATTTCTGTATGACTATTAATGCCATCATTTCTGTATGTTACTATTAATGCCATCATTTCTGTATGTTACTATTAATGCTATCATTTCTGTATGACTATTAATGCTATCATTTCTGTATATTACTATTAATGCCATCGTTTCTGTATGTTACTATTATTGCCATACTATTAATGCCATCATTTCTGTATGTTACTATTAATGCCATCATTTCTGTATGTTACTATTAATGCCATCATTTCTGTATGTTATTATTAATGCCATCATTTCTGTATGTTACTATTAATGCTATCATTTCTGTATGTTACTATTAATGCTATCATTTCTGTATGTTACTAGTAATGCTACCATTTCTGTATGTTACTATTAATGCCATCATTTCTGTATGTTACTATTATTGCCATACTATTAATGCCATCATTTCTGTATGTTACTATTAATGCCATCATTTCTGTATGTTACTATTAATGCCATCATTTCTGTATGTTATTATTAATGCCATCATTTCTGTATGTTACTATTAATGCTATCATTTCTGTATGTTACTATTAATGCCATCATTTCTGTAGGTTACTATTAATGCCATCATTTCTGTATGTTACTATTAATGCTATCATTTCTGTATGTTACTATTAATGCCATCATTTATTACGATTGATATTACAATGAAGTATTCTTTATAATCGAGCTCTTGCAGATGGCGGATGTATACAGTACTGGTTCTACTCAGGAAAAATGGGGTGATCAGCCTCTACCACAAACAAATATATGTGCTAAAAATGACGTAAAACACCATTCAAACAAAAAAAAATAACAACAGCGCTCTACTGTCACCTAGTAGCATTATTATGAACAATTTAAACGGAATTGAATAATGGAAAGGTAACCGGTATATTCTAGTCCGTTTCATGAACCAACTTTGGGAATGGGCGACACAACATAATCATTTAATCACAAACAGGTACCACATCAAATATGCAAACAGTTCGTTAACATTTAATCAAGATAAACTATCTCTTATTCAGTTTAAATGAACAGAAATTAATTAAATAATACGATAATATAAATACACTGTGTATTTATACCTATATGAACAAATGTTTTTTGTTAAACTAGTTCGATATAAATGATATTCCTTACCTATAGTGATGGCCTTATTCGAAGATTGCGATAAACTTCCGCTAAAATCCAAAATTTGAACAAACGCCCACATAGAAACCAGTGATATCATCATTCTGTTCTAAGTGTATTACATTTAATTTAGTTTATATTATACTGCACTTGCGTTCCGAATGTTTATAAACGTCCTTCCCTATTTATCCATAATTTTAAAATATTTAATTTAGCTTATGTTAAACTTCAGTTGCGTGTACAATATGTTTACACGTCCTTCCCTATCAACCGATCAGTCTCGCTGCAGCTTGTCATATTTACCCGATTTTCAATAGTGACGAATGTACGTTTGTTTTTCTATATAATATATCGATCTCATAATTAGTAAACCTGAATAATATTTAACTTGTCAATAACTTTATGTTGTAGCATGTTCGGTGACATTTCCTTTGATGAATGCAGAGCATTAGATCATTTAGTTTAGGGTAACTAAAAGTGCGTGGCTATACCGTACTACAACTACCAGATATTGGAAATATTGGCATATAGAGTACGGTCACTATGACGTCACAGTGATATAGTCGGGTCTCAGTGAGTTGGCTTATTTAAACACCGAGATGGGCGTAGCCCACTCTTTTTTGTAGCATTCCAATATCTGGTAGTTGTAGTTCGGTGTAACCACGCCCCTTTAGTTACCCTAAATTAAACGATTTAATGCTCCGCATTCATCAAAGTTTCATCAAAATACACCATGCTACAAAAAAAGATAGAGTTTGTCTCAGCTCGTTGGTTATTTACACACCTCGATGGGATCTCGGTGTTTAAATAAGTCAACTCGCTGAGACCAGACTCCATCCACTTATCTGTCTATTATCAACAATATAAAATTATAAATAAGGCAGAAAATAAGTAGAGCTGTTATATAAAGACCAAGTTGGGTTTACTTGACTATTAGGCGGCAAACCTCTTTTCGAATTAGACAGTTAAGACAATCTGTCATTGTAAAATCAAGTTTTTAATACTAAAGTCATTTTACATTTCAAAAGAATCCTAGCAAAATGCTCAAGCTTTAAATGGTGTTTAGTGGCATCTGTACTTGCAAAGCATTTATTGATCTCTAAACTAAACAGCTAACGCACCAGTAGACAATACCATTAATGTATGAACTTATTATATGCCGACTGGGACCGTTGGAGACAGGTGATTTGAACGATTTTTTAAAATTTACATTCGTTATTGACAAGATATTTGTCTCGTTCAGAATGAAATTCGTTTTGATTTATTGATTGTTATTATTGAAATATTAAAGGTATTTTCTACTGGTGCGTTAACTGTTTGGTTCAGTATATATAGAAATGCTCGCTCCAGAAAATCGTATAAATCATATAGCATTTACAAATATACATTATGCACAGAAGTGAATCTTGGCCTAAACTTTTCAAAATCATGAGAATAAGTCGAAATTTAGAACATGCCATATTGAATTTGTTTTGTCTATAACAAAAATGTCGAAGCCCACTATTATGGTGACTAGCAACGCTATGTTTGTAAAGAGTTCATTTAGTACACACATCTCATCCCATAGTTTTATATACTGAGTTGCAAAAGAAAGTGTGCACTGAGATTTTTTTAGAATAATTTGTATAAATTCCAAAATTAATATGTCATGTTTGGTACCAAAATGCTTATCATTCTATTGCCAATATCATGTTGTCATTTGATTTTCGATACGTTGAATCAATAAAGGACTGTCGCTTAATAAGGGGGATAGGGGTGTAAAGTATTTTTTTCAAAGTGTACAATTTCCTTTGCAAATGAGTATAGTTAAAACATCCTCACCTAAGGATACAAAGGTGTAGAATCAGTATTACCATAGTTCTTTGGTTAGATGCTTTTTTTAAAGTAGCACATCATATGTGTTGGTTGTTAGCCATATGTGAATTGTATAAGTTTCACATCATATTTTAACGCCGCGAATATTACTATATTATGAGTCACTCACTATTCATAACATGTTCAAATAACAGCATTTTTAACATTTGCTTGTCCAGAGCCTCAAAAACACGAACACACGAAGCATGTATATTAAATGCATGTAAGTCAAAAGTCGCAAACATCACATGCAGCACGGTGGAATCAATCCATTACGGCCGTTACATAACACGCAGCAAGGTGAAATATGGTTGGTATATCAATCCAATACGGCCGCTACATAACCCGCAGCAAGGTGAAATATGGTTGGTATATCAATCCATTACGGTCGCTATATAACATGCAGCAAGGTGAAATATGGTTGGTATATCAATCCATTACGGCCGCTACATAACACGCAGCAAGGTGAAATATGGTTGGTATATCAATCCATTACGGCCGCTACATAACACATGCATCACGGTGGAATATGGTTGGTATATCAATCCATTACGGCCGCTACATAACATGCAGCACGGTGGAATATGGTGGGTAAATCAATCCGTTACGACCGCTACATTACATGCAGCACGGTGGAATATGGTGGGTATATCAGTCCATTACCGTCGCTAAATAGCATGCAGCACGGTGGAATTTGTCTGGTATATCAATCCATTACGGCCGCTACATAACATGCAGCACGGTGGAATATGGTGGGTATATCAATCCATTACGGCCGCTACATAACATGCAGCAATGTGGAATATGGTGGGTATATCAATCCATTACGGTCTCTATATAGCATGCAGCACGGTGGAATATGGTGGGTACATCAATCCGTTAGGGCTCCCACATTACTGTTGCAACGCGGTGCAATACGGTTGGTATATTTATCCATTACGGTCGCCACATTGCACTGGTAACACGGTTCAATATGGCTGCGATTTCAATCCATTGCGATCGCAACATTACGCGTGCACCACGGTGCAGTGGGGTTGATATATCAATCCATTTTGCTCCTTACAATACTTGCAACGCGGTGAAGTATGACTGATATTTAAATGAATTAAACTATCAATCCCAATAATGGTTTGTTTAATATTTGACATTATTAAACATGTCAATATAGACAACGTGGTAATAGTTGTAATTGCAAATTCGATGCGTGTAGTTGTTTACTTAGTGCATTTAAATTTAAATAGTCATTGTAGTACATAAATATGATATTATTTCAATACAATGTTTCGAGACTGTAATCGTTTAAAAAACGAAATTTATGACATATAAAGATAATTATATGCGTATGTTACTGGCAGAAAGAATCCATGTCCAATGGTGGGAAACACTGTTACACGAACGTAGCGGTTTGGTATCGAGTAACTTAGCAACGCAAATTATCCAGTATCTAGAAAAACACAATTCAACCTGGTTCATATTTTCAATATTTGAATATACTAGTTTAATAGTTAATTAAGTCTCATCACAGTACACTATTATCTGCAATACAACAATTCATAAAATACAACTGTGCCATTCTTTTTAGAATTACAAGAGACTATACAATATCAATATACATATGACTGTTCACAATGTTAAAATATTGAGCATCTGAACCGACTGCCACAGCCGTGTCATAAGACTCACAAAAAGCCACAGCAGTAGTCCAGTAGTCAATGCATACACATATATCACTGTTTTAATTTATAAAATCATTTTCTAAGAATATTATTATCACACACATTTATACATAGTAATAATTGAGCGGCCGGTGCTAATCTTGACATGTTGTCTAAAAAGTACTTAAAATAGAAATATTAATATGTGAGTTAGAGAATCGCAACGGCAGATGAAACCTTAAAAAATAGTATAAAAAATTAGATAACCCAGATCAGATCTGGAGTGTACTGATTAGCACCGACTTCTCAACGTCGTTATAAAACCTTATTTCTTATCTAATAATGATTGCATTATTTACAGCAAAAAAATATGATGAAATTAACTTTAAAAAAGAACGCTTACCAGCTTACTACAAGTAAAATAAATAATAATAGTAACACATAATTAAGAATATAAAACAGAGTTTCGCTTTTTGAGAATATTACAACAGGTTTTGGCACTCACGCGTATCATATCTTTATTGGAAAATAAATATAACATTTTGTCTGTTTCGTTTACATCTATAAAATTTGGATATACAGACAATGCTTTATCAAATAAGAGTTTTCTAATATCACCATACATAGCGCATTCTAAAACAGCATGCATCTCGTCCTCAACCTTGTGAATACAAAATGGAAAAAAACGCTCATTTTCTGCAATAGTTTCATATCGGCCTGTTTCGATTCTCAACGGTGCCACACCACACCAAAAATTTGCAAATGCAGCTCTGTGCTGTAAAGGTAATATAAGTTTGCAGTATGATTCAACTTCATAATATTACTATCCAAAAAATCATTATTATTCCCATTGACATTTAACATCCGAGTTCAAGTTTAAGAGATGATCAAAATCACGTTCCCATTTCAAAAGAACATCCTTCACATCCGTTGACAAGCTACCGTCATCCAAGAGGACCTCCATTGGTATAACATGTTTTGTAGTTTGCCCCACTCCAATCTTTCCTATTGACTTCCAAAATTGTATTACTGTGTATTGAACACGGCTATTTTCTTTACTGTTTAAGAGAAATCTCTCTTTGTTATTGTAAGTGTTCCATCTTACGTGTTGATGGCAAGAAAAGATACGTTGCAGTAAAGGCAGTAAAACATGGTAAGCTCCCTATTGGCAATTGATCTGCTGTCCATGACACGGCAGTGTCCCTGTTTTCACGTCTATGTATGTAGGTTTCGAGTGCCACTGGTTGCCTGTGAACTGTTTGCTTGTTAGTTTGGTGTTTAACCTAATAGTTCAGCCCATTTTAAGGTATCCATGACACTCGGTGTTTAGTGTTTGAGGCAGACTACCTTCTAGCCTCGGTCATCCGGCCCGCTTTCGATTTCTTTGTTACGCTATGCTACACGGATCCAGAACCAGGGCCTGGGGAAAATAGGACGTTTAAAATCGCCCTAACGTTCTGGGCGATTTTGGCGAGATTTTTAGAGATACAACGAGACTTTCGAAAAACATAGTATTAAAAATAATGTCTTGTTTTTAACTTATGAGTAGCAGCAAGTGACGTTAAAAAGTTTAACTGATGCATCAACAATTGACGTTCTACGTTTATTTACAGCATGACGTCCACAAACGTCGACTTTATGCGCGTGAAAAAAACGCGCGAAATAATTGTGCTAATCGCTAGTGGGCGCTTTAATTGACCTTATCTGCCCAAACCGATATCTGCAAGTAAGACATATGCATGATACAGTCAAGCTGGCCGAGACTAACTACCTTCTTATTCCTGGGTAGAACCAGTAGTGCATGTATTGTGTTCTCGTCATTGTAGTGGTTTACGTTTTGTTTTTATCCTTGACATCTCCTAGCTGAAGTAATACCGACCTGATGTATAGTTCACATAAAGGATTTCGGAATTTACGAGGGTGCTTCAAAAAGTTCTGTCACTAGGCATATATCCTTTGAACTGGATATTACACTGAGATAAAGTAATGTATTTATAGTACTACTGGGTTCGCTGTCTTAAATTCCACAACAAAAATGAAAAAATTCCGGTTATTTATACCCCTGAATTACCTCCCCCTACCACACCTTTGGATACTGGCATCTCTGAAAAGTCCTGGTTACAAAACGTTGTAAAAATTATTTGAATAAGTCTATGCTTTTAAATTTTCTTGTACGCCATCTGTTGCTATTCACCCATAATCCCTGAAAATGATTGTCGAGAATTCGGAAAGGTCTTGCTGCAAACCAGATATGAGTGAATGCATATCCCTTAATTTTAGCAGAAATAACACTGATTTTCTTAATTTTGTTTACGGAAATGTTATAATATCTTTTAAATGTCGTAATTATTCTCATAGTATTAATATGTTTTCATATTTGTTTACAAATCATAGTCCTTCAGTGTTTAAATTTCATATTCCACACATTATTGTAGAATTTTGTATAATGTTTAGAGAAAATATTGATCATCCAAAAACGCTATTTCGGAAGATTGCCCTTCCATTTAAGGTCCATTTATCATTAAATTAATTTTACACGTTAGCTTAAAATGTTAATTTCTAAGACAATGCCTTTTCATCTACCATGCTTAAATTCTGAATCTTGTAATGCACAGATATAACTGGTAATGTACGAGAAATTTCAAAGGTCTTCGACAAGTACTTAAAGAAAAACAGGCATTTAAAAAAGTAACAGTAAACAAACCTGAAAAAAACTCAGGACGAAAATGCCTCAGTGTGTATAAGTGATGTGTATTAAATGTTCCATAACTTTCGTCACACAAAAGATACAGCATTTATTTTACCATCAATGGAATGGTATTGAAACTCTCGTTCATTTGGTAACAAACACCAACACTCACAACGAGCACATAATTGTTAAAACGCGTTAGTGACAGAACTTTTTGAATGACCCTCGTAGTTTGGCAATGTTCACATATCTTACGTCTAAGCAAGTGGTACAACATTTGTTTACGGAGTATATATCAAGTTTTAATGTAATACTAGATTATATTGAGAAAACAAACTAAACAGGTTACGTGTCTCGATTAATAATTGCATAGTCAGTATGGTTTTCTAAATCGATTATTACGGCGTTTACATTTATCAAAAGCCAACTTAGAGTCAAATCGAAGTAGTTTCAAAGGGACCTTCTCCGTTCAGCAACCTAATTATATCTGTATTGTTTGTGACACGTTTGAATACAATATATGACAGCAGATATAATGAACAGGGCCATTAGTAACGACATCAGTAAATCGTGGTCCACAATCAGCCGGAAGTGAAACATACAGACACGATTGATTGTTTTGTGATGAAAATATCTATGTCTCCTTTGTTTGAATTGTTATACCCAAACTACGCCTACTGTAACTGATGTGGTAATCATTAAGGGGGCTAACAAACATACTGAGTCAGGTGTAAAGACTTTAATATGTTTTAGACTTTAATAGTTTATTATAGTGTCACATATAAAAGTTACAAACATATTCAAATATTACACAAACAAACTTTTATACCCTGCCGTAATAACGACCTATGAGACACTTAAAACACATATATTTCAAATCAATAATCTCATTATATCTACACTATAAATTTATATACATTATAAAAATTCCATCATCAAATGTACAACTGAACAGTTTTGTTCAGTCAGAGTTAATATATAATACAACAATACAACAACTGATTATATGCACTGTCTCTAGATAAATGAGTATTTACATTGAATATATAAGGTGTAAATATATAATATATGTAAAGGCCCAACTGCCGTATAAAAGCCACTAGATGGAGCTGGGTTAGGTTTTTCATTTAAATTTATATATGGTTAACCAGGGAGACCTTTTCCAAAATATTGAAAATCCCACCTCATAAAAATATGAAAATATAGGCGAGGAGCCTGTGGGGTTATGAACTGAGAAGTGTACAGCAGACGACACTCAGCGTTATGGCTTAGCTACTTAGAGATAGGCAGTAGTTATAATTGTGTGTACACCTCCATAGCAGTACTCTAAGATGGGATGTTTGTATCTGAGACTATTCATGTGCTCCATATAAACAAATCATCCCTACCATTTTCACATCAGAATCAGAAACATCACCATGCACGTCTATATCACACCCATGACAACTGAATATTCCCTCCCCAGGCTCAGTAATGTATTTCTTTAGTCATAACTATAAACGATGTAATTCCTTATCTTATTATCTCCGTCACAGTGTAGTGGATATTAGATGAAAATAAAAGAATAAGTTCCAATAAATAAACAGAAATTATATACAAGTAGTTTGAAGTCATTAGGTACCGACCATTTTGATTTCTGGGGGGGGCCTGGGATTTTTTTTGAAAAAATATTCTGGCCCTTGAATTGCTGAAAAAAAATATCCTGGCTCTGACTTGAAGGAAAAAAAATAAACAGTCCCTCAAATTGTTGGAAAAAAATAATCTGGCTCTGAGTCCAATTAGAGGAAAAAAATCTGGCTCCATCTTCAGTCTATGATAAATGTAGATCTACTCCATCAGCCACTGGATTCAACATGGAAATGTTTACCCACATTCTGGCTACATCCACAACTTCTGCTTAAAAGTTTATCGAAATCTACAGTTGAAATGAGTTTGGAAGACAGTGATAGTATTCATGGTTGTAATAAATGTGATGTGCATAGATCATGGTAGTAATACATGTGGTATACATTAGTCATGGCAGTTATAAATGTAGTATACACTGGCAATGGTGGCAGTAAATGTGTTGTATAAAGTGTTTTATAGTGATCATGGTAGTAATTTGGTATACATTGATCATGGTAGTAATGAACATGCTATTCATGGTTATAATTAATGTGGCATACATAAGTCATGGTTGTTATAAGGCCATTATTTTTTGATAATTTGTTTTATGAACCCTCTTACGACAAAACGAATTTTTTTTTTTTTTTTTTTCCCTTCCTCCTACAGCTATTCTCTGTCTTGATGTATAAAAAATAATGGCCTAAATGTGATATACATTGGTCATGGTAGTATGTTAATATTGCAATCCTGTGAGGGTGACAGTGAACATTTGTCAACCTTCTAAGGCTATTTATTTTATTATACTGAAAAATATGTTTGAAAAAGATATTTGGTTCTGCTAAATTTTGCTTTGAAAAACATGGTCACTTCTCTCTGTTCAAAATCACTATTCTCAGCACCTAGAAAACATTTTTTTGCAGATGGTTCTTTATGTTCTTTCGGAATCTTCAGCTGTGAACTCATGAGTAAACTTCAAATCATCTTCAGAAAGTTGTGCCAACTGTGTCAGCCATTTTAGTAAATGTTCACTGATTTTCATTTGTGTATGTAGACATACACTTTTCAGCATTGGACATCCCAATACATAATTATAAACTTGCCTTGAGTTGAATTGAATGTTGTTTAACGGCTCATCAACACAGTACAGGTTATTTAGAGCCGCCCCAGAGAGAGGGGAAGGATACATAGGAATCCGGGAACCTGCCCTACTCTTATTATCGAATAGATTCCTATGGTTCTTTAACGTGCTCGGTTGATAGACCGATACACGGGACCGCCCGGTTTACGTCCCCATCCGACGGACGAGGCTAAGGAAAAGTGTCTTGCCCAAGAACACACCGACGGAACTCAGTGGCACCACGGAAAACTTGCTTTGACTTCACAATCATAAGACAGTATTATACTGGGGTGACATTACAAAAAAATACTATCATTCAGTGGCACTCCACATTACAAGCGATATGCGATATTACAAAAATGGAAAAATAACAGTCTTTGAACATTGAACATGGATGTTTGACATGAGGTATATTATTAATAAATATGGTATCAAGTGGTCATGGTAGTAATACATGGGGTATTCAGTGGTCATGATAATAATGAATGGGGTATTCAGTGGTCATGGTAGTAATAAATGTGGTATTTAGTCTTAGTAGTCATGGTAGTACTACATGTGATATACAGTGGTCATGATAGTTGCAATATGCAGTGGTCATGGTAGTAGAAAATGAGGTAAAGAGTAGCCATGACAGTTATAGATGTGATGTACTTTGGGCATGTTAGTTATCAATGTAGTATGCAGTGGTCATTATAGTATTACTATACAAGGGTCCTGGTACTTATGCAATGGACTTTGTGAATATCATCAAGTAAATGGACTTAAGAAGCAGCTTAAGCCACATGCAATGCCAGGTTACAGACAAAGTCATGGGCTATATGCCAGTGTTAATGAGAATGGTATGGAACATGGTAGTCATTGCCCAGTACAAAACGATCCCCTACCAAACAAAACATCCAATTAATTCATAATTCAGAAGAGCAAAAGGGAGCTCACATAGAAAGCAGACAAGTACAAGCATAACTAAATATTAACACCAGCACATGAAGTTCTATCCACCAAATATGGAAAGATCCATATTAAACAAAAGAGCTGTCGACAGGACAGCATTCTCCACTATTCAAGGTCAATTTTAAACAAGGTCACTGACACTTCTGTCTCACCAACCATGGTGCCAGTTCATTCACAAGGTCAAGTCTTAATTGTGGAGGTTAATAGGTGATGGCGACTGAGGTAGGGTGTAGGGGTGCGGGGTGGGGGTGGTCAGTGAACATATATACCAAATATCAAAGCAAGACCTTCAATACCCCAGAAAGAATATGAACTTAAAAAACTTTAACTGAAACTCTAAGTTGAAAAAGAAAATATCATCTGGCTAAAATGAAATAAAAAGTTATGAAACATGATTGTGTCTGTAAGTGATGACACTTGTCAAGCTCCTTTTGCTGAGATATATGGCTAGTGGGTATTGAAATAAATGGACTGGCCAACAAATAAAATAAAAGCAATTCTAAGTCGAAAATTAAAGGCTACGCATTTTCTAAAATACAATACAGAAAATATTTATCCAGAAAAGGCCATAATTTTGCTAAAATGCAATACAGAGTTATGGAACATGTGTCTGCTAGCATTAACGCTTTACTGAAGTTGTATTAATAATTAACAATGACCTATTGAAATAAAGGACTTTCCTAAAAACTTTAACCAGCATTTTGAAGTCGAACAAAAAACATAACTTTGCTTAAATGTAATACAGAGTTAATATGGAACATGTGTCTACTAGTGCCCTTGATATTTCAAGCTTTACTGAAGTTTTGTTGATGTACGACTTTAAGATGTTAGAATAAATGGACTTTGTCAAAAAAGAACTTTAACCAGAAATTCAAAGTAATAAAAAAAACATGCTTTTGCTTAAATGCCATACAGAGTTATGGAACCTGTGTCTACCAGTGTCCTTGATGGTACTGATGACATATTTCAAGTTTCACTGACCAGTGGTTGCTGAAATAACAGGACTTGGCTAACAACTGAAAACCAACCTGACGACGCAGACGTTGAGTAGATCTACAACAGCTCTTCTTATTCTACGAATAGTAAAACTTAAAAAAAAAAATATTCTGGCTTTCAAGTTCACGAAAAAAAATAATCTGGCCAGTGTATTAGGCGAAAAAAAAATCCCGGCTTTCAAGAAATGAAAAAAAATTATTCCGGCTCAAAGGAAAATCCCAGGCCCCCCCCCCCCCCCCCCCCCCCCCCCCCCCCCCCCCCCCCCCCCCCCCCCCCCACCCGAGATCAAAATGGTCGGTCCCTAATACATGAATAGTATTTTGATTAGAGATATCTGTTTCCTCAAGTGGTGGTCAGCCCAGCAGGGTCATAAAATTAGATACAAATTGCAGCAACAGGATGTTGTATAGTCTCCATTTTAAGTGATCTATCTGCGAGAATCATAGCCGTTATATACTAACATAAAAGCCTGGATTCCAACCATTATTCTCACGTCTACCATTTATCCAAACATACTTCTAATATGCTTGTTGGGTAACCTCAATTCAATCCAACATCTTCTACAGTGCTACGAGACTGGATTCCGTCTTCTATTGTTCGTACAATTTGAGACAAGCTATCACAAAACACACATTCTGAATTAAGTACCCTTTAAATGTTGGGCTTCAAACATAATTGGCTGGGACTTTTCAGAAAAGAGTGATAACAATAATTTTATTTTTATTCCGATTGTTTTTAAAAATTAAACAATCCATAACCCCTGAAGCTGATGGGGTCATTGTCGTATCGGGTACTACAGAAAGGTACCCGGGGTATATTTATGTATACAGAAACGTACCCGAAAATCTTCGAATTCCAGAACGGCCCCCAAATATACAGAAACGTACCCAGACAAACAAGATCTCATTGGCGGAATAGAAACAATTTAGAACTTGATAAAACAACTACTTAAACAATATTGTTTATCATAAACTATTGCGCTAATGTTCTTAAAAACATATTTAGGCTGCCATAGTTAGTAATAAAATACAGAACGTATTGTCGTAAAACCGGAAGTTGTAAATCATCAAACCCCGCGCAAAAAAATGTAAACAAATATGGATCTTGTCATTCAAGAAGAGTTGGTCAAATATTTAGACCATCTGCATACCTCGAGGGCGGAGGCAACTGCGAGCGGCTTTTAAAAGGGACACACGGTAATCTTTAGTTTTAAAAACTCACGGCGTCCCGCTAGTTTTTCTGCATAACTTGCATTTGTTCAATCATTTATATAGTATTAAGCAATTTGTTTTTGCATATTATTATTTTTTGATATTATTGCACCAGTAAATTATTAAAATTTATAGTATAATAAGACGAAATAGTGAATACTTAAAATTTTATTTATTTAAATGTTACCAGGGAAAAAGTAAAAATGATATTGAATATTTATATCGAGACACTCATTTCAAACACTTCCCACTTGCTATCTTCACCGCGTGCACGTCGCTGTGTGGGCACTGATGATGCTCATGATATTTGTGTAGGGGTCGCCTTGCCAGCCCTATACGCCATTGCCGATCTATTCGCGTGGAGTTGTATTACCGAACTCTAACCGCCCATAGAGTTTAGTAGCTTGAGTGTCATTTGACCGAGAGTGAGGATGTCTCGTCACAGTACAAATCACCTGATCGCTACACCTGAAGTCCGCAGGCCGGAGCTGAGATCAATCCCCCACAGTAGAAGTAGCAGTATGTAGACGGTAATAGGGATCGACGCCGAGGCCTATATTTGACTAAAGACCGAAGAGGGGAAGATGTACCGGCCGTCGGATGGTGTGTGCGGCGCAGGGGTCATACTGTGATGGGTGTATCCCCAAACTGGGTTACCTAAACTACACCAGCCCAGTAGTTCGTTGACTCAACCTCCTAGAGGATGTCGTCCAGATCCCCAACCTCACCGCCGCAGCGAAAACCACAGAGCGGAAGCGATAACCACCAACATATGATCACAGAACCGACAACACAGCAGCACCAGATCAACCAACATACTCAACGCATGAGTTGTACCCATCGCTTCAAGACGCGTGAGATTTCTCGCGCTTGTCATGTTTGTTGGTGAAGGGACTATAAACCTTAAAACTTCACACACCACACACACTTTCAAACACTTCAAGATTGCCGTGTGTCCCTTTAAAAAGTGAATCGATTAAACTTTGTAAACAATGAGTTTCGTTTCCATGAAGTAACAGAGCGTGTTACGGCCGCGTTTTACGACATTGTATTTTGTCTCGGGTACATTTATGTATATTGGGGGCCTTTCTGGATTTCGATGGTTTTCGGGTACGTTTCTGTATGCAAAAATGTACCACGGGTGCCTTTCTGTAGTACCCGGTACGACAATGACCCCATCAGCACCACTGAGCCAGTAGCCAGTCTACGAAACTATTATAATTATAATATATATGTTGGCTTCATATATAATCATATTCAATAAATACTTCATAAATGCAACAGCACGATGGAGAACATTTTCAGAAATGTAACATCGCGGCGGAGAAGCTACAACGCAAGGGTATATACTGAAAGGAAAAAGAAACGCATAATCAAAAAAATGTCTATACTACGCTATTATATACACCTAATTCCACATATAATGTTGTAGTGACAATAGACGGGTTTTTAAAAAAATTGTTGGGACCACCTAGAAAATGGATAACTTTGATATTATTGGAAAGTGTAAACCCTCTCCAACAAGGATCAGTTGAAATTACTTGCGCAAAGTGGTACGATTTTTGGCAGTCAACGGTTAAAATACATGACCCTTATAAAACAAAATAAATATTGTTTTAAATATAAATCACCAAAGAGATGAATGAACAAACTCTAAAGCAATCTTTTGCAAAAAATGTGTTAGGTATTTTGTGTTCAACTTTCAATAGAAAAAAATTTCCATATATGTCACTTCTGTTTGGAAACAGACGCGATAAATGGATTCATAAAGGGAGATAATAAAATCAAAAAATGATCAAACATATGCAGCTTCGCTTTTATCGTAAATCACTGGTGGATTGATATCAAATGAAGTATTAAGCCTTACTGATTACAATCTGCATCTAACATGTGTTTTAAAATACATAAATTTAAAGAAATCATTTCTAAAACGAGTTATGGTGAAATCAAAACACACTTGGAAATCAGTTTTATGAAGATTTATTATGTTTCTAAATTTAATATTTGTTGTTTGCGTTTAACAAGTTTGAATTTAACTATGTTGTATTATATGCGTTATGAATTGCCTACATTAAGCTTTAAGATGGATATCAGTGTATTGAACTATTTAATATTTTAACTCACACACAAATATGTGTATGATTTTGAATACGTATTGTAAGAAAAATCAAACACTTTAAAAAAAAACTTATTAACACATTTTTATTTTAAAGCAAACGAGATACATAAAGATAAAGTATTAGTTACAATTCGATTGTATTAGCATGTTTAAGGTTTCACTTAAAATATATCTGTGTATCATACACATAGTATAATCCATATTTGATACACTCTGTATTAATTTCTTGTTTATGCATATATACCGTTCATATACCAACACGTATGCCATTTGTTGATGTGTTTTAATTTGCCTTATACTCACTTATCTTCTATTAATTCCAAATAAAAAGCACTTTTAATTATTATCTCATCTGTAATCTATATCTTCATTATATCCAACATGGTTGTCAAGAAAACAACCATTGCTATTTGTCTTTTTGTTAAATGAAGTTCCACGTATATCCATGGCTTGTGCATATGTTATCCATTCCTTTCGTTAACATCTACCTAACACTGTATTGGCGAATGTGGTGACCAAGTGGATAAACATGTTCAACTCTGAATCCGGATATCACGGGTCTGAGACTCACTGGTAGCCTCGTCCGTCGGACGGGAGTCTTAACTGGGTTGTCCTTGTATCAGAGTCTATCTTTCGAGCACTTTAAAGAACCATAGGAATATATTCGATAGTAAGCTTAATACACATTTCCTAAACTGTTCCAATGCGATACCAAGGTGTCAACCCTTGTATATGTATAGTGTCACATACTTTTCTTCTATATATCCTTGTAATTGTTGTTTGTTTCAAATTTGTGAATTTCCTGTTCGACTTTTATACCTTCTTTTGAGGTTAAGTTCACTTTTTATACTTATGATGTCTGAACTATATCTTTGTGCATATGTTTCCACGAATGGCAACTTTTTACAGTATACAGGAATACATATTACATCTTCCATTGTGATTTTAATCTTTTGCATTGCTAAAGTGTTATGTTTTGTTCTTAAGTTACATTTCCACTTCACTATGCATGACAATGTTAAGTTCTCTTTGATATTTTCCTACTACGATAGCATCATTGTACTGGGCTTGGGTTAGCTTTGTAACAAAAGTGTTCGTCTGATTTACACTTACAACGCTCAACTAGAGCCAGTCGATGGAAGCCATCACAAAACATCCTTATTTTCGATATCACAATGATACCTCAAGTCCAGACCTTGACCTTGATGGTTAAGGTCAAATTTCAGAACTGCATTGACATCCTCTCATCCTCAACACGCTTCATACTCAGTTTCAGCTTATTACCTTGAATGGTCTAGAAGGATTTCCGTGCAAAAGCCATTTTCAGGCAAAACACTAAGTCCTGCCCTTGACCTTGATGATGAAGATCAAATGTCAGACCTTTAGTGACAATCTCATCTTCAACAAGCTTCCCATAACGTTTCAGCTTCTTACCTCAAATGGTCTGGAAGGAGTTTCGTCCAAATGTTTTTTTTTCAAGAAACAAATGAGTTGTGAACTTAGACGGTAAAGGTCAATAACTACTGATGGAAGCAACAAACACAAACAAGAGATACAGATAGCAGACTCGGTTTTATTGATTCTGTTCATGAGAGGTAATGTAAAGTGCAACACCTCTCACGCCTCCTAACACTGATTTAAGCGATATTCTACTTTAAAGTCACAAAGATTGGGCTTGATGATCCCAAAGGATCAGTAAGTAATAACACTACTAATGTGTAGTCTTTTTACGGCCGCCACACTAAAAATACTTGATAAATGCTAGTGTCAATGTCAATAAATACTGAACAGGGGATCTCTTGGAAGCAAGAATCATAAACAAGAGATAAAAGTAGCAGACTTATCTTATTGAATGCTACTTTCCCTGTCCGATCTTTTTATATTTCTTTATCTTAAATGAAAACCTTTTGACCTAATCACAATTTCTGTAAAAGCCGGATTTTTAATATCTCGAACCGTTCAGGAGTAGTTCCATCCACAAGGTCGTGACAGACGGGCTGACAGAGTGACAGACGGACTGCTTCAAAAACAATATATCCGATTTCTTCCAAAAAATGCGGTTATCATGAATGACATGTTGTTTCTTATGCAAACGTATGAAGCTGTGGAACATGACCGTTTACAGCTGCAAATGCATGATGTTTTACGAGAAGATCTGATGCCATTTCTCCCAAAACATACGTCTGTTTCATTCCGTTATCACTCATGTCCCATCTCTGTCTAACAAGGAACTCAGGTTCTTGTTTTGAATTATCGGCATTCATCCTTAGTGTTGCTGGAGTCGATGCAGGTCTAACAGGGAGCTTAAAATTGCATTCACATCATGGTGGAAGCTTTGCTAAACAGATACATTTTAATCCGACAACTTCATTCATAGTTTATCTAAACTATGGTGAAACACTGCACAGTGTCCCTTTGGGTCTTACGAAAATGGCTGCTAAAGACCTGTTTCAAAAGCCCTGTCATAGCCTGAGTCATCTTTAATTGCTATTCTATTTTTGAAGCTAGAAGCACTATTTACCTTCATCACCTTGATAATTGTTTAATTTCCAGTTACATAAAATGATCAAACAGAGTCGCAACCGGTCAGTCAAGAACTGTAGGAAAAAATGCACATTTAGAGTCACAAATAGTGGATTGTTGCTCCAGGTACCGATAAATGTTCCATTTTCGCAGTGTCGAAAGGTAAACTGGCCTTGTAAAAAACAATGTTTCGCATGTTTTCTATTATATCTACGAGCATTTCCAAAGGTATACAGGTAACTATATGCGTAGTTAGAATGTTTTATGCTGACGAAATAAAGCAGCATACTTGCCTGCGTCGCGAGATGTAATATCCAATCACCCGATCTTTCCGCCCTAATGCTGGTTAAAATCAACTGCTTCCAGAAACATAATTAAGAACTTGAATGTTGCCGACTTTGAAAAACCGTAAGCACCAAGTTCTGAGATTTCCTGGGCGATATTACCTGATATGGCAATTTCAATTGCGTGGAGTCATCTGCTGAATCAATGGATGCTTTATCTGAACCATTATAAAGTGTTTCTCTAATCTGTCAAAACGTGTCAAAAAACAAAAACAACAAAATAACGACACATGAAGCACTGTCATTAGCGCTTCATATGTTGGTGTTAGCCCAAGAACACATCTGTGGTACTCTTTCCAGCCAACATACTCTCAACTGTAGAAGAGGCATATACATTAGAGTATGTAAGCAAATCTATTAGCCTAGCGTCACCTTATACCCTTCCTATCTGCTAGTCAAGCACAATGTGAATGGAGTTCTGTGGACTTAGACCTGAGTTCACTTGCTGTGCAACTGCATCAATTACTGGTCCATCGTCTGAATATGTTTGTCTTTGCCTGACAATACTTGATAGACGTGTATAGGGTGGACATATCTGTTGGACTTGTATAGATATAGGATGGGAGCATACAATGCAATGAACTGGAAAAAAGGCCAACAATATATATTTTGATCAGATGTCATATCAATAACTGGAGTGTTGGACATGTTTCGTCAAGGCATAGATCTCAGGAAAACTCATGTGAAGTATTTGATATTATTTTCAAAATTAATTACTAAAGCAAAAAGTATCTTGGTGAGACTGGTCTTGTAGTAGACGTTTAAAAGATAATTGTAGTTATTAATACATGTATAGCTTATTTTCATGCGAAATTTTACTTGACTGTTCCTTATTTCTTGGAATTAAAATAGAGGTACTGTCGTCACCATCTTTCGTTTGAAAGCACACAACTTGATAACGAGTGAAATGTATCTACTATTGTCATCTACTGTTTGCTATAACAGGCACAGAAACGGAATTAATTCAGAAGATTGATTAGCTTCTTTGAGCCAAAGTCATATACCTAATTTTCGGTGGTAGACTGTATCCTGTCGAAGAAAAGCAACCTTCCAAAAACTATATCAAAGAAAAGCAACCTTCCAAAAACTATATTTGTCTTCGCAAGTGAAATGGATTCTCACTAGTGAAGAAGAATCCACCATTGGTAATGGACATACTTTTTTAACTATTTTACATGCAGGTATAAGGCAAGAACAATACACAATCAATTAGTACTTTGAATTGCGGGGGAAAAAGTGCGAGTTGTGAACATCGCAAGTGATCGGCTGTGCATAGTACATTCTTAAACTTATATAATTATACAACCGTCTTGATCGCAGCAAAAAAAGAGTAGTAAAGTATCTTTCCAACATTAAAATCAGAGTGGTTCATGTATGTATTGTACAGAATAATGAATAAAGCTAATTAAAAAGTAAATAATTTATATATTTATTAAGAAACTAATAAGATTAGTACAACGCCATCGATTAATTATCTCCCTTTATATACAGTTTAAAATCATTTTGGATAACCATACATATTTTAAAATATGTGTGTGATATTTGAAATCATGTATAGTATCAATATATTGCATAATATAACAGTAACTTTAAAGCAACAACAAAAGACTTTCATATGATTAGTAGCATACATGTTTAAGCATTAAAATATAAGAATCGGAGTAGGAAAAGTTTTGTCATAATTTGAGAAAGTTTATGCGTTTTATATTATTTCTTTTGTAGTAAATCTGTTCTTACATATTTTATTACATTTTTTATTAAACTAAAATGAATTGATTAATTAATTTCACGTGAACATGTATTAAACAAAATATAATTGTCCTATTTTAAAAAAAAACACGATATTTTTAAGTATAGTATTATTCCTTATATTTAAGAAATAATTTTTAGTTAAACATGAAATACACAGTTATTTTAAATACGTAGGAAGATGTTTATATACATTTTTTATCGAAAAATGAGCTATCATTTCTCTGAAACTTATAATTTTAGTCGGTAGCTAATATTTTGCTGAAATTTGTTATTTATGGGTTGTGGTGTTCAGGCGCCATTTTAAAAAAAGTGTACCACTTTGTGCAAGTAATTTTGGTGGGATCGTTTAGTACACATAATTACCTTTCATTTGATATATAATAAGCCCATTTTCTAGCTGGTCCCAGCTAACTCCTTAACTAAGCCACTTTTTCGCATATTGTCACTACAACATAATATTTCAGATATATCTCAACGCGTTCTGTACAAAAAGGGGCTAAAACTAATTACAGAAAGGACAACTCCGTCATGTAGTAGACATTATAATCAAAGTATACTTTGCTACAGGAAATTCATAAATGCTGAAGGTTCGCTTTAAAAAGTCAAGCCATTTCAGTATTGTGTTTAATAATAAGAGACGGCAACGTTTAAAGCCTTACGTTTTCTCACGTGCTTGAGCCAAATGCGCATTCTGTCAAAAATGAAACTTTAAAGGGGTGACCATTATTGCTTTAAAGGGGCCATTGGTGTGTTCGGTGCTGTTTAAACCTTCTTTCCGAAAGGACAGGCCTAATGTCGCCATTTCCGAAAGGACAGGCCTAATGTCGCCATTTCCAAAAGGACAGGCCTAATGTCGCCTGTACCGTTCGATAAGCATGCAGTAGCATATTAAACATACACTATATAGCGGACATTACCATTATGCGTTTCTTTTTCTTTTCAGTATATATGCAAATGACACTAAAATTGACAAAGATGAAAGGGACAAACGCCTTGAAGTTTGTACCAAGCATTAAAATGTATTAATTATAATGGACTTTTCTGTCTTTGAATTAAGACCATTCCATTTATGTGACAAAGGGTTTTGGGGAAAACGACTGATCAGCGACATTGTAAACCCTGATTGCAGGCTGATCTGGGTTTACAGTGGACGCACAGACTATTAAGGCGGGTTAAGGGTTAAGTTATTATAATATTGACAAGCTGGCAATATCATTTTTTAAAGTAACATCTCCCTAAACACGGTTAATTCCGCTTTAGGAATTGTAAACCTCGCTCACAAGCATTGAGCACAATCACAAATAGTGTTTAATGTCGTATGCATAAACGTAGCATACACAATACTTATTTACATCTTAAGAAATCCACCGTGGCCAAAATATATGCACGTACATGGTCCTCTTGCTTAAAGAAACTAACCCGACATATAACGTCAAAATTACACTACAAAACTGTTTATCAAAACTCTATCCACGTGTTCGGGTCATATACTAATGTATTTGTGCCGATTAAAAGTATAGGTTTATTCACGGTTTCTTAAAATACCCGTGATTGAATATGCGTTGGTAACTCTTAATTGGACGCTACAGTTCTAGGGTTTGGCTGGCTGGTTAAAGCCGTTTATACTATGTCTATTGAGTCTGGAATCTCGAAAAAATGTAAGTTATATACATACTTAATCGTCAGTAGGTTTAGAAACGTACATATGTTGTAAACTTTGGCTTTATTGGCGGGATAGCTACTTGAATAAATTATCAATGGCTTTTAGCTCTCGTGTATAATGCTCACGTAATTACTAACAGCTGTTACCAAAATCGACGCGCGTTTCCTCAGAATTGCCTCTTTTTAACAGGGCGGCTAAAGTCGCAATGGTTAAAAATAGTACAAAAGTGCATCGACAATGCCAACATGGTAAAGCAAATAGTTGTTTTTTTGCAAGTTACTAATTGTTGATTGCACAAATACTATATTATAAATACTATATTTAAAGCCAAAATAGAATAACGAACGAAAAAAAAAAAATCAAAAGTCCCAAACTGTATATCTTTTATATAATTATTTGCAAGCAACTTTAAAGTCAAAATCATAGTGGATTAATAACTCGATGTTTTAATCATAATGCTTGATAAATACTTCAAGATTGCCGTGTATCCCTTTAACATTCGTCAAACTAAACTCGGTCAACTGTGATAGATATTGAATTCACTGCATTACGCTGCTGTTATATATTACATGTATTCTCTGGTGAACAGGGTTATTGTCCCGGTTACAAACGTTGTGCGAGTTCAAAATAGTTGCAGGATTATACTTAATTTGTGATATATTTTACATTGATCTAGATCTTGTACACCGACTGTCATTGACACATTTTATAGAGAGCACGCAACACTGAATTTATAACATATTATCTGCTATTTAAGATATACTGTATTGTCTGAAAGGTGAAAATGGCTAACCTGTCCAAGAAGGAGTGGGAGAAGTACACCGAGACTGAGCATGCCAAAGTGTACAAGAATATCGCCACGGTGATGCACAAAGGTATCAAACCAGAAGAGGTGGCCGACTTTTATTCAAAATGGGCAGAAGACAGCGAGTATGAAAGGGTAAGTTTAACGTTTATATATCTGAAGACAGCGAGTATGAAAAGGTATGTTTAACATTTTATATCTGGAAATCAGCGAGTAGGCTACGAAATGGTTTACAGTCAAATATGTTGTATCTGAAGACGGCGAGTACGAACGGGATACCTGAACGTTCAACAGCGAGTCAGTAGGTGAAGGTCAGTGTAACAGTTCAAATCAGCTTATACATTTATAAAACGTTACATGTTTGTGGTTACAGAATGAATGAATGAATGGATGGATGAACAGGGCTCAAATTTAAGCTGTTTTACTGGCATGTTGACAGTCATTTGTAGCTCGACTATTCGAAGAATAATGAGAGCTATCCTACTCACCACGACGTCGGCGTCGGCGTCCCCAGCTTCACCTTAAAGTTTTTGTGCAATATATTTATAACTTTGTTTCCAAAGTTTGCTCAAATGGTGACCCCGGGTTCAGAATTGGACCCGTCCCGGGGGTCACAAGAGGTGAAATATGAGAGTGTGGGTGGGCCTCCCGAGTCATAAATAAGTAACCATTGAGATCCCCACCCTATAACCATATATACACTTACTGGACATGAACAGACAGATACAACCATCCAACCAGCTTAGACACCGGGTTGCTTCCTCACCCCTGGGGACATAGCCCCTCGGTTATAACTTGGAAACCATTGAGATCCCCACCCTATAACCATATATTCACTTTCTGGGCATGAACATACAGATATAACCACCCAACCAGCATAGACCCCGGTCTCTTTCCCCACCCCTGGGGACATAGCCCCTCGGTCATAACTTGGAAACCATTGAGATCCCTACCCTACAACCATATTTACACTTACTGGGCATAAACAGACGGATAAAACCACCCAACCAGCATAGACTCGGACGCCTTCCCCACATGGTGATATAGCCCCTGGGTCATAACTTGTAAACCGTTGAGATCCCCATCCTATAACTATATATACACTTACTGGGCATGAACAGACAGATATAACCACTCAACCAGCATAGACCCCGGGCTCCTTCCCCACCCCTGGGGACATAGCCCCTCGGTCATGACTTGGAAACCATTGAGATCCCCACCCTATATCCATATATACACTTACTGTGCATGAACAGACGGGTACAATCACTCAGCCAGCATAGACCGCGATCTCCTTCCCCAACCCTGGGGACATAGCCTCTGGGTCATAATTTGGAAACCATTAAGAACCCTACCCTATAACCATATATACACTTACTGGGCATGAACAAACGGATACAACCATCCAACCAGCATAGACCCTGCACTCCTTCCCCACCCCTGATGACATAGCCCCCGGGTCATAACTTGTAAACCGTTGAGATCCCTACCCTATAACCATATATACACTTACTGGGCATTAACAGACAGATACAACCATCCAAGCAGCATATACCCTAGGCTTCTTCCCCACCTTTGTGGACCAAGCTCCTGGGTCAAACTTACAAATAATTTGATATTTTTATCTCGACTGTTCGAAGAATCTTATGGGGTCTATATGTCAAAGTTCATGGTCACAAATTGCATTTATGTGTTGATAGGCTCTTAGCATCAGGTAAATGTTTACGTCCGCATTTCTTAACATGTAAATAACTTCAATATTTTTTATCCAATCATCATCAAACTTACATACTGTATTATAAATGGGACGATGATCGTATCTATTGAGTTCAAGATCATTGGATGAAAGGTCAAGGTCACAAAGGGGTCAAAGGTCAAATACATAATACTTTTAACATATTTTCTTCAAATTTTCAAGTTATAAAATTGGCATTATGTATCCTTTGAAAGGGTTATTATAAAATTACCTCCGTGTCATCACAGAAAAATTGTGGCCCTTGATTTAATGAAAATTCCAATGTTTTCCTTCTTGACACATCCAGCTTGCCCCTTTTCTTTCATTTTTTTTTCTGATGGTATGGCGGGTGTATCATTTCTTGTTCTATGAAAATTCGAAATAGTCGAGCTACGCTGTCCTCTAACACCTCTTGTTTTAAAATGCCAGTAAACTTTTGAATCACTGGCAATATTATGCAAGTGCTTAACAGCCTTCTAGTTTAGAATATTGCTAGAAAGTAAAACTATTTAGGCATAATATAGTTAATAGGCATAAATGACCATTCGAAATGATATGTAAAAGAGCCAGTGTTTATATTGTTTGCTAAAGTGAGCTATAATTTGCCAGTTCATTTTTTTAATCAAAATGCAAGTTGAAAAAAATGCTAAATTCGAGCCCTGAATGTATGAATGAACATGAATGAACGAACGAACGAACGAACAGTTAGTTCTGATGTTCTGATCTTTTGGCATATCGACGGCCACAACGAATTTGTTTTCTGCATGGCATTTGGTGAGTGCAAGGGTGCATTTTCAGAACATTTTCCTCAATAAACTTAATGAAGAACACCCGTCTCTACATGGAGCCGCCCTCTCATATCAGAAATATGTTCTTCACTGGTAATTGGTACGTGTACGGACTTCCGTGATTCTTGTTCTCTTGTTAAGCGGTCAGCGATTTATTTCTAACTTGACCGTTTTTAATAGTAGTTAATGATAATGATTGTAATCCTTCACAACGTTTCGGACAGTCAAATATTGATTTATGTCGGGAGTGTACCATCGAGAAAGAATAAATACAATCCGGACAGCGTGAATACACATACCAAAATAAACATGTACCATGAAATCAATATAAATTTTATATTACACAATATGTATTACCGCAATATGAGGGACATTTTTTTAAGATTCGGGTTACACATGTAAACAATATATATATATATGCCATTGGAGTGTTCAAAAACTATAATTGTTTACTTCATTTTAACTGCGAACTTCAATATCAGCATCCGTATATTTGATTTCGTTCCATTACGTGTGGTCGTAGATGTTGACATTTTCTTCATGTTCTTGCATCAGGAGTTACCGGAAGACGTCTACAACGCACCGATCGTAACGGCAGCAGCCGCAGCAGAAGGTTTGACAGATGACGAAAAAGCGCGGGCAAAGGTATTCGACGTTGCGGCGGGGACTGGCATGTGCGCAGAGCAGGTTAGATTACTACGTTACTCGCTTGTTGAATAAAATATGTGATAACAACGTGTTTCACTGAGAAATTAATTAAAAAGTAATATTATTGCGTCCACCATTTTTTTTTTTATTGAATTATGCGGTGAAAGCACGGTGAAAGATTCGACTGTGCCTAGCCTGAATGTATGTGATTGCATAATGATACAACTACTTGTAGGTATATTCTTGCATGAAAAACAAAATGCATGTGTGATAATACATGCGCATATTTAAACATGTTTTTTGACTAATACTTCAAACATGACGTCTATGACCACAGATACGTGACATCATATATAAAGAGAAAATAGCCGTCCGATTCATTATTATGTTTCTGTTGAAGAAGTCGGTGTTCGAGCATAAATTGTAGCAAGGAACCGCACTGGTCATGAACATGTTAAGTTTTTGCTAAATAATTAAGGGTTCGAGCAAAATGTTTTGATGAATTATCAAGGCAGAGCATTGGTCGTTAACGTTTTATATTTCTGGCAAAGACGTCTGGTTTCGAGCATAACATTTTGCTGAAACATGCCAGTAACAGCACTGGTCGTGAATAGGTTATGTTTCTACTGGGTTCTGCTAGATAATTCAGGGTTCGAGCATAACTTGTTACTGAAATAAGCAAGTGCATAGGTCATAAAGTTATTAAACCAAACAAGTCATGTTGTTTCAACTGAAGAAGCATAAATTATTGCTGAAATCAGAAAGTAATCACGCGTTATGGTCAGTTTTAGAAACTAGGGGTCAAAATAACTTGTTGCTGAAATAAGGAATTAATCACGTGATATGTTTCAGTTGAAGAAGCTAGGATTCAAACATATAGACGCGCTGGATCCCGCTGCCGGCATGCTAGAGAAAGCAAAGTTGAAGAACCTGTATGAGCGATACATCTTTGACTTCATCACGGATCAGAAACTAGATATACAACCAGGTAACCTTCATGACAAGTGACGAACGTTGTAGGAGTAACATTCTGTTTTACCCATGAACTAAGCATGTTTGTCCTCGTAAACCATACAGTTAGTTATTTTAAGAATATTTGGTGTTCGTGTCATTCAGCGTGGTTGTTATGCATCAGTGCTGTTAATATGAATTTAGTATACGATAGCTAGAGGCTATGAAGAGAATCTTCAAACACTCTATCCGGCTGAGTGTTTACGATAGATGTAAAGATGGTCTCTATAGGTGTAGCACACCCATTGCAACACAGGAAGTGTCGGCCGGTAGTCGCATAATGGCGTCAATAAATAATTCTCATTTCTTTTTGTAAAAAAAGGCATTTTCACTAATTTAAAGTGCTAATTTTGGTTTATATCACATTGTTGATCGTTTTGTTACATTTTTCAAGCATTGTTAAAATTGTGAGTTTTTAATTTATTTTGCTTATATGGAAATGAGTGTATGAATTCAATATTATGGCATCTCAGTGTTTATGTTTTTAAAGGGGGCATTCATTCATGAGACAAGTTCTTTCTTAGAAGATACATGACACCCATTTTTCTGTGGATTTTTTGGCAGCATATGTGTCATTTGTGATGAGAATGTAAGTTATTCATTTTTAATTTGGGTCTAGATATGAATGACAACATGGCATTTAAATTTTAATTTACACACAACTCAATGCAACAATCAATGGGCGTGTCATTGTGGGCGTGTTACACCTATATAGGTCACGCTATAACCTGTGAAGAGCGTTGGTAGTATTTGTTTGTTTGTTTGTTTGTATGGTGTTTTACGTCATTTTCAGCACATGCAAGGTTATATATGACGGTCGATTTTTTTTTGTGGTGGAGGCAGACCACTCACTTTTCCTGTGTAGAACCAGTACTGTACACCTCCCGCCATCCGTAAGAATCGACACTTTCTCACTTACAAGTGGAGCTCCCAGTTGGATTCGAACCTGCAGCAGTCTCAAGCACTGGGTTTGATCTGTGGGATGGGGAGGGTGGGGAATATGGAGAGGTGGGTATTAATTGAAACTTGGTGAAGATCTGAATAGTGTTTTCAGATACTAGTGTCGTGTAAGATATAGAGGTACGACACAGGTATATAATTATACTATACACATCGGAGTATAAAGATAAGTTTATAAAGTGTAAGTTTAGTTTAGTGTATACTTGGTTGGGGTATTATTATTTGATGTTTTCGCAGATTGCATCTTAAACTACGTGCTTGCTTACATGATCTAATCAGTATTGACTAAATGTGCATCCCTATTTTAGATACGTACGACGTGCTAACAGTTAGTGGTGGGTTCGGCGAAGGTCACGTTCCGTGTGAGGCCTTACACGAAATGATCAGGGTCGTGAAACCGGGTAAGATTTATATGTTGGTTGTATACATATACTGCGGTTGATTGAATATTCCGATATCGGGGTCGACCATGTTAATGCTCATTCGACTAGAGCAAACTGCTAACAGCTCACTGGTTAGAACTTTTGTAATGCCAGCATTTCCATCTCTAGATATCTAGAACTGTGTGGCGAACAGATTTCTCCGACAAAGTGAGGCAGAGCGTATAGCATTAAGTAATAGATAGAGTCTGGTCTCAGCGAGTTGGCTTATTTAAACACCGAGATGCTACTACGCCCATCTCGGTGTTTAAATAAGCCAACTCGCTGAGACCAGACTCTATCTTTTTTGTAGCATGGTGTACTTAGTAACACTGTGACGTCATAGTGACCGTACTCTAAATTCCAATATCCGGTAGTTGTAGTACGGCATAGCTACGCCCCTTTAGTTACCCTAAATTAAACGATTTAATGCTCTGCATTCATCAAAGGAAATGTCACCGACCATGCTACAATGTTAAGAGTTGTAGCATGGTCACAGACAATTCTCTTTGTTCAGACACAGGTGTAAATCGTTTAATTGAAAATAAGACCTGTCAGAATAACTGTGAGAATAACAGTGAGAATAACAGTTAGAATAACTGAAATAGAGCTGAAATGGACATGCTACAAAACAAATAGAGTATGGTTTCATCTCGTTGGTTAATTTAAACACCTCGATGGGCTACGCCCATCTCGATGTTTAAATGAACCAACTCAATGAAACCATACTCTATCTATTACGTGTAGGTCAGAACGATATTAGAACGACAATATGTAGTTGTAGCTCAACTGAGTTAATGAATGAGGTCCCGGGTTCGAACCCCCCGGTCGTTGAGCACATCTTTCTCACGCTCTATAACGTTTATATACTCTGTAAAAGAAGTTTTGGACCATGGCAGTTTTCGAACCCGTACAATGATCGCTGAACCATGACATTCCACCATAACCCTTATTATCTCAGTTGATAATTCACAATAGATCAACAATCAACAATAATTATCGTTTACAATGAAAGTTGCGAAAAAATAATAATCTTTTTATTGGTTACTCGAATGTGTCCGTAACTGTTACTTTGTATGGACTTTGCAACATTTTTTACAGACCCTTTGTGTGTTCGCAGTATTTTTTTAAAATCAAATCTTGGAATTTAATGTTTCTGGTAGCAAATTAACCGGGTAGGGTAGACCTTGGTTACTAAAAAAAGATACTTACATTTTATCCACTAGTTTTATTTTTATATGACTTTATATACCCTGGTCCAAAACTTTTTTTACCGAGTATACTATCGGCACCGATCGTTGTGTGAAGTATTTTATGTAATGTAGCAGCCAACCAAAAAAAAATCACAGTATGCGACACCGCAAACGTAAAAGGATTGACAATATGAGCAACGCCTTGAAACGACCAGTGGAAAAAAGACCGATGGGTTTAAAGGGACACACGGCAATCTTGAAGTGTTTGAAATGGGTGTCTTGACTTATATATCCAGGATCATGTTTACTTTTAACCTGGTTGCATTTAAATAAATAACAATTCAAGTATTCATTTTTTCGTCATATTTTACTTTAAGTTTTAATATATTATTGGTGCATTAATATCAAAATTGAATAAAATGCACATACAATTTGCTTATTACTATCCTTATAATTAATATTGATGATTGAACAAATGTAAGTTATCTAGAAAAACAAGCGGGACGCCGTGAGTTTTAAAAAAATCAAGATTGCCGTGTGTCCCTTTAAACCAGGTTCTAGTGTTCACCAAACCTCTCTATTACCATAGTTCATCCCAGTTTAACTGAGACAGCGTAAATAAAGAAATCCCCGCCATACCATATCCTCAACAACCTAGAAAGCATTAATAGGAAATATAAGTATAACAAAGATGATCATGTTTATATGAATTCGTTATATGAAGGGCTGGATACGGACCTGTTGAATCTTGTTCTTTATTTTGATATATAGTTACACCAGTTTCGTGGTCAGTCCTCGATATGCCCTCTATTGCAGGTGGTTTCATTGTGATAGTGACGCGGGAGCAGCACCTGCAAGACGTGGACGAGTACAGGGACAGGCTCGAACCCCTTATGGACGAGCTAGAGGCCCAAGGCAAGTGGAAGAAGATAGAACGAAGGACATTTAAGGGATTCTTTCTGGATAAGGACGGAATTCTCTGGAAGTATCAAGTCTGTTAAACATATGTTGTTTTACTGATTTATAAAAACAGGGTGTGCGTAACGATTATAAAGTATGTACTTCACGACTTGTTCATCGCGGTATGCTTGTGCTATGAGGGCGTTGTGAAACAGAGCTAAATAAGTCATTAAAGTTAACACTCCGCAAATTACATATACTCGGGACAGTTATGCATCCAGTTGAACTATCTCATAAAAATCAGACGCTCGATCACGCCTTGATATTCTCAGCTTCAAAATTGATAGTAGCAAAACGTGATCTTATCTTACGTCGTGTCTTAATGGTATTTTAAAATATGTACGCCTCGGTTTGTTCATTGCAATGCTTGATTATTGATTAAATCTTACTTACAGCATTCTCCCTTGACAGAGTTTCACAACGGTACCCTTTTTACGACTGGAGACAGTTGTAACTCTGAGATGTGAGAATAATTTACAGCTGTGCCTATGGAATCCATCTTTATTTTGCAGAAAGTTGAATTTCATTGAACTACTTAAACGTTGTGAGGAATATCTCCATGAGAAGAAATATAGTGAAAAGCATTTCCGATATAAGTTTTAAAAAATTACCGTCATTCTGATCAACATTTTCTTCATTTTTCGACGAAGTGAAAGCCATCTTGGATTTCGCTGGAAGTTGACGTTCTGTTAGGTTTTGTCTAACCATAATCTCAAATAGTGTGTACGTTTGTTCAACTACAAGATTCGTCATTACCGAGTTATTTCTTTTTCCTATTTTTTTTTTTTTTTTTCTTCTTTTTTTTTCAAAATTTCGCGACATTATGAATCCGATACTTGTTTCTACTCCAGTATTCAAATACTGTTCCATTTTCAGGAAAAATTATGCCATTTTAGATTGTTTTATTTCTATAGTTTGAAATTTTTAATGTTAAATGCTAAATTACAGTAACTTGAATTTCAAACGATATCCAGTTATAATATATATATATATAATATAAAAGGGAGGTAATTTAGAATTATCAAAGTTTCATTTTATTATAGACGGAACATCTGCAATAAAAGGGTCAAACTTTTATGTTTGTTTATATTATTTCCTGCCAATTGTAAGACGTTTTTTTTATCTTTAAGCGTATATCGATTCATGTAATGTTTTTTTATCAGCACATTTCATGTTTTCGTATAAAGGGAGGATAACTCCCAAAATATGAACAATTGAATTAAAAAATAAATATTTTACTAACTATTGGTCAAAACAAAAGTCTTATCACACAGCTATTGTTAGTGCTAAAGTGAATAATTAGGAATTGTTTTCAGTATATATAGAGGATCTTACAAGAATATTCATTATTGAATTTATTAAACGAGTTGGCAAAACATTTTTGCTAACGAGTTTAATAAATTCAATAATAAATGAGAACGAATGTTAGATTCTATTTATCACATATAACGTCACGTTACGTCAGAAAACGTATAAACGTGACGTCCATGACGTCAGTAACGTTATGTTATACCACTGGTGGAATATCGAAAATATTAAATGGTGTTATTACACTCCCACACCACATGTTATGTGATACACATATTTTACCCACAGGGTGGTGTTATTTTTCCTTTACCCCACAAGTACCTCCATTGCTTGACGATCAGCCAAAGGAATTGTTGGCCCGGTTTCGGCTTATAGGGTATGATGGCGCGGTATTCCGGTGCGGTATAAAGTTGAGCATGTAGACACAGTCGTGATAAGACTGAACGATTGTTAAAGGGACACACGGCAATCTTGAAGTGTTTGAAATGGGTGTCGACTTATATATCCAGGATCATGTTTACTTTTAACCTGGTTGCATTTAAATAAATAACAATTCAAGTATTCATTTTTTCGTCATATTTTACTTTAAGTTTTAATATATTATTGGTGCATTAATATCAAAATTGAATAAAATGCACATACAATTTGCTTATTACTATCCTTATAATTAATATTAATGATTGAACAAATGTAAGTTATCTAGAAAAACAAGCGGGACGCCGTGAGTTTAAAAAAATCAAGATTGCCGTGTGTCCCTTTAAAAGCGACGTCAAACCCAATACATACATGTATTTGTAAAATTAAATTGTCCATGTCTATGAGATGCTATCTGTGAGATGCTTGGTATATTGTTAGCCTCGAACTTTCCGTTGAGTGTAACCTTGCACTTGTAGCAATACCCACAGCTTCATCAAAGACGTAAACCGGACTGTTCCATATCTGGAGTCTGTACTCCGGACATGTAAAGGAATCAGAAAATAAGAGTTAAAGTTTCATGAACATGTTTATGTTTAAGTAAGTAAGTAAATCATTTATTAACGTGACATGTGTATATACAATATACATGCAAATACAAACAAGCATATATTAAACAATATTTCAAGATATCATACACCCGGCTCACTGGGCTTATAAGTCACCATTACAAAATATATATCAAACTATCAAGTTCCAGTTCAAACAAATTATGATAAGCATGATCTAACACTTTTCTGGTGATTATCAATATCTTTGTAAACCATCCTGACAGCATATGTTTCTTGTTCATTTTACATTTATAAATATGCGTATATACAAATATAAATATATTTATATAGTACACAACTCTTCTATTTAAACAGAATATCTCGTCTTTTAAGGTAGGCATTAACCAAAAACTTAGCAACTTTTCTTGTACATGATTTTAAGAGGTAACACATTTTCTCATTATTCGTAAGACACGTATGCGAATTGTCTGTAAATTGTTCATGAAATATTTGGTTTCTTATAATGGTATACTTAGGGCAAATCAATAGAAAATGTAATGCGTCCTCAGTTTCATTTAACTGGCATAATTTACAGAGCCTTTGCTCAACACCTGTTTATTTCAATCGAAATCAATACACAACAATATCTGTGAAAAGCGAGAATAAGATTTTATTTGATGACGTAGAAAACTTTGAACAGGTAACTTAATCCACAGGTAAATATATTTATCAATTATCTGGCAATAGTTACAATTCAGATTTACATTTCCCCGTGAAGTCACGCAGTGGTAAAAGTAGTATCTACGTCATGCAAATAATAACTTATTTTTACATGCACATTAGTAGCGGATTTAAATATATGTTTCTCTCCGGGACTATCAAGAAATGTTCATATGATGTTTAAGAGTTAAATTTGTTAATTGATAATACTACAAAAAGGGTGGCCATTCATCTTTAAGTTGGATTATCCCAGAATCATCTGTATCCTCCACCCCACCACCATCTCACACATCCAACCCTACCGCCCCACACTATAATGTGCATAGTAACACATTATAGTAAAACCCGTGTTATACACTTACATATTGTTCAAGGACCTATTTCCAGTCTATTGTATTAAAGAAGTGGTCGGGGGTGTAAGGGGTGCAGGGGAGAGGAGAGAATTTGTATAGGTATCTGTAAATCACTGTTAGATATACAATTGCATGATACAAGTCTGTTATTCAATTTTGTTGATGATCAGGCCCTCCCAATACAAAGATATTAAAACTTGAAAACAGGTGTTTCCTTAGTTATGAGTTGTTTTTTAGCTCTGCTGATCTCTGATCTCGTTTATGCCGTGGTGCGGTGTCCGTCGTCAGTCTGTCCGTCTGTCCGTCCGTAAACATTTTTTTGTAGCGACTACTCCTCTGAAACTACTGAATGGATTTTCATGAAACTCTACAGAAATGTTGCCCATGAAGTCTAGTTGATTCTAGCAAAAAATCATGTTGATGTGAAATCCAAGATGGCCGCCAAATCTAAAAATAGATTTTTAAAAAACAAGTTTGTAGCGACTACTTCTTGAAAACTCTAAGTGATATTGATATGGGACTTTTTCTAAAATGATCAGCATGACATGATGTTGGTCCTTGTCGAAAATCGTTTTGATTCGATGTTAAACATGGCTGTCAGCGGCCATCCTTGTTTACATAGAGTTATCTAGTAAAAACTTGTAGCGACTACTTCTCTGTAACTACTAGACGGATTTTCATGAAACTTCACAGGAATGTTGTTCTTGATGACTAATTGATCCTAGCAAAATTTCAGGTCGGCCGGAAATTCAAGATGGCCGCCAGGGCTAAAAATAATAGGACTTTTTCTAAAATAATCAGTATGACATGATGTTGATTCTTGTCAAAAATGATGTTGATTTGACGTTAAACATGGCCGCCAGCGACCATCTTTGTGTACATAGAGTTATAATGAAAACTTGTAGCGACTACTCCTCCGAAACTACTTGACGGATTTTCAGGAGTGCTGATCTAGCTATCAAAACCTATCAGTAGAGCTTTAAGGTCATTGACCTCGTGTTTTGAGTTCTAAAAACAATGAATCTATTTAATAATAGATTTTGGGTTATTTCTCACTGTCATTTCAAAACATACAAAATATAGACACGCATTGAATCACGCACGCACGCACGCACAGCCTAATGGCAAAGCACAGTAATTGTCAATCTCGCATAGGCTATATACTATTTTTCACTGAATGGGTGTGTACATTTTTTATGTTACTTTGTCGATCGCAGGTAAAGAAATGAAAATAGGTGCGCTATGAAACTGCCAACTAACAAAACGAAGTACAAAACCTGGAGTTTTGTTTCAGCATATGATAAAACTACTAAACACATTTCCAGCACACCAGTTTAGAGCAAAATGGCAACACCAGCAGTTATCAAACTTGTTAGAGACTCTCCCCGCAAATCACTGCATTACAATACATGATTACTCGGAAAACTATCAATGTAACGAAAAGGTAGAGATACAGTCGAGCTATTTTCAGAAGACGGAAGTTTCATTGCATGTCACTTTGTTATATCGGCATGCTATTTTAGAAGTTGATGGGGTAACTAGTACAGCAGAAAAACCTGAGATAGTCGTTGAACAGTTCTTAGCTATTTCTCCAGACGAGCAACATGACCATTTTTTCACACATCGAGTACAGAAAGAAGTTGCAGAGTATCTTCGGTCAATATCTTACAGCGTTGAAGTAATGCATGAATTTTGTGACGGCTGTGTAGCGCAGTATAAGAGTAGAAACTGTTATGGCGATCTGTGTACATCAGTGCGCGAGTTTGGATACAAAACCATTATCCGCAATTTTTATGAAACAAGCCATGCAAGACGCTGCTGGGGGTGGGGGAGGGGGCGGGGGTGTTTATAAAGCGACAAGCGGACTTGGCAATCTTGAGAGGAAGGACTGTAATACAAAACGCAAAAGATTTCTATAACTTTGCAAGTAGTACACTGCAAGAAACAAAATCCAACAAATGCCAAAAAAGAATTTTCAAGTACTGTGACCAAATTGACCGAGAAACAAACAGGTTTTACAAACCAATAAAAGGAATACGATCAACGCACCAAGTTATCGTTCACAACGACCAAGACAAAATTCTTCACACTAGAATTCTCTCCTGTTACGACTGTGATACTAATGTTATGGGTTGCACAGAAAAATGTAACAACGTGGACATAATTGGTACAGCACAGACAATCGTATCTGAAACAGCAACATCATCGGACGGCCAAAATGATATTTGCCCTGAGGTGACTGTTCCAATCTCTGATTTGGTAAACAAGGGAACTGTTTTTGCCGTATTGTGTGACGGTCCTGATTATGATTATTATTTAGTTCGAGCGGATTCCAAAACATATGTGCTGGAAAATGATGAGACGGACGCTTGGGGAACGACTTGGAATGCAGGAACGGCTGTTATAAGCGGGAAATATTACCAAAAATCCCCCAAACTACCCATGAAAAACACACTTTTAAATCAACACACAGCACTTGTTCCAGCGCTATCAGTAATATATATCCTAGAAGTCATCTCCAAACCACATACGAAACTGACAATATCTGAGGATGACCACCTACACATTTTAGAAGTACTAGACGATCGTGATATTTGAATAGAAACAGGTGTGTATTACCCGGACAAATTAACATGATCTTACTAATCGTTGCATAATTTCATTAACTTTAACGGTTGTTTGTCTTTTTATCAGTGTAAATCCTAATCATGAGCTGCGTCGGAGACGGGGTGATTGATTTCGGCCTTTACCGCTTTCATAGCCCCGAGGGTATCTCTCCCGGGTTACGCCTCAAATATCCTTATGTAAAGGTCAGGCACAGGCGAATTTGTCCGGGTGATACTTACGTGTGAAATTAAAAGGAAAGTTTGTGGAAAATAATGTTTCTTTTTTTTTTCTAAGTTAGAAAAACATATATACCAAAACATACAATGTAATGTTTAACCTGATATAAACCACGGCAGACTTTTATATCTTGACGTTATTTTGCAACGTCAAACGTAAAAAAACGACGTTATGTTGGCGTGACGGTTATGACGTGACGTCCTTATTTACGGGTTTCCAGCCATCTTTCACGAACTTGAAGTTGGTAGTAAACTAAGCGTTAAACCATTCCCATTTGCTTTCAATACACGCTCAATAAAACTATACTGAAAGGAAAAAGAAACGCAGGGTGCGTATTTCCGCTATATATTGTATGTTTAATATGCTACTGCTAATCGAATGGTACAGGGCGACATTAGGCTTGTCCTTTAGAAAGAAGGTTTAAACAGCACTGAACACACCAATGGTTACCCCTTTAAAGTTTCATTATCGTCAGAATGCGCATTTGGCTCAAGCAGGTGAGCAAACTTAGGCTTTAAATGTTGCAATCACTTAACATTAAATACAGTACTGAACTGGCTCAATTTTTCAAAGAGGAACTTCAGCATTTATGAATTTCTTGTTACAACGTGTACTGTGATTAAAACGTCTACAACATCACAGTTGTGTCCTTTCTCTTACTGCACATTTTTTTTTTACAAAACATCTTGGGATTTCCTTGGAATATATATGGAATTATGGAATTAAGTGTGCAGTATATGCAATATATAGCAGAAATACGCACCCTGCGTTTCTTTTTCCTTTCAGTATATAGTACCTTTAATACCTACAAATACACGTGTTACTATGTTATAAAAGACATCAACAAAATACCAAACTGAGGGTTTTCTTCCTTTGTAAAAAGCCAAGATAACTTTAATTGTTACATAACGTTTTTGGGTAATGTTCATTGCATCCATATCTTAATACTATTTAAAATAATGGTCAGGATTTCAAGGATTTCTCAGACAGATTCAGGTAAATGTATACATTAAACAAATAACTTTGAAACTTTGCTTGAGCATGCTATTTCATGACGCAGGCCATGCAATACTGGTTTTCACCCAGGAAAATCTCATGATCAGCACTACGTGGCACACACATGTGACAAAAATCAGTGTCAAACATTCAAAAAACCAAACTGTATGATATCTTACCACTACAAACCACTTCTTCCGAATACATGTCCACCTAACCCAGCCATTTGTCATGAAACACATTTCACTGATCATATCAGCTTCTTTTTTGACATTTTTGTACTTAATTCAAACTACCTCAACATTCTAAAAATCTTCATAACATTCGAGAAATATATATCATCAGCAATTATATGCAAACACTTAAATATGTTTTGATATCTTAAGTATATGCCTTTGTACTCAAATTACTATTGCTTACTGTTGCCATATAACCTTTTTTCCTATTAAAAATATTTCTACATTTTTGTTGTTATATAATAACAATTTGCAAATAAATACAAACTCCCATAAGCATCTTAATGTGTCTTGGTGTATACGCTGCTATTAAAAATAGCATGTTCCGGTCTCGATCGGGCTATAGAAGATAAAGACGTCAAAGATTCACAAACTTGTCACACAAATAGCTGAACACGGCAATTATAGCCGCTCAGTAAGGGTGTACCGATGTGAGATGGATTGTTTGCGGTATTTTGGTATTATATCTTAACCAGTCGAGAACCGAATTGTCTTTTTATTTTTAATTAATAACTTTTCCACAAAATGTTCCTATAATTTGTAATGTAAGTATTAACAAATATACGTCTAAGGCGATATGATTGTTATTTTTTTAAATATATTTTCCACAAAATACTCAAGTTATTTGTAGGTAGTACAGTAGGTAAACATCACATCCTCTTGAGGGTGCCAGTGGATATTAGCAACCCGAGAATAATAATTACAATTATTATATAACCTATAAATAGACGCGTTTTCATTGGCTAAAAAGTAATTTTTTAGAAAAAATATCTAGCGATATTGACCTGTTTTTTTGATATTGACCTGTTTTTTTGATATTGACCTGTTTTATATAATTGTTTTTTTGATATTGACCTGTTTCATATAATTGTAAATTGAGGGTTATATAATAAAACAGTTATGGACTTTTCAGCTGTTATACATGATGTTGATATGTACCAAAAAATCATTATTGACCTCGGCTATCGCCTCGGTCAATAATGATTTTTTTGGTCATGTTGATATGTACCAAAAAATCATTATTGACCTCGGCTATCGCCTCGGTCAATAATGATTTTTTTGGTGCATATCACATCATGTATAACAGCTGAAAAGTCCATAATTGTATAATATACGTCTTTGGCAATATGATTACGCGACACACCGTTTTAAAACATTCCTCAAAGAAAAGATGGATGGATGGATGGATGGATATTTTATTGATTTAAAATTTTACAGTTTCTCATCATTACATACATAATTTATAATACATAAATACAATCACATGACAGGTTAAACATATTTCTACACACTCACTTATAGTTCAATTTTCAATACTCCTTAATCATAGATCATATAAAGCACACATTTTAATCAATAATCCAAGGATATCAAAAAACAAAAGGAATTATATATAAAATAACAATTTATGTGAGGATGTGCTTGAAGATATTTTAAGAAATAATATTTGGAATAGAACATCTGACAGTAAACGCCTCTGACAAATATTTACTTAAATTAAAAAGTTCTTTCTTCTTGCCCAGATGTTGAGTATGACATAAACGCATTGCCTTTTATTTTCATCATAGAATTAATTAATTATTTCTATTTACATCGATTTATGCGTCCTATGTAACATAAAGAATGACCAGCCGACTTCCCGAGTATATGAAAAGGGCTTTCAAAGTTTACTTCGTGCCAGTCAGGAAAGCGGTAACATTCCAATCAACAAAACTTTAAATGAATATGACAGTGCATTTGATGTTGGTTGTTATCATTTATTTTTAAATGCATCTTACATATGCCAACTTATTACGTATACAGTAATGGTCCATGCGCATTTTCTGGTTTTATTATGAAGGAAATTGCAAAGAAGATATGTAGTTATATCATCTGTCTTTGCGCGCACTATAATATGAGAAAATATCCTTTTTGTCCTATATATATCTACACAATTTACTAACTTGTATTAATATTTAAATTAAATTAATGCATTATTTGTTTCAGGTGATCAATTAACGGTTTCTCCGGTTCAGTTTGTGCACCAAGAATGCAGACGCATGTATTGCACCAAGAATGCAGACGCACGTATTATCACCCCGATTATATACAGAATCAAGCTTCAGAACTGCCAAAGAATGAAGTAGTAGCTGCAAGGACAAGACGCCCTCATACAGACAGTTTTAACTTTGAGTCAAACTGGTTGTTTGCGGAACTGGAGCAAAATACAGTGAGAAGAATAGAGGCAATGACGTTTATCATGTAAGGACACTGGAATTTCAAAATACCATCAGAGAAATATGCAAACGCAAAAGTGATGAATGGGCTGGACAAATTGTAGGTCGACTTGAATATGCTCAAGATTTCCCAGCTGTTGAGGCAAAATACCATCAGTTATGCAGTTCAAATTTTAGGACTGGATACCAGATTCCCAATCAATATGAACTGTCAGAGGGAGTATCGGAATCTACACCGTGGAGGTTTTCCAGGATTGAATCATCGGAATCTACACCAAAACGGAAAGCGGTGAGACCTTCCAGGATGTCAGGTGGAGGATGCATTTTTAGAAGTCGTGAAATACTTCGAAAGCAAGCCTGAACGTCAGTTAAATGACTGATCTTGTAGAGAGAATAGCACAGATTTGTGGACATGAAGCATTTAGTGTTGTTCATATGAAGAAGAAACTGGTAGATTACTTTGGAAATGCCATAGTTATATCAGAAAACAACGGTTAGCATAATGTTGTGACATTTGCAAGCAAAGCTAGTCTGATATTGCACACGTTTTATCAAAGAAATGGGACAAATGACAGGGAATCTGAAAAACAATAAATCGCCAAGACAGCTGCAAAGTTAATTCTCGATAATGTTAAATCAATAGATGTTACCAAATTCAAAGACGAGTATGCGACGGCTGATGACATGGTATCAACTGAACAGAACCAAAGCTACGTGCCTGGAAGTTTACAGTTATGCCTTGAAACATTGAAACACTGATAGATCATAAGAAGACAGACCGAAAACTTATTTCGATAGAACAAGCTAGTGTCCAATCAACGATTCCAAGAGGATTCATTGCACCGTTACAACTTGGACTTGGTATACAGATGCATCACCACTTTGGATCTAAATACCTTATAGAGAATATAATAGTCTGGTATGTAAAAGCCACATAGGGGGTCTTCCGGAAGAAAGCATGAAACTTTGCATGATTATACCTTAGGATATGTACCTTAAATAAAATGCAGGAGACAGGCGTCAGGACCCCTCTATATCTGTACAATGAGGCCCTAAAAGGGGTACCTGGTGTTTTTCAGATAAAAATAATATACTGCTTTTACTGGATCCGTCATCAAAGTAATGCATACTTATAACATTATTAGTACCATGTTATAAGTTAACCATCATTTAAAATATATATTTGTAACCATATCAACAGCAGTATGACATTGGGGCCCAAAGCGGGGTAATTTATTGCTTAAACACCACTGAAACATAAAAAAGTACATTTTTAATCCATAAAAATAACTGCATTTCTGCAAATTATATTTGTTTTACATACTTATGTATTACAATACATTAATATCTCCATAGAGGTTGGATACATATTATTATAATGTTGCTGATACAATGCCAATGTACAATCGTCCAGTCTATATGAATGTGTAATAGCCATATGTCATGGCAACAAAACAGCACTGACATACATTTAGTATATATTACTTTGATTTATTTACTAAGCACCAAGCTTAAAGTTGTCTTTTTAAGCTTTTAATTGATTTAGTAATCCATTTTAACAAAAATATGCCATTGAGGTCCTAAAGGGGGCATTTCCTGCTTAAACACATTATTAAAGGAGAACGCGCCTTCTTTGCTTTTAAAATGATTCTTATTCCCAAACTATATCATTCCACATACTGATGTTACGGACAAAATTAATTCAAATTTAAGAATATATCATTTCAATTTTAATTTTCAATATAAATACTCATTAATTTGCATTAACACATACTCTGTTTAAACATATTATTATTATTAAAAAATACATTGTTTATTGAAACATGTAATGTCTTTTGAAGTATAAATTACTGTGCACTTCATTTAAAGCTGAGCTCTCATTATATATTTTTTGACTATTTTGTTATAAATATTTTTAAAACACTGCTTCATTTACAATGTAATAAGATTTACGTTGATGAATGTTTGCTCTTTGTTTATGCCATGCCAATTCTTTGCTAAATATATTCAACATTCAATAAAATATGCGATAGATGACGGTTTCCTTGGTGGAGCAAATATGTAAGTGATAATGCCTGTTCTTTAATTTCAACTGACATTCACACTGGCCAATGTAGAAGCATAGCAGTGGAGGTTGTCCTTCCAGCACCTACAGCAACTAGAGCAGGATATTTTACACCGAATAAATACGATATACTTTTGATGCCTCAGCTTGTGTACTCCAAAGTGATCCAGTCGTGTCTGAACCTAGCCCTAGTCTGATGGCATTGACGTTCCGGGGCAATTTAAGCGCATTTAGCCGACAATATGATGAGCCTGGTAAACCGCCTTTCTGATATGTTGTACCAGTGCACTGCTTGATGGATGTATGCTTCTTGGCGTGGCTATGTCTCTACGAGAGCATGTGCCCCCGTGCTACATATACAGACGTGTAAATACGGACGAGGAGAAACACATCTGTTTCTATTATCGGGACATCTCCACATTCGATTGCATCTGGTGCTGATGTTTAATATGCTTGAAAAAAAATGTGTTTAGCTTTGGTATAGCCAAAACCACTAAATAACGAGACATTGTCACAGTCAGATATTGCATGAAAGAAAAGAATTTGAACTGTTCATCAACAGCTAATCAATAATCAACTAATAGATACCTACCTTCTTTAACATGATGATAGACTACGATACACCGGACCTCTTGGCTTTCATCCCAACATGACGCACACGGCTAGGGGAAGGGTTTTGCTTATGAAGCAACGGAGAAGTCCAGTGGCATCTGTGATAAACTGTCATGAAGAGGTTCAAATACAACGTATACACGCCACATACGCGTGCGTCCGTTACAGCTAGTTAGTCTACGACATTATCACTACTCTCTTGTTTCATGATTCAGGCGTCATGTCTTCATGGTTACATGGTTGAAGAGCTGATATATAAAATGCTTTAGCATCCTCATTGATTGCATTCTCTCTTCAAAGGTCGCGGGATGGCATGGCCCAGTGGATAGCGAGGCGAACTTGAAACTGGAGGACCTGGATTCAAGCCTCGTCTGCGCCACTGAGTTTCATCGATGTGTTCTTGAGCAACACCCTGTCTCTTAACCTCACCCATCGGATGAGGACGTAAACCAGGTGGTCCCGTATATCGGAGTCTATCCTACGATCATGTTACAGAACCATATGTCTTTGTTCATTAGTAATAGTTGGGCAGGTCCCCTAATTTCAATACTAGTTCATTCTCTCTCTCTCTCTGGCAGGTCTAAATAACATTCAATGTGTCGATGAGCCGATAAACAACAAAAACTGAATTCAGGTTTTATCACATATTCATAGCAAAGTAAGGCCTGCTGATACAAAATATGTGTTCGTGCACTTTAACAAGAACTGGTATATTTGTCATTTTACAGGAATGTCTTCCTTTTTGTTAGCAAGATGTTGTAGTAGCTGTAGCTGTTCACATCCCAGACGATATATATACGTGATTCTTTATTGGGTTCTTTGAAATTGAAGAAAAGATTGTCTACATAGTTTCAATGATTTTACCCCATTGAAGAGATTTACGTGGCTCAAGTGGTTGCACTGCAGGGCAACTGACACTAATCATATACTAGTAACCAACTCCGGGAAAATCATCTATGCCTATACTTTCGAGAAATCCAAGTAAATTATACTTTAGTTCTATTTTCATTTTATTTTGTACTACCAATGTTGGTGGCATTGCATGGTTTATCATTGTTAATCATCGGTTCTTTGTGTTTCCCTTGCATTGGAATTGAGAAAGGTTTGGTTTCCTTTGTTGGTCGTAGAATGATTGATGTTTCCATTTTTAAAAAAAACATGTACCTTTCGTTTTCTGTTTCCTCTGCCTCTCTCACTGACACAGTTGTTAAAAGGCACGCCAAAACCCATACAGACATGTAACGTAAGATTGGTTAAAGTGTTAAATAGTGGGGGGAAAACAACAGCTTTAGGATGTTTAGATCGAATACTGTATATTGTACACAATATAAGAGATTCTGATTATGCAACTAAACGAACTCTTATTGTGTTTGTGATGTCTTTTTGATGATACTTTTAGAGCCACCGAGCTATGCAGCGGAGCAACAGTCTGAACACAGTTCCGTGGATATAATGAATATTCACGGCAGACTCATTCTGACTGCAATATTCCGCTAAGCGAAAGGACAGGAGTCGCCAAAGAATGCGATATACGATTAGGTTTTTATACTCATCAAAGTCGCAAGAAAATGTCTCCATATGCTTACCAATCGAACCAGTAACAGCGGAGTTATGGCCCTTGATTTAGTTAAAAATGCTCTATTTAAGACAATAGGGCCTTCATTTTTCATCCGGTATTTACCCAACATCACCAGCTTATTAATATCAATTAAAGATCGGACAAGTTCGAAAACCAGCCTGATCGGACCAGTAACAGCGGAGTAATGACCCTTGATTTAGTTAAAAATGCTATATACGATAGGATCTTCATTTTTCATCCGATCTTTACCAAATTTGAGCAGATTGTTAATACCAATGAAGGCTTGGGAAAGTTCGAAAACAGCTATATCGGACCAGGAACATTAGAGTTGTGTGCCCTTGAATTATTGAAAAATGTCGTTTTCAAACTTGTGAACGCTATAGAGACTTCATTTTGTATTCGATCTTTCCCAAACTTGGCTATATTGTTGATATCAATGAAAGCTCGAATGAGTTTGAAAACCTGCCAGATCGAACCTTTAACTCCGGAGTTATGGCCATTTTTTAATATTTATATCTATATTTACACTCATCTTATGGTCATCTTAAGTTTGTTTGAATGGTGACTCTGGGGTCAAATTTGGTCCCACCCCAGGGGTCATATGTTTTACTTAGAGTTACATAGAGAAAAACTTTTAAAAAATCTTCTTCTCTGAAACTACAATAAATAAAGGTTTAATATGTTTTATTTATTATCAGCTTATGTGTCCTCTACCAAGTTAGTTCAAATGGTGACCCTGGGGTCAAATTTGGCCCCGCCCCATGGGTCACAGTTGTACATAGTCTTATAGAGGGGAAACAACTTCAAACATCTTCTTCTCTAAAACTATAAAAGCCAAAAGTGTAATCATTTGTATTTAGCATCAGCTTATTGTCCTCTACCAAGTTTCTTCAAAAGATGACCCTGGGTGTCAAACTTGGCCCCGCCCCAGGGGTTACAGTTTCACATAGACTGATATAGGGAAAAACTTAAAAAATCTACTTCTCCGAAACTACAAGAGCTAAATGTTTAATATTTTGTATTTATTATCAGCTTATGTTCCTCTACAAAGTTTTCTCAAATGGTGACCCTGGGTTCTAATTTGGCCCCGTCCAAGACATCACAGTTTTACATAGACTTATATATGGGGGGGAAAACTTTAAAAATCTTCTTCTCTGAAACTACAAGAGTCAAGGGTTTAATATCTATATTTACACTCATCTTATGGTCATCTTAAGTTTGTTTGAATGGTGACTCTGGGGTCAAATTTGGTCCCACCCCAGGGGTCATATGTTTTACTTAGAGTTACATAGAGAAAAACTTTTAAAAAATATTTTTCTCTGAAACTACAAGAGGAGCCAGAGGTTTAATATTTTATTTACCATCAGTTATGGTCCTCTACTAAGTTTATTCAAATGGTGACATTGGAGTCAAATTTGGCCCTGTCCCCGGGGTCACATATTTTACATAGACCTATATAGGGACAAACTTAAAAAATATTCTTCTATGAAATTATATGAGCCAACGGTCTAATATTTTGCATTTACACTCAGCTTATGGTCTTCTACCAAGTTTATTCAAATGTAGATCATGGGGTCAAATTTTACCCCGCCCCTGGGTAACATGTCAAACTTGGTTTGAATGTTTATATTAACGAAAGTTTGATTTGTTTTAAAGCTAGCCAGACTTGAGCCAAATACATCCCTCCCCCTATATCTTGGTAATTGAAGACACTTAACAAAAATAATAATAATAACTGTTTGATACTGTCATATCTGGCACACAATCCTTCTATGCCTCCACCCGTACCCCCGCCCCCGTCCCCGCACCCAAACTCCACCCCACCCCACCATGGAGCGATACAGGCCCAGGCCCTGTTGGGCCTCTTGTTTTACATAATATGTTTTTGTACAATTATTAATATTAATTATAAGAATAGTTCAAGGTAAACTATTTTTGCATGTTACTAACTAGTGATTAAAATGCATCAATAATTAAACCTACGGTAGAATAAGAAGAGAAAATGAAGTGGTTTAAAGTTTAATAAATCGAAGCAGTTATTTTAATGCTTGATAAAAACGTCAAGATTGCCCTTTGGGGAGAAACGTGTCACTGCCTCGATCAATACGTTTTTATTTATCAGCCATGTGGTGTTTTATTTAGCTGAACTAATTAAATTGCAGTATTTGGCGTACAGGCAGACGAAAGGACAACGTTTAAACTAAAAACAGTGTCAGAAAGGAATTTGAAAATTGTCAGCATTTTGTCAAAAGGTAAGAGACTAAATTGTTATACTGAAATAATTTAAATGCCTTTATCATACAGTTTACTTATAAATGCTGCTTAACTTGTCGTGTAGACAAATTAGCTTTAGCTTTGTAGAAACACAACTTTACTATTTGTTTTAATTACTTTATTCTTCTTTTCTCTTTTTTTTTTAGTTTCTTAATTTACCTGGTATGTGTAAGAACCTCAAATGTAAAACTTACCGTAAATATAAAAACTGACACAAATGTAAAAAAGGTCTAAATGTAAGAAAGTAAAAAAAAGTAAAAAAAAAGCACTTTGTCATAAATGTAAAACCTGGTCACCCTAAAGGTAAAACAAAAAGGACGCTAGATATAAAAAACAACAAATCTTTACCAACAAATGTAAAAAAAGTGAAAACGACAAATGTAAAACGTGTTTGACTATTAATGAAAAAACCATTAAAGACTATAACAAGTATCGAATCCACAGTTAATAAATAAAGGTATTAGCATAATTGATAAATTATTAGAAATAGGTAAATTATCATCCGGAGAATATGAACAACTATTTTCTAAATAGTTAGATTAAATTATTGTCTAACTATAATTATGCATGAAAACCAAAGAAGAATTAATTGATCACTTGGCACGACTTGTAGTTGCATACAGATGTAGTTATAAAGGGAACACAACGTTACAGATTGTCAGTGGAATAATTGGTTGTGGTGCCGTTCTAGCATTAGTTCCATCAATTCCTGTTTTCGTGGCTGCAGTTGTTGCAGTTCCTCCAGTAGTTGCTGTTTTAGTAAGTAAAACAGGAATAGCAGAAAAAACGACTTTGTTAAAAACACATCCTTGGAGTTTTAAACAACTTCTTTCATATGTCCAAACAACTATAGGACTAGCAAATGACGAAGAGATAATCATAATTGCCTTGAATAAAATGTTAGAGATTCAAAAAAATGATAACTTCTGGAAATGTACATAAGAAAATATAGGTTGAATGGACATGATATCCAATCATAATTCTTTTTCAACTTGTTTCCATATGCTCTCATACTTTTCTCTAGTAGCTTTTGTTTTAATCGGTTTTGTTTCTTTTTTTCTTTTTAATATTTCAAATATTTTTGAAAAATGTAATTAAATTTGATCGATCTTTTTCGACCTTCTATTATATCTAAAATCTTTACAATTTTATAAAAACAACTCTTCAAATATTTGTCTTTTCGTGGGAAATAAATTATATTTTATCAAATGATTTTCTATATGATATTTTCTAAGATAAACAATTTTCTTGCGATTGTATACATAGCCTGCAATGAGATTATAGCCGTTGTGAGTCCCACACTTAAAACAGATACGTTCGTTATCAAAAACTTCACAAGTACCATTACAATTTATGCATGCATAAGTACACTTGTAGCAAAGCTTAGTCCCAGCACAGTATTTACAGAGCTTCTTTTTATTTATTACATAAAATAAGATGCAATATAAACACACTCCGGTGGGGTCAATAATATCTAAAACTCTTTTACAATATTTGCAATTCATTATATTGTAATATAGCATTATGTTTTAAAGTTAAATAAATATAGGCTTAAAAAACATATCTCATGTAATATTATTAATGGAACAAGTAAAAAGGAATATCAAAGACTTCAAGAAAAATCAAATGACGTATGCTCAAATAGTTAACTTTGAAAATATGAATAAACTTAACAAAGAGTTTATAGGTTTTGCAAACTTTATAGATCTGTCTGAAAAAATTATAACCGTGGCATAACAACTAAAATTACTGTGGAAAATAAAAAAGAAAGATATAAACAGGTTGCATACTTTTTGTAAATAAACGATTTCATCAGCAACTCGCGGTTTTGTGATTAAAGATTTTTTTATTCTTTACTACGACATTTTGTTAGATCAGGGAATTGATATTGTTGTTTATGTCGGTTAAATAAAAAATAATCTAACCAGGGAACAAATATTTTACTTCGAAATAATTAAATTAAATAATTATGGCTTAAAAAATAATCTCATGTAATATTATATAATAAGTATCCAAGAAATTGAAAAATCTCCAGAACAATATAGAAAGGTTTTTGAAGTAAATGTTGCAAGTAATGACCCGCTCATTCAATTGCGAAAAACGCAATCAGCAGTTTAAAAATTTGTTAAAACAGTAACTAGCTTAAATTAAATGTTGATTTAAAACATACTTTAAAAAAAAACATCGATGGGAAACAAAGAAACAGGCGCTACAACTACATATAAAACAGCTTACTTTAACTCTAAAGCGGCAACAATATTATTCGAACATGAAATTGTTAAGGCATTGGAAAAAGCACGTCAAGAAATTGTAAATAGAGTTGGAAATTGGATTCAGATTGGAAGTGGTTGGCAAATTGAGGCACCAGATGCGCACTACATAAATCGAATAAAGTATAAGCCTTTGCATGGTAGTTCTTATTTGAATTTACCAAAAGAACTGCAACCACAAAAAAGGTTTAATAAATATAAAAAATGAAAAAGACAGTGAGTGTTTCAGATGGTGCCATTTGGCTTATACATTTCCTGTTGAAAAAGATCCTCAAAGGGTATCAAAGTATAAAAAACATATTGGTAATCTTGACTATAAGGGAATTAATTTCCTGTTACAATAAAACAAATCCCAAAAATAGAAAAAGAAAACAACGTTCGTTTTGATATATTTGGATAAGGGAATAATCAAGTATACCCTTTGTTTATATCAAAAAATAAAGGAGAAAATGCTTGCGACATGCTTTTAACTATCGAGAAAGAAAAAAAATCATTATGTATGGATAAAAGATTTTAACAGGTTAACAAGAATGAGCCTGATTGTCTTTCACTCAACGGAAAACAAGCAATAAAATTGCCAAAAGAAGATGAAAAGGTTAAGTTTATAAACTATGATAGGCAATTAATGGTCCCGTTTGTTATATATGCTGACTTGAAGCAATAACCGAAGATATTTCTTCAAATTTTAAAAATCCTAAAAAATCATACACAGAAGCATATCAAAAGCATACTGATTGCGTTTACGGGTATAAGGTTGTTTGTTGTTATCAGGATCAATATTCAAAACCAGTTGTGACATACAGAGGACCAAATGGTGTTTGAAAGTTTAAAAAAAAAATGACAGAAGAAGGGGAGTGGTACAAGAAAACTATGAATACACAGTTTAAGAAAGATTTGGTGATGTCACTGGAAGAAGAAAAATTCCAAAAATCTAAAATCATGTCATATTTGTGGTAATGGTTTTGCAACAGCTCTCAAGGTGACGCGGGCCGTACAGTAGCGTACGAAAACTCCATCATTGTCATTTAACTGGAAAGTACAACTAAAGTACTGACTAAAAAAATACCTGTTGTGTTTCATAACTTAAGAGGATACGATTCCCACTTTATAATGCAGCACATCGGAAAGTTTAAAAAACAAATAAATAGTATACCAAATAAAATGGAAAAGTACATGGGTTTTATGTTAGGAAAAAGTTTAGTGTTTATTGACAGTTTCCAGTTTATGTCTCAGTCATTAGGAAGTTCAGTGAAAAACATTCCTTCGTTTCAGTATACCTCGCAAGAATACTCTGGCGACAAGTTAGAATTAATAAAAAGAAAAGTATTATCCTTATGATTACATGAACAGTTTTGAACGTTTCGAAGAAACTGAATTACCTGACAAAAATAGCTTTTATTCTCAATTAAATGATGGGCACATTTCAGATGCAGACTATGAGCACGCTAAAAAAACATGGAAAACTTTTAAGTTAAAAAACATGGAAAAATATCATGATCTTAATCTTAAAACTGATGTGCTGTTGCTGGCAGATGTTTTTGAAAACTTTAGAAAAATGTGTATTGAGTATTACAAATTAGATCCTTGCCATTACTTCAGTAGTCCTGGTCTGGCTTGGGATGCAATACTGCTAAAACAACAGTCGGTAAAAGTACTTTTGAAATGGATTTTTTTAAACTAATGAACAATTCAGTTTTTGGCAAGACTATGGAAAATTTGAGAAAGATAATTAATGTCAAATTGACTCATGATGAAGAGGTCTTTTTAAAATACGCAGCAAGACCATCATTCATTTCTTGTACAAATGTTTAATAAAAATGTATTTGCCATAAACAGAATCAAAGAAATACTAGTTTTAAATCGTCCTTGTTATGTTGGTATGTGTACTTTAGACTTGTCAAAATATTTGATGTATGATTTCCATTACAACTACATTAAAAACAAATATGATAAAAAAGCTAAATTATTATTTACTGATACCGATTCCTTGTGCTATGAAATAAAAACAAAAGATGTGTATTAAGATCTTTACAAGGACAAACAAGTTTTTGATAATAGTGATTATGATCAGAAAAATCAATTTCATTTCAATGACAATAAAAAGGTTATTGGTAAAATGAGAGATGAAACTTGTGGAATATCCATTGTTGAATTTGTTGGGCTTCGGAGTAAACTATATTCACACATGTTGATAATAAGACTGGTACAAAGAAATGCAAGGGTGTTAAAAGGTCCGTTGTTAAGAAAAATACAACGCACGATAACTATAAGAACATTTTATTTGAAGCAACAGAAAGTCACAACCAAATGAAAGTTATCAGATCACAAAAGCATGAACTAAACAGCTATGTAATCAATAGGAAAAGTTTGTCAGCTTATGATGATAAAAGGTACATACTAGATAATGGACAAGATACATTGGCGTACAAGTAAATTACTCTATGGTATGATATGATATGTACAGCGATGATGAAGACTACTGTCCGGTTCCTTCTTACTTTGCTTAATAATTTCAAATGTTTTAGTTGAATTGTATGAGCAAAATATTATGTTACTGAAATGATAAACCGGATTGATGAGTAGTATATACACTGAGGGTATCTGCATTTTTTTCCCAAGTGGGTTTACTAAAGTAACTAAGAATATGTTTTGAGGCTTTTGGCAACAAGCCTATCATTGTTTTTTTGGCAGATAAACGATGGTGTGCTTGTTGCTAAAAGCCATGGCTAACACATTTTTAATTGTTTGGGATTGAAGCCCCGCGAGGGGAAACTGCGCTTATACCCTCAGTGTGTATATTACTGATACATTTTATTTAAAGTTGGCAAGAAGACACATAGTCAACAACATAACATAAGCTCTCATGTACTTTTGAACCGACTATTAACATGATGAATAGAGTCAACATAGTAATAAAATAGTTAAACGATATATCACCATTTGTCACAAGAAAATCAGGAAGTAGAACAAATTCCCTGGGGAAATGTTTTATACTCAAATCTAACGATGTTTTGACATGTATTATGCAAGTGTTCAGTTTGAGAATATATCCTGTTTAATTTTAATTAACAGTGATGCAATGTATATATGAATGTTCATGCGTGCGTGCGTGTGTGCGTTCGAGTGTACATGTTGGGGTGGGGAATTGAATGTATGCCGATACCTGATATCGACATTTAATATTAAGCTAGGTTTTGGATGTATATATATATATCTTTAACGACATTAATCTCGAGCTGGGTATTGAATGTGGAGCTAGCTCTGAGGTCGACATTGACTTTCCAGCTGGGGTTTGAATGTTTAGCTATCTCTGAGATCGGCATTCAATGTAGAGCATAGTTTTGAATGAAGAGCTAGCTCTGAGATCGGTATTCGGTGTCGAGGTGTGTCTTTAATTAGAGCTATGTCTGAGATCGACTTTGGCTTATGCGTAATGCTAGGTCCGATATTGACATTCATTGTCAAGCTGGGTGTTTGAATGCAGAGCTATCTATAGTTGAACTTGGTTTTGAATGTAGAGCTAACTCTGAGAACAACATTCAGTATCGGGTTGGGATTTGATTGTATTGCCAGCTATGAGATCGACATTAAATGTCGAGCTAGCTTTGTAACGAAGAGCTAGCTCTGATATCGACATTCACTTTCCAGCTGGGGTTTGATTTTTAGCTATCTCTGAGATCGACATTCAGTGTCGAGCTTAGTATTTAATGAATATCTAGGTTCAGGCTGTAAGTGTATAGTATATCTGGTATTGAATTCAATGTCGAGCTGGTTCTTTACTCTAGAGCTGGCTTGGTTTTGAATGTATAGCTAGCTCTGAGATCGACTTTCAATATTCAGCTGTTTTGAACGTATTGCTATAGATCTAAGATGAACATTAACTGTAGAGATGGGTTTTGAATGTAGAGTTAGCTCTGAGGTCGACATTCACTTTCCATCTTTTTTTCTCTGAGATCGACATTCCATGTCGCGCTTAGTATTGCATGAACAGCTAGCTCTGAGATCAACATTCGATGTCGAGCTTAGTATTGAATGAACAGCTAGCTCTGAGATCAACATTCGATGTCGAGGTGGGTCTTTTATATAGAGCTAGATCTGCGATCGACAGTCAATATCGACCTTGGTCTATACATAGCGCTAGGTCAGGTATCGACATTTATTATCAAGCTGGAGTTTGAATGTAGAGCTATCTAAATATCGAACTTGATTTTGAATGTAGAACTACAGATGAGATCGACATTCGATGTCGAGGTGGGTCTTGAATGTAGAGATAGTTCTGAGAACTAGATTCAATATCGAGCTGGCGTTTAAGTGTATGTCTAGCTCTGAGATCGACATTAAATATCGAGCTGTGTGTGTAATGAAGAGCTAGCTCCGAGTCGACATTCAGTGTCGAGCTTTGAATTGCACGCAGAGCTATCTCTGAGATCGACATTCAATGTCGAGCTTGATTTTCAATGTAGAGCAAACATTTAGATCGATTTGTATTATCCTGTTGGGTTTTAATGTAAATATACACCTAAGTACCTTGTTCCGTTAGGGCCATCGTACCATCGCACATCGACCTTTACAAGTCGGTGCACGATGGTACGATGGCGCTGGCACGATGGTACGATGGCGATGGTACGATGGTACGATGGCGTGCCAGCGCCATCGTACCATCGCGCACCGACTTGTAAAGGTCGATGTGCGATGGTACGATGGCCCTAACGGAACAAGGTACTTTAAACGCGATGGTACGATGGTACGATGGTACGATATCGATGGTACGATGGCGATGGCACGATGGACCATCGCGTCATCGTACCATCGCCATCGTACCATTGCGCATCGCAGTCGATGTGCGATGTTGCATCGCCTCCGGCTCCATCGTACCATCGCTTCATCGCCTTCCGTTTAGACATGCGCACCACCACCAATTAACTTTCATCAAAAGGCTTTGCCGCCACCAGACACAATCATGTCGTCTGAAGAAGAAGGTAATTGAGTATTGTAATACAAATTCCGAATTTAAACTGTTTGACAAGTATATAAAAAGCTATAGAGTCCTTCATTTTTGTTTGCTTTGATGTGCGCATGTCAAACGGAAGGCGATGGAGCGATGGTACGACGGAGAAGGGGGCGCTGCAACATCGCACATCGACTGCGATGGTGCGATGACACAATGGTACGATGGCGATGACACGATGGCGATGGTACGATGGTCCATTGCGTCATCGCCATCGTACCATCGTACCATCGCCATCGTACCATCGCGTCATCGTACCATCGCCGTCGTACCATCGCGCCATCGCCATCGTACCATCCGTTAGGGCCATCGTACCATCGCGCATCGACCTTTACAAGTCGATGCGCGATGGTACGATGGCCCTAACGGAACACCGTACCTAAGGCCAGCAATCCCGTCGACCGTCGTTGTAGACGTGGGCGTCTTTGATGTTAGCATAACGCAATAGCAGCACTTTCTCTGAAACTGCTTGACACTTTGCTCAAAGAAATATGTGCGGATACTTCTGTAGTATGGAGTACCTTGCCAGTACTTAAAACAGCTGACATATTAAAAAAATAGAGTTTGAGATTTTTTTTTAGAACTGATCGCTAGGAACAAAGTTATTATATTTGTGTGTTTTAAACTGGCGTCAAAAATGACTCCGCCACGGGGTTCGAACTTGTATATATAGCCTGACACAGCTAAATATAAAGGCGTTAGCAGTATATTCTCTGACACCGCTTGGTAAGTTATACTCAAACAGCGCATGATACTATTGCTTAAGAGGGGTCATACAGAAAGAAAAGCAGCTCGTATTGAAATTCAAGATGGCCGCCATAACTATAACATTTGAAAATGTTTGTTTGTTTGTTTTGTTTTGTGTGTGTCTGTTTTTTTGTCATTTATATTTTATTTTCGATCATATTACAATATTACAACATGGTATTCGATAGAGGGTGTTACATATTTGTGATTTTTGTTTTCCTGGGGTTTAAAATATGGGGTGCAGGGTTGGATAGGTGGTGGGGCGGGGCGGGGAAGAGCGGTCCAAATATGTTATTGATGTTTCTTGCTTCAGCAATGATTACTATGCGATTAGGGAGAAAAGTGAGTGTTCATGATACTCCAGTTACTTATTGAGAGTTTTAAAATCACTCTGTGGCTACATGTCCCTGTAAAGTTTAAATATTTTTGTCCGGTCATCAAAAAAAAAGCATTGCGGTGCGAGTAATGAAAAAAAAAGATTTGTTATCGTATTACGCTAATTCTTCATTAGGTCGAAAAAGACACGTCCATTTCAAGTCCATCCATTTTTCGGAAGATCACCTTGAAACGAAGTGTAAATGAAAATTCAATGTTTTTTTTGGCCGCTAAACCATCTGGTGTACGAAATGAAGCCAAAATCTGCAATAAATACTCCTGTTCCTTATTCGCCATCAAATACTGAACAAGGAACTGGTTCCTCGTTCCTTATTCGTTATTCGGAGCATATCACTGTTTTATGCAAATATGGTCATTTTAAATCAGTTTTTTCGCTCGCCCAATGATGTAAATAAAGATTTTTTGATGTTTCTTGGCAAATGGACTTCTCTGTTTGTGAGTTAGTTCATTATACTCCAGTTATTTTTTCGACTTTTTACATGAGTTCTGTGGCTACATGTCCCATTAAAGTTCAGGTTGTTTCGGTCCGATCATCCTAAAAAATGGTATGGTTTCCCGAAGTTTCTTGGTAGAAAAGCATTGCAGTGTAACTAATAAAAAAGTTTAGTTTTATTTAACGCATTACGCTAATTTTTCATTTGTAGCTTAAATGAGTTCGAAAAAGACACGTCCCTTTAAAGTCCATCCATTTTTCGGCAGATCAGATTTTTCAGATCTGATCAGGAAATGGTTCCTCGTTCCATATTCGTTATTCGGAGCTTCTCACTGTTCTATGTAAATATAGTCATTTTAAATCACTTTTTTCGCTCGCCGATGATGTAAAGAAAGTTTGTTTGATGTTTCTTGGCAAGTGGACTTCACTGTTTGTAAGTTGGTAAAGAAAACGTGTTTATGCTACTCCAGTTTCTTATTCGACTTTTCACATGAGTTCTGTGGCTACCTGTGCCTTTAAAGTTCAGGGTTTTTGGGTCCTGTCATCCTAAAGAAGTGGTTTCTTGAAGTTTCTTGGCAGAAAATCATTGCGGTGTAAGTAATGAAAACAGATAGTTTTATTATAGCATTAGCTAATTCTTCATTTGGAGCTTAAATGAGTTCGAAAAAGACACGTTTCTTTAAAGTCCATCCTTTTTTCGGCAGATCCCCTTGAAACAATGTGTTTTCAATGTGTTTTTGGCCACTAAACCATCTGGTGTACGAAATGAAGCAAAAATCTGCAATAAATACTCCTGTTCCTTATTCGCCATCAAATACTGAACAAGGAACTGGTTCCTCGTTCCTTATTCGTTATTCGGAGCATATCACTGTTTTATGCAAATATGGTCATTTTAAATCAGTTTTTTCGCTCGCCAAATGATGTAAATAAAGATTTTCTGATGTTTCTTGGCAAATGGACTTCTCTGTTTGTGAGTTAGTTCATTATACTCCAGTTATTTTTTCGACTTTTTACATGAGTTCTGTGGCTACATGTCCCTTTAAAGTTCAGGTTGTTTCGGTCCGATCATCCTAAAAAATGGTATGGTTTCCCGAAGTTTCTTGGTAGAAAAGCATTGCAGTGTAACTAATAAAAAAGTTTAGTTTTATTTAACGCATTACGCTAATTTTTCATTTGTAGCTTAAATGAGTTCGAAAAAGACACGTCCCTTTAAAGTCCATCCATTTTTCGGCAGATCAGATTTTTCAGATCTGATCAGGAAATGGTTCCTCGTTCCATATTCGTTATTCGGAGCTTCTCACTGTTCTATGTAAATATAGTCATTTTAAATCACTTTTTTCGCTCGCCAAATGATGTAAAGAAAGTTTGTTTGATGTTTCTTGGCAAGTGGACTTCACTGTTTGTAAGTTGGTAAAGAAAACGTGTTTATGCTACTCCAGTTTCTTATTCGACTTTTCACATGAGTTCTGTGGCTACCTGTGCCTTTAAAGTTCAGGGTTTTTGGGTCCTGTCATCCTAAAGAAGTGGTTTCTTGAAGTTTCTTGGCAGAAAATCATTGCGGTGTAAGTAATGAAAACAGATAGTTTTATTATAGCATTAGCTAATTCTTCATTTGGAGCTTAAATGAGTTCGAAAAAGACACGTTTCTTTAAAGTCCATCCTTTTTTCGGCAGATCCCCTTGAAACAATGTGTTTTCAATGTGTTTTTGGCCACTAAACCATCTGGTGTTCGAAATAAAAAACACACATCTGCATTAAATGCTCGCGTTCCTTATTCCCCGTCGAATACGGAACAAGGAATTGGTTCCTCGTTCCTTATTCCTTATTCGGAACGTATCACTGTTCTATGCAAATATGGTCATTTTAAATCACTTTTTTTTGCTCGCCAGATAATGCAAATACAGATTTCTTGAAGTTTCTTGGTAAGCGAACTTCGTTGTTTGTGAGTGGGTATATAGTAAATGAGTTCTTGATACTCCATTTCCTTACTCAACTTTTCACATGCGTTCTGTGACTGCATATAACTTTAAAGTCCAGATTGTTTTGGTCCGGTCATCCTAAAAAAAAGGTTTCTCAAAGTATTTTAGTAGAAAATCATTGCGACGTGATTAACGAAAAAAAACGCGTACTCTGTCAATAATGAAACTTTGACGGCATACTATTTGCTGTGTTATGTGTTGTTTTAGTTCTTACGTAGCTATGTACCATTTAATTAACAGTAGCATATTGTACATAAAATATATAGCGGGCATTCCCGAGTTGCGTTTCCTTTTCCTTTCAGTATATAATGCACAAACGATACAAGCAGTCCAACGGAATTTTGATAAGGGAAATGTGCGGTTTTACGCTTTTTATAACGTTAGTCTATTTTAGGCGTTATGAGAATATTTATTATTATTAAACATATGGATTATGTATTACACATAAATACATGAATTACACTTTGAAAATTGCATCACAACATCTTATTAGATGTCTATTTTAACGTCCTATGTGGAGCGCTGTGGTCTAGTGGTAGAGCGTTGAACCCATGATCCAAACGTCGTGGGTTCGATCCCCGCCATTGACATATGCATTGTGTCCCTGAGTAAGACACTTTATCTGCATTTGCTTAGTACTGGTTCTACCCAGGAAGCCATCGAGAGTGATTCAAATAAGTTTCATAGAGCTTTCGTTACAATCGATCTAAAATAAATAAGTTTAAACTAAACTGTATATTTGAAGGAATTATCCCACCCATATACATCACAATGAAGAATTCTGCGTATGATTATATATGTAATAATTATATATGCATTAGCACTATTTTTGTGTTACTAAAAAAAAAGAATCAATGAAGAAGAATTTAATTGAATTGGGGTTTTACGGCACACAAAAAGGTTATATGGCGCCAACAGGAATGAACATTCCAGACTCACTCTCCATTTATATATATACTGAAATGAAAAAGAAACGCCCCATGGAAATTTCCGCTATATATTGTTTATACTGCACACTTAATTCCATATATATTCCAAAAGAATCCTAAGATGTATTGTAAAAAAAAAGTTTGCAGTTAGGGAAAGGTTGAAATGTTGAAGAAGTTTTAATCACAGTACACGTTGTAACAAGAAATTCATAAATATTGAAGTTCCTCTTTGAAAAATTGAGCCAGTTCAGTAGTGTATTTAACGTAGTTAAGACTTTGCAAAATGTTGCATCATAAGTTTGCGCCAAGCCAAGATCTTACGTAGACATGTACCATTCGATTAACAGCAGCATATTGTACATACAATATATAGCGGAAACTCACGTGGTGCGTTTCTTTTTCCTTTCAGTATAGATAAAAATATGCAGAGTTTCTGCAAGTTCTGCAGTAATCACTCTATTTTCTTCGCTGGGGCCACGATCATTGTTTACTGTCGCTGAAGCCACGATCATTGTTTACTGTCGCTAGAGTCACACTCATTGTTTTACTGTCGATGGAGCCACAGTCATTGTTTTCTTTCGCTGGAGCCACGGTCATTGTTTACTGTCGTTAGAGCCACAATCATTTTTTTACTGTCGATGGAGCCACAGTCATTGTTGTCTTTTGCTGGAGCCACGATCATTGTTTACTGTCGCTGGAGCCACGATCATTGTTTACTGTCGTTAGAGCCACAATCATTTTTTTACTGTCGATGGAGCCACAGTCATTGTTGTCTTTTGCTGGAGCCACGATCATTGTTTACTGTCGCTAGAGCCACGATCATTGTTTACTGTCGCTGGAGCAACGATCATTGTTTACTTTCGCTGGAGCCACGATCATTGTTTACTGTCGCTGGAGCCACAATTATTGTTGTCTTTTGCTGGAGCCACGATCATTGTTTACTGTCGCTGGAGCCACGATCATTGTTTACTGTCGATAGAGCCATAATCATTGTTTTACTGTCGATGGAGCCACAGTCATTGTTTTCTTTCGCTGGAGCCACAATCATTGTTTACTGTCGCTGGAGCCATGATCATTGTTTGCTGTCGCTTGAGTCACGATCATTGTTTACTGTCGCTGGAGCCACGATTATTGTTTACTGTCGCTGGAGCCACGATCATTGTTTACTGTCGCTGGAGCCACGATCATTGTTTACTGTCGCTGGAGCCACAATCATTGTTTACTGTCGATAGAGCCACAATCATTGTTTTACTGTCGATGGAGCCACAGTCATTGTTTTCTTTCGCTGGAGCCACAGTCATTGTTTACTGTCGCTGGAGCCACGATCATTGTTTACTGTCGCTGGAGCAACGATCATTGTTTACTGTCGCTGGAGCCACGATCATTGTTTACTGTCGCTGGAGCCACGATCATTGTTTACTGTCGCTGGAGCCACAATCATTGTTTACTGTCGATAGAGCCACAATCATTGTTTTACTGTCGATGGAGCCACAGTCATTGTTTTCTTTCGCTGGAGCCACAGTCATTGTTTACTGTCGCTGGAGCCACGATCATTGTTTACTGTCGCTGGAGCACGATCATTGTTTACTGTCGATAGAGCCACGATCATTGTTTACTGTCGATAGAGCCACAATCATTGTTTTACTGTCGATGGAGCCACAGTCATTGTTTTCTTTCGCTGGAGCCACAGTCATTGTTTACTGTCGCTGGAGCCACGATCATTGTTTACTGTCGCTGGAGCAACGATCATTGTTTACTGTCGCTGGAGCCACGATCATTGTTTACTGTCGCTGGAGCCACGATCATTGTTTACTGTCGCTGGAGCCACAATCATTGTTTACTGTCGATAGAGCCACAATCATTGTTTTACTGTCGATGGAGCCACAATCATTGTTTTCTTTCGCTGGAGCCACAGTCATTGTTTACTGTCGCTGGAGCCACGATCATTGTTTACTGTCGCTGGAGCAACGATCATTGTTTACTGTCGATAAAGCCACAATCATTGTTTTCTTTCGCTGGAGCCACAATCATTGTTTTCTTTCGCTGGAGCCACGATCATTGTTTACTGTCGCTGGAGCCACGATCATTGTTTACTGTCGATGGAGCCACAGTCATTGTTTTCTTTCGCTGGAGCCACGATCATTGTTTACTGTCGCTGGAGCACGATCATTGTTTACTGTCGATAAAGTCACAATCATTGTTTTCTTTCGCTGGAGCCACGATCATTGTTTACTGTCGCTGGAGCAACGATCATTGTTTACTGTCGATGGAGCCACAGTCATTGTTTTCTTTCGCTGGAGCCACGATCATTGTTTACTGTCGCTGGAGCACGATCATTGTTTACTGTCGCTGGAGCAACGATCATTGTTTACTGTCGATAGAGCCACAATCATTCATTTACTGTCGAGGGAGCCACAGTCATTGTTTTCTTTCGCTGGAGCCACAATCATTGTTTACTGTCGCTGGAGCCACGATCATTGTTTACTGTCGCTGGAGCCACGATCATTGTTTACTGTCGATAGAGCCATAATCATTGTTCTCTTTCGCTGGAGCCACAATCATTGTTCTCTTTCGCTGGAGCCACGATCATTGTAGCCACGATCATTGTTTACTGTCGCTAGAGTCACGGTCATTGTGTACTGTCGCTGGGGCAACGATCATTGTTTACTGTCGCTGGGGCCAATATCATTGTTTACTGTCGCTGGAGCCACGATCATAGTTTACAGTCGCTGGAGCCACGATCACTGTTTACTGTCGCTGGAGCCACGATCATCGTTTACTGTCGCTGGAGCCACGATCATCGTTTACTGTCGCTGGAGCCACGATCGTCGTTTACTGTCGCTGGAGCCACGATCATTGTTTACTGTCGCTGTAGCCACGACCATTGTTTACTGTCGTTGGAGTCACGATCATCGTTTCCTGTCGCTGGAGCCATGCTCATTGTTTTCTGTCGCATTGGTCCTATTATTGCCAGGGAACCACGCGACGCCGGCGAAGAAGAATCTTTAGTGCGATACCCAGATCACTGTACTAACAACTTACCATGGCAACTGTTTGTTAGTGTTGGTGCAGTTATTACAATACCAGCTGCTTAGGATATGTATCTTAACATAGGTTGTGAAGTTCTCCGTACTTGATTTTGAATATGGAATTAACCTAGGATTGGGACTATATATAAAAAAAATATATATATATATAGGGTGGGATGAATGATACAGAGGAATTTAGGAACCTGTCATACTGACGAATATACTCTTATGTTTCTTTAACGTGATGGAAGAAAAAAGAGCGATACACGGGAACGCCTGTTTTACGTTCCTATCCGACGGACGAGGGTAAGGGAATGTGTCTTTCCCAAGAACACACAGACAAAATTAATTGGCGCCGATGAGGCTTGAACCAGGGTCCTTTAGATTCCAAGTCACCCGTGCTATCCACTGCATCAACAGGCTGTACGCGCTCAAGCAGGATGACTGCATTAAAATGCATGCAACTAAAATGTTAAACCGGCATTAACGTTAAATCCATGAAGCTGGGTTCACATCGGTAATTCTGATCTATAGCAAGTTAGCATCAAGTTCATGTATGTCGAGTTGCAACATGCCTGCAAGCCTTATATATGCCCAGCTCATTGATATTTTTATAAATTTGGCAATTAAGGCTTTGGTATAATAAAAGACAATTAACCCTACCCGCTACGCACAACTATAATAGATCTGCGTCCATTGTAAACCCAGATCAGCCTGCTTCGGGTTAAGGGTTACGAATACTCAGTACATGTTATTTAATATGGCAATATAGCATACAATATAACACCCTTTATTAAACGCTTCCAGATAAGGATCGGTACCAATTGCATCGGCTTAGTTCACAATTTTACAGACAGGTTGAAAATGCAGTAGGCTACTTTATAATGAAATACCTTACCAAAAGTCACATTATTTATATATTGCTGTTCGCTTTAAACTAAATTTGAAGTTATTTTATGAAAAGTATACAACTTCAAGCCATAAACAAGAGACCAACTGGCCTTGTCTCAAAGTGCTCTCATGTTCTTAAGAAACAACAACAATTTCTTTATATAATTCTGTATACCACCGTAGTGGCCATATTGAACCCCAATGTCACCATATGAACAAGGTAGAGGATTATAAGCTTATGATACATGCAAAATATTATTTAGCTTTTGAAGTATCAGGGAAGATGTTTAATAGGTTTTCCTAAATAAATCAATGTCATAGTGTGACCCCGAGACCGAGCCAAATTTGATTCCAGGGTCACCATTTAAATAACTTGGTAAAGGACAATAATCATCTTAAGCTACATGCAGCTTATTAGACCTCGAGCTCTTGTAGTTTTAGAGAAGACGTTCCTACATAACTCATATGCATAAGTGTGACCCCCGGGACTGGCGAAATTTAACCATAGGATCACTATTGTAACACAATTGATAGAGAACCATAAGCTTAAACTACATGCGCAGTATTCGACCTCTTGCTCTTGTTTTATAGAGAAGATTTTTTAAAGATGTTTCTATATGACTCTATTTGAATATATGACTCCTGGTGAGGAGACAGATATGACCCCAGGGTTAACATTTTAACAAACTTGCTATTGGACCATACGCTTTTGTTACTTGCATAATATGAGACCTATAGCTCTTACGGTCACCATTTTATAAATACTGTGTAGAGGACCCTAAATGTATAATACAACTAATAGACATGTAACTATTGTGGTTTCAGCAAAAACAATGTTTTAAAGAAACCTGATTTTTATTTAAAAGGGGAAGCTAACTCTAATAACAGGAATCAGCTACCATGTTGGCACTGCTATCATGGATGTTTTGTTTCTCTACAAGGTACTCAATAATATGGTACTAGTAAGAATTTGTCCCTTGAGATGGTAACACAAAATTGTAAGGCTCACGGCCTAATGTAGCAAACATCTGCAATAAATAATCCACGGAATAATTAACGGTGTTTATCCCTGTTCTGTGTTAACATTTTCAGTGCAAATCACTTTTTCGATCGCCAGATGATCTAAATAAATAGTAATTTTCATACTCCTTTTGTAATTCTGAAAATAAAATTGGACATGCAATTGGGGCTAGATAAGTTATGGATTTTATATTCGCATCGGGTAATTTCCCCGTTAGATATATTTTTTTATATCTGGCCACGATATTCCTTAAAATATATAGTAGTCTTTATTTTTGAATAAGGAATAGGAAATTGTTCCTATTTCGTTATTCGAATATGGAATAAGTAACTAGTTCCTTGTTCCTTATTCGAATAACAATAACGAATAAGGAACAAGGAACCAAAGTCCACCTCATCAACATACTACTTATGTGGTCAACGATTATTGTCAGAATGCGGAATTTGTGTCGTAATCTCAATAGCGATTTTATACCTTAATCTGCGAGTGGGGTTTTAATATAGAAAATGACGAATATTGTTTTTTCAATGCGACACATGTTGCACATACAGGCTTCATCTGTATTAATCTACTCGCCAGTTACACCCGTTAAATGTAAGCACACTCCTTTATTGTCGCGAAAAGTTGACAGGAAAAATGAGTCGCTATTCGAAGCAGTTCAAACATATATGCATTTATGTATACGAGCAACACTTAGGTTTACAGAGGTTTCTGTCTCTCTGACGTATTTCAACACTCCCTTACACACATACTAGTGTGATTTTATCTCAGCCGTCGTTGATATAATCAACTTTACTTAACATTACTTGTCTAACTTGTCTGGGTTTTTTGTTTGGGTTATGTGGTGGTGTGTGAGGGGTGGGGTGGGGGGGGGGGGGTGGAATTGTTGGGTTGAGGGGGGTTAAGATATGACTTGCGGATAACTGCTCTTTCTCACTTTCTGTATGATAGATCCCTCTGTATGTTTACTTCTTCAGCTTTTTTCTCTCCCAATGTATCCGGTCAGTGACGACTAATGTATTTTGTATTTATATAGTTTATATGTATATACAATAATGATTTCAAGGTACCGATACAAACCCTTGAAGGTTTTTTACTTTAGTCTTTAAAAATAGTAAAAATATTACATCCGAAAATTATTCCAAACCTTACAGATATCAGTATATGCAATGTCCGTTACATTGTGTTTTTTAAATCATTTCCTATTTTAGGCGCGTTAAAAAAATTAGAAAAAAAATTCATCTTATAAACTATTTAAGTTTTATGGTTTAAACCCCCAGCGGCCATTTTTGCCACTGACCTTTCCAATGAATGAATGGTGTTTTACGACAAGTCGACACATAAATAGGTCATATTGTGCGCAAAAACTGACGAAAGATGAAGAAATTAAGTAGTAATTAAAAATAAATGTAAACATATAAAGATAAATCTATTAAAAATAAAGGGATGATAAGGTAGTAATGTAAACTATAATGTAAATCAAGAAATGCCCGTCAACGGGTATATAAACAAGTAAATATATATAAGAACATATTATAATGATTTATATACCCTGATTTCTTTTAGGAAATCTAAAACAAGACTAAAATCTATAGTATCAAATAACTCTTTCATAGCATTAACATTGTAGTACCTTTGACGCATAGGATCAAAGTATACACATTCCAACAAGATGTGTTTGACCGTTAACGGTGCAAAGCAGGGTATACATTCTGCTGATTTTTCACCTTGTAATAAATATGAATGTGTATACCGTTCCAAGACGATAGCCTTGTTGACAAACCTTTTTGTGTTTGTGACGTCATAATATGCCTTTATTTCTTATTAACATTGCCATTCATGTTTGTCGTTTTGCGTGTTTTTTGTGGTTTATTGTGTCTGTGAAGGCTACATTTCCGGTTCAACTTTTATACTTATTTGTATTGCCACATTCCTATAGACATCATTGATTGTAGCATCTCATTCTAAACATTAGTTTTGCTTTTTAAAATATAAAATTCGGAAAAACCTTGGATACCTGCGATATTACGCCTACGTTACTGTAATTTATGTTAACTTGTTAAATGAAGGTGTTCGTTTAAAAAAAATCAAAACATTAAATATTTTCTGGTGTCTGCTTCCTCCTATAATGAAAACAGATCTTCCTGATCATCAGCGATGACAGTTTGTAATATAGTTATATAGTATTTATTTTTTACTACTGTTACTGTTGGTTAAGATCAAATGTAAAATGGAAGGGCTATAGAGCGTTCACAAGTAACAATATGGCATTTTTCAATGAATCAAGGACCATACTCTGGTGTAACTGATCCGATATAGCTGATTTCCGAACTTCCTTGATCTTTCATTGTTATCAAGAGTCTGGCTAAGTTTCGTAAAGATCAAACACAAAATGAATGTGCTCGAGTGTTCACAAGGCCGAATAAGGCATGTTTCAATAAAGCAAAGGTCATAACTAACTCAGTGTTACTAATCCGATTCAGCTGGTTTTCAAATATGCATGATCTTTCATTAATATCAACACTCTGGCAATGTTTAGGTTAATAACACGTGCTTAATGAAGGTGCTGGAGTGTTCAATACGCTGAAAATGACGTTTTCACTAAAACAACGGCCATAACTGCGGTGTTACGGGTCCCATCTGGCTGCTTTTCGAACTTGTCCGAGCTGGTAAAGATCAGATGAAACATGAAGGCCCTATCGTGTTACCTAAGCAAAGTATAGCATATTTAATCAAAATCAAGGGCCATAACTCCGGTGTTAATGGTCCGAACTGGTTGTGTTTCGAACTTCTCTGAGCTTTCACTGTTATCAACAATCTGGTCAAATTTGGTAAAGAAGGCCCTATTGTGTTAACGAGGACTAACATAGCGTATTTCAGAAAATCAAGGGTCGTAACTCCGGTGTTACTGGTTCGGTCTGGCTGGTTTTATAATTCATACATTTTATGTTCTCGCGTATTCGGAAAATTTGACTTCTTGTCTGTGAACAAAAGTTAGTATATTGTTTACCAAAATCGTTAAAATTTAGTATAGTTTAACCAGGATTTGAGTATCGATTTCGTACATAGTGTGACTTAAATGAATTTAATTAAATGTATGATCATATAAACTGTATGACGAATATACCTCTAAGCTAAAATTCATTAAATTCAACCGCAGACCGTCTCGGTCTTCCGTTGGCTTCACCCCGTTGGCAATCATTCACTGTAGAATGTCTAAACATCCATACAAATGTACACCTTGCAAGTTTGTATCTCACTTCCGTTTTTTAAAAATACTTGAAAGAAATATCTAACCAGTATTGATGTCTGCCAGTTTTATCGGCTCGGATATCCAGTTATCCCTCTGTTATCAAAGATATGGGTTGTACGGTGTGATAAGGGAAACAATTAACCAAATATAGCGTGTTCTGCTTTGATCTCAATCAGTTTGTTCTTTGTATACGTTTCTTCGGCACTTCAGAGTGACAATTTGGCTTGACTGGATTGTGGAATGGGGTTGGGCCAGCGTGCCAACAATTCACTGACACAACTATGTTAATGCCATATCAGCCTGATGCTGTAATAGATCATCATATAGGTCTCCCTGTGCTGAAAAAGCTGCTGGAAAAGCGGACGTTCAGCGGTAAAACTCGTAGTCATTGATATCAACTCGAAATGGGTTTGCGAAACAAATGCTAGATTATGTGGCTCTTTTTAAGTCTTTCTCGCTGTCTTTTATCTGGGACGGATGCAGTTCTTTGTGCCAAAAAATAACTTCTGATTCAATGTTTGCCATCTGGAGAATGGCCTCTACCAGCTGTGCTCTACAGTGAGGTGTAATGCACCAACGGTAGTACCGGTATTCTACATAATTTCTACTGAAGCCAATGATGCTACCCTGGGAATTTGCATGTCGAATGATACTTTGCTGAATAGTTATGTGAACGTACCCTATCTACAAACAATTTATATATTTGTTTGCCTACATTACAGCATTAATTTAACACTGTTTCACAAATTGTAATATTTCGAATAATAATAAGCTTATATGCAATTTACTGTATACACTATTCAACTCCAGAATATATGGTACTCTTAACTTTGCCAATGACCGTTCTAAGGCGATAGCCCTATTGTCAACCCTGTTATTTTTGTGATGTCATATACCTTGTATTTTATTCATCCACGTAGTTGTTTGTTTCTATGAGTGTTTTGGTTGGCTAGTCATTGAAAGCTATATTCCTCTTCGACTTTTATAAAGTGTATACATGCATATGTAAAAACAGATTGTATTTAGTATATGAATCAGTAGTCATATATTTACGTTTTATATATGCATGTTACATTGTGTGATAATGTATTTACATTGTATGAGTACATATATAATACTGATGAATTAACATTGTAAATATGCATATGTCAGTATAGATTTACATTGTAAATATGCATATGTCAGTATAGATTTACATTGTAAATATGCATATGTCAGTATAGATTTACATTGTAAATATGCATATGTCAGTATAGATTTACATTGTAAATATGCATATGTCAGTATAGATTTACATTGTAAATATGCATATGTCAGTATAGATTTACATTGTAAATATGCATATGTCAGTATAGATTTACATTGTATACATACATTTATAAAGAAGGATTAACATTGTATACATCTATAATGAAAGAGTAACAATATGTACATGCATGTATAAATTAATGATACATATATATATAGACTGTTTATGATGTTAAACATTTATCTACAAGGATAGATTAAAATTGTACACATACATATATATAATGAACCTTTACATGGTATACATGGTATACATAGTATACATACATCCACATTGTAAATGGCATAATTGCAACTCTAGTATGTGTACTAATTTGCTTAATTTTTATTCATACATGTATCTATAATGATAGAAATTTACATTATACATGATATAAAAAAAGTCTATACATACATCAAAAATGAATGAATCACATTGAATACATGCATCAATAAATATACGAGAGGTGTTCAACTTTTAATTGAACACTTCTGTTTAAGATGTTTTTTTTCTTCAGCAGAAGTGATTATAATAAAAAATGCGTGATTTAATGATGTGAAACTATTATTTAGAACGTATGCATTTAAAAATAATACCCAATTTCACGCGGTTCTTTTTAAATTACATTTTGAATAAGGTGTACACTATTTTCTAATTTAAAACCTATATGTTGCTGTTGCCGTGGAGTTTTACCTTAAACCAAATAATTGCACTAAATGCATATCATAATTGTTTGAACCTGTGTTTATAATTTAAATATATGATCGTATGTTTTATTTTAAGACAAAAATATAGATGCTGAATTAAAAGCTCGACTTTTTATCGCAATATTAAAACATTGACAGATAATAGGAGAGTTTGCTCGTATGCTATTTATAATTTTATAATTTAACCAAAATAACTATTTTGATTATATTTTGTGATATAAAAACATGAACAGTTATTGTTGATGTATATCATATATGTATATTTGTATATTATATACCTTATAAAGATATCTTTGGTAAACAAATATATTATTGTTATCATTATTTGCAAATGTGTGTATTTTGCCCCTAAAATTTAAGTTATATATTTTTCTATCTTTTCTTTTGAGAAACTTATGAAACTTGTTTTTTATAGCGGAGGAAGTCACAGAATGCTTGCAGTTAATGTTTTGAACTAGAAGCTTCCGTAAATTTAGTCATTTTTATAGTTGAATTTCATGTTAATTTTCGCTAAAATCTTGAAAATCGACAAATTAAAAAAAAATGCATATTACACTTTTCTACGTTCAGACATGGACATATCGGAATATTATAACCTTTAACGATATTTTAAAAGCATTTGTGTTAAAATTTGTATTGCAGTTATTTTTATTATTGACGATTTTTGCTTCAAAATGTCATTCTCTACCCCTTTTAAAAAATGCGGATGTATCAACATTAGGAAGCACATAATAGTGCATGTCGTAATGTTTCATATCGAAGGAATCATTAGACTTGACATTACAATCAACATATTCGGCGGGAATTTCAAGATAGTTGATTCAGTTACACAATAAAAGTGTTCAAATATAAGTTGAACACCTCTCGTAGTTCTATTGTGTATACATAATACACGCCTGTGCATGCACAGAAATCCTCGACAAACACGGATAGCGTAATTGATTTATTTACCTCTTCCATTGCAGATTTCACAGGAAGAGAAAACTATTTCTGATAGTTTATAGTCGCGTTACGATGGCGCCGTCAAAATTTCAGCTATGCGGTCTTAGCATGTTGTGTTGGGTTGTTATAGCCATGTTCGTATCAAACCATTACTTGAAGAACGAATCCATACCTACAGGACAAATCTTTGCAAATGGAAAAACACTTGAAATTGACCGAAGACCTCATCTTGTTTTCGGAATACTCTCAGCCCATGATAAAACACATTTAAGAGAAACACAAAGAAACACATGGATCTCTACAATGCTCAGTATGTACGACCAATTGCCTTTCCGAATTACTTACAAGTTCCTGATTGACGATCCAACAGATGATACAATTAATGAAAACAATGTTTACCGAGACATCTTATATCTTAATGTTTCTCACCATGGTCGGGCTGTTAAGTTTGGTAAAAAAATGTACGTTTGGTTAAAATATATAAATGATAACTACCCAGATGCTCTTCTCGGAGCCAAACTTGATGACGATGCTTTCCTATGCGTTCCACAAATCTTCGACAGACTTAACAGACTGAAATCCCTAAAATTGTATTATGGCTTTAGACATGGTGGAGGGAAAATTAGGCCACATAATGGTATTGATGAAATGTTTTTGGTCTTAGGAAGTGCATTAATTAAACGAATAGCAAATAGGACATATTGCGGTGAAGTAAAATGCCACAAAAAGGATGAATTGATTGATCTGGATTTTGGAGATAGGTCTCTTGCAGCTTGGTTGTCAATCTACAATGATGTAGATTTGCAGAAAGATAACGAAATCATAACTTTTATACCTAGAACCGTCAAACCTGTCTCCGCAAAGGATATCAAGTCAGATTTCTGCGAAAAAATGATTATTTATCACAAATCTACTAGTGAGATTATGAATCACCTCCACGAGAACAACAACATAAATGCAGGAGGTGATGCTGTTCCCTCAACTGCTGGTGCCGTAACAGGGTCAATATTTTCTGGTAAAACGATCCGAAATACTCCTTTATTATCTCCATTACCAAGTCAATTGGCTTTGGCTATTTTAGATAACTCTTCAGACTGTGACAACTGGGCAGTAGTAACTACAATATTTTCTCCTTCACCGGCCATAAAGCACATTTCAAGTCTGTCAAATTGGTGTCTTGTAATTGTTGCTGATACACCGACGCAACCAAAAGAGAAATACCTTAAGCACATTATTACGGAAACTAAGAAGGAAAGTATGATAAAGTACCTTTCCGTAGAAGATCAACAATTGATGTATCCTATGTTATCTAAAGTTATACCATACAAGCACTTTGGGAGAAAGAATTTAGGATATATTTATGCAATGCATCACAAGGCAAAAAATATATGGGATTTTGATGACGATAACATTGGAATTGTGAATATGGATGATTTTCAAGGAGGAACATTGCGGCATCGTTACGTTTGCTTAAAAGGTTTTGAAAATACGCTAATGAATCCGTATCCATATTTTGTAAATTCAGAGACACGTATATGGCCTAGAGGTTTTCCGTTGCAATCTATTAAAGACAACACAACCACTCCTAAAGTGTGTATTTCAGAAAAAGAAATGAAAGTCGGTGTGATTCAATCACTAGCAAATAGGCAGCCAGATGTAGATGCTATCTATCGACTCGTCAGCAACATTCCTTTCAATTTTAATTCCACCAAACAGACACATCCGGTATTGGTTTTACCAAAACATACATATGCGCCTTTTAATGCACAGGCAACGTTATGGATGCCACCAGCATTTGCTTACATGGCTTTGCCTATAAGTGTCAACGGACGAGTGAGCGATATTTGGAGGAGTTACATAGCACAATATTTCTTTCACAAACTTGACATTGGATTAGCATTTTCGTCACCATACGTAGTACAAGACAGAAATGAACACTCTGATACTGCCGATTTTAATGCCGAATCAGATCTTTACCTTAAAAGCTATCAATTAATTGAGTTTCTTTCAAGTAGTGAGCATACCGACATAGAAAAGCTCTATGAAAGCCTTTATATGAGGAACTATATTGATAAAAGTGACCTTGACTTCATCAAAATATGGAAAAAAACAGTAATGCACATCTCAAAAGATGGATAATGTATATGAATTATTAACGGATTATAAAAGAAATACATTTTCAAAGTGTCTTTTACAAGGTAAAATTGAAAATAAGAGGGCCTAGTTGGCCCCGAATCGATCATCGGAGAATCTTGGCAATGATGAAAAGATTGTCCTCTCAGAAATGCTGATTGAAGATGTTTTAAGTCTTTATATTTAAGTCTATGTAAAAACATGCAAAATCTTTACATACAAACTTTGGACCCAGGGGTTGCAGCCATAGTTCAATAACAAAATATTTCTTTAACGTATCTCTTATTTTCTTTTACTTTAATAGGTATAATTTTCGGCTTATCTTTAAGAGAGTCTACAAATGTTCGTGAATCCCTATGTGTATTTCTTTTTTGGTCAAAATGTTGGAAAAATAACTAAAACTGCTGATTTCTGGAATAATTTAATAAAAATATATTTTAAATGCTTATTCATTATGTTATTTACACATTTAAGTGTATTGATATATGTCAATAAAATAATAAATAAATGAAGGGAAAAATATTGTTCTTTTGGCAAAAACTGGAAAAAAAATAAATACTAAAACTGCTGATTTACGGAATATTTCCATAAAAATATTGTTTTAGCTTATCGCTTATTTTCGTTTACCATATTGGTTATAATGATATAATTTATCTTTTTTTGTATTTTGATTTATGAACAACTGCCTGTGAGTTGTTCAAGCATTGATTTGAATCAAAGACCTGTGCGTTAGATTTTATAAATGTTATTTATAGTCGACCGGTTTTGCAAGTATTGCACGAGATTTGCTTGCAATTTATATATATAATTACACAGGGCTTGTTTTCATTCGAGCTTAGCCTTTCACAGAGAGCGGTCGTTTGTGCCTTTACAGGCCCCACCCACCCACCCCATACACTTTAGTAATATAAACTTGAAATATGCAATAGGTTACTGTTTAAGTAATTTAATAATATCGAAAAATAGTGTTCCTCATAATTTAGCATAATAAAATCTTCCAGTGAATTAAAACAGATTGTAAAAAATTGCATTTCTATGCAAGACACCACTACAATAATCGAATAGTCGTAAAACGAAGATTACAGGTAACTGATTGATATAGTAATTGTGGGAGTTCAGTCAGTACGGACTTAATTAACAAGAATTACTTTTCATGAAAGTATCGGTTCTTGACCTGGTATAGATTTGAGGCAGATTCTGCCATATGATATATATTTGTATTACTGGTATAAGTAACACGTGTTGTATTGTAGTGGCGCATAGTTGCCCTTTTTATTTTTCTCAGGTCCGAGATCTTAGACCGAGTACAATGTTGGCACTTACATGCTTATCTGACATAATCGCATGTGGAACACTATACAACTGCCTAATCTCGTTTTTCTCATTTTCTCTTTTTCTATTTTAGGCAAAAATAATATCATAACACCGCATATCATTCGTTTTTATTTTTGAGATCAGTTGCAGACCTCTTCTATGGAGACTGACAAAGTATATACAGTTACACTTTTCAGCAAACAACTGCGTGAACAAGCATAACATACACTTCTCAAAACTGCTAACTACACCGCTCACGTTTTGGGTTATATATATCGATTTGTTGAATGTTTTTCAATAAAATAAAAAGGAAATACCAATTCAATCATTTTTACATCATTTCATTTTATTTTTTTCATGGGCAATGCTAGAACTAAACCACAATAAGCAATTACAAACGATCCATGTAAACACTAAAGTCACACTTTTCCCATATCTACACTTCTCAAAACTGCTAACTACACCGCTACGTTTTGGGTTATATATATCGATGGGTTGAATGTTTTTCAATAAAATAAAAAGGAAATACCAATTCAATCATTTTTACATCATTTCATTTTATTTTTTTCATGGGCAATGCTAGAACTAAACCACAATAAGCAATTACAAACGACCCATGTAAACACTAAAGTCACACTTTTCATTTCTTGTTCATAAAAGTGTGACTTTAGTGTTTACATGGGTCGTTTGTAATTGCTTATTGTGGTTTAGTTCTAGCATTGCCCATGAAAAAAATAAAATGAAATGATGTAAAAATGATTGAATTGGTATTTCCTTTTTATTTTATTGAAAAACATTCAACCCATCGATATATATAACCCAAAACGTGAGCGGTGTAGTTAGAAGTTTTGAGAAGTGTACATGTAGATATGGGAAAAGTGTGACTTTACCCATGTAAACACTAAAGTCACACTTTTCCCATATCTACATGTAGATATGGGAAAAGTGTGACTTTAGTGTTTTTAGTGTTTACATGGGTCGTTTGTAATTGCTTATTGTGGTTTAGTTCTAGCATTGCCCATGAAAAAAATAAAATGAAATGATGTTAAAATGATTGAATTGGTATTTCCTTTTTATTTTATTGAAAAACATTCAACCCATCGATATATATAACCCAAAACGTGAGCGGTGTAGTTAGCAGTTTTGAGAAGTGTAGGACACAGACGGATTATTTTTAATAACAAGCAGGGTTAATATTGGACATATGTTTATCTGTTAATTGTATTTTGTTACCATAGGTCGTATGATCGGAGAGATGCCAAACAGATCAATAATTTCTATATTTGGTATGTTTATAACAAGAAAATGAAGGAAATATGTTTAGTATTTTTCAGACATCCTTACTATGTGCAGCTTATCATTAGTACACGAACTTTGGAAACGATCTGTGAAGTTACATGCATCAGTACATAGACGTCCTCGGAACGTATACGAGTTGGATTGTATATGCATTGTGATTGCAACTTACAAGAGACGGAAGGATTGACATTTTCTGTGACTTGTGTTTGCTTTCCTTCTGTAATAAAGAGATCTAAGGCCGCTCTCTAAGGCTGTAGGCTAACTCCCAACTATGTGTTGTGTTATTCTTTTGTGAACGTGATTTGTCGTTGACCATCGTGTGTTGTATGGTAATTTAAGGGATGAATAGTTGGTATTCAATATTTCACGTGGTGGTCAATGGGATTGACGTTTGCATGTATGCAAAATACATAAGAAGATAAATGTTTTATGTTTGTCGGAGTCGTAGACGACAAAGAACATAATATTTTATACATTTCGTCTTGTTTTTAAAAAGGTCCCCAAGGGTTCGTGAATACGTAAATGTTTTTTAGGGTAAAAAAATATCTAAAAATTTGATTTCTGTAATAAACACATATTTTAAATGCTTATTCATTATTTTATTTATTATTATGAAATGTCAGAATATCCTTAATTTCCTATTTCACACTCGGTAATTCAATAAAATGACTGTGTTTTTGTTTAAATACTTTTATAAAAAGGGAACGTTAGATATAAGCCATATTGGGTGCGGTCTTGCGAGTAACATAACAGGTGTGACCTGTACATGTATGGATATGTGTATATTGAAACCTGCTGTGTCTATGTCCTTTACAAATATGTAGGTGTGGTCTTGCGTGTAACATGACAGGTATAGCCTGAATCTGTGTGGGAATGGGCAATTTGAAGCCCACTACTCTAGGTTCTGTACAATGGGTGAGTGTGTACTTACTTGAAACATTACAGTTAGGACTTGTTTCTGTATGAGTGTGAGCTACTTGAAGCCTTCTGACTTTATATGTTTGTCTGTACAATATGCGGGTATGGTCTTACGTGTAACATTACAGGTATGGCCTGTATGTGTATGAGTGTGAGCCACTTGAAGCCTTCTGACTCTATATGTTCGTCTATACGATATGTGGGTGTATATTTACGTGTAATATATGGCCTTTATCATTTTGTGTGTTAGCAGATTAAAGCCTTCTGACACTATGTGAGTGTATACTTAAGAGTCACATTACAGGTATGAATTATAACTTAATGAATATTGGTGGATTTAATCTCACTGTATCAATGTTCTGTACAATATGTGGTGTAACATGATAGGTATGGCCTATATTTGTATGAGTATAGGCTACTTGAAGCATTCTGGCTCTATGGTCCATACAATACTTGGGTGTAGGCTTACATGTAACCTGATAGAACTGGCACGTATGGTCTGTATATAAGTGTGGGTAACTGGCCGTTTCCAAAGGTCCAATATCATACTCTTTTTTGAAGCCCACTGTCTCAGTGTTGTGTCCAATATGGGGTTGTGATCTTACATGTAACATGCCAGGAAAGGTATGAATATGTATGAGTGCGGGCAACTTGAAGCCTTCTGTATCTTCAAGTATGTTCTTTACAATACGTGGGTATATGACATGTATCTGTATGAGTGTGGCTAGAGTGAAGCCCGCTGCCTCTACGTTTTGTACAATACGTGTGTGTGCGCAACTTGAATTCCTCTGTATCTTTGTTCTATGTGTTAACATGACATGTATGGCGTGTATCTGTTTGGGTGTGGGCATCTTGAAGCCCACTGCCTCCTTGTTTCGTACACTATGTGGGTATATGCATATGTGTTAACTGATAGGTATGACCTATATCTGTTTGAGTTAGTGCAACTTGAAGCCCACTATCACTATGTTCCTTTGAACACTATGTGGGTATATACTGTCTTGTAAAAAGACAGGTATGGCCAGTATTTGAAGGAGTGTGGGTAACTTGAAGCACACTGCCTCTACGTTCTGTACTATATGTAGGTATGGGCAACTTGAAGCTAGGCATTCTTACATGTTAACATGACATGTATGGCTGTTTGTTTGACTTGAAGACATAGCTTCTGTGTTCTGTACAATACATGCTGTATATCCGTACATGTAACATGAAAGGTAATGGCCTGTATGGTGTGGGTAATTTGAGCCACCTTCCTCTATGTTCTGAACACAATTACGTGTTACATAAGTATGTCCTGTATGAGACTGTATGGGTGTGGGTAACTTGAAGCCAGCTGTCATATGTTCTGTAAATATGTGGGTGAATATTTACATCTAAGGTGTAATGCAATAATGCAGTCTGGAAGAATGACTTTTAATATGCTTAACAGGGGTTCCGTTAATGGCCGTACGGCCGTATATTACGTCCGGAAATTTGAGTTGTACGCCGAAAATTGAGATCAAAGACGTACACTGAACTTCCAAAAACATCAATGTACGCCGACTTTCTATACCGCGGGCGTACAGCTGTCAGTGTCAAATTGCTTAAATCACCGATATAGCTCCGCCGATATAGCTCCGCCCATCGGGTCCAATTACATCCAAACGCTGCACAGCCAAGTTGTAAAGCGATTAAATTAACACCCACTGTGTTACTGTGACAGCGTTCGACAGGTGAAACCGGTTGGATCCAGTTTTATTATGGGGTTAGCCACGTGTGTAAATTGAATTGTGTATTGTGTCAAGTATTATGTAAACAAACATCGCTTCTGGGTTCAAAGAAGTGTGGCAATTAATTAATGGGATTAAAGTGGATTACGTTTAATTGATGACTGATTGAATAATTATGATTGGCAGCATTGCTAAATAGGAGTCTAAAATAAAACAAAAAAAAAACATATCCATGAATGCCATATTCTGCCTTGTGAACACTCTAGCATCTTCATTTATTATTTGATCTTTATCAAACTTGCATATATTGTTACTATCAATGAAACTTCGGACAAGTTCGAAAACCAGCCAGAGTTATGCCCTCGAGTTTCTTAAATATGCCATATGCTATATTGGGAACCTGGGGTCGTGGGTTCAAATTCCACTGGGGGCTAACTTTTATATATATATTTTTTTGTTGTTGTTGTTGTTGTTGTTTATTCCTCTATTGGCCAAAGGCCATTCGAGTTTATGGGATGCTGTGTTGTCCATCGTACTTCCGTCCGTCGGTCTGTCTGTCGTTAACGTTTGCCTTCTGTGCATTCTAGCCCTTCCATTTTTCATTCGATCTTTACCATACTTAAATAGTAGTTATATATCCGTAAGATCGCGGAAGTGTTTTTGAGCCAGATTCGATCACTAAATCTGAGTTACCTGCACTTGGATTTGCAAACATGCATAAGTGTGCCTTGTGGGCGCTCTAGCCCCTCCATTTGTAATCTGATATTAACCAAACTTACACAGTAGTTATACATCCATAAGATATCAGCCCTTTAACTGTTGTAATACACAAACTTTGTCCGGACTAGTTCTCCTGAACCCTTGTCTGGATTGTAATGAAACTTTTTAAGGATGATCAGTACCAAACCTAGTTGTGTATATCGTCGCCGTGTTCTGGTTGAATGATATTTGGCACAGTTATGGCCCTTTTTCAACGAAACTTGGCAGGGGTGATCAGTACCAAGCCTAGATGCCCGTATCATCTCTATGTTCCGGTTAAATGATTTTTGACATAGTTATGGCCCCTAATACACAAACTTTAACCGGACTAGTTTTCATGAACCCCCGGTTGGATTTCAATGAAACTTAGCGGCAAAGATCAGTGAAAAGCCTAGTTGCGCATATCATTGTCGTGTTCTGGTTGATTGATTTTTTTGGAGTTGTGGCTCTTCAAAGCTTTTAATACACAAACTTTGTCCGGATTAGTTCTCCCCAGCCACCGGTCGGCTTTCAACGAAACTTGGTTGCGTATATCATTGTCGTGCTCCAGTTGAATCATGTTTGGCAGAGCTATGGCCCTTTAAAGGTTTTAATACACAAACGTTGTCCCAACTAGTTCTCCTGATCCCCTGGCCGGATTTCAACTAAACCTTTAGGGATGATCATTAACAAGTCTAGTTGCGCATATCATCGTCGTGTTCCAGTTGAATGATTTTCGACAGATGTATTACCCTTTCCCAGTGTTTTGTGTGGGTTAGGGTGTGGGGGGGTGGAGGGGAGGTGTTCGCGAGGTGGGGAGTGGGCATGAGTTTTACGGAAAATAACCTCTAGTTCTAATTTGGTATGGTTGTTTTGAGGACTCGAGACACAACTTAATATCTCTTTTTTATCTCTTGTTTGTGTTTGTTGCTTGTAAGGGATCCCCTTTTCAGTATTTATTGACATTCAAACTAGCGTTTGTTTAATGCTGTGTGACGGCCGTAAAAAGTCGCCCCGACTGCAGATCAGTAGTTGTATTACTTACTGGTCCTTTTGGATCATCAAGTCAAGTCTTTCCGGCTTTAAAGTAGAATATCGCTTAAGCCGGTGATAGGAGGTGTGAGGGATGTTGCAAAATTACTTTACCTCTCATGAACAGACTCAATAAAACCGAGTCTGCTACTTTTATCTTGTATGTGTTTGTTGCTTCCAGTGGATCCCCATTTCAGTATTAATTGACATTCCCTCTTTCGTCTGATTAGTGCTGTGTGGCGACCGTAAAAATCGCTCCGAATATGAAGAAACTCGCCAATACGAGCTTTAAGTGGCGTCCTTCACGTGAAGTGACGTCATTCACACTCGCTTATCAATTAACCTATGAATGAAATTAACGCTACTATAAATAAACGCAAATCATGTCAACATGTGTTTAATAAAATAAAACTATACTGCAGTGGACATTTATTAATAAAATTGTCATTAAGTGTTTTCATATTGTCTGTGTTATTGTTCCTCGGACCGTGGCCTTCGGCCTTGGGCCAATATGACAGTCATTGGACCAATAACTGCGCCAATATGAAATCACCTAATTATTAGATCATAGTATAATATATGCTCGTAACACCTCGTTGGACATTCTATAACTATTATTCAGGTATAAGGTAATAGGTGAGTTTTAAGTCTTGAGACACATTTATTGGGAGTAGACCCTGTAACCATATATCAGTCTGTAACCATATATCAGCCTGTAACCATATATCAGCCTGTAACCATATATCAGCCTAGCCTGTGACCATATATCAGCCTGTAACTATATATCAGCCTAGCATGTAACCATATATCAATATGTAACCATATATCAGCCTGTAACCATATATCAGCCTGTAACCATATATCAGGACCATACCTAAATTAGTTTGTGCTTTATTAATATCTGAACATGTGACATTCATGACATTATTATGATTAAAATATGTTCATAGTCATGTAAATGTTTACTTTGTTAAATAAAGATATAAAGACCATATATATGTGGGAACTGTTAATAAAGAGTTTAATACAGTGAATTCCTTGTTTGTGATTTCTGATCTTGTGCAATGACGACGACATTCTTACCCATGGTGTTCAAAAAGAGTATAAAAGGAGAAATTTAACATTTCTCAGATCATCATTTTAAGTTTATAAACAGCGTTCACTTTTGGTATTTTGGTAAAAACTCATCAGCAATTTAAGCCACATCATTCTACAAGTACCATTAGGGATCATTAGGGCAGTTGGCACTAAAGTACACGGTAGTAGCCACAAAAGCCCATGGGCACTAGTAAGGTAGTAGCCACGAAAGTTCATTGGCACTAGGAAGTTAGTTGCCACGAAAGTGCATTGGCACTAGTAAGGTAGTAGCCACCAACGTACATGAGCACTAGAAAGGTAGTAGCCACAAAAGTACATGGGCACTAGTAAGGTAATAGCCACCAAGGTACATTGACACTAGTAAGGCAGTTGCCACCAACGTATATAGGCACTAGTAAGGTAGTAGCCTTCAAAATACATTGACACTAGTAAGGTATTAGCTGCTAAAGTATATGGGCACTAGGAAGGTAATAGCCACGAAAGTCCATGGGCACTAGTAAGGTAATAGCCACCAAGGTACATTGACACTAGTAAGGCAGTTGCCACCAACGTATATAGGCACTAGTAAGGTAGTAGCCTTCAAAATACATTGACACTAGTAAGGTATTAGCTGCTAAAGTATATGGGCACTAGGAAGGTAATAGCCACGAAAGTCCATGGGCACTAGTAAGGTAGTAGCCATCAATATACATGGGCATTAGTAAGGTAGTAGCCACCAAAGTGCATGAGCACTAGGAAGGCAGTAGCACCAAAGAACATGGGCACTAGTACGGTAGTAGCCACCAAAGTATATGGCACTAGTAAGGTAGTAGATACCAAAGTATATGGCCACTAGGAAGGTAATAGACACGAAAGTCCATGGGCACTAGTAAGGTTGTAGCCACCAAAGTATATGGGCACAAGTAAGGGGCTGTTTCCCTCCCCCACCCCCCACCTTTTGGTACGCAGTATTCAGGGCAAATTTAGAGAGTATTCAGTACCCACGACCCGGGTTAAAATAATATTCAGTACTCGGGTTATCCATATTAAATAGTATTCAGTACTCGAGTCTAAAATGAAGGAGTATTCAGTACTCAGCTCTAAATCAGAGAGTATTCAGTACTCGGGGGAGGGGGCGAAACACCCACAGTAAGGTAGTAGCTACCAAAGTATATCGGCACTAGGAAGATAATAGCCACGAAGGTCCATGGGCACTAGTAAGGTAGTAGCCACCAAAGCGCATTGTCACTAGTAAGGTAGTAGCCACCAAAGTATATGGGCACTAGGAAGATAATAGCCACGAAGGTCCATGGGCACTAGTAAGGTAGTAGCCACCAAAGCGCATTGTCACTAGTAAGGTAGTAGCCGCCAAAGTAAATTGGCACTAGCAACGCAGTAGCCACCAAATTACATGGGCACTAGTAAGGCAGTATCAACCAAAGTACAAAGGTACTAGGAATGTAGTAGCCACAAAGTACATTGGCCCTAGTAAGGCAGTAGCCACGACAGTACATTGGCACGAGTAAGGCAGTAGCCACGACAGTACATTGGCACGAGTAAGGCAGTGGCCTAAAACCATTATGTTATTAGGTCTATGGGCAAGCGAGAATGAGTAAAGTATACTATTAACAGCTATCTATGTACTGGCTGAAAAAAATGATTTGAGCAAAACATGGCGGATTTAACACGTCAAAACCAAAAAGGTTGGTGGACATAAATCCGTTAGTTGATTTATATATCCTGTTCAAAACTGTTTTCGATGCCGAATGTTTTTATGAATAAATCTGAATTGAATGCATACAGTAGAAAACGTCTACATGCCCAAATCAACGGGAAATCTGGGTTGATTCTATGGTACTTGACGAACTCCTCGCGAAATCAATGAACACTTCATGTTCAAACATTTTAAGAATAATTCGAGTCTTCTATTCCAGAAGTTAATTCATTAAAATGTCTTCTGAAGTAGATATCAAAGAATGTACTCATTGTTTTGGATTACCTGAATTTTGCATATTTTCTGCAAATTTGTAAATAGGTCACTGTACGACACTTATTTGTTTCACAACATTTGAGCGGAAATGCTGTACATATGTAAGAGGAGATAAATACACGTGTTAAGAGCAATATTTTGACAACTCTGTACGGGTGCTTCTGCTATAAGACAGAATACGCTTTACAAAAAATACGTTTTACAAACAATTGTCTGAGAATATGTTTTACAACCAAGATGTAAACCAAAAATTCGATTACATTTTTTTTTATTTCTGCTAATAATGTATGCTTCTGTGGAAAGGGCAAATGCATTGCAATGAACTCCGTAAATGCAAGTTCCCGGTGAGTATTTCTATTTCTGTTGAGGTAAAACAAAATGTAGCATCAGCATCATCAACAACTGCTAAATTTTCTGTTGAAGTTTGTATATGCTTTAACGTCATTTTAAACTATCGTTCAAACGCGCGTGCGTGCGTGCATGCATGTGTGTGTGTATTTCCACCACAAGCCACCAGAGAATCCCGGCACAGCTAGGTACATTAGAGTGTAGAAATGTCTGTAGTGTTGAATCTGCGTCCTTTCTCTTGTAGATATGCTGCGTTGTGTTGCAACCGCTTTATGTATCTCTATGTAGGTGAGGCGCTGAGTGTTGCCGGCTTGTGTTGTGGAGCCGAGAGTCCTGTTGTTGGGGATCACACCCGCCTCTTCAACCTGCGTCCCCGGCGAGCCTTAAGGTTAAAGTTTGCGTAAGCACACAGGTTGCTGACTCACTTGCTCCGTGTACAGCGCCAGTCTTCCCCCACTTTCCCCTGTCACCCATACAGGCTGTCGACGCTCATCTAACTGCATCTCGTCCATGGCTGTTCCAGGCGCTGTTCCACGGCGGGCGGGGCAAGAGAGACGGCAAATCCAGAAGTGCTGTGGTGCCTTCTCCCCGACGTGCACGGGTCTGTGTCCACAGAGAAGAGTTCAATCATATGCATGCCGGTGATGTCTGTTTGTGTGGTTCGGTGTGGGGAGGGGTTCGGAGGGGAAAGTGGGATTCTCGTAACAGGATAACATTAACGAATACAAGATAACAGTAGTTTATTAGTATTTCACAATAACAGACAAAAAATAGTTCGCATTACAGAAATAACCCTTGGTCTATAACGTGTTCTCATGATAGATTCCGAAACACGGGACCTCTGTTTACGTACCCATACGACGTGTCTAAGGGGGGAAATCTTACCCAAACACACAACCAACTCAGTGGCGCCGGAAAGGTTTGAACCAGCTTCATTCGGATTTTAAAGTCAACATACTATCCACTGGGCAACGCTGACGCTTGTATTCTATATGATCTGCATATCTACTCTCTGTATATCTTCATTGTGAGGCAAGCTTATTATTTATTTCTTGATATCTTTCTCTTATAAACCGCTGCGGTGGTTTATTAGTTGAACGTTTGCCTTGCATGCGGGAGGTTGTGGGTTTACGAATGACTTCTAATAGCTACCTTGCTGGACGTTCAGCATATAAAGGGCAGTACTTGGACTGGTCGGCCGATGTAAGTAAAATGTGACTGCGTGGTGTTCCATGGCATGTGTCTACGGCTTGGTATTCCAGCGTGGCAGCACTATAAAGTTGAGCATTGGGTAGACACTGTCGTGCTATGTAGTGTTGAAAGCGACCTTTAACCCCAATCATATATAGGCACATACCTTCTCTCATGACAACCTTTCAGTGTTCGTTGAATAAGTAGCGAGTAAAAAAAACTGGAAAAGGGGTGTTGCAATGGATAGAGGATAATATATGCATGTAAATATATCGAGACATTGTTAAACGTGTATACTATGGATATAAAATTCGAACAGGATAAGTAGCATTCAAGGACGACAGTCAACCACAAACATACACAGAAACAACGAACAACTTTAAAGATGAACAAAATGCCAAGTTAGACATCACAAACACAAAAGGGTTAATAATAGGGCTACCGCCTTGGAACGATCAGTGGCAAAAAAGGCCGCTGGGGGTTTAAACCAGGTTCTATTGTGCACAAAACCTCTCACACCCTACTGGTATCCCAATAAAACGGGACAGTGTAAATAAAGAAATCCCCGCAATGAACTATTCTCTAACCAACATGGCAGCATTAATAGGCAATATAAGTAAATCATAAATATATAAATACCAAAAAAAAGTAGCCTAGAAAGCCACAAAGAAGGTACACAATGACTTGCCAGAGCAACAAGAGAACAAACCATTGAGGGCCCGACAAGACAAGATTGTAGACAAACATCAAACGTAACCGTCCTTTTGGGCTTTAGGTAGTAGTCACCATAAGATCCACCGCCTGTCTGTAACAAAATGAGTGCATATTTACTTAAGAGTTTTTAACTGTGTTTGTCGGGGCCTCATTTCCTCTGATTTTTCATAGGAATTTTGGTAGATTTTTGCCAAGCGCATCACTTTTAATCGATGCCTATATCTAATAAATGATATTTAACTAGATTCATTCTATGATAAAGAATAAGTTGTTTTGGCGTTTATTTCATCAAAATCCATCAACTATTAAAAAAGTTATGATTTTACAAGCTGTGTATTATGAGTAAATTTGCCAGTATTTACCAGTGCGTGCCTAACGAATGTATACAAATTACGACACACACTGAACAAAATGTCTAAGTATCAACTTTTGTACTTTAACTAATTTTCTTATTTTAAATATATTTTAGAATATATATATGATAACTATTTTGTTTTGACCCATAGTTTGTAAAACATTTATTTTTTGTTTAAATTGTTACATCTTTTGAGAGTTAGCCTCCTTTTATATGAAAACATAAAATGTACTGATAAAACACATAACATGAATCAAAGATCGCTTAAAGATATAAAATTCTTAAAATTGGTATGAAATAATAGAAAAATAAATAAAAATTTGACCCATTTATCGCAGATTTTCCGTCTATAAAAAAAATGAAATATGGATAATCTTAAATTACCTCCCTTTAAATTGAATATTGTTTGAAATTTAAGTAACTGTAATTCAGCGTTAACATTAAATATTTCGAAATTTTCTTTTGCAAACGCATTTGTAGTGGTAATGGTAGTAAAACATGATGTCAAAATAATTTTAACTGGCATATTTTAGAATTAGGAACATCGAAAGCTTCACTAATTCGAAGTACTTAATAAAATCCTAAATACCCAGTTGTATAAGTGTTAAAATATGATCATGCAATCAGAGCAGACAATTTACACTCGTTATTTTGCAGTTTAATAGTATCTCTAATCAAGCTCAAAGTACACAAAACAATGAGAATATTATTGACATATTCTTAGGTTGGTACTTAGCAATTTGGTTTAGTGTACGTGCAGTCCGAGCAGTCCGAATAACATGACATTTGCATCGATGGCGTGTTCCACCAGGTATCCGTGTAAGGACTGTATATATGGGTGTCGAAGTCGTAAGAACTTGTCACAGGATCGCAAGCCATTATCCAGGGTAGTTAGTGACCAATACCATAACTGCAAGGGGTTGTCAAATCTATTTCATTTGTTGTAAATTATTGTCATATTTAAATTGTTGTTCTGAAGTAAATATCTGCGGGTAAAAGCCATAGATAGTGAGCAAGATATTGTCTTTAATTCTTGTACGTTTTCAAACGTCGGAATATCTGATAAGATTATTGGGGCATATATTTACATTATTGATAATGCCAGTTGTTCTGTAGATAGTAAATGGAATACGCGATTCAGATTGTATGTACTTTTCTACGGAGGCTACGTTATTGCATAAACGGTTATTGTTTATTATGCAGTATAAATCTCTCTGAGGTTAGTTTTCACATTGTCATTATTATTCAATCACTCTGAGGTCGCTGTACCATTATAGCCTATAAGGTGTTAATGGGATGTAAAACCACTTATTCGTTCAGTCTATGTTGAATTATTATGTTATATGTTTTGCGTTACATATTTCATTGTCGATAAATTACATCTGTAATTGTGTTAAACGTTTTGTTAAAGTTTAGCATAATGTCTATTCGAAGAAGGTTTAGAATTCGGGTTTATTCATTCTGAATAAAGATTGCTTTGCAATCAGTTATTAGGTATGGTGATACCTTAGTGCTATTATATAATACATGTTGTGATAACATTGTAAGACTGGGTATATATTGTTTAGCCGTTTACGTTAGGAGCGTAGATAGAGCATGTAGAGCGTATTGTCGGGAACGCGTCATAGGACACGGGAACGACAGCATTCGCTATTTGGGCGACAGACCAGACGGTAGCCACGGAGACGTTAGGCAAGAGGGTCTGGTTTCGCAGATAGCTACACAGATAACGTCACCGGATGTGTAATACAGGGACTTGGGCCATCGCCGGAAAGGATCGTGCGAGTAGGCGTCGCGTGTGAATTACGTCACCGGAAGTATGTGTGGTACCGGGACGAATAGCAACCGCTAATGAGGGGTTTGCAGTATAACGCGGAAGATAAGTATTAGTGCCGGGAACTGTACCGGAAGGACTCAGCTATATATAGCATTGAGAGATAAAAATAGAGTGTGATATAGCATACATATATCATAGATATTCAGTCTGATTAAAACCGAACAGTTTAATCTAACGTGTAGTGAACTTCATTTTAAAACATGATTTAAACCTTGATATTTCTACTTTGTCATTTGTATTCATTTGTATATATATTCATCTTGTTGTAAATAAATTTGTAAATTATACTGGGTGAGTTGTCTCCACTTGATCCATCATGGTTCACCCCGGTCATCGCACAATTAAATAGGAAACTGTAAATGGTCAACCACTATGATATAACATGATGTCGATAGTTTTCTTAAATTTGCTAAGATCTGAATACATTTGAATAAATGTATTTATGCTAGATTGAAAAACAATGGTTCATTATAACCTTGGAGTAAAATAACGAGACTACATGGTTACATTATTTAAAGGGTTAATTAAGAGTTACTTTCTTTACAAGCGACAGTCACAGGCCCATTTTTGAAACGGTGAATTTGATAATACGAAAAGCGCATCTCAGTTGCGATCATGACTAAGCTTCTGATCTACGTTCTATAAATATATATAGAAACTTGGGTTCTCCCTCAATATTGATTACAAAATACAAATAATCTTTATTCACTCAATTCATGCATACAAGACAATATGAGGTTACACTAAGGATTTGAAAAGACATGGGGCTTGACACAAACAACATACAATGGAATAAGAAATGTAAAGTGATCTATGAGGGAGAGAAAACCTTAGGTAAATAAGGTTTACTAAATTTCTCTATTTGTGATAACATTGTAAGACTGGGTATATATGTTTTAGCCGTATGCCTTAGGAGCGTAGATAGAGCATGTAGAGCGTATTGTCGGGAACGCGTCATAGGACACGGGAACAAAGATATCGGCCCTGCCGGAACAAATTGAGACAGTTCAAGCAAATTTTAATAAAATGGTTGATGACCTCAAACGGAAGGAACTGAATGAAGCAGACATAATGAAAAAACAGAAATCAACAGAGCTTAATGAAACACACACGAAATGTATCGATATCAAACACAGTGAGAAATTGAAAATGGAAGTAGAGTTGATGAAACTATCCATCCAGCCGATACAACCTCCTGGTATTGGCTGATGCTTGAGAAAGTTTTTTCGCCACCATCATAGCGACATCCCCAATGAATGCTGGGGTGTTGATGGTTTTCCCTTGGGCCGGGCTCAAGTGTGGGGAGTCCGTCTCTAGGAGGATCCTGTCCTCCGCTACATGTTGTAGGGCATCCACCTGGTATCGGTCAAAGTGACGTACTAGGGCCGTGAAACCAAAATGACACCTCGGGAAGTCCTGGCTCCAACTTAACGCCTGCTCCACGGTCCCCCCGAAACAGTGGAAGTGGATGGGTTGCGTCGGTGAAATATTCTCTCTGACCAGTTGCAGACATCTGGCACTTACTTCAGCAGGATGTGGCTCGTTCCAGGTCCGGATATGAAGTACTAGTACTTTCCGGGGGCTGCATAGCTCCAACACCTTTAACAAAACACTTTCTTGTAAAGGCCACGTCCTCTCTGGCTCAGTGTGGTCAAGACCAACTTCACCGAGAGCCGTGACATCCTTCCTACTCACAAACCCCTCCAGTATTTTCAGTATGGCATCATTGACCATTTTTACCTTCCTTGGATGAATACCAAAAGCATATCCAAATCCTGGCTGCAATGGAAGATGCTGCGGAAAGTTTTCAGGGTCACAGTAGAGCAGTACTCCTCCAACAACCTTCACTGGATAATTAGGCCGGCACTTCACGTTCGCCGAGATCAGATCTGTTATGGTGGCAGTGGTGTTTGAGCCCCGCAGCTGGCCTACAGACCGATCAAAGTGAAAATGGCTGTCTACCCCCAATGGAAGTCCCCTCCATCAGGCGCAACCTCCATTCGTCTATCTGGTTCTGCCCCTCCCAACGATGTCGCTGTCAAAGCTATTGGGTCCGAGGTTTCCATAGGCTCTCGAGTATCCAACGTCTCCTCATACCCAATCACGTCGACTACTGTCCGAGGGGCGATCCTCATCCTCGTTCTCCCCTTCGTTGACCTCCTGTGCCTCGTTACGACGATCCAGAGCGTGGAATTCGTCCCTCTGTCCTTCCAATAGATTCCTATTCCCGCTCGGAAGATCACCCGGAGAGCGAAATGCGCAATAGCACGGATGTCATCCAGACACAGGGTTTTTAGGAATTTAGCTCACAGGGAATGGAGGCTGAGGATTCAGAGCAATAATCGCACTGAATCATGTCCACGCTGTGCCTTTTTTAACCAAACAGGAAGAATCTTATCTTTACACAGCTTCATTCGATCATGATTAGCGGTGACCACTTGTTTACACATCTGAACCTTGTACTCGAGTTGAGGACTTTAATATTCGTAATCTTTGTATAACTAAAAAGTTACTCAATCAGGGTTACCGTTACCATAAACTTCGTAAAACCTTTGCAATTTTTTTTATCGTAACCCTGATCTTCTTTCCAAATATAAAAATAATTTAAGAACTCTTCTGCGACAAGGACTATCACAACCTGACTTCTATGGTGATGTGATTTATAAACTTCGTAAGATTCTTGGTCATGATCACTTTCATACTATTAACTATTAACGTACTGCATGCTTGGTGATGGACCCTTTTTCAGTTCGCCACTATGCTTTCCTCTTTAATTGTACGATGACCGGACAGGCTGTGGACCCTATGATGACGCCTACCTAAAGCCCATTGGGACGGTGGCGTTTGATGTTTGTCTATGATCTTTCTTGTCGTGCCCTTAATGGTTTATTCTCTTACTGCTGTGGCTTCTGCCAAGTCATTGAGAACCTTCATTGTGGCTTTCTAGGCTATTGTTTGTTTGTATTATATTTACATGAGCATATTTATGTTTTACTTATATTGCCTATTGATGCTGCCTTGTTGGTTAGAGATTAGATCATGACGGGGATTTCTTTATTTACACTGTCCTGTTTTAATGGGATGACAGTAGGGTAAGTGTGAGGTTTGGTGCACCCTAGAACCGGTTTAAACCCCCAGTGGCCTACTTTGCCACTGACCGTTCCAAGGCGGTAGCCCTATTGTCAACCCTTTTGTGTTTGTGATGTGGTTTGCATTTATTATTGCTTTTGCCTTCTTGTTTGTCTGTTTGCGTGTTTGTTTCTGTGTTTTGTGGTTGACTGTCCTCCTTGAATGCTACTTTCCCTGTCCGATCTTTTTATATTTCTTTGTACAAATATGGTGTTATGCGTCCAACCACTATTCCCGTACCTTTCCACGGGTTCTCCAGATTTCTGCTCTGCCCCTTCACAGTTGCAGAGTTGAGCATGTAGTCTGGGTCACCCACTTCATAATGCTTTATCACGACCTTTAGATCATAGTTACACTTCATCCTTTCAATGTTCTACTTTAAGGTTGACCTTGCCATTTCATGAGCGTCTTGGATATCGCCCTCCGATTCCTCTATAAACGACTTTCTCATGGGTTAAAGCACTATTGGAAGGTGGATATACTTATTCCGCCGGTGTGTTCACTTCTCTCCCAAACATCAGCTAGTTGGGTGTGAAATCAGTGTTCCTATTCACGGAAGCACGGATTGCGCCCGCTATTTGTGGTAAGCAAACATCCCATTTATTCTGGTGGCCATCCAAATAGCACCTCAACGTCCTGTTGAAACGCTCCACTTGACTGTTAGAGGACGGGCGATATGGAGTAGTCCATGGTTTGTGGATACGCATCAACTCACAGAACGATGTAAACAGTTTGTTTTCAAAATTGCTTCCCTTATCAGTGAATATCTGAAACGGGTAGCCGTAGCCGAACCGACTAAAGAAATTATCTACCGCATCCCTGGCTGTTACTCCAGCAGTTTGGTTTGGTAAAGGCATACATTCAACCCACTTGGTAAATTGGTCAAAAAGCATCAAGACGTACTCGTTACCCCTTTAAGTCTTTGGTAGGGGACCGAGGAAGTCTAGTTGTACCCGCTCAAGTGGGGCACCAGCATAAAATTGTGTCATTGCATACTGTGTATGTCTATTTGGTTTCTTGCACTTGTTGCACTCTCGGCACGACTCAACACACTATTTTATTTCCAAAAAGCTACAACAATACACAAAATTTGTACACAAAAACAAAAGGATCAGAACGAAAGATAAAATGTTATAGAGTTCTTATCCACTGGTTGAATATGGTAAGGATAAGATAGTGGTAAATTTTAAATATAAACATGCTTGTATCAATCGATAGAACTAATGCTAATACTAAAAGGAGAGAAAACAAATAGTAACAATTTAAGGAATAAGAAATTAATTGATTTACATTAGAGAATGCAGAAACGAAGATAACGAAAATAATATGGGTATGAATTAAGAAAAGTAGAGAAAGGTAGCAAGGAAAAACCTAAAAAAAAAGGACGGAGGACAGCCGCTAGAGTTTGGGCGTTTAGGAGCACACCACACCAATGAAACAAGTTCGTCTTGCCTGCATCTCCCTATATAACCTAAAACCGTTTACTAGTATTTTTGGACCGATTTAAATATATTTGCATTTACATCGTATGAAAGGCTTAAGTCGCCAAATAGTACATTATTTAAAGTAACAGGGCACAGTGGATTCAGTTCCTGTAATAGGGTCACACGTGAATTATCGTGTAATGGACATTCAAAGATAAAATGGTTAGTACTTTCAATTCCTCCACATCTACAAAGAGTAGATTCGACGATGCTTTTATTGAATAAGTGTTCGTTCAAAGAACTACAATTTGTTCGTAAGCGTGCATGGAGTATCTGTGCTCTTCTATTTCCCGTGCAATAACATTTAGGAATTTGAATTTTGTCGCGATTGAGGTGTTGCTTAAAGGTAATAATAAGGTGCATCTCGAGGGAGATTGTTCCATTCTCGAATAGCAGAAGGTAGGGAAGACGTGGAATATAATTGTGTACGAGAGAATGGTACCTGGAAGTCATCTGAATTTCTTAACCTATAATTTGATGCTGCACTGACCATGAGGGGCACTAGTGATGTAAGATAAGGAGAAGTTGCACTATTGACCATGTTATATAAATATATATGTTTGTGTTTGCTTCTTCGAGTCTCGAGTGGTTCCCAACCAACATCTTTGTAAAGGTCATGGATAGATACCAATTGTGTTGCCCCTATGACTATACGTGCAGCTTCGTTTTTGGATTGTATCAAGGTCTTGTTTTTCATAATTGGTACTATTGTCCCAGATGACGTCACTATATTCTAATAGAGGTCTGATGAAAGAAGTGTAAATAATTTCTAAAGATTTCCGATCAAGCTGAAATTTACGCATGATATTAATGCGTTTCCGTGCCTTATCTTTTACATATTCGATGTGTGAATGCCAGGAACAGTCATTCGAGAGATTGATACCAAGGTGTTTGTGGGAGGATACTTCAGATATTTGTTAATTTGACATTACAATGGGTGGGTGATGAGGTGGGTTTCTTTTGCGAGATATTAACATGGAATTAGTTTTAGAAGGGTGTGAAAGTAACATTTTTCCGCCGATTTAACTATTGTTTGGATGTCCGGATTAATTATATTCGCAGTTTGTATGACGTCACTATCCTTGTCAGTAATAAGGTACAAACTTGTATCGTCAGCAAATAAGCGAATGTTTGAATTGATATTTGAAACTGTCATTAATATATACAAGGAAGAGAAGGAGACGCAAAATAGAACCCTGTGGAAATCCGGCGTTCATTTTGTTCGATTTCGATTTTTGTCCGGGAATAACCACACGTTGTCGTCTGTTACAAATAGAGTGTCAGCAAGAAGTTTAATAATATGGCCAGAAATATCTGCAGCCTTCAGTTAGACCAAGACCCTACTGTCATCCCATTAAAACAGGACAATGTAAATAAAGAAATCCCCGCCATGATCTATTCAATGGCTTGGCAGAAGCCAGAGCAGTAAGAGAATAAACCATTAAGGGCACGACAAGAAAGAATATAGACAAACATCAAACGCCACCGTCCCAATGGGATTTATGTAGGCGTCATCATAGGGTCCACAGCGTGTCCGGTCATGTAATGTATATGCTTTGGATATCTCGGGATTGGACGTTAGCTTTTGCCGATTTTCCAACTTTTCAAATTTCCACACCTTCCTCTGCGAGATCTGAAGGCACTGGTATCACGACTCCAGCTGCATATGCCATTGGCACTTCCTGGTTTATTTTTAAGATAACATTGTGATCACTAAGTTTAGGATACAACGTCGGATTTTCCCTTCGCCATGCAGCGTCCGTTGGATGATAACCTTGCCACGATCCATTGGTTCAATCATGTAAGTTGGACAGTTCTTTTCCATTTAATGCAACTGCACAACCGTGTTTGGGGGAATGACAGTGGTCCTGCATACATTTACTTGTGCTTAACATCTTCCAAGTCTATAGATCTCATCATTGCGACAGTCTCACTTCCTAGCCTTATGTACGATTCTGGTATATTATTAAGGGCTTTATGCCTTTGCATGAAGTCCAGTCCCAGCAACATGTCATCTGCGATAGGAGCTACGTACACATCCTCTAAGAATTGTTGTTCACCTAAGGATATCAGCAAAGGACAAGCTATGAACCCTCTCATATTCAGCTCTCTTCCTGCAGTGTTCATGGCAACATATCTGATTATCTTCGGCGGTTTCTCCAGACCATTGTAAACACTATCTCAAATCAGAGTAACCTTTGCAGCTGTGTCCACAACAGCTTCTGATGTATAGTTCTGCAACTTGACTGGCACCTCGAACATTGAACCTGATCGCAACTGGCATATTGTTATTTCGGGGTCTTCCCGTGAGTTATCACGGTCAGAGCTGGAATTGTTTTTTCTTCCATCTGTGTTGTATCGACAAATGCGGTTGCCGCTGAAGTGTTTCCTGAATCAAAATCAATGCTTAATGTTAACATGATTTTCTTGGTTAGACGCTGTGCCTTTGGTCACGACTGGATGTTCTGTAACCACCCCTGGCTGCCAGAAAGATGATATACGTTCTCTTCGAACAGCCGCAGTAGAGTTCAGCTTCTTCTCTTCCCTCCCCACAATGCCTGCAATTTGGCCTCTTTCTCTTGAACGGGTCAGATTCAGGACATCTCCTCTGACACACTGTCGTTTAACGAATCATCTTGCTCAACAATGGCTACTTTTTTCTCAGTCCTAATATCTTCTCGACTGAAAACATAATGGGCCTTCAGGGATTCATCAGGAGTCTGCAATGTCAAGTCGGGGTCCCGTAGGGGGTTCAACAAGGGGTTGTATGGGTTCATCAAGCATCTGTAGGGTTCATCATGGTTCTGTATGGGTTCAACACGGGTCTGTAGGGGTTCATCTGTCATCTGTAGGGGCATGTCATCGTTCTGTAGGGGTTCATCAGGGGTCTGTAGAGGTTCATCCATCATCTGTAGGGGTTCATCGTGGTTCTGTAAAGCCTAAAGCCCATTGGGACGGTGGCGTTTGATGTTTGTCTATGATCTTTCTTGTCCTGCCTTTAATGGTTTATTCTCTTACTGCTCTGGCTTCTGCCAAGTCATTGAGTACCTTCATTGTGACCTTCTAGGCTATTGTGTTTTTGTATTATATTTATATTTGTGTTTTACTTATATTGCCTATTGATGCTGCCTTGTTGGTTAGAGATTAGATCATGGCGGGGCTTTCTTTATTTACACTGTCCTGTTTTAATGGGATGGCAGTAGGGTGAGGTTTGGTGCACCCTAGAACCGGTTTAAACCCCCAGTGGCCTACTTTGCCACTGACCGTTCCAAGGCGGTAGCCCTATTATCAACCCTTTTGTGTTTGTGATGTCGTTTGCAATTATTATTGCTTTTGCCTTCTTGTTTGTCTGTTTGCGTGTTTGTTTTTGTGTTTTGTGGTTGACTGTCCTCCTTGAATGCTACTTTCCCTGTCTGATCTTTTTATATTTCTTTATCGTTTCACCGCAAGTAATTCGCGACAGTTAAACAACGGACGCGATGTTGAAAAAGCGCGGCGACACGACGGTTAACGTAAATCCATCATCAGGTGGTTCATGTGAGAAAAATCTTCTGGATTCCATCTCGGGCTCAGGAATTATTTTACAGCATTCTAACTCTTTATCAAGCTTCTATGCAACATCTACAGCTTCTTGTGATCACTGCATGATCAGGCCACATCAACAGGAACTGCATTCTACACTATCCTGGTCATAAATACTTTTCGTCCCATGGATCTTCGTTGCGTCCAGGGAACCGCCACCATCACATTGACGAACTAATGTAATCCAACTCCCATGGAACGCTATGCCATATTATTATAAGCCGCCTTATAAAAATAATCAACTGTTCCAGATACGTTCACACAAGACAAATAATTTGTCAAATGTCAAACAAATTATTTTAAAAAAAAAAGTTTTTATAGTCCCTTCACTCTATTGGCATTGAACCATGTTGGTGGATTCCTACCAAGGTATGGTAGCAATCTGTCAATGTGGTAGACCTTTGCTGGCATTTTTGGGGAGTTCTTTACAAGGTAGGTGACGTCATCCAGTTTCCTGATGATTACATAAGGCCCTTTCCATTTCGAGGTAAGTTTGGAACAAACTCCAACACGACGACTGGGATTGTACTACCAAACAGATTCACCTGGAACGATGTACCTTTTATTAGCCTTCAAATCGTAGTGTCCTTTCTGATAGTTAGAACTGACCTTTAGACCTTTACGTGCAATGTCATGGACTTTTTGCATCGGCTCGCGAAGATCATCAACATACTGGTCAGCATCGACTTGTTGATCACCATGGTCAGGACACCCAATTATTGCCTCCATTGGAAGCACAACATCTCGGCCAAGCATCATCTTGTCCGGAGTTTTACCAGTAGCTGAATGTACGGAAGCTCGGTACGCCATCATTACTTGGGGAAGATACTTGTCCCAATTCCTTTGGTCCTCTTCATAATGCATGGTGAGCACGGCCTGTAGAGTTCTATTGAATCGTTCCACTGCAACGTTAGCCTGGGGTCTCATGCTGCTGGTACGTATTTTGTCTATTTTCAGGAAGTCACATACTTCCAAAAACAGCTTGGACAAGAAATTGGTACCTTGGTCACTCAGAATGTGTAAGAGTGTTCCAAAGTGACAAATGAACTCATTGGCAACAATTTCCACAATTGTTTGGGACTCCTGGTTCGGTAAAGCATATGTCTCTGTCCACTTGGTAAATAAATTCATTAGAACAAGGATATACTTGTTGCCTTTGGTGGAAAGTGGTAATGGACCTAGGATGTCTAGGGTAATCTTTTCCATAGGTTCACCTACAAGGCATTGACATAACGGGGCTCGACCTGGGGCAGAAGAGGACTTGCTGGCTGGTCGCAACTCTTGCAGTATCGACTAACATCGTCCCTTATACCTGGCCAGTAAAAGGACCTCTTTATCCTGAAAAGCATATTTTCACTACCAAGATTCTCTGCACTCGGTATATCATGGAAAAGGTGTGATCTTTTTTTGCGTCGGTGTCAAAGACTGTGCAGTGGAGTACACCATCTACAAGTTTGAGGCGGTCCCACTGTCTCCAGAGTGTTTTCGTAAATGAAGATCGGTCTGGGATTTTATCCCAGTCAGGTCTACCAGTTTCAGACTACTCCGGCCGATAAAAGGCTCTGAGTATTGTTTAACCACTCATAGGATATGTTGTCTGCTTTTTATACGCAGGCTTCATAGCCGCTGCTCCCAACTAAATTCCATTATGTTTATTTCGCTCTTCGGGGCATTTCATTTTATTAGATACTGGGACCATACGCCGTACGACATGGGGAATACGTTAAAGAAGGATAACTCCATGTCCACCGCCATATGCATGCCATCTTCGGGATGGTTAAAATGTTGTGCCGTTGATTTTATGAATATTGAGTTCTGCTCAACCCGGGGCTAGAGGGCGTGAGCGGTAGCTAGCATATTTCACTACCACTCATGAACCGTCTCAATCAAACCGAGACTGCAATATTTCGTATGTGTCGTGCTCGGCCGTTTCCAAAGGTCCATTATCATACTCTTTTTTCTATAGCAAAGGGTTCATAGTTGGATCCTGTCTCTGAGCTTTCTGTTCACCAGCCTTGTCCCAACCGTCAATGAGAAACAAATCGTGTGTCGAGTTAGAAGACGTAGTTATCAACAGTGTCTTCCTTTCCACCTGGTAGTGACGAAACATTTCCAGACACTATAGGCATAAGTTTACCTGGTTGAGGTCGACCATCCTCATCATCTGAATCGCTCCCAATTTCATCATTGAGTCTCTCTTGACGTTCGCACACTCGTTCGCACATTCGGCATGGTCGCCTAGAGAGAGCATCAGCATTGGGGTATTTCAGACCCGGGCGATGTACAACAGTCAAACTGTATGTTTCAATCTCTTGGATCCAGCGAGCGATTTGTCCTGATGGTTTCTTTAATTGTTTTAACCAGCTGACTGCCGCATCGTCTGTCCTGAAAAGAGTGGAATGGCCATACATGTAAGAGTGGAATGTTCTCAAGGCAAGGATCACTGCAAGTAGTTCTTTCCTGCTCATATAAGCAATAATCTCTATTGGTCATCTTGCACTTTAGAGAGGACAACACCAACTGCTTTATCGCTAGCATTGGTATCGAGTACGAATGGGTAACGGGTAGACCAGAACTGGGGAGGTTGTCAGTGCAGTCTTTAAAAGGTCAAAGGCCAGTTGACACTCATCGGTCCACACAAACTTGCACCTTTGTCGCAAAGCTTATGGATTGGTTTTGCAATCTTAGCAAAACATTTGACAACGCGTCGGTAATAGGAGCAAAGACCAAAGAAACTTCTTGTTTGCTTGGATGTGTGAGAGATTGGCCGATCTCTTACGGAGGAAATCTTTTCGGGATCGGTAGCAGCACCTTGCTCAGAAACAACATGTCCAAAGAACTTGGCTTCTACTTGGAAGAAGGCACATTTCGATGGCTTCAATTTCAAATTGGCTTCAGACAACCTGTCGCAGATTTGTGTAAGCCGTTGCAGACCTTCATCGACAGATTTACTTGGAGAAATAAGGTCATCCATGTATAGGAGTAACTCGATCCACTGAAGTCCTCGCAAAACATCTTCCATGTAGATGTTTGCTAAGCCAAATGGCATAACAGTCCATTGGAAAAGACCCAAACTTGTTGCAAAACTGGTCTTTTGACAATCCTCGGGTGCCATTCCGACCTGTCAGAATTCATAATTAAAGTCCATCGAGCTATACCACTTCGAACCGGAAAGTGCGTCGCGGCATTCATCTACCCCTGGAATCAGATAGGCATCTTTGACAGTTAAGTCATTCAGAAATCTGTAGTCTACACAGAATCTGATGGAGCAATCTTTTTGTAACCATGACAACAGGTGACCTCCAGGTACTATTTGATGGCTCTATGACACCTCTATCAAGCATTTCAAAAACATTGTTGTTCTACATCATGTTTGCCGATGAACAGTCTACGTGGTGGTTGTCGAACTGTGCTGCACCCTGTTGCAATGGCCCAAGTCACCGGATGATTTTGCAAAGACTGTTTTTGTATTTTATTTTGTCAACTGCTCTGCTAGTTGCTTGCTCTCGGGCTCAGATAAGTGAACTGAACTGCTTTACCAGAGGTCATGAAGATGTTCTGGTAGTTCACTCTGACAACTTTGGGTTAAAACTTCATTTGTTACAGCAACACTATATTTTGATGTTTTCATATCTTGATAGAACTCGCATCTACCAAGTAATTGTTCTGCATACAATGTCACAGGTTTATCTGAACAATTGACAACATTTACTAATTTTTCTGACTGCGACGTATTCATGATACCAGGAATCATCGAGGAGTTATCATCCGAAATGGCCTTAGGCTCAATATAACAATTTTAGGACAAATGTTCTGCTCCGGGTATTTCTACTGGGAGCCATGCTGCACACTGCTGTGTGCCTTACAAGTACCCTACAGGACATGTCGGATTCATTTCCAACTCAGCAATTTATTTCGTTAAAGCTAGTTATAATTTCGCCATGTTTATAACTCATGTGTTCAGCATATTTTAATAGAAAGTCTTGCCCAATGATACCATCTTGCTTCACGTCACACACCATAACACTTTGTCCAAATTCATGCCCTCCGGAAATAATGTTAATTGTCATGCTTCCATAAGTCTTTATTTTATTACCACTTGCGTCATGAACTGTAGATTGATCTGGGATTAGGGTAGGTTTAATGTCACTCTGAATAATATTGTACATAGTGTATGACAAGATAGATGTGGTGAACCCATTGTCTACTAAGAATTCTGAAGGGAGATTGAAAGGTTCACCTTTGGTATAAAACCCTTTGTCCCAACCAGAGTTTGTGTCGTCTATATGACCGGTTCTTACTGAATCTTTTGATAGTGGAATAGGCCGTTCTACGTTAAAAGTAGCATTTGTCGACTCATTGCCTTCTGAGTCGACATGTTCTCGTTTCCCGAATGCTGTTGCGTGTTAGGTTGGTGGTTCACAGCTTGTAGATTAACATGTTGATTGTTAATTTTTTGGCGGTCATTGAGGCGTGGTTGGAACTTGTTACCCCATTAGCTATTTGGATGGGATTAATTTATTTTGATCTATAAATAATTCAGGAGATGACCTTGATAAAATTTTCAATAAACGCCAAGTTTCATCAATAAGCATTTATGACTTCTCTATACTATATACTACCTTACCACATCACCTTTTTAAAGACAAGCTTATTGCGCTCATTCATAAAACATTCGCTAGGGAAAATACTACATTTTTGGCCTGAATAATAATTAAAGCGTTTTTTACTAACGGCAGTGTAGATAATTACACTATGTGGACTTTCCATGAAGTTTGTGAAGCACTCATTTTCCTAGTTAGATAATATTTTCGTCAGGTACGGAACCACCGTTTATAGACAAATTGTTGGTATCCCTATGGGTACGAACTGTGCATAACATGTCGCAAATTTGTTTTTATATTGCTATGAAAGAGATTTCACCAGATACCCAGGCAGATGTTATTGAAGTCTTTAATGACACCTCTCGGTATCTGGATGACATATTGAACATTGACAACCCTTTCTTTTCAATTATGGTTAATAATATTTATCCTAAAGAACTTCAGCTTAACAAGGCTAATATTTCTGATAATAACGGAGGTTGTTTCTGTTCTGGTCTGTTCCTGACTGTCCGAGGATGGATTCATGCCGGTCCTTCAGGTCTCACACCTCAATTAATTTTCCCATAGGGTTACTGAACAGCCTTTTCCAACATCTGAGCTTCAAAGCAGGCCAGCAGACATTGTTGTTGGTTTAATATCGTCAGTATAGCTAAGACCATTAATTTAAAACAATAAAATACATAAGTTAGCCAGGTTGGGTTTTTTCTCGCTCATGTTTATGTGACCCCTAAGGAAAATACACAGTTCATACTCTAGCCAGCTGAATATGTGGTGATTAGGTCAAACACTGCTGAAATTTGAATGAAACCTCATATTAACATGGGATTTTCTGTATCATCTGTCTTTCACAATGCAGATGCATGCTAAAACAAAGAAAAACCTATTTTTCAACTTAAAAATTGCCTAAAATTGAGAAAAAAATAGAATTATTTTCTGTTTTTCCTTTTATCTCTAGGTCCGTGAGCTTTCAGGGGAGATAATAGAAGTGTGAGACTTGAAGAGAGTAAATATTTTTAGCAACATCATCCGTAACATATTATTCAGTAGATATGTGCAGTACCTATACAGTATGACCATAAGCATGCCTCTATCATATTTAGAAGTGAAATAATTCAGGATTATGTGATTGAGAGTAACGCGTGGATTCGACAAGTTCTCGCTGTAAAATAAAAGTGAAAAAATGTTTTCATAACATGTAGCATTTGTGAAATAACTCCACCATTTTTGCCTCAATCTTCATGAGATTTTCATCATAATCTCCTTTTGTCATATACTATCATATGATCATGACTGAAACAATATTAGTTCATGTCATGGTATCAGACATATGTATTTAATGATCAAATGCTGAAATCTGTAGAGGAAAAATATCATTTCTTCCTGTATCCATGGTTACAAGATAAAAGTCTAAAGTATACCAGTCAATAGCTATGCATTTATATTATGCATGTCAAACAAACCACCAACTAAGCTTAGATATGAGAATATGAAGAAATATGCAAGTCAGAGTATCACTTGAATTTTGGCGGTATTCTGCCTTTATCATAAATAGACACAAGAAAGCCATCAACCATAGTATTTCTGTAATATATCTGCCATTTTTATCTCAATCTGCATGAAAATTTTCCCAAACATGGTCTGTATCACCTGCTTTCTGAGAATGCAACCCATTACATAAATACCACATGTAGAACAAATATAATTGAAGCTGTAACTGTAACTATTCCGGAAAAATGTAAAGAATTCAAGAACTGCATATGGCAAGCCAATTGTCCAATAATTGCGTGAACCCACCCACCCAGGTTCACGGTCGAAAAACTATGATTAACGATCGATAAACTAGGTTTTTCGAACGTAAAAGCATGTTAACCTATACTTTCGAGCGAAAACATAGGATAACGTCCGTAAACCATAGTTCACGCTCGTAAACGTAGGTTCACGCTCGTAAACCCAAGTTCACGGTCGTTAACATAGGTTCACGTTCGTAAACTATGGTTCATGCTCGTGAACCCCGGTTCACGCTCGTAAACATAGGATAACGACCGAAATTCATAGTTCAATCGAGAAACCTAGTTTATCGAACGTAAACCATGGTTTACGGTCGATATACTAGGATTATCAAATCAACTATGAATTTCGGGCGTGAACATGGGTACACGACCGTGAACCTATGTTTACGACCGTGAACCTATGTTTACGACCGTGAACCATAGTTTACGGACGTAAACCTATGTTTACAACCGTGAACTATAGTTTATGCTCGTAAACTATGGTTCACGCTCGTAAACATAGGTTCACGCTCGTAAACATAGGTTCACGTTCGTAAAACCGGGTTTATCGACTTGCAACTATGCTTTCGGACCGGTATCTGTGATTTACGAGCATAGCCAATCACGACTGTGAACCATAGTTTACGAACGTGAACTATAGTTTACGAGCGTGAACCAAGGTTTACGACCGTGAACCATAGTTTACGGACGTGAACCTTTGTTTACGAGCGTGAACCATAGCTAACGAACGTGAACCTATGTTTACGACCGTGAACTTTGGTTTACGAGCGTGAACCATAGTTTACGAACGTGAACCTAGGTTTACGTTCGATAAACTAGGTTTCTCGAACAAATCTATGATTTTCGGTCGTTATCCTATGTTCACGAGCGTTCACGAGCGTGAACCTATGTTCACGGTCGTAAACCCATGTTCACGGTCGTAAACCCAAGTTACGGTCGAAAACGTAGGTTCACGTTCGTAAACTAGGGTTCACGCTCGTGAACCCAGGTTCACGCCCGTAAACACAGGTCCACGCTCGTGAACTTAGGATAACGACCGAAATTCTTAGTTCAATCGAGAAACCTAGTTTATCGAACGTAAACCTGGGTTCACGAGCGTAAACTATGGTTTACGCCCACTATGGTTTACGCCCGTTATCCTATGTTTTCGCTCGAAAATATAGGTTAGTATTCGATAAACCTGGTTTTACGTTCGAAAAACCTAGTTTATCGATCGTTAATCGTAGTTTTTCGACCTGGGTTCACGTAATTATTGGACAATTGGCTTGCCATAACTGCACCTATTTCGACTAGGTTAAAGCTATACAATAAAGAGAAATTCCACCTAAAACAGAACATAAACATTATTAGTCTCTGTAATAAATATGGAGAACACCAACAGAAACTTGAGAGTTGGAAGATACACACACAACAAATACACACACAACAACAACAATCACGTGTGTGATCACTGTCCAACATGGCATACACATATGAGTTGTTGACAATTTAAATTTGAGACATCAACAATATGGGAGATATCAGATATATCAAATTAGATATCTGCTATCTCTATAATATTTCCTTACAGGAACATGTGGCTGCTGAAACAATGCACATGTATATCGACTTGCAACTATGCTTTCGGACCGGTATCTGTGATTTACGAGCATAGCCAATCACGACTGTGAACCATAGTTTACGAACGTGAACTATAGTTTACGAGCGTGAACCAAGGTTTACGACCGTGAACCATAGTTTACGGACGTGAACCTTTGTTTACGAGCGTGAACCATAGCTAACGAACGTGAACCTATGTTTACGACCGTGAACTTTGGTTTACGAGCGTGAACCATAGTTTACGAACGTGAACCTAGGTTTACGTTCGATAAACTAGGTTTCTCGAACAAATCTATGATTTTCGGTCGTTATCCTATGTTCACGAGCGTTCACGAGCGTGAACCTATGTTCACGGTCGTAAACCCATGTTCACGGTCGTAAACCCAAGTTCACGGTCGAAAACGTAGGTTCACGTTCGTAAACTAGGGTTCACGCTCGTGAACCCAGGTTCACGCCCGTAAACACAGGTCCACGCTCGTGAACTTAGGATAACGACCGAAATTCTTAGTTCAATCGAGAAACCTAGTTTATCGAACGTAAACCTGGGTTCACGAGCGTAAACTATGGTTTACGCCCACTATGGTTTACGCCCGTTATCCTATGTTTTCGCTCGAAAATATAGGTTAGTATTCGATAAACCTGGTTTTACGTTCGAAAAACCTAGTTTATCGATCGTTAATCGTAGTTTTTCGACCTGGGTTCACGTAATTATTGGACAATTGGCTTGCCATAACTGCACCTATTTCGACTAGGTTAAAGCTATACAATAAAGAGAAATTCCACCTAAAACAGAACATAAACATTATTAGTCTCTGTAATAAATATGGAGAACACCAACAGAAACTTGAGAGTTGGAAGATACACACACAACAAATACACACACAACAACAACAATCACGTGTGTGATCACTGTCCAACATGGCATACACATATGAGTTGTTGACAATTTAAATTTGAGACATCAACAATATGGGAGATATCAGATATATCAAATTAGATATCTGCTATCTCTATAATATTTCCTTACAGGAACATGTGGCTGCTGAAACAATGCACATGTATATACCAGAAAACATCATGTTTTTATTTATCACATGATTACACACCTGTCAAAGAAGTATACACACTTGCACAAAAGTTGCTCGAAAATGTTATTATGCAATTTATATCAAATACCTGATATGGTCATATACTGGACACAATATCTGCCAAATACATTCTTTATCTGTACCAACAACTAGTTGCAATTGTCTGACAAATCATTACTTTGAAACTACCACACAAATCAATTGAATCAAGGTGTATAACTGGCTTTTAGGAAAAGGCATCTGTGTGACTATGATGAAAAATTAGCTACTCTTCAGGTCTCACACCTCAATTAATTTTCCAATAGGGTTACTGTACAGCATTTCCCAACATCTGAGCTTCAAAGCAGGCCAGCAGACATTGTTGTTGGTTTAATATCGTCAGTATAGTCAAGACCAGTAATTTAAAACAATAAAATACATAAGTTAGCCAGGTTGGGGGTTTTTCTCGCTCATGTTTATGTGACCCCTATGGAAAATACACAGTTCATACACTAGCCAGCTGAATATGTGGTGATTAGGTCAAACACTGCTGAAATTTGGATGAAACCTCATATCAACATGGGATTTTCTGTATCATCTGTCTTTCACACTGCAGATGTATGCTAAAGCAAAGAAAACCTATTTTTCAAATTAAAAATTGCCTAAAATTGAGAAAAAATTAGAATTATTGTTAAGTTGGTTCAGGGCAATGATTTCCCTTCCTGCAGTATCCAGAGATGGATATGCCTTCATGGCTAGCTGGCGAAGATCGTCCCCTAAGGCAATTATGCTTTCGCCAGACTGCCGTTGTCTGTTTCCTAGTTGGGAAAGCCACTTGCTTGAGTGCCTACTTCCCACAAACCGTTGTCTCATGTTGGAAACTAACGTGTAGTAATCACGTTGATCTTCGCTTTCAAGGCTCATGTAGTAGGTACTCGGAGACTGGCTGCCAAGAATAAAACTTTACAGCGGCTACTCCAATTTAATAATTCCACGCAGTCTTCAAAATGGGATTGGTATTCTTCCCAGTTGATACTGCCAGAATAAGCCTTTGGTTTCATATGTGGAAACTGACTATGTGGAGCTCTAGTTGGATTTGGTTCTTGGAGTTGATGGACTTTATCTACCGGTATATGGTCTCTTTGATAGGTCCTATCATATGGCTCCATTGGTGGGAATAGACTGCTCTGGTTATGGTCAGCATGCTACCTATGACTATTTGAACTTTGATTTCTGGTATTATCCAAGGGGCCTCTGTGCATGTTTACATGGTCTCTGTAATCAACATGCCTAGGGCTTGGTGATCTATGGTTATTACGACTATGGCTTGGGCTAGGGGGTGGCCTTCGCTGTAAATGGGTAACTGGGCTTCTCCTTTGACTGTGTCGGGACACCTGGTCTACTGACAAGTTGTGTTGGTCAACAACATTGACTTGGTTTTGATCTCCATCTTGTAAATAGCGAACTGGGCTTCTCATTTCGCTATGTCCGGAACCCTTTACATCGAGGATGTATCCCTCAGCAAGTCACTTTATCTGCATTGTTTAGTACTGGTTCTACCCAGGAAGACATCCAGAGTGATTCAAATAAGTTCATAGAGCTTTCGATACAATCGATGTAAAATAAATAAGTTTAAACTTACTATTTAATACTCTTTAATGCCAACCGTGACAAGTATTGCGTACGAAATACTTCTAAATGCCTCTGTTGACCTTGGTGTATTGTAAACAGTATGAAAGATACAATTATGAAATGTATGTTTTACTGTATTTTTCCCCAATTTTAAGAAAAATCAGGCTAAAATTCCCAATTGTGATGGAATGTGTTATGTTTTCATTTATTCCATCAGCTATGAAACTCTGGAATGATTTACCTCTAGATATTAGAAATTCAGGCTCATTAAATATATTCAACGGTCATCTTATGCGAACATTGTTTACTAGTTCAAATGTTCCTAGTTATTACTTATCTGGAGTACGTTTTTATCTGTTATGCATGCTATGATAAGAAATTCATGTAGTAATCTCAATAATGATATTTTTTCAAAATCATTTACGCGAATCGCCTCAATGCAATTGCGGTCAGGGTAATGAAGATGCAAATCATTTCATCTTTGAATGTATGCAATTCAATATTGAAAGGCTCGAACTCTTCCAGTCAACACGTTCGTTTCATCCATTAAGCTCAAAAACATTATTGTTTGGAAGGTTAGATCTTACAACACAAGAAAATGGTTTGATTTTTAATTCTGTTCAAAACTTTATTAGAGATAGTCATCAATTTACTTAGGTTTGCCATTACATGTTATCTGTTCTGATCAACCCGCGCAATGTCAATATGTTGCATTATTCTTTCTTCCACTTCCACATTTTCTTTATTTTATATTTCTATTTTCATATTATCTTAACATGTTCTACTACATATCATGTTGAAGTTAATTCAGATTATTGATACGTGTTAATAGCAATTTCCATTCATTATATTTGTTAAAACTACATCGTAGGGAAGGGCAGTAACTAATGTTGGAAGCACCTGTGGCCTGACCCGATTGCATTGTACTTGTACATATATTTCAATAAAATATGTTTAAATCGTAAAACGATGTTGCCTGAACAGTTTGTCACTGTATTTTCTACAAATGGTTCCAGTTGGGGCGTTTATATCACCTATTTGAACAAGTGATATCACTCATTCGAATAGGTGATATCATTGATTAAAATTTAAATGAGTGATACCTATTCGAATCAGTGGCATTGTAACGAGCTTGGGTAGCGTGCCTCGGTATTAATCAATTATGGACTCCGATAAAAAAAAAAACTAAATTAGGTACCTTAAACCTTAACAGAGTATTAAATAAAACAGGGTAAGTAAGGTACAACTAGACAGAATGAATGAATGAATGAATGAATGAATGAATGGTGTTTTACGGCACGTCGACACATAAATAGGTCATATTGTGCGCAAAAACTGACGAAAGATGAAGAGATGAAGGATTAATTAAAAATTAATGTAAATATATCAAGAAAAACTAGACAGATAAGCTAAGGTTCACAAAGAAAAGTGATGGGTGGGGCCATAATACAGTGTTGAGGCAATATAATGAATTCATAAAAATAGATGTTCTAACTGGTCTGCGAAAAACATCTCGTTCCTGAGGGGTTATGGTGTCTCTTCCGCTACGGTTCTTGGCAGTAGATTTGCCAGGTATTCAGGCACTGAACGGGTAAGACCGGTCACAATACGCCAGACAATAGCAGCATATTGTAAGATTGGACGGCTATACGATAAATAAATTTGATTTAAAGCCTTACGACTTAGTGTAAATTACAAAAGCCTCATAGTTCCAATGATTTTGGAAGCCGAAAGAGAGATATTTTCAATATGCATATGCCATTTGTCATCATGGTACAGAGCCTTGAGGAACGACCACGGTTATGTTTTTGATTTTAGAAAACGCGTTTCCGGTAAATAATTGTTGCCTTCTATTATTAAGATAACTTTCAATCTCAGAAATTAATTTACCATGAACTCCATTTTGCTTAAGTTTAAATAAAAGCGCTTTATGCCATACCCTATCAAAAGCTCTAGAGATATCTGAGAATACAATACACGTATATTGTTTGGCGTCTAAAGCTTGACAAATATTATGATATATATCGATAAGTTGATGAACTGTCGAATGGCCTGTGAGAAAACCAGGTTGATTTTTAAAAAATAAGTTATTAATATGTAAATGGTTATAAATAAACTTATAAATCACCCGTTCAAAAACTTTCCCTACGCAACTTAGCAGCGGGATCGGTCTATAATTAGTGGAAATATATGTAAGACCTCTTTTGAAAAGTGGCATGACGTTTGCAAATTTCCAAATGTCCGGAAAATAAGATTCGTTCAACGATCTATTATATAAAATACAAATAGGTTTGCAAATCGTTACAGATGTTTCTTTCAGTACTTTTTGACTTATTCCATCGTTTCCTGTTGCTTTGTTTACGTCTAATATTTTTAAAATATCCATAATTTCTGATTCGGTAACATCGTTTTATGAGTTATACCAGTCAAATGTAAGACGGCTACAGGGTAAAAGAATGGCCTATAGCTCGGCATCACCGTCGGCAACTGAACGTGCAAAAAGACAGGATCTGTCTTCAAACACCACAAGTGTTAAAAAAAAAAAAACAGCTCTAAACTTCCTACACCGAAGTTCATTTATGTCTAATCCCGCCCACCACCGCCACCCCACGCCCTGGAGAATATTCAACAAATGTTTACAAACAAAAACTTTGCATAGACTATTAGTGCGTGCTCAAGTAGCTAAGTACCGGAGAAAGAAATGCGTCAACGACATACCTGTATGTAGAGCATGCGTACACATAGCAAAAAAATAAAATAATAAAATATAATATATTAAAAGAAGTCCAAAATACAATAAAAACGAGGGGGCATGTGTCTTAGGTTTGATCAACGAATGCCTTCTAGTTTGATCGCGTATAGTGAATGCTGACAGTTGTTAATTTATTGACGGCTGTGTACAATCTCCGCGCAGAGTTATCGTTCCTTGCTATCACGTATATCTCTGCTAACTACTAAATTACAAGATTTTGGTAAAACCTATTAAATTTGAATATGTTTGCCTGAGACTTATTTATTTCTTGTGTAAATATAATTTTCAGAATACCTGCAAATTAGAAGTTGCAAGATTTGAAATAATGCATGAAAACAATTTAGTTTTAATCGGGACTATTGTACTACAAAAATAATACGTACTTAGGTCTCCTCAATCGAAACGCATATGTAAACATTTCAAACCGAAAAAGTACTAAAACAAATTAACTCATAGAAATAAAATTTAAATTATTTAATAGAGGTCTATATTTTATCTTTGCAGATCACGCAAAAGGATTGACCTAACCGTTCGCCCTACTTCCTTTGACGTTGACAGAGTCAAATGAGGAACGAGTGTACTCTGGGTAGAGATTGGGCTGTGTACAGTCTAACCAGCCATTCCCAAAAGGTCTAATTACACTAAATCAACAGGATGTGCTCGCCTGGTGCAGTCGAAAGTAGTTCTGTATTAAAGAGTGCTAATCTTTTTTTCTTTAAAAACTTTTTTAGTGTAGTTTCCTGTTATTTTGTGGCTGTTCTGGATATGTTGTTGATATTTTAAAATGCAGCTCATCATGTTTTTGACCGTTTTTTTATATAAATTTGAGAAGTGAAAGTAGACAGGGTATGAAATTGCAAGGGGTAAAAATAGTGTTGGCCTTTGACCCGGTGTTAGTATACAACTGAAGAAATGTTTCTTAGAATAAGAGATATGAAGAGATATGAGATACGAAGTCATTATCTTTAGAATATAAACATCTGAAATCAAATCAAAAGCTTCATTAGTAGAACCCATCTCTTTCCAACTCAAACAATGAAACGCAGTTCAATGAATTCATATCAAAACAATGGAGCGAACAGGAGTACAGAGACCGACTTGGATCAAGATAACTGTACCTTACTTGCGGCGAGGTATGCTTCAAACTGTCCAAGTATGAGGTTCTCGAGAAGGAGGATCTGAAATCGATCCATGAAGAAGCAGACACCCACATTTTTATGCATGCAAATGATGCTGCCATAGATGGGTACCAGTCTGTCCTAATATCATCTGAAGATATCGAAATTTTTGTCATGGCAGTGGCTACATTTCACAAGATAGCCTCGAATCTGTACATGCATTGTAAGGAGCAAAACAGAACAATTCTGGTTGATATCGAAGCCATCAGGAGGAACATTGAGATGACGTCTCTACAGAATTAATGGAATGCATGCATTCACCGGTTGCGATACAGTAAGTGCATTTGCAGGTCGAGGAAAAATTGGAGCCCTCAAATTTGTAAAGAACAACGAGGAGATAAAACAGACCTTCTCACGACTAGGAGATGATTGGGAACTGCCTGCAGCCCTTTTAACAGATTTAGAAGCTGCAACATGTGCAATGTACAGGATTCGTGGTGATATGACGAATGTTAATCCACTTCGATACCGAATGTTTATGGAGAAAAAAGGTGAAATTGAATCTCATCAGTTACCACCATGCAGAGACTGTCTCATCAAACATTGTGTCAATGCCAACTACCAGGGAAGGCTATGGAAGCTCTGCCTTGAACCATGACCAGATATTCCATCGCCAATAGCACAGTGAAGCTCAACAGAGGTACGTCAGACGATGGAATGCCTGCACTGAACATGGCGAACCTGCACCTGAAGCAGTTCTTCAAAGAGGGCAGGTGAATGGACTGCCATGTAATTCTCTGTGCAGACTAAGCGAATGTTCCAACCAAGGACAAGATGACATGAACTTTGATCATGAGGTAGATTTTGATGACGAAGAAATTGAAGAGGAAGACGAAATATTTGAGTAAATGGATTGGATAAAGTTTGTTTGAAGGATGCTGATGTGTCACTTCGAGCATTATTTGACGATATTAAATGAAAAGCCAATTGTGTATACCAACGTTTATTCATACAGTTATACACAACATATATTGATTTGTTAATGATCTGCCATACTGATCCATGGACTTGCCTTAAAGGAGATTTTATATACATACTGAAATTCAGAACATTAACTGTAAATACATTACGAATTTGTTGACCATTATAACTATACCTGTATGTATTTTATGTAAAAATGATAGTGACTAGTTGGAGAATGTTTTGTGACAAAGAAACGTGAATGTGTGTACAATAAGTATAATGTTATGAAGTATGCCAGCATTGATTAAAGGTAATTATAACGTCACAGAGAATATTTTGGCATTTTTGTACTTCTTATTACCTTCCTTTAATAGTTTTATTTCATCAACAATTTTGTTTGACCAATGAACTCGTAAAACATACAAAACATGTTCATTCATTTTATGTTTCACAGAAAAAATATGCGAAAGTATAGCTGTAATGATTATAACATGGCAAAACAGGTTTTCAAAATGTACGGTCTAATTTAAAGAAGTACAAAATACCCCGTTCTCTTGTAGAAGTTGCATAAAGAAATGTCGTTGTAATAGTAATAACTGACAAGGTATTTAGAATGAAGTTAATTGGTTGAAATAATGAAATTGGTAATATTTTATAATGTATAGAAATATCTGTCATTTACATAAAAATTAAATGTTTTTGTGAAGAAAAAAACTTCAATTTACCCTATAATTTTACCCTACCCAGTTAATATTGTAATTCTAGTATAATTTGATGTTTAATTGTGTTTAAGATGTTAAAAAATAAGAATCAATTGCATCTGTAATTTAATTTGTTTAACAGAAGAATATAAATCAAATGAATCAGTGATACACATTTACACTTACTTGAGCTTCCCAATTATACATTGGGTGGGTGGGGTAATTCCATAGCTAGGTAAAATTACTTTTTTAAACAGCCAATATGTTTATGTGTTTATGTAGAATACAAACATATTCTATTGTTAATCAAGTTCTACCTAGAATAAATAGATACTCACGTGTATCTTGTATCACTGTCTCTTCATTCCTCGTCAGTATATTGAACCCCGTCCATGATGGTACCTTCTGGATTTGTGCGGTATGAAGTCTGAATAGTATCCATAGTAGATTCTTTAACTAAGCTAGACTTTCCTCCTCATCAGATGTTATGTCCATCGATTTTCTACGTAGTGGTCCAATGCCTTGTCCAGAAATATACACTGCAAGCTTTTCATCATTTGGCTTCACTGACCTTCGTTTATCGCTTTGCACCAGTGTATTTACCTTTGGAGCAGGCTTCGGTCCATACACCTTGGCTGGACTATTATTCCATAAACTCTGTGAAAGGTTCCAGCACCGGACAAGGTTTCCTCCATCCTATCAATGTTATCCCATGCCAGAGTTACTGGAACACCAATGTGGATATCTTCTAGCAACCGAGTCAACCGTGATTCCTCTTTTTGAAAACATAAGGCTGTGTCTATTTCCTGGACTTGTGAGTAGGACAGTGCATGACCAGGTCTGTTAAGAATGTGTAGCAATTTCACATTTTTTGTCAGGCATTTCACTGCATAGGGCAACAGTATATGTTTTGGTGTCTTCTATTGCCCTTGACTAATAGCGTGAATAACATCCTGTACAAAAGACTTAGTGGCCCCCATTGGCCTACTTTGCCACTGACCGTTCCAAGGCGGGAGCCCTTTTGTCAACTCTTTTGTGTTTGTGATGTCGTTTACTTTTATTATTACTTTTGCCTTCTTGTTTGTCTGTTTCCATGTTTGTTTCTGTGTTTTGTGGTTGACTGTCCTTCTTGAATGCTACTTTCCCTGTCCGATCTTTTTATATTTCTTTAACTAGCCTGTGAATAACAATGTTGATATCTTGTTCCCGACTTGTTTTACTTTCACCTCTTGGTCCTTCAGTTCTTCTGGCTGTGGAGGCCAGGAAACGGGCGACTTGTACTGCTTTATTTCCTGTCTTAAGTAAATTGTTGTTGTTACTACTACTGATTTGATATCTGCCTTTGATTTCATTGTATTTACATCATCCTCGAGCCTTGCATTCAAAACAAGAAGTTCTTCAATGCTAATATTGGAGGGATACATGTAGGTTTTGTTGCTAATGACATCACGTGTGAACTTGACTTGATCACCAAATTCAGCTTCAATTCTTCGCCTAATATGCTTCTTTGTTGTGACAGTTATCTCCGTGACACCCATTGATTTCATATCTGCAACTAACTGATCTGTTATCGCAGTCATTTTGACGATACGTGGGTGTTCAATAATACTTCTAATGAATTTGAACAGGTAATAGTATGCCTGCTTTTCAGCTTTGTCATAATCACTTTGTTTGTCTGAGGTAATTGAGGTAATAAAACCTGTAGTGTCTTGTACATTTGGCCGTGTGTACGTATATGGTAGTGTCCTTTAGCTGCTACAATATCTCTTGAGAGGACTGCCAACATTTTACTATCCATTTTTTCTGTAGCCACTCTTCGCAAAGTCCCATCAGATTGCATAGTTGTGCATAATACAAGTGGTTCTGTAGTTTTAGACCTTTTTAGATATTTGCAATTTTAATCACAAAATATACACATTTCATCTATGAATCTTCATATATGAACTAGTACTAGTTGCACCCTTAACAGATTTCTTAGGCAATGTATCATTTTTGTTAATATCTATATTGTTTTTTAAAACATGTTCGCCTAAAACTCGCTTCATGGTAAACAAACTTCTACATTGATGGTGATAGTATATATTTGGAATTTTATCAACATCTGTATTTCTAGCAATATCTAACAGACCATTATGTTTCCTTATTTTTGCCGTGTTTAGCAAAGTTTTCCATGATGATAGGTCTTTTTTGGCGATGTTAGATACCATCATATGAGTCACTGTCATATGCATGTATCAAACATATTGGTTTATCATTTTTTTGAACTTTATATTTTCGCCCATGTTGTTTATAAAACTGTTGAGTTTTTAAATAAAACGGTGTTGATGACTCTTCAGTCTTGCCACTGGTACTCTGACAACCAGTTTTCATCTTGACACTGATGCCATATGATCCATTGCCCGGGTTCTATTTCAACTTCAGATCTGAAACATAATATTTTGTGGAAATAAAATGAATATATGTTGAAATATCTGAGAATCACAAGTATAGTTAAGGATTGTAATCAAATATCAAGAACATGCAAGACAGTGGCTCTCTACATGCATTATATTAAGATTGTGTATTTATTGGATTAGAAAATTCTGGATTTAATCAGGTTAAATTTTAAAATGCAGCCTTTCATGGGTGAGTTTTTCATGTTTGCTTTGGTAAATATCACACTTTATGCGGAATTATTCCAAGATGATAAAGATCATGAATTGCATATATACATCTAAAGGATACATTACCTATTAATAAGTTTGTTTAGATCTTTTTATATACAGGTATATATATTATATATATACATTGCTTGGCTATATATACTCTACTGATATCATACTTCATATAGATACATAGGTTATTGATATCATACCTTCATACATATCATGGATATATTGCTGAATGATATCTTACTTCTTATAGATGCATTGCTTATGGATATCATGCTCTTTATATATTCATTATGTATAGATATAGGATTTATAGATATTATGTCTATTGATACCATGCTTATTTATAGATAGATTGTCTGTTGACATGAAATTTATTATAGATATTGATACCATACTTATTAGACAGATTGTTGATTGAATATCATACATCTCATAGAATTTTATTATAGATAGATTGCTTAGTGATATAATATTTTTATAGATACATTGCTTATCGATAACATACTTATTAGACATCTTGCTGATTGAATATCATAGTTTTTAATGGATGCTGGGTCTATTGATATCATACTTGTTATAGACAGCAATGTCATACTTTTAATAGATACATCGCTTGTCGATATCGTACTTATTATAGATAAGACTGCTGAGTGATGGCATACATCTTATAGATCTATACATTGTCTACTGATATCATCTTACTAATTACATTCTTGTATGGATATCATACTTGATATAAATACATTGCTGATTGATGTCATACTTACTATAGATAAGATTGCTTACTAACAGATATTGACTATTTAGAACAACACTTCCTATGGATACTCTTCATACCGATATCACGGTATAGATTAATGGTGTTATATATGTTTTATTATAAGATTTTTTTCGATTTATAAATTAGGCTATAGAAATGCAAGGTACTTACAGTTTTACAGTACTTAGTAAAAAATATGGAATATTCGATGTTACATGTCACAGTATAGATGAGGGCTAGTATCTATATTTTATTAATAGATTATTTTTAAGTTATTAAATATACCTTTAGGTCGTACAGCTTTTTGAAATGATAGGATACCTACTGTTTAACAACATTTACATCAATTAAAAAGTGAACAGTTTACATAAAAATGACAAATCAAGTTGTAAACAATAATGGATATAAATAATTGTAAAAGTTTACATTGTAATTAAATAAAATACAAATTAATGGTAAAAAATGATTTACATTTTTATTACGAAAATAGAATTACTTGAAACATAGTATAAAAATTGTTCAAACACAGCTGCTTACGATTAGTCAATGTTAATTAAATAGCAATGTGTTTGTTTTTAACTTGTTACTGTGTACAAACCTTGGTGAACTTACTAAATGAAGACTCAGAACAGGTAATTTTTAAATTCAAAAAATTTCAAAATAATAGTTTGCAAATGTCCTTGAATGTTTAATCGATTTTTTTTATATAGAAAATCAATAATTAGGTTTCAGCCAAAATGTGAGATTAAATGGCTTCTTGTATATGCAGAATTGCTTTTTGGTTCTGTATACTGTTTTTCATTTTTTCATTGTTGTATGTGTTCTCTCTCACTTGGTCATATTTACACATTTTTCTTTTATACATAAATGACTGAAGTAAAAATAATGTCCGTTAATTGTCAGGGCCTTGGGTCAGCAGAAAAACGACTTGACGTTTTTAACTATATAAAAAGTAAAAAGTGTCATATCTTTTGCCTACAAGATATACATTCAACACCTGTAACAGAGAAGTTTATTCGTTCAGAATGGGGTAATGAGTGTATTTTCAGCTCAGGTAAATCAAATGCCCGAGGAGTAGCTATACTTTTTAACAAAGACCTAGACTATAAAGTACATAATTATATATCTGACCCTGAGGGAAATTTTATAACTGTAGATTTAACTGTTAATAATAAGAGATAAACCCTTATTTCACTTTATGGCCCAAACACAGATTCCCCTTCATTTTTTGATAGGATAATGACAACTGTAGAGACCATGAATAATAATAATGGCCTGATTTTATGTGGAGATTTTAATTTGGTCCAAGATCCTGAGATAGATTATTATAACTATAAACATATTAACAATAAAAATGCGCGTGCAAAACTGTTAGAAATCAAAACTTGCTATAATCTTATTGACCCATATAGAGAATTTTATCCCAATTTAAGAAGGTACACATGGAGAAAGAAGACACCATTAAAACAAGCAAGACTAGATTTCTTTTTAGTTTCTGAAAATCTTTTATCATCTGTAAATAAGTGTACTATTGAAGCTAGCTACCGCTCAGATCATTCAATTACCATGTTAAACTGCAACTTCACTGAATTTATAAAGGGCAAACCTCTTTGGAAACATAACAATTCGCTTCTAAGTGATATTGAATATTTAAATATAATGAATAACAAAATAGATGAAATTAAAATTCAATATGCGCTTCCAATTTATAATATTGATTACATTAACAACATACCAAATAATGAACTTCAATTTACAATTACTGATCAATTATTTTTGGATACATTGTTGATGGAATTAAGAGGAAAATCAATATCATATTCAAGCCACAAAAAAAAAGTAAATGAAAAACGTGAAAATGATCTTGTTCTTGAAATACAACATTTAGAACAAAGACTCTCTCCTGATCAAATACCCCCACTCTTGAACTATTAAAAGATGAACTACTGTTACTTCGTAGGCAAAAAATGAATGGTTTTCTTATTAGATCACGAGCTCAATTAATAGAAGATGGAGAAAAACCAACTAAATATTTTTGCAATTTAGAGACGCACAACTTTACTAGTAAAATTATACCCAAAATTGAAAGGCCTGATGGGAGTATAATCACAGATCAGAAAGATATTCTAAAAGAAACTGAAACCTTCTACAAATCTCTATACTCCAGCAGAGATGAAATATTAGAAACAATAGATTTAGATAAAGAATTGTCAGGACTAAGTGTACCCAAATTGAATGAGGAGGAATCTAAGTCATTAGAGGGCCTATTAACCTATCAGCAAGCATCATTATCGCTATTTTGTATGAAAAATAATCGTTCGCCGGGTACTGATGGTTTTGGGGCTGACTTCTTTAAAGTATTTTGGAAGAAACTGGGGCATTTTGTTGTGAGAGCTATAAATTGTGGGTATATTAATGGGGAACTGTCTGTAACACAGAAAGAGGGTATTATTACACTTATCCCTAAAGATAACAAACCAAGAAGATTTTTAAAAAATTATAGGCCAATTTCTCTCTTAAACTGTGTTTATACAATTGCATCAGGGGCCATTGCTTATAGACTAAAATCTATCTTAAACAAACTAATTAATGAAAATCAAACAGGTTTTATTGCAGGGAGATATATGGGGGAAAACACAAGAATGACATTTGATATCATGCAGTTTGCAGAAGAAAATAATTTACCAGGACTCATTTTACTCGTTGATTTTGAGAAGGCTTTTGATTCTCTTTCATGGAAATTTATTCACAGCGTTCTTAAGTATTTCAATTTTGGAAACTCGATAATTTCTTGGATAAATTTTTTCTATAGAAATGCGAAACTGGCGGTTAATCAAGGAGGTAATTTATCTGAGTTTTTCAGCATAGGCAGGGGATGCCGTCAGGGGGACCCATTATCGCCTTATATATTTATATTATGTGCTGAAATTTTAGCAATAAAAATACAAAACAACAAAAAAATTAAAGGAATATCTATAAATGATATGGAATATAAACTTTCACAATTTGCCGATGATACTTCCATTTTTCTGGATGGGTCAGATACTTCACTCAATGAAACACTCGATGAACTTTCCTATTTTGCCAACATTTCTGGACTCAGGGTGAACTTTGACAAGACTCAGGTAGTTTGGATTGGGACAAGAAAATACAGTACAGACTCAATTAAAACCAAGTGGAAATTAACATGGGGAAGCAACCAATTTAAATTGTTAGGTATACACTTTAATGTTGATCTTGATAAGATAATTGATATAAACTATAATGATAAGTTAGAAAAAATACAAAACCTAATCAAACTTTGGAAACGTAGATATCTTACACCGATTGGTAAAATAACAGTAATTAAAACAATATTATTACCCATTCTTAATCATTTATTTATTTCATTACCTAACCCAAATGATTCAATTATTAAAAAAATAAATGACATGTTTTATGAATTCTTATGGGAGGGACCAGCAAAGATAAAGAAAAGCATTTTAATTAAACAGTATAATGAGGGTGGTCTGAAAATGATTAATCTCCAAGCATTCATATATGGACTTAAGGCAACTTGGATTAGAAGACTCATGTTTAAAGGTGGACAATGGCAACATATAGTTACCCATATTATAAACTTAAAAGACCTAATAAACCTAGGGATAGGTTTTGCAGAATTATTAATAATAAAAATGACTAACATATTTTGGAAGGATGTGTTAAAAGCTTACATTAATATTTTAGAACTAAATAAGGGCATTTTATGTGCTAACAATTGTTCAACAACTTCACTATTTTATAATCCTAATATTTTAATTGGAGGTAATGTAATATTTTACAAATCTTGGTATTCAAAAGGTATTCATCAACTTAATGATTTAATAGATGAGAATGGAAACTTTTATTCTGTTGAGGAATTTAATAACTTGTATAATGTAAATGCACATTTTCTGCTATACAATGGAGTTATTGCGGCAATTAAAGCTTACATTAGAAAAAAATATCTCCATAGAAAGAATGGAAAAAATACAAAGTCCTATTCTTCCTTTTAATATCATTCCATTTATTAAGAACAAACATGGATCAAGGGACCTTTATAATATTATTAACCAAAACCCCAGCAAACCAACTTCAAAATCCAAATGGGATGAAATTTATAATATAGAGCAAGAAACATGGAATGATATATACATATCCCCCTTTAAATCCTCAACAAATACAACATTACAATGGTTTCAAGTACGGTTAAACCATAGAATTCTTCCAACCAGAAAATTTCTTCATAAAATAAACATCATTGATAGTCCAATGTGCAAGTATTGTCAAGAAGAGGAAACATTAACACATATGCTTTGGTATTGTCCCGAAACCCAATCGATTCTTAATAAGTTAAAAACTTGGCTGTCCAGCAATAACATATATTTACATTTCACAGAAAAATCATTTATATTTAATATTAGTAACACGTTAACACCAGCCGATTTGTACATACTACTTGAAATGAAGTATTATATTTTCTCAACCAAACATTTACAAAGTAAACTGTCTATAGAGGCCTTTAAAAACAGAATAAGAAAATCGTTTAGTATTTTGGAATGTATAGCAACAACAAACAATGTACTCGAACCATTTGTTAAAAAATGAAGCAACTATAAGAACCTTTTTAGTTAGTTTTGATCTGTAAATATCAGAGACTTCACCCTTCCATTTTGTGTTTTCTGTAATATTCTGGCCAAGGAACTGACATAACCTTGATAACGGTCTTATATTCTATATTATATAACAAGGAGTGAGATGTGAAATGTGATCATGTGGGGGAACATAAACAACACTATTTTTTTTTTTCTCCTTATTTATTATAGTTATTTGTTTTTCTCTATCTTTTCCCCTAAAAACAGTACTCTTCTAAATAGTGACTTTTTATTACACAAATAGAGATAAAACACAACACAAACAAGCTAAATCTTTAAAAGACAACCATTTATACAGAACTCTCATATTGAATACAAATAATAGATGATTTTATTATGTATATCACTTGTGTATTGTATAATATTATAGATGTGTTTGTTTGTAAGGCGTGCGGTGGGATGGTCCTCCCCGACCCACAACATGCCAAATTACGGGGAGAATAAATGGGTCACCATTGGTGACTGGAAAAAAAAAAAAAAAAAAAAAAAAAAAAAAATATCAAGAACAAACTTTCATATATTTATAATTGACAACACAACTTAACACTTGAATCGGATTGACTGCTCTGTCTTGGAAATGTAAGCATTTAGCTAAAATGGTCAATTTAACTTATTTTGAATATGCAGTTGAAAAAATATGTACAACATACACCTAGAACCGGTTTAAACCCCCAGTGGCCTTTGATGCCACTGACCGTTCCAATGCGGTAGCCCTATTGTCAACCCTTTTGTGTTTGTGATGTCGTTTGCATTTTTTATTACTTTTGCCTTCTCGTTTGTCTGTTTGCGTGTTTGTTTTTGTGTTTTGTGGTTGACTGTCGTCCTTGAATGCTGCTTTCCCTGTCCGATATTTTTGTCTTTATACATTATGAACTGACAGAGAAAGAATGGTTTATTAACATAGTATTTTTTGTTTGTTAATTTTACCATCAAGCGGAAGTAATGCCGTGGTGCACTTCTTCATCAACATAACCCATCATCCCATTCTGAGGCCAGACAGAGATCATATGAAAATATATGCATACTTTTATAGTAACTTTTAGTTTTACAAAATAAAATCTGAATCAACATCGCAATTACAAAACAAGACTGTTTAGGGCGATCAAACTATCTGACCCAACCTAAATCAGACATCCTAAACGTTTATCAGTATACATTTATAACATATTAAATAGTGGACAATGCAAACATGTAAAAAGTTAAATGTGCTTACAAACATAATTTGCAATAGTATTTTCAGTTGAGTTGTCATGATGATAAAAATTCACCAGCTTTTACAATATATTGTTTATTAATGAGGCTGAAACCCACCCCACCCCTTTTGGTACGCAGTATTCAGGGCGTTTTAGGCGGTATTCAGTACTCACGAGCCTGCAACGCAGTACTCGCACAACACACTATTTAGTACTCACAAAATGTATTTTTAAAACCAAATATTATCATTTAAATGTACAAAAACATCATAAAATGTAAATAAAGGTCTAATTTTGATAATCAGAGCTGTTAGGTGTTTTAGGTCCCGCATAATAGAGTGCGCTTTCGACAGCTGAACACAGTTACGTCCCTTTTTGGTTGCTACTAGAATTCGGGACGATTTTATAAATAGTTAAAATATAGGGTGTGTGTGTACGGTATGCACAATAACTCTTAAACGGGTTGATACTTTTTCTTATAAATGGTTTATTTCAACGCAGAATGAATTAATCTAATAATAAGTATGTGTCACACACAAACAAATAATTGAAAAAATATTATTTTCACTTTGTAATTTAGCAATAACTTTCCGAGACCTGTTATCAGAAGTGATTATCATATATGGACCAGTCTTACTCGTAATATTATTTTCATAAAATATCGTGTTCCTATAATTAAAATTAGTATATATTAATGTAGAATGGTCTAGCGGACATAAGTATGTATTTTTATGTAGATTAATTATGTTAAAAGATGACTTTGTAATTAATGATTTACTTTACGGAACCGCCTAAAAATAGTGCTAATTGTTCTAAATAGTATTCAAATTAAGGAGTATTCATATTCAGTAATCGGGGTGGGGGGTGGGGGTGGGGGTGGGGGGAGGGAGGGTGTGAGGGGCGGGGTACAGCGATGTCGGCCTGAAGAGAAAAGATCAGATTGTTTAGCGCAAGTCTTAACAGATTGGCAGTTTAGGATGACAACTCGCATAGGGAGGTCTCTCCGTTTTAGTGGTGATTTATCGGCTTAATTGCTGCTTGGTTGGTGAAGATGTGGCTGTGGGATAGTTAAAGCTAATAGCATGGTCTGAGGCTGGTGTATAGTTACTCAGAAGTGAGAAAGAGTTGGATGACTCAAGGATGGTTGTGTCGAAGATGCTGGTGGATATGTTTGGTACACCGCACTGTTTTAATGTGATTGTCTAATTTAAAGTGTTTTGGCAATATATCCTACGAGTTCTAGATACTGACGAAGAAAAATAATGAGAAAAAATATGTTTAATTAGGAATGGAATGTCCCAGTGCTCAATCTTATTTTCAAGCTGTTTTAATATGGAGGTGTGTGTTTTTTTAAGGATAGGATATATTCCCGCTCAATGTAATAGGCGATGAACATTGTTTATGCTGAATAAAATAATTGAATTAAATGTGTTATGTAATTTTTAATTGTTGTTTCACTTTGTGTTTAGTTGTATATAAAATTCGATATAAACGAAACTATGGAGGTGTGTTTTTTTTAAGGATAGGATATATTCCCGCTCATTGTAATAGGCGATGAACATTGTATGATGTTTATGCTGAATAAAATAATTGAATTATAATGTGTTGTGTAACTTGTAATTGTTGTTTCACTTTGTTAACGCTATAACGTGCTATATGATTGATTCTTAATTCAATTCTTAAAGGTAATTCCAATTAATCATATAGTTAAAAATAATTAACAAATTCAACTTTCGATATCGCTTATTATTCGTTATGATTGGTTTAAATAATTACTGTAAATGTCTGATATCGGTAAATAATTTCTGATATCAATAATTATTTAGCGATATCGGTAATTTATTATTTTATATCGCTAAATAATTGCCGATATCAAAAAAATAATTATCAGGATTGCTAAATAGGTATTCAATGTTAAAACGGCTTGCCATACATTTTGGCCCCAAAAAAGCTGACCGTATTTCCGGGGGGTTGTGAGTGGGTTTTATACCCTATCCTAATATAGTATATGGCCTTCTGAAACATTATCCAATAAATAGTGAAGAAATACGTAATATGAAACTATTGTCTTTTGAAACCTTGAAAGGATTTTGCATTTTAAACCAGCTTACCTTCAGAATTGAAAAGAAAATTGATGAAATAGATCTAAAATATATTGTGAGAATAAGTTATACATGACATATAGAATGTTATCCCCCAGCTCGGAAACCAAAGTGCCTTTTCGCATTATTCCGGGCTGCCATAAAACAATCCTGACAAAGCCTGATATTTCCAAAAAGAGGAATTTTTAAATGCACGAACTGCAAGGATTCTATTTTTAATGTTGGTACCCAATACAACAAATATATTTATTTCGCTGGTAGTAGGCTACACTAAATCAGTTTCATTTGAGTTCTATCAAAATAAAAATTTCCAAATGTCTTTTTTATTACTATAATAATATAACATTACAATCTCACCTATTTTTCTGCCTATTTTTTTCTGTAGACTATCAATATCTTTTTGAAAAACAAGAAATGACAGACTAGTCTCTGTACCTATGTCTCTGGTTCTATTAAAACAACAGTTATACGTGCGGGGCGGGTGACTGTTATAGGTTTATAATTTTAACATTTGGTACCACCTGATTATTGATACAATTAATAAGCCGGTAATGCTGGGCCCGGTTTTATGAAACAACAATGTTCATATATGTCCGTCACACTTTCTTGTACGGAGCGTATCTTCAAACTACTGAAGAGACTGCAATGAAACTTCACAGAATGATAGAGGGCAATGAGAGGAAGTGCAGAGTGCAAGAACCGTAACTCTGTCATCGTTAAAATTAGATATATTGCCCTTTGTAATTTTCCGCGTGTCTATCACACTTTCTTGTCCGGAGCATATCTTCGAAACTACTGATGGGACTGCAATGATAGAGGGCAATGAGGGGAAGTGCAGAGTGCTAGAACCGTAACTCTATCATCATTCAAATTAGAGTTATTGCCCTTTGTAATTTTATACTTAGATTTTTTGTCCGGAGCTAAATAGTATTCAGTACTCGGACCTCAAATTAAGGAGTATTCGGTACTCGTGGGGTAGTGGGGTTACATCCTCACTAATACTATTAGAGGCTCTACCTATATCTTTTTGTCCACCAATTAATATAAACTTTACTTAAGAAATAGAACATCGTTTGATGTGAATTATCGTTTAATATATCACGGTTTGGAGTTCAATTGTAAACAATAATTTCACGAGTTCAATTGTAAACAATAATTTCACGAGCCCGAAGTGCGAGTGAAATTAGTGTTAACAATTGAACGACAAACCGTGATATATTATAGATAATTCACCGTAAACGATGTTCTATTTCTATTCTAATACCCCTAAAATGTGAAAATAACGCACACATCTGAAATCTTTCGCATTGCTTTGCTTGCTCTCCTAACGTTGCATACGTTACAATGCGGAATGCGCAATGCGCAATGCTTATTCTCCTAACGTTGCAAAAATAACAGTGATATATCGTTCTATATAACGAGATATTTTAAACTAGGCTATATAGTGCGGGTGTATTAGAATTAAATATAAAGAGGACTATAAAAAAGGTAAATGGCAATAATTTCACCCAATGTAATATGCCTTTTGCTGGGGAAAAACAGGATTGAAAAGATCGGATTTTTGAAATTGTATTCGTAATTGTTTAAGACACGCCGATTGCGGAGATTTTCCGATCTCATTCGTTTACAATCGGAACTACCTCGTCTGATTAGCGCAATCGGAACTCTTCACCAATTTCCGTACTCAGGAATTCCCGAATGACGGAATCCGACGAGGCAGTTCCGATTGTGATTAGCGAAGAGTTCCGATCGATTCGTTTGCTATCGGAACTGCGCCGAATAGTTTGTAATCGCATTGCGCATGTCCGAGAAAATCTTAAAAACTCGTAGTTCTCCGGCAGGAATAAACGGCTGGGCAGCATTTTATTCAAGATATTGTTTTGATCATAATTAATAATTGACAGAACTGGAATACGAACCATGTTTCTTCTTAGAATACTCATAAAATAGCTTTGTATACATATAAATGCAGTAATATTGAGTATTTAATATTTTACATTAAAAATCGCGTAGATATAGGTAGTGCCTCTTTAAAAGGCCAGTTTCTTATTTATTTAAAAAAAAAATCTTATATATAATTCTAATACACCCGCACTATATAGCCTAGTTTAAAATATCTCGTTAGGGACCGACTATTTTGATCTCTGGGGGGGGGGGGGGGGGGGCCTATTTGATCTCGGGGGGGGGGGGGGGGGGGGCCTGGGATTTTCCTTTGAGCCAGAATATTTTTTTTTCATTTCTTGAAAGCCGGGATTTTTATTTCGCCTAATACACTGGCCAGAATATTTTTTTTCGTGAACTTGAAAGCCAGAATATTTTTTTTTAAGTTTTACTATTCGTAGAATAAGAAGAGCTGTTGTAGATCTACTCAACATCTGCGTCGCCAGGTTGGTTTTTAGTTGTTAGCCAAGTCCCGTTATTTCAGCAATGACTGGTCAGTGAAACTTGAAATATATCACCAGTACCATCAAGGACACTGGTAGACACAGGTTCCATAACTCTGTGTGGCATTTAAGCAAAAGCATGGCTTTTTTATTACTTTGAATTTCTAGTTCTTTTTTTGACAAGGTCCATTTATTTTAACAACTTAAAGTCGTACATCAGCAAAACTTCAGTAAAGCTTTGAATATCAAGGGCACTAGTAGACACATGTTCCATATTAATTCTGTATTTCAAAATGCTTTATTTCAATAGGTGATTGTGAATTATTTGTACCATAGCTGTAATGGTTTTCCTTTGTTCTTGCTTATGATATATTTTTCATAAACCTGAAGATCTGTACCTAAGCCGTGCTATAAATGCCGGTATATTTCAGCCGTGCTATAAATGACAGATTCGGCAGTTATACCATGGCCTACTCCATTGTACACGCGCATAGTTGTAAGTTTACACACAACCTGTCAATCAAAATGTCAATTACCGGCAATTTCTAAGGTACAAAATATTTATAGCATACTTTTCTCGTATGCGATTTATACTGCACTCTCGGGCCTGCGGCCCTCGAGAAGCAGTATAAATCGCATATACTCGAAAAAGTATGCTATAAATATTACTAATACAACTTCAGTAAAACGTGAATGCTAGCAGACACATGTTCCATAACTCTGTATTGCATTTTAGCAAAATTATGGCCCTTTTTCTGGATAAATATTTTCTGTATTGTATTTTAGAAAATGTGTTGCCTATAATTTTTGACTTAGAATTGCTTTTGTTTTATTTGTTGGCAAGTCCATTTATTTCAATTACCCACTAGCCATATATCTCAGCCAAAGGAGCTTGACAAGTGTCATCACTAACAGACATAATCATGTTTCATAACTTTTTATTTCATTTTAGCCAGATGATATTTTCTTTTTCAATTTAGAGTTTCAGTTAAAGTTTTTTAAGCAGCTTCATATATTTCAATGAAACCACTGCATACATCCAATAACATTTATTATGGCAAGCCTGTATATATCATTAGCCCCATAAACCCCACACCTTCCCCACTCCTGCACCACCACCACCATCACCCCAGATAGACAAATATTTATTATATTCTTCAGTTACCATGTCTGCATCCATCCTGTTCTCTTTCATCCCCTTCCCAACACCCTCCTCTCAACCCCCATCTCCAATGTAAATATTGTATTATTTCTGGGGTTTTTTCCTATTCAGTAACATTTCACTTCCCCTCCCCACCCTCTTCAAGTTCATATTCTTTCTGGGGTATTGAAGGTCTTGCTTTGATATTTGGTATATATGTTCACTGACACCCCCACCCCGCACCCCTACACCCTCACCTCAGTCGCCACCACCTATTAACCTCCACAATTAAGACTTGACCTTGTGAATGAACTGGCACCATGGTTGGTGAGACAGAAGTGTCAGTGACCTTGTTTAAAATTGACCTTGAATAGTGGAAAATGCTGTCCTTTCGACAGCTCTTTTGTTTAATATGGTTCTTTCCATATTTGGTGGATAGAACTTCATGTGCTGGTGTTAATATTTAGTTATGCTTGTACTTGTCTGCTTTCTATGTGAGCCCCGTTTTGCTCTTCTGAATTATGAATTGATTGGATGTTATGTTTGATAGGGGGTCGTTTTGTACTGGGCAATGACTACCATGTTCCATATCATTCTTATTAACACTGGCATATAGTGCATGGCTTTGTCTGTAACCTGGTATTGCATGTGGCTGAAGCTGCGTTTTAAGTCCATTTACTTGTTGAAGATATTCACATAGTCCATCGCATAAGTACCAGGACCCTTGTATTGTAATACTAGCATGACCACTGCATACTACATTGATTACTAACATGCCCAAAGTACATCACATCTATAACTGGCATGGCTACTCTTTACCTCATGTGCTACTACCATGACCACTGTATATCACAAGTATTACTATCATGACCACTGTATATCACATTTAGTACTACCATGACTACTAAGACTAAATACCACATTTATTACTACCATGACCACCGAGTAACCTCATATCATTATTACCATGACCACTGAATACCCCATGTATTACTACCATGAGCCACGCATACTATATGTATTACTACCATGACCACAGATACCATATTTATTAATAATATACCTCGTGTCAAACATCCATGTTCAATGTTCAAAGACTGTTATTTTCCCATTTTTGTAATATCGCATATCGCTTGTAATGTGGAGTGAGTCACTGAATGATAGTATTTTTTTGTAATGTCACCCCAGTATAATACTATCTTATGATTGTGAAGTCAAAACAAGTTTATAATTATGTATTTGTCCAATGCTGAAAAGTGTGTCTTAGCATCACGGTAACACAATTGAAAAAGTGAACATTTACTAAAATGGCTGACACAGTTTGCACAACTTTCTAAAGATGATTTGAAGTTTACTCGTGAGTTCACAGCTGAAGATTCCGAAAGAACATAAAGAACCATCCGCCAAAAAATGCTTTCTAGGTGCTGAGAATAGTGATTTTGAACAGAGAGAAGTGACCATGTATTTCAAAGGAATATTTAGCAGAACCAAATATCTTTTTCAAACATATTTTTCAGTATAATAAAATAAATAGCCTTAGAAGGTTGACAAATGTTCACTGTTACCCTCACAGGATTGCAATATTTACATACTACCATGACCAATGTATATCACATTTAGGCCATTATTTTTTATTATTTTTAAGAACCATCAAGACAGAGAATAGCTGTAGGAGGAAGGGAAAAAAATAAAAAATAAACTATCAAATTCCCTATGGAAAAATAAAATACCTAATTTCGTTTTGTCGTAGGAGGGTTCGTAAAACAAATTATCAAAAAATAATGGCCTTATTACAACCATGACTTATGTATACCACATTAATTATAACCATGGGCTCGTGAAATTAATGTTTACAATTGAACTCCAAACCGTGATATATTAAACGATAATTCACAGTAAACGATGTTCTATTTCTTAAGTATTAAATTGATCAAACCTGCATAACTACAGAGCTACAACGGTTGGATGACCGCTCAGTACAATACATGCTAAAGGTACAACAATCCAAGCAGTGTGCCACCAGCTAGAACAGCAGCACATGCAATGCAATATCTAAAATATACATTTACAGGTGTTACTATTATGTACATTTTATTGTATGTTCTAATAACAATAAAATCAAATCATAAAGAACACTTTTATTTTAAACAAAACACAATGAATGATTAATCGCATGAGCAGGTTAAAAAACAAATTAAAGGGAAATCACAAGAGATAACCATTTTCACAATTTCCTCATGTGGTTGTCTCCCTTGGATGAAACACATTACTAAACTGAGATTAAATTTTGTTAATATGGTAGAGCTACTATTTTAGATTTCATTTTCTGCCACAATACATTACTAACATTGCAAGGTCATTGACATTAGGTTGGTCTGCTTTTAATTACCTTTACAACAAGGTCACTTTGGGTTAAAAACGAAAGATAAAGCATCTTTACCTTATTTGCTTGCTGTCTTTTTTTATTTCGTATTATTTTCTGCAGTTGTTTACAGTATTACTATCTGTATTAAATAAATGGTGAATTTATAAACAAGGGAAGAAACTTTTCAAATAATTATTTAAAAGGAATATAGCGACACAGCCAAACAATCTTTATTATTGAAAGTTCTGAAAAACTTGAAAAGGGTGAAAGAATTATCAAAATCGGATGATAAACACAGAAGATATGAAGGTTCTGTTGAAACGTATATGGAAGCCGCCATTTTTAGAGCTATGACATCACATTTCTAAATGACCATAATTATGTGGAATACTGATAAATATGTTATGAACTAAACGATAGACGTCACGATATTACGTCACGAATTGACGTCATAATATTACTCCGCGCTGTCGCCAAAGGAGTGACAGAAGAAGGAATACTTGTGTCAAAAGACGATTGGAAAGAAATTCATCACAGAATATATAGTATATAGTTTAATTAACATTTTTGTCGTGATACGGAAAATAATTCACTCGTGAGAAATATTCTTGTGGTATAGAAACTCGTGAGAAAACGCACTCGTTTCTATATCGCAAGAATCTTTCTCACTCGGGAATTATTTCCCGTATCACTTCAACATGTATAGGATAGAGCATGAGTTTTGCACGTGTACGGGGAGATAATGCACGAGCGTTAGCGAGTGCATTATCGTCCGTACACGTACAAGACTCATGCTCTATTGTATTTATACCACAATAACTAACATATGCTGTGTATATCCTCGGGTATTACACGATGCATAGTGTGTATTTAGGCTATTGTGGTATAATGTTAATTCTAATACACCCGCACTATATAGCCTAGTTTAAAATATCTCGTTATATTGAACGATATATCACTGTAATTTTTGCAACGTTAGGAGAAAAAGCATTGCGCATTGCGCATTCCGCATTGTAACGTATGCAACGTTAGGAGAGCAAGCAAGGCAATGCGAAAGATTTCAGATATTTGCGTTATTTTCACATTTTAGGGGTATTAGAATAGAAATAGAACATCGTTTACGGTGAATTATCTATAATATATCACGGTTTGTCGTTCATTTGTAAACAATTGAACTCCAAACCGTGATATATTAAACGATAATTCACAGTAAACGATGTTCTATTTCTTAATTAAACTCTATTTATCAAATAACATGCGGTGTGGGAGTGTAATAACACCATTCAATATTTTTTCGATTTTCCACTAGTTGTATAACATAACGTTTATGACGTCATGGGCGTCACACGTTAATGACGTCATGGACGTCACGTTAATGTACGTTTTCTGACGTAATGTGACGTTACAGAGCCTCGCATTATATCATTTTTCCAACTCGTTTAATAAATTCGATAATAAATGAGTTCTCATGTAAGATCCTCTATTTATTCCCAGTTAAGGAGTTTGCATTCATTTGGAGTGATTTGCTTTGCTTTAACTGATATTTACCAATATTCCATATATGGTCATATGGAACTATGATGTCATAGGGCTGGCGTGGCGCAGTCGGTAGCGCGGCGGATTTGTAACCGGAGGCCCCGGGTTCAATCCTCCGTGGTGCCACTGAGTTCCGTCGGTGTGTTCTTGGGCAAGACACTTTTCCTTAGCCTCGTCCGTCGGATGGGGACGTAAACCGGGCGGTCCCGTGTATCGGTCTATCAACCGAGCACGTTAAAGAACCATAGGAATCTATTCGATAATAAGAGTAGGGCAGGGTCCCGGATTCCTATGTATCCTTCCCCTCTCTCTGGGGCGGCTCTAAATAACCTGTACTGTGTTGATGAGCCGTTAAACAACATTCAATTCAATTAGAAAATGGCGGTTCCCATATCCTTTTTAGTACAACCTTCAAACGGTCATATCTTTTTTGTTTATCATCCGATTTTGATCATTCTTTCACCTTTTTCAAGTTTTTCAGAACTCTCAATAAAAGAGCTGTTCCCTTTAAAGTATTCCTTTTATTTTCAAATGTTCTTAATTTCCACAATACTATTTATAAAGAAATTGTAAGAAATCTGACATTTTACACTTAAACTCTAGTCATATATCCACCGTTGCTATTAATAAATGAAGATATGACTTTTGAGGAAAATTGGTTTTTAAACTGATTGTACTTGTCATCTTTCGGGGCTGTTAATGGTTTTGCATAATTATTAATAGAGAAAATACATACATTATCAAATATAACTTTTTGAGTGACATTTTATGACATTCTGTGATTTTCATTTTTTTCAAGGGGGTATGTTTAAAAACGCATTAAAAATCATGTAAAGCCGTAACTTTGAACTTGTTATAATGTATTTTTCTTAACTCGATAAAATTGCTCCCAAATTGACAATAGTAAGAATTTGCCCACTAAAATGGTACCGGACATCATTCTGGCCCAAGGACTATTACGCCGCAATATGTGCTAACAACAACAACAACAACAACAACAACAGCAGTAACAGCAGCAGCAGCAGCAAGAAGAAAAAGAAGAAGCTGTTCCTGAAAGTACATATGGCGTTTATGAGGTTTCTTGCATAACGACATCGTCGAGTCATTTAAACAGCACTGTTCTACAATTCAATGCTTTACACATATAATTCTTTTTTAAGGCCGCCGCACTTCACATAACGAACGCTAGTTTGAATGTCAATACATACAGTACAGGGTGTCCTTCGGAAGCAATGATAACACACAAGAGAAGATCAGATAGCAGACTCGGTTTTATTGAGTCTGTTCATGAGAGGTAATATAGATGTAACACCTCTCACATGAACTAGTTCCGGTATTCTACTTTAAAGTCATAGTGATTGGGTTCGATGATCTCAAAGAATCAGTAAATAATAGCACTAGGCTACTGATTCGTAGCGCATGGAGACATTTTACGGCCGCCACACTGCACATAACGCTACAACCTCCGCACAGTGATATTGTAGCCAATAATACCATAACAGAAAGGGGAAGTAACCACTGCGCGGGTGTGAGGGGTGGGGGTGGTGATAACGTTAGTGTGAATGTCACTAAATACTGAAAAGGGTGCCCTTCGGAATCAATTATGACACATGAGATAGCAGACTCGATTTTATTGAGTCTGTTCATGAGAGGTAGTATAGGATGAAACACCTCTCACACACACACTAGTCTAGTACCGGCTTAATAAGCGGTATTCTACTTAAAACCGCCCCGTGTGGTTCCGGGGGCCCCGTTCGGTTACGGGGCGAAGAATAGGGCCACTGCAGATCCCGTTGGATGGGAAGGCAGAGGGGTAGACCCCAACCCCACCTCCCCCCAATTCATATTCATTTTATCATGTTTTGTTCATGCTCATTCAAGGTCTTCATCATGACCCCTGCATTGTTTCAGGTGCCATCTCGCTCATATCACTAGAGCAGTGGCAGAAAAACAATAACGTGGCTCCAGCGTAAATGGAGTGTCTACAATAGAATTTGCAGAAACTCTGCAGTTCAGGGTGAGAAGTTCTAGACCCGTTCTCCATATTTTATCTCGATGTACATGGAGGATGAGCCTGGCATGTTCATGCCTGTTAGGCGCCATATAACCTTTAATGTGTTGGTGCGCCTTAAAACCCAATTCAGTTCAGTTCAGTTCTACTTAAACCCATAGTGACTGGGCTTGATCCCAAAGGATGAGTAAATAATAACGCTGCTGATTCGTAGCGCGGGGAGACCTGTTACGACCTCCACACTTCACTAAACGAACTCTAGTGTGAATGTAAATAAATACAGTAAAATAGATCATTACAAACAAGAGACAAAGGTAACAGACTCGGTTTTATTCAGTCTGTTCATAAACAAGAGGGCCAGGATGGCCCTAATCGCTCACCTGGTAATGTTGGGCAATAAGTTTGGTGTGTCTAGTCTAGCATGGGTATTTTTTAAATTGTCCCACTTTCTTCTATGAATGAGATTTCTTAAAAATTGATTGCGGTGGGGTGGTGGGGAAGGGCGGAGTATATGGATGGATATGAATCAGACAACTTGTGTAAGCTTTTATTGATATTAACATTCTAAACAAATTTGGTAAAAATTAGATAGAAAACGAAGTATCTGCAGATTTAACAAAGGGAAATACAACATAGCATATTTCAATAATTCAAGGGCCATAACTCTGTCGTTACTTACAAGATCCAGCTGGTTTTCGAACTTGTCCAATATTTCATTGATATACAGCGATCTGCACAACTAGACATCTTACCGATGCTTCCTGCCAAAATTCGTCGAAATTCAACAAGGTGATTGTTTAGGAGTAGCGCCGATAAGAAATTTAAAGTAAAAAAAAATGTCAAGGGGCCGTAACTCCGTCAAAGTTCAACGAACCGGAAAAAATATGCACAACTAGACTTCATACCAATGCTTCCTGCTTAGTTTCGTCAAATCCAACAAAAAATGGAAAAAAACAACAACAAAATTCTGTGTAAATTTGGTTAAATGTGGCTTGTATCGTGTTGACAACATGTAAAACTGCATTTATGCCAATTTATGGGGCCATAACGCTGGTGTTACTGGTCCGAACTGGCCTATTATCGAACTCTTCCGAGATCTTAAACTGTAATACTGTAATACTGTCTTCGAGGCCACTCATAAACCGTCGTTTCTTAGGCCCGTTTTGATTGTTTATATACTTTTCCGGTATTGTCGTTAAGACATTCTGACTTCCGGTTTCCTTTTGTCTTTTTAGGTTGTATTGTCTTTTTGTTGATGTTGTTGTTGTTTCCATTAGTTGTTAGGCCTAAATTTGGAAGGATGTTGCGCCCAATGTTTGTTTAGCCTACTTTTGAATGAATTTATGGTGGGTGCCTCAATTACTGTGTTAGGTAGTTTGTTCCAGGAATATACCACTCTATAAGCAAAGGATTTCCTCCTAATATCAACTCTTGCTCTTTTCTTAAATAATTTATTTGAGTTTCCCCGGGTGCCAGTATTCGGGGCCATAGTGAACAGTTTATTTTTATTTACTATATCGATGTTATTTAACATTTTGTAAACCTGAATCACATCGGCTCGCTCTCTTCTATACTCCAGGGTTGGTAGTCCTGACATAGTAAGTATTGTGTGGTATGGAAAGTTGCTGAGGTTACCCACCATTCTGGGAGACAACTGTGGCATATTCCAGGTGAGGTCTAACAAGGGATTTATATAAGCAGAGGAACATTTCTATGTCTATATATGTAAAGTTTTGAATATTAGTCCTAGGTTGAACCGTTCCTATTAGCCTTAGAGACTTTCCCACTTATATGGTTAGAAAACTTTAACTTAGAGTCAAAAGTTACCCCTAGGTCCTTTTCCTGCAATACCTTAGTATTTTTTTCTATTTTATTTGCTTGATCTTTGATAAAATACACATTGTTTTCATCATCGTTGATTCCAATGTGAAGTTGTTTACATTTTTTGGCATTGAATACCATTTGCCAATTTTTAGCCCACTTACATGCATTGAATATATTATCCTGTAAATTCTGTATATTACTTGGGTCACTAATGCATGTATAAAGTTTTGTATCGTCTGCAAACAGTTTAGTAGTGCAGGAAATGGCTTCGGGGAGGTCATTGATATATATCAAAAACAGTACGGGCCCTAAAACATAGTCATATACAACCTGTGAAAGTTTGGTTAAGGTTGCTCAAGAAATGTGACCTCTATCGTGTAAACAAGATGAAAAACAGCATTTGTTTTGGCTTATTCAGGGGCCATAGCTCTGGCGTTATTGGTCCGATCGGGCCCATTATCGAACTCGTGTGCAAGTTTGGTTAAGATTGCTCAAGAAATGTGGCCTCTATCTTGTAAACAAGCTAAACGTTGACGACAGACGACGGACGATAGACGACGGACGCCGGACGCCAAACGAAGAGATGTCACACCAGCTAAAAAGGTAACGTAAGATGCAACACCTTTCACACTAACTAAACACCGGATTTAGTTAGTGGTATTCTACATGAAAGCCATGGTTATTGAACTTGATGATCCCAAAGGATCAGTAAATATCAACATTACTGATTCGTAGTGAACACGTCTTACTTCAGCTACTGCTATCGAACTTTTAAATACATGACACGTCACCTGAGTATTTACAGGACATGGTGTTTTTAAAAACTTTAATTAACAATTTCAGATATAGCAGTTTTCTGGAATTACCCATGATAAGGACAACAAAGTATGGCAACATTTATTTTTAATAAGAGACCGTTCGGATAAAGAACAACCTGCCGAATGACTTGAGGTCGATGGTTAACTATCAATACTTTACCATCCGAAATCTGCATTAGATAATGTTTAGCTTATAAATACTGAAAAGGGAGATCCGTCGGAAGCAACAAACACAACCAAGAGAAAAAAAGTAGCAGACTCGGGTTTATTGAGGTAATGTAAATAGTAAAACCTCTCACGCCCCTTTCCACCGGCTTCAACTTCAGCGTCATCTGTATTGGGTTCGATACTCCCAAAGGACCAATAAAAATAACTAAACTGGCATTGTGCTAGAAATTGTTACACCGCAGACATGTTTTGTTTCACATAGCATTGTAAGGATCTAATGGGCGCACCCGACTTGATGATGTCAGTGAATTTGCAATCTGACGACTGTATATCACACACTGCTATTTTGGGCAACCAGTGACTTCCGGGAAAGCCTGGATGGCAACAAATGATACTTTAGTGACACCGGAGAAACAGTTGACTTCTAGGATCAATAGCTCCAGAGTCTTCCGAGAGGGTGTTTGTCGGGTGGGGTATGGGTAGGGGTGGGTGGGGATGAAAGACTCACCAGCACGGATTGATCGGCTGATTGGCTAATCGGCTAACACGGCGTATTGGCGTGAACAACGGCAGTAGTGCTTGAATGTTTGCACGACTCAGAGCAGCTTGCGAATCCAACAATCGAAGACCATTTGCTGGAGTGTGACACACACGCACAGAAACAAACAACAATATAAAGGCAAAAAGATGGATACAAGGCAAGATATTACATCACAAACATAAAATGGTTGACAATAGGGCTACCGCCTTGGAACGGTCAGTGGCGAAAAGACCGCTGAGTTGGAGAGGGGAGGGCTAACCAGGTTCTAGGGTGCACGAAACCTCACTCTTACCTTATTGTCATCCCAATAAAAGGTATCTAGGAAAACACACTGTACTGTATATGGGGTTCAATATGAAATGAGGACGTTGGTGTCTTCATAGAAAAATACTCCTTCCGTTGCTTCAAACACAAGCAGATCCTGCACCAAGTGCAAACCAGTCGCAAGCTCAGAAGAACGACAAGGTCTACTCAGAAGAAACGACTGACGAATATCCACAGAGAAACACTAACGTCAATCGGGAATGCAGAGCAGATTAGAAAGAAGAGAAAGACGAAAGCCAGTCGGCAGACTACGTTTCTTTCAAGCATATACAGATTTTTCAAGAAACTTCTTGACAACGAAAAGTCATGACAGTTAGGAAATACTATGGAGGAAATATAAAATAGTCTCATGAAATCCCAGAAGAGAAGAATCTCTCTGTGAATGAACAATAACCGAATCTGAAGAAACGCCCACTACTCCATTGATATGGGAGAACCAACGTTGAAGAACATAAACAAAGTGGACACAAATGCGAGATCTGTTTCATATCCAGGACCCCAAGGAATCTCGTACAAGATGTTCCCAAAGCTTCTACGTGAACTATGGAAGCTGCTAAGTGTTGTTTGAGTGGAAATAGAAAGTTGCTGATTGCTGGACACAGGGTGAGGGCAAATTCGAACCCAAGGAAAACAACGGCCAAGACAAAGCTGGCAAGGGCGGACATTTGGCAGTACGAGCAACTACGACTCAAGTTTCTTCGAGATATGTATATGATCTCCCGCCATCATCATCAAATTTAAACAGATAAGGAAAAGGGCACATGGAACATGTACTATCGGCATGTCAGACAACACTTCTGCGAGGACTCTACCGATGGAGGGACGATTATGTCCTTCGGATCCTAGCCGACATCTTTGAGTGAGAAATAAGGAAGAAAAGAAAGAGTAGGACAACACGGACGCCACTGATGGGATTTGTCAAGAAAGCGGAACTAGCGAAAGCAACGACCCAACCTTCAAGTTCAGTAGTTGACGAATTTGACCAATGGAACATGACAGTATACCTAGGGAAGCAATTGGTTTTCTCCGACATAGTCCAGACCACGCAGAGGACAGGCATTGTACTATGGTCAAAGAAAGACAAGAAACGTTTGATGGTTGAGTTGACAGTGCTCAGCAGGAGTCTCGATGAGAAGAGATGTTTGGGTGGGCAATGACAATACACATAGATTCGTGAGAACACTTGGCTTTTCCCAGTCGAGATAGGTACAAGAGGATTCCTGTTCAGTCAGCATGGAAGATGTTAAACACATTGGAATCAAAGGCAGAGATAGTTACGTTATTTTTCGCTACAATAAATAAAGATAAATAATGGTTTCTCTGCCTTTTTGTGTTGTCTGCGTAGTATGGCAGACACTTAGGGATATCTTTGTTCGTCGTCTGTCGTCCGTCGTCGTTCGTACGTCATACTTTCACATGCATTCTGACCATGGCCATAACTTGAAAAGTGTTTGACCTTGGTTCACAAAACATCAACACATCTTCATCTTACCCCAAGGAAAGTTGTTACACGTGTCCAATAACTCTGACTTTTATTTCGGCAGAATTATGCAATCTTTTCATAAAACTTTAACCTGTAACCTGACCTAGTTCACAACTTTAAATAAGCACATGGCATGCGACACAAGCGTTCCGTGGAACATTCTCCCAGTAAAAAAATATATATCCAGAGTATGAGACAATGCGTAACGAGGTAGTAGAGTGAAATGTTGTATCTCGATATTTTACACGTGTGAGATAGTTCCATTTAAAAGGCGGTTTCATTTAATCAGATAAATATACCTCGGAGATTCGTAACTTACTAAAATTAAGACGTTTTAACTCTTTAGTGCTTGATCCAGTGGTAAAGTGTCGGACTTCAGATCGAAAGGTAGTGCGTTCGAACCTCGCCCCGGCCATATTATTTACCTTTACCTTATTTACCTGAGCAAGATAATTAATCCACATGGCTCTGCCCAGGAAACCTGACTATTATTTTCGAAAGCGGGTGTTGCAGTATCGATTGATGCAGACAGACAGACAATCGGACAGTCGGACGGCAGGAAGGCGGGTGGGTGGACGGACGGACGGACGGGGACGGACGGACGGACATACAGACAGGCAGACAGACAATCTCAATATTGCCTAATTTGTGAAGACAAACTAGGTGTGATTGTAGTATGTTAAAATACTCGTTTAATGCTCCTTTGAAAGTGTTCGTATTGGCGAGCATTACCGTATTGGACTCCATGTTGGCGAGTATATGCAGTTACATAGAACGTCAGAATAATAAAACAAAACTGCATAGGAGCCAATTTATTAGGCTAGGTGTGATTGCATCTCTACTGGAAAAATTCATACCGAGTTTAAGAACACATCTCATTATCTTTCGTGTTCATGGAGCGAGATATGATATCTAAACTCTTGAAGTTCGACTTGCATTTGATTAATCACAACGGACAGTTATTTTATTGTTAAATGCGTGGGCTTCGTAAAACCCCTTAATCGCGATTCTGATGTTAAAGTCGATTTCATAAGACACCAAAAAATAAGTTTGTGACGTCATTGAGATTCAGAAGCCATCTTTCTTCAAGATTCTGAAAGTGAACTTTCTACAGAGAGGTTCACAACTAGTTTGTTGATATTTAACTGTAAGTAATTAAATGTTTTGAAAGAAATGTTAAATAGGTAAGCTTTTAGTGTAATAAGGGGCTAAATTTAGATACTGTTTGGGTAAAATCAAGCCGGCGTCTCGAGTATCGACTCCATTGTCTTTTCTCTTCTTTTTTTTCAGGCAAGTTGTCATTTTATTTTCATTTGGGTATGCAAAAGTCAGTTTTCGATATTCCACAATCTGTTCATTCATAAAAGTTTATGTTATAATTGGTTAACCTTGTTATCAGATCCTACTGGAAGGAAAATCTGAGACATTGGTAACTTGGTAGCTGCTTACTCAATTTTCATGTTATCAGAGAATTCTAAAAGCTACTGTAGAAACCTGCAAAGAGCGATGGGCAGGGCGGACAGTCCTTAACGTTGAGTCCTGTGTTGCTGTTATATGACCACCCTTTTGCCATAAATGTGTCGGGTCTTATCTGTATTGACCTCCTTAGGCTTAGGCAATAAGTCGAGCAGGTGTATATTGCAAACCTTGTATACATGAAGTGTTTTGTAAGGATAAACTTGACCCGAGGTGTTAATATGGCCATCCCTTGTTTGCATACAGCTGGGGTGAGCTCAGTCATGCATTGTAGGTTTGGACCTGTCATCATTTTGTGTACGTTATGAAAATATGTTTATTCATATTTCATTTAAAATCTCAAGTAAAATGTGCTCTCTGATTCGCGATTAATAAAACATAAAAAGAGGAGAAAATATCAGATTATTCGAAAATCACATGAATAAAAAAAAAAGAGATTATTATGTCGGTAATTCTGGTTTGCTTTTTGTTTCGCAGGTGTCAAAACTAAATTGATTGATTTTTAATAAAGACGAACATTTTTATAACAATTCACCAACTTATACTCATATCTGACCATTTCCCCCAGAACTATAGCGATCTGACGCGATTAACTACATGTATGCATTGGCGTAAGCAGTTGTTAAACTATGTTATCGTAAAAAGTTGACGTAAATTTGCTTTAACATGTTCTACTTTCACTGTTTTTCCTACCATTTGCCTATCCCTCAATGCTACAATTATGCTTTGTATATTTGTTGTGCCCTTAAAATAACTTCAAAAAAACTTAGTAAGTCATGTTTGAAAAATTATTCAACTGCAAAAGAGTATTTGATTGGTTGATACAGGGCCAGAAATTAACCTTTTTAGTTTACTAGACCACCGGTCTAGTAGTTGGGTAAAATCACTAGACCTGCTCAAAATTTACTAGCCGAATATAATATTCAACAGAAAATACTATTTTAATTCAAGTTTCGGTTTTTACCTATAGGCATGCATTTACTGAAACTTTAGAAAATATCAGGTTTTTAAAAGACCTGTTAGGTTAGACAGTGCTGTCACTACACAATCTAACGATTTATAATTTATTTCATATTTGAACAATTTTTGTTACTAGCCCATCGGACTACCCAGACACAAACATTTGCTAGCCCGGCAGCATTTTTGCTAGCCTCAGGCTACAGGACTAGTGCTAATTTCGAGCCCTGTGATAGAATGGGCGTTTCTGATTTCATTTATTAACTTTTGACTGTTAATTGTGATGTCAGGCTTCATAACCGCTGCTCCCAACTAAATTCTATTTTGTTTATTGCGCTCTTCTGGGCATATAACTTTGTTGGATACCGGAACCATATGCCGCTGGCCATGGAATTATGACATTATAAATAGCATGTCCACCGCCATATGCATGATATGCATGCCATCTTGGGGATGGTTAAAATTCTGTACTATTGATTCTATGAATATTGAGTTCTGCTCAACCCGGGGCTGGGGGTCGTGATCGGTAGAAAGCATATTTCACTACCGTTCATGAACAGTCTTAAACCGAGACTGCACTATTTCGTATTTGTGTTCGGCTGTTTCCAAATGTCCGCTCTCGTACTCTTTTAATAGCATTGATTTAATGCGGGGGAAACATAGACATGGAATGACATGTGCAGATGTTTTTTAGCTTGACTGATCAGAGATCAGCAGAGCCTATGCCGTGGTGCGTCGTCTGTCCGTCCGTCTGTCCGTAAACTTTTATTTCTAGCGACAACTCCTCTGAAACTACTGGATGGATATTCATGAAACTTTACAGAAATGTTGCCCATAAAGTCTAGTTGATCCTAGCAAAAATTCATGTTGATGTGAAATCCAATATGGCCGCCAAAGCTAAAAATAGAGTTTTAAATACAAGATTGTAGCGACTACTTCTTGAAAACTATAAGTGATATTGATATGGGACTTTTTCTAAAATGATCAGCATGACATGATGTTGATCCTTGTCAAAAATCGTTTTGATTCAACGTTAAACATGGCTGCCAGCGGCCATCTTTGTTTACATAGAGTTATATAGTAAAAACTTGTAGCGACTACTCCTCTGAAACTTCATGTCTGATTGTCATGAAACTTTATAGGAATGTTGCTCTTGATGTCTAATTGATCCTAGCAAAATTTCAGATCTGCCAGAAATTCAAGATGGCCGTCACAGCTAAAAATAGATTTTTAAAAAATAAGTTTGTAGCGACTACTTCTTGAAAACTATAAGTGATATTGATATGGGACTTTTTCTAAAATGATCAGCATGACATGATGTTGATCCTTGTCGAAAATTATTTTGATTCGACGTTAAACATGGCTGCCAGTGGCCATCTTTGGTTACATGTAGCGACTACTCCTCTGAAACTACTTGACGGATTTTCATGAAACTTCACAGGAATTTTGCTCTTGATGTCTAGTTGATCCTAGAAAAATTTCAGGTCGGCCGGAAATTCAAGATGGCCGCCACAGCTAAAAATAGATTTAAAATAAATAAGTTTGTAGCGACTACTTCTTCAAAACTATAAGAGATATTGATATGGGACTTTTTCTAAAATGATCAGTATGACATGATGTTGGTCCTTGTCGAAAATCGTTTTGAATTGACGTTAAACATGGCTGCCAGCGGCCATCTTTGTTTACATAGAGTTATATAATGAAAACTTGTAGCGACTACTCCTCTGAAACTACTTGACGGATTTTTATGAAACTTCACAGGAATGTTGCTCTTAATGTCTAATTGATCCTAGAAAAATTTCAGGTCGGTCGGAAATTCAAGATGGCCGCCACGGTTAAAAATAGATTTTCAAAAAACAAGTCTGTAGCGACTACTTCCTGAAATCAAAATCAATCAGTAGAGCTTCAAGGTCATTGACCTCTTGTTTAAAGTTTGCCATAATTGGCAAAAACAGACTAAAACTTTCAACAACATTTTTAAAATTTACATATTGATTATGGTATGATATTCGATCACAAGTAATACAAATTATTTTTGATTATGCAATTTCTGACATTCTTTAAATTTTACAATGTGAAATTTGATGTATAGCTATGCTTCCTCCCTTTCGGTTTCTTAATGGTGAAGATTTCTCTTCATGGGCTTTATCCGGCTTAGTGTTTATCTTAGTTTTATCTACAAATGTATTGTCTCTATATAGGTCATGCTCTAAACTGTGAAGAAGGCTAGCAGTAAATGCCCTTCAGGAATAAATGTAGCCTTCTGATTGGTTTAAAGATGAATGGCCACCCTTTTTGTAGTATTAACAATTAACACATTTAACTCTTAAACATCATATGAACATTTCTTGATAGTCCTGGAGAGAAACATATGTTTAAAACCGCTACTAAGTTGTAGGTAAAAATAAGTCTTATTTGCATGACGTAGATACTACTTTTACCACTGTATGACTGCACGGGGAAATGAGGTAAATCTAAATTGTATAGCTGCACACCTATTGCCAGATAATTGATAAATACATTTACATTGAGTAATTTAACTCTACAATGTTTTCTACGTTTTCAAATAAAATCTTATTTTCGCTTTTTCACAGATATTGCAATGTGTGAATTGTAAACATCTACATCAGTGCTCAAAGAAAATTATTTTAAGAGACAGGCCCAGGACTTGTTGCTTCTGAAAATGGACAGGCCCCGATTTGAAATGGACAGGCCCTGATTTAAAATGGAAAGGTCCAATATTTTTTTCTTATTGGAAATGTGTCTTTATTCACTTTTATAGCACACATTTGTTAGGTATATATTAATCAAGCTCAGAACCTCCTCTGACTATATTTTTCTTTTTGCTACCACTTTATGCTCCCTGGTCAGCAGACTTATTTACCATTTCGTTTAAAATATGTTAGGATAGAATATTACATAGTAATTTATAACCAATGCAAAGGAGAGTACAAGCACTTTTGCCAAACGATTATAATCAGAGCCGACTTGGTGAAACTGGAGCTAAACGTGGAGCCAAATTTTTAATCAGGTTTTATGAGACTATCAGAGCCTCCTCTGGCTATATTTTTTCTTTTTGTCACCACTTTCTCCAAGTAAAGAATTAGGAGCCTAGACTAGAATTCATTTAAAAGTAGTATTCCAGGAACTCCTTACACCTTAAATAATGAATAGAAATATACTTTATATCTGTATTTATACATATACAGTATATATATTTTTCTTTCCACCATGTAACATGTATGTAAAAAAAAAAATCCGAAATTATGTACCAGCCAAACTACTATGACACCGCACTTTTACGGCCCGAACATTTCACAAACATTCAATCGAAATACCATCAATAACGATTTTTTTTCATGCATTAGTGTGTTTTTAATGACAAAAACGGTATTTCTTATCACAAAGGAAAGAAAACACAACCCTAATAGCAGAATAATGAGTTTTATGTCAACAATTGCCGACCTCAAAGTTGTGACAAACTGCCGACACGAAGCCAGGCAAAATATTCGAACTTCTTATTTTTTCAATGTGTGTATAACACATTTTAATTACTTTATTGCAAGTGTTTTCACATTTCACAATACACATGAGAGTATTTTGTCTTGAGGAACTTGAGCTTGAGATCCAGTAAAACTGATTTTTTAGGGGATTTTTTTCTTTCTTTTTTTAGACAGGCCCGACGGGCTCCTCGTCTGCAAAATGTGACAGGCCCGGAATGGATTTCGAGGAGCCCCGGGCGTCGGGCTGTCCTGTTTTTTGAGCACTGTACATGTATAGTTGTGTATTGATTTTGTTTTTAAATAAACATAAACATGTTCATTAAACAAACCATGGCCGGGGAACAGTGTATTAGCAGCCAACCGTGCAGCCATCCTTTGCACGGCCGTTTTTGAAAAATCGCAGCCAGTATTTGCAGGAGTTTGTGGGGTAAAAATATTGTTTTTTTTGTAAACAACACTTCCAAACTCTTACTTTCTCAATATTGTTATGTTTTGTAAACATTTATAGAAGAAAAATTATCTAAAATGCACCTTTATCAGTGAAAATAAATTACCCCAGAGACACCCACTTGTCGTGAATTGACGCATAATGTGTGTTAGCAAATTTTTTTGCACACCCTGTTTGCATATTTGCACACCCAGTTCTTTAATTTCTGCCTAATACACTGCCGGGGAACTTTAAAACTAGGGTAAAAAGAACTAGGGTTGAAAATAAAACAAAAGTCAACATTTCATTTCTGACTTCTTAATTTTTAAAAAAAACATGTCAGAGGGTTCGTAGAATGAATAATTAAAAACTATTGATCTTACAATGTAACTTTACTGCAAAGCGCAGCATAAGTCACTTTCAGTACTGACCATGTTTATAGAACCAAGGTATTCCCGAGGCATATGAATTGAGATCAATGTTGTCAGCAGTACTTAAAGGGTTTGATGCACTATTTTCAAACAGGATTTATTAAAAAGGGCTCTGAAAAACTTGGAAAAAGCTGAAAGAATTATCAAAATGTCATGACAAATAAAGGAGATGTGACCTATTGAAAATTTGCAAAGAACATAAATGGAGGCGGCCATCTTTGAACGATGACGTCATCGCGCCGTTTTACCATATATGGCATATTGACAAAATGTATTTTAAAGCAAAGAAAACCACTGCAAATTGATTAAAAATAAATATACAGATGTAAAATGTATACATTTTAGTATTAATAATTATTTTTCATTTGCAGTGATTTTCTTTGCTTTAAAAGACATTTTATCAATATGCCATATATGGCAAGAAGGCGCGATGACGTCATTGTTCAAAGATGGCTGCCTCTATTTATGTTTCTTTGCAATTTTTCAATCGGTCATATCACCTTTATTTTTCATGGCATTTTGATAATTCTTTCAGCTTTTTTTCAAGTTTGTCAGAGCCCTTTAAAACAAACTGTGTTTGAAAATAGTGCATCAACCCCTTTAACTCTGAAATTCATAGTGACCAATTTGTGTCGCCTGCGTAACATGGCAGATCACTTGGTCCGTCTGTCACACATAACCTTGGCCATAACTTGAAAAGTATTTGACCTATGTTATGAAACTATACACACATCTTCATCTTAACCCAAAAAATTTTGTTAACACATGTCCGATAACTCTGACTTTCATTTTGGCTGAGTTATGCCCCTTTTCATAAAACTTTAACCTGCAACCTAATCTAGAGCATAACTTGGCAAAATATCGACCTATGGTTATGGAACTTTATACAGTTCTTCCTTATCAGTTATCCAATGCAACTGTTTGACCCTTTTTCATAAACTTTTTCTCTAAAAAATCATGAAGGATTGCATCCCCTGTCTTCAAACTTTATAGTTAGATTATACTTGCTGAAATATGCATAAGGCAGGCGACACCAGCGTTCCATGGAACCCCCTTTTAGTTGAAGAAATTTGATGTACAGGCTGGAGTAAGGGGACACATGTATAGTCATGTGGGGTCAGGATGCATTTTTATGTTTCCTCATGACCTAAACTCTTACATGTACGCAGTGTTTGTTTTATGTGTTTTGTGAATGCAGCCTGTGCCTGTGCCATTGTGAAAAATAGCGGCATTTTTCTAGAAATTGTGAAAATTGTGAAATATTATAAGAAAAGGAAAAAAAACTTTTTTCACTTTTAATTTCACAGTTTAATATCCCTTGGTTTCAAGTTTTGTATTTGGTAAATACAGACTAGTTTTAACACCAGCATATATTAAGACTAGTATCCTTAATGGTCTGTATTTACCCTAAAAAAAATATGAATTTTTTGGATATAATTGTGAAAAAAGTATACTTTTTGGCATTGTGAATGGGGCCGAATAACGGCCCCAAATTAGGCATTAAAAAAACACTGGTACGGTACATCAGTGGAAGTAGGGTGGTCACATTAGGCACAGTGGTTACCTAGGATATGTACAATAAGGCATGTGAAGTGTGAATTTCCATCGGTCCCCCATTGACTTTGCTCTAGTTGAATTTGTAAGGCATTATGATCATTGTTCATACAGTGTCTTTTAGCTCTAGCTTATGCGATGTCGAGTTGTCCGTCATCCGTTAACGAGATAGGGACTTCATTATTAATCGGATCTTTACAAAACTTTACCAGTGTCTTTATATCAATCAAAGATTGGATGAGTTCGAAAATCAGCCAGATCGGATTAGTAACACCAGAGTTATAGCCCTTGTTTTGCTAAAAAATGCCATATTAAGCCTTGTTTACACTCGAGCACGTTTATTTTGTATTTGATCTTTACGAAACTTTACCAGTGTATTTAATCAATGGGAGCTAGGATGAGTTCAAAAGCCTGGCAGATCAGATTAGTAACACCAGAGTTATGTCCCTTGTTTTGCTGAAAAATGCGATAATAAGCCTTATTTTAGTGTTTCCCCCAGCCTTTAAAAAGGGCAGGGTAAATAAAAAAAAAAGGCATTTTTAACGCGCAAAATTAGTACAAAAAATCTTTGTAACTTAATGTAGCTTTTATGGTATGTTTGAGTATGAGTTGTCATCAATCTTCTATATCTACTTCTGTGTATTGGGTGAATACAAATAAAAAATATTTAGTTTGATGTGGTGGTATTATTACACAATGTTCATTGTATAACATTGAGCAATATTACCATACAGCAAACTAATTAAAGTTTTATTATTATTATTATATTCTTTTAACAGTGTTCTTAGAATTCAGTGAAGTCTTACTAAATGGTTAGAGTATGAGTTCTCATCAATCTTCTATATCTACTTTTGTGTATTGGGTGAATACAAATAAAATAAAAAAATATTTAGTTTTGATGTGGTGGTATTATGGTATTATTACACATTGTGCATTGTATCACACCATGAACTTACTTACCTTACTCTGGTACTGAAGAAAGATGCAGTAGAATGATTATTCTTTGCAATCTTTGACTGTTCTTTATCAACAATTTGAAGTTTTATTTTTACAGAAGGCATTGCGAATCAGACATATATGTTCAAAGTAATAATTTGTAATAAAATATGATTTGTGACTCCAGATTTAAAACTTACCAAACAGAAACTACTTGTCAATAAACCATAATTTACTTATTTGCTCAATCGCTAATTTAGTTCCACAAACTTTTACAAACATCAAATATTCTATTCATTAAAAAATTATTCTACTCTGCAATACGAAAATTAGCGTACAGAAGAAAACAACAACGGCACAATATAAATACTTCAATCATTAATTGCCAATCTTCGGTGGGGAGTACCTATCTTGTATCAGCTCATCAAAGAGCCGATTATAATGACGTAGATAATTGTCCGTAATCTGATAATTACATCTACTATGAAAATATGTTCCAACTACGACAAAGTCGTTGGTTACCGCAATCCATTACGCCGATTATACTAACAGTGTGTATTCACGGGAACCAATGCTTATCACAAGTGGCACGCGTGATCAGTTACCTGTAGACTGGAAATACCCCGTGGCTAAATCTGGTGGATGTCAGTTTAAAGGTCACGCGATGTGTCAAAGTGCGTTTGTGTATTTCCAGAGACTATAGTCTCGAGCAGTTTCAGAAAGTGCACTGCGTGGCGTAATGTAAAGACTGCATGGCGGGGCGAAAAAAGGGCGTGCCGACCCACCCTGCCATTCCGCATTAGGGGAAACACTATAATGTACCGTCATTCTGTATTTGATCTTTATGAAACTTTGCCAGTGTATTTATATCAATGGAAGCTCGGATGAGTTCGAAAACCAGCCAGATCGGATTAGTAACATCAGAGTTATGGCCCTTGTTTTGCTGAAAAAATTAAAGCTATATTAAGCATTGTTTACACTCTAGGACCTTCATTTATTATTTGATCTTTACCAACTTTTGCCAGATTGTTAATATCAATGAAAGCTCGGACAGGTTTGAAAACCAGCCAGATCGGATTAGTTTAACGCTTAATTTGCTTAAATACACCATATTCTGCCTTGTGAACACTCTAACACCTTCATTTATTATTTGATCTTTACCAAACTTGCAAAGATTGATAATATCAATGAAAGGTCGGACAAGTTTGAAAATCAGCCATATTGGATCAGTAACACCAGAGTTATGGCCCTTGTTTTGCTGAAAAATGCCGTTTTCTGCCTTGTGAACCTTCATTTGTTATTTGATATTTACTTAACTTTCACAGATTATTAACAGCAATGAACTCTTGGACGCGTTCGAAAGCCAGCCAGATCTGGCCATTTATGCTGGAGTTATGGCCCTTGATTTTTCTGAAATATGCTATAATTTGGCCACAATATGACAGGGCCTTCATTTTGCATCAGATCTTTTACCAACTTTACCAGATTGTTAATATCAATGAAAGCTCAGACAAATTTGAAAACCTGCTAGATCGTGTTAGTAACACCGGAGTTCAGCCCTTGATTTAGTTAAAAATGCTCTATTTTGCCTCATTAAGATGATAAGCCCTTCTTTTGACTGGATTTTAATGAAACTTTGCAGGGATGATCAGTACTAAATTTAGTTAAGCATATCATCACCTTGTTCCGGTTGAATGATTTTGACGGAGATATGGCCTTTTAAAGGTTTTACTACACAAACTTTATACGGACTAGTTCTCCTGAATCCTTGACTGCATAGATGATCAGTACCAAGCCTAGTTGTGCATGTCATCGCTGTGTTCCAGTTGAATAATTTTTGGCGGAGTTATGACCCTTTAAAGGTTTTAATACACCAACTTTTTACAGACTAGTTCACCTGAACCCCTGGCTAGATTTCAGCGAAACTGGACAGGAATGATCAGTGTCAAGCCTACGTGTGCAAGTCATTACCATGTTCTGGTTTTTATGATTCTTGGCAGAGTTATGGCCCCTTATACACAAACTTTATCCAGGCTAGTTTTCCCGAACCTCTGGTCGGATTTCAATGAAACTTCACAGGAATGATCAGTACCAAGCCTAGTTGCGCATATCATTGTCTAGTTCCGGTTGAATGATATTTGGTTGAGTTGTAGCTCTTTAAAACGTTTTAATACACAAACTTTGTCCGGACTAGTTCTCCTCAACCACATTCGGCTTTCAACGAAACTTTGTTGCATATGTCAATGTCTTGTTCCGGTTGAATGATTTTTGGTGGAATAACGGCCCTTTAAAGGTTATTAATACATATGACTACTCCTTCTGATCAGCTGCCTGGATTTCCATGAAACTTGGTTGGGATGACCATTACCAAGCCTAGTTACACATGTCTTCGTCATGTTCAAGTTTAATGATTTTTTGACGTATTTATGGCCCTTTCACCTGTAGGGGAGACATCTGTTTTCACTAAAAACAACCCCTAGTTCTCATTTGGTATGGTTATTTAGGGACTCGAGGCTCAACTATTATATGAAATGAGTTTTGACTGCCTGAATAAAGGAGCCCCTCTCCAGGCAGTCAAAACCTATTTATGCAATTGTTGTGTCTCGAGTCCCTAAATAACCATACCAAATGAGAACTTAGTAGGGCCGCTTGATTAAATTGTTAGAATGGGTCAAATATTAGTTTCTGTTGTGGGTGACACCTTAATTATATTACCAACAGGGCATTAACATTAATATGCATTTTTGGTAATTATCTTTGTTGTTTTTATATCAAATTACAACACTCTCAGGGATTGGTCTATCGGACTGGGTTTTCCCAATGTACACATAGACCTACTGTATTATATTTATATACTATTGAAGCAGACGCTTGATTTAGATTAAAAGGACATTTTCCTATTTGTGAAAATAGGCTTACTACTGTCCTTGTTCTGTTTGAAGAATGAACATGCGCAGTGTAAGTCTAAAAATCAAATTATCTCAAAAACTTTATCGAATGTACATGGTGATAATTAATCAGGCCTGCACAAAATCAATTCAGGATCATGCTAATTTCAACACAAAACGTGATTAATTCATTAATAATACATATATTATATAAAACGGCTCAATGATACATTATACAAAGGTGCAAAAATACGGTGATAGGACCAAATCCCCGCTCTATAGAGTACAAATGTTAATATTAAGGGATGTGCTGAAACACAAGTCAATGCCCATTTGTGAAATACTTTTTTTTATAAACTGACTATAAGTGATCACCAACTGATTACTATTGACCACCAACTGACTGTTAGTGATCACCAGCTGACTTAGTGATCACCAGCTGACTATTAGTGATCACCAGCTGATTACTATTGACCACCAACTGACTGTTAGTGATCACCAGCTGACTTAGTGATCACCAGCTGACTATTAGTGATCACCAGCTGATTACTATTGACCACCATCTGACTGTTAGTGATCACCAGCTGACTTAGTGATCACCAGCTGACTGTTAGTGATCAACAGCTGACTATAAGTGATCACCAGCAGAATGTTAGTTACCACTAACTGACTTAGTGATCATCATCTTACTATTAGTGATCACCAGCTGACTATTAGTGGTCAACAGCTGACTATAAGTGATCACCAGCAGAATATTAGTTACCACCAACTGACTTAGTGATCATCAACTGACTGTTAGTGATCAACAGCTGACTATAAGTGATCACCAGCTGATTATTAATGATCACCAGCTGACTATTAGTGATCAGCAGCTAGTTACTAGTGGTCAACAGCTGACTATTAGTGATCATCAACTGACTATTAGTGATCATCAACTGACTTTAGTGACCACCAGATGACTATTAGTGATCAGCAGCTAGTTACTAGTGATCACCAGCTGAATAAGTGCCAAGAATCACCAGCTGACTATTAGTGATTACCAGCTGATTAATAGTGACCACCAACTGACTTAGTGATCATCAACTGACTGTTAGTGATCAACAGCTGACTATAAGTGATCACCAGCTGATTATTAATGATCACCAGCTGACTATTAGTGATCAGCAGCTAGTTACTAGTGGTCAACAGCTGACTATTAGTGATCATCAACTGACTTTAGTGACCACCAGATGACTATTAGTGATCAGCAGCTAGTTACTAGTGATCACCAGCTGAATAAGTGCCAAGAATCACCAGCTGACTATTAGTGATTACCAGCTGATTACTAGTGATCACCAGCTGACTAAGTGATAACCAAGTATCACCAGCTGACTATTAGTGATCACCAGCTGATTAATAGTGACCACCAGCTGACTATTAGTGATCACCAGCTGACTAAGTGATCACCAGTTTACCATTAGTGATCCCCAGCTGTCTATTAGTGATTACAGGCTGACTATTAGTGATTACCGGCTGACTATTAGTGATCACCAGCTAATTACTAGTGATCCCCAGCTGACTATTAGTGTTGACCAGCTGACTAGTAGTGATTTCAGGCTGACTAGTATAGGTCACCTGCATCCAACTGCGCACAAACTGACGGACAGTACTGCCTATTACTAATAGTATTGTGTATAATTATTAGTGATATGTATATGATCACCATGAATAGCACTTTGACTGGTAAAAACAATGCACCATTTAATTAGTTCTTTGTCTCAGATTTAAAATTTGTTGGATCTATGTATTGTTTTGACATGTGAAAATGTGTTGTCATTCCTCTTATGCAAACAAACAATAAAATAATATGGTACTGCTCTGTTAGAACATGTTTTTGTTGTTTGTTTGCATGTCAACCAGGAAATGTTCAATACATGTACATGTTTTGTATTGCTCATTGCTTTATTTCGCTTGTTTAAACATATTGGAAAAAAATGACTTCCTGGTATTGATGATCCTGGCACATTATTCCTGTATCTGTATTGTTAAATGGTTTGAACACTGTTTGCATTTCAGAAATCATCAGTTATGGTTGTGTAACTGTAGCTCCACTGATTGAATGTTGACATTGGAAATCATCAGTTATGGTCATGGAACTGTAACTCCTCTGATTGAATATCGACTTTGGAAGCTAAGAATACTGGCAGAATATAGACGGGAAGGATTTATTTAATTTGTTGTTGTTTCTAGATTTGTTCATGTTTCGTGGATATTCAATTGTGGAGAATAATCTTAATTGTTTTGGATACCTTTATAGCTGATCAATGAATAAATATGTTATTTCTGGTTATTATATTCTTTATCTTTGTGTGAACATTGTGTTTTCCAAGATTGATAGGTGCGGGTGTGTGTGGGTGGAATCAAATAACTAAGATAAACTATCAGTTTGCTGTGAAATTGATTGCCTATTTCCCATCCCAAGGACCAAAATCTTTAGTCAAATTCCCAGGGTGGGAGTGATTACAAAATTAATATCAATTTGGATTTTAGATCCCAATTGAATTGAAAATTTCAAAATTATAGTACATAAGTCATTAGTACATGAAATTCAGCCGAGTACTTAGGCGGCCCTGGATTGTTTTGCGAGAAAAATGCGAACGTTTTTAATAACTTTTTTTTTAACTTGAAGTACTCGCGATTTGATGCGGTAATATATTTCATAGATTAAGTATCAAATTAAATGTTTATGGGTGTGCAAACTTTGCAAACCTTAGTGATATATTCTTTTTCCATATGTCACCGGTTCTCGCGATTCCAAAAAAAACACAAGAGAAGATATTTGTTTAGTTCTGAATGTTATAATTGATCTACAGGCCTTACACCTCTGTTTAAACAATAAACATCATGACCGAGTGGACTTCAATGTGGGGCAAGTGAGTTTTTGGGCAGGGCAATTGCCTTTTGAAAATACACTTGCCTGAGGGAAAGTGGATTTTAAAAATGACTTTAGCCCTTTATAAAACTAATTTGTAATTTAAAATCTTTATTTTTTGTGTACATCAATGTTTCTTCTGTATGGATACATAGGAGAACCCTGCATCTTTGCCTTGTGAGTTAACTTAGGTAGCCTAGATTAAGGTAAAAGGTTTAGCTATTTTTTTCAAAATCTCAATAATATGCCTATAAAACATTATCTAGAGGAAATTATTAATTTAAGTTTTATCTTTATATATGTTGAGGGCTGGCGTGGTGCAGTCGGTCGCTCGGCAGATGTACCCGGAGGCCCTGGGTTCAATCCTCCATGGTACCACTGAGTTTCGTCGGTGTGTTCTTGGGCACTTTCCCTTGGCCTCGTTCGTCGGATGGGGACGTAAACCGGTCTGTCCTCCGAACATGTTAAAGAACCATAGGAATCTATTTGATAATAAGAGTAGGGCACGGTTTCCAGTGTATCCTTCCCCTCTCTCTGGGTTGGCTCTTAATAACCTATACTGTGTTGATGAGCCGTTAAACAACATTCAATTAAATGTATGTAAAACAACACACCAAAGACAGATGTTGTACATACATGTAAGTACTTTTATTGGTAAATTCAACAAGCACAGCAGTTCAAATTACACTTTAAATGAGAACGTGTACAAACACACACACACACACAAAATATAATCAAATAATGGTTGATAGATGCGAATAAAATTATGATTACAGGAAGAAAAAAACGGACCGCGTAAATCTGGGACTTCCTGATTTTTTTCATGGGACTTCCAAAATTTTAAGGACTTCCAAAATTTTAAGGTAGGAAGTCAGGAGTCCAAACTTAGTGGAATAGCTGGGTTAAAACAAATAACAACAATGTTTTTGGTAACTTCAAATTTTTATTTAACAAATTTAGGAAAATATAGCGGACCTGCGTGACGGACGTCATTTATTACACATCTGAAACACGCTCTACTAGCTTAGTAAACCATTGATCCATCACATATTTATGAACACAAAGCCATGTGTAATTTACTGAAAGGAAAAAGAAACGCATAATCAAAAAATTGCCTATACTTCACTATTATAAACACGTAATTCCACGTAATATTTCAGATATATCTCACCGTGTTTTGTACAAAAAGGAGCTACAGCTAATTACAGAAAGGACACCTCTGTCATGTAGCAGACATTTTAATCAAAGTATACTTTGTTACACGAAATTCATTTATATTAAAGTTTCATTTAAAGTTTCGTTTGAAAAAGTCAAGCCATTTCAGTTGTGTATAATGTTAAGAGATTGCAACGTTTAAAGCCTAAGTTTGCTCACCTGCTTTAAAGGAGTAACCACTGGTGTATTCGGTGCCGTTTAAACTTTCTTTCCGAAAGGACCGGCCTAATGTCGCCCTGTACCATTCGATTAGCACATACAATATATAATGGAAATACCCATTATGCGTTTCTTTTTCCTTTCAGTATATATGGAATGTGGAAGCAAACAGAAACAGCAATTATACTTGCCAGTTAAACAATTGCAATCAGTTACATTGTTATAATGCTAAATTAAATAATGTAGGGTTAAATATTGGGAAAAGAGTTAGGCGCAGTAGGTCGGGGAATACTGAATTAATTTTCCATTAGTTACCTCCCTTTCTGAGTACGATGATTAATTCCACATACTTTTTACCAAAAAAAACCCAACCTGAATCAGTCAAAAAACACCCAAAAAATTCCCTCACCTCGCCCACTACGAGCTCGACTTGTGAATTGATCAGTGCTAATTTAAGTGGTTGATAAATCCTTCAAGATTGACATGTGTCCCTTTAAAGATCCCACACTCATTATGGCTTGCTTGTTTCCACTTGCCCTGTATTGAAGTCTGCAGTTGCCATGTGTGTGCACATGATGCCTGCTGCAAGTGACAGCGGCATCCTGTTTCAAAAATCAATACTGGAGTACGAGTACACTTGACTTAAAACAGGTTTTGACAAGCTGCTGTGGTGGACTTGCTGCACATGTGACAAAATGCAAGTCTTTATCCTTTAAATACACCATCCATATATATCTATAATAACTGGTATTTGAGAAATTTATAAACCTGTGACATCATATCACAATTGAGCTGTTTTTAGCTCGACTAATCAAAGGGCAGAGCTATATGCCGTCGTCCGTCTGACTGTTCATCTGTAAACTTTTTTTGTTGCGATTACTTTTTTTTGTGGCGATTACTCCTCTGAAACTACTTGACGGATTTTCATGAAACTTCACAGGAATATTGCTCTTAGTTGCTCTTAGTTGATCCTAGCAAAAATTCAGGTCGACCGGAAATTCAAGATAACCACAGTTAAAAATAGATTTTACAAAAATGCGATTTTGTGGCGACTACTACTCAAAAACAATAAGTGATTTGGAACCTTTACCAAAATGACTGGCACGACATGTAGTTGGTCCTAACCAAAGTTCGTTTTGATTGGATGTCAAACATGGCTGCCAGCGGACATCTTTTTTTTACATAGTTATAGAGGAAAAACCTGGCGACTACTCCTGAAACTACTTGTTGGAATTTCATGAAACTTGACATGAATGTTGCTCTTGGTGTCCAGTTGATCCTAGCAAAAAATCAGGTCAGTAGGAAATGCAAGATGGCCGCCACTGCTAAAAATAGATTATAAAAATGCGACTTTGTGGCGACTACTTCTCAAAAACCTTAGGTGGTATTGAAATGGAACCTTTACCATGATGACTGGAGCGACATGTACTTGGTCTTAACCAAGGTTCATTTCGATTTGGCCATCTTTGTTTACATAGAGTCATGTAGGAAAAACATGTGACGACTACTCCTCTGAAACTTCTGATAGATTTTCATGAAACTTGATATCAAGTCTAGTTGATCCTAGCAAAAATTCAGGGTGAAAGGAAATTCAAGATGGCCGCCACTGCTACAAATATGTGACTTTGCGGGGACTACTTCTCAAAAAGCGTAAGTGATATTGAATTGGAACCTTTACCAAAATGACTGGTGCGACATCTTGCAGGCTGATCAGTGTTCACACTGTCTGGGTGCTCACCAGTCAGTTAACAGAAACACACCTTTGTACTATAAATGGACTGATCCAAATTCAAAGAAAAGACAACCTTTAAACATTTATAGAGGGGTAAGGATTAAGTCGCCTTTGTATTTTTGGCTCTCAGAAATAGACTGAAAAACACATTGTAGGATTTTAAGATTTTATTTTGATTCTGATTCTGACTTCCTGATTGAAATCTAAGCACTGAGACGAGAGCAAATATACTTGTACTGGTGAGATAGTAACCTAATTCTCAGGAGAAATTGCATAAATATGACCTTTGACCTGATCACACACCTGCTATATTTATGAATAGGGATCATTCCATTTATGTTACAAAATGGTGATTTGGAGAAATTACTGTTGAGCAGCAAATAGCATATGCTAAGTTTGATGTTGTAAGGGATTTAATTGATATAGCTTTACAGTGTCTATTCTAGAAATCAAAAAGTACCCCATACTTGAAAAATAGGGGGGATTTTAAAAAAAGCAGGGTGGGGGAATATGTGAAAACACATGAACTGACACCTTTTAAATTTGCCGTAAATGTGACTGTAAACAGCAGTTTTACAAATTTTAAAACGAACGAAAATAATGTCTGCAACCGCAAGGCAAAACAAGCATGTCCTAAATTTATTTTCGTCTAAATTATTCCGTACAATCTGAAATCGAGTGACTTCAGCACGCCATGTGATACCATGCTTGGGCTAGGTCATCTGCGACGCTTGCTTGTTTTCAAGACAAACGTTTGTATTTACAATCAAGCGTACAAGATGATCAAGACTAGCTCTGATAAACAATAATCAGAATTTGGGCCCAGAATTTGTCTCCATTTAGTTAAAATTTACAGATTACGCTGTCGCGTGCATATTTGTGACAAATTGAATTGTTTTTTCTTCGTTTGTATGCACGATCAGCGCGCATTAGCTTTAAAAAAAAGCGCGATCTCGTAGAAAACGGCGCGAATCACGCATCCTAGAATAGACACTGGCTTTATAATTAAAAATTGTGGTAGCATTATGACATTTTTATAAGCTAGAAAAGAAATATTGTTTCAACTAGGATAAATTGAATGTGATTATAATGTTGCCCCCCCCCCCCCCCCCCCCCTTCTCCAACTCGAAACTCGAATTTTTTTATTCTTACATAGCTTCTTACACATATATGTTGCTCCCTCCCACCCTCACCCCCTGCATCCCCACCCCCACCCCCACTCGAAACTTTTTTTTTTTTTATATATTTCTGTGTTGTTTTAGTCAATTCTTACACATAGCTATGTTGCACCGTCACCCCCCCACCCCCACCCCCGATGCTCGAAACTGGAATATTTTTTTATTTAATGTTTATTGTTTTTTACATATTTCTGTGTGGTTTTGGTAAATTCTTACACATAGCTTCTTACACATATATGTTGCCCCCTCCACCCCACTCCCTGCCTCTCCAACTCGAAACTCTTTTGTCAATTCTTACACATAGCTATCTTGCCCCCCCCACCCCCTCCCCCCACTCCCACCCCACTCAAAATATTTTTGTGTTGTTTGGGTGAATTCTTACATAGCTTCTTACACATGTTGCCCTCATCACCCCACTCCCCACACCATCCACCACCACCTCTCCCCCACACCCACCCCCCACCCCACTTGAAACCTGATATTTTTTTTTTTTAACATATTTCTGTGTAGTTTTGGTCAGTTCTTACACATAGCTATGTTGCACTCCCAACCCCACCCCACATTGTTTTAGCCTTGTTTTCTGATGGTATATACTAGCTATATAATTTATTATTCTCTGAAAAATTGAATAGTCGAGCTGCACTGTACTCCGACAGCTCTTGTTCTTATAACCTATATTGTGTTGATGAGTCGTTAAACAACATTCATAAACATTCAGTTTGTTATGGCAAAACCTGTCCTGGGAATAGTGTAATAAAATTATGTTGTTTTGTGGAAATACTCTAAAGATTTGAAACTTTTGAACTTTAATTTAATCAACGCAAAACTTAAGTGATACAAAATAAATGTCTTTTTAGACCAAGTTTATGGATAATTGTTTTCATGTCCCAGCAAAAGTCATCTATGTATACTTGTTTTTGTTTTTTTCATATTTCATTATAATACCTGTGCCTGTCAGCATTACAAAAGTAATGCCTTTTTCAAACGCTGTACCAGTAAGTAGTGTGACTAATAATGGAAGATCACAATAGTTTATTAGGTGGTTAATATTGTGACTTGCTTATGGGGCCTTTACACAGGATGGCGACCTTTGTGCCTCCCGTGTGCGACCATAAAATTTGCCAGGTCGTCGTTGGAGGCTCAAAGGAGGCAGAATGGTTGCCTAGGTCGTTCAAAGGTGGTACACAGGAGGTTCAGACATCGCCATGGACGCCATGGTCGCCGTGAATTTTTGAACATGTTCAAAACAGTCGCACAAAGGTCGCCGAGGAGGTTGGTTGCTCAAAGGTGGCTCAAAGGAGGCAGAAGGGAGGCACAAGCATTACCGTGGTTGCAGAATGGAGGCACAGTTGTCGCCCAATGGTCGCCAGGTAATAGATGCGTTCTGCTGTAATTTTTTTGGCTGAATGGTCGACCAGTGATCGTCGTTAGTTGCCGTTGGTCGCCGATGATGGCACAGAGGAGGCACAGAGGAGGCTCAATGGTTGCCCAAACATTGCTCGGGGGTCGCCAATAATCGCGTTGGTTGCCGTAGGTTGCACAGGGGAAGCACAGGGGAGGCAGGCAGGTGGCTCAGTGGACGCACAGGTCGTTCGTAGATCGCCATGAAAATGCCCGAAAATTTCATTTTTAGTGGTTCAAGGGAGGCACAAGGATCACTGGAGCAGTTACATAGAAACATGATTTTCTGGGTTGAGGCGACCATTGAGCGTCCTGGCCATTTTTTGGTCGCTCAAAGGTGGCACAAAGGTCGCAACCCTGTGTAAAGGGGCCTTTACTAATTTAATGTATATTTACCTTTGCACAGATGTAATTGATCTGTAACGACATTCCTATTAAGATATTTGTAGATATTTTAAGGACATCTTAATTACATTTCCTATTTAAAGGAATTTAGTTCACATTTTAAAGAACATTTGACCAACTTTAAATAGAGAAAATGTTCTAAAACTGTTCTTAAACAATTTCATGAAGAAAGTTTAGGAACTTTCAGGGTTTAAACTGTTCTTAATTAGCGCTTAACACTTAAAGTTTAAGAACACTTAGAGTTAAGAACGGTTTAAGAACCCTTGAAGTTCCTGAATAGTTCTTCATTGTTCAAGAACAAATTAAGAACAGTTCAGGAACCCCTGCAGTTCCTAAACTGTTCTTGATTTGCTCTTGAAATTGTTCAAGAACATTTTTAGAACATTTTCCCTATTTAAAGGTTCTTGAACTGTTCTAAACTTGTTCAAGAATCTTTCAAGAATATCTTAAGAAAAATTAAAGTTCTTGAAATGTTCTTCAATAGTTCTTGAAAATGTTCAAGAAGCTTAACATATTAAGAACATATGTTCTAGAACTGTTCTTATTGTTTTAGAACTGTTCATGAACTGTTCTTGAGTATAAGAACAGAGTTTCGCAGGGGAGGCCAGTCCCTTATACATTCATAGAGGGCTAAGGGTTAAAGCTTCAGTTGGATAGATAGATAGATCTATGCAATATTACCAGTTTAATTTTGAACAGCTGTATTTGCATGTGTGACACTGTAACACATTGATGCTTGTGCCCAACTATGTTTATGCTAATATAACATCCATTATCATATGTATGGTGGGCAGACCTGTTTCTACATGTCTGGTACATAGGTGGAAATCTTCTGCCTCATTTAATGTACACTGGTTGGATTAACAGCAAGGTAATGTAAGGTCACTGGTCTGTGAAACGGGCCAACTTGGGGCTAACATGACAAGAATAGGCAAAAACAATATCCTTTTATGTCTGTTAATTTTGTGGGTGTTAGATATTGAGAGGAGGAGACAGAGGGGAGGTACAGAGGAAAGGAAATATGTACATTGTATACAATAGAAGATTCCCCTGAACTATCAGATTTATTTTTATACTTAGTCTGTTTAATGTCAGACCCGTAAGTTCAAAACTATGTATGCAAAGGGTCGCTCTTACAAAATTAAAAAAAAAATCTGCTTAGTTGGACAAAAGTTCGAAAATTTATTGATTTTTAGCTTGACTATTCGAAGAATAAGAGAGCCACATCAAGGTTTGTGTGTAAGCTACGTTTAAAAGTCTATGTCTCTTACATTTTTTATCCTAGTACAACCAATTTGGCCATGGGCTTTCTTATAGCATTATCTTAAGGGCTGGATAAGCAATTTTGTTTCCTGTAACCCATGGAACCCAAATTCTGATAGCCCTTAAAATGTGTCTATTTCACATCGCATTTTGCGTGTAAGCTGTGTTTACAGGTCTATTATCTGTTACATTTCTTGTCCTAGCTCAACTAAATTTGGGATTTGGTTTCTTTATAGTATGTTGTAAAGGGTTGCGTAAGTAATTTTGTCTTCTGCAAATTCTGGGCTCCCATGGAATCGAAATTGTGATGGCCCATAAAATGTGCAATAAAGGTGTTGTATATATCTATAATTATGGTTTGGGATGTTTCATTTTGGGAAAGATGTTTATATTTTCATATATTATTAATTTATTATAATTACTTCTCAGTCAGAACTGACTTGATAGACAAAAACATATTGCAGAAGTTATTCTTTTTCTCAAATTCTCAGAGATTGTTCAGACTGGGAAAGATTTCTGCCACAGTTGGAGAAAAAACACATCAAATTTTAATTGGGAAGGGGTCCACAACAGGCCTTTGTTACATAAGGTAAAACAGCAGGGTCTGGAAATATTTTGAAAATCCACTTGCCCAGGGCAAGTAGATTTTCAAAATCCACTTGCCCTGCCCAAAATGTCACTTGCCCTGATTTCAAAAGTCACTTGCCCAACATTTAAGCTACGTCGAGACCGCACGCTAATTTAAATCCTTTTCTCTCTCTGTTTTTTTTGTCATATTTTTTTTACATAATTTCATTGTAAAATTAATGACTTAAATTATGAAGGATCAGAGCTACAGGTTGTTACCATTATGCACATATCAGTGTTTTACTCCACCGGTGGGAGAGGGGGAGTGGGGTGTCAGTGGGGATACCCCGAGGATATAACATCGCTGATGAACCTGGTACCAAATTGGTAGACTCTAATGCCTATGGAATTAAGATGTACAAGATGCTTGCTCCGAGTGCAGTAATTACAAAAGGGAAGGCAGATAACAAAAAAAAAAGATACATTAGGTCGAACAAAACTTTTTTCTACTTCTACTTTTACTTTTGTTATAGACTACACCAGATAAAAAGAATGAAAAAAATGATGCATTAGGTCAAACAGAACTTTTTTCCTACTTTCACTTTCGTTATATAATTCATGTAGATAATTAAGTGTTGGAAATTATTAGCACGGTTTATGCCTAAATCTGACTGATACTGTAGTTGTTTTTCTGCTAATATCTTTTGAGTTGCCAAATTGCAATTCTTCGAATAATTATCGAAATTAGCCAAGGTCGAAGCACATCTTGGATACAATGGCAAATTTGATCAAAACAAAAACACGCCATTCCGTCATTGATCTCGGATTCATTCAAAACAAACATGGCATTTTGAAATAAAAACAGATGCACACCTATTCATTACGACATGCGTCGATAGTCTCTTTGCCCATCAAACAACGCCGTCAAATTGCCACAATCGTTTAATTGCCCTACTTGTTTACAAATTGGTTTGATTGAATCGCCATTGTTTCACTTTACCACGTGGTAGTGAACGGGAGTTGTTTCATTGGCTGATAAAAATACATCGGTTATTTGATTGGATAATATGGATACAGTACTAGGTCAAGTGTTGCGTCATGATTTTTAATTACTGAAAAGAATATTACCTACGACACACCGACCGACATACAAAGCGACAACACCATCTCAATAACTGATTTACACACTGATGTGTATTTCACACTAATCTGGCGCGTGACTTACTTCCTGCATAGAGGGGCTCGTAACGGGGGTATATTTCACACGGTTATCGCATTCTAAAAAACGCCCGTCTTCAACTGAAGATTGCACCCCAAGCGTTCCTCGGCCAATCAAATTTTGATAAACTGTCAAGTGGGAGGGATTAAACAATAACGAACAACACGGGTCAGCTTTAACAGGTCAGTTTTATGACACTGATCAGTAATTGCTCGCGGCGAAAGCGACGGGTGGTTAATTACTACGCAATTTTCAGCAAACTTCACAGTCCAGGCAAATTTTCCCTTGATTTTTATCTAATAATGAAACGTCCATCGGGCAAGTGACGGACAACCAGATTTACGAAGGTTACCTGCCCGCACCCAAAACCCACTTGCCCGTGGCGTCGGGCAACCATATTTCCGGAGCCCTGAACAGCCCGAGTTATATTTGATATACATGTATATGTCTTTGTAACCCAAGAAATGGACATATTTCAGACAAGGGAGACCATTCTGTAATATAAAACCAGTCTAAGTTAAGGGAGGTAATAAACGTTTAGTATATAGGCAGTGCATACTTAGACTGTTCAATTATACAAGAACTAACCCCTGCTAGCCTGCCGTACTTGTACAGGTGCATGTAGTCGTACTGGTACAGGTGCATGTAGCCGTATGATGTATGTTGATATTAAACTACTATGACTGGGGCTGCTGTACTGCCCATACTACAGAAGGTGATCATGTAATTGCTCCCAGCCATTGCTTCTTGGCTGCGGATCCAGAATTTTTGGCTTGAGGGCGGAATGTTTGCACATGTTTGTATGTGTGTGTGTGTGTAAACCATTTTCAGGGGCAAAATCACTTTTGTGGTTGAGGTGGTAATGACGCTACATTGTAAACCTCGATTCCCATCGCTGGGGGTTCGAATCCCACTCGGAGCTCAACTGTAAGTGAGAAAGTGTCTATTCTTACGGATGGCGAGAGGGTATACAGTACCAGTTCTACCCAGGAATACGTGGGTGGTCTGCCTTCACCACAAAAAATAGAACATCATAGTACATAGCCTAAAACAAACACTTGGGATGGAGGTACACTGCTTGTTATGCTGCGCCCTAGATGCGCTCATGTTTCCATCTTTCCCAGAGACAATCATAAATATTATCCTTTTATAGGGATGGAGCTCAGTTGTGTGTAAACTATTTTTATACCCCTACTTTCACAAATAGAAGTGGGGGCTATATAGGAAATTGTCCCATCCCGTTGCGTCGCACGACACATTTTTGTCCCGTCGCATAACGCATATTTGTCGCGACACTTTTTAGATCTACTGATCAAAGATCAGCAAAGCTTATGCCGTAATCTTTTTTTTGCCCTGACACTGCGACTACTCTGAAACCACTGCATGGAATTTCATGAAACGTTACAGGAATGTTGCCCATGGTGTCTAGTTGATCCTAGTAAAAGTTCATGTTGATGTGAAATCCAAGATTGCCGCCAAATCTAAAAATAGATTTAAAAAAAACTAATTTGTAGCTACTACCGGTACTTCTTGAAAACTATAAGTGATATAGATATGGAACTTTTTATAAAATGATCAGCATGACATGATGTTGGTCCTTGTCGAAAATTGTTTTGAATCAACGTTAAGCATGGCTGCCAGCGAGTTATATAGTAAAAACTTGTAGTAACTACTCTTCTGAAACTACTTGACAGATTTTCATGAAACTTCACAGGAATGTTGCTCTTGATGTCTAGTTGATCCTAGCAAATTTTAGGTCGGCCGGAAATTCAAGATGGCCACCACGGCTAAAAATAGATTTTTAAAAACAAGTTTGTAGTGACTACTTCTTGAAAACTATAAGTGATATTGATATGGGAATTTTTCTAAAATGGTCAGCATGACATGATGTTGATCTTTGTCGAAAATCATTTTTATTCAAAATTAAACATGGCCGCCAGCGACCATCTTTGTTTACATAGAGTTATATTATAAAAAAGTTGTAGCGACTGCTCCTCTGAAACTACTGCATGGATTTTCATGAAACTTTGCAGGAATGTTGCTCTTGATATCTAGTTGATCCTAGTAAAATTTCAGGTCGTCCAGAAATACAATATGGCTGCGACAGCTAAAAATAGATTTTTAAAAAACAAGTTTGTAGCGACTACTTCTTAAAAACTATAAGTGATATTGATATGGGACTTGCTCTAAAATGATCAGCATGACATGATGTTGTTCCTTGTTGAAAATCATTTTGATTCGACATAAAACATGGCTGCCAGTGGCCATCTTTGTTTACATAGAGTTATATAGTAAAAACTTTTAGCGACTACTCCTCTGAAACTTAGTTACTTGACAGATTTTCATGAAGCTTCACAGGAATATTGCTCTTGATGTCTAGGTGATTCTAGCAAAATTTAAGGTCTGCCGGAAGTTCAAGATGGCCGCCATGGCTAAAAATAGATTTTTAAAAAACAGATTTCTTGAAAACTGTAAGTGATACTGATGTGGGACTTTTTCTAAAATGATCAGCATGACATGATGTTGATCCTTGTCGAAAATTATTTTGATTCGACATTAAACATGGCTCAGTCAATACTTACTCCTCTGAAACTACTGGACAGATTTTTTTCATGAAACTTCACAGGAATGCTGATCTATCTATCAAATTTATCAGTAGAGCTTCAAGGTCAGTGACCTCTTGTTTATTACTAGCACTTCTCAGTTTTGAATGGGTTGTTCCCAAACTTCATATACTCATAACAACTTATGACCTTATGTCCCTCTACTTCACCCATGGTTGATTGCCTGATTTTTAGCTCTACTGGCCAAGAACCAGCAGAGCTTATGGGATGGCGAGTTGTCCATCATCCGTTGTCTGTCCGTTAACTTTTACCTCGTTAAGGTGATAGAGCCTTCATTTTTCATCCAATCTTTACCAAACTTTAACAGATTGTTAATGTCAATGAAAGCTCGGACTTACGAAACTTGACAAGGATGATCAGTATCAAGCCTAGTTGTGCGTATCATCGCCATATTCCAGTTGAATGATTTTTGGCAGAGTTATGGCCCTTTAAATGTTTTAATAACCAAACTTTTTCCAGATTAGTCTCTTATGAACTCCTTGCCGGATTTCAACGAATCTCTTGGCGGGGATGATCAGTATCAAGCCTAGTTGCACATGTCATTGCTGTGTTCTGGTTGAATGATTTTTGGCCCTTTTAATGTTTTAAATTTCCAGTTCAGTGAATTTTAACAGAGTTATGACCCATTAAAGGTTTTAATACACTCACTTCGTACAGACTAGTTCTCCTGAACCTCTGGCTGGATTTCAACGAAACTTGGCAGGGATGATCAGTACCGATGTTCTTGGTTGAATGATTTTTGAAAGGCCCCTTATTCATAAACTAAATATAAATCTCGCTTGGCTATCTTTAGCAAGTAGAGCGTCCACAGGCCCAAGACCCTCTTAGGCCTCTTGTTTACAGAATTACGGCCCTTTGTTAGAATAAAAATAATGCAGGAGTATAAATCACCTTGTGATAGTTCTAGTTAATGGTTAATGGTAAAATCACAATACTAAGGCTAGATCTGCTCTTGTTTCTGTCTGCCATAGAGATATGTTTGTAATAACAATTACCAAGGTAGAACTCATAGAAAGAGAATGGAAGCATATTGACATTGTCACTGTAACACTGACTGTAGGATTCTGCAAGTGCATGGATTAACTAGGCCATCATAAAGGATACAGAGATAGTAAAAGATAAAGAAAGAAGGATTATGGTATATATATATATATATATATATATAGTATCACTGTTAACTAACTCAGAAGTGGGATATCGTTTATTTCTAGTGTACTTTTCTGGAATATGTTGAACATTGCATTATTACATACACAGATAGTTTCATGGAATATTTATTAGCTGTGTGTGTTGCTAATTAATACATCTGTAACAGATATTATGAGAAATAGGTGAGTTGCAAAGTTGCTGTTTGAACTTGATTTTTTTTTTTGTTTAATCATTCATCAACACATTGTCTAATGTTGTTTACAGCCACAAGTGCTGCGCTGTATTATCGGTTTATCGTTGTATTGTGAAACGGACCTCAAAATAATATGTGCCGTAATATTTTTTTAGCATACCGGTTCATACCGGTTTTCTCTACACGTGTGTTTTGATTATGAAAGTAAATCGTAATCTGCAACTAAAAATTATTTTTAACTTCATATGGTTCCCATGTTTGTAATACAATCATAAATACACATATTGGGAAGTGGGCACCATCATAGTTAAAAATAGACGCACTTCCAATAATATCTGGTGTTCGCTTATCGTAATGTGCGCATAGGCCTAAAAAAAATAATTGTGTGGTTAGGGTTACATGGCAAAAAACATCAGGTAGGGTAGGTCGGATTTTTATTTTTTTTGTTTTTTATTAGTATTACAATGCATTTGCATATTAAACCTGAACCTACTGATTTCAGTGTTACAATCACCAAAAGTCATGTTTTGAAGACGTTTCATTTAACAGGACCATGATAACAGTAGAGACCACCCACACCTCCAATAAGCTCAAAATTTACTTTTTGCATTAGTAAATTTTGTTGAAACCTGTTCACAGACAATAAGTTGTCAACCAGTGAAGTAGCCAAAACATGTGTTAAAATGGCATGTGGAATTGAGAGGAAGGGATATGTTATAGATTTTCTCAAACTGAGAAATTTCTATAATTCATCACATAATATAATATATTCTGTGATGAATTATAGAAATTTCTCAGTTTGAGAAAATCTATAACATATCCCTTCCTCTACTGTGCTATCTCGCCTAGTGTGCACGATAGCACAGTAGCCAAATGTTATGAACTAAACGATAGACGTCACGATATTACGTCACAAATTGACGTCATGATATTACTCCGCGTTGTCGCCAAAGGAGTGACAGAAGAAGGAATACTTGTGTCAAAAGACGATTGGAAAGAAATTCATCACAGAATATATATTATATAGTTTAATTAACATTTTTGTCGTGATACGGAAAATAATTCACTCGTGAGAAATATTCTTGCGATATAGAAACTTGTGCGAAAACGCACTCGTTTCTATATCGCAAGAATCTTTCTCACTCGGGGAATTATTTCCCATATCACTTCAACAATGTTAATTAAACTCTACAGTTGCTGCCACGCGGATTACGACTTTTTCGCAGCATCACCGCGGCCGTTTTTCAATCGAAGTCACAAATCGCCGCGATCGTACCGCGGATTGTCACCCGAAATATCGCGGGGATTCCAACTGACTGTAAAAATTGCCGCGATTGCAAAATCCAGTCTCGAAAGAAAGAAATCACCGCGATTCTCCGTGATAGATTCGCGGGGGAACGCGGGGGAAATTAGAGCACGGATCAATAAAAAATGTTATAAAAATGATAAATACAATGAACAATTTTGGAAGCAATACGTATTTCAAACTTTTAATGCATTTAATAACGTGTGTTTTTCGTTTTTGTTGTCCAAAAGTCGCATTTCTCTTCACCGGACATAAATTGGCTGACCCACAATCCTTTGCGATGTGTGTACCTATTAACAAGGCGGCACTAATAACGGGTTTATGACCCGGAATTCTTTACAATTTTTCGGATTATTTCTGACTAAAGAACCCATCGATGTATTAATAACCAACAGCAGAATAGTAAAATATGTCAAAATAACGATTAATTAAAAATATAATTCTAATTTCCAGTATAAGAATTACTATTTGAATTTTATGTTCAGTCACCGCGAAGTCGGTAATAGGAACCGCCATATAACTACTATCGTGACCCAGTATACATTATCCGGGCATTTGAATTTTCCGAAAACAAAAATAAAATTGTCTTCTGCTTCGGGTTTTTAATAGTTATTGAATAATAATGCATTAAATTGACTGCACAATTGTACATTGATACTGAAGATAAATCGCGGCGATGGCCTGCGATTTCACACCGGGTAAAGCGATGTGAAATCAAAACAGATCACGGCGAATCGCGGTGATTGTGTCGCGGTGGAAAAAATGTATTATCCCCGCGATGAGCGGGCTGTCCGCGGATCGCGGGGACAAAATCAGTGTGTCCGCGGTGAGATAAAATCGCCGCGATGAGTGGGATTAGTCGTAATCCACGTGGCAGCAACTGTATATATTTCACAGTTTCTTACATGTATCCGTTATTAAATCTGTGAACTTAATGTATGAGATTTAAATTTTGCTTATCATTTGACACATCCTATTTCAACTGGTTTTAAGGTTTCATTATTTTTGTCCTTAACAGTTAAAATTATTCCTTGACAGAACGGCCTCAAGTATAGTGCATTTTAAAATAAAATTAAAGAGAAATTAATATGTATTTTTTTGTTTTGTTTTCAACACCCTGTTCAGAGTTTTTACAGTGTTTTTTTTCTATATTTTGGGAACATAGCCCATACCATTGGATATATATATGAATTACAATGCAATTTTTTCGTAAAATTGGGAAACAAAACAATAAAAGATCAATTTCATAATTGTATCTTTCATACTGTTTACAGTAAAACATGATCAACAGCGACATTTAAAAGCATTTCCTACTCAATACTTGTCAAACTTTTGATACTTTTCTGTGTTTTTCTTTTCCTTCTTTCAGTTGTGAATTTTTGTTTGAAAATTGGGAAAAAAATATTTGCTTTGGCATTGGGAATACGGCCCAATATTGGCTATAAAAACAGCCTAGAAAACACTTTTTATATCGTAAAGCTGTTTAGACAATTCAGATTTTTTTTCTCTGTAATTGATAGTAGATCTGTTTTTTATTGAGTGTTTAAATATTGATAACATTTTCATAAAATATATATATTTTGATATTAAATCTTTCTTTTTGGTTCGCAGTCGGTAGCGCGGCGGATTTGTAACGGGTTCAATCCTCCGTGGTGCCACTGAGTTCCGTCGGTGTGTTCTTGGGCAAGACACTTTCCCTTGGCCTCGTCCGTCGGATGGGGACGTAAACCGGGCGGTCCCGTGTATCGGTCTACCCTGCGAGCACGTTAAAGAACCATAGGAAATATATTCGATAATAAGAGTAGAGCAGGTTCTAAATAACCTATACTTGTTGATGTTAAGCAACATTCAATTCAATTCAATTCTTTTTTGTTGAAATAAATCACGCTTTAGAAACATATCTGGAAATTTGTGTAATCCGAATTAATAGACGAACGATGTTCGGTCAGTCTATTTAATGCAAACTAAACAATTGTTTGGGTTTAGATTTATTCCATGTATGTTATAAATGTGTCACCTATGATTAAGCAATCAATTATAACTCTGATAGTTAACATTCTTTAAAGAGTTTATTGTGTGTTCATCAACGATTTTTACGTAGGCAAAAACCATCCACATCCGGTGTACAGGTAAACATTCGCGCGGTAAAATGCAGCAATTCACCAAAAGTAACCGATCAAAACGCAGTAGTTTATATAACATAGCTGCACGTGCTTTATACACATGCGGTTGTTTGTCGGAGGTATCGTTCTGGTTTGATTGGTTGAAATGGATAAATGATTGACAACTGGCGACATGTTAATTGTCACCGTGCCTCAAGCAGACACAGTTTCCTGAAAACATGTAGAACTTACATGTAAAAATGAAACGTTATTTTACGGCTCCCAACTTCACACAAGTCTAATTTTCGGCTCCTACAAAAAAAAAGATTACGGCTCCAGGTCAATAAAAACAAAGGGTCGGAGCAAATCCGTAGGTAGGGTCGGGTAACCCGAACCACACAATATTTTTTTTAGGCACTCAGTTGAGCATGGCCAATTCAAGTCGTTCAGAAATGTTAAAAACAAAAGAGCAAAATCCTGTGTTTAGGATCGCTTTGGGCTTTAAAAGGGCACTACAATAATAGATCTAGGTAATGTTGCATTTTGTAATTGCTCCGGCAGCGCAACACATTTGGTGACTCACTTGCGAAGACATTACACGACGTTGAATACAAATTCAAAACAGAAAGTAGACATTGTCAACATCGTAACTGCCATGCGTAATGTTTCTAATTCACACTGCATCATGTTATGTCATCTGCATCAAAGTACACCAGGAAATCGGAAAAGTAATTATCACCGCGATTGTACAAGACAATATATTATGATACGTTTCGCGATACAGTCTCTTGTATTGCAATATATTGCGATATGTTTTTTGGATGCGATACCAGGCACTAACAGCCACCCAAGATAGAGCGGAAGGATAGGAATCCGGGACACATGCCCTATTGTTACTATCGAATATGTTCTAGCGTGCTCGGGAATAGACGCTTGATACACAGGACCGTCTGGTTCATACCAAAGTCTTTATAAAAATGGTTCTCGTAGCTCCCTTGCTTGACACTCAGCATATGAATGGTAACTTGCTATCAAGGACCGATTGGCCTGGCTCGGTATAATGTGACTGGTTGGGGTTGTGTCATGTGTCTGCGTGACTGTGTTGGGTTGTGTCTTGTGCCTACGGCTTGGTATTCCAGTGTTGCAGCAACTAGACTGAAAGGAAAAAGAAACGCAACACGGGAATTTCCGCTACATATTGTATATACTGCACACTTAATTCCATATTATTCCAAGGAAATACCAAGATGTTTTGTAAAAAAAAAAAATTGCAGTTAGAGAAAGAGCATAACTGTGATGTTGTAGACGTTTTAACCGTGTTACACGTAACAAGAAATTCATAAATGTTGAAGTTCCTCTTTGAAAAATTGAGCCAGTTCAGTGCTGAATTTAACGTAAAGAGTTTGCAAAATTTTGCATCCTGAGTTTGCTCACTTGCTTGAGCCAAATGCGTACTGTGTCAATAATGAAACTTTGCAGGGAATACTATTTCCTGTGTTACGTGTTGCTTTAGCCTTTTTTCCGAAAGGAAAGATTAACGTAGTCATGTACCATTCGATTAACAGCAGCATATTGTACAAACAATATATAGCTGAAATTCCCGTGTCGCTTTTTTTTTTCCTTTCAGTATATAAAGTTGAGCATAGAGTTCACTGCTACAGACACCTTTGTCATATGACCAGAAGATTGTTAGAACCAGTGTTTAACTACATACATACATACATACATTATCTTTCACCCATGGATATTCTATGAAACAACTGTGCATGACTCACCTTCCTACTGGACGTCAATCAGAATGACAGGTAACATAACCTGGACACTGTTAATTACTCTGTCAGCTGTCTCGTGAGGTAATTAAACAAACACCTAATTATAGATAATATAAAGAACAATAAACGCAAATAGACATGTCTTATTTCTGAAAAAAATCACTGCTCAGTCACCACTATTAAAACACTGTTAAACTCTGTGGAATGAGGAATCCGATTTCTTTATCTTATTTGGCTGATTTAAATGAAACTTGATGCAGGAACTGGTCTTGTAGAGTTTTAATTTGTGTAGTTTTCAGACTGATCACTGTTAGCAGTCCATACTAACTTCACATGATATAACTTAGGTCACATATATTTTCAATTTGCATTGGTTAAGAACTGACTATACTTTGTGCTGTAAGAAGATGATAAATGGGAGAAAAACTGTGAAACTTTATAGCAACCATTTGTATAAATTATAAAAAAACAGTTTTTTTAACATAAATCTAATTTTTCAACAGATGTTCACGTTTTCTAAACCAAATACTTACATAATATGTTGATAATCCAAACTATGTAACTACAATATAAACGCCCTAACTCGCCATACAAAAACATCACCCTATTGTTATCGCTGCTGACTCGTCAAATCATGAGTGAAATTTTGCGGTTTAGTTAAAATTCTGTAGTATTTCAATGTCGTTTAAACTAATCCCATTTCTCATAATACCAAAAAGTAATAAAAAGGTGTCTAAAGATTTGATTGGTTTAATTTATGTTCTTTGGTTGAATGATGTTTTACGTCATTTTCAGCACATTTTAGTTCTAACGAACATTTTTTTTTGTGGTGGAGGCAGACCACCCACTTTTTCCTGGGTAGAAAAAGTGCTGCATACCTCCCGCTATCTGTAAGAATCGACACTTTCTCACAAGTCGAGCTCCCAGTGCGGTTTGAACCCACAGTGGTAAGATGGTTTAATTGAAACTTGATACAAAGTGAGATTTTGAAAAAATATGAAATGAAACGAGGAAGACCGAAAAAAAAAATATCAAAAAAAGAACACAACAAAGTACTTATATTTTTATTGCTTATCTGAATAATTATTCATATACCGGCCAACAAAACCAGTAATTTAACCAAACTTTAACAGCACAAAGACAGTACAGTAATTAGTGCAGCACTTTTCTGACCGACAATAACTGCATCTTGTTCTAATTTAAGCTGTTCAATATATATAAAAGAAAAAAAACATGACTGATTACGTTCCACATGATTGAACAAAGAAAAAACTTCTGCAGAATCTATTTCTAGCTTGAACAGTCGATATTAAAAACTATAGTGTCTGATGACATCACATTGAACGAAGAGACATTTTCTGTTGAGGAAACTATATATAACACCTCCTTCTTAGATATATTCTGTGATGAGACATTTACTGATCTTACCTGGTGACATTTACCTTGGACATGCTATTGTTACAAAATGACCATTTTATTACCATGAGGTGGATCGTTTGTATAATATAGGTATCATTGCATTTTACTACTTCTTATTTCTTCTCTAATGCACCTAGTAAACAGTTCTTACACATGTCTACGGGCAAATCTTAGGAAATAACACTCTGCTTAAACTTGTATCTATAGTGTTTGTTTTTACTGTGCTGTTACAGGCTGATGGAACTATAAACATTAATAAACACGCTTCTTTAAAGGGACACATGGGACTATAAATCGTGCACTAAAGGACACTGAGTTGTTGGGAGATGTTTCCTGTCTGAACTATTGGTGGTTAGTGTATTACAGTATACCAAAAGAACGTGTTAATCAAGTAGGTGAAAAAGTGTCAATGTAGCTTCGAAGCATAATAATAGCTTTGTGGTGGTGGCCTAATAGTATAGGGAGTTTGCCTCGTATGAGGGAGGTCGTGGGTTCAGTCCCCGGCCAGGTCATTCCTGATCTATGATATAAGTAGCTCTCTTGCAATACGACTCAAAATATTGCAATACAGATTTTGCCATATTGTTGTAGCCCTAGTGGCAGCACTATACAGTTGAACATTGAGCTCACTGCTACAAGAAGACATCTTCGTTAAAGCGATATTAAACCCCATACATATATTACTTATTCGTTGTAGTTAATTACCGTTAAGCCATGTATATATTTTTTGTTTCTTTGAAGCCCAAACCTAAACATAGTTACTTGAAGACATTGAAATTATTTTTGGTTTTAACGTACAACATCTTAAAACACCTTCCAATGTTCTTTAAAACTGTTTGAGGCTCAGTAAGAAGAAAAAACGTATTATTAATTGAAACGATTTTTCACAATCAATAAGTGTGGGTGTTTGGGTTTGCACAATGAGTTAATTGACAGACCAGGTAATTATCTATATTTTCTCCTTGTATCTGTTCTTACATATATCATCCCCAGTAGTGTTCTACACTTCAAGCTTGTTTAATTAGTGTTAATATCTGTTCATTGGCCTGCAGGTAATCCAAAACAGATTCAGTAGTTTTCTCCCAACTCCTAGGTAAATGATGTAAATATTGTTCTTTCTACATGAGGGCTGGCATATTGTCTTAGTAGTTAGCACCACAAGTTGTCTGGCCTATCAAGCAGAGTTGTGTTTTTTTTCACCTTTCATAGTGCTTAATGTACATTGATAAATCTGTCCCAGTCCTTAATTTGCAGTGATAAATATGTCCCATTCGTTAATGTGCAGTAATAAATCTGTTCCATTCCCTAATGTGCAATGATAAATGTGTCCCATTCCTTAATATTCAGTGATAAATCTGTCCCAGTCCTTAATGTGCAGTAATAAATCTGTTCCATTCCTTAAGGTGCAGTGATAAATCTGTTCCATTCCTTAATGTGCAGTGATAAATTTGTCCCATTCTTTAATATTCAGTGATAAATCTGTCCCAGTCCTCAATGTGCAGTGATAAATCTGTCCCAGTCCTTAATGTGCAGTGATAGATATGTCCCATTCCTTAATGTGCAGTGATAAATATGTCGTATTCCTTAATGGGCAGTGATAAATATGTCTCATTTCTTAATGTGCAGTGATAAATCTGTCCCAGTCCTTAATGTGCAGTGATGAACATGTCCCAGTCCTTAATGTGCAGTGATATGTCATTTCTTAATGTGCAGTGATAAATCTGTCCCAGTCCTTTATGTGCAGTGATAAATATGTCCCATTCCTAAATGTGCAGTGATGAATCTGTCTAAGTCCTTAATATGCAATGGTAAATCTGCCTCAGTTTCCTTAATGTACAGTGATAAAATCTGCCACAGTCCTTAATGTGCAGTGATAAATCTGCCTCAGTCCTTAATGTGCAGTGATAAATGTGTCCCATTCCTTAATATTCAGTGATACATCTGTCCCAGTCCTTAATGTGCAGTGATAAATCTGTTCCATTCCTTAATGTGCAGTAATAAATCTGTTCCATTCCTTAATGTGCAGTGATAAATTTGTCCCATTCCTTAATATTCAGTGATAAATCTGTCCCAGTCTTTAATGTGCAGTGATAGATATGTCCCATTCCTTAATGTGCAGTGATAAATATTTCATATTCCTTAATGTGCAGTGATAAATAGGTCTCATTTCTTCATGTGCAGTGATAAATCTGTCCCAGTCCTCAATGTGCAGTGATAAATATGTCCCAGTCTTTAATGTGCAGTGATAGATATGTCCCATTCCTCAATGTGCAGTGATAAATATTTCATATTCCTTAATGTGAAGTGATAAATGTGTCTAAGTCCTTAATGTGCAGTGATAAATCTGTCCCAGTCCTTAATGTGCAGTGATAAATATGTCCCAGTCCTTAATGTGCAGTGATAGATATGTCCCATTCCTTAATATGCAGTGATATATGTCATATTCCTTAATGTGCAGTGGTAAGTATTTCTCATTTCTTAATGTGCAGTGATAAATCTGTCCAAGTCCTTAATGTGCAGTGATAAATATGTCCCATTCCTTAGTGTACAGTGATAAATCTGTCCCAGTCCTTAATGTGCAGTGATAAATCTGTCCCATTCCTTAATGTGCAGTGATAAATCTGTCTTAAGTCCTTAATATGCAATGGTAAATCTGCCTCAGTCCTTAATGTACAGTGATAAAATCTGCCACAGTCCTTAATGTGCAGTGATAAATCTGCCTCAGTCCTTTAATGTGTAGTGATAAATATGTCTGGTCCTTATTGTGCACTGATACATATATCACAGTTCATAATGCACAGTAAATATATATCATAGTCATTAATGTGCATTGATAAATCTGGCCCAGTCTTTAGTTTACTTAAATTAGTATTGATAAATATGTCCCAGTCCTTAATGTGCAGTGATAAATTTGTCCAAGGCCTTCTAGTGCAATAACAGATATGTCCCATATTTAATGTGCAGTAATAAATCTGTCGCAGTCCTGAATATAGTGTTAAATATGTCCCGTCATTAATGTGCAGTGATAAATCTGTCCTGGTCCTTACATCTGCCCAGTCCTTAATATGCACTGCTAAATCTGCCATGGTCATTAAATTAACAGTGATAAGTCTGTACCAGTCCTTCAAGTGCAGTGAAAAATATGTCTGTGCATTAAGTGTAGTGATAAATATGTCCGAGTCCTTAATGTGCACTGATACATCTGTTCCAGTCCTTAATTTGCACTGATAAATCTGTCCCATTCCTTAATGTACAGCGATTAATCTGTCCCAGTCTTTAATGTACAGCGATTAATCTGTCCCAGTCCTTAATGTGCACTGATAAATATATCTCATTCCTTAATGTGCAGTGATTAATCTGTCCTGGTCCTTAATGTGCAGTGAAAAATCTGCCCAGGCCTTAACATGCACTGATAAATCTGACCCAGTCATTAAATTAACAGTGATAAATCTGTCCTATTCCTTAATGTACAATGATAAATATGTCCAAGTCTTTAATGTGTAGTGAGTGATACATCTGTCCCAGTCCTTCACATGCAGTGTGAATATGTCCCGGTCTTTAATGTGCAGTGATAAATATGTCCCAGTCCTAAATATAGTGTTAAATGTGTCCCAGTCCTTCAAGTACAGTGTTAAATCTGTTCCAGTCCTTAATGTGCACTGATAAATCTGCCCCAGTCCTTGCATTAGCAGTGATAAATATATACCAGTCCTTAATGTGCAGTGATAAACATGTCCTGGTCCTTAATATGCAGTGAAAAGTCCGCCCAGTCCTTAATATGCACTGATAAATCTGCCTAGTCATTAAATTAAGTGATAATTCTGTACCAGACCTTCAATTGCAGTGATACTTCTGTCAATCCATTAAGTGCAGCGATAAAGCTGTCCCAGTCATTAATATACACTGATAAATCTCTCCCAGTCCTTAATGTGCAGTGGTAAATTTGTCCCAGTCCTTCAAGTGAAATGACAGATATGTCCCAGTCTTTAATGTGCAGTGATAAATCTGACCCAGTCCTAAATAGTGTTAAATATGTCCCAGCTTAACAGTGATAAATCTGTTCCAGTCCTTAACCTGCTACATATATATTATGGACTGTTCCTTTCTTTGAATTAAGACCATTCCATTTATGTGACAAGGGGGTGTTTTGGGGAAAATGACTGATCAGCATCTGGCCATTGTAAACCCTGCCCCAGTCATTCAATTAACAGTGATAAATCTGTCCCAGTCCTTCACATACAGAGGTAATTTGTCCCAGTCCTTATGGTAACCTGGGGTGCTTAATGGGGTTGAATATGGTAATAGTTGAACTTGTACCTTGTCATAGGAGTTGCTGGCAAGTGTTATCAATAGATATTTCAGTCAGTTTTATCATCACTAAGGTCTATGCTGATGTGAACAACCCTTAATTTGTTGCACCATGCTTCTCTAAGAAGCTCTTCATCGTTAGTCTGGCACATTGTCATATATTACTGTGTGTTGTCAGTAGTTATTTCATTCAGTATATCCCAATAGTAGGCCATGTTGACGTACAAGATGCACCTCTTGTTTACTAGCATCTTCCTCCCACACACTTAATATACCTGACATACCAGGGCCCGAATTTAGCATCTTTTTCAAATGGCGTTTTTTTGCCAGTTAATAAAAAATGAACTGGCAAATTATAGCTCACTCTAGCAAACGATAAACAATAACTCCTTTTCTTATCATTTTTGACTGGTCATTTATGCCTATAAACTATTATGCCTAAATAGTTTTACTTTCTAGCAATATTCTAAACTAGAAGGCTGTTAAGCACTTGCAGGCTGTTAAGCACTTGCATAATATTGCCAATGCTTCAAAAGTTAACTGGCATTTTGAAAAAATGACAGGCAAAATTCCAGTAAAACAACTTAGCCCTGCACATACAGACAAGTATTTAGGTTACATGTATATATAATACTTCCAAGGCATTGGATTAGTGGTAGAATGCCTTCCTGGCATGGGGAAGGTCGGGGTGGTAGAATGCCTTCCTGGTATGGGGAAGGTCGGGGTGGTAAAATGCCTTCCTGGCATGGGGAAGGTCGGGGTGGTAGAATGTCTTCCTGGTATGGGGATGGTCGGGGTGGTAGAATGCCTTCCTGGTATGGGGATGGTCGGGGTAGTAGAATGCCTTCCTGGTATGGGGAAGGTCGGGGTGGTAGAATGCCTTCCTGGTATGGGGAAGGTTGGGGTGGTAGAATGCCTTCCTGGTATGGGAATGGTCGGGGTGGTAGAATGCCTTCCTGGTATGGGGAAGGTGGGGTGGTAGAATGCCTTCCTGGTATGGGGAAAGTCGAGGGTTCGATCCCAGGCTTAGTCGCACCAAATACTTGGCATTCAGCATATAAAAGGTAGTGCTAGGACTGGTCGAACGGTGTGGGTGTAGGTGTAATGGTATTGGAAGGCCATTGTCAGTTAATAGCCACACATTATTCAACTCCATCAAGATACATTGTATGAATAATTCTAGTGTTGCAGTGACTTTCTGTGTCGCCTGCATAGCATGTCAGACACTTATGGATCACCTTGTCCGACGTCCGTCATTGTCCGTCGTCCGACACACTTCAACCTGCAACCTAGCCTTGGCCATAACTTGAAAAGTATTTGACCTATGTTGATAAAACTTCACACACATCTTCAGCTTACCTCAAGAAATGTCAAGCTTACCTCAAGAAATGTCATTAAACATATCCAATAACTCTGACTTTTATTTTGGCAGAGTTATGCTCATTTTCATCCAACTTTAACCTGCAACCTAACAAAGTTCATAACTGACCATAACTTGAAAAGTACTTATCTTATGTTCACGAAACTTCACACTCATCATCAGCTTACCCAAAGAAATGTCATTACAGATAACTCTGACTTTCATTTTGGTCGAGTTATACCCTTTTTTATAAAACGTTAACCTGCAACCTAACCTGGCTAATAACTTTGCAAAACACTGCAAAACATTGAATGAAACTATACAGTTCCTCATCAATTACGCAATGCAGAGTTATGCCTCATAAACTTTAACAATTAAAAACAATATTGGCTCCATAATTCATGAAGGATTGCACTCCCTGTCTTCAAACTATACTTGATGAAATAAGCACACTGCAGGCAACGCATTTAGTGTTCAGTGGAACACCCTCATAGTCATGCATGACATTTTCTGTCTCTATCCATCAGTTGATTTTTGGCTCGACTGATCAGAGATCAGCAGAGCTTATGCAGTGGTGCGGTGTCCGTCGTCCGTCTGTCCGTCCGTCTGTCTGTCCGTAAACTTTTATTTGTAGCGACTACTCCTCTGAAACTACTGGATGGATATTCATGAAACTTTACAGAAATGTTGCCCATGAAGTCCAGTTGATCCTAGCAAAAATTCATGTCGATGTGAAATCCAAGATGGCCGCCAAAGCTAAAAATAGATTTTTAAAATACAAGTTTGTAGCGACTACTTCTTGAAAACTATAAGTGATATTGATATGGAACTTTTTCTAAAATGTTCAGTATGGAATGATGTTGATCCTTGTCAAAAATCGTTTTGATTCGACTTTAAACATGGCTGGCGGACATCTTTGTTTACATAGAGTTATATAGTAAAAACTTGTAGCGACTACTCCTCTGAAACTACTTGGCGGATTTTCATGAAACTTTACAGGAATGTTGCTCTTGATGTCTGATTGATCCTAGCAAAACTTCAGATCGGCCAGAAATTCAAGATGGCCGCCACGGCTAAAAATAGATTTTTAAAAAGATAAGTTTGTAGCGACTACTTCTTGAAACCTATAAGAGATATTGATATGGGACTTTTTCTAAAATGATCAGCATGACATGATGGTTATCCGAGTCGAACATTTTTTTGATTCGACGTTAAACATGGCTGCCAGTGGCCATCTTTGTTTACATAGAGTTATATTATGAAAACTTGTAGCGACTACTCCTTTGAAACTACTTGACAGATTTTCATGAAACTTCACACGAATGTTGCTCTTGATGTCATTGATCCTAGCAAAATTTCAGGTAGGCTGGAAATTCAAGATGACCGCCATGGCTAAAAATAGATTTTCAAAATACAAGTTTGTAGCGACTACTTCTTGAAAACTATAAGTGATATTGATATGGGACTTTTTCTTAAATGATCAGCATGACATGATGTTGGTCCTTGTCAAAAATCGTTATGATTCGATGTTAAACATGGCTGTCAGCGGCCATCTTTGTTTACATAGAGTTATATAATGAAAACTTGTAGCGACTACTCCTCTGAAACTACTTGACGGATTTTATGAAACTTCACAGGAATGTTGCTCTTGATGTCTAATTGATCCTAGAAAATTTTCAGATCGGCCAGAAATTCATGATGGCCGCCACAGCTAAAAATAGATTTAAAAAAAATAAGTTTAGCGACTACTTCTTGCGATGTATAAGTGATATTGATATGGGACTTTTTCTTAAATGATCAGCACGACATGATGGTTATTCGAGTCGAACATTATTTTGATTCGACGTTAAACATGGCTGCCGGTGGCCATCTTTGTTTACATAGAGTTATATAATGACAAATTGTAGCGACTACTCCTCTGAAACTACTGGACGGATTTTCATGAAACTTCACATGAATGTTGCTCTTGATGTCTATTTGATCTTAGCAAAATTTCAGGTCGACCGGAAATTCAAGATGGCCACCATGGCTAAAAATAGATTTTTAGCTCTACTGGTCAGAGATCAGCAGAGCTTATGCCGTGGTGCGTCGTCCGTCTGTCCGTCTGTCTGTCCGTAAACTTTTATTTGTAGCGACAACTCCTCTGAAACTACTGGATGGATATTCATGAAACTTTACAGAAATGTTGCCCATAAAGTCTAGTTGATCCTAGCAAAAATTCATGTTGATGTGAAATCCAAGATGGCCGCCAAAGCTAAAAATAGAGTTTTAAAATACAAGTTTGTAGCGACTACTTCTTGAAAACTATAAGTGATATTGATATGGGACTTTTTCTAAAATGATCAGCATGACATGATGTTGATCCTTGTCAAAAATCGTTTTGATTCAACGTTAAACATGGCTGCCAGCGGCAATCTTTGTTTACATAGAGTTATATAGTAAAAACTTGTAGCGACTACTCCTCTGAAACTACTTGACGGATTGTCATGAAACTTTACAGGAATGTTGCTCTTGATGTCTTATTGATCCTAGCAAAAGTTCAGATCTGCCAGAAATTCAAGATGGCCGCCACAGCTAAAAATAGATTTAAAAAAAATAAGTTTAGCGACTACTTCTTGCGATGTATAAGTGATATTGATATGGGACTTTTTCTAAAATGATCAGCACGACATGATGGTTATTCGAGTCGAACATTATTTTGATTCGACGTTAAACATGGCTGCCGGTGGCCATCTTTGTTTACATAGAGTTATATAATGACAACTTGTAGCGACTACTCCTCTGAAACTTCTTGACGGATTTTCATGAAACTTCACATGAATGTTGCTCTTGATGTCTATTTGATCTTAGCTCTTGATGTCTTATTGATCCTAGCAAAAGTTCAGATCTGCCAGAAATTCAAGATGGCCTTCAAAGCTAAAAATAGATTTTTAAAAAATAAGTTTGTAGCGACTACTTCTTGAAAACTATAAGTGATATTGATGTGGGACTTTTTCTAAAATGATCAGCATGACATGATGTTGATCCTTGTGGAAAATTATTTTGATTCGACGTTAAACATGGCTGCCAGTGGCCATCTTTGGTTACATAGAGTTATATAGTAAAAAATTGAGCGACTACTCCTCTGAAACTACTTGATGGATGTTCATGAAACTTCACAGGAATGTTGCTCTTGATGTCTAGTTGATCCTAGAAAAATTTCAGGTCGGCCGGAAATTCAAGATGGCCGCCACAGCTAAAAATAGATTTAAAATAAATAAGTTTGTAGCGACTACTTCTTCAAAACTATAAGAGATATTGATATGGGACTTTTTCTAAAATGATCAGTATGACATGGTGTTGGTCCTTGTCGAAAATCGTTTTGATTTGACGTTAAACATGGCTACCAGCGGCCATAATTGTTTACATAGAGTTATATAATGAAAACTCCTCTGAAACTACTTGACGGATTTTCATGAAACTTCACAGGAATGTTGCTCTTAATGTCTAATTGATCCTAGCAAAATTTCAGGTCGGCCGGAAATTCAAGATGGCCGCCACGGTTAAAAATAGATTTTCAAAAAACAAGTCTGTAGCGACTACTTCCTGAAATCAAAATCAATCAGTAGAGCTTCAAGGTCATTGACCTCTTGTTAAAAAATAAGTTTGTAGCGACTACTTCTTGAAAACTGTAAGAGATATTGATAGGGGACTTTTTCTAAAACGATCAGCATGCCATGATGGTTATCCGAGTCGAACATTATTTTGATTCAATGTTAAACATGGCTGTCAGCGGCCATCTTTGTTTACATAGAGTTTTATAATGAAAACTTGTATTTCATGAAACTTCACAGGAATGTTGCTCTTGATGTCTAATTGATCCTAGCAAAATTTTAGGTCGGCCAGAAATTCAAGATGGCCGCCACGGCTAAAAATAGATTTTCAAAAAACAAGTTTGTAGCGACTACCTCCTGAAATCAAAATCAATCAGTAGAGCTTCAAGTTCATTGACCTCTTGTTAAAAAGAAGTTTGTAGCGACTACTTGTGGAAAACTATAAGTGATATTGACATGGGACTTTTTCTTAAATGATCAGCATGACATGATGTTGGTCCTTGTCGAAAATTATTTTGAATCAAAATTAAACCTGGGCACCAGTGGCCATCTTTGTTTACATAGAGTTTGTATAGTAATAATTTGTAGTGACTACTCCTCTGAAACTACTAGACGGATTTTCATGAAACTTCACAGGAATGTTGCTCTTGATATCTAGCTGATCCTAGCACAATTTCAGGTGGGCCGGAAATTCAAGATGGCCACCACGGCTAAACATAGATCTTTAAAAACAAGTTTGTAGGGACTACTTCTTGAAAACTGTAAGTGATATTGATATGGGACTTTTTCTGAAATGATCAGCAGGACAAGATGTTGATCCTTGTCGAAAATTATTTTGATTCGACATTAAACATGGCTGCCAGTGGCCATCTTTGTTTACCTACTAGAGTTATATAGTAAAAACTTCAACTTGTAGCGACTACTCCTCTGAAACTATTTGATAGATTTTTATGAAACTTCACAGGAATGCTGACCTAGCTAACAAAATCTATCAGTAGAGCTTCAAAGTCATTGAACTCTTGTTTAGTTTCCTGATTAATAACTGAAGGGTTATACTCAGACCTTTGAAACTATTAGTAATGGCTTGAGGGAGAGGATAATCCCTATTGATTTTGGAATCAGTAGGTCAAAGGTCAAGGTCATCATGACCTCACAATTATTATAAACATTCATATGGACATACACACTAGTACATTGTACTTGATGTGAAGATTTTTTTGGTCAGTAGGTCAATGGTCAAAATTGCAAGACCTGTGAACCCAAGCATAACACACCATAACTTCAGAAGTTAAATACCTACTCTCATAAAACTTCTTTGGTCCATAATAATTAGGGCTTTCCGCATTTCAGCGGAAAGACCTATTGTGTTCGTTCTGTTTATTAGGGCTTTCCACTTTTCAGTGGAAAACCTCTTGTTTTCGTTCTGTTTCTTCTTATTATTATTCTTTTCTTCTTCTTCTTCTGTCAGCCACTTTTCATAGTAATACTGGTCGCAGGGCCTTAAAATTTTACACAATGGTAGAGGTCAGTCTGGAATAGTGTCCCGAACCTTTTGTGGTCATGACGTCATTCAAGATGGCCGCCAGTGACGTCATCAGACAAATCTTGTTATCGCTAGATCTCAAACATTTATAGTCGGATTTGAATGAAACTTTCACAGATTGTAGGGTTTAGGGTCTAGTTGTGTAAGAATGTAAACACGTGTCTATGTAATAACGTCTTGACGTCAGTGACATCAAAATGTTATGAAAAGTCCTTTTTTTTTCAGTGATTGAATTTTCCATGTTTTTTTACTATAAAATCCATCAGTGTTTTCAGTCGACGCTGACAGTTTTAACGTCATGACGTCATTCAAAATGGCCGCCAATGACGTCATTTAAGAAATCTTGTAATCGCTATATCTCCTTCATTTAAGATCGGATTTTGATGCAACTTTCACAGTCTGTAGGGAATTAGGTTGGGTTGTGCAAAAATGTCTAAAATTGTCATGACGTCATCCAAGATGGCCGCCAGTGACGTCATGATACAAATTTTGTTAGCGCTAGATCTCAAATATTTAAAGTCGGATTTGAATGAAACTTTCACAGATTGTAGAGTTTAGGGTCTAGTTGTGCAAGATTGTAAAAACGTGTCTCTGTAATAACGTCTTGACGTCAGTGACGTCATAACACTGACGTCATAATGTTATGAAAATCCGTTTTTTTCACTAATTACATTTTTGAAGTTGTTTTATTGAATAATCTATCAATGTCATTGTCTCAGTCGACACTGACATTTTGAATGTCATGACGTTATCCAAAATGGCCGCCAATGACGTCATTTAAGAAATTTTGTTTTGTCTATATCTTCTCTTTTTATTATCGGATTTGAATAAAACTTTTACAGATTGTAGAATTCAGGGTCCGGTTGTGCAAGAACGTCATACGGTATCCCGACGTCATGACGTCAGTGACGTCAACATATTCTGAAATTCGTTTTTTTTTCACTGATTGCATGTTCGAAGTTATTTTCGTGATAAATCAATCGGTGTCTTCATCTTCGACAACTCTGACAGTTGTTACGCCATGACGTCATTAAGACAGGAAAGCCCGTTTGATCAGGTTCTGATCAAAATCTAGTTCTTCTTCTTCTTTTTCTTGTGACCGTCACTTTTCATAGCTACATTGGTCGCAGGTCTTCACAATTTTACGCAGTGATAGAGCTCAGGCTGCAATAGTGTCCCGAAACTTTTGGGGTCATGACGTCATCCAAGATGGCCGCTACTGGCGTATGTAGGCAAATCTTGTTATCACTGTTTCTCATGCATTTACAATGGGATTTAAATGAAACTTTCACAGATTGTAGAGTTTAGGGTCTAGTTGTGCATGAATGTCAAAACACTTTACATCATAACCTGCTGACGTCAGTGACGTCACAATCTTATGAAAAATCCTTTTTTTTCATTTTGCATTTGTTAAGGAGTTTTATTGTAAAATCCATCAGTGTTATTATCTTAGTCGACGCTGACAGTTTTAACGTCATGACATCATCCAAAATGGCCGCCAATGACGTTATTTAAGAAATATTGTAATCGCTATATCTCCTGCATTTATTATACAATTTTGATGCAACTTTCACAGCTTGTAGGGAATTATTTTGGGTTGTGCAAGATGGCCGCCAGTGACATCATGATACAAATTTTGTTAGCGCTAGATCTCAAATATTTATAATCGGATTTGAATGAAACTTTCACAGATTGTAGAGTTCAGGGTATAGTTGTGCAAGAATGTAAAAACGTGTCTCTAGGTAATAACGTCTTGACATCAGTGACATCGTACTGTAATGAAAATCCGTTTTTTTCACAGATTACATTTTTAAATTGTTTTACTGTATAATCCATCAATGTCATGTCTCAGTCGACGCTGACAGTTTTAACGTCATGACGTCATCCAAAATGGCCGCCAATGACGTCATTTAAGAAATCTTGTAATCGCCATATCTCCTTCATTTATCATCGGAGTTTGATAAAACTTTCACAGTTTGTAGGTGTCAAAGTCTAGTTGTGCTATAATATGGACTGTTGTCATGTCATCATCAAAGATGGCCGCCAGTGACGTCATAAATGAACTCTTGTTTTGTCTATATCTTCTCTATTTATTATCGGATTTGAATATAACTTTCACAGAGTGTAGAGTTCAAGGTCCGGTTGTGCTAGAACGTCATAAGGTATCCCGACGTCATGATGTCGTGACGTCAGTGAGGTCAAAATATTCAGAAATTCATTTTTTTTCACTGATTGCATGTTCGAAGTTATTTCGTGATAAATCAATCGGTGTCTTCATCTTCGACAACTCTTAACTGATGTGACGTCATGACGTCATTAAGACAGGAAAGCCCATTTGATCTGGTTCTGATCAAAATCTAGTTTTTGATTGCTGTCCAACCAACCTTAAATGCTTCAATTCAATTACTGAATTTCCACTAATAGTAGCGCCTGTCCTAGTAGAATCACCCGGAAGGGAGGGGGCATATAGCAATCGCACTGTTCACCCATTTGTCCGTCCGTCCGAAACAGTTATATCTCAGCCATAACTTCGAAAGTATGAAAGGGAGTTTTATGAAACTTTACACAAATATTAACACAATGAGAAGGTGTGTCACCCACAAGAATCAGGTCCTTACCTGAAAAGTCAAGGTCACACTAGGGGGTCAAAGAAGGTCAAAGAAAGTTTGGGGGCATTTGTCACTGACACCAGTGATATTTTTGTGTTACATGTCTGGACAGACCTGCATTAATTACTTGATCTCATATCAAAGGTATTTAAAAGAACCTGTCGGAATCGTGTTGGACAATGAGAATAAAAATTACTTTTTGCATATATGTCATTCATTCCCTTGATAAATGTCATACATAGTTTTATTGTGAGCTTACAAAATACCGACATTTATTAATATTTTCATGCAGACACTAATCACATACAAAAGCTCCCCTAAATTCCATTCTAAGTGAGCCTGCTGTAATGTGAATCCTACCTTAATAGTGCAAATGCAGATGGGTTAAGTTAACATGCTATATAAGCTAATTGAACTAAATGTTTGTGCATTTTAGTAGTCTTAAGTTATGTGCATCTGATTAATATCAGAAACTGTACATGGTGTCATACGGACAGTCATATGCATTTCGTGCTATAATTCCGTAAGTTTGCAGGGCTTTTCCTAGGAGTGCCACGGAGCCGAATAATGGCCCCTTCTCAATGGCAAAAAACACCTTTTTTCCCCAATTTAAAGATTTTTTTGTTTTTGAAGTTTTAAAGATATTTTTTATTTTGTTGGTGTTAGTTCACACACTAATTTCAGTAACTGATTGTTGTTACTACTCTAACAGGTTGAAATCACTATTTAAATGATAATTGTTCATCATGTACTAATTTCCCAATTTTGGCAATTTGTCGATAAAAAATTCCCATTTCGATCTAGGGGCCTTTTCCACAAAATACCTAGGAAAAGCCCTGGTTTGAGACCCACGCTAGTGAAATTTCTTTGCCCTTGGTGACAGGCGGAAACCAATGGCTTTCAAGTTCAATAGGTGAAACATCAAGGTCACATTGATTTGACAAGGACCCAATTCTGAGAAACACTTTGTGAACTGTAACTCGAAAAACTTTAAGACCTACGATCTTACACATGATACCCATTATAAAATAATTATAATTTTATGATTATTGTATGAAGGTCAAAGGTCAAGGGCACTGTGACCAGATAAAGCTTTCCCAGCTGTTATTCATGAACTTTATGACCTACACTCTTGACACTTTATACAAATAGTTCTCCATGTATTTTCAGAAATTGGAATGTAGCCATTTTCTATTGAGACACTTGGATCCGTGTGCAGTAGCTCCACCTCCTTGAAAACAGAGGTTTATTCAAAATTAGACAAAATTAAAAGCAAAGCACTTGCATAATAGTCAATCAAAAACTACTTCATGACGAAAGAAAACTTGGGAGGAAATTTCCCCTTTACACCTCATAATCACTAACTGGAGAATTTTGTTTTACCACTAGGTCAAGACAATGTCAGTCAAATGTCACCTCCATTGACATCGAATAGAAACTTGGATGTTGTTAAAATATCATAAACTCACAAATGTAGCATTTATTAGCTTTACAAATAGATGTGTTTGGTTACCTTTTTAGTGAAGGTGTGTAGTTAGTCAGATGAACTTTTAATTAGTGCATATTTGTGTGAAGTTTGATTGTATGATGTTTTACGTCATTTTCAGCACATGTAAGGTTATATATGACGGTCGATTTTTTGTGGTGGAGGCAGACCAACAACTTTTCTTGGGTAGAACCAGTACTGTTCACCTTTGTTTGAAAGTTAGTTAATAGCAAAAGTTTAATGACCTTATTTCATAGGTATTTCTTGGGCAAAATATATGAGACCTTGGCGATTTTCGGCCAGGATTTAATCTGATCTGCAACCAAAAGGAATAAGCAGTTGTATTTAAGAATCTTCCATGATGTTTATCCTTGCAAAGAAACAAGTGAAGAGTCATACTCTGCAATTCGTACTCTGCAATCTGGATTATTAAAGAATATAGAAGGTGGTGAGGGATGTAATGTTTGCAAGGGGTCATTATAGAAGGTGGTGAGGGATGTAATGTTTGAAGGGGGTGAATATAGAAGGTGGTGAGGGATGTAATGTTTGAAGGGGGCGAATATAGAAGGTGGTGAGGGATGTAATGTTTGCAGGGGGTCATTATAGAAGGTGGTGAGGGATGTAATGTTTGCAGGGGGTCATTATAGAAGGTGGTGGGGGTATGTAATGTTTGAAGGGGGCGATTATTGAAGGTTGTTAGGGATGTTATGTTTGCAGGGGGTCAATATAGAAGGTGGTGGGGGATGTAATTTTTGCAGGGGGTCATTATAGAAGGTGGTGAGGGATGTAATGTTTGAATGGGGTGATTATAGAAGGTGGTGAGGGATGCAATGTTTGCAGGGGGTCATTATAGAAGGTGGTGAGGGATGTTATGTTTGAAGGGGGTCATTATAGAAGGTGGTGGGGTATGTAATGTTTGAATGGGGAGATTATAGAAGGTGGTGAGGGATGTAATGTTTGCAGGGGGTCATTATAGAACGTGGTGGGGGTATGTAATGTTTGAAGGGGGTCATTATAGAAGGTGGTAGGGGATGTAATGTTTGAAGGGGGCGAATACAGAAGGTGGTGAGGGATGCAATGTTTGCAGGGGGTCATTATAGAAGGTGGTGAGGGATGTAATATTTGTAGGTGGTCATTATAGAAGGTGGTGGGGGATGTAATGTTTGCAGTGGGTAATTATAGAAGGTGGTGAGGGCTGTTATGTTTGCAGGGGGTCATTATAGTAGGTGGTGGGGGTATGTAATGTTTGAAGGGAGCGATTATTGAAGGTGGTGGGGGATGTAATGTTTGAAGGGGGTCATTATAGAAGGTGGTGAGGGCTGTTATGTTTGCAGGGGGTCATTATAGTAGGTGGTGGGGGTATGTAATGTTTGAAGGGAGCAATTATTGAAGGTGGTGGGGGATGTAATGTTTGAAGGGGGTCATTATAAACGGTGGTGAGGGATGTAATGTTTGAAGGGCGTCATTATAGAAGGTGGTGGGGGATGTAATGTTTGAAGGTGGTCATTATAGAAGGTGGTGAGGGATGTTATGTTTGAAGGGGGCGAATATAGAAGGTGGTGAGAGATGTAATGTTTGCAGGGGTCATTATAGAAGGTGGTGGGGGGGTGTAATGTTTGAAGGGGGCGATTATAGAAGGTGGTGGGGGTATGTAATGTTTGAAGGGGGTCATTATAGAAGGTGGTGGAGGGATTAAATGTTTGAAGGGGGCAATTATTAAAGGTGGTGAGGGATGTAATGTTTGTAGGGGGTCATTATAAAAGGTGGTGGGGGATGTAATGTTTGCAGGGGGTCTTTATAGAAGGTGGTGGGGTATGTAATATTTGAATGGGGTGATTATAGAAGGTGGTGAGGGATGTAATGTTTGCAGGGAGTCATTATAGAAGGTGGTTGGGGATGTAATGTTTGCAGGGGAAGATTATAGAAGGTGGTGAGGGATGTAATGTTTGCAGGGGGTCATTATAGAAGGTGGTGAGGGATGTAATGTTTGAAGGGGGTCATTATAGAAGGTGGTGGGGTATGTAATGTTTGAATGGGGTGATTATAGAAGGTGGTGAGGGATGTAATGTTTGCAGGGGGTCATTATAGAAGGTGGTGGGGGATGTAATGTTTGAAGGGGGTCATTATAGAAGGTGGTGAGGGATGTAATGTTTTCAGGGGGAAATTAAAGAAGGTGGTGAGGGATGTAATGTTTGAATGGGGTGATTATGAAAGGTGGTGAGGGATGTAATGTTTGAATGGGGTGATTATGAAAGGTGGTGGCGGATGTAATGTTTGAAGGGGGCGATTATTGAAGGTGGTGGGGTATGTAATGTTTGAATGGGGTGATTATAGAAGGTGGTGAGGGATGTAATGTTTGCAGGGGGTCATTATAGAAGGTGTTGGGGGATATAATGTTTGAATGGGGTGATTGTAGAAGGTGGTTGGGGATGTAATGTTTGAATGGGGGTGATTATAGAAGGTGGCAGGGGATGTAATGTTTGAATGGGGTAATTATAGAAGGTGGCGGGGGATGTAATGTTCAAATGGGGTGATTATAGAAAGTGGCGGGGGATATGATGTTTGAATGGGGTGATTATAGAAGGTGGAGAGGGATGTAATGTTTGAATGGGGTGATTATAGAAGGTGGGGGCATGTAATGTTTGAATGGGGTGATTATAGAAGATGGCGGGGGATGTTATATTTGAATGGGGTGATTATAGAAGGTGTAGAGGGATGTAATGTTTGAATTGGGTGATTAAAGAAGGTGGCAGGGGATGTAATGTTTGAATGGGGTGATTATAGAAGGTGGTGGGGGGTGTAATGTTTGAAGGGGGTGATTATAGTAGGTGAAGAGGGATGTAATGTTTGAATGAGAGCGATTATTGAAGGTGGTGAGGGATGTAATGTTTGCAGGAGGTCATTATAGAAGGTGGTGGGGGATCTAACGTTTGAAGGGGGGTGATTATAAAAGGTCTTGAGGATATAATGTTTGAAAGGTGGTGGGGGTGGGGGGGTGGTTATAGAAGATGGTGGGTGGTGTCATGTTAATTGTTTACAGCGGGCCATTATAGAAGGTGGTATAGGATTGTCATTTTGAAGATGGCCATTTCAATAATTACTCCCGTTATATTATATATGTACTTGAATTATCACTTACATGAAAGACACACCTGCCAGCATAAAACCACTAATAAGTGATCACAATTATGTATACTGGTACTAAAAAAGGGTAGGATGTGATGGGTTACAAGAGGAAATTATGTTTTAATGATTTGATTGTCTGTATATGATGGATGAGATTTCTGACCTATTACTGGTGTCAAATCTTACCTATTGGTGACAGAAGGGTGTAACGCTGCTCAGTCACTGCAGGCAGATACCAGGCTATAGACACAAACTTTGGTACATTAATTATTTAGTACCTTTGTCACTCCTAGCTCCATTAATTTCATCTTTCATGGCAGAATGTGTGGTCTTTACTGGTTTATTGATAGTGATAGCGGTAATTGAACATTGAAGACGGAATTGTTTTTTAATATTACAGGGATTTAGTGTGGTTCTGCAGAAGAATTTAAGGATGTAAGAATAGAGGTAAGGATATGCAGTAAGGATGTAAGTCTCTTTCTCTTTGTAAAGATGTTAGTTGACAGTGCTGGCCCTTTGTATAGATGCCAGTTGATAGTGCTGGCCCTTCGTATAGATATTAGTTGATAGTGCTGTCCCTGTGTACAGATGTCAGGTGATAGTGCTGTCCCTGTGTATAGATATTAGATGATAGTGCTGTCCCTGTGTACAGATGTCAGGTGATAGTGCTGTCCCTGTGTATAGATATTAGTTGATAGTGCTGTCCCTGTGTATAGATGTTAGTTGATAGTGCTGTCCCTGTGTACAGATGTTAGTTGATAGTGCTGTCCCTGTGTATAGATATTAGTTGATAGTGCTGTCCCTGTGTATAGATGTTAGTTGATAGTGCTGTCCCTGTGTATAGATATTAGTTGATAGTGCTGTCCCTGTGTATAGATGTTAGTTGATAGTGCTGTCCCTGTGTACAGATGTCAGGTGATAGTGCTGTCCCTGTGTATAGATATTAGTTGATAGTGCTGTCCCTGTGTATAGATGTTAGTTGATAGTGCTGTCCCTGTGTACAGATGTCAGGTGATAGTGCTGTCCCTGTGTATAGATGTTAGTTGATAGTGCTGTCCCTGTGTACAGATGTCAGGTGATAGTGCTGTCCCTGTGTACAGATGTCAGGTGATAGTGCTGGCCCTTTGTATAGATATTAGTTGATAGTGCTGTCCCTGTGTACAGATGTTAGTTGATAGTGCTGTCCCTTTGTACAGATATTAGTTGATAGTGCTGTCCCTGTGTACAGATGTCAGTTGATAGTGTTGTCCCTTTGTACAGATGTTAGTTGATAGTGCTGTCCCTGTGTACAGATGTCAGTTGATAGTGCTGTCCCTTTGTACAGATGTTAGTTGATAGTGCTGTCCCTTTGTACAGATATTAGTTGATAGTGTTGTCCCTTTGTACAGATGTTAGTTGATAGTGTTGTCCCTTTGTACAGATGTCAGTTGATAGTGCTGTCCCTGTGTACAGATGTCAGTTGATAGTGCTGGCCCTGTGTACAGATGTTAGTTGATAGTGCTGGCCCTGTGTACAGATGTTAGTTGATAGTGTTGTCCCTTTGTACAGATGTTAGTTGATAGTGCTGTCCCTTTGTACATATGTTAGTTGATAGTGCTGTCCCTTTGTACATATGTTAGTTGATAGTGTTGTCCCTTTGTACAGATGTTAGTTGATAGTGTTGTCCCTTTGTACAGATATTAGTTGATAGTGCTGTCCCTGTGTACAGATGTCAGTTGATAGTGTTGTCCCTGTGTACAGATGTTAGTTGATAGTGCTGTCCCTGTGTATAGATATTAGTTGATAGTGCTGTCCCTGTGTATAGATGTTAGTTGATAGTGCTGTCCCTGTGTATAGATATTAGTTGATAGTGCTGTCCCTGTGTATAGATGTTAGTTGATAGTGCTGTCCCTGTGTACAGATGTCAGGTGATAGTGCTGTCCCTGTGTATAGATATTAGTTGATAGTGCTGTCCCTGTGTATAGATGTTAGTTGATAGTGCTGTCCCTGTGTACAGATGTCAGGTGATAGTGCTGTCCCTGTGTATAGATGTTAGTTGATAGTGCTGTCCCTGTGTACAGATGTCAGGTGATAGTGCTGTCCCTGTGTACAGATGTCAGGTGATAGTGCTGGCCCTTTGTATAGATATTAGTTGATAGTGCTGTCCCTGTGTACAGATGTTAGTTGATAGTGCTGTCCCTTTGTACAGATATTAGTTGATAGTGCTGTCCCTGTGTACAGATGTCAGTTGATAGTGTTGTCCCTTTGTACAGATGTTAGTTGATAGTGCTGTCCCTGTGTACAGATGTCAGTTGATAGTGCTGTCCCTTTGTACAGATGTTAGTTGATAGTGCTGTCCCTTTGTACAGATATTAGTTGATAGTGTTGTCCCTTTGTACAGATGTTAGTTGATAGTGTTGTCCCTTTGTACAGATGTCAGTTGATAGTGCTGTCCCTGTGTACAGATGTCAGTTGATAGTGCTGGCCCTGTGTACAGATGTTAGTTGATAGTGCTGGCCCTGTGTACAGATGTTAGTTGATAGTGTTGTCCCTTTGTACAGATGTTAGTTGATAGTGCTGTCCCTTTGTACATATGTTAGTTGATAGTGCTGTCCCTTTGTACATATGTTAGTTGATAGTGTTGTCCCTTTGTACAGATGTTAGTTGATAGTGTTGTCCCTTTGTACAGATGTTAGTTGATAGTGCTGTCCCTGTGTACAGATGTCAGTTGATAGTGCTGTCCCTGTGTACAGATGTCAGTTGATAGTGCTGTCCCTGTGTACAGATGTCAGTTGATAGTGCTGTCCCTGTGTACTGTGTACAGATGTCAGTTGATAGTGCTGTCCCTGTGTACTGTGTACAGATGTCAGTTGATAGTGCTGTCCCTGTGTACTGTGTACAGATGTCAGTTGATATTGCTGTCCCTTTGTACAGATGTCAGTTGATATTGCTGTCCCTGTGTACAGATGTCAGTTGATATTGCTGTCCCTGTGTACAGATGTTAGTTGATAGTGCTGTCCCTGTGTACAGATGTCAGTTGATAGTGCTGTCCCTGTGTACAGATGTCAGTTGATAGTGCTGTCCCTGTGTACAGATGTCAGTTGATAGTGCTGTCCCTGTGTACAGATGTTAGTTGATAGTGCTGTCCCTGTGTAAAGATGTCAGTTGATAGTGCTGTCCCTGTGTACAGATGTCAGTTGATAGTGCTGTCAGTTGACAGTGTTTTGCCTGTGTACAGATGTCAGTTGATAGTGCTGTCCCTTTATACAGATGTCAGTTGATAGTGCTGTCCCTTTATACAGATGTCAGTTGATAGTGCCGTTCCTGTGTACAGGTGTCAGTTGATAGTGCTGACCCTTTATACAGATGTCAGTTGATAGTGCCGTTCCTGTGTACAGGTGTCAGTTGATAGTGCCGTTCCTGTGTACAGGTGTCAGTTGACTTGTTTTCCCTGTGTACAGATGTCAGTTGACAGTGTTTTCCCTTTGTACAGATGTCAGTTGAAAGTGCTGTCCCTGTGTACAGATGTCAGTTGATAGTGCTGTCCCTGTGCACAGCTGTCAGTTGATAGTGCTGTCCCTTTGTACAGATGTCAGTTGAAAGTGTTGTCCATGTGTATAGATGTTAGTTGATAGTGTTGTTGCTTCAGTTCAGTTTGCAGAAAAACACATATAAAACAACATGTAATATTTAATACTAATTTATTTCTTAGACTTAGAAAACAACTTTGTTGGATTAAGTTATATATTATTGACTTACAAGGGACAATTGGATATATGATTTATATAACACTTTGTATTGTCATAGTTTATATTGCTCTCAAATAAAATGTTGACATTGAAATTTTGAAAATCAAAGAGACTAAAATATTAATCTTGAAGTAATTACCAGATATAAAAATTAACACCTTGCTTTATTAATCTGGTATCAATTTGACTTTAAAGGAAGTACATCAGGATTGGTATTAGTTTTAGAATTGTTCATAGCATTATTTATATATTTAATTGATAAAAATAAAATAAATCGGCCATACAACACCAACAGAAATTATATAAACATATAAAATAAACGATCCGAAGAAGGTATTTCCTAACTATGGTGACGCGTCAGAGATAGCTATTTTAAACTTGGCGGTAAAACAAATCGCAATGTATTGCAAAGTGAGCGTTATGTGTAGATATCGTCAATTTGCTCTGTGCGACAGCTATTTATAACTTTGGGATTTCTCTATAAACTTTTAAGAGTTGTAAATTATAAGTTTTAATTATTGTACTGTATTATAGGAAACTGTTTTTGTTCCATCTATATCTATGAACATGGTCAAGTTTTAAACTGATAATTTCATAAGTGCTGTTTTATGTTTTTAAACAAATTATGTGCCAAAGCCTGATGTACATGTACCCCCTTTAAAGAGGCTCTACCTATATATTTTTGTCCACCAATTGATATAAGCTTTACTTAATCATAAAAAGGACTATGAAAAAGGTAAATGGCAATAATTTCACCCCGTGTAATATGCGTTTAGCTGGGAAAAAACAGGATTGAAAAGATCAAATTTTTGAAATTGTATTCGTAATTGTTTTAGACAAGCCAATTGCGCAGATTTTCCGATCTTATTCGTTTACAATCGGAACTGCCTCGTCGGATTGGCGAAGAGTTCCGATCGATTCGATTTAGTTTGTTTTCGCACTGCGCATGTCCGAGAAAATCGTAAAAACACATTGTTCTCAGGCAGGAATAAACGGCAGGGCAGCATTTTATTCAAGATATTGTTTTGATCATAATTAATAACTTACAGAACAGGAATACGTACAATGTTTCTTCTTATAATACTCATAAAATAGCTTTGTATACATATAAATGCAGTAATATTGAGTATTTATTATTTTACATTAAAAATCGCGTATATATAGATAGTGCCTCTTTAAATCTGCTTACATATAATTCATTAAATGGAAGGTAATACAATGTGTAGTTCCTCTATTTTTCTTCATTATTCTGCAGGTTTAAATATATATTATCAAGAGTTAGTAATATGCCAAAACAATTTGCTTTTAACTATTCAAATAATTATTAGAATGGTTGGCAGATATGCAAAATACATTGAAAAAAATCACACAGTTACTAATGCTTGAACGAAAAATGTCAAATAAATCAACAATGTTATGTAAAGACTAAAAATTTCACAGTAAATTAGTGAAAGGAAGCAGAATATTTTACTTGCCCCCCACCCCCATGCGACCACTTCCTTTAATTCATTGGGTGTGCCATACCATAAGAAGTCTGGTGTGTTGTGGATGGTTACGGCATTGAAGCAAACAATAGAAGAATTGATCAAATTCAGCAAATTCAGCAATATCAGTCATTATCATTAACAGCTAGTATCTTCAAGACAAAACTGGATTTTTTCTGCCATTGATTTTGATAGTTTTTGTACATTTAAATATGGACACTAATGAATTGTGGGGAAAGCTTGCATACTCTGCCTTTAACCCTTAACTGCTAAGCATGACTAGAATAGCCTTTGCGTCCATTGTAAACCCAGATCAATGTTTACAATGTCTGAATGCTGATCAGTCATTTACACCCCTTTGTCAAAAAAATGGAATGGTCTTAATTCAAAGAAACAACAGTCCGTTATATATATGTAGCGAGTTAAGAGTTAATTGATCGTAACTCTAATAACGCTGCAAACTTTGCCCAGATAACAATACAGCAAGGACATCAATTCTTCTATTCAGGTCATACATTTGATTTGGATGATTGCATTCTTAGAATTTGAATTAAATTTTTTTAACGGGAAGTAATCTCTTGTATTTGGTAAATTCCTGGTCACCTGAGAGATGAAAATCTTGATTTCATTTTCTTTACATTGTGATCTCGTCTCTAACCTGGTTCCAAGCTGCAGGTTCATATCCCAGTGCTGGGAGCTCGACTTGCCAAGTGAAAAAGTGTCGATTCTTACAGATGACTGGAGGTGTACAGTACTGGTGCTACCAAGGAAAAATAGATCGGTCTGCCTCTACTACAAAAATAAAATTGACCGTCATATAATTATGGCCTAGCATGTGCTAAAAATGATGTAAAACACCATTCAAACAAACAAAACGAAATTTACATTGTGAATCATCGTAGGTTTGCTACACCCAACATTAGAGTAGGTCCGCACTCTATTAGATTTATAACATACAGTCTGAATTTTTAAGTTTATAGAGTACAAAATTAAATGATATCTTAAAGTTTAATGCCACTTTACGAAGCTTAAAGCCCCAACTGCCATATAAAAGCTAGAAGATGGCGCTGGTGCAGGTTTCTATATAAAGTATGCATGTTTCACATCAGATGTCCCTTTTTTTTAAATTTTAATAAACTACTGTAAAATAAATTATGAAAAGTTGCACAAATACACATTTAAACATGTTCAATCAATTGGTGTAATTATTATTTTAAACAATCATTAGCAAAGTATAGTTTCAAAAAATAATTCAAACCAACTGTCAAACAATTTGAATTTGCCGGGAGGAGCCTATGAGGTTAAGACCCTTGCCAATACAGAATGTAAACATTTCCCACTGGCTGTGTTTATCAACAAGCTTGCTGCAGCAGATGGCTTATGAACTACTCTGTATTATCATCAAAATCAGACAATATAAAGCATCACAATTTAAAGCGGTTTGTCAACAGACCTTCAAAAAGGCACCAAATCTTGATTGTGTGTGGTGATAACTGTATAGGAAAAGTTTCAATGTTCATTTGTGAAATATTATTTGAGTCAGTTCAAATATGGAGTCGACTTCAAGACAATCTTTTTCACATCAGCTATTTTAGTTGACAGACAGGCTGTGTGCAGCAGTGGTAATTTGATAGGCCCCTCCTACAAATATTTACTACCCTGGCAGTAAATGTTGGGGGTTTAGTGCGGAAATACTGAATTACCGGTATATCACCTTTAAGCTATTGCTTTAACGACTTCTCAGAATCTGCTCGGCACTCCACATGTATGATACCTAGAGTAGTGCCTTTAAAGTTTGTTAAAGTTAGGTCAAACCTTCATCCAAGATGGCTGCTAATAGTAAAACTAGTTCATTAAACAACCTTTTTCTCAAAAACCTTTTGATAGAACTTTATTGATCCTTCATGTCAGTAAGATCTGTGCCAAATATAAATACTACCGATATTTGCTAAGCAATTCTTAGAAGATTTTAAGTACGTTTTCCATGTAGAACTATATATATACAAACTTGGTACCCCAGAGCTGGTAAAAACTGACCAGGAAAATAATGAACCAGCCAAGGGAGTCTCTGATTTTTATACAAACATTATTACTAAGGACACCAGTACTGGCAAAAAATAACCCATAAAATGGATCAGCCAAGGGAGTCCCCGACTTTTATTCCTCAATTCACCCAGAATATGTTGGTCAACAATATAATTACTGTGTATTTGTTAATAGGAAAATTCCATTGCTGCAATGACCGGTGTGTAAAATATTTTCAAGGGCTACTTGACCTGTAGGTCTACCAGTTGAAAAAAGTCACTCGACCTTACCAACTTTTTCATAATATTAATGGATTTTATATATAAAAAGTGTTAATATATAGAATACTAGTATTGTTTACTGTTTTTAGCTCTACTGATCAGAGATCAGCAGAGCTTATGCCGTGGTGCGTCGTCCGTCTGTCCGTCCGTCTGTCTGTCCGTAAACTTTTTTTTGTAGCGACTTCTCCTCTGAAACTACTGAATGGATTTTCATGAAACTTTACAGAAATGTTGCCCATGAAGTCTAGTTGATCCTAGCAAAAATTCATGTTGATGTGAAATCCAAGATGGCCGCCAGATCTAAAAATAGGTTTTTAAAAAACAAGTTTGTAGGGACTTCTTCATGAAAACTATAAGTGATATTGATATGGGACTTTTTCTAAAATGATCAGCATGACATGATGTTGGTCCTTGTCGAAAATCGTTTTGATTCGCATTAAACATGGCTGCCAGCGGCCATCTTTGTTTACATAGAGTTATATAATGAAAACTTGTAGCGACTACTCCTTTGAAACTACTTGACAGATTTTCATGAAACTTCACAGGAATGTTGCTCTTGATGTCTAATTGATCCTAGCAAAATTTCAGGTCTGCCGGATATTCAAGATGGCCGCCACAGCTAAAAATAGATTTTTAAAAAAGAAGTTTGTAGCAACTACGTCTTGAAAACTATAAGTGATATTGATATGGGACTTTTTGGAAAATGATCAGCATGACATGATGGTTATCAAGAGTCAAACATTATTTTGATTTGACGTTAAACATGGCTGCCAGTGGCCATCTTTGTTTACATAGAGTTATATGATGAAAACTTGTAGCGACTACTCCTCTGAAACTACTGGACGGATTTTCATGAAACTTCACAGGAATGTTGCTCTTGATGTCTAATTGATCCTAGCAAAATTTCAGGTCGCCCGGAAATTCAAGATGGCTGCCATGGCTAAAAATAGATTTTTAAAAAATAAGTTTGTTATAAATGATCAGCATGACATGATGGTTATCCGAGTCGAACATGTTTTTGATTCAACGTTAAACATGGCTGCCAGCGGCCATCTTTGTTTACATACAGTTATATAGTAAAAACTTGTAGCGACTAATCCTTTGAAACTACTTAGCAGATTTTCATGAAACTTTACAGGAATGTTGCTCTTAATGTTTAATTGATCCTAGCAAAATTTCAGATCGGCCAGAAATTCAAGATGGCCGCCACAGCTAAAATTAGATTTTTTAAAAAAGAAGTTTGTAGTGACTACGTCTTGAAAACTATAAGTGATATTGATATGGGACTTTTTGTAAAATGATCAGCATGACATGATGGTTATCAAGAGTCAAACATTATTTTGATTCGACGTTAAACATGGCTGTCAGCGGCCATCTTTGTTTACATAGAGTTATATAATGAAAACTTGTAGCGACTATTCCTGTGAAACTACTTGACGGATTTTCATGAAACTTCACAAGAATGTTGCTCTTGATGTCTCATTGATCCTAGCAAAATTTCAGGTCGGCCGGAAATTCAAGATGGCCACCACGGCTAAAAATAATTTTTCAAAAAACAAGTCTGTAGCGACTACTTCCTGAAATCAAAATCAATCAGTAGAGCTTCAAGGTCATTGACCTCTTGTTTAAACTATATTTCAGTCAACAGTTTACAGAACAAGTGTATACTTTTGTCCACTTGTAGACTAACTGTATAAAACCATTGTATTAATTAAATAATCTTTTTAATTGAAATATGTTTTTATTGGTGATCCATATAAAAGACTGCAAGGTTTTATGATTCTAAATTTGAATGAATGAATGGTGTTTTACGGCACGTCGACACATAAATAGGTCATATTGTGCGCAGAAATTGATGAAAAAAGAAGAAATGAAGTATTAATTAAAAATTAATGTAAATATATAAAGATAAATCTATTAAAAAAATAAGGGATGATAAGGTGTAATATAAACTATGTATGTAAATCAACAAATGCCCGTCAACGGGTCTAAATCTGAAAGTTAGTTTTGCAGAGTTGAATTATTGAATTGTTTATTTCCTGTATTTTTTACCATTCTACTAAGCACCTATGTTTTACTATTAAAGGAATAAAAAAATATAACGTTTTGTCAATGGTGCATAAGGCAGACTTGATAAATCTCCCTTTTACCTCTCTTTGCCTTTTTGTTCTATCGTATACCTTTTTCTACCATTTGTTTTGAATGAGTCTCATCGTCGCCCGATGTCTTTTCCTCAAAATATCGATCTAATATCTCGTTGTTTTGGTTGAGAGTTGAACGAGTCCTCTTGTTTTTTTGACATTTTTACGGGAAAATCAACGGTGTATACATAAATATTTCACACACTGACTCATATATGACGTAAAATAAATATCCGAGTAATCCAAATTTCACGCGCACCTGCAGATTGGTTTACTTGAAGTGTATTCAGTAAACTTTCGATGTTAACATTAAGATAATACAATCTGTTAACCTAGTTACAAACACGCTCTTGTTTTGAAACTGAAAAGATCGATCTTTTTTTCTTCACCACAATAAAACTGATCGACCGATCGGTCTAGTATTTAGGACTTTTGACTCGAGTGATATTTTACACCCCTGAATGATCTGAAATTTCACCCTCGGTAGGTGTCCTACATTGGATACAAACACCATGTTCTAAGTTTGTTATTGTTTTAAACATCATGAACATGGTGTAAGAGCACAAACAGGTAATTACTGTGTCAGCATGATGTAGTCTAATCCCATTGATCCAGCATTAACTAGTATAAATTCTCACCTAACTGAATGGTGTTACTCAGCAGAGGATAGCCGATATTTGAACATTTGCCTCATGAAGGTAGATATCGGGATGGCCCAGCGGATAGCACGTGATGGCCCAGTGGATAGCACGGAAGACTCTGAATCTGGATGTCACGGGTTGGAGCCTCTGCAGCACCACTGGGTTTCACTGGTGTAGCTTTAGCCAAGACACTTCCCATAGCCTCGTCCGTCGAATGGGGACGTAGATCGGCCGTTCTGAGTGTATCCACGTCTATCCGCCAAGCACGTTAAAAAACCAAAGGAATCTTTTTCAGTAGGAAGAGTAGAGTACAGTTCCCTCTGTATTCTTTCCCTTGTTTGGTGTGGCTGCAAATAACCTATAATGTGTTGATGAATGATGAGCCGTGAAATAACAATTGAATTCACCTCACCTAAATCCTAATCCTTTTTTTCCCCTTCTCCCTAAGCCCCAAAGCGACTCAAAATAGTCTGTTTATAATTACTAGTAATGACAAAATTAAATATAGCCTATAATTTGAACAACATATGAAAAATGATACTGATACTGATATACCATTTATTTAGTATTTTTAATGATCGTCATTATATTATGCAACATTAAGAAATAGTTTTGTTAGAATTATTATTGCGGCAGACTCCCCGCTGCAAATTCAGAATAGGATATAATATTGAAGACGAGCTAAAAATAGCAATGAGAACTAAAAATAGCACAAGTGGCAGCCAAATCGCATTCAAATTATATGCCTCCCTGTAGATAAATGGTGCCTCCGGGTTTGCATGAACTGAATGTAATGAGAAGAACTGACTTAAACTAAGGGGATCTATGTATGTAATAGGAAAACAATAATATTCCAAGTGACAATATATCAATTGTGTCGACAGAATTTGCCTTGTTTAACCTAAAAAAAATAGTTGATAATATTGGGGAAAAACTTTCTGGTTCCAGCATTGTTTTATTTGATTTACTTCAGATAGAACGTGAAAACAACATGATTATTGCTTTATTATGTATAATTGTATATAGCAACAACTATTTCGAAATTTTTTAGTGATTCACGATGTCAGTGAATTATTATTAATGGTAAGACCCAATGAAGAAACATGTCTAGTAGACACCACTGGATTGTTATTATGTTGGAATATAGCATATACAGAAATCTTGTTATCGTTATATCTCCTGTATTTAAGATCGGATTCGATCAAAACTTTCACAAATTGTAAAGTTCAGGGTCTAGTTGTGCAAGAACAGAAAGGTAGATGGGCAATCCGGATCTGAACGCTATACCAGTTGACAAGATGTAAAAATTACAAGAACAACTCGCGTCGGGCGCTATTTTCCCCCATTTCTATTAATTTTTTCCTGCGCTTTGTTATTCATGGCATGTTCATCTTATTCAGATTTTGTCCGTTACACAAACCCTGCCGCATTCAGCACTTTCAGTGCTTTGATTAAATCTTAGAATACATGTGTAGAAAGAGTCGGATTGTGTGAGTGATGATGTTTTGAGTATGTGATATTTGTTTGTTATGGTGTTTTACGTCGTTTTCAATACATGCAAAGTTATATATGATGGTCGATTTTTTTTTGTGGTGGAGGCAGACCACCCACTTTTCCTGGTTAGAACCAGTACTGTACACCTCCCGCCATCCGTAAGAATCGACACTTCCTCACAAGTCGAGCTCCCAGTGGGATTCGAACCCGCAGTGGTGAGAGGCGAAGGTTTATAACGCAACCATTCAGCCACCATGTATAATTATGTTGTATTCATTTCTTATAATGATTTTGTACAGTGTGCGGTGGGATGACCCCGACCCACAACACACTTATTGATGGGGAAATATATGGGTCACCTTTATGGGCACAAAAAAACAACAAAAAACAACAACAAACAATTGAATTCAATATTGAGGTTTGAGAATAATATGTACAATATGTGTGATGTGATAATTACGGGTTTATTTAAACACTGGTGCATGTTTTGAGTCAAAATCGGTAACAAGAAATAATTATGTACTGTAAAATCCCTAGGCCAAAAAAAATATGTGTGTTTCCGGTTTCCCGACCGACCCTACTTTTTCACCGCCGACCCTAAATATTTTTAGCGAGATGAAAAAAAAAGAAAAGATATTACAATCAAACAACAAATATTTTTATTCAAATGATAATTTTATTAGCATCAATTTAACATGAATTCATAGTTTAAACTTAACAAGTGTCAAACAGTTTGTATCCTGATGAGACACAGAGTTGTTAAGCATCTAATCTGGATCCAAACTGTTTGCAAAGGTTATCAAGAAGTTGCCTTAGTACAAAAATGGCATAATATATGCGAACAATATAATTATATAAATAAAATATCTAAAAAAAAACTTTTTCCTACCTACCTACCCTAACTTTTTGACGGGGTGAAACCAGAAACACACATATATTTTTTTTAGGCCCTATTAAATTATTAAATGCCTTCCTGCATATTTTCACAATTTCCATCAATTTTCCATGTTTTAAACATCAAATAAACCACCCTTTAATGTACAGCCAATATTAATGTACAGCCAGTGGGAAGCATTTATTAGAGATTTTTTTATGGCATTAATGATCTGATGGAACTTTATGTATGGTTTATTGATATGTATATAATGATATGTTGTTAAGGAAGCCAGTTGTCGAGCATCAGATTTCACCGTTTTAATCTTAATCATTGTTATCGATTTCCTAGAAAACATTAAAGAGCCTTCCTTCAATGACAGAATTCGTTCATATAATATTTCATCAACTGAGAAAATAAAAGAAGTTTTCCTGAAAATTCGAAAAGCAAGTGCTTTATTTTATGATACTTGAATGAATACTGGACAATAGAATCAATGGTATGTGTAACTTGATTCAGTCATTATTATTTTCTATTTTCAGATTGAAAATGGATATACGTCAAGAGCTTAAGTCGAGCAAGCGATAATACCAACAAATCCAAACAATAATAACGACAATTAGAGCAAAGGACATTACCGGCAAGACGAGTTGCAAAGATGGAAAATCTGGCAGCCACTGACAATCATTTATAACACCTAACACATCTTATAAACTCAACAAAACAGGTAAAAAAAACACAACAGTTTGCTGCTTCTTGACCCAGTACTTCATATGTAGATAGATGATATTTTCCTCCAGAAAACAGTAAGAAATATTATTAAATTGAAGTAAAATATTATCAAAGGAGTTAACAAAAACAAAATGTAGAATAATGCTATTGAAAAGTTTTGGGTTGGGAATTTGTTCGTGGACACAACCAAAATGTGTTATGATTGGCTGGCCTAATATTCATTATACCCCTGCAAACGAAGTTTGAGAGGGAGTATCGCGGCGGGCGGTCTGTTTGTCTGTCGGTCGGTCTATTGAATCTTGAGGAGCGAACTGCTTCTACCGTTTTCAAGATACGGAAATGAAACTTTGTATACATGATCAGCATGAAGTGCAGATGTAATGTGTCACAGTTTTGGTGTCGCTCGGTCAATTCCATGCAGAGTTATTGCTCTTGAACTTAGTCAAAATTCAATTGCTACATTCATCATATGTAATCTACAATTAAGATTACAGTTTTCAAGATATTAAATTGAAACTTTTTATACATGATCAAAATGAATAGTATATGCAGGGCACGAAAATTGTGAATCGGTCGTCCGAGAGAAGGAGTAACATTTCAGTAGAAAAAAAAGAAGAAAATAGTTCTTACATAGTTTATTAAGCGATTAAATCCAAAAAATAGTTGCAACTGTGTTTATTCAGCGATAAAATGCAATTTAAGTCAACCAGATGTTGGGATAAGGACGTAAAACGCCATTCAAACTAACAAATTTTTGTAACGCTGAATGCCAGCAATTCGGTGCTTTCCCATATTAAATACTTGCATCTGCATATGGAAAATGCTCCTGTCATAGCAATAGACTTGATTTATAATATGATGATTTGAAATAAGTAATATTTTGACAATCTGCTTTTTATATTAGGATAAATTAGGAGGAAAATTGCCATTACTAGTTGCAATATAATTATCATATAATAATGGACAGAATTATCTTGTGCCAGAGGACTACAAGCACAACAGATTTACTGATTTAATTCAGGACTACGCCCAATAGCCCATTTCACCCCGACATTTGCCGAACGACCACGGATAATACCGAGCTATCTCCGAGTAGCAAAATAGGTCGACCAATCAAACGCTGGTAGGCACATTAAATATTCATCGTAAAAACAATACACAAATGCTATTAAAGGTCAGAATACAACTTGAACGATGGCAGATATGTTACTAATTTGTTTGGTACTGTAGAAAAACAAATTAAAGCGTGTTTGTTGATACAATTCAAAAACAGGATTGTCACAATGAACATTTCTATCGTAACACCGATTCCAATTTACACGCACATACTCCAATATAAACAATTCAAAACTCAATTCTTATAGCCTTGAAATCCGATCTAGTTTCCAATGAATGAGTCAAGAATGAGTCGAGATGGCTAATGTATAGAAGATCACTAATGACTGCGGTGTTTAGTGTTTTAGCGATCATGTGGCTAGAAAGCTTCAAAACAATTCCAGGAAAATTGTAGTTTCACTGTAACATAGCTCTACCTCTTCACGGCCACACCAACAATGTAGTTACGAATAGATCCCACATGAAACAAAAACACTTCCTTTACAGCATGACTGTTCATAGTGTGGTCAAAAAATACAGGGCTATTACACTCCTTGTACGTTATTGTCTGTAAATAAGATTTAAACAAATGTCGTCGGAAATTAATCTTTTTGCTATGCTGGCTGTTAAATGGGCATGTTGGTGTTTGATTTGATAATGGTATTAACTGTTTGCAAACAGAATTTTTTGTTGGAAAATCGGTTTCTTTCATAATTTATTTACGCTTTGAGTACCAAAATTATCCAATTTCATATCCCTGAATTTATTTTGAACAGTGTGATAAATAGAGAGTGAGTGAGTGTGCAAATGAGTGATATTTTATTTTTGAATTCATTTCACAGCAAATATTTATACTCCTGTTTATTAAATGTGTCATGCAGAGTGTCATACATTTTCATTTTACTGTCTCGACTTCAAGCAGTCGACGCAGGAGAAGAACATCACACGTATTTTACTTCCGTTCAGATCTCCTTTTCTTTTGTTGTGTATAGTTATCGTGCTGTAAAATTAACGAGAAATTAAATAAGTTTAAACCAAGCAGTCAACAAAAGTGCAAGTGACATTTAGCTTCAATTAAGGCATGACAGAAATTCATTATTTTCATTTAAAACCCAACAATATTGTGGGTGTTAAGGAGCAGCACCACTGGAAATGTGCCACCAGTCAATGTGATGTTGAAAAACATCACAAATTAAAACCTTGCTTGTTGATTGGTATTTAAAAGATATAAAATTGCAGATATACGTTGCCTTTGAACAATAAATCATAGCTCCAGATAAGATGCCTCTCTGTGTTAAATACCGCTGAAAATATTAAAAAAATGCATGATTTATAATGTTCACGCGAACCAAATATGCATTGCAAATTTGATATACATGTACATAATTATAAGGTCAAAATATAACGCGTATCGGCTGTTATGCTATATTGTATTTTTGTTTACATTAGAGTGGTTGCGATATTCGGTTTAATACAGGAGATGTGCACTAATGAATTGCCGCAAAATGGGCGTGCCTGTAATCTGTACGGAAGAGTGCTTGTTCAAAATAAATCATGCAATGAGAAGCGAGCACTTAGCGATACTGGTAACAAGAGTTGCCATTCGTTCGTTCCAAAAATGTCCGCAAAACAAAAAACATTGTAGAATTTAAAAAAGATTGGAACAAGATCGGTGGTATCGATATAGAGCGCTGAAAAAATCAAGAACAGATAGTAAATGATTCAGTTGATACTCTACCCCAGTGGCTGGTTCTGATGGTCGCTTTTACTGTGTATTTCACACATTTTACTTGCATAGCAAATTGGGATCAAACAAACATGCCAATTACTGTTGAAGAGGTTGTTTCTTCCCTTTCTCAGGGGATTGGCGACTAATATTTGCAGTGGTTAAACTGCGTTTGTGTAATTTACTCAACAACTCGGACATCTCGTCACCAACTCAAACTTCAAAAGTAAACAATATAACAATCAATATCTCAGTCATAACTTCAAAACCACGAAACGAAATTTCATCACATTTCATAGGAATGTTTAACAAAATAAGATGGTGTGTTCATGGAAATTCCAGGTTCTTACTTTAAGTTCAATTCTGTTATAGTTCATGTCTCAGCCATAAGTTCAAAACCATTCCGGGAATTTCATAAAACGTCATAGGAATGTTGGGCACAATGATGGTGTGTCGCGCGTAAATTCCAGGTTCATTTGTTCAAGGTCAAAGTCACAATTTGATGTTGAAGTTTAATTCTGTCATCTTTTGTGCCGCAGCCACAACTTGGCCCAACTACTGAATGGAATGACATCAAACTTCATAGGAGTGTTAGGTACACTGAGATGTTGTGTGACACGCAAATTCAAAGTTTGTACGTTCACTCGATCAAGATCACAATTTGACCTTGAAGTTATATTCTTTCATGTTTCTTGCCTCAGCCACAACTTCAGAACTGCTGAATGGAATGACATCAAACATCATGGAAGTGTAAAGGACCATAAGAAGATGTGTTACACATGAATGCCAGGTTTTAAATTCAAGGTCAAGGTCATAATTTGACCTTGAAGTTATATTTGAAAGTACTAAAGGGAATGTCATAAAATTTCACACAAATGTTAATCACAATGAGAAGGCATGTCATGCGCAAGAATCAAGTCTGTGCAAAGGTGAAGGTCATGATTGGAGGTCACAGGTCAAATGAGTCAAGTGCAGTAACCCTCGACCAGTGATACACCACCACCATTTACATATAAATGCAACTAGTGAAAATAATTTCATTATACTTCCCACAATTTTAATCACAATGAGAATGCGTGTCACACTCAAAAATAGGTGTGTACCTCAGAGCTCAAGGTCACAATTCTGGGAATTTGTCACTAACTGGTGACATTTCTTGCTTTTAGATGAGTTATGACCCTTTTTCAACTTAGTTATTCTCGGATTCAAATTATGCTGCAAACCTTGTGTGGCCATCAGTACTTGAAATGACTAAAAATCCCTGTGAGGGCAGTTCATTAGTATTTGGTGACGGTTCTAGTCTTTGCTTGATTTACACTGAAAAAAGATTAAACAATTAGGTCTTGCATATTCTACACATCCATTCTCCATCCTTTCTCCAAGTCCAAAATCTGTCTGTGGGGGAGGGGGATTTGGGGAGGGTGTGTGGTGGGGTGGAAGTGTGCATTTTACGCCAACAAATACAGTAACAAATTATATCTTGTGTACTTTGTGAAGGTGGCCAGTGTTAAAAGTGGACCAAAACAACTTTGGACGCCTTTCACATCTATCAATAACGTAATGGAGGATCAATACAAATGGAATTACATCAGTGAAGTTCTGGACCAATCATGTCTCATCTTGTAGGGTTTCCATGACAACGAGCCACAAGAAGCATGACAGTTCCATTGATCTGCTTTTGTATGCATTGGATGAATGGAAGTGTCCTGTCCTAGATTGGGAGCCGATGTTTACAGTGGATATTGTAGTAAAATGACGTCATTCCAGTAAGAGAGCAGCATCCACACGATGTTTCACAGGCGTTTGTGGTAGCTGGAGAGGCTGGAAGTTTTTCCTGCAAGTGACACTGCGTGGGGATACATTTGATTGGCTTCAAGACTTTAATGAAGTTGGACAACATGGCAGCAGTATTGTTCATAATAGTTTGCTAGATGATCTTGTGGGCTTTGGACATGAAAAAGAGATGACAGAACAATTTGGTGATTTGGTGTACTTGTGTTTGAATATATTCAATTAAAAAACAAGTCCTCAAAAAAGACCGGAATAAACAAACTTCATAATTGGACATTTTTCTTTCTGATTTTTCATCCTTGACTATTCTTTTTTTTACCATTGTGTATGCAAATTATATAATATTGTCCAAAAAAGTTAATGTCATTGAAAAGAAATCGGAAAAATATTTAAGAAAAATGCTTTTAAGGACCTGTTTAAACATGTCTGAAGATATTTAGTGACAATTTATTGACTGAAAGATAAATCGAGGTGAATTTAAAACTTATTCCAGAAATATTTTCTAAAGGCATTGTGCGCTGTTAATGTTTGAAGATCTTTGAGTACAATCGTTATTGACTGAAAAGTTAAATATTGAAGAATCTACAAAATGGTGTCAAAGAACATTAGACATCGCTAATATTGGAAGATCGTTTATGACAGTTTATCGACTGGAAATTAAACAAAGGTGAAACTGTTATGGCAGCTCCAGTATATATTGATGTGACAAATTTACTAACTGCAATCTCAGAGGTTTTGACATTGGTGATAATTGTATCACATGCAGCAAAAGTGTACCGATGTTTGTGAATATTGGTAAATTCTAATACATAATGGTTGGTTATTGATGTTGCTGCTTTTTTTTTTTTTTAAGGTGATTGTCGTCGAGAACTCACTGTTTGTCCCGGCGGACAACTATTGGAATATATCTATACTTAGCCATGATGGTGAACAAAAGTTGCGAGATTTCATTTATCAATACTTGGCCCAATAAGGCAAAACTGTGTTTAGGCTACTGAGCTTGCAAATTACATGTGGCGTGACGCGATCTTGTTATTATTGTATGAAAACCAATCAAGATCTTTAGGACAGTGGGAGTGTTAACCCATTGTGAGTACTTTTATTTTTTTAAAAATATTCGGAAAGTAAAACTTGGGTATTGCAGTTCTACAGCTGATCACAGGTAAATAAAATATTTCAGCAAAAGATGTAAATATTTGGAATCTTGTTACATACTTGTGGGTTTAAATGATGTTGCTGGTGGCTGAATAGATATTAACTATAATGCTTTGTGTTATTATGCTACTATGTACCTCATGTGATAATGTGAATTTACCTCATGTGATAATATGAATTAGTATTGGAAAAGAACTAAGACTGTGGTGGTACTTTATTCTTCTGAATTAGGAAGATGGAGTAAGAACTTGGAAAGTGCGATCGGTGAATGATTGGCAGGCTCTCCAGCAGGGTGGCCGCAGACTCTGGAAAACAGGGAAAACAGGAAAAAGGGTGAAAAAAAATTCCCTGCAGGGAAAAATCAGGGAATTTGAAAATTTGCAAAGAATCAGGGAATTATCAGGGAATTTTACAAAGATTGGAGAGAACAAATCTTGGCTACTGGTAGCTTCTCTTCCTGACTTTATTAAAAAGTTGTATTTCTTCAAACTGTTAGCAATATATTAATAAAGCAATTTAAAACCTGTAAAACTCCAAAGATATGAGTAAAGAATGTGTTTGGCTTAATGGTGGTGAAGGTATGGCTATAATGGGAGGTTGGAGGCCATACGTATACAGCTGTATTTGAGCTATATACTACGTGAAAAGATCAGGGAAAATCACCTTTCAGTCAGGGAAAAATCAGGGAATTATCAGGGAATTTCATTTTTGGATTTCTGTGGCCAACCTGTCCAGGTAAAAATATTATTTCAGCAGAAGTTGCAAATATTGTCAAAGTTTGGTTGGTTATTGGCTATTGGTGTGGCTGAAGAGATTGTTCTAAAGGGATTGTTGTGAAGGATTATCTTATTTAAATTATATTAATATTGTTGGGAAAGTGCTCTTAAGAAGGTGCTTGTGTTGACTCTTTGTGTATATTTAATCTGATGGGCTGAGAATCTGGTGTTTTAATGGCAGGCTCTAAATTTATATCTAAACAAATGAACATCACAGGTAAATAAAATATTCAATAATGGTTAAACAAATGAACACCACAGGTAAATGAAATATTCAGTAATGTTTTTTTTTTGTTGCCTTTTCGAAGAAAAACATAGACAAAAAATAGACATAGGTGTTGCTTTTCCGGCGGCGGCGGCAACATTCAAGTTTTGCGTTTAGGTCATTTTCTCACAAACTGTATGCACTAGACCTTTCGAACTTTGCTTATAGTTGTATCTTGGGTGGTACATCGCAATGTGATAAACAATTTTGGAAGTGACCTTGACCTTTCAAGCAAAGGGCAGTTAACTTTATAATTTTTACCTTCAATTTTTGCATTTAAGTCACTTTTTTACAAACTGTATGCACTAAACCTTTCAAACTTTGATTGCAACGTGACAAAGCAAATGTGGAAGTGATCTTGACTCTCCAATCATAGGGTAGATAATTTAATAATTTTATCTTCAACTTTTGCGTTTAGGTCAATTTCTCACAGACTGTATTCACTAGACCTTTGAAACTTTGCTTATAGTTGTATCTTGGGTGGTACATTGCAACATGGCAAAGCAAATGTGGATGTGACCTTGACCCTCCAAGCAAAGGGCAGATAACCTTATAATTTTTACCTTCAACTTTTGCGTTCAGCTCACTTTTTCACAAACTGTATGCACTACACCTTTCAAACTTTGCTTATTGTTGTATCTTGAGTGGTACATTGCAATGTGACAAAAGCAAATGTGAATGTGACCTTGACCGTCCAAGCAAGGGGCAGATAACTTAATCATTTTTACCTTCAACATTTGTGTTTAGGTCACTTTCTCACAAACTTTATGCACTTCGCTTATAGTTGTTTCTTTAATACATCACAACGTGTCAAAAAGCAAACATGGATGTGACCTTCACCCTCCAAGCAAAGGGTAGATAACTTTAGTTGTTACAGTAACATTTACACCACTTTCTCATTAACTATAATTATGTACTATATGCTTTAAACCTAGCTAGTTTATAGCTTTATCTTTGGAAGACAAAACATTCTATTTTGACATAGTTGTGTCTTGGGTAGTGCATCTTTTTGGACCCTTGGATTTCATCTATGATGTTGACCTACTTTATGGAGTTGATGAATATTTTTTATTTTTTATTTTTTTTATTTTATAGAATGGCATTTTGTTTTAAACAAATGCAATTAAAGGTCATATCAGCAAACTGTAAACTCCATTGTTTTAGTTATTAAAATATTTACAAACTTTCATTTAAGAACATTTATCTCTTATTTTTAAGTCCCGCCCCCGTAGGCGATACATGTGAATCCGTGGATTTCTTGTTCAAAATAACTGTTTAAAAACCCTGCAGAGCTTTTATGAATTAAATATGATGGCTTGTGTTGTCCTGGCTTCATCACCATGTAATCGGCATCGTGGCTTCATTACCATGTAATCGACACTGTGCCTTCATCACCATGTAATCGACACCGTGGCTTCATTACCATGTAATCAGCACTGTGGCTTCATCACCATGTAATCAACACCATGGCTTCATTACCATGTAATCGGCACTGTGGCTTCATTACCATGTAATCGACACCGTGGCTTCATTACCATGTAATCGGCAATGTGGCTTCATCAGAATGTAATCGACACTGTGGCTTCATTACCATATAATCGGCACTGTGGCTTCATTACCATGTAATCGGCACTGTGGCTTCATTACCATGTAATCAACACCATGGCTTCATTACCATGTAATCGGCACTGTGGCTTCATCACCATGTAATCGACACTGTGGCTTCATTATCATGTAATCGACACCGTGGCTTCATTACCATGTAATTGGCACCATGGCTTCATTACCATGTAATCGGCACTGTGGCTTCATCACCATGTAATCAACACTGGCTTCATTATCATGTAATCGACACCGTGGCTTCATTACCATGTAATCGGCACCGTGGCTTCATCACCATGTAATTGGCACAATGGCTTCATTACCATGTAATCGACACCGCGGCTTCATCACAATGTAATTGGCACCATGGCTTCATCACCATATAACTGGCACCCTGTCTTCATCATGTAATCGACACACCGTGACCTCATTACCATGTAATCGGCACTGTGGCTTCATCACCATACAATTGGCACCGTGGCTTCATCACCATGTAATCGGCACCGTGGCTTTATAACCATGTAATCGGCACTGTGGCTTCATCAGAATGTACTCGGCACCGTGGCTTCATCCCCATGTAATCGGCACCGTGGCTTCATCACCATGTAATCACCACTGTGGCTTCACCATGTAATCGGCACTGGCTTCATTACCATGTAATCGGCATTGTGGCTTCATTACCATGTAATCGGCACTGGGGCTTCATTACCATGTACTCAACACCGTGGCTTCATTACCATGTAATCGGCAATGTGGCATCATCAGAATGTAATCGACAACACCGTGGCTTCATTACCATGTAATCGGCACCGTGGCTTCATCACCATGTAATTGGCACAATGGCTTCATTACCATGTAATCGATACCGCGGCTTCATCACAATGTAATTGGCACCATGGCTTCATCACCATATAATCGGCACCCTGTCTTCATCATGTAATCGACACACCGTGACCTCATTACCATGTAATCGGCACTGTGGCTTCATCACCATAAAATTGGCACCGTGGCTTCATCACCATGTAATCGGCACCGTGGCTTTATTACCATGTAATCGGCACTGTGGCTTCATCAGAATGTACTCGGCACCGTGGCTTCATCACCATGTTATCGGCACCGTGGCTTCATCACCATGTAATCACCACTGTGGCTTCACCATGTAATCGGCACTGTGGCTTCATTACCATGTAATCGGCATTGTGGCTTCATTACCATGTAATCGGCACTGGGGCTTCATTACCATGTACTCAACACTGTGGCTTCATTACCATGTAATCGGCTATGTGGCATCATCAGAATGTAATCGACACCGTGGCTTCATTACCATGTAATCGGCACCGTGGCTTCATCACCATGTAATCGGCACCGTGGCTTTATTACCATGTAATCGGCACTGTGGCTTCATCAGAATGTACTCGGCACCGTGGCTTCATCACCATGTTATCGGCACCGTGGCTTCATCACCATGTAATCATCACTGTGGCTTCACCATGTAATCGGCACTGTGGCTTCATTACCATGTAATCGGCATTGTGGCTTCATTACCATGTAATCGGCACTGGGGCTTCATTACCATGTACTCAACACCGTGGCTTCATTACCATGTAATCGGCTATGTGGCATCATCAGAATGTAATCGACACCGTGGCTTCATTACCATGTAATCGGCACCGTGGCTTCATTACCATGTAATCGGCACTGTGGCTTCATCAGAATGTAATCGACACCGTGTCTTCATTACCATGTAATCGGCACCGTGGCTTCATTACCATGTAATTGGCACCGCGGCTTCATCACCATGTAATCATGTTATCGGCACCATGGCTTCATTACCATGTAATCGATACCGTGGCTTCATCACAATGTAATCGGCACCATGGCTTCATCACCTTGTAATTGGCACCGTGGCTTCATCACCATGTAATCGACACCGTGGCGGGGATGGTATAGACGCTGCTTGAAATCTCGCCTTTCGTCGCTGCAGTTTCGAATCTCACTGATAGCTTGACTTATAAGTGAGAAAGTGTTGATTCTTACAGATAACGGGAGGTGTATCGTTACTGGTTCTACCATGGAAAAAGTGGGTGGGTTGCCTCCTCCACCACTAAAAAATCAACTGTCTTATATAGCCTAAAATATGATGAAAATGCAGTTTGAGGTAGATCGGCACAGGAAGAAGAGGCTGAGATATAATAAACAAAATTATAGAATATTTTGACTTAGAAGAATAAAAGATGGTAAAGTATTTCTTTGTTGTCCAAAAAGAATGCAGATAGCAAAACCGATAACCAACAATTCAGTTTACTGTTCAGGTATAGTAAACAGAAGTCACCTGATGTTGGAACAGTTTGCAGCATCAGTACATGAGCACTGGATATACCAAGCATAATCACATTTTACTTCTGTTACTGTCTAGTCATCTTTGCATGCCCACCTGTCTACCTGCCTGCCCGTCCATCTGTCCATCTGTCATCTTGTGCCTCGGTAGCTCTGTGGATAAGGATGTGTGTTATGATATGCCATGCAACTGCAGACATCTGCCATACAACATGCAACTGCAGTCATCTGCCTTAAACTGCAGACATCTGCTATACAACTGCAGACGACATCTGCTATACAACTGCAGACATCTGCTATACAACTGCAGACATCTGCCATACAATTGCAGACATCTGCTATACAACTGCAGACGTGCCATACAACATACAACTGTAGACATGTGCCATACAACTGCAGACATCTGCAATACAACTTCAGACATCGGCCATACACCATACAACTGCAGACATCTGCCATACAACTGCAGACATAGATCTGCCATCAACATACAACTGCAGACATGTGCCATACAACTGCAGACATCTGTCATGTAACTGCAGACATCTGCCATACAACATACAACTGCAGACATCTGTCATGCAACTGCAGACATAGATCTGCCATATAACATACAACTGCAGACATGTGCCATACAACTGCAGACATCTGCCATACAACTGCAGACATCTGCCATACATCTGCAGACATCTGCCATACAAATGCAGACATCTGCCATACAACTGCAGACATCTGCCATACAACATACAACTGCAGACATCTGCCATGCAACTGCAGATGTCTGCCATACAACTGCAGATGTCTGCCATACAACATACAACTGCAGACATCTGCCATACAACTGCAGACATCTGCCATACAACACAACTGCAGACATCTGCCATACAACATACAACTGCAGACATCTGCAGACATCTGCCATGCAAAATACAACTGCAGACATCTGCCATACAACATACAACTGCAGACATCTGCCATACAACATACAACTGCAGACATCTGCGATACAACTGCAGACATCTGCCATACAGCACAACTGTAGACATCTGCCATGCAACTGCAGATGTCGGCCATACAACTGCAGACATCTGCCATACAACATACAACTGCAGACATCTGCCATACAACTGCAGACATCTGCCATACAACATACAACTGCAGACATCTGCCATACAATTGCAAACATCTGCCATACAACTGCAGACATCTGCCATGCAAAATACAACTGCAGACATCTGCCATACAACTGCATACATCTGCCATACAACATACAACTGCAGACATCTGCCATACAACTGCAAACATCTGCCATACAACTGCAGACATCTGCCATACAGCACAACTGCAGACATCTGCCATACAACATACAACTGCAGACATCTGCCATACAACTGCAGACATCTGCCATGCAAAATACAACTGCAGACATCTGCCATACAACTGCAGACATCTGCCATACAACATACAACTGCAGACATCTGCCATACAACATACAACTGCAGACATCTGCCATACAATTGCAAACATCTGCCATACAACTGCAGACATCTGCCATGCAAAATACAACTGCAGACATCTGCCATACAACTACAGACATCTGCCATACAACATACAACTGCAGACATCTGTCATACAACTGCAAACATCTGCCATACAACTGCAGACATCTGCCATACAGCACAGCTGTAGACATCTGCCATACAACATACAACTGCAGACATCTGCCATACAACTGCAGACATCTGCCATACAACATACAACTGCAGACATCTGCCATACAACTGCAGACATCTGCCATACAACATACAACTGCAGACATGTGCCATACAATTGCAAACATCTGCCATACAACTGCAAACATCTGCCATGCAAAATACAACTGCAGACATCTGCCATACAACTGCAGACATCTGCCATACAACATACAACTGCAGACATCTGCCATACAACTGCAAACATCTGCCATACAACTGCAGACATCTGCCATACAGCACAACTGCAGACATCTGCCATACAACTGCAGACATATGCCATACAACATACAACTGCAGACATCTGCCATACAACTGCAGACATCTGCCATACAACATACAACTGCAGACATCTGCCATACAATTGCAAACATCTGCCATACAACTGCAGACATCTGCCATGCAAATTACAACTGCAGACATCTGCCATACAACTGCAGACATCTGCCATACAACATACAACTGCAGACATCTGCCATACAACTGCAAACATCTGCCATACAACTGCAGACATCTGCCATACAGCACAACTGCAGACATCTGCCATACAACATACAACTGCAGACATCTGCCATACAACTGCAGACATCTGCCATGCAAAATACAACTGCAGATATCTGCCATACAACTGCAGACATCTGCCATGCAACATACAACTGCAGACATCTGCCATACAACTGCAGACATCTGCCATACAACACAACTGCAGATATCTGTAATACAACTGCAGACATATGCCATACAACATACAACTGCAGACATCTGCCATACAAAATACAACTGCAGACATAGATCTGCCATAAAACTGCAGACATAGATCTGCCATACAACATACAACTGCAGACATCTGCCATACAACTACAGACATCTGTCATACAACATACAACTGCAGACATCTGCCATACAACTGCGGACATCTGTCATACAACATAGAACTGCAGACATCTGCCATACAACTGCAGACATCTGCCATGCATAGGTTTGAGCGCTGACAAAGGCATGTCTGATGGGAATCTTCCTCCTTCTTCTCATCTTCCTCTCAGGTGGCTAATCCAGTAAGACGTATTCTCAGGTGGCTAATCCAGTAAGACTTATTCGGTTATATTGGGAAAGCAACCACAGAGGGAGAACTTTGGTCGTGTAAAAAAAGTTCCATTTCAATTTTGGTATTATTCATTTTACACCTTAAACCCCATTGAATGTGTGAAAGAAAAGAAAAGATAACAGAGAGAAAAAAACAAAACTGTCAATGATTATCCACACGTCTTTGGTTTGGAAACAACAATATCAGGAAGTAAACAAACTCCTAGAGCTAATGTTGTAACACTTGTTGAAGTAAATAATCGTGTGCTGTGATTGGAAGAATCTCATGTCATTCCAGAGATGATTTGTTTACTGTGTGGCAGTATTGACAGCTTGTGAATGAGTTCCCAGCCACTGTTGGGGCAATATTTATGAATGAATTCCACTTCTGTGATGAAACGTTTGGGAAGTAATTTCTGGCAGCTATAGGAGACTTGACATGTTAATGCAGTCAATGACGCAGGATGAACAAGGCCTTTGGCAAGTATGAAGAGAAAAATGACGTTTTTACTGGTGAAGGACAAGTAAAGTTGCACGTCGGGTGATTCTGATTTCTGAAATTTTGAAAAAAGACAAATTTAATTTTAGATGCAGAAGAATTTTGAGTTGAAACCGCTCTGTCAAGACAATTTCCGCACATGAAATTGTTATTCCTCAAGCAATTTTGAAAAATCAGGTACTTTTATTTCCTGCTAAGAATGTCCGTTTCACTGATATACAAAAATCAGGTACTTTTATTTCCTACTAAGAATGTCTGTTTCACTGATATACAGCTTATTAAGGTAAAAGTTGAATTTTTGTCTGAAAAATCCAAACAAAAGAAGAGCCCTGAACAAAAGCGTATCAGCCTTTAAATGGGATGTAAGGTACAGCGCTCCGTATTATGTAATGTGCAGCATGCTTTGAAATGCACCATATATCTCCCATATGCAATCTTTATTGGGAAAATGTTTTGATCAGTTATCTGCAGTAATATTGCTTCTGTATGCCAAGAGTCGACATGTACCAGTAAGCAGTCTGCTGCTGGGTTTTCCGAGGTTAGTTTATTGTTATGCTGTTGTGGAATCTATTCTGTGTTTATTATGTTTAGTCTGGTTGTTATGAATATTTGACTTGTATTTGATCTGTTATGAATAATTGACTTATTTTTGATATGAATATTTCACTTGGATCTGAATATTTGACTTGTATGTTTAATGTGGTTAAACTGAATATTTGACTAATCATGTTGAGTCTGGTGAACATGAATATTTCACTTATTATATTTGCATGCAGGAGGTCGTGAGTTCCATCTCCGGCCGGGGCATACTTCAACCGAGTTTGCTACTTTATTCTCTTTTGGTTGTATTTATTGCTTCCAAAGGATCTCCCTTATCAATATTTATTCATAAAAATTGTACTTGTAACTCCATTGTTTGACGTTCAGCATTATTTTTATTATAAAGGGTAGTTCAAGGACAGGTCAGCCCACTGTCAGTATAATGTGACTGGGTGGGGTATCGTGTCATGTGTCTATGTCATAATATTCCAGTATTTCAATATTTAACTTATTATACCCTGCTTTCACAAAGTGAAATGGGGGCTATATAGGAATCGTGTTGTCCCCATCTTCCCGTCACGTCACGTTCCATCACGTAACACATTTTGCTTGCATATCTCAAACACTTTTGAATGGATTGTTCCCAAACTTCATATACTCATAACAACTGATGACCTTATGTCCCTGTACATCACCCATCATTGATTGCCTAATTTGTTACAGAATTATAACCCTTTGTTTGACTTAAAAAATTTTGGCTCTAAAACTGTATAATGACAGGTTAACACATTTTTTCTCAGACATTTTCAAATTGATTGTTCCCAAACTTAATATACACATAACAACTGATGACCTTATGTCCCTGTACATCACACATTGTTGATGCCTAATTTATTACAGAATTATGGCCCTTTATTTAACTCTATAATGAACTTCATGTGGCTTTCACTTACACTTTCATGGATTGTTATTACACCTGACATACAGTTTACACATGATGATATGATGTGGCTCTGCATTAATGGTTTTTCGATTCTGCATTTTTTTTTGCAGAATTATGGACCTTTGTTATACCCCCGCTTAACGAAGTTTAGAGGGGTATACTGGTTTCACCCTATCCGTCCGTCTGTAGATGCAACCTTGTCCGCTCCACAACTCCTCTCCCCCTGAAGTAAATCTCATGAAACTTCATAGGTGAACTGCCTGTGGTAATAGGATGACCCTTATTGATTTTGAGGTCAGTAGGTCAAAGGTCAAGGTCACCGGGACCTGACCGTGAAAATCTTTGTCCGCTCTTTAACTCCTCTCCCCCTGAAGCAAATCTTATGAAACTTAATGAGTGGACTGCTTGTCATGAAGAGATGGCCCCTATTGGTTTTGAGGTCAAAGGTCAAGGCCACCATTACCTGATCATGAAAATCCTATTCCACTCAACCTTCGACAGCTCTAGTTCTTTGACATTAAATAATTAACGGATATTTTAGATATTCATTCTTCATTTTGCCCATCATCGACTACAGCAAAAAAGCGGGGCTATTCATCACCTTCAGTGATAGTTCTAGTATTATCATTAGTTTGGTGGGTCAGAATATTTCACTTTTTACCTTTGATATCAATATTTGACTTATGGTCAGTTTGTCACAGTTTACTTCGAAATTGTGTAGTTGGTAATGTAAATTCGTCTGCAGTGACCTTTTGAGGAGTAAATGTAAACTATTGTTGTTTTTCCACTGTCAGTTTAAGTAATATATTCAGAAGGCTGCAGTTGGCTTATTCAGGAGTCACATGTTTTTCCACTGTCAGTTTAAGTAATCTATTCGGAAGTCTGCAGTTGGCTTATTCAGGAGTTGCATGTGAACTGTTGTTGTTTTTCCACTGTCAGTTTAAGTAATATATTCGGAAGTCTGCAGTTGGCTTATTCAGGAGTCACATGTTTTTCTGCTGTCAGTTTAAGTAATCTATTCGGAAGTCTGCATTTGGCTTATTCAGGAGTTGCATGTGAACTGTTGTTGCTTTTCCACTGTCAGTTTAAGTAATATATTCGGAAGTCTGCAGTTGGCTTATTCAGGAGTTGCATGTGAACTGTTGTTGTTTTTCCACTGTCAGTTTAAGTAATATATTCATAAGTCTGCAGTTGGCTTATTCAGGAGTCACATGTTTTTCCACTGTCAGTTTAAGTTATACATTCAGAAGTCTGCAGTTTGCTTATTCAGGAGTCACATGTTTTTCCACTGTCAGTTTAAGTAATATATTCAGAAGTCTGCAATTGGCTTATTCAGGAGTCACATGTTTTTCCACTGTCAGTTTAAGTAATCTATTCGGAAGTCTGCAGTTGGCTTATTCAGGAGTTGCATGTGAACTGTTGTTGTTTTTCCACTGTCAGTTTAAGTAATATATTCGGAAGTCTGCAGTTGGCTTATTCAGGAGTCACATGTTTTTCCACTGTCAGTTTAAGTAATATATTCAGAAGTCTGCAATTGGCTTATTCAGGAGTCACATGTTTTTCCACTGTCAGTTTAAGTAATCTATTTGGAAGTCTGCAGTTGGCTTATTCAGGAGTTGCATGTGAACTGTTGTTGTTTTTCCACTGTCAGTTTAAGTAATATATTCGGAAGTCTGCAGTTGGCTTATTCAGGAGTCACATGTTTTTCCACTGTCAGTTTAAGTAATCTATTCGGAAGTCTGTAGTTGGCTTATTCAGGAGTTGCATGTGAACTGTTGTTGTTTTTCCACTGTCAGTAAGTAATCCATTCGGAAGTCTGCAGTTGGCTTATTCAGGAGTTGCATGTGAACTGTTGTTGTTTTTCCACTGTCAGTTTAAGTAATCCATTCGGAAGTCTGCAGTTGGCTTATTCAGGAGTTGCATGTGAACTGTTGTTGTTTTTCCACTGTCAGTTTAAGTAATCCATTCGGAAGTCTGCAGTTGGCTTATTCAGGAGTTGCATGTGAACTGTTGTTGTTTTTCCACTGTCAGTTTAAGTAATCTATTCGGAAGTCTGCAGTTGGCTTATTCAGGAGTTGCATGTGAACTGTTGTTGTTTTTCCACTGTCAGTTTAAGTAATATATTCGAAAGTCTGCAGTTGGCTTATTCAGGAGTTGCATGTGAACTGTTGTCGTTTTTCCACTGTCAGTTTAAGTAATATATTCATAAGTCTGCAGTTGGCTTATTCAGGAGTCACGTTTTTCCACTGTCAGTTTAAGTAATACATTCAGAAGTCTGCAGTTTGCTTATTCAGGAGTCACATGTTTTTCCACTGTCAGTTTAAGTAATATATTCAGAAGTCTGCAATTGGCTTATTCAGGAGTCACATGTTTTTCCACTGTCAGTTTAAGTAATCTATTCGGAAGTCTGCAGTTGGCTTATTCAGGAGTTGCATGTGAACTGTTGTTGTTTTTCCACTGTCAGTTTAAGTAATATATTCGGAAGTCTGCAGTTGGCTTATTCAGGAGTCACATGTTTTTCCACTGTCAGTTTAAGTAATATATTCAGAAGTCTGCAATTGGCTTATTCAGGAGTCACATGTTTTTCCACTGTCAGTTTAAGTAATCTATTTGGAAGTCTGCAGTTGGCTTATTCAGGAGTTGCATGTGAACTGTTGTTGTTTTTCCACTGTCAGTTTAAGTAATATATTCGGAAGTCTGCAGTTGGCTTATTCAGGAGTCACATGTTTTTCCACTGTCAGTTTAAGTAATCTATTCGGAAGTCTGCAGTTGGCTTATTCAGGAGTTGCATGTGAACTGTTGTTGTTTTTCCACTGTCAGTTTAAGTAATATAGTCGGAAGTCTGCAGTTGGCTTATTCAGGAGTCACATATTTTTCCACTGTCAGTTTAAGTAATCTATTCGGAAGTCTGCAGTTGGCTTATTCAGGAGTTGCATGTGAACTGTTGTTGTTTTTCCACTGTCAGTTTAAGTAATATAGTCGGAAGTCTGCAGTTGGCTTATTCAGGAGTCACATGTTTTTCCACTGTCAGTTTAAGTAATATATTCAGAAGTCTGCAGTTGGCTTATTCAGGAGTCACATGTTTTTCCACTGTCAGTTTAAGTAATCTATTCGGAAGTCTGCAGTTGGCTTATTCAGGAGTTGCATGTGAACTGTTGTTGTTTTTCCACTGTCAGTTTAAGTAATATAGTCGGAAGTCTGCAGTTGGCTTATTCAGGAGTCACATATTTTTCCACTGTCAGTTTAAGTAATCTATTCGGAAGTCTGCAGTTGGCTTATTCAGGAGTTGCATGTTAACTGTTGTTGTTTTTCCACTGTCAGTTTAAGTAATATATTCATAAGTCTGCAGTTGACTGTTTCAGGAGTCGCATGTGAACTGTTGTTGTTTTTCCAATGTTATTAAAGATATAATAGACTGCAATTAGCCCGGTATTGATCGAGACCTGCAGTCAGCTCAGTATGGAATGTACCGTGTTTTATTATTGAGCAGCTAATCAGTGATTGTATAGCTTAAGTGCCACGCGATCGGGAAGACTGTAATTAAAAAAGCTATGTCAGAAGATAATTTAAGTGCCTGGATCTGGTTCAGTCTGTATATTCTAGTTATATAATAGCTTTAGAGTAGCAGTGGCAAGTGGAACATTACACTCGCAGATGGCTTCATTCTCTCTGATTTTTGTCTAAAATATTCCTCTGTGACATTGTATTAGTGATCGCGCAAATTGTTCGTTATCGAATTCTGATATATAACAGAGTACATATTAGTCAGTTCTAATACCCAGATCAGGGCGAATAAGTTGGTACTGCCCCAGCGCAGATACGTGCACAAATTGTAAGCATAAAATTGTTTACTGATGCCAGAAGTAGATACATTTTATTAAAGTGGTGTCCTAAAGGGACTGGAGGTGATTTGGAGGAAATACAGATGTCTATCTAAATATGAATAACACTATTAGATGTCTATCTAAATATGAATACAACTATTAGATGTCTATCTAAATATGAATAAAACTATTGGATATTTATCTAAATATGAATAATACTATTAGATGTCTATCTAAATATGAATAAAACTATTAGATGTCTATTTAAATATGAATAAAACTATTGGATATTTATCTAAATATGAATAATACTATTAGATATTTATCTAAATATGAATACAACTATTGGATGTCATATCTAAATATAAAAAAAACTATTGGATATTCATCTAAATATGAATAAATATGATTGCTAGGGTAATCTGAAAATATTAAAAAACTGGGGGGAAGGAAAGACCGGGTTGAACGTCATCAGCAAAATGGCATATATACATACTTTACTGTAGGGGGGTGTAGAATTGATAAACCAAGTGTACAAATCATTTTCTTTAAAATTCTGATTAAAACATGACTATATAGATACGTTTCTGAAAATCCTGATTAAAACATATGGATACATTTCTTTGTTTCAGAAACTAGTATCTCATTCATTCTTTGTTTTACAAAATATGTCGTTCAGAATCTTGTTTTGTTTGGACCGGAAACCACCGTCTGCTTTTCAAAGCAACTGAAGTCGCCGTTCTAAAACCTCTAGATGTTATGTTTAAAAACCAAAGAGTTTACACAAATTGTTTAAATCATAACATTATGCATGTAATTAATTGTAATCAGCTGTTTTCTAATGCTTAAATGTCTGCATATATGATCGCCGTACATTCGCGAAAACTGATGACATCGTTTTCAGCATACGAATTCCTCCATTTAAAAAGGGACTAATGAGTTCCTGTTTCGTGAAAGAATATATATATATATATACTTATTACATTGTTCATACGCATGACATATGTTATGTGTACACTCGAAAATACTTACGATGTTGTTAATGTTTAACTTCTGCTGATTGCAAAGGCGCGAGCCGAAACCGCTTTTTCTAAACTGTGACGTCACGTAATTTTGGGTGATATTAACTATTCCCCGGTCGATTTCCCGGTTTCTTCCCGTTACTTTCCGGTTAAAACGCGGTTGAAAAGAGATGGAAAGTTTGATATGTGTGTTGATGTTTCTGATGTTTTAATGATCTATATGCTTTATTACGTCTTCCCCACATATTGTTTTTAGGTTTGATGTCCGTCTGTCATCTGTCTGTCTGTCCGTCACAAGTCGTGTCCTCTCCATATCTCTTGAACCGCTTGAGGGATTTTGAAATAACTTGGCACAAATGTTCACCATATCGAGACGACATGCAGAGCGCAACTTCCAGCCACGTCCGTTCAAGGTCAAGGTCACACTTAGAGGTTGAAGGTCATATGCACTATATTTCGTGTCCTCTCCATATCTCTTGAACCGCTTATTTTCAAGCTTTTCAATTGCTTATTTTTCAGTTTTTTCTTTTCCAATTTACTTAATACCGGTACACTGTACTCTGAATTAAACATTGGTTAGCATTACCCATTCATTTTAATACATACTGTTTTCAATCCTGTTCCTGCTCCTGTCAGATATCAGAAGTGGGACTTGCTTTTTGCAAAGTTCAAGTAAACCAGTATTTTTTCAAATTGAAAAAACAACAACACCATCCTAGACCTAGATCTGACTAAAGCTCCATGGGATTTCAAGCCCTGAATATTAAATAACATGCATGTGATACTTTCAGGACCTCAATCTGGGAGTTAAGTGGGGTTTTTTAAGGGAGATTCATGCAAAAATCTGGGAGTTTTTTTCACAGGCTATTTTTAGCGCGCGAGCAGCATTTTTTACCCAAATTCCATAATACATAAAAGAATACCTAAAAATACACTTTTAAACAAGTTTCTTCACTGATGTCGGGGGAGATAACAAGAATGAATAAAAACAATTTTTAAACAATATTTTATTTAATAACCAATGATAAACATGTAAGGTCATCTAACACTATAAATATAAGTGTCATCTCTTGAACACACTCACAGCCCTAACTTTAACACAGTGAACTTCCACTAACTGTCCTAAACTTAGTTGCACACACCCTTACACTTCCTCACAAGTTCACGGCTTGGTTTATACTCATAGCATAAGGCTGAATTGTTTATTTTCACAGACTGTGAACAGAGGTTGCACTGAGGTTGCCACGGCTGTCTGATTGGATCTTCCTCAGCATGCTGAAGCTTCTCTCTGCATCTGCGTTCGAGTGAGCTATGCTGAGGCAAGAGACGGCCACCTCTGACGATACTGCATACTGCAACTTTCCAGTGGGCAGCTTCCTCATGGACATATCAAAATGTACAAACATGGAACAAAAGCAACCAACATCAATCAACCCTTTTTTCAAAAGTAAAATCTGAAATCAAACACACAAACATCGAACTAAAGCAACCAACGTACGTCAATCACGAAACTCCTTTCGAAGTAAAATCTTTATAAAATTCATTAATTGTTTTAATTAAATCATACATACTCATCAAATTCAGGCCGACAAAGTCTACTTTCGTTTTCGCTATCCGATAATTACTGCGTCACCTTTAACAAACATTCATTTTCCACTTTTAAATAAATGACACCGGCAATTTGTTTCAAGTTGTATCGATTTAATTACAGACACATCATTAAAGACTTCATAAGTATGCTGCTAATCCTTTGATAAGATCAATTATGCCAATAAACTGTTTGCAAACAACAGTTTCACCCACTTCCCCCCCCAGGCTATTGATCCAGGTCAAATCCAGGTATGTCACGTGACGTTCTCGAGAATCTCGCAAGTCGCGAGACAATAACATCAACAAACATATACCAAACAAAGGAAATGGACCGATGATTTTCGAAAAATCGTTTTTAGCAATTTTACGGGAGTTTTTCACACAATTCCGTGGGGCCGGGAGGAGGGTTAGATTTCCGTGAGATTTCATCTCACGCCGTGAGGTATCTCATGTATGAATAAGCTGTGTAGTCTTCTGACGAGAAAACGTTGCAATCGGCTGCGATTTCAATTATTGTTTATCTTTCGCTCATAGATAATAATACGAAAATTTATTTTATTAGATACAATAATTGTCCTATTTTTCCCTGAGATTTTATTTATGTGGTGGCTTAAAAGGACAAAAATTTGGGCTGGCTCATGAATGTAGTAAGAGGTAACACATTTTTTCTCCGTTAACCAGGAGTGACAACCTAGAAGATTTATTGTGTGTAATGTATACAATAAAATTACAAGTTCACAAATAGTTCCTTCTGAAATTTTCTAAGTCCACAATTTCCATCGATTTCCATACCCAAAAAGGATTAAGTTATTTTTCCTTTTTTCCATCCCACAATGTGTCTAAGTTCAACTTTCCGTGGAAATATTCTGCTTTTCCATCGAATTCCGTGGAAATGTTTTAGGTGTTGGTTATATTCCACAGAAAAAATGGACGGAAAATTTTGGGTTCAAAACAATTCCGTGAAAATAAACAGAATTCCGCGGAATTCCGCAGCATTTTACTGTTTTACATGCCAATTTCTATGGAAATTCAAGGAATTCTGTGGAAAATATCTAATGAGGATGGCATTTCTAGAGACGGGCAATGTCAAAACAGAAAGACGTGACAATTATTTATCAAAACCGTTATTTACCTCAGAATGATGGTAAGGTATGAGTTTGCATTATTAATGGGCAATTGCAATATCAGTAAGGGCGGGTGGCTTTTTCCAACTACTACTCCTACAGGGCAAGTGGGTTTGAAATAGTTTACATCCCTGACATTGGTCCTACTACTTGTGTCTCCTTGGCTTTTTCTGCTGATTCTTATGTAAAATTACTGACAAAATGATGCACTTTGATGCTTAATTAAAAGTCATGGATATATTTATACAGACAAATAACTTCACAGCTGACAGAATTGTGAGACACTTCTGAAAAACACGAATTTGTTCAAGATTTCATATTAATAACACCTACCTGCTGAGGCCAAAAATAAAAATAGTTGTTTCCTATTGCATGCTCTAAAAAAGGCATTTTCTTTTTCTTTTTTTTTTTGAGCAAGATATTGTGGGAATGTATTTATGACACAAAACCCATACAAGTTGATGATACAGTGTGATAGTTTCTCTGTGATGTTGTTAATTTACCTCTACTTAAGACAGCCCCAGTTAAATTATGTGAAAAAAAAGAAAAAAGCTCAGTCAGGCAACCAGAAACACATTTCTTTTTCTATTTGGCTCAATTGTAATGCAAGGAACAAAGGAGATCGATCACATGTTAAAACAAATGTAAAAATGCTGATAAGATTCAAAGGGAGGTAAATTACAACTCACCGATGTCCCTTATTGCTGTTGGACGCTTCTTGAAAGATGTCCCCCAGACCCCTCAGGACAGTCCAGCTTTTACTGCTTATTGTCGTGCTTGCAGTTTTAATAGGGCTCGATCTTAGATAATTATCTAATGTTCTTAAAATAAACTGAAACGGTCAATGATTTCGGACAAACAGTTGATTACTTACACGGTATATATGCAAAAGTATAGGTTTATTATTTCGGACATGGTACTGAGAGGTTTACACAGTATGTGAAGTCATTGAGCTTTAGGACTCACAACACTATTATCTCCCTTGAATACTCCTGCCCTACAGATGAAGGAGGTAGATAAAAAAAACAAGTTCGCTTTTCTACATTTTGCAGGATACATTGATTTATCTTTACCAGGTTCTAAATCTACAGCATTTTAGGAAGAGATCACAGAAAAATGAATGTTGATATAAGATTTCTAGCTAATTCTGCCTCATTTTACACATCATGGGTCTAATCTCCACGGGGTTGTATTTTTGTCTAAATTGTGATAGGTGTCACGCAAACATGAAATTCAAAAAAGTTCAATCTGGTAAATATTTGTTAAAAGTTAATAACATGCAGATATTGGATCAATGAAGAATTTAAGCATAAATACATGTTGCAAAATCTTTTTTATCCCTATGCCACGAACAAAAACATTACAATGGGACCCTATTGAAAATTAATTGTGGTGTGAGACGTTAAGCCCAGATATAGTCGTATTAGCTTATCTCTATCATATATTACCTCACCTGATGGTAATTATGCTCAAGGCCTTTAACATGTCATGATTGTGTAGTCTAATAGAATAACATTTTCTTGAGTGTCTTCTTCTCAAAAACAACTATCACTTGGAGTGCTTGTAAAAAAATGCCAGACAACCAGTTCCCAAACTAGGTTGCGTCCTACTGTATCCTTTGTGATGTCAGCAGTTTCTTTGGCAGTCACTTGTATGGGTCTAGGGGCCTCCGTGGCCAAGTGGTTAACGTCTCTGACTTGAAATCACTTGCCCCTCACCGATGTAGGTTTGATCCCTCAGGAGCCTAGGAATCTTTATGTGAGGAAGCTATCCAGCTGGCTTTCGGAACGTCGGTGGTTCTACCCAGGTGCCCGCCCGTGCACGAAAATTGCCTGGAGGGGCACCTGGGGTCTTCCTACACCAATGGAAGCTGGAAAAGTCGCCATATGACCTTAGCTGTTGGTGCGACTATAAATTCCAATTCAATTCAATTGTATGGGTCTTTTTGTGAGAAGTGACCTGTTGAACAACTGCTAGGTCTTGGCCTAGTTTGGGGCAAATCTGCAGTTAAGCAAATTTCTAGATACTCCAATTAAGAGTGAAGTCATGCCAACTTGAAGACTTATCTGTCCCATCTCCTCCATAATCCTCACTGGGTCAGAGTTATCTGTCCCATCTCCTCCATAAGCCTCACTGGGTCAGGGCTTGATGATCTACTCTGCAGACAAACAGCTTATTATCAATCCAAATTGGCAATTAACAAGAAGTCAGGCTTCTGATTGGGCAATCTTATAGACTGATCGTTTATTTTTTGTTTCCTTATTACAAAGAAAATGGGACACTGTAGAGATATGACAAACAATGGACCAGTCAAGCTCTTATCTTGTGTCATTTATTGCATTAAATCATTTTCTCAGGACAACAAACAGAAATCAATGGGAAATTAATGCTGGAGTAAAAGATAAGTGGTGGTGACATAATTGAATGATTAGTTACGATGATATAGTCAAGACACTTCAGCAATATTGTCACGTTGACATATATTCGCGTGTCCGAAAATTCGCGTGTCCGAAAATGTTATACATTTAGTTCAGTTCAACATACAGCCTTTAAACTTTCTACATTGTCATACATATACTTACATAATGGCATTTCAGCGATTTTTTTTCACCCTTAATGGGAATGGTACCGGCACCCATTCAATTGCGAAAATTGCCTTAATATGGGAATTTTTCACTATCAAACAAAAGCAGTATTCTTAAATGCATTGCCATGTATACATTCTCTTGTAGTATTTCATTCCCCTCACCTGAAAGACTTCTTCTCTTTAAATAAAGTTTCACTCAAAATATTAAAAAACAAACAAACCAAATACAACAGTACTGTTGTTTGTTTTTTTTTTGACTGGGAGTTTTTTCAGGTACCACATATATAAGGTACAAAAAATACTGCATTTACTTCACCACAGATCACCATGCCCTACCTCAGCATACTTTTTCAGCATAGACATGTTTGAAAATGGAATGTATCATGGAAGGCGTAGCATGTCCGTCCATACTACAGTATACTGGATTCATGTCCAGGCCAAAACTCTGGAAGGAAATTAAATTCATGACATGATTGGATCAAAAAGATACTTTTCAGAAAGGTTTACCACATGGAGATGTGTTGCATAGAGTGCCATTCTAGTGTTAAGGTCGAAGTGAACTCTGCAAAGAATAATTGAATCAAAAAAGATATTTGGCAGAAATGTAAACCCACATGGAGACAAAACTGTCCCAGACTACTCCTTCCGACCTTAGCTCAAGGTCATACTGAAGGTCAAAGTCAAATTTGTGTCTGGACTGTAAATCAATTACTGTGAGTGATTGGATTAAAAAGATCTTGGGCAGCAAGGTTCATCACCTAGAGATGGAGTGTTGCTTACAACTCCTGCCAAGATAGGGTAAAAAGAAAGCTTTTGATTGCTTTTAAATTTACCCATGGTCAAGGTCACTGTTACTAGACATGTATTTTACAGCAGATATGGCCTTTGTTTATTTTAAAAAGAAGTATAAAAGTCGCAGTTTTCACAGAACACGTAAACCCAAAAACATGCAAAATGACAAACATGAATGGCAGTGTAAAGGCATGTGACGTCACAAAGAAAAAAAGGATTGACAATAGGGCTACTGCCTTGGAATGGTCAGTGGCAAAAAAGGCCGCTGAGGGATTAAGCCAGGTTCTAGGGTGCCCCAAACCTCACACTTACCCTACTGTCATCCCAATAAAACTGAACAGTGTAAATAAAGAAATCTCCACCATGAACTATTCTCTAACCAACAAGGCAGCATTAATAGGCAATATAATAAAACACAAAGATGCTCGTGTATAAATAAATACAAAAAAAACAATAGCCTAGAAAACCACAAAGAAGGTACTCAAAGACTTGGCAGAAGCCAGAGCAACAAGAGAATAAACCATAGAGTCGTGTAGAAAACCACAAAGAAGGTACTCAAAGACTTGGCAGAAGCCAGAGCAACAAGAGAATAAACCATAGAGTACACGACATCAAACATCCTTTTGGGCTTTAGGTAGACGTCATATAGGATCTGCAGCCTGTCCGGTCATCGCACAATTAAAGAGGAAAGCATGGTGGCGAACTGTAAATGGGTCCACCACCAAGCATGCAGTTGGGTGCAAAATGATAGGGTCATAACCTCTTTTGATAAACCTTTTAACACGTTTAACAAAGATAGTATGAAAGTTAAAAGTCATGTAAAACAGTTCTTGTGACACAAACTTCAGTTTTTTTTCAGTGCATTGTTTTGAACTTAGATCTCATTCGAAGGTGGGCATAGTCTGCTGACACATTTCTAGTTCCTCAAACATTTAGCTGGCATGACATATTTGTTTCTTGAGCAATTTACCAATCAAAATCCATATTAGACATTTTGTGGGTTTCTTTTTCTTTAAAGTACTGACATTGAATAAATAAATAAATCATGGTATCATATTGCTTGCAATATGTCCCTTTAAAGTATTATTTAGAAAAAATATTGTGTTTTTGAAGACGAGACTATTCATTGACAATGCTCAACAACAGCAATAAAAGTAACATCTTGCTTTATGCTCACTAGGCAGATTATGGCTGATTAAAGATGTTTACCAAATCCAAGTAGTGTTGATATATTGTAGAGAGACAAGTGCACTACTGACGCAGGTCCTCCCACACACATAATTAGGCTTACTCTAGTTTCCTGGATATTGATTGCTGACTTACTTGCTTCCACTGAAGAAACATTATTGTTCATTAGGCCAGAGTTTTTTGTTTTTTTTGTTCACAGACTTTTTTCGGAAAAAGGTCCACTTGAGGAGGGGGGAAGAAAAAAAAATTCTGAACCTTTATAAGTGTGTATCTTGTAATAGTATTAGTCACATTGTAAAAAATAAAATGGACCTGAACAAATTTATATAACATGATCTTCTGATTTGACGTTAATTTTTAAACATGATAATTTGGTTGTTTGAAATCGGTGACCAAATAATTAATAACCAAACCTTCTTTTTTTTGAAACATTTTTGAAAAACATAGGGTCGGAGGGTTTGAGAACCAAAAAAAATCAAAAAAAATCTGGCCTTCTTGTTCCTTAGAGCGATATTTTACCTTTTGTATTGGGGCGTCTGTGGCCGAGTGGTTAGTCTCTGACTTCAAATTACGTACCTCTCACTGTTGTAGGTTCCATCTCTCATGGGCCTAGGAATCTTTTTGTGAGGAAGCTATACAGCTGGCTTGCGGAACGTCGGTGGTTCTACCAAGGTGCCTGCCCGTGCACAAAAATAACTGGAAAAGCCGCTATATGACCGCTGTTGGTGCGACTATAAAATCCAATTCAGTTCAGTTCAATTCCTTTTGTATCCTGAATGTCCTGAATATCACCGACAGTTCAAATAACCAGCGAAATATTTAAAATAGAAATTATTGAACATAATATTCCCTGTTTAGAGAAATCCAAAAATGTTGGACCCTTGAAAATAAATGCATGCTCCCAAATAAAAAATGTTTTGTTTGTATGGTGTTTTGCATCATTTTCAACACAATGTAAGTTTATATACTTGGTAAAAAAAGGTTTTGGACCAGGGTATATAAAGTCATATAAAAATAAAACTAGTGGACAGAATTTAATTATCTTTTTTTAGTAACCAAGGTCTACCCTACCCGGTTAATTTGGTACCAAAAGCATTAAATTCCAAACAAGATTAGATTTTTAAAAAAGATCGCGAACACACAAAGGGTCTGTAAAAAATGTTGCAAAGTCCATAGAAACAATAACAGTTACAGACATTCGAGTAACCAATAAAAAGATTATTAATTTTTGTGCAAACTTTCATTGTTAATGATAATTATTGTTGATTGTTGATCTATTGTGAATTATCAACTGAGATAATATGGGTTATGGTCGAATGTCATGGTTGAGCGATCATTGTACAAGTTCGAACACTGCCATGGTCCAAAACTTTTTTTACAGAGTATATTAGACGGTCGATTTTTTTGTGGTGGAGGCAGACCACCCACTTTTCCTGGGTGGAACCAGTGCTGTACACCTCACGTCATCTGTAAGAATCGACACTTCCTCACTTACAAGTTTAGCTCCAGGTGGGATTCGAACCTGCAACAGTGAGAGCCAAAAAGGTTTACAACGCAACGTCGTTAACCCCTCAGCCACGGAGACGCTATAAAAAAAAGAAAAGGAAACAAACACAAATATTCCAACATAATTCCTTCTTTACAGAAACCCAAACATTTTGTACCCTTGAAAATAAATGCCTGATTCTGAAGAACTCAGAGACAAGTGCCATAATTTGTTTGTAAGAGATGAAGCATAATTATGCCCTTTTTTCGACTTAAATTCCCAATAAATAAACAAGGTCTTTAAAGCAGAGTGTGCTGACCTCCCACAGCTTTTGTTTATAATAAAATAGAAGACAGTAATTAAATACTGCATATTTAAATTGGAATTATGAATTTATCTTTTTTTCAAGAGTGGTTCCATTATAGTATTATATAGTTCATGATTTACATCTATGATGTAGTTGTTTGTAGTCAGATTTCTGCTATTTTTGTACTATAATTGATTTATAATTTTACAGCCATATATGCCTACCGTTCTCCTACAAAAATAGCTGGTTGACGTAATCGTGAGTTAGGATCTCCTTTAGTGGTCTACTGTTACCACTGGTTAATCGTGACATTTAGGATCTCCTTCAGTGGTCTACTGTTACCGCTGGTTAATCGTGACATTAAGGGTCTCCTTCAGTGGTCTACTGTTACCGCTGGAACAGTAGGATATGGCAGCAGTATATGAAGAGATGTAATTTGGCAGAATAATCTCCACCCACTAAGCACTAAAAGTGTGGTAGCACCACATGAAGCACATGCATTATTAAAGGGACATGCCGATTCTGAATAGATTTACACCCACATGATTAAGGTGGCACACGCCCACCTGGATATATACATATACATCAACTCTGAAGATATTATTTACACCCACATGAATTATTAAGTTGGCACACGCCAGTCTGGATATATAGAGGATATTTGTTGTTTTGGAGTGAATAACAGATTTTATTACATTTCTATGGGTGAAAGATTGGGATTTCTCAGTGAAAGAATATTCATAATCGCTAAATATTAATAACTACCTCCTAACACAAAAATAACTAACTGCAACATTGAGTTAAGACGTCAATAACGTGTTGGTGACGTCGACGTCATCTGCCGATAACGCTAAATAAAGCGAATAATTTTGGTTAAAATCATACATAATCTGATTAGTTTTCACACTTCTCGATGAAATAAATAGAGATTATTTAACTGTTGTGATCGATTATATGGAAATCCTTCACTCGATGGTAGGCGTGTGTTGTTTTTTCACTCACTTGCTAACGCTCGTTTGTGAAAAGAACCACAAGACTACAATCTCGTGAAGGGTTTCCCTATAATTGATCCCAGCAGTTAAATAAGCTCTATTTATTTCATCTAGAAGTGTGAAAACTTTATATTTTCACGAATGAATTTTAGCTATGAAATACCACTTTTATTTCATTGCTAAAATCCACTATTTGACTGTTAAGCATAAAATAAATACATATACATCAATCGGAAGATATTATTTAAACCCACCTTTGAGAAATTTCATCTCTCCATGTTGTTTAAATAAAAGTTGAACGCAAATAAATAGATACCGTATAATCCCTAATTAACACCACTCCGTTAATAAACGCCCTCCTCCCCCCACCATTTTTTTTTCAGTTAATCTGTTTCATTCACAGTGGAACACACAAAATCACTAGAAAACTTAAAATCTGATGCATTAGTTGATTGATTGACATGCAGAGGTTTTCTTGGTAAAGAAAATCATTAATTAATGTCTGATTTAACAGTTAAATTATGTATTTTTGTTCTCAAATAAATGCCTCTGCTTTTCAAAAATTATGGGGGTGGGCAGGATTTATTAGGGATTATACGATGATAGTATATATATCATGAAATAAATATACATCTATGATGAATAATTATGTTGAATGCGGGTGCTCTGGTTTCAAGTCCAGTGTGCTATTCACTGGGCAATGCCAGCAAGTAAAAAGAACACATAACGATATATCGTGCTGATAATATTGTTTTCTGTAATCAGTCTTTTTTTTTTCTCATTAGCTCAGCCAAGCTCGTCAACTTCCGATGCTTTTCTGATGTTTATATTTTTCAAATGAATTTTATTAAAACAGTTAGTGAGCTTGTGTTTTTAGAGGTTCATTCAAGTGAACTGTGTTCTGGTTGAATGATTTTTGGCAGAGTTATGGCCCTTGAAAAGGTTTCTAATTACACACACTTTATCTGGACAGTCCTTCTGAACCCTTGCTGGATTTCAACCAAACTTGGTAAGAATGATTAGTATCAAGCCTTGTTTCACATATTGTTAATCATGTTCCGATTTTTGGCAGAGTTCTGGCCTTATACGCACATTTTTCCAGACAGTTTCTCCTGAACCCCTCGCTTCAGGCCCATTTGAGCCGCTTGTTCTCTCTTTCAGGGAAATGGTAATTCTTGTTACAGAGGACATGCACCAAATATTTGAGAGAAAATGTGTAATAATACCAAATAATAGTCGTTTAATTGAGAATATGACAAATTATACAAAACCAAACTCCCTTTGAATCTTTTGAATTATGTTTTTGTACGTAAATACAACGACAATGACCTGACTGAGAAAATTGTTAGAAACCTCACCAAATGTAGAATATTTTGGATCCAGAATTGTTTTATTATCATTAGGCGGAAAAAAAATATACCTGTGTTTCCGGTGGCCCGACCGACCCTATTTTTAAGGGGCCGACCCTAAAACTTTATGATGAAAAAAAATAAATTGTTCTGAACAATGATTTATCACAATATATCGAGGTAAACTGACATCACAGAGAAACTTTCAGTTGTATCATCAACTTGTATGGGGTTTATGAGGTAAATACATGTAGAATCTGACAATATCTTGCTCCAAAAAAAAAAAGAAAAAAAAGAAAATGCCTACCGACCTACCCTAATTTTTAAGAGCATGCAATAGGAAACACAACTATTTTTATTTTTTTTTGCCTTACTTATTACGGTCTTGTCTCTATGTGACAACACTCACTGACTGCTGTATCCAATATGATGTTGTGGGAGGAAAATCCAATTTAATATGCAATGATTTAAGCCTGATTATTGAATGCTGTACTCCCACACAAGACATGAACTGTCAATACTAATCATAATCGTGCTGTTACGCTCAGTCAGTACAGTTAAACTTTCTACGATCAAAAACCTTCATAGGGAAAGTAATTGTTTTGGATATTCAGCTTCGGTGAAACTGCCAATGGTTAGCATATTGGTGGTGCAAAGTGCCAGAGGTAGCACACTGTACATGTAATGCTCAAAAAGGTAACCAGTTGGCGGTGCAAAGTGCCAGAGATTAGGCCTGTTGGCGGCACAATACACCAGAGATAAGCCAGTTGGCGGTGCAATATGCCAGCGGTTAGCACATTGTCTGTAACATGTCAAAGGTTAGCTTATTGGCGGTGCAATACGTCAGAGGTTTGCATGTTGGCAGTACAATACACCAGAGGCTAGCCAATTGGTGGTGCAATACACCAGAGGTAAGCCAGTTGGTGGTGCAATATGCCAGAGTTTAGCACGTTGTCTGTAACATGTCAAAGGTTAGCATGTTGGCAGTGCAATAACACCAGAGGTTAGCATGTTGGCAGTACAATACACCAGAGGCTAGCCAATTGGTGGTGCAATATGCCAGAGGTTAGCAAATTGGTGGTGCAATATTATATGCCAGAGGTTAGCACTTGTCTGTAACATGTCAAAGGTTAGCAAGTTGGCGGTGTAATACACCAGAGGCTAGCCAGTTGGTGGTGCAATATACGAGAGGTTAGCCAATTGGTGGTGCAATATGCCAGAGGTTAGCATGTTGTCTGTAACATGTCAGAGGTTAGCATGTGGCGGTGCAATGCGTCAGAGGTTAGCGTTTTGGCAGTACAATACACCAGAGGTTAGCCAGTTGGTGGTGCAATATGCCAGAGGTTAGCACGTTGTCTGTAACATGTCAAAGGTTAGCATGTTGGCAGTACAATACACCATAGGCTAGCCAGTTGGTGGTGCAATACACCAGAGATTAGCCAGTTGGTGGTGCAATATGCCAGACGTTGTCTGTGTAACATGTCAAAGGCTAGCATGTTGTGTAATAGTCATATGGTTAGCATGTTGGCGATGCAATATGCCAGAGGTTAGAATGTTAGCAGAGTAAGCGGACCAATAACCGCAGAGTTATGGCTCTTGATTTAGTTAAAAATGCTATAGTTTGCCTCGTTAAGACGATAGGGCCTTCATTTTTCATCCGATCTTTACGAAACTTTACCAGATTGTTAATATTAATGAAAGCTAGGACAAATACGAAAACCAGCCAGATCGGACCAGTAACAGCAGAGTTAGGGCCCTTGATTTAGTTTGTAATTTGAAAATGCCATATTTTGCCTCGTTAAGACATAGGGCCTTTATTGTTCATCCGATGTTTACCAAACTTTAACAGTTTGTTAGTGTCAATGAAAGCTCGGCCAAGTTCGAAAACCAGCCAGATAGGACTAGTAACAGCGGAGTTATGGCCCTTAATTTAGTTAAAAATGCTATATTTTGCCTCGTTAAGACGATAGGGTCTTCATTTTTTATCTGATCTTTACCATTATTTGTTTAGAATGTTAATATAACCCCCACCCCCCAAAAAACATTTTTATGAAATTTCATTCATAGAAGAAAGTTGGACAAATTAAAAACTACCCAAGCAGACTTATTGCCAAGGATTACCAGGTGAGCGATCTAAGCCCTTCCTGGCCCTGTTTTTATTGCAATATTTTAAAAGCAGTACTGATGGGAATTTTATGTCGACAAACCCTGATATAAGAGCCGTTTTAGCCAGTAGAGCGTCCACAGGCCCTCTTGGGCTTCTTGGGCCTCTTGTTAAAAGTTTAGAATATTTGTAGAAATTGATGAGTAATGATACTCACAATTTTAAAAAACTGAGGGGATTTGAAAAAAAAAGTATGAGTAAAATACTAATTAACTCTGCTTGTCTACAGTTCTGCCGGGACTGGGAGTGAGTGGTTCGAAATATACCGGTATTGCGTTCAAAATGCCGGTGGTTTCTTCCCTTCATTTAGATTATACAGAACAATGGACCTGCATAACCGTCTTTATATTTTATCTATTTCTTTCACAGCACTGATGTAATGCTGTAGGTTTCACTTGCATTATACAATAACCTTGATCAACATGATTAAATTACATACGAAATTAAAATGCACTTTTGTTATTAAAACAGAATATATCGGTTTCGTTCTGCTTTCACAGCCCTGGGATGTAATGCTGTAGGATACAATAACCTTGATCCACATCATTATATTACATATGAAATTAAAATGCACTTTGTTATTTAAAAAATATATCCCTTTGAGACAAACAAGCCTCGTCTGGTGTAAATTTATTGATTTAAAGGAGAAAGTGCAAACTATCCTGTGATATATACTCACGGTCAGTGAAAACGCACCACAAAACAAATACTTCTAAAAGTTAGAACTTTGAGCATTTTGGACAAAATATGATATAATCCATATAACGAGTCGACATTTAAAAAAAAAAAAATGTGCATATCTGGATTTAGTGCATTTCACATTGTTATGAAATGCACGTGCATTTCACATTGTTATGAAATGCACGTGCATTTCACATTGTTATTAAATGCACGTGCATTTCCGGTTTTCTTCAGTTACATTGCATCATTTTCTTGTAAACATTAATTGCCTAATACTGTCAGAAGTCAAACAATAAAAAGGCCAGTAAAACCAATTTGCATTTATTCCGAGACAGATTAATGCAGCTTAAAATTTAGTGGAACAGTTTTCTTTTTAAGATTATTAAACAATGTTAAATGACAAGGTAAATAACTGCGTAACTGCTTGTCTTAAAAGCCTACCCATAAACATGTAACACAAGTAAAGCATCACAAGTTATGCATTCAGTAGTTTTTGGCTTGCCTTTTCGAAGAAAAAAGAGACATAGGTTTTGCTTTTCCGGCGGCGGTGTTGAGGGCGAAGGCGTCAACATTCAAGTTTTGCGTTTAGGTAATTTTCTCGCAAACTGTATGCACTAGATCTTTCAAACTTTGCTTATAGTTGTGTCTTGGGTGGTACATCGCAACATGACAAAGCAATTGTGGAAGTGACCTTGACCCTCCAAGCAAAGGGCAGATAACTTTATATTTTTGACCTTCAACTTTTGCGTTTAGGTCATTTGTTTCACAAGCTATATGCACTAGACCTTTCAAACTTTGCTTATAGTTGTATCTTGGGTGGTACATTGCAACGTGACAAAGCAAATGTGGAAGTGACCTTGACCCTCCAAGCAAAGGGCAGATTTATTAACTTAATAATTTTGACCTTCAACTTATGCGTTTATGTCATTTTTTTCACAAAATTTATGCACTAGACCTTTCAAACTTTGCTTATAGTTGTATCTTGGGTGGTACATTGCAATGTGACAAAGCGAAGGTGGATGTGACATTTACCCTCCAAGCAAAGAGCAGATAACTTAATAATTTTTACCTTCAACTTTTACGTTTAGGTCAATTTCTCACAAACTGTATGCACTAGACCTTTCAAACTGTGCTTATAGTTGTATCTTGGGTGGTACATTGCAATGTGACAAAGCAAATGTGGAAGTGACCTTGACCCTCCAAGCAAAGGGCAGATAACTTAATAATGCTTTCCTTCAACTTTTGCGTTTAGGTAATTTTTTCACAAACTGTATGCACTAGACCTTTCAAACTTTGCTTATAGTTGTCTTTTGGGTGGTACATTGCAATGTGACAAAGCAAATGGGATGTGACCTTATCCTCCAAGCAAAGGGCAGATAACCTTATAATTTTAACCTCCAGCTTTTGTGTTTATGTCACTTTTTCACAAACTGTATGCTCAAGACCTTTCAAACTTCGCTTATAGTTGTTTCTTGGGTAGTACATCACAACGTTTAAAAAAGCAAAGGATGATGTGACATTTACCCTCCAAGCAAAGGGCAGATAACCTTAATTGTTACATTTACAGCACTTTCTCATGAACAATAATTATCCCGTAGATTCTTTAAACCTAGTTTATAGCATTATCTTTGGAAGACAAAATATTCTATTTTGACATAGTTGTGTCTTGGGTAGTGCATCTTTTTGGATGCATGAATTTCATTTATGACCTTGACCTACTTTTTGGGGCTAATTTTTTTTAATTTTTTTTTTTTTATCCATTTTGTTTTTAAACAAATGCACTTATGCACAAATGCCTCCGTTAGGTGAGACATGTGAATCCGTGGATTTCTTGTATTCTAAATGGATTTCGAATAATCCAACAGCATAAACAGATGGAGTTAACGGTGCGTTTTCATTGACCATCAGTATATCATGCCTTTATACAAACCATACCAAAGTCACCTTTGTGATATTATAATGTCAAAATGTATAAACATGATGATCTCAAGCACTAATTAACTTCCTCTGTTGTTGTTTATAACCAAATCTGCATCAATACTCAAACATCTGTCTGCAATATCTTAGAGCATAATGGTCATATGTTCAAAATGTGCTTGTATGTTCCTGAACATCTGGGGAAATGTTAATGGCTGATACATTTAGCTAATTGCTTCTGTGGTTATTTAATAATCACCACACAGAACTCTTGACACTGCATACTGCAACATGATTTTTTTATGCTCCTGAATTGAAGGGTTATGTAGTAATCGCACCATTTGTCCGTCCATCAGTCTGTCTGTCCGAGCTAATGGTTAGGGGCATTTAACTAAGAAGCTCCTAAAATGATCTATAAAATGTAAAGGAGGAAAAAGCTTAATAAACCTGAAAAGTGAGAACTTTTGTTTGTTTGTTTGTTCGTCCGAAACAAAAATGTCGGTAATTGCAAGAAACTTTACACAAATGTTAATCAAAATATGAAAGTTTGATGCGTAAAAATCAGGTCCTTACATCTTATGTGATGGTCACACTTGGAGATCAAATGAACTTCGGAAGTGGGGTGGTGGAGCGGGGGTGAGGGGTGGAGGTTTGGTCCACTTTTCACAAACTGGCAATATTTCTTTTTCATTTGGTTTGAACACTTTTTATTTCAAAGGTTGGCGCACTTGTCACATACTGGCGACATTTCTTGTTTATTTGGTTTGAACATATTTTATTTATTGGCACACTTGTCACATACTGGCAACAGATTTACATACTATACAAATGTTACATAGGATAATAAATGGATTGGAACGAAAGCAAAATGCTTATAGAGATCCTCTCCATTTGAGAAGTAATTTTCATGCATAACAATTTACATAGCGGTTAAATTAAATATGTTTTCAATAAGAAAAAATCAAACACATAATGTTGTTGCATTAAGGAAAGGATTAAGTCAGAAATAAAGCTTTGAATATCTGTTTCAGAGACACAGACAAATCTTGTTGACATTTTTGTTTGTTGTCATTTGGTAATATCATTTGGAACATAACGGTTAATGTTTTTTGTCATAAGAAATACAGTGATGCTAAGATAATGTGATTGCTGGGTAACATTACAAAAAATGCTGCCTTCCAGTTGGAACGTCACTGTAGGTGTGACATTACAACAGGGTACCACACAGCAAAATATTAAATATCAGTCTGGGATTTTATCATGGGGGACTAACATGAGGTACATGTAAGATAAAAGCAATTACTATAAAACTGTTATTCATGTTTGACATTCTTACTGATGCTGTGGTTTATATATTTGACAGACTGAAGATGGCCACTGAGCAACCGCCAGAGGTAACCCAGACTCGTCTGACACGCTCAGCTTTCCTCCGTAAACAACCAGAGATAGAGGAGGTGGAGGAGGAGGACACTAGTCCGGGCTCCGACCAGTCAGATACCACCATAACAGCAGGTCAGTACTCCCAACTCCCTCTACCAGAATCCCACCCTGTCTAAACTTTTCATTTCCAAATATATTCATAGGTACCATATTTACCCGAATAAAATAGTCTCCCCGAATAGTAGTGCATACAAAAATAAATAGATAATTAAAACATCTTCAAAATTCAATACAGTTTCAGCTCGACTGATCAAAGATAATCAGAGCTTATGCCATGGGGCATTGTCTTTTATTTTTGCGACGACTATTCCTCTGAAACTACTTGACGGATGTTCATGAAACTCTACAGGAATGTTGCTCTTGATGTCTAAATGATATTGATTTGGAACCGTTACCAAAATGACTGGCAGGACATGTGGTTGATCCTAACCAAAGTTCATTTTGATTAGATGTCAAACATGGTCTTGTGGAAATTCAAGATGGCCACCACGGCTAAAAATAGATTTTAAAAATGCGATTTTGTGGCGACTATTTCTCAAAAACCGTAAGTGATATTGAATTGGAATCTTTACCAAAATGACTGGCACGACAATGTAGTTGGTCCTAACCAAAGACTGAATGTTCATTATGATTGGATGTCAAACATGGCTGCCAGCGACCATCTTTGTTTATATAGAGTTATGTAGGAAAAGCTTGTGGCGACTACTCCTCTGAAACTACCAGATGGAATTCATGGAACTTTAGAGGAATGTTGCTCTTGGCATCTAGTTGATCCTAGCAAAAATTCAGGTCGATAGGAAATTCAAGATGGCCGCCACTGCTAAAAATTTATTTTAAAAATGCGACTTTGTGGCGACTACTTCTCAAAAACCATAAGTGATATTGAATTGGAACCTTTTAGTAAAATTACCGGTGCGAACCAAGATTCATTTCGATTCCTAATCAAACATGGCCGCCAGTGGCCATCTTTGTTTACATAGAGTTATATAGGAAAAACTTGTGGTGACTACGTCTCTGAAACTACTTGATGGATTTTCATGAAACTTCACAGGAATGTTTCTCTTGATGTCTAGTTGATCCTAGCAGAAATTCAGGTCGGCCGGAAATTCAAGATGGTCGCAACGGCTAAAGATGATTTTAAAAATGCAATTTTGTGGTGACTACTTCTCAAAAAGACATAAGTGATATTGATTTGGAACCTTTACCAAAATGACTGCCGCGACATGTAGTTGGTCCTAACCAAAGTGCATTTTGATTTGGATGTCGGACATGGCCACCAGTGGTCATGGCCACCAGTGGCCATTTTTGTTTACATAGAGTTATATAGGAAAAACTTGTGGGGACTACTCCTCTGAGACTACTTGAAGGATTATTATGAAACATAACAGAAATATTGCTCTTGATGTCTAGTTGATCCAAGCATAATTTCAGGTCGGATGGAAATTCAAGATGGCCACCATGGCTAAAAATAGATTTAAAAAAATAAAATGTTTTGCAACTACTTCATGATATTGATATGGGACTTTTTCTAAAATGATCAGCATCCTTCTTGAAAATTATTTTGATTTGACATTAAACATGACTGCCAGCGGCCATCTTTGTTTACATAGAGTTATAGAGTAAAAACTTGTATTGACTACTCCTACAGTTTTTGCGCACAATATGACCTATTTATGTGTCGACGTGCCGTAAAACACCATTCATTCATTCTAAAAATGCTTTGCAGATGTTCATGAAACTTCACAGGAATGCAGATCTAGCTATCAAAACCTATCAGTAGAGCTTCAAGGTCATTGACCTCTTGTTGATATATTTTATCCTAAAATCCTCCAAAAAAGCAAAATTCAAAAAAAGTTACTTTTTGTAAGAGCCCTTGGTATTTTGCATTGCTACCGAGCACTACTATTAGGCTACTTAGCACTACTATTAGGCTACTTAGCACTACTATTAGGCTACTTAGCACTACTATTAGGCTACTTAGCACTACTATTAGGCTACTTAGCACTACTATTAGCAGTACTACGGTAAACAAGTCTTTAAAACCTCTGAACGAATTGACCTTCACCACTTGTATAATCTGTAAAATCAACCAGTAAAATCATGCACTGAACACTATAAATATTGAACACCATAACAGAAAGTCATTAATTGACCAGCTCTAATAAAATGATCCCAAACCAGAATCCGACGTAGGATCAGACCAGGCATGTTACAGGTTAAACAATATGTGTCTTAGAATTCTTTCTTTTACAGCGAGTAATCAGATCAGCTGTCTTTCTTGGCAGGACATTGAATGTGGCTTCCTTGTTATATATTAAAAGGACAATGTTTAATATTTAGCTTATAAAACACAACATAATCACGTTGACCAACTTTAAACACCAACCATTATTGAATATTTACTAAATAAAGACGAGACGAAATTCAATAGCGGTACAAAAAAAAGAGTACCATTTTGTTGGGTTGAACTCGTAGCCCACACTATACACTCGCGGGTAATAATAAGCGAGCGCGCAATAGTGGAGCTTGTCCCAACTCGGCTTAACTGGCCAAATGCATGCTATATAAAAAACTTGATGCACTTATTGACATCAGTTGATCAGGAGAAAACGTAAATATTGCGAGCCCGCATTGTTTACAAACAATAAAAAAACATTTTTTTGCAAACTCACGAATGTATTATTACAGACTTAATTGGTTCTATGCTCATGTTTTCATGTATACTTTCTGCTGAATAAAAATCAGACAGTTATTTGGTTATGCTCAATATCTGCTTACTTACACGCAGTGCTGCTTTAAAGACAAACCCAATAAAGAATATTTGGTCAAGCTGCCCTTATTGTGTTGTTCTGTCCACATGATTGCATTGAGACAGCTTACCTGCTAATAAATCATGTCCGTTCATTGATGCTTATTTACTGCCAGACAAAAGTAGTGCTCTTTCAAATTGGCAGTCAATTCAATACATTTATGCAGAGACTAATAGACTATAAATAATAAAATTAGACAAATTAAAAACTAAAATAATACTCTGCATAAAAATTATTTTATCTCAAGCTCTGTTTCTCTCCATGGAGAATTTATAGTGTTGAGATAAGACTATACAAGTTATAAGTGGAGATATTTGCCTCTTTCAGTGCTAAGGAAATTCTATAATGATACCGTATTTTACCTTGTATAGTACGCACCCGTGTATAATACGCACCCCCTTCTCAGAGGTCAAAACTGGGGTAAAAAAGTTGTTTCCGTTTATAATACGCATCAAAATATTAGTTTTCCTAGATGAACCATTTGACGAAAATAAAAGATTAATTTTTTTTTTTTAAAAATCACGATCGAGAAAATTAGCGTACAAAAGAAAACAACACCGGAACAATATAATTACTTCAATCATTAATTGCCAATCTACAGGGCAGTACCTATCTTGTATCATCTCATCAACTCATCAAAGAGCCGATTATAATGCCGCAGATAATTGTCCGTAATCCGATAATTACAATATTAAATAAAATCCTATAAATATTAGAATAGAATAGAACTGTAACAATACTACATGTACCAGTCTAAACAGCTGGAAGTCACGTGATATTACGTCACGCGATATAAACAACAAAATCGAGGGACGATTTTTCACACAATTTATTGAAGTTTTACAACAAACATGCAAACATTTATATAAAAACAAGCATCATAATACACTTTATTCATTTATAATTCGAATTAAGTCAATATATTACTTATATGAAGCGAGTAAATTACGAAAAAATTGTGTATTATCGGTGTTTACAATTTTTTGTCTCGATGTCTGTTCGTCGTCAAGGTTTTTCTTCCCAGACATCGATTTTCTGCAAGAAAAAAATAAGTTCTTTTTATTGTTTCCTTATATTGTACACACCCCACTTTCGGAAACCGTAAAAGTGGTCAAAAAACTGCGTACTATACAAGGTAAAATATGGTAGTTAAAAGGTTATAGTTAAAATGTTATAATATTAAGGACTGATGCCAGTCTAACTAAGAAGCTATAGCAGTGTTTTTTTTCCTTATATAAGTGGTACCGAAAGACTGTACCATGGTACCAATGGCAAAAAGTATGTTGTTTTTTTTCCCAATTTGAGTTGAATAATTCCCAATCTCAAAAAAGCATAAAAAAAACAAACTTTTTTTTTTATTTCTTTTTGTAATTGTTTTTAGATGGGAACTTTAAACAGAAACAGGAGGAGAATATATACTTTTAGGGGAGCTAGTGAGGTACTACAAGAGAATGTATACATGGTAATGTGTTTGCAAAGTATTTAAACATACAATATACACTTTTGTCTGATAGTGAAAAATTCCCAATTTAAGGCAAAACGTCATGAATTTCCCAGTACCATTCTATGTACCATTCCCTAAAGAGTGAAAATAATCGCTGTACAGAAAACAAATATGCCTTGATGTCTAACTGTTCTAGTTTCTGGACAACTACAAAATCACCAGGTACTGATAGGGATGATGGAGGACCCAGCAGTTGCTACCCTTCATCGCAAACTCCCTTAAAAGGAGAAATTTCATGGCTAAATGATAAATGAGACCTAAATGACCCAGCACCATTATCCTTACTTCTGCAAAATCACTCCATGGGTCTTTATGACACTTCACAGGGCATTGCTCCCCATGTCTAGTCAGTTTAAAATTAAATAAAATTTCCCACAAAATCCAAGATGACTGCACCATAGATAACCTTATAAAAACATTCTAAAATATTATAGTTTGTTATTGCTTCTCTTTACCAAAGTGATTGATCATGGTGAATGCAATTATGAGGTCAGTTTTGATCTGAATTCAAAGATGATCGCGAGTGGCTATCTATGTTTACATATACATGTATAAAAAAAATGTGGGATTGCTACTTCTTAACCAATGGATCATCATAAATGTTTACAGGAACATGGCATTGCAGGTATCAAGTCCTTGAAGAAATGCAACTTCCTGATCAATCCAAGATGGCCACCATAGCTTAAAATGTTAAAACTTTGGTTTTCTTACTTCTCTAAAACCGCAAGAGATAATGATATATGAGACCTAAATGCAAAACTGATTAGCGTGACATGTTGGTCCAAGGTAATATTAATACATCCCCACTCCATCCCCATCTTTTGTAAAATGCAATGCCCTCATGGGTGTATAAACAGGATTATACGATAATTGTTCTGCTGTGTTTTCATGTGCAGGTACAGGCTCAAATAACTAATTGCTTTCTTTCATAATTTCAGGAACAGAAACCCCACGTGTGGCAGAAGGAGGTACACCTGAATCAGGGCCGTCTCCAGATGATCTCAAATCTACATCACCAACATTACATAAACATAATCATGTAAGTTGTCACCCTCAAATCTACATCACCAACATTTCATAAACATAATCATGTAAGTTGTCACACCTCAAATCTACATCACCAACATTTCATAAACATAATCATGTAAGTTGTCACCCTCAAATCTACATCACCAACATTACATAAACATAATCATGTAAGTTGTCACCCTCAAATCTACATCACCAACATTTCATAAACATAATCATGTAAGTTGTCACACCTCAAATCTACATCACCAACATTTCATAAACATAATCATGTAAGTTGTCACCCTCAAATCTACATCACCAACATTTCATAAACATAATCATGTAAGTTGTCACCCTCAAATCTACATCACCAACATTACATAAACATAATCTTTTAAGTTGTCACCCTCAAATCTACATCACCAACATTACATAAACATAATCATGTAAGTTGTCACACCTCAAATCTACATCACCAACATTTCATAAACATAATCATGTAAGTTGTCACCCTCAAATCTACATCACCAACATTTCATAAACATAATCATGTAAGTTGTCACCCTCAAATCTACATCACCAACATTACATAAACATAATCATGTAAGTTGTCACACCTCAAATCTACATCACCAACATTTCATAAACATAATCATGCAAGTTGTCACCCTCAAATCTACATCACCAACATTTCATAAACATAATCATGTAAGTTGTCACCCTCAAATGTACATCACCAACATTTCATAAACATAATCATGTAAGTTGTCACCCTCAAATCTACATCACCAACATTACATAAACATAATCATGTAAGTTGTCACACCTCAAATCTACATCACCAACATTTCATAAACATAATCATGTAAGTTGTCACACCTCAAATCTACATCACCAACATTACATAAACATAATCATGTAAGTTGTCACCCTCAAATCTACATCACCAACATTACATAAACATAATCATGTAAGTTGTCACCCTCAAATCTACATCACCAAAAGTTTGTGAATTAAACATATCACTAACGTTTTGTAAACTTAACCAAGTATGTATCACCATGGTCTTGTAAAGTTAATGATGTTATTTGTTATATCTTTAATCTGCATCACCACAATCATCAACATCTTATCATTAAAGTAAACATTTCTGAAATCTACATCAACGTCTTATGGCCGAGATAGTAAAGACGCTATGTCTAAAACTTTCTTGCCTCCCCCAGCTGCAGGTTTGAATCCCACTGAGAGCTTGACTTGTCGAGTAAGAAAATGTCAATTGTTACAGATGGCGGGAGGTATTCAGTACTGATTTTACCTAGGAAAAATGGGGTGGTGCACTTACACACGAAAAATTTGACCGTCATAATTATATGCTTAAAATGATGTAAAACATCATTCAAACAAACAAACAAACCAACATCTTGTTTACTTCTTTTACCATGAAAGTTAACATTTCTCAAATCTACATCCCCAACATCTTGTTTATTTATTTTACCATGAAAGTTGACATTTCTCAAATCTACATCCCCAACATCTTGTTTACTTCTTTTACCATGAAAGTTAACATTTTTCAAATCTAAATCCCCAACATCTTATTTATTTATTTTACCATGAAAGTTGACATTTCTCAAATCTGCATCCACAACATCTTGTTTACTTTTTTTACCATGGAAGTTAACATTTCTCAAATCTACATCCCCAACATCTTGTTTACTTCTTTTACCATGGAAGTTAACATTTCTAAAATCTACATCCCCAACATCTTGTTTACTTCTTTTACCATGGAAGTTAACTTTTCTCAAATCTACATCCCCAACATCTTGTTTACTTCTTTTACAATGGAAGTTAACATTTCTCAAATCTACATCCCCAACATCTTGTTTATTTATTTTACCATGGAAGTTAACATTTCTCAAATCTACATCCCCAACATCTTATTTATTTATTTTACCATGAAAGTTGACATTTCTCAGATCTGCATCCGTTGTCAACATCTTGTTTATTTATTTTACCATGGAAGTTGACATTTCTCAAATCTACATCCCCAACATCTTGTTTATTTATTTTACCATGAAAGTTGACATTTCTCAAATCTACATCCCCAACATCTTGTTTATTTATTTTACCGTGAAAGTTAACATTTCTCAGATCTACATCCCCAACATCTTGTTTATTTATTTTACCATGAAAGTTGACATTTCTCAACTCTGCATTACCACAATTTAATTTATTTTACCATGAAAAATCTACATGATCAACATCTTATGAATTTTACTATGCACAATTTGACATTTCTCACATCACCAACATCTTGTTTACTGATGTTACCATGTAAGTTAAAATTTCTCTAATATACATCACCAACATCTTTTTAATCAGTTAAATTCACTCCGATCTACCCATCCAACACCTGATAAACTAAAGTTGAAAAAAGGTCAAATATATTAATATGTGTGGTTCGGATTACGTTGGGGGGAAAATTAGGGACATTGTTTTTTTTGTCTCGCCCACATAGTGGGTAGCGAGGCATAGCAGTCACTTTTCCGGCGGTGGTGGTGGTCGCATTTTAAATCAACTATATCTCAACAACTGCTGCTGATATTTTTCTGAAACTTTGTCAGTTGCTTTATTAGGTCAATTGACATCACGTAATTCCAAAATTACCAAGGTCAAGGTCATATTTTGCATTATTTTTTCCAAAACTTAACCTTGGTTAGGTAACCTCAGTTAACTGTATGTGATTGCCGCATTTTCTTTGTCTGATACTTGGTCATATGTATTGTTGGCCCAGGTGAACATCACTGAACGACAAAAATTACCAGGGTCAAGGTCATATTTTGCGTTATTTTCCACAAACTTAACCTTGGTTGGGTAACTTAACATCAGTTAACTTTATATGATTTTCTCACTTTATGTCTTTGATACTTGGTCATATGTATTGTTGGCATTGGTGGACGTCAATATACGACAAAAAGCACCAAGATCAAGGTCATATTTTGCTTTATTTTCCCCAAAAGGTAACTTAACCTCAGATAACTTTATGTGATTGTATCACTTTATGTCTTTGATACTTGGTCATATGTATTGTTGACATTGGTGGACATCGCTGGACAACAAAAAAAAACAAGGTCAGGGCCTTATTTTGCGTTATTTTCCCCAAACTTAACCTTAGTTAAGTAACTTAACCTAGGTAAGGTTACTTAACCTCAGTTAACTTTATGTGATTGCCTCACTTTATGTCTTTGATACTTGGTCATATGTATTGTTGGCATTGGTGGACATTGCTGAACGACAAAAAATACCAAGGGCAAGGTCATATTTTGCGTTATTTTTCCAAAACAACCTGGTTAAACCACTTAACCTCAGTAATTTGACATCTTATGATTACATCGATTTTATTTGTTTTTGTTTGATACTTGGTCAAATGAAGTGTTGTCTTTGGTGGACATCATTTAAGCACAAATTTAATAAAAATATTTCATATGCTGTTTACCGAGGTCTTGTTTGTTGGTCTTGCTTGTTGCATTGTTACTTCCTCCATCATGCCAATCATGCCAGCTAGTGTTCATAAATGAACCGATTTTTCTAATGCCGTTAAATTGACGACATTTCTCGATACAGATTCCTAAGATAAAATCCACATAAAACACAGAGGTCTAGATCTGTATCCGAAAAAAGATAAAGTCTTCGCGTGTTATTGCTGTGGATTGCAGGATAAATTCAAAAAAATGCACTAAATGGCGTGTTTTACATCAATAATATGAAAAAAAATCTACATTCGGATCAGTATCTGAAAAATATATAGGCTACCGAGATTCAGTAATAGATAGAGTATGGTTTCATCGAGTTGGTTCATTTAAACATCGAGGTGTTTAAATTAACCAACGAGATGAAACCATACTCTATTTGTTTTGTAGCATGTCCATTTCAGCTCTATTTCAGTTATTCTAACTGTTATTCACACTGTTATTCTCACAGTTATTCTGACAGGTCTTAGATTTACACCTGTGTCTGAACAAAGAGAATTGTCTGTGACCATGCTACAATACGACCTTAGGATTTCTAAATAGTATGTCTTAGTATGTCTGGCCCGCTTAGCTCAGTTGGTAGCGACATGGACTATTGCGACGTTCTATTATTATTTCACGCGAGTGTTATCTTAGTGTGGGTTCAACCCACGAATCGGTACATCTCAATACCGAGCGTAGACTGCTCCATATCGTTTGACTGAAGCACGAAATGCGCAGTAAAGCAGTCTATACTGAGCGATTTTGTAGGCTGCAATCTGATTGGCTAATCGTAAAGTCAATCTGACGTGACCTCCAATGCAGTGTTGTCAGATCGTTAGTAGTGTAGTGTATCGTAGCATGATAATGGGTCTGATTTTAATGAGATTGACTTAAAAATCGAACGGGGAGATGGGCAAACACACACAAACAAAGAACAACATGAAAGATGAATAAAAAGGAAGAGAAGACATCACAAACACAAAAAGGTTGACAATGGGACTACTGCCTTGGAACGGTCAAAAAAGGTCGCTGGGGGTTTAAACCAGGTTCTAGGGTTCACCAAACCTCACTCTTACCCTATTGTCATCCCAAAAAACGGAACGGTGTAAATAAAAATATCCCCACCAGGTTATAATCTCTAACAAACAAGGTAGCATTAATAAGCATTAAACCATGTTAGTTTCAAGACGTCTCTCACATTTATATCACTCTTATCCAATAAAATAACGTAACTTGGCCTCTGGGAGTGTAGTAAAGCCATCTCGTAATACACTAGTGTATTACAGATGCAAATTAGGACCGAATCACTGTGTTTGTGTACAGTAAAACATTCAATCCAATTGTTCGCATGGTATATCATATGATACGTCCAGACACCATAATTATTTATCATTATTTGAAATCTTACCTTATAAGATGCTTGTTAGTAATGTTAAATTTGGTTTAAGGTGTCGCATTATTTGATGGCTGCGCATTATTGGAGGCTGCCAGTTTTCTATCATTTTATCCGACGAGTTTATTAAAGTCAATAATACACAGTCACGAATGTAGGATGCTATATCTTCAGCATGTCAAAAAATGCATGTAAGTCAACATTGTTTTATAAATAATTATGAAGCATGTATGCTAAGTCTTGTTTCTACGTTAACTTAGAATAAAACTGTTTGGGTGATTATTTGCCGTTCATCAATATGTAACTTTGTTCATGTAATGGTGTGTTTGCAGATATCGCCCAAAATCAAGCAGTTGACGAGAGGCGAGGCACTATGTGAGGAGTGTGCGTCTCCACCCCTAGACCCCCTGCAGAGCACGGCGAGCACGTGCAGTACTGACAGCAACTCTAGCGGCATCGGCACAAAATCTGTGGTAAATAGAATACCTCATAAAATAATTTCCTCGAGTAGAAAGTTTCACGTGGTTTACATGATTCCGAATATTCTCATACACAGTGACAATAAATGTGTTTGTGGGTGGGGTGGAGTGTGGGGGTGGGTAAAATGTATGAGTTTCTCTTGTGTGCCTGTCAGAGCACATGTTCACTACCTTAGGTGGTAGGAGGTGTGGCCTAACACAAAGGGATTCAAAGGTGGGGGAGGGGGTGGGTGTAAATTTAACGAGTTTTCAATACAATTTATTCCGTGACCACTTAAACCTAGTGTTATAAAAGTGGTCATTCCTTTGTTCTTAAACAAAGGAAGACTACTTCAGGTAATATCTGTGGGGACGTTCATTTCTGGTCCCTTTTTGTCCATCCCCTTAAGCTAAACATGTTCAACTGATTAAAATAAAACTGATTTATAACAAGCAAATTTGATGTCAGATTTTATTGCCTTACTATCCTTGATACGTAGTGAGGAATATAAGAATCTGCCATGTGTATCCAGTAAAGATCGGGAATTCCAACCTGAGGTATAATTGTTTTTATCAGAACCGAGGCTCTGCCGAGGTTTCGATTAAAATAATAATGCCGAGGATTGGAATTCCCTATCTGAACCATTTACCCTTGATTCATTCTTTTTCTTGCATATCATTGACAGTTTGTGCGTTGACATCGCCAGTAACTAATGGTTTAATGTGTTTTTTTACACAATTACATCATGCATCAGTGATGTTACCCATAAAGATAAGACTTTCCATCCCCCACGTAAAACGCGGATACCCTTATCCGGTATGCAAGAATCTTGTATCCAACGCTGGTGGACAAATCATTCGTCCAAAAATATGAAATCATTTCATAATTAGCTATTAGCTTCTTTATCGTGATATTATGGTATTTAATATGCATGGGGAACTGTAAAGCAAACGGTAATGGCAAAATGGCATATTATTGATTGAACAACGAGATCTTGCATGTTAAACAGCAGTTAAAGTCTTATCTGCTCAGATAATCTAGAAAATGCTCTGACGAGACCAGTCAATAATTTATAATTGATTAAAGATAAGATACGAACGGTCTGGCAAAAATATAGTATCTACCTCTAGAAAAAAATCATTTCTTTTAAAAACAATAGGGCATCTGTGTATGATCATCAGGTGACTTCTTTCGGCACAAAAAATTGTATGATTTGCCTGTGTGGGTGCCATGTGTTTAATGCAGATGAATAAAGCCCTCAGTCTCTAAACGGTCTGAACTATGTCCCAAAGCCATCCTGAATGGTATTTTCAGTTTTATATTTGATACAGTTTCACCAGAAATATATGTCCAAAAATAGAATATACCTGGTGTTACCGTCTACATTCTGCTGCTAACTGTCTGAAGGTTATTTTAAAAAAGATTATAATTTAAAAATGTCAAATTACCTTATTTTCACAGTTTAAAGTCGACTTACTCCTATTTCGTCAGTATTAAACTTAGTAATGAAATAATAAAAAAAAACTGCCTATTTACCCTTCGTTTAAACTATCAGATAATTATATGTAGATGGTGTACTCTCTAGCAAGCAGAAAAAACACCAGTGTAACACCATGCCCAACACACATTTCCACCACCTCCCCTCCTCCACCCACCCAATCCAATCACTTTATCAAAATTTATCAACCATGGAATGACACGTAATAATACAGCTTCAACTTTTGTTCACTTTACAACGCCCACTCTTGCACGCCCACTCTTGCACGACATCTAAACCAAATATCATTAAATAAGTCTGTACAAACAGTCATTCCACTTCCTACAAGGAAATCTCCAGTTCCAACTGCTGTGTTACTGGTCCCTCGTGACATTTCTGGTTAGACAGTTTCATAGAATGTTGACCTTTTCAAGTAGTAAAACTGGGATTAACTTAGATTCCATCCTAGCAACAATCCAGATTTCATGTCATCGCTGTTAACGTGAGTGGAAAACGTGAACAATGCCTTGTTGTGGATGTAAGGCCATATAAAAAAATATGTGTGATTCAGGTAACCCGACTGACCCTATTTTAAGGGGCCGACCCCAAAACTTTTTATGCAAAAATTAAATTTTCTTTTTAAAAAAACAAAAAAAATGCAAAATATACCTACCCTATTTTATTTGCCAGTGTTACCTGAACCAAGCATATTATTTTGTTTGGCCTAACTTCCAAATATAAAAATAACGTATTTCCCCTAATAGTAGACAACGATGCTGGGTGCTACTATTAGAGGAAATACAGTCTTTATTCAGTTAAAAATGAGAAATAGAAATGAGATTAAATATAAAAATGATATACTCTGAATAAAAAGAAAGAGACAAATTATCATGAAGATACTATTAGTTTTGAGTTATTTTGGGAGGTTGATCATGATTATAGTGGGCAGATCCTGTCATTCGTATTGAATGTTTACAAAAAACAAATTAATGAGAAAGAATAACATTTTCATGGAGATTGTTATTGTTGAGTGTTTCAGTACCTTCTTTTGTAAAACTAAGTGACTGCTGTTTGTTAAAATCTTGTTGATCAGTTTCATTAAACTTAACTTTCATAAGCTAGAGTAATGAATAAATGGTGTTTTGCGGCGCGTCAACCCGGTCTTACTTTGTGCGAAGACTGTTGAAAATAAAAAATGAAACGGTCAGTCATTGAATATTACGCTGGAAGTATATTGGTAAAATTATTTTAGTCAAATTTAAATCTTGGTCCCAATTTCGTTACTTCTATTTTTAATGCAATTAACTCCTTACGGGTATTAAATAAGATTTGAAATTGATGGCCATTCCGTATGTGATTTATGAAAATCTGTTTGATTTTTTTTTTTATATAAATTCAGCTGCCAGAGGTTCTCTTATTTAAAAAAAAAGTATCATATCTAGTTTAATAAATCGCATATGAAATGGCAATGAATTTAAAGAGGCACTACCTATATCTACGCGATTTTTAATGTAAAATATTAAATATTCGATATTACTGCATTTATATGTATGCAAAGCTATTTTATGAGTATTCTAAGAAGCAACAAGGTTCGTATTCCAGTTCTGTAAATTATTAATTATGATCAAAACAATATCTTGAATAAAATGCTGCCCAGCCGTTTATTCCTGCCGGAGAACTACGAGTTTTTACGATTGTATCGGACATGCGCAATGCCATTCAGTTGAACGAAAACAAACTACTCGGGGCAGTTCCGATAGTAAACGAATCGATCGGAACTCGTCGCCAATCCGACGAGGCAGTCCCGATTGTAAACGAATAAGATCGCAAAATCTCCGTAATCGGCTTGTCTAAAACAATTACGAATACAATTTCAAAAATCCGATCTTTTCTATCCTGTTTTTCCCCAGCAAAACGCATATTAAACGGGGTGAAATTATTGCCATTTACCTTTTTCATAGTCCTCTTTACAATTAAGTAAAGTTTATATCAATTGGTGGACAAAAAGATATAGATAGAGCATCTTTAAGATCCTTTTTATTTACAGTTCATACATTGTTGATATGTGTTTCGAATAGACATACAACAACTAAACTTGAACTTCTTTGTACTAGTTTGTCTGTTGTAGTTTTTTGTTATAAAAAAAAGAAAATTAGCAGATGTTGTATTTTTTTTAGCTCATCTGAGCACTTTAGGGTGAGCTATTGTGACCACTCTTCGTCCGGCGTCCAGCGTCAACTTTTAGCTTGTTACACGATAGAGGCCACATTTCTTGAGCAATCTTAACGGAACTTGCACAGATTGTATATGACCATAAGATCTCGGATGAGTTTGATAATGTTCCAGTTCGGACCTGTAATGCCAGATTTATGGCCCCTGAATTATCAAAAAATACAGATTTTAGCTCGACTGATCAGAGATCAGCAGACCTTATGCCGTGGTGCGTCGTCCGTCCGTCTGTCCGTCCGTCTGTCCATAAAGTTTTATTTGTAGCGACTACTCCTCTGAAACTACTGGATGGATATTCATGAAACTTTACAGAAATGTTGCCCATGAAGTCTAGTTGATCCTAGCAAAAATTCATGTTGATGTGAAATCCAAGATGGCCGCCAAAGCTAAAAATAGATTTTTAAAATACAAGTTTGTAGCGACTACTTCTTGAAAACTATAAGTGATATTGATATGGGACTTTTTCTAAAATGATCAGCATGACATGATGTTGGTCCTTGTCAAAAATCGTTTTGATTCAACATTAAACATGGCTGCCAGTGGCCATCTTTGTTTACAAAGAGTAACATAGTAAAAACTTGTAGCGACTACTCCTCTGAAACTACTTGGCGGATTTTCATGAAACTTTACAAGAATGTTGCTCTTGATGTGTAATTGATCCTAGCAAAATTTCAGATCGAGCAGAAATTCAAGATGGCTGCCACAGCTAAAAATAGATTTTTAAAAAATAAGTTTGTAGCGACTACTTCTTGAAAACTATAAGTGATATTGATATGGGACTTTTTCTAAAATGATCAGCATTACATGATGTTGGTCCTTGTCAAAATCGTTTTGATTCAACGTTAAACATGGCTTCCAGCGGCCATCTTTGTTTACATAGAGTTATATAGTAAAAACTTGTAGCGACTACTCCTCTGAAACTACTTAGCGGATTTTCATGAAACTTTAAAAGAAGGTTGCTCTTGATGTGTTATTGATCCTAGCAAAATTTCAGATCGACCAGAAATTCAAGATGGCTGCCACAGCTAAAAATAGATTCTTAAAAAATAAGTTTGTAGCGACTACTTCTTGAAAACTATAAGTGATATTGAACTTTTTCTAAAATGATCAGCATGACATGATTTCGAACATTATTTTGATTCGACGTTAAACATGGCTGCCAGTGGCCATCTTTGTTTACATAGAGTTATATAGTAAAAACTTGTAGCGACTACTCCTCTGAAACTACTTGACGGATGTTCATGAAACTTCACAGGAATGTTGCTCTTGATGTCTAGTTGATCCTAGAAATATTTCAGGTCGGCCGGAAATTCAAGATGGCCGCCACAGCTAAAAATAGATTTAAAATAAATAAGTTTGTAGCGACCACTTCTTCAAAACTATAAGAGATATTGATATGGGACTTTTTCTAAAATGATCAATATGACATGATGTTAAAAATGGCCACCACGGCTAAAAATAGATTTAAAATAAATAAATTTGTAGCAACTACTTCTTGAAAACTGTAAGTGATATTGATATGGGACATTTTCTAAAATGATCAGCATGACATGATGCTGATCCTTGTCGAAATTTATTTCGATGCGACTTCAAACCTTGCGGCCATCTTTGTTTACATAGATTTATATACTAAAAACTTGTAGCGACTACTCCTCTGAAACTACTTTATGAAACTTCACAGGAATGTTGCTCTTGATGTCTAATTGATCCCAGATTTTTTTTAGGTCGGCCGAAAATTCAAGATGGCCGCCATGGCTAAAAACAGAATTTTAGCTCTACTGATCAGAGATCAGCAGAGCTTATGCCGTGGTGCGGCGTCCGTCGTCCGTCTGTCCGTCTGTCCGTAAACTTTTATTTGTAGCGACAACTCCTCTGAAACTACTGGATGGATATTCATGAAACTTTACAGAAATGTTGCCCATAAAGTCTAGTTGATCCTAGCAAAAATTCATGTTGATGTGAAATCCAAGATGGCCGCCAAAGCTAAAAATAGAGTTTTAAAATACAAGTTTGTAGCGACTACTTCTTGAAAACTATAAGTGATATTGATATGGGACTTTTTCTAAAATGATCAGCATGACATGATGTTGATCCTTGTGGAAAATTATTTTGATTCGACGTTAAACATGGCTGCCAGTGGCCATCTTTGGTTACATAGAGTTATATAGTAAAAACTTGTAGCGACTACTCCTCTGAAACTACTTGACGGATGTTCATGAAACTTCACAGGAATGTTGCCCTTGATGTCTAGTTGATCCTAGAAAAATCTCAGGTCGGCCGGAAATTCAAGATGGCCGCCACAGCTAAAAATAGATTTAAAATAAATAAGTTTGTAGCGACCACTTCTTCAAAACTATAAGAGATATTGATATGGGACTTTTTCTAAAATGATCAATATGACATGATGTTGGTCCTTGTCGAAAATCGTTTTGATTTGACGTTAAACATGGCTACCAGCGGCCATCTTTGTTTACATAGAGTTATATAATGAAAACTTGTAGCGACTACTCTGAAACTGCTTGACGGATTTTCATGAAACTTCACAGGAATGTTGCTCTTAATGTCTAATTGATCCTAGCAAAATTTCAGGTCGGCCGGAAATTCAAGATGGCCGCCACGGTTAAAAATAGATTTTCAAAAAACAAGTCTGTAGCGACTACTTCCTGAAATCAAAATCAATCAGTAGAGCTTCAAGGTCATTGACCTCTTGTTAAAAAAAAGTTTGTAGCGACTTCTTCTTGAAAACTGTGAGTGATATTGATATGGGACTTTTTCTAAAATGATCAGCATGACATGATGTTGGTCCTTGTCGAAAATCATTTTGATTCGATGTTAAACATGGCTGTCAGCGGCCATCTTTGTTTACATAGTGTTATATAGTAAAAACTTGTAGCGACTACTCCTCTGAAACTACCTGACGGATTTTCATGAAACTTTACAGGAATGTTGCTCTTGATGTCTAATTGATCCTAGCAAAATTTCAGGTCGGCCGGAAATTCAAGATGGCTGCCATGGCTAAAAATAGATTTTCAAAATACAAGTTTGTAGCGACTACTTCTTGAAAACTATAAGTGATATTGATATGGGACTTTTTGTAAAATGATCAGCATGACATGATGTAGTCCTTGTCAAAAATTGTTTTGATTCGATGTTAAACATGGCTGTCAGCGGCCATCTTTGTTTACATAAAGTTATATAATGAAAACTTGTAGCGACTATTCCTCTGAAACTATTCGACGGATTTTCATGAAACTTCACAGAAATGTTGCTATTGATGTCTAATTGATCCTAGCAAATTTCAGGTCGGCCGGAAATTCAAGATGGCCGCCACGGCTAAAAATAAATTTTCAAAATGCAAGTTTGTAGCGACTACTTCTTGAAAACTATAAGTGATATTGATATGGGACTTTTTCTAAAATGATCAGCATGACATGATGTTGATCCTTGTGGAAAATTATTTTGATTCGACGTTAAACATGGCTGCCAGTGGCCATCTTTGGTTACATATAGTTATATAGTAAAAACTTGTAGCGACTACTCCTCTGAAACTACTTGACGGATGTTCATGAAACTTCACAGGAATGTTGCTCTTGATGTCTAGTTGATCCTAGAAATATTTCAGGTCGGCCGGAAATTCAAGATGGCCGCCACAGCTAAAAATAGATTTAAAATAAATAAGTTTGTAGCGACCACTTCTTCAAAACTATAAGAGATATTGATATGGGACTTTTTCTAAAATGATCAATATGACATGATGTTGGTCCTTGTCGAAAATCGTTTTGATTTGACGTTAAACATGGCTACCAGCGGCCATCTTTGTTTACATAGAGTTATATAATGAAAACTTGTAGCGACTACTCCTCTGAAACTACTTGACGGATTTTCATGAAACTTCACAGGAATGTTGCTCTTGATGTCTAATTGATCCTAGCAAAATTTCAGGTCGGCCGGAAATTCAAGATGGCCGCCACGGTTAAAAATAGATTTTCAAAAAACAAGTCTGTAGCGACTACTTCCTGAAATCAAAATCAATCAGTAGAGCTTCAAGGTCATTAACCTCTTGTTAAAAAAAAGTTTGTAGCGACTACTTCTGGAAAACTGTGAGTGATAATGATATGGGACTTTTTCTAAAATGATCAGCATGACATGATGTTGATCCTTGTCGAAAATTGTTTTGAATCAAAATTGAACCTGGGCACCAGTGGCCATCTTTGTTTACATAAGAGTTTGTATAGTAAAATTTGTAGTGACTACTCCTCTGAAAATACTAGACAGATTTTCATGAAACGTCACAGGAAGGTTGCTCTTGATGTCTAATTGATCCTAGCACAATTTCAGGTCGGCCAGAAATTCCAGATGGCCACCACGGCTAAACACAGATTTTTAAAAACAAGTTTGTAGCGACTACTTCTTGAAAACTATAAGCATGACAAGATGTTGATCCTTATCAATTTTTTTTTTGATTCAACATTAAACGTGGCTGCCAGAGGCCATCTTTGTTTACCTAGAGTTATATAGTATAAACTTCAACTTGTAGCGACTACTATCCAGCTGGCTTGCCGAACGTCGGTGGTTCTACCCAGGTGCCCACCCGTGCACGAAAATTGCCCGGAGGGGCACCTGGGTCTCCCTCCACCAGTGGAAGCTGGAAAATCGCCATATGACCTTAACTGTTGGTGCGACTATAAAATCCAATTCAATTCAATTCAATTGTAGAGACTACTCCTCTGAAAGTACTTGACAGTTTTTAGCTCGACTGATCAGAGATCAGCAGAGCTTATGCCGTGGTGCGGCGGCGTCCGTCTGTCCGTCCGTCCATCTGTCCTTCCGTCCGTCTGTCCGTAAACTTTTTTTTGTAACGACTACTCCTCTGAAACTACTGAATGGATTTTCATGAAACTTTACAGAAATGTTGCCCATGAAGTCTAGTTGATCCTAGCCAAAATTCATGTTGATGTGAAATCCAAGATGGCCGCCAGATCTAAAAATAGATTTTTAAAAAACAAGTGTAGTGACTACTTCTTGAAAACTATAAGTGATATTGATATGGGACTTTTTCTAAAATGATCAGCATGACATGATGTTGGTCCTTGTCGAAAATCATTTTGATTCGATGTTAAACATGGCTGTCAGCGGCCATCTTTGTTTACATAGTGTTATATAGTAAAAACTTGTAGCGACTACTCCTTTGAAACTACTTGGCGGATTTTTATGAAACTTTACAGGAATGTTGCTCTTAATGTCTAATTGATCCTAGCAAAATTTCAGGTCGGCCAGAAATTCAAGATGGCCGCCACAGCTAAAAATAGATTTTTAAAAAAGAAGTTTGTAGCGACTACGTCTTGAAAACTATAAGTGATATTGATATGGGACTTTTTGTAAAATGATCAGCATGACATGATGCTTATCAGAGTCAAACATTATTTTGATTCGACGTTAAACATGGCTGCCAGTGGCCATCTTTGTTTACATAGAGTTATATGATGAAAACTTGTAGCGACTACTCCTCTGAAACTACCTGACGGATTTTCATGAAACTTCACAGGAATGTTGCTCTTGATGTCTAAATGATCCAAGCAAAATTTCAGGTCGGCCGGAAATTCAAGATGGCTGCCATGGCTAAAAATAGATTTTCAAAATACAAGTTTGTAGCGACTACTTCTTGAAAACTATAAGTGATATTGATATGGGACTTTTCTAAAATGATCAGCATGACATGATGTTGATCCTTGTGGAAAATTGTTTTGATTCGACGTTAAACATGGCTGCCAGTGGCCATCTTTGGTTACATAGAGTTATATAGTAAAAACTTGTAGCGACTACTCCTCTGAAACTACTTGACGGATGTTCATGAAACTTCACAGGAATGTTGCTCTTGATGTCTAGTTGATCCTAGAAAAATTTCAGGTCGGCCGGAAATTCAAGATGGCCGCCACAGCTAAAAATAGATTTAAAATAAATAAGTTTGTATCGACCACTTCTACAAAACTATAAGAGATATTGATATGGGACTTTTTCTAAAATGATCAATATGACATGATGTTGGTCCTTGTCGAAAATCGTTTTGATTTGACGTTAAACATGGCTGCCAGCGGCCATCTTTGTTTACATACAGTTATATAATGAAAACTTGTAGCGACTACTCCTCTGAAACTACTTGACGGATTTTCATGAAACTTCACAGGAATGTTGCTCTTGATGTCTAAATGATCCTAGCAAAATTTCAGGTCGGCCGGAAATTCAAGATAGCTGCCACAGCTAAAAATAAATTTTCAAAAAACAAGTTTGTAGCGACTACTTCCTGAAATCAAAATCAATCAGTAGAGCTTCAAGGTCATTGACCTCTTGTTTTTTAAAGTTTTTTTAACATTTTTTGTCTCGCCTTTTCGAAGAAAAAGAGAGACATAGGTGTTGCTTTTCCGGCCGCGGCGGCGGCGAAGGCGTCAATATTCAAGTTTTGTGTTTAGGTCATTTTCTCACAAACTGCGTACACTAGACCTTTCAAACTTTGCTTATAGTTGTATCTTGGGTGGTACATCGCAACGTGACAAAGCAAATGTGGATGTGACCTTGACTCTCCAAGCAAAGGGCAGATAACCTTATAATTTTTACCTTCAACTTTTAAGTTTAGGTCACTTTTTCACAAATTGTTAGCACTAAGACCTTTCAAACTTTGCTTATAGTTGTATCTTGAATGATACATTGCAACATGACAAAGCAAATGTGACCTTGACCCTCCAAGCAAGGGGCATATAAATTAAAAATGATGAGGTATTGTCATCACTTGGTTGTCGTCTGCATCTGCGTCATCAGCATGCCTTGGTTTTGTAAGAAAACTTGTATTTTGGAAAACTGCTTCACATATTGGATTTGAAACTTGGTAGACATGGTAGACAAGCGCCCGACAGGCGCATTTGCATTATTTTAAAATATTTATAATGATCTTGGAATTCAAGTAACCAAGTATCAACAGTACTCTGTACTTGAAAGTACTTTCCACTATCGAGGTCACATGTTTTGTCTTAATAAATGTTTACATAATGCTGATGTCTGCCAGATTTATATCAACATTCCCATTAGAGTAATCATGACCAATTTATGTCTGGATTATAAGTAGTGAAGGTAGAATTAAAGCCTAGTGTGATTATAGTGCTGACAAGTTTAGCTTAGTTTGATGTATCAGTCAAACACGATCATTCATGATGAAACAGCATTCTTCAAGGGCTCTGTTTTCCGAGAAAATCTTTACAGTGCTCGTTAAATAAAACCTTTGATAAAGTCAGTCAAACACGAGCATTCATGATGAAACAGCATGCTTTAAGGGTATTATTTTCCCGAGAAAGTCTTCACAGTGCTCTTTATATAAATAAGTACTGAAAAGTGGATCCCTTTGGAACAAACACAAATGAGAGAGAAAAGTGGTAGACTCGGTTTTATTGAGTCTGTTCCTGAATGGTAATATACAACACCTCTCACCTTTCACCTTTGACACCTCTAAAGCAGGGTTTTCAATAAGTTTTGGTTGAGCAGGCCGTTGTATAATTTGAGGAGGTACCAAACAATATTTTTTGTACTGTTAAGCACATTAAAATGGGCAATATTAAGAAAAGAGATATTTTCTTTACCTTTTAAAAGCTAACATCAGATTAATTAAATATCTGTCGGACATCTTTTGACAATACTTATCCTATTCCGATCCAGACTACAGTACTGCGAACTTAACTTTTAAAAACAAATTGTTTCAGATAAACATATATACAGCGTTCTTTGATGAGTCGTGACTTTTTTTACTGGCTTTAGAAATAAGTTTTACCAGCCCTGACTGATCAACTAATATCAACCCTGACAGGGACTAACATCAGATGGATAAAGAGAAATTTAGATAATAATTATAATAAAGGACATTGGAAAGATATCACATGTGAAAAATGGCAACACTTGTTTGTTTTTGAGCAGAGATCAGACAAAATTGATCGAGGTTTTCACGCGGTCGTGGTTTTCAAGAATGGTTTGTCGAGAGAGATACTTAGAAGTGTTAGGTACGAAACTTTTTGTAGATCTATTATTAGCTCTACTGATCAGAGATCAGCAGAGCTTATGCCGTGGTGCGGCGTCCGTCTGTCCGTCCGTCTGTCCGTAAACTTTTTTTTGTAGCGACTACTCTGAAACTACTGAATGGATTTTCATGAAACTTTACAGAAATGTTGCCCATGAAGTCTAGTTGATCCTAGCAAAAATTCATGTAGATGTGAAATCCAAGATGGCCGCCAAATCTAAAAATAGGTTTTTAAAAAACAAGTTTGTAGCGACTACTTCTTGAAAACTCTAAGGGATATTGCTATGGGACTTTTTCTAAAATGATCAGCATGATATGATGTTGGTCCTTGTCGAAAATCGTTTTGATTCGACGTTAAACATGGCTGCCAGCGGCCATCTTTGTTTACATAGAGTTATATAATAAAAACTTGTAGCGACTACTCCTCTGAAACTACTTGACGGATTTTCATGAAACTTCACAGGAATGTTGCTCCTGATGTTTAATTGATCCTAGCAAAATTTCAGGTCGGCCGGAAATTCAAGATGGCCGCCACGGCTAAAAATAGATTTTTAAAAAATAAGTTTGTAGCGACTACTTCTTGAAAACTATAAGAGATATTGATATGGGACTTTTTCTAAAATTATCAGCATGACATGATGGTTATCCGAGTCGAACATTATTTTGATTCGACGTTAAACATGGCTGCCATTGGCCATCTTTGTTTACATAGAGTTATATAATGAAAACTTGTAGCGACTACTCCTCTGAAAATACTTGACGGATTTTCATGAAACTTCACACGAATGTTGCTCTTGATGTCTAATTGATCCTTGCAAAATTTCAGGTCGGCCGGAAATTCAAGATGGCCGCCATGGCTAAAAATAGATTTTCAAAATACAAGTTTGTAGCGACTACTTCTTGAAAACTATAAGTGATATTGATATGGGACTTTTTCTAAAATGATCAGCATGACATGATGGTTATTCAAGTCGAACATTATTTTGATTCGACGTTAAACATGGCTGCCAGTGGCCATGTTTGTTTACATAGAGTTATATAATGAAAACTTGTAGCGACTACTTCTCTGAAACTACTTGACGGATTTTCATGAAACTTCACACGAATGTTGCTCTTGATGTCTAATTGATTTTAGCAAAATTTCAGGTTGGTCGGAAATTCAAGATGGCCGCCATGGCTAAAAATAGATTTTTAAAAAATAAGTTTGTAGCGACTACTTCTTGAAAACTATAAGAGATATTGATATGGGACTTTTTCTAAAATGATCATCATGACATGATGGTTATCCGAGTCGAACATTATTTTGATTCAATGTTAAACATGGCTGTCAGTGGCCATCTTTGTTTACAAAGAGTTATATAAGGAAAACTTGTAGCGACTACTCCTCTGAAACTACTTGACGGATTTTCATGAAACTTCACAGGAATGTTGCTCTTGATGTCTTATTGATCCTAGCAAAATTTCAGGTCGGCCGGAAATTCAAGATGGCCACCACGGCTAAAAATAGATTTTCAAAAAACCAGTTTGTAGCGACTACTTCCTGAAATCAAAATCAATCGGTAGAGCTTCAAGGTCATTGACCTCTTGTATTATAATCTATCTCACGGAAAAGGGGACGTGCATCATTCGTCATTCTGTCTTCAACCAAACTTTTGGCCTGACACAAAATAAAATAACAAAAAGCACCATATCTATGGGAAGTTATGCCCAGAGTTGCTGCAAATTCTATTGTAGACACTCCATTTACGCTTATTGTTTTTCGGCACTGCGCTTGGAAAACTTGGGACCTGGGAATAAAACCTGCGAGAGACATGTATGTTGCCCATCTGGGAAACACAGCTCAAATAGCATTCCCTCGGCCTCCCCTTACATGCAAATATCGTCCCTTCCCCTTGCATGCCTAAAAATAGCTCCAAAATTGCAAAGTCCGATTTCAAAAAAAAACTCGGCATAACTTCCCCTAGATATGGCGCTTTTTAGCTCTACTGATCAGAGATCAGCAGAGCTTATGCCGTGGTGCGGCGTCCGTCGTCCGTCCGTCTGTCCGTCCGTCTGTCCGTCCGTTAACTTTTATTTGTAGCGACTACTCCTCTGAAACTACTAGATGGATATTCATAAAACTTTACAAAAATGTTGCCCATGAAGTCTAGTTGATCCTAGCAAAAATTCATATTGATGTGAAATCCAAGATGGCCGCCAAAGCTAAAAATAGATTTTTTAAATACAAGTTTGTAGCGACTACTTCTTGAAAACTGTAAGTGATATTGATATGGGACTTTTTCTAAAATGCTCAGCATGACATGATGTTGGTCCTTGTCGAAAATCGTTTTGATTTGACGATAAACATGGCTGCCAGCGGCCATCTTTGTTTACATAGAGTTATATAATAAAAACTTGTAGCGACTACTCCTCTGAAACTACTTGACGGATTTTCATGAAACTTCACAGGAATGTTGCTCTTGATGTCTCATTGATCCTAGCAAAATTTCAGGTCGGCCGGAAATTCAAGATGGCCGCCACGGCTAAAAATAGATTTTCAAAATACAAGTTTGTAGCGACTACTTCTTGAAAACTATAAGTGATATTGATATGGGACTTTTTCTAAAATGATCAGCATGACATGATGTTGATCCTTGTCGAAAATCGTTTTGATTCGACGTTAAACATGGCTGCCAGCGGCCATCTTTGTTTACATAGAGTTATATTGTAAAAACTTGTAGCGACTACTCCTCTGAAACTATTTGGCGGATTGTCATGAAACGTTACAGGAATGTTGCTCTTGATGTCTAATTGATGCTAGAAAAATTTCAGGTCGGCCGGAAATTCAAGATGGCCGTCACAGCTAAAAATAGATTTTTAAAAAATAAGTTTGTAGCGACTACTTCTTGAAAACTATAAGTGATATTGATATGGGACTTTTTCTAAAATGATCAGCATGACATGATGGTTATCCGAGTCGAACATTATTTTGATTCAATGTTAAACATGGCTGTCAGTGGCCATCTTTGTTTACAAAGAGTTATATAATGAAAACTTGTAGCGACTACTCCTCTGAAACTACTTGACGGATTTTCATGAAACTTCACAGGAATGTTGCTCTTGATGTCTAATTGATCCTAGTAAAATTTCAGGTCGGCCGGAAATTCAAGATGGCCACCACAGCTAAAAATAGATTTTTAAAAAAACAGTTTGTAGCGACTACTTCCTGAAATCAAAATCGATCAGTAGAGCTTCAAGGTCATTGACCTCTTGTTATTATTTGATTTTGTGACGGGCCAAAAGTTTGGTTGAAGACAGAATGTCGAAAAGGGGTGGGTGGGGTTTATCATTTATCCTAATGATGCACCTCCCCTTTTCCATGAGATAGATTATAATATAATAGATCTACAAAAAGTTTCGTACCTTACACCTCTAATTTAATTATCTCTCTCGACAAACCATTCTTGAAAACCACGATCAATTTCGCCCGATCTCTGTTCAAAAACTTAGGACAAAAGTCCCTTTTGTGCGTTACGGCCCAAACCTCGTTTCAAATGTTCATTTTAGCCGGCGGCCGGCTCTCATTGAAAACCCTGCTAAAGTCTTTGGTATAGTCTGCCAAACACCATCATTGATGATGCATTTTTGAAGGGCATTATTTTCCGAGAAAGTCTTTATGGTGTTCTTTATATAAAGTCTTTAATAAAGTTTGTGTGTAATGTCAACTGAACAGAATGAAACTAATGTGTTTGTTGTTTACGTTTTGTTGTTGTTGATAATGACAATATTAAACTTTCTGTGCATTCAGAAGGAAGTCTTTTAATAAATGTCTCCAGCTGCTCAGTGTCACAGTCACTTTGTTTCAAAGCTATGACATAATTCCACTGGTCAGTGTGATTTAATAAATGTTTCTTCCTTTTGAGTAAATGCACTAAATAGTTCACAGAGAATGAAAAAAACTTTTGGAGTAGGAGTGAAAATAGATATAGATAACTATGCTTTGTGATAAAAATAGTGAATCTAGTATTTGTTCCCGCTTGCCAACTTCTTTTTAAGTTTTTTTTATGTAATAATATAAAAATCTTTCATGGGTATCCGGTGAAGATAGGTAATTCCAACCCGAGGTATATGTGTTTTTATCGGGACTGAGGGTTGGAATTCCCTATCTGAACCGAATACCCATGAAAGACTATTTTTCTTGCATATCAGAGACCTGTTGTGTGTGGATGCCGCCAGCTACCAACGTTTTGCATGTTTTCCTGCATACCGGATGTTGTTGCGTGACTTTTATCTTTACCCATAAAGATAAGACTTTCTATCCCCCATGTAAAACGTGGATAGCCTTATCCGGAATGACTATTTCTGATGGATCGGATATCTTAATAATGAAAAAAAGGGTAATTTCATTGTAGAAAAATATACTGTACTATTGTGAATAACTGTTATTTAAAGTCTAAATTACATAACTAATAAATTTATTATTATTATTTACAGACTTCTGGTTCGTGTTCCGGGAGCTCATTTCGTGGTCGGTTAGAGAAAGATGGATCTCAAAGTTCCGAGGCAGGAACTTCTTCTAGTCTGTCCAGAGGTAAGCTGTTGTCAACGAAATTCCATAATTAGAACCCGTCAAGCCATAGATTACTAAAGTTGTATGGTGCGGTCAGCTCGCCACCTCTGTGTCTCCGGTGATAAGGCTTGTGCTTTGGAGCTGCAGACCTCTGCACCAAGTGGGATCACTAGCTGGTAAACTTTTGGTAAATCATACTGAAATGAGATCAATCTTAAATTTAACATGCCTCCGCCAGAGAGCAAACTCACGCAGAGCAGAGGTTTGAAGCTCGAGCCAAGGCCTTGTACAGAGCTGCTGAGGATGCTTTAGAGGAATCTGTACCATAGTACGAGCCTAGATCATCTGTATCCTCACCATCTCTCATGGAACAAATCTAAACAAGAGCATCAAGAGTTGCAGGGCAATCCATAGTCCCCCACCGGCCCAGACAAACATTTTCCAGACATTTTCTATGATGGGGTCAAAGATCAAGGTCAAGATCACAATGACCTTATTTTGGTACGCGACGCACCGCTATCCCAAGATGTATTCACATACCATGTTTGGTGTCTCTAAGTGTTATAGTATTGAAAATACGATCCGGACAAGCATTTTCTATGACAGAGGTCACAGGTCAAGGTCACAATGACCTTATTTTGGCACACAACACACCGCTATCCCAAGATGTATTCACATACCAAGTTTGGTATCTCTAAGTGTTATAGTATTGAAAATACCTCTAAGTGTTATAGTATTGAAAATACGGTCCGGACAGGCATTTTCTATGACAGAGGTCACAGGTTAAGGTCAGTGTCACAATGACCTTATTTTGGTACGCGACACACCGCTATCCCAAGATGTATTCACATACCAAGTTTGGTATCTCTAAGTGTTATAGTATTGAAAATATCCGGACAAGCATTTTCTATGACAGAGGTCACAGTACAAGGTCAAGGTCACAATGACCTTATTTGGTACGCGACACATCGCTATCCCAAGATGAGTTCAACGGAAACTTTTACTATTTCAAACCTTGATTTTTTAGAGAAAAGCCAAAAATGAGATTTTTTGTCTTTAAACAGCTTCACATACCAAGTTTGGTATCTCTAAGTGTTATAGTATTGAAAAAACGGTCCGGACAAGCATTTTCTGTGACAGAGGTCACAGGTCAAGGTCACAATGACCTTATTTTGGTATGCTACACACCGCTATCCCAAGATGTATTCAAATACCAAGTTTGGTATCTCTAAGTGTTATAGTATTGAAAATATGATCCGGACAGAGATCAAGCACAAAACCCAGGTCTTCAAGGTCAAGGTCAAGGTCACACTTGGAGTTCAAAAGTCAAATTGTGTCCGGTCAATAACTCTGGCATTCATGGACGGATTTTCAAATAACTTATCACGCACAAAATCCATGTCTGTGGCCCCAAGGTCAAGGTCACACTTAAAGGTCAAAGGTCAAATCGTGTCTGGTCAATAACTTTTGCATACCTGGACGGATTTTCAAATAACTTGGCACAAGTGCTCACCAGAACCAAATGATGTGTCGTGCACAAAATCCAGGTCCATGGCTCCAAAGTCAAGGTCATACATAGAGGTCAAAGGACACTTGGGGGGCATTTATCACTTACAGTGATATGTCTTGTTATTACTTGTATTATATTGTAATATGTTGGTAAACTTTACTGAATTAAAAAGAAACAAGAAATATCACTGTAAGTGATAAATGCCACCGAAGTGTCCTATGACCTCTAAGTATGACCTTGACCTTGGAGCCATGGACCTGGATTTGTGCACGACACCTCATTTGGTTGTGGTGAGCTCTTGTGCCAAGTAATTTGAAAATCCATCCAGGCATGCAAATGTTATTGACCGGACACAATTTGACCTTTGACCTCTAAATGTGACCTTGACCTTGGGGCCACAGACCTGCATTTTGTGCGCGACACATCGTCTTGTTGTGCTGAGCACTTGTGCCAAGTTATTTGAAAATCCGTCCATGAATGCCAGAGTTATTGACCGGACACAATTTGATTTTTGACCTCCAAGTGTGACCTTGACCTTGAAGACCTGGGATTTGCGAGCGACACATTGTCTTGTTATGGTGATCACTTGTGCCAAGTTATTTAAAAATCCCTGCAGGGGTTGTGACGTTACGGTCCGGACACAAAATTGCGTACCTGTTTTTGACCTATGAACTGCAAGTGTGACCTTGAACTTTGAGGTACGGACCTGTGTTTTGCGCGCGACACATCGTCTTGTTATGGTGATCACTTGTGCCAAGTAATTTAAAAATCCCTGCAGGGGTTGTGAAGTTACGGTCCGGACACGAAATTACGTACCTGTTTTTGACCTATAAACTTCAAGTGTAACCTTGACCTTTGAGGTACGGATCTGGGTTTTGCGCGCAACACATCATCTTGTTATGGTGATCACTTGTGCAAAGTTATTTAAAAATCACTGCAGGGGTTGTGACGTTACGGTCCGGACACGGAATTGCGTACCTGTTTTTGACCTATGAACTTCAAGTGTGACCTTGACCTTTGAGGTACGGACCTGGGTTTTTAGCGTGACACATCGTCTTGTTATGGTGATCACTTGTGCCAAGTTATTTAAAAATCCCTGCAGGGGTTGTGAAGTTACGGTCCGGACACGAACTTCGGAATGACGGACAGACAGACAGACAGACAGACAGACAGGCAGAATCCGGACAGACGGACGGTGCGATTACTATATGGCCCGAAAAATTTTCGGGGAAAAAAAAGGGAGGTAAATCTTTTACAGATTTGTAAGGAAGATTATGTACTCAAACTTGTTTTTGATAAGGTTGCGAAATGTAGCATGCCTTTGTTATTTGTCTAAATAATAGCCTTTTGTAAGGTCTGGTCCAACATAAAACATTTGCTGTCAAACATCTGACCGGTAGGGACATCAGGTATTGCCATGAAATACTGGAGTATCTTGTTGATTTATTGTTTCAGATTCCAATGTAGATACCACATACAAAGATTCTACGGGTATCGTTGATTTATTGTGTCAGATTCCAGTGTAGACACCCGATACAAAGATTCTACGGGTATCGTTGATTTATTGTTTCAGATTCCAGTGTAGACACCCCATACAAAGATTCTACGGGTATAGTTGTTTCAGATACCAGTGTGTACACCCCATACAAAGATTCTACGGGTATCGTTGATTTATTGTTTCAGATTCCAGTGTGTACACCCCATACAAAGATTCTACGGGTATCGTTGATTTATTGTTTCAGATTCCAGTGTAGACACCCCATACAAAGATTCTACGTGTATTGTTGATTTATTGTTTCAGATTCCAGTGTAGACACCCCATACAAAGATTCTACGGGTATAGATCTGGAGGACTTCATCAGGAAGACCCTTAACAAAACACCAAAGGATAGAAGCATGTTGATCAAGCTCGAGGTGGACCTCATCAAATTTATTCGAGAACCCAAGTAAGAACTAAACATTTTGTTAACTGAAACACACTCTTAGTTTGGAATGGCTTGTTAACAACAGTATTAGATCTACTTAATGGATAGACTAACCTGTTAATCTTAGCATGTATCTGACCATGTCGTTTGACCAATTAAAATCTCATCAGGTAATCGAACCTGTAAATAAAGCGCACTTTTTCTGCCCAATAAACATAATATACAATAGAACATGGGTTAAATGTTCGTAGCCAAATTGAGGTTGGACAGTGGTGGGTGGAGTTTACGGATTGGATCTATCATAAGGCCCAATATTCATTTAAACTGTTGGGATTATGCACTCTGTGTAAATAAACGTCATAACCGGTTTGGCATATGTCCGTTAGTGGTGATGTCTTTCATATCACACCTTCCTTATAGCCGTTTGGAATAAAGCCCTCGTAAGTTACCAACCAAAAACTTAGAAAGCATCTTCAGATACGGGTATTTTAAGTGTGTGTGTGTGTAAATCAACTATTAAATAGACTTTCTGGCCTAATCTTATAAACTCAACACATGGGTTAAATCTGATATGACGGCTTTATTGTGAAGTGCACAATGGTGTTATGTTAGCATCGCGGTTTAGTAACCCAGGGATTGCGCTTTCAATCCCAGCCAGGACCGAATTTGGATTTATTATTAAAATATTTAAAAATTATTTCCTACCTTACCAGTCATTCGGATGAGATTTTAAAGCAAGATCTACCAACTAAAATGCCCTGTATTGATAAATAAAGGCTTATATTCACAAAGTGCGACTATAAAGGATATTTTAAATAATACTTTTTACCAAACATTAGAGCTGTTTTTGTCTCCCTATATGTGAAAGGTATATCATCTGTTAACATTTCTACATGAGCCTCCTAAATTCCAGCAACGGCACACTTGGGCTCATTTATAAATACCTTTTAAATAAAGCTTATGAAATTTATTCTTATTTTAAATGTCTCATCTTTATCTACAAAGACATATTATTCATTAGAACTTATAATAAATGAAACTCAACCTACATTAATGTGACGTGTCAATGTTCGTTCATTGCAGACACCATTACTTGAAATTCCCGCAGATGTCATCGTACGACCGAATGTTGGTTCACCGTATTGCAGCATTTTTCGGACTGGATCACAACGTAGATCAGACGGGGAAGTGTGTCATTGTCAACAAAACACAAAGCACAAGAATGTAAGCATATAACTCTTGGTTTTTACGAAGGATTTGTCGGATAGTCCACATATTGTTATGTTCTCAGAATGTGTAGAGATATCACATATTATTCTGTTATATCGCATATTGTTCTATTTTATCGCATAATGTTCTGTTCACATAATGTGTCAAGATATTGCATATTGTTCTGTTATATTGCATATTGTTCTGTTATATAGGTTATTGAATTTGTATGGCTAAATATTACTTGGAACGAGTTGTTTTGGCAAAGGACGACGAGCTTGCGAGTTCCAAGTCATATTTAGCCATACAAATTCAATAACCATTTTATTGTATACTTTCTTATTGTATACTTTCATATTGTCCCGTTTAGTTTGCATTGAGCTAAGTGTGCAATATTCTACGATATTGCACACATTGATATTGCACTGGAACTTTTTCTTGTGCTTGCTAATAGCCGCGAAATAGAAATAGAAATAAGGAACTACTTTCAAATTAAATAACAGAATCCTTCCTATAGTGTCAACAAAAAAAATACGTGTTTTTTTTTTCAACCTTTTATGGCAGAAATTGATAAAATAATTGAAATGGTCACTCACCCACTGTTTTTAACGTTAGCGAATGGTAAACAAACTTTAGAAAATCGCTTGATGTTTTTAATGATGTCATCCGACGTCGACGTCGTTTTCGCGCAAAATAATCATCCACACAAAATGAAACTGAATGACAAGATAGGAATTCCATCAAAAGCTATAAAAAATAACACAAATACAATAACAAGTAATAGTCATACAATTAACATTGATCGAAAACAATATGAAAGTATACAATAAAAAGGTTATTCAATCTGTATGGCTAAATATTACTTGGAACTCGTTGTTTTGGCGCAGGACTACTCGCAAGCTCGTCGTCCTTTGCCAAAACAACTCGTTCCAAGTAATATTTAGCCATACAAATTCAGTAACCTATAATATTGTTTTCGATCAATGTTAATTGTATGACTATTACTTTTCATTGTATTTGTGTTATTTTTATAGCTTTTGATGGAATTCCTATCTTGTTCAGTTTCATTTTGTGTGGATGATTATTTTGCGCGAAAGTGACGTCGAAGTCATTAAAAACATCAAGCGATTTTCTAAAGTTTGTTTACCATTCGATAACGTTAAAAACAGTGGGTGAGTGACCATTTGAATTATTTTACCAATTTCTGCCATAAAAGGTTGGAAAAAAAACACTTTTTTTTTTTGTTGACACTTAAGGAAGGATTCCGTTATTTTTATTTGAAAGTAGTTCCTTATTTCTATTCCACGGCTCTTAGCAAGCACGAGAAAAAGTTCCTGTGCAATATCGTAGAATATTGCACACTTAGCTCAATGCAAACTAAACGGGACAATATTAAAGTATACAATAATATCGCATATTGTGCTGTTAACAGAATGTGTCAGGATATCGCATATTGGTCTGTTATATCACTTATTATTCTGTTATATCGCATATTGTTCTGTTATATTACATATTGTTCTGTTATATTGGATATTGTTCTGTTATATCGCATATTGTTCTGTTATATTGCATATTGTTCTGTTATATTGCATATTGTTCTGTTATATTGCATATTGTTCTGTTATATCGCGTATTGTTCTGTATTGTTCTGTTATATCGCATATTGTTCTGTTATATTGGATATTGTTCTGTTATATTGCATATTGTTCTGTATATTGCATATTGTTCTGTTATATTGCATATTGTTCTGTTATATCGCGTATTGTTCTGTTATATCACGTATTGTTTTGTTATATCGCATATTGTTCTGTTATATTGTTCTGTTATATCGCGTATTGTTCTGTTATAGCGCATTGGTCTGTTATATCGCATATTGTTCTGTTATAAAGCATATTGTTCTGTTATATTGCATATTGTTCTGTTATATCGCATATTGTTCTGTTATATCGCATATTCAGTTCCTTCATTCTTTCATTCATTCATTCTCATTCATTAATCCATTCATTCATTCATTCATTCATTCAGTTCTTAGCTGTTGGTGCGACTATAAAATCCAATTCAATCAATCATTCAGTTCATTCATTAGTTCATTCATTCATTCATTCATTCATTCAGTTCATTCATTAGTTCATTCAATTCATTCATTAGTTTGTTCGTTCAATTCCATTCATCCATCCAATCCCATCCCATCCCCATCCCCATCCATCCATCCATTCCATCCATTTCAATTCATTCATTAGTTTGTTCATTTATTCATTCATTCTTTCTTTCTTTTTTTGTTTCTTTTTCATCTTTCTTTCGTTTCTTTCTTTTTTAATACACAAAAGCACAAACAGCTAGAAGTTTATCTTTGTCTTTTTAAAAGTATCAGTCTTGATACTCAAAAACAAGTTTGTCTTCAGAAGACAGTAAGTATGTTCTTGATGCTTTAACATTTCCATTAATGATTCAGATAAGAATACTTGCAGATAGATGAATTTGATGTGTGAACTATCAGGCAATCATTGGGAAAGGTACATTAGCGATGAACAATTCTTTTATGGAGTATGGAGACAGCTGAATCACACTCCTTGTGACCAACCATTCTTTTATAGAGCTTGAAGGCACCTAACCAAAGCCACGCACTTGACATTTTTTCTCTCTGAATTTGATTTAATTGTAACATGATAGGAAATATTAAATTACAGATGTCACTGTGATGATGTATAAAGGCTACTGTGTAATGCAATACATTCTTATATAGCAAAATCAAATGTCAATGTATGGGTTTAATATAGCAAACATCAACGTATATGTTATGGTGAGGTGACATGTTTAAAATCCCATGTTCCCGCCCACAAAGGCATACATATAAATATTTAATATACAAAAAAATTTAGATAAATTTTAAAATAATAGTATAAGCTATATTTATATACAGTTACATTGATGCAAAACATGATTCTGAGTTATTCACTGACGTCACTGAGTGTACAGTGACGGCATTTCGTGATCCAGAGTACTTGGCCATATATGAAGGAATTGAATTGAATTGGAGTTTTAAGGCGCACCAACACATGAAAGGTTATATGGCGTCTAACAGGCATGAACATGCCAGGCTCATCCTCCATGTACATCGAGATAAAATATGGAAAACGGGCCTAGAACTTTCTCACCCTGAACTGCAGAGTTGCTGCAAATTCTATTGTAGACACTTCATTTACGCTGGAGCCACATTATAGTTTTTCTGCCACTGCTCTAGTGATATGAGCGAGATGGCACCTGAAACAATGCAGGGGTTATGATGAAGACCTTTAATGAGCATGAACTAAAATGATAAAATGAACATGAAATTGGGTGGTGGGGGGGGGGGGGGGGGGGGGGGGGTGTGTGTGGGTGGGGGTGGTTCTACCCCTCTGCCTTCCCCTCCAATGGGATCTGCAGTGGCCCTATTCTTTGCCTCGGAACCAAACGGGCCCCCGAAACCACAAGGAGTTTTATTACATTTTTATCGATGAAAGATCAGGATTTTTCAGTGAAAGAGTATTCGGTATCGCTAAATATTAATAACTAACTCCGTGAAAATGAAATAACTAATTGTGCACTTCTTTAATTTTTTTGCGACTGCTCAAGCTTGAGTTTTTTACCTTGACTGGACTACTTTTTTATGTAAACAAAACTAGTGTCTGCTATCTAGGTCGATATATAAGTACATTAACTGTCGTCGACTGGGAGGTGATAAACAAAATGCATAAGGGCTACGATTTTTCAGAACTGCCAGCCACAAGATTAATGTGAATAAAATGATGAGAAAACCCAATGGTATATTTCACTCAAATATATTATACATTTATGTGACATCATTTAATTAAATCACAACAAAACCTCCAAACTTCGTCTCACAGTCACAGTGAGTTCAACTTTGCGAATAGAGCAACCATGAAATCCTCTGATCCTTCCTGGCACGGACATCCTGCTTCATGTATGTAGCATCTTCCTTTGAGACCTGGAGATGCTGTTTAGAATTTTTTTTTTTTTTTTTTGTCGTAGCGTGGGGGTGGAGTGGGGTGATGCAAGTAATAAAAAAATAAACAATATGCCTATCACTGAGTGAGGACCTTAGAGAGACAGTAGGAGTGTTGCTCTTTTCAAAAGGAAATCTTTCATGAGATGGTAGGTGTGTGGTTCTTTTCACGAGCAAGTGGATGCAAGTGATGAAAAATAAACAATATGCCTCATAATCAAATGCTGCGGTTAAATTTATGCATTACATTTTAAATCAGTTTGTGTATGATTTTAATCAAAATGTTTCAGTGTCACAGTGTTAGAACTCTGCAAATGACGTCGACAATATTTACAAACTATGACAGACTTTTGACATTAATAAAGTGTTAAGAATGTCAATCTTATTTCTGAAACATTGAAAATAGCAGAAAAAAGTGAACAATTTCTGTAAAAAAAAATCTACCAAAAACTTAACCACCAAATTTCAAAACCATTCATAAACTCTATACATGTGTTGGGATCATAAAAGTACATATATGCCGATTAAAGGTCTAGATCTATTCACGGGTACTTAATTTAAAATAAATTCTTTCGCAACGATAACAAATGGATGATGGTTAAGGCATTTATATTGTAGTTATAGTTCAGATAAGCAACATATGTATTTAAAGTTATAGTTCAGATAAGCAACATGTATTTAAAGTTATAGTTCAGATAAGCAACATATGTATTTAAAGTTACATAATTTACATACAAGTCTGTCCGAGTTTTCATATTAAGTAGATGTTGCAATGATGTAATATTTGCCAGTGTGGTTGGTGGCTTTAAATCATGCACAAAACTTGTATAAAATATATATATATTTTAACTGCTGAATCAATTATATGGAAACCTTTTTGTTATTTTCACGAATGACGGAATGGTGTGAGAGAAAAAAGCAAAACAGTACCATCGAGTGAATGATTTGTCTGTAAACGAAACATTATTTAACTGCTGGCATCGATTACATTGAAAGCATTCACAAGATTGTAGGCATGTGTTCCCTTTCACAAACAAGCCGATGCAAGTAAGTGAAAAAACAAAACAATCCTACCTTCGAGTGAAAGATCTGCCTATAGCGCAGACCACAAAAATTACAAACTGTGATGTTGATTTATGAGATCAATAAAGCATTGAGGATGTCAGTTTCATTTACTGAGAACACTGAAAATAGTCGAAACATTTTTGTAATAATACATTTAAATCATAAACAAACTTTTATTAGTCCCCTACCGGTACGAAAAGGAGGGGACTTTAGGTTTGCACCCCGTCAGTCAGTCTGTTTTTTTTTGTCAGGACTAACTTTGTCATGCATCGTGGGATTTTGAAATAACTTGGCACAAATGTTAACCATAATGAAATGGCGTGTCGCGCGCAAGATCAAGGTCCGTAGCTCAAAGGTCAAGGTCACAGTTGGAGGTTAAAGGTCAGTCTGTTTTTTTGTCCGGACTGTTACTTTGTCATGCATCGTGGGATTTTAAAATAACTTGGCGCAAATGTTAACCATAATGAGACGGCGTGTTGCCTGCAAGATCCAGGTCCGTAGTTCAAAGGTCAAAGTCACAGTTGGAGGTTAAATGTGAGTCTGTTTTTTTGTCTGGACTGTAACTTTGTCATGCATCATGGGATTTTGAAATAACTAGGCACAAATGTTCACCATAATGAGACGGCGTGTCATGCGCAAGACCTAGGTCCATAGCTCAAAGGTCAAGGTCACAGTTGGAGGTTAAAGGTCAGAAATATGCTTGTCCGGGCTGTAACTTTGTCACGCATCGTGGGATTTTGAAATAACTTGGCACAAATATTCACCATAATGAGATGGCGTGTCCCACGCAAGACCCAGGTCCGTAGCTCTAAGGTCAAGGTCACACTTGGAGGTAAAAGGTCAGAAATAGGCTTTTCCGGGCTATAACTTTGTCATGCATTGAGGGATTTTGAAATAACTTGGGACAAATGTTCACCATAATGACATGGCATATAGTGCGCAAGACCCAGGTCCGCACATATTTTACAGCTAAACATGGTAAGGTATTCAACATTCCTTGCATGATCATTCACATGGCTACATTCAACCTTTCATATGGGTACATTCAAAGATAATTGTTTCTTCAATAACTTCAGAATTAACAAACTGGCTAATAACAACTTTATTTCTTTGAAATTTTTGCAATTATTGTGTTGACGAAACACAGTAACCTTTAACAGCAGTTTGACATTTGTGCATTTATTGTGTTGACAAAACAGTAACCTTCGGCAACTGTGCACCTTCTGATTTGTTAATTTTGCACAAGACCCAGTAGGGTCTATGGCCGTCCTCGGACTGCTTCTTGTTAATAATTTTTTCAACATGCAGGGCTCAAATTTTGCGACAATTTGGACGGGCAACATTTCGCCAGTAGCATTTTTTGTAACTGGCAGAATGAAAAAGTTACTTGCAATTCTACGTTTGTGTAAGTACAAATATGTTAAAAATAAGTAAAAAGCACAAGATGATTCATCATTCACAAACATGCTAGATTCCATATGTGTCGTACAAACACAGGAAAACTTAAAAATATTAAAACACCATTGATGTGAAAGCACGTTTAAAAAAAAAGCGGATGACATCTACATCAACACTTTACCAGACATTATTGACATCATGACTCAACATCACAGTCATTGTAGTTAGTTATTTTTATATTCGGAGTTAGTTATTAATATTTAGCAATTATGAATATTCTTTCACTGAGAAATCCCGATCTTTCTCTCATAGAAATGTAATAAAGAGGTTTTTTGAACCACTAGCTCAGTTGTATGGAAATCCTTCACGAGTTGGTAGTAATTTTGTTATTTTCACGAATGAGCGGAAGCCAGCTAGTGAAAAAACACATGCCTATCACTGAGTGAAGAATTTCTCTGTAACCAAGCATACTTTATACCCTTATAACTCTTCTCCACTTGGACGGGCATTAAAAAAAGAAGAAAAAAACATGGGGGAAAAAACTAAACATTTTACTACAAATAAATAGAGATTATTTTAATTGCTGTGATGATGATTATGAGGAATCCTTCACAAGATGATAGATGTGTTTTTTTCACAAACGAGCGTATGATCGTAATCGAGTGGGGGGAAAAACGCACCTACCGTTGAGTGAGGATTTCCCTATAATCGAACCCAGTAGTTATATAATCTATTTATTACATTTTAAATCAGTTTATATTTTAACCGAAATTATTCAACTTATCGGCAAATGAGGTCGACGTCAGCAACACTTTATTGACGTCGCAGTTGTTTATGTGTTCAGAGTCAGTTATTAATAGATTTATTTATTAATATTTAAGCGATTATCATATTATCTAACTATTTTGATTACATTTCTATGGGTGAAATTGAGAAATTCTAATCTTTCACTGATATAAATGTAAAAAAAAATAGTATGCTACTATAATAATCGCTAATTATTAGTAACTAACTCGGAACATAAAAATAACTGTGACGTTGAGCCATGACGTCAATAAATTACTTCTGACGTCATCAGCCGCTAACGTTCAATAAATCGAATAATAAGACCGGGCATAAAAATGTTCAGAGCGTTAACAACGACAGCAAAATGAATGATCAGAAGCAGAAAATATGTGTTGCTAAGGCTTAAGGAACCAGTACCTGTTACTTAAGTGATTCAGTGACAGAAGCCATGGGTCATGTCGCCATTTTTCAACACCAATTCATGACCGCAAATCCATAGTTGCCCTTCTCGTCAATATCCAATACTATGGTTCCATCATGATTCATTGAAGCATTGTCAATCGGTATTCCAGAGCTTAAAACAACGTTTTGTCCCATGTCTAAATTCATTTTTGTCTGAAAACATGCCAAACGATTGTTTACCCATTATCATCATGGTGCCATTGTTATGATTGAAGCGATTGCCTATCTCAGTAGTTGAATTGAATTGAATGTTGTTAAACGGCTCATCAACACAGTATAAGTTATTTAGAGCCGCCCCAGAGAGAGAGGGGAAGGATACATAGGAATCCGGGAACCGTGCCCTACTCGTATTATTGAATAGATTCCTATGGTTCTTTAACGTGCTCGGAGGATAGACCGATACACGGGACCGCCCGGTTTACGTCCCCATCCGACGGAGGAGGCTAAGGGAACGTGTCTTGCCCAAGAACACACCGATGAAACTCAGTGGCACCACGGAGGATCTCAGTAGTTGAGCTGTCTAACGTTATGCTTGCACTGAATACATGCTCTTGTTTTAAAAGAGATTGATGTTGTTGTTTTTTACAGTAAACATTATGTGTTTTATATATATATAGTGTGTTGCCTTAAAAGCGATAAATTTGAAGTATTTATTTGTAGTGCCAGGCAATTTACTACTATCGCGTATGAATACTTTTTATGATTTGCCTTTAAAGGAAATCATAGTAAATAAGCGACGCCTCTGTATTCCTACCTACGGCGTAATTTGGTTGGAACGACAATCAAACTGATAAAACTTTTACAAAATAAAGTTACAAATGTAATAAATAAGATATTAAAAATGTAATTTTGGTATTCGCTCCGAAACAATGCCTGCTATGTGTTTATTTACAGACCGGACTTCTCGTTCCAAGAACAAATCAGTGGTGTAGGAGAGTCTAAACCAAAGATGCTGTTGAAGAGGGGTGGCGGTGGCAGCTTCGATGAAAATCAGGTATGCTTGTTTTATTCTGCTCTACTAATTATTCCGAGAATCCCACCCAGCCCAGTGCATGGAGATGATGTTCCACAAGCTGTTCAAAATTAATGTTCTGCCTCTAAAGTCGCACAATATTTATCCGGTGAAGAACGAAAAATTGAATAACCTTTTGCCTATGTATTTTTAGCTCTACTGATCAGCTAAAAATAGATTTTTTAAATACAAGTTTGTAGCGACTTCTTCTTGAAAACTATAAGTGATATTGATATGGGACTTTTTCTAAAATGATCAGCATGACATGATGTTGGTCCTTGTCGAAAATCGTTTTGATTTGACGATAAACATGGCTGCCAGCGGCCATCTTTGTTTACATAGAGTTATATAATGAAAACTTGTAGCGACTACTCCTCTGAAACTACTTGACGGATTTTCATGAAACTTCACAGGAATGTTGCTCTTGATGTCTAATTGATCCTAGCAAAATTTCAGGTCGGCCGGAAATTCAAGATGGCCGCCACGGCTAAAAATAATTTTTCAAAATACAAGTTTGTAGCGACTACTTCTTGAAAACTATAAGTGATATTGATATGGGACTTTTTCTAAAATGATCAGCATGACATGATGTTGGTCCTTATCAAAAATTGTTTTGATTCAACATTAAACGTGGCTGCCAGCGGCCATCTTTGTTTACATAGAGTCATATAGTAAAAACTTGTAGCGACTACTCCTCTGAAACTACTTGGCGGATTTTCATGAAACTTTACAGGAATGTTGCTCTTAATGTCTAATTGATCCTAGCAAAATTTCAGATCGGCCAGAAATTCAAGATGGCTGCCACAGTTAAAAATAGATTTTTAAAAAATAAGTTTGTAGCAACTACTTCTTGAAAACTATAAGTGATATTGATATGGGACTTTTTCTAAAATGATCAGCATGACATGATGGTTATCCGAGTCGAACATTATTTTGATTCGACATTAAACATGGCTGCCAGTGGCCATCTTTGTTTACATAGAGTTATATAATGAAAACTTGTAGCGACTACTCCTCTGAAACTACTTAACGGATTTTCATGAAACTTCACAAAAATGTTGCTCTTGATGTCTAATTGATCCTAGCAAAATTTCAGGTCGGCCGGAAATTCAAGATGGCCGCCATGGCTAAAAATAGATTTTCAAAATACAAGTTTGTAGCGACTACTTCTTGAAAACTATAAGTGATTATGATATGGGACTTTTTCTAAAATGATCAGCATGACATGATGTTGATCCTTGTCGAAAATCGTTTTGATTCGACGTTAAACATGGCTGCCAGCGGCCATCTTTGTTTACATAGAGTTATATAGTAAAAACTTGTAGCGACTACTCCTCTGAAACTACTTGGCGGATTGTCATGAAACGTTACAGGAATGTTGCTCTTGATGTCTAATTGATCCTAGAAAAATTTCAGGTCGGCCGGAAATTCAAGATGGCCGTCACAGCTAAAAATAGATTTTTAAAAAATAAGTTTGTAGCGACTACTTCTTGAAAACTATAAGTGATATTGATATGGGACTTTTTCTAAAATGATCAGCATGACATGATGTAGATCCTTGTGGAAAATTATTTTGATTCGACGTTAAACATGGCTGCCAGTGGCCATCTTTGGTTACATAGAGTTATATAGTAAAAACTTGTAGCGACTACTCCTCTGAAACTACTTGACGGATGTTCATGAAACTTCACAGGAATGTTGTTCTTGATGTCTAGTTGATTCTAGAAAAATTTCAGGTCGGCCGGAAATTCAAGATGGCCGCCACAGTTAAAAATAGATTTTTAAAAAATAAGTTTGTAGCGACTACTTCTTGAAAACTATAAGTGATTATGATATGGGACTTTTTCTAAAATGATCAGCATGACATGATGTTGATCCTTGTCGAAAATCGTTTTGATTCGACGTTAAACATGGCTGCCAGCGGCCATCTTTGTTTACATAGAGTTATATAGTAAAAACTTGTAGCGACTACTCCTCTGAAACTACTTGGCGGATTGTCATGAAACGTTACAGGAATGTTGCTCTTGATGTCTAATTGATCCTAGAAAAATTTCAGGTCGGCCGGAAATTCAAGATGGCCGTCACAGCTAAAAATAGATTTTTAAAAAATAAGTTTGTAGCGACTACTTCTTGAAAACTATAAGTGATATTGATATGGGACTTTTTCTAAAATGATCAGCATGACATGATGTAGATCCTTGTGGAAAATTATTTTGATTCGACGTTAAACATGGCTGCCAGTGGCCATCTTTGGTTACATAGAGTTATATAGTAAAAACTTGTAGCGACTACTCCTCTGAAACTACTTGACGGATGTTCATGAAACTTCACAGGAATGTTGTTCTTGATGTCTAGTTGATTCTAGAAAAATTTCAGGTCGGCCGGAAATTCAAGATGGCCGCCACAGTTAAAAATAGATTTTTAAAAAATAAGTTTGTAGCGACTACTTCTTGAAAACTATAAGAGATATTGATATGGGACTTTTTCTAAAATGATCAGCATGACATGATGGTTATCCGAGTCGAACATTATTTTGATTCAATGTTAAACATGGCTGTCAGTGGCCGTCTTTGTTTACATAGAGTTATATAATGAAAACTTGTAGCGACTACTCCTCTGAAACTACTTGACGTTTTTTCATGAAACTTCACAGGAATGTTGCTCTTGATGTCTAATTGATCCTAGCAAAATTTCAGGTCGGCCGGAAATTCAAGATGGCCACCACAGCTAAAAATAGATTTTCAAAAAAACAGTTTGTAGCGACTACTTCCTGAAATCAAAATCGATCAGTAGAGCTTCAAGGTCATTGACCTCTTGTTAATATAAAAACTGATAATTAGAACAAAAACATAGATTTTAACATTTTATTTTCATCAAAAACATATTATGAAACAAATGTATTGTCGTAGCATTGTGGGAATTTTCACAATGAAACTGAAATACTATGAATAGTTTTTAGCTCTACTGGCCAAAGGGATGCAGAGTTGTCCGTCGTCCGTCCGTCGTTAACTTTTGTCTAGTTAAGACGATAGTGCCTTCATTTCTCATCTGATCTTTACTAAACTTTACCAGATTGTTACTGTCAATGATAGCACGGACAAGTTCGAAAACCAGCCAGATCGGACCAGTAGCAGCGGAGTTATGGCCCTTGATTTAGTTAAAAATGTTATATTTTGCCTCGTTAAGACAATAGGGCCTCTATTTTTCTTCCGATCTTTGCCAAACTTTACCAGTTTGTTAGTGGCAATAAAAGCTCGGATGAGTTTGAAAACCAACCAGATCGGACCAGTTACAGCAGAGTTATGGCCATTGATTTAGTTAAAAATGCTATATTTTGCCTCGTTAAGACGATAGGGCCTTCATTTTTCATCTGATCTTTAACAAACTTTAACAGATTGTTAATGTCAATGAAAGCTCGGACAAGTTCGAAAACCAGCCAGATCGGACCAGTAACAACAGAGTTGTGGCCCTTGATTTAGTTAAAAATGGTATATTTTGCCTCGTTAAGACAATAGGGCCTTCATTTTTCATCCGATCTTTACCAAATTTTACCAGATTGTTAATGTCAGTAAAAGCTCAGACAAGTTTGAAAACCAGCCAAATCGGACCAATTTAATGGAATATTGTTTAACGGCTCATCAACACAGTATAGGTTATTTAGAGCCACCCCAGAGAGAGGCGAAGGATACATAGGAATCCGGGAACCTGCCCTACTCTTATTATCGAATAGATTCCTATGGTTCTTTTATGTGCTCGGAGGATAGACCGATTCAGGGGACCGCCCGGTTTACGTCCCCATCCGACGGACGAGGCGAAGGACCGACGGAACTCAGTGGCACCACGGAGGATTGAACCCGGGCGATAGGGCCTTCATTTTTCTTCTGATCTTTACCAGATTTTTTGACCTTTTTTTCTTTTATTATTTTTATATTTATTTAATTTTTTTAATTTTTTTATTATCACTGCTTGCCAAGTTCGAAAACCAACCAGCCAGATCGGACCATTAATGGCAGAGTTATGGCTCTTTATTTAGTTAAAAATGCTATATTTTGCCTCTTTAAGACGATAGTCACTCGCTTCATTGATGTTATAAGAGCCATATTAGCCAGTAGAGCGTCCACAGGCCCTCTTGGGCCTCTTGTTATCATTTGACATACTTTTTGTGACGAAATTGGATTGCACCAATCCCAAATGAGTCTGCTAAAGAGAAGTTTTAACTACATTACACACCCAATATGACTTTACAACACATCAGATATGGGCGAATATTGATGTTTCCAGTTAATTGAAAGTAAATGAGAGTTTGTAAATGCGTATGCAAGATTATTTTTTTTAAATACACTTGCTTTTTCAGATTGTCATTTAAAACAAAGATAAAATCGTTCACATTGCTGTTTGGTTAGACAGACTAATATGTCTGTGCTGGATGTGTTTTGCTTTTAAACCTTGCATTAAAAAAAAAGTTCATTCATCTTTCTACAACTTCTCACATTTTATCGTAAAATCTTTTCACATTCAAATATGTCAAAACGAAATCAATTTCATGTTTTTGCTCCAGATGTTTTCTGCTTGATCAACATTTGTCTTGTTTATAGCACATGTTTGAACCAAAGATTTCCAATTTTAGATACTATTTAAGTCGTACATGAATAAGATTATATCAGGGGAAACATACTTTTTAGTGACAAATAAAAGTACATTATTTTTAAAAAATGGGTTGAGAATTTAGAGGATATTTGTCTTTTTCCGTGAAAATGCAGCTTTATTTCATCGAGTGAGCTCCCTAAACAGTCTTCTCACGAGCCACGAGTGATAATACTGCTTTGGGAGCTCAAGAACATTGGTTCAAAGGTACATTTCAAAGCCACACTGTTGATAATGAATTGGAATTGAATGTTGTTTAACGGCTCATCAACACAGCATAGGTTATTTAGAGCCGCCCCAGAGAGAGGGGAAGGATACATAGGAATCCGGGAACCTGCCCTACTCTTATTATCGAATAGATTCCTATGGTTCTTTAACGTGCTCGGAGGATAGACCGATACACGGGACCGCCCGGTTTACGTCCCCATCCGACGGACGAGGCTAAGGTAAAGTGTCTTGCCCAACAACACACCGACGGAACTCAGTGGCACCACGGAGGATTGAACCCGGGGCCTCCGGTTACAAATCCGCCGCGCTACCGACTGCGCCACGCCAGCCCCTTGTTGATAATGAAAGCACGGTGACAATAAAGAGAATCAGACATTACGTTGCTGTCTGTATTGCTTTTAACAATATACTACTCTAAGTTTGATAAGCACCAAACCATTTGTGCCTTATTCTTGAACCCAGATGAAGGCTATTTATTGTTTTATATGGTAGATATGTGGAGTATAGAATGATAAAATGCAAGCAGCCATCATGGTATTGTTCTCTTTACGCGACACAGAGATTGGTAAAACCAGCCACTGTAAGATGTCAAATTGAAATCTTGGTGCTTAGCAATTGTTGAGTAGTATATTTCATAATATTTGTACAGAGTAGAAGAAAAATGATTAGAATGGAGGTAATACTTATGATGTTCTTCCCATGTCTGTATTGTTTACAGTCGCGCAGTCTACAGAAGCCGACCCTGGACAGCACGAGAGCCGCCAAATCTCTGGAGGAGCGCCAACAGCTGTACGAGGAAGTGCGGAGTCGAATCTTTACTGGCGATGAACAAGCTGATGTAAGTTATCAGAGTGTTGACAGCTTTCAAGAGCTATCAGCAGCCTATGACGAGGTACTTGAACAAACTATACATTCTTTTCTTTTTGTTTTCATTCTCCGTATTTTATCTCTATGTAAACGGAGGATGAGCCTGGCATGTTTATTCCTGTTTGGTGCCATATAACGTTTCTTGGTGCGCCGTAAAACTCAGCTCAGTTCAGTTTGTTTTTGTTTGTGCACCTGTAAATATATGGTGTCCTGAGATATTAAATGTTAAGAAAATCGCAAAATTCTCCACATAGCTACAAACATTGTCCAATGGGGCTAGCACCAGGTATGCTTGAAGGTAGTCACTTCAAAATATATCCACTTCTTAAAATACTGAAGATATATTTGTGCATACTGTCGGAAAGGAAAACCTTTTCATCCCCATAGTTCAAATACTATAAAATATCATGTTACAATCATTGTCCAATAAACCCAAGGTGCCCTCTGTTTGATTCTCAGGTTGGATTTTCTATATGAGAGATTAAGGTAGCCCGCAGCTTTGCTTTGGTTACCTGCCTCGTGAAGACACCAGTTATAGTGTTATTTGTAACGGCTTTGCACATTCTTTTGTAGTTAACGTTGAAATAACAAAAGTTACTTATTAAATAATGTTATATATTTGATTTTGTTACTTAAAAGTTATTAACATTGGTATGTATTTCTTGTATGTTTTAGGGGCAGCCAACTGGTTATGCGGAAGATCCGTCAGTCACGAATATTGTGTAAGTATCGTTAATACAGCATTGCAGCGAGTTTTAGACAGAAACTGTTATCCAGTACGCTTCATAACTTGGCATTTATCAAGTGGTATTTTCATTTATCTTGATGCATAAAATGCACATAAAATTATGTTTTATAGCATTAATTTACTTAAGTTAATTTAATTCTAATATTACAATAAGGAAATGTCTTAAAACACGCGTTACAGCATATTTTGAAGTATTATATTATCTAGATAAAGACAGAAGAAATTCCAAGTCTAATGGAAGTTCTTTTAGTTTAGCTTAAATAAGTATATATTTCTTCTTTTTTTTTTCTTTTTTTTTATTGCAAACAGGAGGTTTCCTTTATTTTTTAAAACGGGGGAAAAAAATATGTTGGTTTGACAAATAAAAGTAGATAAATAAAATGTATGCTTTCTTTAAAATATAGCTTATGTTTAAAAAAAGAGTTTTAATGCTTAAATTAGATTATTTGGTTCTCAGAAAAAAGTTAATTAGGCCGCAGAGCTTGGGTAATAGTAAAGAGGACCACACGTGGAGCAGCACGGAGTCGAGCGGATACGGCACGGACAGCTCGATGAGATCGCGCATGGTTGTACCGAAGGCCAACAGTTTTGGCGGAACTGGAACTTTCGTCTGGTCCCACATGAAATCACCCATGAGGGGAGGGAGTCTGTCCAAAGCAGGTGAGAAGAAACAAAGTTTTTTGTGGGGGTGAGATTTACAGAAATGCAGTCATTGTTTAGATATTAATCGTTGCTTTTATGAATTGAATGTTGTTTAACGGCTCATCAACACAGTATAGGTTATTTAGAGCTGCCCCAGAGAGAGGGGAAGGATACATAGGAATCCGGGAACTATGCCCTACTCTTATTATGGAATAGATTCCTATGGTTCTTTAATGTGCTTGGAGGATAGACCGATACACTACGCGGTTTACGTCCCCATCCGAAGGATGAGGCTAAGGCAAAGTCTCTTGCCCAAGAACACACCGACGAAAAAGTGGCACCACGGAGGATTGAACCCGGGGCTTCCGGTTACAAATATAGTTCAAGAACCCATGTTAATTACACACTAACCATATATTGACATTATTTTGGTTAAATGGTCTTTACTTGTTATTGTCTTCATTAAAAAATGAGTTTTTGACTCTTAACATTTATTAGCATCTATTTTACTAGTGAGTTGGTAAATTTATTTATGTGGCAAATATGTATTTATATAAACTCATCACAGATGTTCATCTTTTATAATGGTTTTGTTATAACACTCATCACTTTTGTTTCTGAAAAAGGCAAGTTATTGACTAAAATACATGTATTAACACTCAACAACTTGCTGGTTTGGAGAAAAAGACAATTGATGTTCATACACAAAATATGTTCATTGTTTGTTCCTATATTTGTATTATTGTTGACCAAAAGTTGGCCAGTGTACAGAAGATTGAAAATAAATATTTGTTCTGTGTTTTCAACAGATCCAGAGCAAGATTTTTCATAGGTACCTTTCCGGAAGCATCAGTTTTTGATATTTTCTAAAAAAAGAAATGGTATTTTAGTTTGTTTAAAAAAAAAAAAAGTTAATTTTTATCAAAATGATTTTATTTATTACCTGTATGTTGTCATTACTCTAGAAAGAGAAATCCATCCGTAATAATATTTTAACCCTTAACCCGCTACATATATATAATGGACTGTTCTTTCTTTGAATTAAGACCATACCATTTATGTGACAAAGGGGTGTTTTGGGGGAAAATGACTGATCCTGCGAGTTACTTGCAGGCTGATCTGGATTTACAATAAACGCAAAGGCTATTATAGTCATGCTTAGCGGGTTAATGGTTAAGACAGGCTAGTGTTTATAGTTTCCAAAATGTTATACTCGGTGTCCAGAGTTTTAAGGAAAAATAGTGACTCAAAACCATTTTGAACTGTTCAGTATTATCAGTAATATAAGTTAGATTTGTTTCTGTTTAGAAAGTGTCTAATCCATTTCATTTTTCTGTAAAAGATAAATATTTTAAATAATTTATTATTGAATATTTTAACCAATGAAAATGTGTTCTCTGGAGCCGATGAAAATCACAGTATATATATTGCCTATGTTTTGAACTTCTTTTGATCATGTACTTACCTCACCGTAACTTCAAAGGTAATGTGAAAGAAATTAAAATAAGAAATTGAAACAACAAGAGTTGAACCATATATACATAGCAAAGCAATCTGTACCACAAAACATGTGATATCGCTCTTTGAGACCAAAACTAGCCAAATGTCCTCCCTTAAGAATTCGAAACTCTGCAAGATTTCTGCACAGAAAACATTGTGAAATGAACAAATTTAAAAGCTCAAATGACATTTTCCAATCTTTATCATCAAATGCTTTAATAAACTTTATATTAGACAATATTAAATAAAACCTCACATTATACCTTATTTGTTATCAAATCTCACAGATTATGGGACAAATCTCTTGTAAAAAAAAAGCATCAAGTGCTCAAACTGTGAGTGTGGGATATGTGCATTGCTGTTGAAATCTGTCCTACCAAAGGGTATAATTGTCGCCCGATTTATTATATAAATTCATTTTGGGTTATTTTACCTATAGTTTGGGGCGCATGTTTCAGCCAAAGTGTTTTCAGCAATTAAATGAACAATTTGATATCCTTAGATACATGTTGTCTCATTGGAATTGTAATTTTAGTGGTAAATAAATATAACAGTGTTCAAATCGGTCTTTACAGCCAAAATACCATTTGTTAGAAAGGGAAAAAAGGAGATGTTATATTATTTCAGTTAGCTTTAGTAATTTGCAATACAAATTTCAGGGTGTCTTAATTTTGATTTATCCAACACATTAAACTCATTTTGGGGTAGTATTTAAAAAACAATTGTAGCAGAATTTTGCATTGAAAATGCCATATCAAAAACAACTTTTGCATTTTACATGCGAATTTTTTATTTCAAAAGCATTTTCAAAAAGTATTTACTTCTAGAAATGACTTGTTTCACTGATTCTTGACTTACATGTATGAGCTATTTAAATTATGTCTGATAATTTAAAAAAACTTTGGCAGAAACAAGTGCCCCAAACAGTAAGCAGATCACACTAGGCATAACCTTTGTTCTTTGAGAGTACATACTTTCATTTGCCCATTTATTGCTGCTAGACTCCATCAACATGGGAGTAGGAATGATACCGGCAAATATGAGCAGTCCATTGGTCAGGCCAATGTTGATGTCATCTCCAACATGCGGCCAATCAGATTCGTCGTCCTCGCTGTCGGGGAGTAATTCGTCAGGCCTGGCGCACTCGCCTCTTCAAAACAACACAGGTAGATGAGAAGGTGTAGTTGCACCCTGGTCTAGAGATGGTGGTGGTTTGAACTGGCACGCTGGTACCCGGGTCTAGTGTATGCGGGTGTAGCAGCACACTGGTACCCAGGTCTAGTAGTGGTGGGTTGTACTGGCATGCTGGTACCTGAGTCTAGTGTGTGCAGGGTGTAGTGGCACCCGGTACCCCAGTCTAATGGTGTGGTGTGGTATGTGTAAACCCAACAACACAAGCTTCATATATACCCTTCTTTTGCTTTTCTATTTTCTGTCCATATCTTGCCTTACCACTTTCAGAGAGGCAGTTTATGCTGTAGTAGATACACATCTGTTATCGGAGCAATGCTTATGTTTTCTTATGTACCCTATATGAATGCCTGATTCCTAAACAGAATTCAATCCTCCTGTAACACTGTAATGGAAAAAAAATCAAGTCTTGGGTCTCATCTGCAATCAGTAAAAAAATAAAAAAAATGCACGAGACAGGAACAGAATTGTCGACTTAAACTTGAACATAGTATATAATCAAATATATTAATAAATACATATTCACAACAGAAATGTTGTTTTACCTTGGTTAAAAAGATATACAAAAGATTGACTGATCTACTGCACATGCGTATATAAGCAATAACTACATACATACTGGCATTTCCCCCGATATCTGAAAGCATTGCTGCACGAGATACTGGTGTTCAGCTGTGTGTTGGACAGAGACCTGGCTTGTTACTGTTTGCTGTGAACTTTGAAGTATCTTTAGTTTCTAAATCTCAGGAGACATGGCTGGCTTTTTTCTCTTTCGAAAAAATATATCGAAGAGAAGGGCTTTGCAGGACAGTCTGTAACCTTGGTAACAAGCCAAACACTCCCAAATTCACCATATGCCTGTTTTGCCCCTTGGAGTGAAAGTTACCTGCATGTTTTTCATAGCTGCATGTTTTCTACTTTTGAGTAAAATTAAGTTGCTCGTTTTTTAACTTCGATTGAAATATAGTTGCCCATTTTTGAAATTCTTGAACAAGTTGTTTTAAACATCTCAAATTTAATGAAAATAAGTGGTAGTTAGTATTCACTATTGCCTCAGGACAAAGGTTTACAGGTGCGGGACGATGCCTCGGAGCACTTCCAACCTTAAGCAAGTCACTTACCCACAATGCATCATCAGATGGGTACTTGAACCAGATGGTCCAGTGTGTACTGGAATTTTACGATATGCACGTTTGAAATGTTTTGATTTGGATTCCTCCATTTCCACTTCCTTCTTCTGGGCGCTGCTCTACATAACTTGAAGAACAATTCAGAAGGAACAAAAATAAATAACGAAAGAAAAATATCTGTAGAATATATATTTCATTTTCTATGCCAAGTCTGTCACAGACTGTTGTGTTTTCATTTAGTTTGAATATTTTTGCTAATGAGTGAGTGTTTTATAATGTTGTTGACATTAATTCACTTGTGCCTGTTAATACATTGAAACTCTTCCACCCTGGACAACCCTTGATTGGAATGTTTTGTCATGTTTTGGTCATGAAGACGTTTGTTATGCTTGGTTTCCAAAAGGACACTTGTATTTCCTTCAGTGTGTATTTTATGATATATTTTTGTTTTGATTAAGACATGTATATTTGTAATAATGACACCTTTTTGTATTTAAGTCCATACTGTTTATAGTTTCTATAGCTTGTTGTAATTTAGACATGCCTATATATATATATTATATAGCTTAGCTTGTGATACAGCTGTTTATACAGTCTCTTGCTTATGTATTTGTATCATTGAGTGGGCATGGGATTTTATGTTTTCTTTGCAACGTTCTTGTAATATAATGCTTGATGGTAAAAATCTTGCATACATCATCATGCCATCCTTAATATAACTTGGTTTGCTTTAACCCTACTAAGTGCCACCGTGGTGGAGGGGTTAACGATGTTACGTTGTATACCTTCTCACAGCTACAGGTTCGAATCCAACTGAAAGCTCAACTTTTAAGTGAGAAAGTGTCAATTCTTACGGATGACAGGAGGTATACGGTACTGGTTCTACCCAGGAAAAATGAAGTGGTCTGCCTCTACCACAAAAAAAATGACCGTCATATATGGCCTAAAATGTGCTAAAAATGACTTAAAACACATAAAACAAGCAAACAAATTAAAACTAATGCTTTTAAGTAAGGCCATTTTTGTATCCTAAAGGTTATAGCGAAAGCATTTTATTTAAGGATGACACTGAAATATTGTGAACATTTTCCAGACATTGTTTTCAGGTTTAAAACTGCTGCTATAACTATTAGCATGAGCATTTTTTTTCTTTTAAAAAATGTAATAAAGAATTATCTCCCTTGATTATCCAACATTTTAAAAAAATATAATAACTTAAAAGTTATCGTAGCAGTTGTACATAGAAATTAATAAAACTGTACAAAAATAGTACTACGGCTTCGTTGAGTTGTGCTTTCATTGCTTTTATAGATTTAACCATGAAAAGCCTACTCGAATTCACAATATTTTCAATTCATAAAATATCAAAAAAATCATTTTTGAAAATTTTATTTCTGGAGAGAATAAGCAAGACATTGTTTAAAGGGACACTGTCCGTAAGTAAGCAGATATTGAGCATAACCAAATAACCCTCTGACTTTTATTCAGTGAAATGTATACATGAAAACATGAGCATAGACCCTAAGAAGTCTGTAGTAATACATTTGTGAGTTTGAAAAAAAAGAAGTTTTAATTATTATTTGTAAATAAAATTGGACCCACAATATTTACCTTTTCTGCGATCATGTGACTTCCATTAGCGCATTAGGTTTTCACCATAGTATGTATTGCGTATTATGTATAGCCCGCTTAGCTCAGTCGGGAGCGATGTCGACAACTTCATGCTCACGCTCATTATTATTATTACCGCGAGTGTATTTTTAGTTTGGGCTGCGAGTTCAAACGCCTGAAGCGGTTTCGTACCGCGATTGAATTCCGTCAAACAATCTTGCTTTTAATTAGTAAATATTCCATTATGTTTAGTGTGTAATGTTTGCGAACATAATAAGTGTGTGTTTTATAAGCTAAAAGTTACGGACATTGTACCTTTAAGCTTTTTATATTAAAGGTAGAAAACATTGAAAATTGTGAATGTGTGTCAAAGATTTCAGGGTAACAAGTGTAAATAAATTTGACATCACTTTTGTACTTGGGATTTGCTTTGAAAAAATATCATCTGGAAAGGTGAATGATAATCAGTGCACCATTATGACATATTTCGACTTCAATATATGAACATTGTCATTTATATTTATGATTGTTTTTCTGTCTATTAATGATAATGCTTATCAATTTGTTAAATCTCTGATTTGCAGAAGAGATGCGCTGTTGAATATATATTAAAATTGAGACATTGCAATATTGTACATGTACATGCATATGCCATTGACTTAAAACTTAATATGTTGAAAATGTATATTTGACCCAGATGGTATTTGATCACATAACACCTGCCGTATGTATGTTTAACACGTGTATGAAGAATATATATGTACCAATGTTTGATGTAGATTCATCAGGTGCTTAGAACTGAATAATTTGATCCTTGCTTGCGGAACCATCTGTCAGACTGTCCAGACTCACTTTGATGTATGTGTGATGAATAACCTTGTTTGCTCCATAACTGCTCTCCCACTGAAGAAAATCTCATGAAACTTCATTGGTGAACTGCCTGTGGTGAGAGGTTGACCGTTATTGATTATTTTGAGGTCAGTAGGTCAAAGGTCAAGGTCACCGGGATGTGATAATGAGAAACCTTGTCCGCAGCATAACTGCTCTCCCCCTGAAGCAAATCTCATGAAACTTCATACCCGATAATGAAAAAGTTTGTCCGCTCCATAACTTCTCTCCCCCTGAAACAAATCTCATGAAACTTCATAGGTGGACTGCCTGTGATGAGAGGATGACCCCAATTGATTTTGAGGTCAGGAGATCAAAGGTCAAGGCCACCATTACCTGATTATCTTTTTTTTAGGCACATAACCCGCCAAAAAGTTGCACAAGCCAAAGTCAAAAGTTGTTTTGCTATATGGTACTGTTGCCATAATTCCAAATAAGTCGCACAAGTATACTACACTATGTACGGATGTCCATGCGTCCATCTGTCTGTACATAAACAATTTGGTTTCCGTTCCATACATGTAACTTTAAAACCATTATGATAACATTATAAAACTTCATGGACGGTCCATGGTGAGAGGATGACCCCATTAAATGTTGGATCAAAGATCAAGGTCATCATGATCTGATAATGATAAAACCTAACCTGCACAATAACTTCACAGGTAGACTGGCTACAGTGAGAGGATGACCTCTATTCATTTTAAGGTCAAAAGTCAAGGTGGCCATGACCCGGTCATGACGAACTTTATCCGCATGATAAAACATCTCTTCAGCTACATTCATTAAATGTCACGGGTAGATGGTCCACGGGGAAGACTCGTATTCCTTTCGGAGTCAATAGGTCTAGGTTTCCATGACTGGATAATAAAAAACCTTGTCAGTCATGAAAACCCTTGTCCACATGATAACTTTAACCTCTGTAACCTCATTCATCAAACTAATGGGTAGATAGTCCACTGTGACACGACAACCCCTATTTAGTAGGTCAGGTCAAGATCACCATGATCCGATCAGGAAAAACTTGTCTGCACGACAACTCAACCTTTATAGTAATATTCAAAAAACTTCACAGATTGTCCATGATGTCGGGATGAATCGTTTTCATTTTGGGGTCAGTATATAAATGATCAAGGTCACCATGACCTGATAATGATCAAGGTCACCATGACCTGATAAGGAAAAATGGTCTCCATGACAGCTCTTCAAATTTTGTTAGGTACTAAATAAAATATTCTTGAGAAAAAAATGACCATATTTGATATGTGTTGCAGGGTCAGTAGCAGGCCTGGGACAGAAGTTCTACTGGGTAGCCTCCGATCTCAACTCTATACCACCGGGCAGCGTGGTCATTAACCCACAGACTGGTAAGTATAAACAACTTGTTTGTCTTTGTGTGCTGGTGTTGCACTTAAGATTTATAATCCCTCTAGCCCACAAACGGTTAAGTACAAGGAACTTGTTTGTTTGGGCGTGTTATTAAGGCTTATAATCCGTCTAGCCCACAAACTGAGTACAAGGAACTTGTTTGTCTTTGTGTAGGCGTGTTACACTAAGGTTTATAATCTTTCTAGTCTGCAAACGGTTAAGTACAAGGAACTTGTTTGTCTGTGTGGGCGTGTTACACTAAGGTTTATAATCCGTCTAGCCCACAAACGTTAAGTACAAGGAACTTGTTTGTGTGGGCGTGTTATACTAAGGTTTATAATCCGTCTAGCCCACAAACTAAGTACAAGGATCTTGTTTGTCTTTGTGTGGGCATGTTACACTAAGGTTTATAATCCGAATAGCCCACAAACTAAGTACAAGGAACTTGTTTGTCTTTGTGTAGGTGTTTATACTAAGGTTTATAATCCGTCTAGCCCACAAACGGTTAAGTACAAGGAACTTGTTTGTCTTTGTGTAGGCGTGTTACACTGAGGTTTATAATCTTTCTAGTCCACAAACGGTTAAGTACAAGGAACTTGTTTGTCTTTGTGTGGGCGTGTTACACTAAGGTTTATAATCCATCTAGTCCACAAACGGTTAAGTACAAGGAACTTGTTTGTCTTTGTGTGGGCGTGTTACACTAAGGTTTATAATCCTTCTAGTCCACAAACGGTTAAGTACAAGGAACTTGTTTGTCTTTGTGTGGGCGTGTTACACTAAGGTTTATAATCCTTCTAGTCCACAAACGGTTAAGTACAAGGATCTTGTTTGTCTTTGTGTGGGCGTGTTATACTAAGGTTTATAATCCTTCTAGTCCACAAACGGTTAAGTACAAGGAACTTGTTTGTCTTTGTGTGGGCGTGTTACACTAAGGTTTATAATCCGTCTAGCCCACAAACTAAGTACAAGGATCTTGTTTGTCTTTGTGTGGGCATGTTACACTAAGGTTTATAATCTATCTAGTCCACAAACGGTTAAGTACAAGGAACTTGTTTGTCTTTGTGTGGGCGTGTTACACTAAGGTTTATAATCCTTCTAGTCCACAAACGGTTAAGTACAAGGAACTTGTTTGTCTTTGTGTGGGCGTGTTACACTAAGGTTTATAATCCTTCTAGTCCACAAACGGTTAAGTACAAGGAACTTGTTTGTCTTTGTGTGGGCGTGTTACACTAAGGTTTATAATCCTTCTAGTCCACAAACGGTTAAGTACAAGGATCTTGTTTGTCTTTGTGTAGGCGTGTTATACTAAGGTTTATAATCCGTCTAGCCCACAAACTAAGTACAAGGAACTTGTTTGTCTTTGTGTAGGTGTGTTACACTAAGGTTTATAATCCTTCTAGTCCACAAACGGTTAAGTACAAGGATCTTGTTTGTCTTTGTGTAGGCGTGTTATACTAAGGTTTATAATCCATCTAGCCCACAAACGTTAAGTACAAGGAACTTGTTTGTCTTTGAGTGGGCGTGTTATACTAAGGTTTATAATCCGTCTAGCCCACAAACTAAGTACAAGGATCTTGTTTGTCTTTGTGTGGGCATGTTACACTAAGGTTTATAATCTATCTAGTCCACAAACGGTTAAGTACAAGGAACTTGTTTGTCTTTGTGTGGGCGTGTTACACTAAGGTTTATAATCCTTCTAGTCCACAAACGGTTAAGTACAAGGAACTTGTTTGTCTTTGTGTGGGCGTGTTACACTAAGGTTTATAATCCTTCTAGTCCACAAACGGTTAAGTACAAGGAACTTGTTTGTCTTTGTGTAGGCGTGTTACACTAAGGTTTATAATCCGTCTAGCCCACAAACGTTAAGTACAAGGAACTTGTTTGTCTTTGTGTGGGCGTGTTATACTAAGGTTTATAATCCGTCTAGCCCACAAACTAAGTACAAGGATCTTGTTTGTCTTTGTGTGGGCATGTTACACTAAGGTTTATAATCCGTCTAGCCCACAAACGTTAAGTACAAGGAACTTGTTTGTCTTTGTGTAGGCGTGTAACACAAAGGTTTATAATCCGTCTAGCCCACAAACGTTAAGTACAAGGAACTTGTTTGTCTTTGTGTGGGCGTGTTACACTAAGGTTTATAGTACCCTGTATACCGGTAATCCTTAACCCGCAGTCGGGAAATTAAAAGAAATTTGTTCACGTTTGTGTTTGTTTTATTGTCAGCTTTATAGTCCCTCTGTGTTCTCATTACCGACAATCAGTTACAAATAATTGGAAGCTTTCATATGCAAACAAAACAAAAAATAGATGTTAGCTGAGTTCAGACTCTCTTCAGGTAAAATGCACATTAAACAAAACAAATACATGTAGGTCCTCCATGAATTCTTGATTGTCTTGTATTTCTCACCTAAAAAAAACACCTACAAATTCAACAGAATAAGAGCTTCAGTATGTCAAGTGAGATGATTTCATTTGTTTATTTCAGGTCAGCCATTTGCCAATGCTGATGGGAGTGCATATCGTTACACCCCGGGTCAGCCTCTCCCCCAGCCGGGCCCCAACTACCCTCCAAGTCCCCAACCAGTGTATCATGTACAGCAGCAACAGCAAGATTGGACATCACAAACCAGCCAGGCAAGAATATTTATTGTCCGTTTCTGGTAAACCCAAGGCCAGCACATCCACCAGTCCGGCCCCATCTACCCTATTTTCCCCATTCGCAGGTGTATCATGTAAAACAGCAACAGCAATATTGGAAACCATAAACCAACCAGGTAGAATTATCTATAGGACTTCCCCTGTAGTCGGCCTACCCACCAACAGAATTGATCTATATTATAACATTCCCTGAAGCACCCAAGGCCAGCCCGCCCACAAATTCCCCGTACACCCCATTCACAGGTGTATCATGTACAACAACAACAACAACAGCAAGATTGGACGTCGCAAACCATCAAGGTAAATATAATCTAAAGTACATTTCCTGTAACCCCCAGGTAAGTCCATCCACCAGTCAGGCCCCAACTATCCCAATACTCCAACCACTGGTATACGATCTACACCAACAGAATGTTACAAACCAAAAATATCTAAATTACCTTCTCTGTAACACCCATGCTCAATCTGCCAACGGGTTGCAGTCCCCATCCACGGAGGTATGTTCTACAATAACAAGGTTGGATGTCACAAATCAGCCAGGTTAAAAGATCTATAGCATTTTCCTTGTAATACCCGAGGTGAATCCCACCCATGACTTGACAGATACTACGTTCTCTACTACAGGTACAAATTGAATGTTGCAAAACTGTTTGTTTTTCTTAGAGTCTTTTATTACTATAACATGATCTCTTGATGACACTTAGAATTTCCTTCATGGTCGAGTTGACCCCTTGTAAATGTTGTGTCTGTTAAAAATTCAGAATTCAGAAATTTAAGAGAAGTCTAGCCGTGGATTGAGAAAAAAACTGTGCACAAAAACAGTATTACCATGAAGAGAGTTTGTAACCGGGCAGTTTTACCATTCTAGAATTTGTTCAATGTGTTTTATTGTACTTGGGCAAAAATGAAATCTGTTTTTTTTTTTTTGCAGGACTCCCAGACATCGGGCGACATGTGTCAGCAGTTGTCTATGATGCGTGTGACACCCCAGTCGTCTATAGACAGTAACTGTGCCGCAGGGGACTCAAATTCCCTGCCCCAGCAACCACATGTAATGGTCAATCAAAATGTACAACAACAGCAACAGGCCTTCCCACAGCAGCAATATGTGCCTGCCTCTCAACAGGTAAATAAGCAATTAGCCACGGGTAAATAAGCAATCAATCACAGGTAAATATATTATCAACCACATGTAAAATGCAGTCTACCAGATAAAACAGCAATAAACTACAGATTTAAATAAGCAATCAAGCACGGGTAAACAAGGAATCAACTACAGGTAAATCAGCAATCTACTGTAAATAAGCAATCAACCACAAGTAAATATACAATCTACTGTAAATAAGCAATCAACCACAAGTAAATATACAATCTACTGTAAATAAGCAATCAACCACAAGTAAATATACGATCTGCCATAGGTAAATAAGCAATCAACCACAGGTGAATATATGCTCTATCATAGGTAAATAAGCATTCAACCACAGGTAAATAAGCAATCAACCAAAGATAAATATACGATCTACCATAGGTAAATAAGCAATCGACCAAAGGTAAATCAGCGATGTACTGTAAATAAACAATTAACCACAGGTAAATAAACAATTAACCACAGGTAAATCAGCAATGTACTTTAAATAAACAATCACAGGTAATTATATGAACTACCATAGATAAATAAGCAATCAACCACATGTTAATCAGTGGTCTACCACAGGTATATACACTTTCAACTACATGTAAATCAACAATTTACTAAAGGTAAATAAGCATCATCCACAGGTAAATAAGCAATTGACCATAGGTAAATCGACCAATCAACCACAGGTAATATACAGTAAAGACCACAGGTAAATAAGTAACCAATTTAACAGCAAATGAATAAGCCATAATCCACAGGTATCAATAGTCAACAGGTAAGGCGACAATCAACTGCAGGTAAATCAACCCTCATGCACAGGTAAATTAACAAGTGACCGCAGAAAAATACATAATCACAGGTAAATAAACATATCAACACAGGTAAATAAACATATCAGCACAGGTAAATAAACATCGAACACAGATAAATAAATAATCAACCGCAGGTAAATAAACAATCAACCACAAAAAACAATCAACCATAGGTAAATAAGCACTCAAAACATGCACTGTCAGGCCTACCCACAGCAGTAACCTTTGCCTTGGTCAACCACAGGTAATATAATCAAATGTATGTCAGTCATGAAAAACAATACTTGTCACTCTCAATGTCATGGATGGCAGAGTTAATGTAATCATGAAATGGGATGAAGTCCAAGTTGGCGACCAGTGCCATTTCACATACAGTGCCCAGTCCAAGGGCACTGGTGGGAAACAAGTCTATGACCAAATGTGCTGCAGTACACAAAGGTATGCTAGTATAGGCGCAGCAAGTGTTGGTACCAGTGGACTCTCATCACTACATACTATACTCTGCTAAATAGCATTTTACAGAATAGCAGGTGAGCTTGCTTTTTTCCATAAATGCGTTGTTTTTTTTAGTAAAAACATGAATTATTTAAGGATTTCATCTGCAGGAAAGTATTAAATAAAGCAGTTTTGAAAATGTAAAATATTTCATTATTCGTGACGTAAAATACTGTTATGTGTACTTTTAGGCTGTATATTATCCTGGTGTGCCTAGTGTTCCCGGGCAGACGTCTGTGAGGTATATGTGTCCAGTGAATTACGGGGTGACTAATGGCGTCGCAGGATCTAACCAGCAGTGCTTCGGGGCTGTGCAAGGTTTACAAATGGACGGTCTCGTGAATCAAGGTCAACAATACCTCAACCAGCAATACTGCCAGCAGTATGTGCAGCAGGGGGGTTACTCCGGTAACCAGATGTACCCGGTGACCTCTCAGGGTCATGTGGTTGGAGGTCAAGGTCAGAATTGTGATGTGACCTATCAGTGTGGTTATAGTATAACGAGTCCTGTGGAGGGTCAAGGGGGTGCCGTGTCGGTTGGATATAATAACTGTTCAGTGCCGCAGTACAACTATCAACAGGCCGTAGCGGCACCTAACCAGTCTCAAGTGTACTACACTGTGCAAAACCCTCAATCAAACCAACCCCAAGTTCAGGGGTATATGTATAATGGACAACAACAACAACAAGTGGCAACATATCAAAGTAATACCACGCCACCTAGTCAAAACTCTAATGTGAACGTGAACCCAAATGTGCAATTAAACAGTATAACGGCACAACAGCAACAGCCTGTGAACTTGAACAACATGAGCTCTGTGAACTCTGTAAATATTCCCCAACACCAGCAGCAGCCCCAAGGGGTCACCCCGGGGCTGGGGACGGTGACTGGCGGTGTAGGTCCGTCGCCAGCGTCACAGTTTATATCATACCCGTCATCCCATCATGCAATGGCTCATAATCAGCAACAATACCCCACCCACCCATTGACAAATCCCGTAGTGCGCCCCGTCACTCCGCAAGTCGTGCCATTACAAGGTGTTCCCATGCACAGTGGTCAGGCGCCCATACCACACACATTTCACACGGTGTACAGACCCAATATGCAAATGCCTATGCAGATCCAGCACCCAACACATCATCCCCAGCAGCAAGCCGTCGTGGCCTCCAAGTCGCCCCACCCACCCACGCAACACAGCCATGTCACGGTCAGTGCTAAAGGTGTGTCTTACGAGAGCGGCCTTGGGCCTCAGGGGAAGGTGGAAAACGGCAGTGGGGAGAAGCCAGATGTGGTAGCTGGGGTTGTGACAGAGGCACAAGTGGTCACCACCACCATGTTCAGACCACAGCAACAGAATCCAGGTGAGTAAAGAACGTCTTGTTTGTCATCAGTAGTTCAGTCGAAATGTCCAGATTGCCGAAAATAACAGAAACATAATTTTGAAATGTAAACCGGATAATTATCTTGACAAATGACGAATAGATTTTAATTGCACATTGGTGGCTTTTGACTTTGATATCTTGGCGAGTTGACCAGGGATTGTAGGAAAAAGGTATTGTTGGATAGGAAATTTATTTCTGCACACGATAGTGTATCTGGTGTGTGTTTGATATGTTTGTATACGTCTGCTTAACCTAAAAAAGAACAACACTAAAATGTCCTGTTACAGGCGTTCACAAATAATTATAACAGAAGGTAATAATCAAAAGATGCAATTTCCTGTGGTCGAGGAACATACAGAACAAAAAATTTAATAATAAATTTGTGTGATTTAATGATAATTATAAAAGTACTAGTATTTTGTGTGCTATATTGCTTCTGTAAGTTTATGCTTACTCATGGTTTGACAACATTAAAGGGTATGTTGATATTATTTCAAACAAGCTTTGTTTATTAGGCCAGAAAAAAAAATACCAGTGTTTCTGTTTACTCAGCTGAAAAAAATAGGGTAGGTATGTAGGTATTTTTTTCTTTTCTTTTTTTTTCTTTTTTTTGCCAATGTGGTTTGGACGATGTTAAAGGTATCTTTAACTACGATGTTAAAGGTATCTTTAACTTTGTCAAGTAGTTAATTTGTAGTGATTTTGCAAGGAGAGAAGGAAAATAACCTCATGATATCTAACTTGTTTGTTTTGAATAAAATAAATTGAAAACAAATATTTTCTGCCATTATGAGTTTATTTGTTGACGGACGGCAGACGGAGTGACAGGCAATAAGTGATCTCAATAGCTCCAACCCTGAGAGTTCCATCTTACATGTGGCTGTGAAAGATTGAATTTTATCATTTCCTGAGGCTGGGTGGTATTGGAAGAAAAAATCTGCTGGCAGCATGTCATGATTAATGTTTCTCATAAACTTCTGCTCTGTCCCATGGCTGCATTTTCCAATTTGGCTATTAAGCAAAAACAGACGCGCAGTGCACCATGGAGGCGGCCATGTTTTAGCGCATGTTTCATACGCAATCTTTTCGTACATTACCGATTCGTACCCATTTTTTTCGTCCTTTTTTTTTTTTACAATAAAAAACTAGGGTCGGCGCCAAAAAATAGGGAAGGTCGGGTAACCAGAAACACAGTTGTTGTTTTTTATGAAACTGAATCATATTATGATTGTTGTATTCGTATTTGGATTGACACCCTTAAGGCTTCCATATTGTCTCCAGTCATTTTAAAACGTACACATTGAAATGAGTTTCAACCACAACAAGAATGCAACAAACTCCACTTACTGATGCTGCAGCGTATGTCCGACTAGTTTACCTATACAAAAAGGTGGTGGGTTTGGTACAAGCAATTTTTGACAGTTAAAAACATTAAAAGATTTACAACAGCCAAAGAATTCTCGGACTGAAAACTCGTTAATACATTAGATTATATTGGGACAGCAGCCTCAGTGGGGATAAGATGAAAGATGAAGTTTCCCATCAAACATGCCTCCGAACCCACACAGGGCAGAGGTCTGTAGCGGTAAAGCTCAAGACTTCATCCACAGAGCTTCCGCGGCCGCTAAAAATATATTCATTGTAAACAGTCTTTGAAAATAGTTTTAAAAACGACATCACAAAAGCTGCACATAGTGCGCGCAGCAATGAGAGTACCGAAATCGATCCACTACCTGTGTGTAGTTGACTACAGTACACTACCTGTGTGTAGTTGACTACATTACACTACCCGTGTGTAGTTGACTACAGTACAATACCTGTGTGTAGTTGACTACAGTACACTATGTGTGTGGAGTTGACTACAGTACACTATGTGTGTGTGGAGTTGACTACAGTACACTACATGTGTGGAGTTGACTACAGTACACTACATGTGTGTAGTTGACTACAGTACACTATGTGTGTGTGTAGTTGACTACAGTACACTACATGTGTGTAGTTGACTACAATACACTATGTGTGTGTGGAGTTGACTACAGTACACTACATGTGGGTAGTTGACTACAGTATACTACATGTGTGGAGTTGACTACAGTACACTACCTGTATGCAGCTGACTACAGTACACTACCTTTGTGCAGTTGACTAGTACACTACCTGTATGCAGTTGACTACAGTACACTACCTGAACGCAGTTGACTACAGTACACTACCTGTATCTAGTTAACTACAGTACAGCCATACCTGAGACACAGTTGAGTAACTCTAAGGTGTTTATTCTCCTTACAGAATCAATAGATTTATCTCCCCTTGAATAACAAGGACTTCTGACCATATTTGGAAAATTAAATTTTCATGTCACTCGGTTAATTGGTTAAAACGGATGAGATAAAATGTTTAATGATCCCAATGTTTTTAGACAGTAAAATATTGCCTCATCTCAGGTACACAGTACCCACAGGAAGATATTTTCTTCTTCGCAACACATCTAATGGCTTAATTAGATACCGGTATGTTTACGCCGTAATTACAAACACTGAAGTTTTAGGTAGGTAATTGTGAACACTGACGTGTTTGGTAACATGACCATGCTATAAATAGTGTGTGTTACATTGTTGTACATGTGTCTGGGAGCCAGTGTGGCTCAGTAACTTCTGGGGCTTTGAATCTGGAGATATCACGGGTTCATGGGCAAGACACATCTTCATCGTATTGGAAGGGAATAAACCAGCCAATTCTGTGTGTCACAGTCGTATTCTCATAGCAGATTTAAGAACCAAAGGAGCTTATTTGACAGTATTCCTATATATTGTTCCTCGTTGTTTTACAACAGTTGTACATGTTTTATACAGGTGAGATGCGGTTACAGTATCAGCCTCAGTATAGACCTCAGGTACAGCCAGTGCAATTACCACACCAACAACAGCAACATAATCTTACTAAAAGGTAAGTCACGTTCGCACCTGTCCAGCCGTGTATTCATCAAGAAGAGACTATACAATAGAAAGAAAACTAGATGTGTAGATTCTTACTTGGACCTGTCCTGCAGCGTATTCATCAAGAAGAATAAATACGAAAGCAAGAAAAACTAAATCTGTAGATTCTTCCTTGGACTGGCTCTATATTATTTATGCATTGTGTGGATGAGATATTAACTAGGTCACCCATACACCACTTCAGTATTACCCACCAAAATGAGTCTGTTTGGATGTCACCTGCTTAGCATGGCAAGACTAAGGGATAATTTTTCAGGTCAATATTTTCATTTCTTAGTATTTCTTCATCAAACTAAGAATATATAGTAACATAACACAATATCAATATCACCATGCCAAAATATAAAGATCAGGGTCACTATATAGTCTTGTTTCAAAAGTCTCTTTTTGGGGTGTGGGCTTGAAATTTTGGTCTTCTACCATCACAGAAACTTATTTAAACATCATGACAAAAGGCACATCAACACACCAATGTATAAAGGTGAAGGTCATAGTCTCAGTTCAGTAGTCACTTTTTTGGTCACGATAATCATTCCCTATAACTTTTCATTTCTTTGTATTTCTTAAACATACTTTCAGCACATCAAGAAATTAAATTACTGACAACACGAATAACTAAAGCTCATTGTCAACTGTCAATTGTCACTGGGTTAAAAAATCACAAAAAAATAGCATTCCCTGAATCTTTTTTATTTATTTCATCACATCATGACAGTAGCCTTATAGTGACCACACTGATAAATATAAATGGGTCAGTTGACTAGGAGGGGACACATGCTCCAGGGATCACCCATCTAGCACAAATATAGAGATGAAAGAGTTAAATGACAATACAATTCCGTATTCATCATAGGTTTGAGGATGGAATTCATTATTTTCAATATTAAAACATAACTTGCAAAGACAAATATTAGTTTTCACACGTACACAAGTATTTAAGGAGGTAAAAATTAATGGAAAATATTTAATCATCGCATTTCAAAGATAAATTACTTAATTATTTGTATTTATAGCATGTATTGTCACTTTTAGCTTGTCTTGTTATATTTATAATGTTGCTTTTTACCGTATACTCTTAACGCACAATCCATTTTCCAAAGATTGCACATTTCTTGATGTTTCAGTTTTGTAGGAGAAATACTTACCCTGTTTCTGATTGTGTAGCTTATTGGTTATACCATTCAATTAATAAATGTTTTAAAGGGACACACGGCATTTAAAGGCATTTTTAAAATATTCGTTAATTATTAAAATGAGTATCTCGATTTATTAACAGTATCATTTTCACTTTAAATAAAAAGTAATAGAATTTTCATTTTTCATTTTTCTTCCGTATTGGTTTAATATTTTATGGTGCAGTATAATGAACAAATGCTTTATATATGCGTGAAGAATTGAAATAATTAGTAATAATGATTTTCAAATATGTAAGTTACGTCGAAAAACTAAGGAGATGCGACGAGTTTTCTAAAAAATTCAAGATTTTTATGTGTACCTTTATTAAAGGAAGTCAATAACAATACAAGATGTTAAACCGTGCTAATTTAAATCTTTATATATGATTACAAACGGTGTGTATCAGTTACAGATGTCATTTAAACACCGAAAAACTAGTTCAGAGCCTTCAAAGTGTGGATACAGCTTCATTTTAGCACATAAGAAATTTTAAGCACATAAGAAATTGCAAGATTATTAAAGTATATGACTTGTTTAAAACTCAATGAATTAAATGGGTGATTAGCTGTGTTATTAAAAAAAAGAAAGCTGATATGAGACTGGATTTCATGGTATGCTTCCAAAAGGCTTTCCATTTGGCAGAGGTTTCTGGAGTTTTCCATGGGTCATCTTTTTGTTTGGAATGGTAGCTTTATAAAAGCGTATTGGCAGACAACTAAAAGTCCTGAATGAAAGATACCTTTATTAGTTATTGAGTACTTGTACACGCTTCATTTTATTTATTTATTTTATATTGATACAAATTCAGCTTTTATTTTGACACTCTGGTGCTTGATAACTTGAGTTTTGTTTTGCTATGTAGGTGTGTTATTCAGTTGTTGTAAAGTAACCAGGGTGTGTTCTTTATCCTCTCTAGTCCCACAGCACCAAAACCTCAGAGAATTAAAAAAATGCGCAGTAGAGATAGCCAACAGTCCCAGCAGTCCACAGATAAAGGTAGGAAGTGATGTCAGTCGTTCTTTAGTCTATAGATAAACCAGTCTATAAATAGCCCAGATAGTATATAAATCGACCAGCAGGTCTTTAAATAGCCTAGCTAGTCTATAAATAGTCATGGAAGTATTTCCTGGGTAAAAACTTACAAACTAACTTGCTGCAGCTGTTGCTTTATAGTTTAAAATTATTATATATGGGGGAGAAAAATATCAGTTTGCAATGTGGTCATTAATATGAAAATAAATAAATGGAAGTTATATATTAAAAACATCACAACTGGTCTTCGTGAATTGTTAAACCCAATTTAACTTCAAATGAAGATAAAAGGGCACTGAGTCTTCCTTGACCTGTAACCTGTGTTGTTACTGCATGCAAGTATTCACCTTATTTTCATTTAATTTGCTGTTATTAAAGTGGAACACGGCAATCTTGAAGTATTTCTCAAGTGTTTATTAATCATTACCATTCTGGCTTTAAACATCTTGCGTATAATTGAAGTAAAACAAATTGAAGTTTGTAGTATGTGATCTACCTTAAGTTTAAATATATTATTGCAAATATTTAAATTGTATAGAATTAATGGGACACCACAAGTTTTTAAAAACTCAAGATTGCCATGTGTCTCTTTAAATTTTATTCTGTTGATTTTAAACACCCAGTCCACTCTTGGTTGCTATCATCTTTGCTTAACCGCTGTTGCCTTTGTTGCCTGCATCTTACAAATTAACTGTTTTAAAACAAGACCTACCTAAAACAGTATTAGTATAATCTTAAGTGTTTAGTTGCCTGTTCTACTCCAAAAAGCAACTTTTAAATTTACATTGGTACGGCCTAAAAAAAAATTTGTGTGGTTCAGGTCACCCGATTCTAACTACGAATACCCGCCGACCCTGACGTTTTTTTGGTCCATTTCGAAAAAAAAAAATAACAATATAAAGTCATAGTAATTATAGTACATAATTCAGTGCATCCTCTTTTCGTTCATAAAAAACAATCCTTAAAAAAAAAAAAAAAAAAATCCGACCTACCCTACCTACCAATTTTGAACATGGTTACCCGAACCACACAATTTTTTTTTTAGGCCTAATGAAATACCATTCATGAACACATCCAAATTGGTAAATGATAATTTATTCATGAACTACATGGATCCTTGGGCATTCATGCACAAAGTTGTCAGATGCTATAATATGACATCAATGCCAAATGGAAAATAATATAAATACAAGATATAAGTTTTTTTTGAAATGGAAAATGATATTTATCTTATCAGTTTCACTTTCTGAATATTCATTGGAAAATGCACTACATCAGATCACGAACAAAGTGACCTTGAATCTCGAGAACGTGAACCTTATAGGGATCACTTGCTCTGATGTAGTTTAGACAATGAATTTTCAAAAAGACGACTCATTCTTTGACAGGGATTTTAAAATTATAGTATCAGAGCAAATGATTTCAAACATTGTATCTAAGGGACATATTAATCTGGCAGGATTAGAACTCTCAACCCAGTCTAGAGAGCATATTTTAACTCTGCCATATATGAACGTATACAGTCTTTGAATTAAATTTTTTGTGTCACTAGCCGGAATTCTTATATACTCAATGAAAACCCGTACATTTTCCTTTAGCCCGACTATATAAATTTAAAAAAATCACTTGCCCGAATGACAGTTTACTAGCCCCGGGTTTTGAACTAGTGGGTTAATTTGAAGACTGCATATATACGGAATTGTTTGTTAAATGTTACAGTGCTTTTCATGATACTATACCAATTCTGTACACGTTATTGCAGGTATGGTTACCAGCAACATTTTGGAAGTATGTGATCTGCCGAGCCACCTGAGACGTACCGAGGTGGACAAACTCCTGCAGGATCTTCTCACTGCCGGGGCGCATCTGCAGTTTCTGATGGGCGACAATGACGGCAACCAGGGGGACTTCAACTCCAATAATCAGACCATATCACAGCATGCACGCGTGTTAGCCGTGTTTCGGGACAGTGACACGGCCGCCCATGTTTTGAACACACATTGTAATAATGGGACGTACAAACTTAAACCTACCGAGAGTTCTATATCGGATTCGCAGGCTTAAATTAATGTACTTCATGTTAACAGTTGATAAATTGTTGTTATTTTTATATAAAAGTTTTATTGTGTTTTATTTAAAATGACTTCTAGTGACAAACTTATTATTATCTGTGTTCCAATGGTTTGCGGCCATATTTACTGAATTCTACCAGAAAAGTGTACTTTCTGATGAAACCAAAAATATTATGCTTACTAGTGATTTTAATATAAATCGTAACAATGGATTTATTCATGACAAATTAGTTGGCAATAAAAAAAGTGCTTCGATAAAAGTATTACTTTTGCGATAGGTTATTGCATCTCCCAACGAATTTTCAAATGGAAACGACTTGACACAGTATCGGTAATATTCATACTGCAAACTGCATGAGGATTCAGACTGGAGGATATTTGGAGATCGCCAGGGGATATAACTCTTAACTAGAATGTGTAAAATGAGGTCTTGGTTATATTTGTTTGTCGAAAAGTGTAAAGAACCAACAAAATGTTACCAAATATTACTACTTTTTAGTGATGATCATATTGACTGATAATCCAATAAGAGTTACTTCCCTTTAACAGTGCAGTTTATATTCAGAAATAAAGCAACATGCAAACAACCGTTCTTGACATGGCCTACTGTAAACAGTAATGACACATAGTAAAATATGCTGCCTTCATGTTGGTTGTCGTGATAAATCAACCCCTACATTATTCCACATCCGTATCACTCGTCGATGTAAAGCACTGAATGTTGTACCAAAGCTATAGTTCCCATTATTCCTGCAGGTGTTTATGAATCAAATCAAAATATAAATGTTCTTACAGTGTCTTAAACTACATGTAAGAAAATGAGAAATTATCTGTACTCCAGACATATTTTTTCAGAGATCTTCTGTTTGTACTTTTAAAGTGGGTTCATCCGGCTGTTCATGGGGTTTAGGGGTCCGGCTTAAAATTGACAAATAATGATATTTTCTATTCTAAAGGGTCATTACATAATGAATGAGCTTAAAAATGACCCCTTATTTACAAGGAAAGTCATTCTGCACAGTAGCATGTGCTATCCCAGGTGATGCACGGAGCATTTTCAGCACGCTTTCATTCAAAATCTGTGATGGCCTTGACCAACACGGTAGTAACATAATATTTTGATGGATATGTATTTTTATCATGAATTAGAACAGTTTTTGAAAATTTATATTTTCATAGAAAATGCCTGATGTTTCCACTTTAACAAGGGTATTATGCATCATTGTTGGGTGTGCCACAACAAGGGTATTATGCATCATTGTTTGGTGTGCCACGACAAGGGTATTATGCATCATTGTTGGGTGTGCCACAACAAGGGTATTATGCATCATTGTTGGGTGTGCCACAAGGGTATTATGCATCATTGTTTGGTGTGCCACAATAATGGTATTATGCATCATTGTTGGGTGTGCCACAACAAGGGTATTATGCATCATTGTTTGGTGTGCCACAATAATGGTATTATGCATCATTGTTGGGTGTGCCACAATAGGGGTATTATGCATCATTGTTGGGTGTACCACAATAATGGTATTATGCATCATTGTTTGGTGTGCCACGACAAGGGTATTATGCATCATTGTTGGGTGTGCCACAACAAGGGTATTATGCATCATTGTTGGGTGTGCCACAAGGGTATTATGCATCATTGTTTGGTGTGCCACGACAAGGGTATTATGCATCATTGTTGGGTGTGCCACAACAAGGGTATTATGCATCATTGTTGGGTGTGCCACAAGGGTATTATGCATCATTGTTTGGTGTGCCACAATAATGGTATTATGCATCATTGTTGGGTGTGCCACAATAGGGGTATTATGCATCATTGTTGGGTGTACCACAATAATGGTATTATGCATCATTGTTGGGTGTGCCACAATAGGGGTATTATGCATCATTGTTGGGTGTGCCACAAGGGTATTATGCATCATTGTTGGGTGTGCCACAAGGGTATTATGCATCCCTGTTGGGTGTGCCACAATAAGGGTATTATGCATCATTGTTGGGTGTGCCACAACAAGCCTTTCTTAAAATTCTACTTGAACGTACAGTTGCTTTTTTTTGAAAAATGGCATGTTTTTACTTCTATAGAAAATATTTTAAGACATGGGAAGAAAATATTCTGCTCATGAGAGTTTAAAAATGATATTTCTCGAAGATGTTATTTAAATTCGATTCATTAAAATGATATGCACCGGACATGATCTTTATTGTTCCTACACGGCTACATATCAGTCAGAATGTGTGTACTTACTTACCTCCAAATCTCCCTCAGAGATTGCTGTCCCAATAGTTATAGGTTATTAGATTTGTATTCGGATATATGCACGAGTTCTTTGGCGTATTAATATAGCGCGACTTTAGGAGAAAGAACGAGTGCATATATCCCAATATATATCTAATAACCTTTTAACCTTTTTAACCTTTAAATTGCATACGCATTTTTAAATTGGAACAATAAAATAGGTTGTAACATTTAATTTTCACCAAAAACATTTATTTGAAACATATTGTCGTTCTCATCGTGGACATTTTTACAATGAAATCAACATTGTTTACATCGCTTGACACAGAAAATTGCACCAATCACGAACAAGTGTACATTACACACCCAGTATGACTGATGTTTCCAGTTACATTGAAAGAAAACGGAGCTTGTAAATGCGTATGCAATAAAACCTAATATGATGTGTTGATGGACCGTAAAAACCCACTTCATTTCATATTTCCAATTTGAGTTGACGAAAAACACACTGTTGTATTTCACAGAAGGTAAGGTAAATGTATCTATCTATTACAAAAAACATGGGCCAATCTGTGGCTCGTTCTTACGTTTCAAAGTAAAACGATCCCCACTAGTCGTACCTCCAATTAAAGAAACCCACCAAATAACAGGCAAAATTACACTACAGAATTGTTTATCAAACTCTATCCAGGTGTTCAGGTCGTGCCAGCTACAAGTATAGGTTTATAAATGGGTTCTTAAAGTACTCGTGACTGAATACAGGTAAAATGAATTATGAGTTGCTACAAAGTCGTTCATTATGTCTCTATAGAGTTCGGATTCTCAAAATATGTTTAAAGTTATATGTATACCTCTTCGTCACTAGGTTTAGAAATGATGTACATCTGTTGTAAAATTTGGCTGTTGTTGACGGGATAGCTCTTTTAGCCTATAGATAAACAGTAGGTGTGGGAAAATTAGTTACCATATGATTGTGGATTGCTCAAACTTGAAACAAATGAATCTGGTCAGTAAATCCATCAAGATAAGCGACAGGTAGTGCAGAGGTTTATGGATACGTTTGGGATACTCTGGCAAGCGAGAATTAGTGTGACATGTCACCTATCTCATATTGTGGGGGGAATACCGTACATTGACCAGTGAAAGCAGGTTTCTTAGCTCTGAACTGACTTCTGCAATTACTAGAAAAATAATTTTTTTAAATTAACTGCTACTACTAGTAAGCAAGACGTGTTATAATAAAGTTGTAAAATACATTTTCAAAGTTGCATAGTTAAATGCAAAGAAGGGACAGAGGAATTAACAACTGCACTACAACACCAAATCTGAAAACGGTAAGCTTGAATAGAAAACAGAAAAATATTGGTAACTAAACATATTTTTTTATATTGATGCTAGTCACCGGATGATGGCAAGAGTATGTGCTTATTTAGTGTTGACTAGCATTAGACACAACCAATGAGGGAAATTAGTGAGTTACCTCCTTAGATTGCTGTTATTTAAAATGTTTGGTCTTTTTAATTGGAAACCTTTGCCTTTATCCCTGATACCATTGGCAGGACAGGAAAAATTGTTTCTGAATTACTCGTCATACGTAATATTTGAATTGTCAAATTGATAAATTGTTAAAGAATTTATCTGAATTTCTGCTCGTCCTGAATCTGAGCACTCATAATGGCGAGCGGAGGAGTGGAATTTTCGTGCCCTAATTAGGGATACTGAGTTTTTCCTTTCTGTATATTTCTGCTTTTGTACACTTCTTGATGCGAAATCTTAGAACTTTTTATTACTGCCGTGGTTTTAATGAGGTATTAGTGGAAAAACAAACAAATCAACTATGAGGTGGTTACGTACTGGTATTCAACACAATATCAGAGTAATCCAAATGAAGGACTAAGTAAAGGCAAAGGGATCTAAATTCACAAATGTCCCCCATTAGTGTATCGACAACTACGTATAACACAGCTGAGAAGTTTGTCCCTTTGCTTTACATTTATCACACAGAAAGAAAACGGTTAAAAATGTTGAGATACAGTTTAAAATGTTGAGATACAGTTTAAAAATGAAAGTCAAAACCTAGCACTATGTTTTCAATGCGCTTAAATGCTCAGTACTAGGAACAATTGACCTGTTAAAAACCATTCATATATTGATGGGCTATCTAATTGACAGAGCTGAACTGGTTTTAATAGTATAACCCATAAAGGTTTGTATGTCTCTAATAAAAATTGGGTTCAAATAACTTTAATCTTCACATTTCTGAATATATGAAAGCATAAAGTGCCTTGTGACAAAACTTAGTATTCACGATCAAACTTTTTTTTTCCAGGACGTTTTTGTACTTAATGATTTATCATGTAAGCAGGTGTAGGAAATTGATCGACATGATAATTTCACAAAAGTATCGAACACCCTGGAAAAGACTGATCACTAGAAATTGTCACAAACCATTTACAAACATTTTCCATTGTGTGTGTAGTACGTGCATTTGACCATATGCCGTGTTCATTAGTCCTGTTACATGTTGAACACCTTAGCTTAGTACAAGTACTCGAATGGAGGGTAACTGATAAATGTGTACACAACCGTTGGTGTGATAGTTAATCTATGGTTTATTGTTTGGGACGCTTGTTTCAGCCAAAGCTTTTTGGAATTTTTAGACAATTTATCTAGTACCTAAATAAGCTGTATATCAGTGAAACGGACATTTTTAATGGTAAATAAAAATACCTTACTTCACAAAATTGATTGAGAAATATAAAACTTTACTGGTTATCAGTTTTATGCAACAAGTTTGTTCTTTCAAACAATATATAGCACAAAGTTGGTCAAATTATGTTGAGCATGGAAAATCTGTGACAGACTTGAACAGGCTTTAGTGGAGTGCGTGGTCCAGTGGTAGAGCGCCGAACTCAGAATCAAGAGGTCGTGGGTTCGATCCTCGCCGCGGCCACCTTATTTATCCTTGAGCAAGATAATTAATCCACATTGCTTAGTACTGGTTCTACCCAGGAAGCCATCGAGAGTGATAATCTAAGTTGCAAGAACTTGTTTCGCAATCGATGTAAAATAAATATGTTTAAACCAACAGGTTTTTTCCAATATATGTACTCCTCAAAATAATTTAAGGACCACAAAAAAGAACAATAATTAGTACTTGATCTTTATTATTCTGGGGTTGATAGAAAAAGGAAAAAGGAAAAAGGAAAAAGGGAAACTTAAAATTAAACAAATCAGTAAATCGTTCAATAACGGCGCTTTAAAAATTGTCCCAAATCAAAACATGGTCCTTATTTTTTTGGGGTTTAAACATTTTATTTCAAAGATAACGCACTCTACAAGTGTAACATACGAAAATAAATGGATTGGAACAAAAGCAAGATGCTTCTAGAGATTCTTTCCACATTCCTTTTGAGGAGTATGGTGTGTATGCAAAATGTAAATTAGACAGTCAAGTCAACTCTGTAACCTGTCTATGTTAGGAAATGTACTTTATTGCCAGTCTCAAAATCTTTTTTTTTTTCTTTTTTTTCTATCTCTTTTTTTTTTGTGTGAATTTCTGCCAAAGAAAATTTAATATTGTAAAGAGCTGAGACAAAATATAATAATATATTTATGTTTGGAACAGCGTTGACAAAAGGTACTCTATTTGACTTGTTTACCCATGATCATTATGTACACCATTGAGCTTTCTACATCTGTAACTAATAACTACATGTAACAGTTATCTACATTTGTAACCAATAACTACATGTAACAATTATCTACATTTGTAACTAATAACTACATGTAATAGTTATCTACATTTGTAACCAATAACTACATGTAACAGTTATCTACATTTGTAACCAATAACTACATGTAACAATTATCTACATTTGTATACAATAACTACATGTAACAGTTATCTACATTTGTAACCAATAACTACATGTAACAATTATCGGTGACACCATTCTAAAATACTGATGTTACAAGCATGGCACTTTTCAGGAGAGGTAAAAAGTTGATAACAATTGCAAAAATAATATTTTCGTACCAAAACTTTGCAAACTTCAGAAATATTAATTTGTAATATCCCAATATCCATCTCTGAAATACTGTCTACAGTGACTGTATGGCATGTTCGGCAAATTCACTATATTAAATTTACAATGTTGGATCTTTTGCCCGTTCACATGAGGAAAACCTAAATACTGTAGTATCGGGCCGTTATGGTACTTTTTGATATATAATCAGCTGATGCTGATACGGAATTTAATCTCATGCCATTTTACTTCAGTTGGTTCAGTATTTTTGCAAAAGCGAGGAGTTATTGTTTTAGTTCCGTGCAAAAAATGAAATTAATAAAATATAATTTGAAAAAGTTCATCATTTTAGAGAGGTGCCATCATTATACTATCTTTTGACAAGTGGCTTTTATTTCTGAGTAATGTTTAATACACGTTTTGTTACGATATTATTTAGCTTTGTTTCTCAGTGCAATATTAGTTGTTATCGCCCTGTGTTGATTGATCAGTGTATAGGTTTATAAAAATAGAAATACAGCAATGACTACTTACAGTGGGTGGTCGAGTGGTTTGAAATCACTTTTCCCTTCATGCGACCAGGAATCTTTATATGACGAAGCTATCCAGCTGGCTTGCAGAACATTGGTGGTTTTAACCAGGTGCCCGGCCCATGCATGAAAATTGCCCGTAGGGGCACCTGTGGTCTTCCTCCACCAATGGTTGTTGCGACTATAAAATCCAATTCAATAGGGATATATCTGGGCTAAAGCTCAATGGCGTCACATACTGTGTAAACCTCTCAGTACGATGTCCGACATAATAAACCTATACTTTTGTATATATACCGTGTAAGTAATGAACTGTTTGTCCGAAATCATCGACCGTTTCAGTTTATTTTTAGAACATACTATATCTAAGACACCCTATTCAGTACTTAGTGGTCTCATTACATGGATCCATGTGTCTGTAGCTATATATAGGCTGTATTTAAGCAAACCAATATCATAAAGGTTGTCCGTCAGTACAGTTTTATCTGGGTCTAAGTTTGTTATTGACAACTGTCTGGATTCTACAGAGAAAGAATCTATTCTATAAATAAATATTGCAACTAAACAGACTTTCAGTTATGGTATATGACATTAAAGGGACACACGGCAATCTTGATTTTTGTAAAACTCGTGGCCTCCCTTTAGTTTCCCTACATAAATTGCATTTGTTCAGTCATTAATATCACAGGTCGCTGTATCGGTGTTGGGAACTAAAAAAAATATTCAACTAAAAAAAAAAATGTTTTCGTGTTATTTGTTGAAAACAAACATATTTTAAGTTTTTTGAAAACAAACCCATATTTCAAGTTTTCCAAAAAAATGTCCCACAGTAATGTAGGTCTATAACTACATTACTCTGGGACATTTTTTCAGGAAAACTTAATATATGTTTGTTTTCAACATAAAACACGGGAAAAAAAAAAAGAAAGGAAAAAACATATTTTTTTATTTCATTTTTTATATATATATTTTTTTAATTTTTTTTTTTACTTCCCAACACCGATACACATTTTTTATTTTCTATGAGTCTTAGCTTGTGTATGAGACGAACACAATTGTAAGATTTGTTTTATCATATGGCATATGTTCGAGTTGTACTAAAACAAGAAGTAACTAGCAATATTCCAAACAAATACAATTGGGTACTTAACCCTTAACCCGCTAAGCATGACTATAAAAGCCTTTACGTCCTTTGTAAACCCAGATCAGGACAGCATGCGAGTAACTCGCAGGCCAATCAGGGTTTACAATGTCTGGCTGATCAGTCTGATCAGTCATTTTCCCCAAAACACCCCTTTGTCACATAAATCGAATGGTCTTAATTCAAAGAAAGACGCAGTCCATTATATATATGTAGCGGGTTAAGGGTTGATGCATTGTATGACACCATTCCATGTTGTTACACATAGTAATATAAAAACATAAATAATAATACATGCAAAGTCATTCAAGAAATATTTTAGTGTTTTAAGTCCATTTGTTTATATGTTTGAGGTTGGCACATGCTAATTTCGGTACTAGAATGTGTGGTAAAAGTTGAATCGGCCATCGTTGGTTCTGGCAACTTACAATGACCATTTGCATTCTCATTTTCTGACAGTTCAAATGTCTCTTTCTGCCGATTATTCTAAGCTATACTATTCCATTCTTGTTGGGGATCTTGAGTCCCTTTAGTTGACATGCAGAAGAAAAAAGGAAATGTATATCGAAAAGATGGTGTTTGTGTAGAAATAAATTCATTAACTTAACGTACAACTTCCCTTTCATTTTTTTTGGCCAAAATATGGCAAGTTTAAAGGGACACACCACAGTCTTGGAAGTATTTGTCAAGCAATTGTCACCTGGATATATTACTCCGGTGTCATTTTGTAACTGATTGCTATGAGTAATTTAGCTCTACTGATCAGAGATCAGCAGAGCTTATGCCGTGGTGCGGCGTCCGTTGTCTGTCCGCCTGTAAACTTTTTTTTGTAGCGACTACTCGTCTGAAACTACTGAATGGATTTTCATGAAACTTAACAGAAATGTTGCCCATGAAGTCTAGTTGATCCTAGCAAAAATTCATGTTGATGTGAAATCCAAGATGGCCGCCAAATCTAAAAATAGATACTTAAAAAACAAGTTTGTAGCGACTACTTCTTGAAAACTCTAAGTGATATTGATATGGGACTTTTTCTAAAATGATCAGCATGACATGATGTTGGTCCTTGTCGAAAATCGTTTTGATTCGACGTTAAACATGGCTGGCCATCTTTGTTTACATAGAGTTATTTAGTAAAAACTTGTAGCGACTACTCCTCTGAAACTACTCAACGGATTTCCATGAAACTTCACAGGAATGTTGCTCTTGATGTCTAAATGATCCTAGCAGCATTTCAGGTTGGTCGGAAATTCGAGATGGCCACCACAACTAAAAATAGATTTTCAAAAAAAAAGTTTGTAGCGAGTACTTCTTGAAAACTATGAGTGATATTGATATGGAACTTCTTCTAAAATGATCAGTATGGAATGATGTTGATCCGTGTCGAAAATTGTTTTGATGCGACGTTAAACATAGAGTTATATAATGAAAACTTGTAGCGACTACTCCTCTGAAACTACTCGACGGATTTTCATGAAACTTCACACGAATGTTGCTCTTGATGTCTAATTGATCCTAGCAAAACTTCAGGTCGGCCGGAAATTCAAGATGGCCGCCACGGCTAAAAATAGATTTTCAAAAAAGTTTGTAGCTACTACTTTTTGAAAACTAAGTGATATTGATATGGGACTTTTCTAAAATGATCAGTATGACATGATGTTGATCCTTGTCAAAAATTATTTTGATTTGATGTTAAACATGGCTGCCAGCAGCCATCTTTGTTTACATAGAGTTATATAATGAAAACTTGTAGCGACTTCTCCTCTGAAACTACTTGACGGATTTTCATGAAACTTCACCTCTTGTTCTTCGGTATTTTTCCTTGTTATTTTGCAAAAAGTTTAAATATATACAAATATTTAATTAACTATTCAAATAATTTGCAGATATGCAACATATGTAGAAAAACCTATCGGGCGGCACGAGTTTGAAAGAAATCAAGATTGCCATGTGTCCCTTTAACCAGGTTGACTACGACATGCTTTTATACATAAACTTCAAGTTTAGAATTGTGTTCTGTTTTCCACTAATTCTAAGTTCGCACAATATTTGTTCTTACTGCATCTTCAGTCAACACTGCATTACACCCTGTGCGCTATAGTGTGATACTTCTTACTCTGTGGTATCTTCCAGACAGTCTAATACAAATTTCTGTCCGAATTGCATGTGGTTCCCGGACAAATAATAGGGCCACTGCAGATCTCATTAGAGGGTAGGCAGAGGGGTAGAACCCCCAAATTCATGTTCATTTTATCATTTTTTGTTCATGCTCATTAAAGGTCTTCATCATGACCCCTGCATTGTTTCAGGTGCCATCTTGCTCAAATCACTATAGCAGTGGCCTAAAAACAATAAACGTGGCTCCAGCGTAAATGGAGTGTCTACAATGGAGTTTGCAGCAACTCTGCAGTTCTGTAGGTGAGAAGGTTCTAGGCCCATTCTCCATATTTTATCTCGATGTAAATGGAGGATGAGCCTGGCATGTTCATTCCTTTTAGGTGCCATATAACCTTTCATGTGTTGGTGCACCTTAAAACCCAATTCAATTCTGTCCAAATTATACTTACTGTAATAGTAATGAATATAGAACATAACATGAACAGTATCGGTGTAGTGTGACCTTCACGGCAATCAAACTACTTATTTGAAGAAAAATAAATGCTGATTTAAACATTTAAATCTAGAATAAAACCCTTTTTTTTGCTATTTGTAGACGGGATGTTATTCTTCACCCTTTTCACCATATGGGAACATGCCAACGCACTTTGTTTATATACAACTGATATACGCGTCCCTGTACAAATCACATGCTTGTATATATATAAGTTTACACCTGTTGAAAGCAACCGACTGCTTTTTACCAATGTTTTGTTGTTATTTTGTCGGTTAAATGTGAGTTGACAAGGATTTTACGTTGATTGTTACGTTATAATGTTGGGTGTTACTGATCCCCATCCCTGGTCACCTTCATGTAGTGTACGTTGATTGTTACGTTATAATGTTGGGTGTTACTGATCCCCATCCCTGGTCACCTTCATGTAGTGTACGTTGATTGTTACGTTATAATGTTGGGTGTTACTGATCCCCATCCCTGGTCACCTTCATGTAGTGTACGTTGATTGTTACGTTATAATGTTGGGTGTTACTGATCCCCATCCCTGGTCACCTTCATGTAGTGTACGTTGATTGTTACGTTATAATGTTGGGTGTTACTGATCCCCATCCCTGGTCACATTCATGTAGTTGATATGCAGAACAAATAGGTGAAATAAACATGATGCACTTTAATGTTGATCCGTGTTGTTATTATCTGTACTGCTGGTCTCTCAGATTGGCAAAGCTTTTACCCTGGTCTGGTTATCATCCATAGCTCAGTGGATAAGGCCTTGGCTTTAGAGCTACTGACCTCTGACCTGGTGGGTTCGCTTTCTGGCAGAGGCATGTCTAATGGGGAACTTCATCTCATCTCCCTATGAGTTGTTCTCCAAATATAACCTTGTATGTGTTAAAGGAATGTAAAACCTCATTTTATTAGCTCGACTATTCGAAGAATAAGAGAGCTTATTTAATCACCCCGGGGTCGGCGTCCCACATCAAGGTTTGCGTGTAAGCTGTGTTTACAAGTCTATATCTCTTACATTTCTTATCCTAGCGCAACCAAATTTGGCCATGGGCTTCCTTATAGCATTATCTGGCTGTATAAGCAATTTTGGTTCCTGTAACCCATGGGCTCCCATTGAATCCAAATTATGATGGCCCTTAAAATGTGTCTGTTTCACATCAAATTTTGCGTGTAAGCTGTGTTTACAGGTCATCTCTTACAATTCTTACCCTAGCACAATCATATTTGGCCATTAGCTTCCTTATAGCATTATCTTAAGGGCTGCTTAAGTAATTTTGGTTCCTGTAATCCCTGGGCTCCCATGGCACCCAAATTCTGATAGCCCTTAAAATGTATCTGTTTCACATCAACTAAATTTTGGAATTGGTTTCCTATAGTATGTTGTGAAGGGTTGGGTAATTAATTTTGTCTTCTGCAAATTCGGGCTCCCATGGAACCCAAAAATTGATGGCCCATAAAATGTGCAATAAAGGCAGATTTAGCTTTGCATGTAAGCATGTATATATCTATAAATTTGGTTTGGGTTTCTTATAGCATTATGCATCTTATTTCATACACTCATATTGGGGCATGGGCTCCCTCCTCATCCCCAGCCCCCACTCCCCCCACCCTCCACTCTTTTTTTCTTTTTTTTTTACATATTTCTGTGTTGTTTTGGTCGATTCTTACACATATATGTTGCCCCCCCCCCCCCCCCCCCCCCCCCCCCCCCCCCCCCCCCCCCCCCCCCCCCCACCCACCCACCCCACCCCACCCCCACCCTCGAAATGGAATATTTTTATTTAATGTTTGTTGTTGTTTTACATATATATATGTTGTTTTGGTAAATTCTTACACATAGCTTCTTACACATATATGTTGCCCCCTCCACCCCATTCCCTGCCTCTCCACCCCCCACTCCACCATATGTTGCCCAGCCTCTCCCCCATCCCCACTCAAAACTCGATTTTTAATTATTATTTTTTTTACATGTTTTTGTGTTGTTTTGGTGAATTCTTACATAGCTTCTCACACATATATATTGCCCTCACCACCCATACTACCCCCACCACCCACCCCACCTCTCCCCCACCCCCCACCCCCACTCAAAACTTTTTTATATATTTTTTTTTTACATATTTCTCTGTAGTTTGGATCAATTCTTACAAATAGCTATGTTGCGCCCCCCAACCCTACCCCACATTGTTTTAGCCTTGTTTTCTGATGGTATATACTAGCTATATAATTTATTATTCTCTGAAAAATCGAATAGTCGAGCTGCGCTGTTCTCCGACAGCTCTTCTTTATCATCTAGCTACCTGTTATCAAGCCAGCAATAGGCTTTCTATTATCAAGCCAGGAATAGGCTGTCTATTATCAATACAGCAATAGGCTGTCTGTTATCAAGCCAGCAATAGGCTGTCTTTTATCAATACAGCAATAGGCTTTCTATTATCAAGCCAGGAATAGGCTGTCTATTATCAATACAGCAATAGGCTGTCTATTATCAAGCCAGGAATAGGCTGTCTATTATCAATACAGCAATAGGCTGTCTGTTATCAAGCCAGCAATAGGCTGTCTATTATCAATACAGCAATAGGCTTTCTATTATCAAGCCAGGAATAGGCTGTCTATTATCAATACAGCAATAGGCTGTCTATTATCAAGCCAGCAATAGGCTGTCTATTATCAATACAGCAATAGGCTGTCTATTATCAAGCCAGGAATAGGCTGTCTAATATCAAGTCGGTCATGGTCTGCCTATTACCAAGCCAGCAATGGGATGCCTATTATCTAGCCAAGGATTGGTTGGATGTTATCAAACAAGGGATTATATATGAAGCAATGGGCTGCCTGTTGTCAATCCAGCAAAGGGCTTCCTATTATCATGACAGAAATGAGCTACCAATTATCAAGCCAGCAATAGGCGGCCTATTATCAAACCAGCAATGGAATGTCTATTATCAAGCCAGGCCTGCCTGTTCTCAAGCCAGCAATGGGATGTCTGTTATCAAGCCAGCAATTGGCTGCATATTTTCAAGCCAGCAATTGGCTGCCTGTTATCAATCCAGCAAAGTGCTGCCTATTATCAAGCCAATCATTGGCTGGAAGTTATCAAACAAGGCATTATATATAAAGCAATGGGCTGCCTGTTGTCAATCCAGCAAAGGGCTTCCTATTATCATGACAGAAATGAGCTGCCAATTATCAAGCCAGCAATAGGCTGTCTATTATCAAACCAGCTATGGGATGTCTATTATCAAGCCAGGCCTGCCTGTTCTCAAGCCAGCAATGGGCTGTCTGTTATCAAGCCATCAATGGGCTGCCAATTATCAAGCCAGCAATTGGCTGCATATTTTCAAGCCAGCAATTGGCTGCCTGTTATCAATCCAGCACTGTGATGCCTATTATCAAGCCAGCAAAGTGCTGCCTATTATCAAGCCAAGCATTGGCTGGATGTTATCAAACAAGGCATTATATATGAAGCAATTGGCTGCCTGTTGTCAATCCAGCAAAGGGCTTCATATTAGCATGACAGAAATGAGCTGCCAATTATCAAGCCAGCAATAGGCAGCTTATTATCAAACCAGCAATGGGATGTCTATTATCAAGCCAGGCCTGTCTGTTATCAAGCCAGCAATGGGATGCCTATTATCAAACCAGTCCTGGATTGCCCGTTCTCAAGCCAGCCATGGGTTGCCTATTATAAAGGCAGCGATTGGTTTCTATTATCAAGCCAGTAATCGGCTGTCTTTTATCAAGCCAGTCAGCGGCTGCCTATTATCAATCCAGCGAAGGGCTGCCTATTTGGGCTGCCTATTATCAAGCCATCAATGAGCTGCCTATTATCAGGCCAGCAATTGGCTGTCTATTATCAAGCCAACAATTGGCTGCCTGTTATCAATCCAGCAAAGGGCTGCCAACTGCCTGTTATCAATCCAGGAAAGGGCTGCCTATTACCAAGCCAGCAATGGGATGCCTATTATCAAGCCAAGGATTGGCTGGATGTTATCAAACAAGGGATTATATATGAAGCAATGGACTGCCTGTTGTCAATCCAGGAAAGGGCTTCCTATTATCATGGCAGAAATGAGCTGCCAATTATCAAGCCAGCAATAGGCGGCCTATTATCAAGCCAGCAATAGGCTGCCTATTATCAAGCCGGCAATTGGCTGCCTATTATCAAGCCGGCAATAGGCTGCCTATTATCAAGCCGGCAATAGGCTGCCTATTATCAAGCCGGCAATCGGCTGCCTATTATCAAGCCGGCAATAGGCTGCCTATTATCAAGCCGGCAATCGACTGCTTATTATCAAGCCGGCAATGGGATGCCTATTATCAAGCCAGTCATGGGCTTCCTGTTCACAAGGCTGTTTATTATTAAGCAAGCAATGGGCTGTCTGTTATAAAGCCAGCAATTGGCTGCCTATTGTCAAGTCAACAATGTGCAGCCTATTATCAAGCCAATGATTACCTGAATGTTATCAAACAAGTGACTGTATATGAAGCCAGCAATGGGTTGGCAATTTATTATCAAGCCATTCATTAACTTCCTGTTCTCAAGCCAGTGATTGACTGCCAGTTATCAGGCCATCGATGGGCTGCCTATTATCAAACTGGCAATGGTTTGCCTATTATAAATCCAGCCAGGGATGCCTTTTATTAAGCCGGCAATAGGGTGCCTATTATTAATCCAGCGATGGGCTGCCTATTATCAATACAGCTACGGGCTGCCTATTAATTATCAAGGCAGAAATAGGCTGTCTATTGTCAAACCAGCTATGGGCTGCCTACTATCAATCCAGCGGTGAGCTGCCTCATGGGCTGCCTATTATCTAGTCCATCATTGACTGGCTGTTATCAAACCAGTGATTTGTTATCAAACCAGCTATTGGCTATCAGGCCTGCAATGGGCCGCATATTATCAAACCAATAGTTTGTTATCAAATATCAACTGGTTATCAAGCCATTGGTGACTGGCTGTTATGAGTACTTAATTCTTATAAAAAAGCATGTGGGCATTTGAATATTCAATTTAAAATTCTTGGCTAATAGTCGTATTTACTACCAAATTTACCTAATAAAGATCTGTATTTAATTCATACAACTGAGTTCATGTTGCTTTATTTCAAAATTATAAAAATGTGAATTAAGTGCACTTTGAAGTGTCTTTTTTTATAAAATTATTTCCAAAAAAAGGAGACTTGTAGCAGTCCGCCATACGTCACAGAATTATATAACTCACAGAAAGAGATAACATCTTGAGTGGTGAAAATGTTATACATGTTTACCCGGATTGTGTAACATATCCAGACTTATAGTTTGGCGATTTCCGTCTGTCTGTCCCTTTGTACGATGTTTTGGATAAAGTTTTTGTTTTTCCTCATTTCTCAAAAACGAATATTTGGAAAGCTTTAAAACTTGGCACACATGTTCATTATAGTTACACAATGTTAAATGACAAGAAACATAACTCTGTATTGTATTTTACTTGAATAATACCCCTTTATCAACATGATGTTGATAACAGATGCAGTAAAAGCAGTGCGTGATTTTTTATCTGAAAAAACATCAAACCTCATTGTACTGGTGTAGAAGGGTCCTCAAACCTGTCTCCTGTATTTTATTTAAAGTACATACCCTAATGTATAAACATGCAATGTTTCGTGCTTTCTTTCGGAAGTCCACAATTTGACCCCTATATGGCTTTAAAGGGACACATGGCAATCTTGATTTTTTAAAAACTCACGGCATCCCATTAGATTTTTCACTTCACTTGCATTTATTCAATCATTAAGAGTAGTTGTTAGAACAGGTTAAAGCAAATTATTTTTTCATATTACTAACTTTTTATAATAGTGCATCAATAATATTTAAAAAATTTGGTAAAATAGTGAAGAAAATTTGAAATCTCATTTTTTTTATTTAATTATATGCAAGCAGTTTTAAAGTCAAAATGGTGCAGGATAACTAAATTGAGGAGCAAATTTTAATGTTTGAATAAAACTCAAGATTGCCATGTGTCCCTTTAATAAAACCGAGTGTGTTTAATGCTGTGTGGCAGCTGTTTGCTTGAATGCTGTGTGGCGGCTGTTTGTTTAATGCTGTGTGGTGGCTGTTTGTTTGAATGCTGTGTGGCGGCTGTTTGTTTAATGCTGTGTGGTGGCTGTTTGTTTGAATGCTGTGTGGCGGCTGTTTGTTTGAATGCTGTGTGGCGTCTGTTTGTTTGAATGCTGTGTGGCGGCTGTCTGTTTAATGCTGTGTGGTGGCTGTTTGTTTAGTGCTGTGTGGCGGCTGTTTGTTTAATGCTGTGTGGCTGCTGTTTGTTTAGTGCTGTGTGGCGGCTGTTTGTTTAATGCTGTGTGGCGGCTGTTTGTTTAGTGCTGTGTGGCGGCTGTTTGTTTAATGCTGTGTGGCGGCTGTTTGTTTAGCGCTGTGTGGCGGCTGTTTGTTTAATGCTGTGTGGCGGCTGTTTGTTTAATGCTGTGTGGCGGCTGTAAATCGTCGCCCGACTACAAATCAGTAAGTAGTGTTATCACTTACTACTGGTCCTTTGGGATCATCAAGCCCAGTCTGTGTGGCTATAAAGTAGAATACCACATAAGCCGGTGCTAAGGGGCATGAGAGGTGTTGCATCATCTATAACCTCTCATGAACACATTCAGTAAAACAGTCTGCTTCTTTTCTCTCCTGTTTGTGTTTGTAGCTTTTAATATAAGTCTATCTATAGGCCCTGTTGCTTCCAAGGGACCCCCTTTTCATTATTTATACATATCACACTATTAGACACAATGATAATTTATTTTACCTAAAGTGTCTAGTTGGTGGGATTATACTGTGGAAGGGTGTTATGTAATATGGTACATTTGGAGAGTTTACCATTATTGTTATTATCTATCACCATTAAAATCATTTAATGTAAGCTCGTCAGGCATAAAAGAAAAAAGTGTTTGTTTCCGCTAACCCAACCGACCCTATTAATTAGCCACCGACCCTATTAATTAGCCGCCGACCCTAGCTTTTTTTTATTGCAAAAAAAAAAAAAAATAATAATAATAATACTAAAAAGTTGCCCCAAGGTTTCTTATGGAGATAAAAAAAATAAAAAAATATTCCTCCAGTGACATTTGAATTAAAGACCTCTGGGGCACAGGAACTGGTCACTTTTAATTTTTGCCTTCTATTATTATAATTGTCTATAGACAATTATAATAATAGAAGGCAAAAATTAAAAGTGACCAGTTCCTGTGCTCTGGGGTTTCCAGTGTACATTACCAAATATTGAAAAAGGGCCATAACCATGTATTATCTAGGTATTAATACCTTCCCCAGTCTTTTTATCATATTAAAAGTGTTTTTTCATTAGCAAAAATAAGGTCATTAAAAATAAAAAATAAAAAAATAAAAAAAAAGTTTTGCCTACCTACCTACCCTATTTTTTTTTTGAAGCCGTTAGCGGAAACAAACTTTTTTTTTTTTGCCTCACCAGACACGTGTTTGTGAAACACCAGTACTCAACTGTACCCGGGAATAGTTGCTTAAAGATGCCGATTAATATGTTTTCCTTTCTCATGGATAGCTGTAATTACAAATTCGGGTAATACGCGTCTGATAGCCACGAGCATAGCACCTGTACCGGATCACAGGTATTCGGGGTAGTTTAGACTTAGACTAGACCTTTTCAGAAGAAAACAACAACACTTATGTGTAACAACACTTATGTGTTGAACATATTTAAATACTAAACAAACATTAAAAAACAAATTTAAAAAAATCTAGTTGTTTTCTTCTAAAATGGTCTACAGTAATATAGATTTTTTTTTTAATTTGTGTTTTTAATTTGTGTACAGTATTTAAATGATGTTTTCAACACAAAATTGTTGTTGTTTTCTTCTGAAGTCTAAGTCTAAGCCTATTTTGTCTTGTAGCCAAATATGTTATCCTCCTCTTGAAATAAAGATATTATTATTATTATTATTATTAAGCTACTACTCCCCGAATATCTGTGAACCGGTTCAATAAATAGGCTGGTAGCCCTGGTAGTCTATGGGCTGGCACTCGTAAGTGCACAATCCAGTAAACCAAAGGATCCCAGAAGGTCTAAATTGAGCCTAAATATGCAAAATTATCATTAAATGTGCCACTGAATGAGCCCCAACATAAGAAACAGTTAAAATACTGAAATAATTTAATACAGATAAATATATAAAAAGAAACATGAATTGGGCCAAAATCATACGTTAAGAAATTATAAAAAAATAATAAAGAAATGAGTATACAGTTAAGAAATGAATTAAAATATAAGAAATGAACCAAAAGTTATGAAATGAGCAATGGTTCTGGAATGATCAAAACCTATAAGAAATTAGTAATAAATTTTAAACTTAAAAAATAAGATAGGAATGAGAAAAAAAAAACATGAAATGAGATAAAAAATGAGACAAAGGTTTAAAAATAAAGTTGAGCCAATGGTAAGGAAATGAACAAAAACATAAGAAATGAGGCAAAGGCAATCATATGAGCTACATGTAAAATATTAGTTAAAACAATTAACCCACAATACAGTAACACCCTAAAATACAACAGGTAAGTCATGAAATTGAAACATTAATTAAAGTTTATCTTCAAGACGTACACAATCTTGATCGCTGTAATAATGTAATGAGTAATTAGAAATGAGCAGGAATGAGAGCTGTCACCAAAAGAGTGGTGAACAATATAAGATCTTAGCCAATTGGCAAAAGTCTTGAATAACCTAACGTCATGTATACGTAATGAGCAAATAGTCATGAAATGAACAACAGCATAAGAAATTAGCCAAACTATAAGATTGAAGAAAAAATATATAATTTATTAAAGAAAATGAATAAGTCATGTCAACTGCTATTAAATGAGCCATCATATATAAATGATCCAAAATATCAAACCTTCTGAAATAGTCAAAATACTATAAATTGGTCATAATAAATAATAGAAAATAAAAAAAGTTTTGAATCAATCCAAAAGATAATGTAAGATATAATACAGGAAGTAATGTGCCAAAATTCATGAAATTAGGCATAAAATAAAAGAAATGATGTAAAATATAAACAAATGGGCTTATCGCCCTACTTGGTTAAAGCTTTATTGTGTCCATACGTGTTCATGAACATTGATGAAAAATGTCTAACAAATTTGGTTGAAATCGAGTTAAAAATAAGCTTCCATGTTCTATATTAAATAATTCAAGGGTCATCACTCTTTTGTCTGACGTGGCTGGTTTTCAAACTTTTCCAAGCTTTTATTGATACTAGCATTTTGAACAAGTTTGGTAAAGATCAGATGATAATTAAATAGCTACAGATTTAACAATGCAGCATGTATCAGTTTTTAATAAAGTCAAGGGCCAATCCCGGTGTTGGCAATCCGATCTAGCCGGTTTTCAAACTTGTCCGAGATTTCATTCATATCAACACTGGCCAAATTCGGTACAGATCGAATTTTAAATAATAGTCCGATATGTATAGTTGTTGCACACGACCACGCTTTTAATGATATAAACATCACGCCAAATATTGGTCAAACTCAGATGAAAGATGAAGAAACTAGAGTGCCAAAGCATCTAAACATAACATGTTTCAATAAACCAAGGACCATAACTCTGGTGTTACCAATCCGATCTAGCTGGTTTAAGCTTGCATTACAATCCGGCCGAGTTTGGTGAAGCTCAATATGAACAATGAAGGCCCTATCGTCTTAACGAGGCAAAATATAGCATATTTACTAAATCAGGGACTATAACTCTGGTCTTACGAATCCGATCTATGTGATTTTAAAATTTGTCCAAACGTTCAATGATATTAACAATCTGGCTGAGTATTGTACAGATCGGATGAAACATTAAAGCCCTGTCATCTGAACTGAGGCAAAAGTTACCGGACAGCCGGACGGACGACGGACAACACATCATCCCATAAGCTAACTTGTTCCTCGACCAGTAGAGCTATAAATCAGCAGAACTGCAATGTATTGGTCTTTATTAAACCTCAAGAAATTACTATAATGCCATGAAATAAGCCACATTTCAGAATATAAAAGACAGAAAAATGGGGCAAAGATTCAGAAACAAAATAACGATATGTGAGTAATTTGCCAACAAAAAGTAAACAACCAACAGTCCTGCAGAACACCGATGTATCAATAGTATCACCATTCAATTTCTTCATGGCTCAACAAAATGTGTAATTTGTGATTTTAAATGCTGATATTTAGGTGATATTAATATTATAAGCTTACCTTCAAAAATGATTCCGAAGTTAAAACAACCGTTATACAGAAAAACATAGAGAAAGGATAATGTGATACTTCTGTTTGTAACATTATACAAGTAAATTTTAAACCCACGAGTGTCTTACATTAAAAGCGCATCGTGTATACACTTATGATATCCGGTGCTGTTTGAACGTACAGACAGTCGGTGTTTCTGTTGTACACAATGCTGCCAAACCTCTCACCACTGGTCTCCATTTTCACTACTGCGCCGAGGTTTTCTCCATTCTTGGACACCTGGTACACCTTATCTGGACAGGAAACGTAAACATTGTGATCGCTATCAGACGTCAGATAACTCGGTTTGGTTCCATTCTCGATTACGGCTTCATAATGGACACACCTTGTCGTCACGTCCACGCAAATCAGGCAGGAGTTCTTTCTATCTGTCAGTGTTACACGTGACCCTGCCTTTGTAGTAGTTATATGATATATGGCGCTGTTCTCGATTTCGCACGCAAACGGGTTGAGAATCTCGAGCTTACACTTTGAGTTGCCTCGGTAGTCAAGAAGTCGCAGTTCCCAAGTCAGGTTCTTTTTCCTGGCAATGGTGGCCAGTCCATACTTCCAGCATGTAAGTCCTTCAATTCGTCTGATCTCCACTTTAATTTTTCTCTGAATGGCCAATCCTTTTTTCGCGAGTATTTCATAAATATGCTGTGGGGTTGCAGTATAAACGTCTGTCGGATTTAGATTTGACGCGCATATATCAACGACCCTGTTGCGAAATGGAAGCACGGCTTTGCACGTGAAATGTCGATCGTACAGTTTGATATTATTATTCCTGCTGTCTAGAATAACGAGTTTGCCGTTGTAAAGTACAGTCATGCCGCTGATTAATGTCATTTGTTCGTTACTGGGGAATGGAATTGTCAAGCAATGGTCGCCAACATATTTGGTTGTTTTTAGTTTGTTTCGAATTGTTGTATGCCTTTTCACATTCGTATCTGTAAATCGCGTTTTCCCGCCCGTTGTAAAGCTTTGAATGCTTCTTATATCCGGTAAGCTGAACTGATCAGGGCGAGACAGTGGCCTGGCTGTGAAAAGTCCGACTTCTCTTCTTCGCTTTATCCGCCGTTCTTTCTGTCGTTCATACCGGGCCTGCAGAGCGTGAAGTTTCACTGTATGCGGATCGAACGCTTCTTTGAAATTGGTGAAGATGGATGACTTATGGTTCCGTAGGTACGGGATCTGTAATGCTCGTTCTTGCATCGACTTCGGTTGTATCAGAAACGGCAAAGCTGGAATACTGGAATGTGGCCAGTTTGGACTGTTGGCGTACGATATGCCAAGTTTCTCGTTTGGACCTGGATATAAAGATTGAGACATCTTCTGAGCTGGAGATCTATACGGAGATGGTTGACTAAAGTCTTTCAGAATCCGATTATTCTGCCTTTGTTTCTTGGTTGCTTCTTCTGATTGTTGGTCATCTATATCTATGTCGGTACTATTAAGTGTACTATCGCGGTTAGACTCGAGTGATGGTGCTGCTTTTAGCGTCTTTGATGGAGGGTGGGAAACAAACGAGCTCTGAATAATCCGATGGTGTCTGTAAGCTCGATAGCCCGTATGTAAAATTACGCATTTTGAACAGAGAAAATGTTGGCAATCTGAACAGTATCCTGTGGCCTTTATGTATTTGTTGATTTTAAGTTCATTATCGCAGTACGATTTGAGAATGTCATGCCGTTTCGTTTTCCTCCCATTTTTATGTTTCTCAATGCAGTTGCCGCACAGATATATCTGACAAACGCTACAGAAGCCAGCTGCATCTACGTTAGAGTCCACTTGTAGACAGTCGGAGCAAATTAACTCCGGTGTTGGAGATTTGTCTCTTTCTATAACCTTTCTTGATATAGGTTTCTGACGAACGGTATCGGAGTCAGATATCTCGCTGTCCGGAATAAAGGCCAACTTTGCAGCGGAAATCATCGCCTTCAGGTCGTTATCTGACGATGATCGTTTAACTGGATCAATTTCATTTTCTTCGTCGCATTTCTGTTTTTGTTGACTAATGGTTTCACCATTGTTTTCATTTTCAGCTGCTTTCCTACTAATACTTGAGTCGTCATTTGTCTGCTTTAAATGTTTGGTTGCAGTTAGATCTGTTGGGTGTTTGCTGTCATGTGGTGTCATTGGACGTTCATTCAAATGTTCTTCTGCTGTGTATTGTGATATTCTCTTCAATTGAGGTAAATCGTCAAATTTGGATGTTGTTGCTGATACTTTAGCGTAACTCTCGTGCATTACATTTGAAGTTAGAGTGCCGATGTCGCCAATTTTTAATTTGGTATTTCCCAAGTCAAATGAATTTTCGGTCTCAGACATTGTAGTCTTTGTATCGCCTCTCTCGGATGCTGTTCTCGTGATTGGTGGTTCATCAAAAGTGGTATCTTCAGTATGTGTATCGTCCTTATTGTCAACGTTATCACTTTGTGTCAATGGTCTTTCGTTTGATATATCATACATTTTAATTGGTGTGTTCATTTCTTGCAAGAGTTCTCTAATTTTTACGCTTGGACTTGGTATTCTTTCTTTTTTATGAGTGCTATTACTAACTGTATTTTTATTACTACTTAATGCTGTTTTTCGTTCACCCGATTCGTTTATGTGCATATCGACAGCCTCGCGTATCTTTGCTCTATTATCATACTTAATGTCTTCATTCTCTGGAAATTCTCTTACAGTTTGCGCCTGCTCAGGTTGCGGTATTGTATTATTTGTTTCAATGATAATTTCATTTTCTGATTGATCGTTTTCTTGACTTAGCATTTCTTTCTGTTTATTATCCATGGGCTCCATTGTTGGTAATCTACCAGTGAAATATAGATTATTTGAATCAATATTTTGCTTAATTGGATCTGTATTATTTGTTGTGGCGTCATCTGTGAAGTTATTTTTTTCTTTACTTGAACGTTCGTCTTCGTAAGCATGTATTGTATCTGGCAGCTGCTCGTTTTCCATTTCTTTATAGGATACTTTCACTTTTTCTTCACCCATTAGAAGCATGTGATTACCTTGATATTCGTTATCACTTTCTTGGTCATTATTGGACTTTCTTGTTACTGTTTCTGCGTCGTTCCCAACTGAATTATCGTTGTTTAGAATAGTTCGTGGCTGCTTTTGATTATTTTCAGTTACATTTATATCATTGCCGTCTGGACTCTGTGAGTTTTCAGCTAATGTATGTGGCTCGAATGAAGTTACATCAGATAGCTGTTCCCTATCAACCCCATCTTCCACATTCGAATCGGGGTAAGGAGTTGGTCCTTGTACAGTCTTGTGCCGTGTCATCAGCATAGTATTTGTCTTACTAGTATCAGCTGAAGCTTTGGTTAAATTATTTGTTTCTTTATCATACGGTGTTTCGCGATCACTCGTTTCTTCCCGTTGATGATAGACTTCTTGGGATGTCATGGCTGCTTCCAACTCGCTCACTTTTTCTTCTGGAAATCGTATTTCTGTTTTATTTGTATCTTCTATTTTTGTTGCTTCATCTGAATGCTCTTTAGACGCCACATTCGTTACTGGAATTTCAGACTGACTAGCTGTTTCTATTGTTTTTAATTCTTTTAGATTTTGTTTTGTTTCCAACTCTGACTGATCGTTAATATTCTCTGTATGGGTTACATCTTCTTCAGTTGGTTTTACTATTTCCTTTGTGGTTATATTTTGTTTATCCTCTGCTATAAAGACGTATTGTTCTGTTTGCTTTTCTTGAACAGTACCTTCTTTGACATGTTTAGGCTTTTCGTTATCGGTCAGCTGTAGCTTATCACGTGATGTGTTATTAGCTTCGTTATGTAGACGTCCGTAATGATCTGTAATGCAGATATATTTCAGTTTAACGGCAATGCACTTAGTTAGTATTAGAGTGTATTAAACTCCAAAAGGAATGTTTTAAATTAATTATCGTTTAGATTATTTAAATAGTCTCTCAACATCTGGTAAAGGTACTTATTTTTAGACGATACATATTAAACTAAGTTGAGTTTTGCAATAAGGACACTGCATCTCTCGGTATGTCAATAAAAGTACGAGTAAACTAAAGCCTCGTACATTAGAGGGTCGCTGACAGTAGTGGTAGCTTGCTGTTCCCTCTAATTTGACTGTAGTGTGAGATATACTTATTTGATTACAATGTGCATTGCCAGTTTATGAGGGAGTTTCCCCATGTGATTTAGTTATTTTGATTTAACCAGTTTCATAATATATGAACATTTTGAATGCCATTTAAAAATGCGTAAGACTGTGTAAATATAATTTAAAAATAAAATGCATCAATACACATTGTACCGTTCACGTCCTCATCAAGCGATTTATTTGTTGCTTCTTTTCTTTCTTGAGTTGGTTGGGATTCTTCAGAAATAGTTCCCTTGATTTCATCTATACGTTCAGATGAGTCCTGAATCTGAGGCGTTTCTGTTTCATCTGTTTTCCTGGAATTGTTTTCATGGGTATTCGAATAGTGTGTGTCATCTGCTGTATGAATGGTGCCTGGCCCTTCAACTTTATCGTCTGTAAGAATAAGGAGCAAATGCAAAACAACAACTTTGAACAATTGTTCGTTTACGATTTGTGTCCCAATTGTTATGACTTCAAGTCTGTTTGGTGACCTTGCAACTTCTCTATATATAATCATTTTCTTTAAAACAAAACGATGGGACAATTTTCTACAATTTGTTAAAATGAATAATAGTTAAAAGTATTTAAATTGTGATCATATGTCTTGTATTTTATGTTTAAAGTAGACACAACATAATTAGCAGTGTATAATTAACAAACGAAGTCATCCCAAAACACATATATATGTTATTATGTTAAATAATACTACTGATTTGCTCTTTTAGTGCCATTTTATGAAGTTTCTTGGTGAATTTATTAGCATCTTGATCTGCCGTCTTCGGACCTTTTATTCTTATATTTTAAAAACCGAACTCAGCATTAGACTGTGCAACAGCATTCTTTAATACACTGAAAAAATATGCATTGTACCGTTCACATCCGCATCGGACCAATCATTTATTGCTTCTTGTCTCTCTGGTTGCTTTTCTGTTTCATCCGTTTGTGATTCATGAATAGTAAGTTCTTTGTCTTCATTTGTATAAATGAAGAAACGTTCCAAATGCAAGACACCGTTTGAAGTATTTCCAACGGTGTCTTGCATTTGGAACGTTTCTGTTTTTGTAAGGTTGTTTTCGGGACTGTTTGGAGGTTCCGTGTCGTTTTCAGCGTTTTCTTTATATTTGGTGCCAGGTTCTTCAACTGTATTGTCTGTAAGAAAAAGGGACAAATGTAAATTACCTAGTAGCAGCAAGCGCATACGTAATAGTGTGTCCAGATTTTTTTATGTGATTTCAACATTATAAAGTGAAATAGTTTGTAAACGTAAAAGTTATTTAGTTTGGATCAAATCGCTTTTTTAATGAAGTGACATGTATATCTATTGGACATTGTTGTTGATTGTTATTTAATAAATAATAGTTTATGATATTGAAAATAATTGTTTTTCAACTTCTTATAAAACCGGATAAGTCGAAGCAAAATTAACTTTGTTAAGCTTGAATAAGGAATGTATTTAGCATTAGTATTTAGAATTTATGTATTTATAACATGTCAAATGAGCCTTTTACTTTTCGTTTAGACAAATCAAACTAACTCAAATATGGAGACAATACCATTCTTTAATAAAATATCAAATCAATGGTTTGTACCGGTCACATCCGCATCTAGAGATACGTTCCTTGCTTCTTTTCTCTCTGGTTGTTTTTCTGTTGGGTTCGGTTGTGATTCTCTAGCCATATGGTCATTGTTTTCATTTATACTTTCAACACTGTCCTGAATTTGTGGCGTTTCTGTTTCGTCTGTTTCCATTACGTTGTTTTCCTGATTGTTTGAATAGTTTCTGTTGTATTCAGTGTTTTCTTCATGTGTTCCGTCTGGCATTTCCATCTTATCGTCTATAAGAATCAGGAATACAAGAACACACGTAGATACAAGTCGAACAGGTGAGGAAATGTAACGTTCATAGGACGCAATCAATCAAAAACACGCATTTAAAGTGAACAATTACAATGATAATGATCAGTTAGAAACAAAGCATGTCACACAACAAACTACCTTCACTCTTATCCGATTGCCATCCCAATTAAATGGGACAGAGTATATAAAGAAATATCCGCCAGAAAGCACCCTCTTACAAACTAGACAGCAATAGGCTCTATAAGTAAAACACAAAGATGATCATGTATATATGAATATACAAAAGACGAAAGCATAGAAAGCCACAAGGCAAGTACTCGTTGACTTGGCAGAAGCCAGAGAAACAAGATAATATGATGTTAAGGGCAAGACAAGACAAATATTCGGTCATCGTACACTAAATAAGGAGATGATAGTGGCGAACTGTAAATGGAGCAACCACTAAACATGCAATGATTTGCAAGATGATAGGGTCACAACCTCTTTTGTTTTTGAACGTTTATGTTAATGGTAGCCTGATGTAGTAGCTCTTTTTTAAACAAATGTTACATTTGTTAAAGTTAAATCCTCAACTTGACAACAAGCTCTAAAAATAGGAATAAGTTGCGAACGTTCGACTTAATGCCATTATGTAATACAATGTAAAACAATTTAAATTATGTACCTGTCACATCAGCATCGAGCGATTTGTTTCTTTCTTCTTTTCTGTGAGGTTGTTTTTCGGATGAATTCGTTAGTGATTCTCCAGCATTACTTCCGTTGTTTTCTTTTATACTTTCAACAGTCTCTTGAATATGAGGCTTTTCCGTTTCGTCTGTTTTCATAAAGTTTATTTCTTGGGAATTCAAGGGCTCGTCGTCATGTTCATGGTTTTCTTTATGTTTGGTGCCTGACCCTTCGACGTTATTGTCTAAAATATTCAAGAACAAATGCAAGTTTAAACCAAATCATTTATTGTAAAACCATCAATATTTTTAACGGTGTAGCAATGGAACAATTAACTGGTTTGGATATCATGTTCTTTATGTATTTTCCTGTTTGTTAAAGATCTGAGATAATACAATTGGCTAGTTTCGCTGCTCGTAAATAATTATGAAGTATGCTGGTGTGTATCAGTTATTATTGATTCCACACATTTGTATTATAATTAGAGTAACATGATCTGGAAGCTAGTATCACCTCAAATCGACATGTCATCATACCGTTAAGTGTGATCCTGGTGTTGTAGCAGATTCACCAGAGGTGAGGTTTTCAGAACATTTACTCTAGTAATGATTATTTTATTATATACTTTCATAGGAGAGCTGGAAGAATGCACAGTAGACTTGTTTGTGTACACACGCAGACGATGTAGCCACACAACGCCATACGACATCGTGATCTATTTTTAGAAGGATAGTAAATCTAAATCAGAAAACGTTTATAACGATACAGGTTTTTGTGTTCCATTGTCAAAAAAAGGTTTTAGGTATATATTATTGATTGGTATATAATAGAAACTAGATTCGGACTGTGAGTATAGATGTATTGTTATGTTCCGTATTTAAATGATACAACGATATTGGATTGTAAAGAAATATAAAAAGATCGGACAGTGAAAGTAGCATTCAAGGAGGACAGTCAACCACAAAACACAGAAACAAACACGCAAACAGACAAACAAGAAGTCAAAAGTAATAATAAATGCAAACGACACCACAAACACAAAATGGTTGACAATAGGGCTACCGCCTTGGAACGGTCAGTGGCAAAGTAGGCCACTGGGGGTTGGTTGTAAGACTACATCCTAGACTTTGTAAGTGGGGTGATTTCATGGTAAATCAGTCACGAATTACATCTAAAATAATTTCATAAACAGTTTTCCTTATATCTAGTTCAAGGGCAGTGTATATAGTACTATGTCAACGTATTCTTCTACCAAAATACTTAGAGAGCCTTAAAGAAAATATTCAAATTTAAATTCCTTGTAGCAGGTTATAAACAACGTGCGGAGGTCTAAAGAGAAAACATGTCAATAAACCCAAATCCGCATATCTAGACACTTTTCAAAAAAATTACCTTTTATTTCCTGCGAATGTATTATAGCTTCTTGCATTTTCTCTAAGGTTTCAGTCGAGTTGTTTGTTTTATTACTATATGTACCAACTTCCGTTCTTTTCTGCATTGCTACATCAGTGCTGGACTGGTCTTGTCTAATGTCTGTATCGTTTCCATTTTCATTCACGTTCTTAGCTTCTATATTTGTTTCTATTTTATGTGTTCCATTCCGCTTCGTATCAGCTACAGGCTCATGCAATTCTGTATGTGTTTCATCATCCGAAATCTGATCTTTTGAAACATTTCCGTTGGTGTTTTTGCTGTAACTATGCTCTTCAAAGCTTGCCGTTTCTGCCTCTGCGGTTTTTGAAGTTTTATCTGACGTAACGTTTTCATTCAAATCGTTTGCAGTGTCATTTTTCTGTATGTCCAAAATCGTTTTTTCAGTTTGATCTGTTATAAAGAAGTGCGGTCCCTCACCTTTTTTCTTTTCTTCTTCTTTGTTATCATGTGCTGTTTCTAATCCATTACTCGCCGCATTCATGTCTTTAGAGTCGTTTTCGGATTCTCTATCAGGGACATCATGTTGTTGGTCAATTGAAGACTGGGTTTTAAAGAAGGAATCGTAGTTGCTATCCTCAGACAACAGTAACTTACGCGCGTCCGTATCCATTGCATTTGCCATTCAAAATCTGTAAAGTTTAATCATCCGACATCTCCAGTTCTTCGTGTAAAAGTTCCATTTCTACTCCGTTTTTATAAATGATTCCTGATACCAAATTTCACATTTAATACCATGATTCCAATATGTATCTAACGAGTAAACAAAACTAAATGTATAAGATATTGGAAATGAACTTAAAACTGTGACATTAAATGGTATAAACAGAGTTATATTTCGAATCACGCCTTTTTGAGATCATTCAAGTGGGTAAGTTAAGACAATGCAGTGTATCGGAGCCTATTTAAACAGAAATCAAGCACTGGTTAGTGATACAATGTACGTATGTAATCAAATTTAATATGTCGCTTTGTGAAAATTTTCGTTTCGTTTTGTTTTCTAAAAGAGGTTCCTATTAGAATATATATATATTATATATATTTAAGTAATGTATGATTTGTATTTAATAATACCATCACAAATACTAAGAAATACTGAAAAGGGGATTCCTTGGAAGCAATAAGTTGAGCAGATGTGTTTTTAATATCTAATTTATTGAAAACAAATGAAATGTAAAACATAATAACGAAATATACAAAACATAATAATTGTGCACAACGCAGAAAACAATGACAGATAGCATAATGTAGCCAGTGGGACTTGGATGGTTAGACCTGTACCTGTATATGCTGTGCTTCTTAATTTCAGATCTTAAAAAAATGACCGTGTATACATATGAAACACCGCATACGTATGTTTTCACTTGTTTTATATCATAAAATGAATTAGTGATAGCATACAATCGAATGTGTGATATCAGGGAGTAAGTATAATAACTCCCTGGTGATATCTATAACTCAGTTGAGTAATATCATAAATTCATTTTAAATATTGATTTCTTTATTTACACTGTCCCGTTTTATTGGGTTGACAGTAGGGTAAGTGTGAAGTTTGGTGCACTCTAGAACCTGGTTTTAACCCCCAGCGGCCTTTTTTGCCACTGACCGTTCCAAGGCGGTAGCTCTATTGTAAAAAAACCTTTTGTGTTTGTGATGTCTTATTTGGCCTTTGATTCATTCTTTAAATGTGTTCTTTGTTTCTGTGTGTGTTTGTGGTTGACTGTCGTCCTTGAATGCTGCTTTTCCTGTTCGATTTTTATATCTACATATACAGTAGTATTTTCCCCTGTTTTATGGTTCATATTATTAATTTGATATGATCAAATGAATTAATGACTACATGATATACAATACAAAAGATATTACATATGCGATTTGGTGATATTATTGATTTATTTTATAATTTAAACTAATAGAATACTAAAATGGCGCCTCATATACCACGTTAAACACCAAACATGTCAAAAAGTCGCAGTACACGACCCACGGGTATTCGCAGGTGGTCAAGAGTGCTTGTTTTAGATTGTCTGAGTTTTAGCTAACAGTGTTATTAATCAATATAAAGACTACGTTTACGCTTCGTATTTAATAGATAGTGTATATCATCATGATGAAAAACGTTTCAGCCTAACTGATATACTTTGAATTTGTCTGAGCCGGCCTTTTTGTCCGGGTGCACGACGAGACAATTTGTTCTTTGGTTGTATGCTATAACTGAATTTTTGCCAATGTTTCTAACAGGTACTCCCAGATCAACGCCCGTCTGTGATTGGATTTTATGTACTTCGTCATACCACGTGACCAGAACGTTGCCCTCATCGTCCGTTGTTAGGCACCGTGGTGCGCTGCTAAGGTCGTTGCCTTTCAAAACGTACACCACGTGCCAATTTGTAATATTTACGCAGACGATACGATTATTATGCGTATCGGAAATGAAAATCTCGTCCCCTTCATTCGTGGAACCGATGTACCATATTGGCGTTTCAAGCTTGACAGTGCATTGGCTGCTGATGACGATTTGATATTTGACTATGCCTTTGTAGTCAATGAGGTGGATTTCCCAGTGGCCCTTTTTGTCGTATCTCGACTGGGTGGATCGGAACACCGCGGCAATACCATCCGCCCAAGAAGTAAGTCCTTCAATCTTCTTTATAGATGTATCCAGCGTTTGAACAATGGTGAGCTCTGTGTCAGCTGCTATCTGGTGTATTTGACTGCCAGTGGATGCATAGCAACCGGATGGGTCAATATTGGAAGAGCAAATTGCAAGCGGAAACTTCTCTATATTAATGGACGAAATTAATATAAAGTGTCTATCGAAAAGCTTTAGCTTTTTGTTGTTGTAATCTGCCACAACCAATTTATCGTTGGCTAAAAACACCGATGCAACAATGCGACAGTTGGTGTCATCGTTAGGTTCCATCATGCCGTACTCGCCAACTAAAGTAGCAATTTCCGAAACGTGTTCGCCTCGATAACGCACCGTCTTTGGTTTGTCCTGACGAGTTCGCGTTTTGTCCTTCAGCTGACTTGGTTTCTTGCCCACAGTTTTTTTGCCTGTCGAGCTGTGTATTAAAGTTCTGGGATGTGAGACAGATTCGTCGATGTGTACAGTTAAATTACGTTTTCTTGGGATGGCGAGACTCTGTAGAGATTTTAAATGAGACGTTCTGCTGTCACTGCTGTCAGTTGTTTTCGATCTTCGGGAGTCTAGGCTTCTGAAATACACATTGATACGAACTGATTAATATTCAAATGTGTTTGTCTAATTTAATTACCAGAAAATAAATCATGTAACGCCTTTAATTCCTACATCTTATTCGTAAAGTGGATTCTATTGCTTTGTTTTTATATTCATATATACATGATCACATTGTGTTATGCTTATATTGCCTGTAAATGCTGCCTACTTTGTCAGAGACAGTGAGTGAGTATAGCTTTAGGGGATTTCTTTATTTTTACTGTCCCATATAATCCGTTCCAATGCGGTACTCCAATTGTCAATAAGTTTATGTTTGTGGCGACGCATTTAATTTCGCTTCCATTTCCCCCTGTGACTGTGTAACTTTAATAGTATTTATGTTTTCTACAATTTAATGAGTACAACAGATCCTTATAAGTTAACGCAACTTTCGAAATATGTGTATACAATGTTTAATAAGAGAAAACATTTTTTCCAAGCTCACAACATTGGTACATGAATAGAAACTCGATTGGTATATTTGTCAGTAGTTGTACTTTTTGTACTAGTCCACTGTACTATATATTTCAATGTTTGTTACTATATTTGTTTGTCTTTTTATCTACTTTTGTCACATTGCTGTATAGTTGTATAATATGCAATATGTTATTTGTATTATGGGCCAGAGGCCTAAATTACTCGGAATAAAATATTGTCTATTGACTGTGTTGTTGTTTTTTTTTGTTTTTTGAATGACTGTTTTCTGTTAATGCTACATTTCCCATTCGACTCGGATTCCTGCTTCTACTCTTTTAAGTAGAACATACTAAAGCAGTTAATGGAGGTAAAATGGTTGAAGAAACTAGTAGACGATTCTTACAACATTTATTATGACGTAATTTTTTCCTTTCCATTTTAGTTTTTAATCGTGTTTTGTTGTTAAGGAAGTTGTTGTAATAGCGTTTGATTACAAACCAAAGACCGAAATGTTCTTAAACAAGTGACTTACCGGTTACTTGTAGCTGTACTGCGTGTTAATGGCCTCTTCCTTCGAACCGTGCCAAAATCGTGATCCGGTAGGTCATTACCTGACTCACCTTTCCCGCCAATAAATTTATGATGCCTATAATGCCAGTATCCACTATGGTCCAACACACACTTCTTGCACAAATAATGACCACAATCCAGACAAAATGAGTGCGCCTTCACTAACTTGTTTATTTTCAGCTGCTGGGCGCAGTAAAAGAACGCTATAACGTGGTTCTTATTCTCCGCTTTCTTTCGATGAACATCAACGCAGCTTCTACACAAGTAATATTTACATTCCTTACATATACCAGCAGCCCCCTTTTCTTCTCCTTTAGCAAAGCAGTTTGCACATATCATATCATTTGTACCATTGATTACAATGGAACGTTCACTCACAGAAGGATCGGCAGAATTGTCTTCTGACTCGTCTGCTGATGTAGCCATATTTATTTACGCTGTGATTCAGTTTCTTTGGTTAATACGTTACTGTAAACTCTTTTCATTTCATTTTCTTCAGTTATGATTTCTCATTACAATATATATTGTTACTCTTTAAAAACGTTAACACAATGAGATTATTACTGAGTGTATTGCCCATTTAAATGTATAATAACATAGAAATTAATAATCAATTCTTTCTTGACAATGCGTTTATAAACCTTTTACATTTTGTGTTAAAAACAAGCGAAGATATCATGAATAGGAAATAGAAATGACTGGTGCATATAGTTTTAAACAATGAAAGCTTATTTTGTAACAAACAGTAGCAAATATGGCGTAAGCAATCGATACACGTATAATTAACTAAAGTGAAACAATGGTCATGATTTGTCTGTATTTTCGTCTGGCAATTCGTGTATATGATTATGTAAATAATTCATATTGCCGATCCGTGATACAATTAGTACGGACCTACTGCACAAACTGAAATAAGCTCGTTTGAAAAAAACAAAACGTTTTGACATGTATTGATAGAAAGTGTTTTATCAAGAAGTGTTTTGTTGTCTTTTACAGTTGGTTAGTTTTAACAAACACACAATGGTCGCATACAAATTTAAAAGGTAAAAACAGCGAGCTTTGCCCTACTCTCACTATTTATAGTTCTGTAGTTCTTAAGCGTGCTCCGATACACGGGACCGCCCGGTTTGCGTTCCCATCCTACGGACGAGGCTAAGGGATCCATAGTATACCGTGCTATTCACCGGTGCCGCGCTGGTCCCTTATAAAGAATGAACATGTAATAACATAATCCTGACTAAATGGAATGTACCTAAGATACCTTAGACACAGTTGTTGGAAGACAAACCCTGGTGACAATTGAGAAGCAAATGACTTAACGCTGTAATTTTTATTGCAATGATTTTCATTTCACAAACAGATTAAAATGTTCTTGACTGTTAATGCTACTCATTGTTTTACAATGTCCTCATATATACATGAAAACGTATTTATATTAATAAATATGAATACAAATTAAAATGAAATAAAAGAGACGTTATTACTGTTGATAACTATATACACACAACGAAACCGTATATGTGCCTTAGAATGTAAGAACAGGAACAAATAATTTCAACCTCATTAGCATATCTGTAATAAATAGTATTTCATTGGATGAAAACTAACATGTGACGTTTTAAAAACAGTTTACACAATCATCAACTCGTTCGGAGACTACTTTTTATGCGCGATAGTCATAATAGTTATTATTAATTAGATATTAATGTTTGACTCGCTTTTGGCTTTATTTTACTTGATTAATAACACGAACGGCCCAGTCTGATAAAGACCGTTTCTAGTCTGATATCACTTGTTCTGGTAAAATAACAGTCAGTGACACGTGAGTTCGCATTATTATTTTACCAGACCGCGAACTGACGCATACGCAGTTAAACACCATTGTGTAAACTTTCTCCTTGTTCGTCTGTTCGTCAGTTTTCTACTTTCTGTTTCGCACATAGGTGAAAACATTGATTTGAAAAGACGGAAGCTTGTGAACATTTCGGAGGATGAGACGGTTCGTGAAAAGCAAAAGGAATGTTAACACAATTATACAGAAAACAATACTGACGTAAACACGTTCATTAAATTAATGTGCATAGGAGAAAAGCAAAGGTCCGCAAGAGATGTTGTCGAGATACCGGCTGCAGAATTAAACATTATTGTTGACCTCTAATTTCCTATCTGTCTGTTCGTAAAAACGATTGTGACGAGTATGAGCCAGAGACACTGCTGTAATTGCAAGCGAGTATTCAACGATGTTTGGCTGAAATGAACAGCACTTTTAACATTATTGTATTAAAACAACTTGTTCATTGTAAAATTAATATCAGAAGTTATAACGTGGTTAGTTTGTTATCAACCAAGATCCACACCCTTCGGTCTCAGGCTGATATCTACTTACCTCGGGCTGATATCTTGGTTGATAACAAACTAACCACGTAATAACCGCTAATTATCTCTATCTTAAAATGTCGTATTCAGTCGAATGTTTGGAATTATAAGGATTACATTTATTGTATGGGGTTTATGAATGTAGAATCTTTGCCAAATCCCACAAAGATTTATCACACATTTCCTCGGACTTGATTCAATTTCGGCGTGATTCGGTGAAGTTTACACATAAAATTTTGCATAACTTGATACAAAATAAATTTAATCTGATAAACAAAAAACTAGTTTAAGTTTTCATTTCTGCAATATTGCTATGAATAGCTCAGATTGATATTAGATCGGCACGAAATGCGAAATTGCCATGAATGACCGCCCTATAACAGGTCAATATTAAGTCCAACTAAAATGAATGACGTCCGTTATGATATTAGAATGAACTCCATATTGTAGAGCGAGAAGAGAGAAAGTAGGTACAAACTACATGTATAACAAAATAAATGAACTCCGTATTTTAGGATGAAAAGAGGGAAAGACATACAAACTCTAATATAACAATAATGAACTCCGTACTGTAAAGCGAGAAGAGAGAACATATATATATATACAAACTATGACATAACAATAAAGAACTCCGTACTGTAGAGTGGGAAGAGATAAAGTAAACACAAAGTATGACATAATAATACAATGAACTCTGTAGTTTAGAGCGAGAACAGATAAAGAGATACAAACTATGACATAACAATACATGAACTCATGTTATAAATATATATTACTGTGTTAGTAACGTGTCTTTGTCTATAATGAAATTGTACAGGAAATGCATCTACATCAACCTAAATTTAAACTTGCCGATCTACTGTTTCTTTGGCCAAAGTACGTTCAATGTATGCACTTTTCTCTCAAATAACAGATTACTAGATATGCATAAATACTATATTACAATATAGGTTATAAGGTTTATAAACTATAAATATTAAATTAAGACATTAAAAACAAATACAATTAAATCCGTGTCGTTTTTCGTGACTAAATACAAATGCGATGTTTGACTGAAGTCGTTTACACATGCTTTTAATGTATGTTGAGCATCAACGGTGTAAGCTAAGACTGAATTTAGTACGTAAGGATTCAATTCTGGGTATATATAGCGTTTGAAGAATCAATCCGTGACAGCTTTCCTGGGTATATAATCCGGAGATAGCGAATCGACGGGAATATCGGGTAAACTGATATCATCATAATCACCGTGGAAATGTTCCATTTGTTTGCGCAAGCTCTGTAGACACACCTGAATATCTTTCATCTCCTTCTTAGCCTTCATAAACGCTGTCGACATGACATCGGCGGCGTTCGCCTCAAAGTATTCCAATGCTTCGTCAGAGAGCCACGTCTCGCTTTTCTTATTATCTTCTTTGTACGCACTATTCACCACCGTACAACTAAGAAAAACCTCCGCACCCTCAATTGGTTCTGTGTACGTTTTCGTGAACAAAATCTCCATGGTTTCTTCATCTTCGTCGTCTGCAAGCATACTATCCGTGCTCAAGTCATCGCGGTGCTCCGAAATATCCAGATCGGATTCCGTACGCGTGATCGAACGACGCCTGTACGTTTCAAACTGCACGGGATTGTCTTCTTCCGCTTTTGCAAGTTCCGGTAAAGGTGTAAATTGAGGCTGTGCCTCAGCGGTCGGCGTTCTATCTTGAATTTCATCAACATGATTTACCTTTGGTAAATTTCGGAGTAAAGCAGAGTCGGCGTTTTTCAATGACAGCGACAAATCTGTGTCTACCTTTTTATTGAAGTCCAGTGTTTCATATAAATTCAGTTTATTGGAGTCAACAATATCAGATATGCTTTTAGCTGAAACTTCTATTGACTTAACACCTGTTTCGTCATTATATGCATCTAAAACATCGCAAAGTATTTCCGAATCTCTCTTGGGAGTCATTCCTCTTGGGTCGAAATATTCCGGAAGATCGTCATCTGAGGAACATTGACCTTCTATAGTGGTGTATTTATTAGAATCCCCTGAGATGCGTTTAAGTGTATTAGACGAGTCACTTCTAAGAAGTGGTTTCACATCTTCATTACTCATATCGTCGGTTTGTTTGATGTCGTTTTCATTTTTTTTGTTTTCTTTCACAGATTCCGGAGATTTCGATGTCGACTGACATTTTGAATCTTGTTCTTTGTCAATTTTCAATTTTGCTGGAATTGTTTCATAAAAATGTGTCTCTAAATGCCGAGAATATATTTCTTTTACATCAGTTTCATCATCGTCGTCGTCGTCATCATCACCCACAAATACATCATCCTCATCATCATCAATATCATCTTCTGGATGCATTACTTCTAACAGCTGAGATAATCGTTTGCAAATGTTCTCTGTAAAGTCATCAATTGCTGCACTTTGAGTGTTATCAGTGTCAATTTCATGTTCATATTCTTCGTCCTCTTCTTCATCTTCCTCCCCAAGAACGTCCATAGCTGACGGTGAAGGTGGAGGTACAGAGTCTTCGCGTGCTCTAGATGTATCCCCGTCAGGTGTCTGACTCGACGGAGTCTGGGAAACGTCTTTATTCGGTGTCAAAATACTGTTCGAAACACGTGTTTTAAACGAGTTACTGTTGTCTTCGATCGATTGCCCTTGAGTTTTCGATGGAATTGTTTCATATATGGGAGCTGGGCTCATTCTCTCCACTGATTGTGGTGACTGTGATGATAGCTCAGTCGATGGTGTGTGTGATACTATCGCTTCATTTTGGTATATATGATCAACCGTCTCCTGTGTATCTTCTATGTGATCGCCATTGTCCCCCTGTTTGGATGGTTCTTGATGTCCAATCGAAATACCCGACTGTGCTAGTTTTGCACAGACGCCAACATTTTCGTACTTGTTTTGACCATTACTAGGTACTGTATTGTTTTCTAAATCGGCTTTTGATGTTTTTGATTTAGAAAACATGGTCTGAGTTAATATTAACATTTTCTCATTATTCTGGCTTTTATTTGTGTTTTCTACACCATTGGCCGATGTTTTGTTCAGGTCTGGTGTCTTAACTTTATCCCTTTTCTCGTTTTTATTACTATCATCTTTCGTTTTTACTTTTTCATTTTCTGATTTGGTTTTCGATTTATTTTTTCTTAAAGGTTTATTTACCGCATCTTTTGAGTTTTTTCTACTTGCGTCTTTGCTGCTTGCAGTAGAACTGTCTCTGTTACTGCCACTCGATGTAGTCGTACTACTTGACGAAGCAGACGCATCCTGTATTGCTACTTGATCCGTGTTTGCCTGTGAATCAGTCGCATTCGTTGAAAGTTTAAAATGTTCATATGCATATTCCCTCGACTGACTGACTTTTGTCTCTAATTTGCTCTTTGTCTTGATTTGTCTGAATTCAAATGTCGAAGTAGCAGTGGTTGTCCCTGGTTCCAATAATCTATCTCCTTTATCGATCACAAACGGTGTTTTTACATCAGTGTTTTCATTGTTTCCGTCATTGTCCGACTGTTCGTCGACTTCGAACCTTGATTCCTCTGGTATTACTTTAATCTTTGGTTCGCTTGCAGCGTTTTTAATTACATCCGACGTACCCGCGCCAGCTACGAACTTGATATCATCTGTCTCTATGATTTCGAAAGGTTCAAGTTCCACTGGTTCGGCTAATTCTTGCTCACTCCTGCTTCTAATGTCGAAAGGGTAGACTTCTCCCACGTCAAAATCGTTATCCTCGATCTTGCTGGAGCGGATTGCTCTACTATTCCGGTCCTTTTGTTTCTTTTTAGGAATTTCGCAGCATTTTGTTTTCATATCGTCGGGTGTATCTTCGTCGCTGTGAACGTTTTTCTTTCCTGATGTCTGGTTACCCATTGTTGATGTTTGTATTTGTTCTGGTGTCTCGTGTGAACTAGCTTGCCTTTGATTTTTTAAAGATTCAGATTCGCTATCAGAGTTGTACAACGTGTCATCAGTGGAAACAGATATGTAACCTTCCGCATCTGTATGTGAACGAATATATTCCGCGGAATCGCTGGTAGCCGTCAAGTCAACGCCAGCGTTTTCAGATTCTGGCGTCAGTTGCTTACCGCAGCATATCTGTTTATCAGTTACAGCGTCACGGGATCTGTTTTTCTCGTCTTCTGTTTTGATTTGTAAGTTTTCATCTGAATTAAGTATCGCAGGTTCGGGACAATCAACAGCACTGTTAGAATCGTTGGCACAGGTTGCGGTTAGGACAACACGTGATGGAAGCGAGGGATTGACAACAATTAAGGCTACATCCTGTCGGGTGTCACTCATAGACGGTCAACATCGTGGACATGTTGCCTGAAAAGACAGTAAGTAAAACAATTGTATTTACTATCCTAGTAATGACTGATGAATTATAACAAACAGGTTCCTTTGTGCGTGTTGAATGCAATAAAATAATGTAAAGTAACAGAACCTGGTATTGTGTTCATGAAGCAGAACATAATATTACACTGCTGCCTGTGACATAATTATAAGACACAATCGTGGGATCCATTCAGATTGGAGATCGTAATAAATGTAATGTAGAATTAAAAAGAAGTCGACAAAAAAACTGCGCCTTTACGTTTGATTGTTGATCATGGTCCGACTCCCACACGTGGCAAGTGTTTTTTTAAAACAATTTATGTTAAAATTTACAATAAAAAATGCATTTGAGTTTAGTAAATATATCGCACATGCCGCTACTGTGTCTGCTGCTACGGGCAAACTTGGCGCCGTCTAAACCACAATATTACCGACGGTATAATGCTATGATGTGAATATGCACGTGTCAGTGCTTCCAGGAGCATTATTTTATATCTTGCCTGGTTGTAACTCTTGATATGAACAGTGTTTGATAAATGGAAATCAAGGATTTATCTAAATGTGCCTAAGTGTTCCGTTACATTTCATTAGCGGTGAATCATTGTGAAGGGTAAAAACACCTGCATCTATTTATATTTTACATTAATACTACGATAAATAGCGTTTTCACAGACTCATGAAATGACGCACTTGATATCACGATATTAAACAAAACATATAAATGAAGGTTTGTTAGAAGATATATTGCAAGGATATCTTTATGACAATTTAGGGTAAGACTGAGGTTTGGTGCTTCTTAGAACCTGGTTTAACCTGGTTTAAACACCCAATGGCCTATTTGCCCTATTTGCCACTGACCGTTCTACCCCTATTGTCAACTCTTTTATGTTTGTTGTGTCGTTTTTTGTTTTGCATGCGTGTTTTTGGTTGACTGTGTTAGGTGAAAGTTACATTTCCTGTTCGACTTTTATACCTGCTTTCATAATATTATCGAGGATTATAGTGAATGTGATTTATTTGTTCCGAAGAACTAACATTTGGCTGGAGATTGCTGGACATGTAAATATAAATTGTCGCAGTAGGTCAACATGAAGAAACGTCAGGGAATGTCGGAGGAAAGATTGGTCCTGCCGTCAGTATTATGTTGTTACGATTTATGTTATCACATAACTTACGGTGTGGGAGTGGAATAACACCATTCTATATTTTAGTTTAAACTTATTTATTTTACATCGATTGTAACGAAATCTCTATGAACTTATTTGAATCACTCTCGATGTCTTCCTGGGTAGAACCAGTACTAAGCAATGCAGATAAAGTGTCTTGCTCAGGGACACAACGCATATGGCAATGACGGGAATCAAACCCACGACTATATTTTCGATATACCACCAGTTATATAAGTATGCAAATAAGCTTAGTATGCGCTGTCAAAGACTATTATCCAATTCCCACGGTTTATGTCGGTTTCGCGTGTTAAAGCGACAGGCAAAATGCAATAAAAGTCAATATGTGAGTTATGTGATAAATAGAATATAACATTCGTTTTCATTCATTATTGAATTTATTAACCTCGTTAGCAAAAATGGCACAATGCTCGGCAAGAGCCTCGCATTATATCATTTTGCCAACTCGTTTAATAAATTCAATAATGAATGATAAATCGTGTAAGATCCTCTATATAATGTTAAACATTAGTCAACTGAACAAACAAACACTTATTAAAGCTCATAAAATACCGCTTGTAATGTTTGCTTCCAGAGTGTCAGAAGTTAAATTTATTTCGGTACGATGTAGTGTGTTGTAGGACTAAATTTAGTATATATTTAGTAAGAGATCAGAATTCCTATAAAAAAATATATAAATAGTGAATGAGTTATTACCACACTACATGATAATTAAAGATAAATTTTAACCTACGGTTACAACGAAATCTGCGGTAAACTGATGCACGTGACATTATCCCCATTTAAAAAAAAAAAGAAGTGCAAATAAGCAAACTAAATAGTCATTGAACAGGAAAATATGGTTACCGACTTGGAAAAGACAGTAGGCAATATTACGGCCTACTGGTTAGCTTAACCCTTTCGCCGCCAAATTTAAAATTTCGTCTGCTAAAATTTGATTTCAACCTTCCTGTAATATTGTATATATGTAACGTTATGGAAAGCATTCTTACTGTGTGGTGAACAGTGTAAACCCTGATCAGCCTGCACATAGTGTGCATGTTGCTCTGGCCTACACTGGTCGTAAAATCAATGTTTTCGACTGTGTCAGCAAAAGGGTTAAATCGATTGTATGTGTACACAACTAAGCCCACTGATCAAGAGTGCACGTTTTCGGCCCGAAAATCCTTAAATTTTTAGTGAGTCTATACGGGAAAAGATGGACATATATATATAAAAAGAAGCCTTCTACAACAAGATAATAGCAACTAATAGCAACTTCCGTTCCGTTGCTATATTAACACAGTTTCTGGATGAACGCTGTTACATTGATAACCATATCACCACTTGTCGCAATCTGATAAATCTCCGCCAGAAAATGGCAGACGTGATGTGCTCCTGGAATCATCGTGACCTTTCCTACAGGTAATGTTTGCATAGGTGTAAGCAAACTTAAATGTAAGATCGAAGGAATAGTGCTAAATCGGGCTAAAAAATTGCAAAAACATAATAGACACGTACTGGTAGTATTTGTTTATGAGGAAATAACACAAAAGATGCTTAAACGCTAGTGTAGTTGCAGCGAGTGTGAAATGCAAACAATGACATTGAATGCGTACGCAAACGCTAAATAAAAGCAGACAATGATGTAAATCAGCTGCACGTGGAAGTCAGCTAGCTGAAAAGGTTATAAATAATATAAAGGCGCATTAAAGGAGGGCATTAAATGTGGTACTTTTTATATGTAGGAATCTAACATTTTAAAAAAAGTTCAATTTCATGATACAAATGTCATATCAATCAAAACATGGTGTTATCACCGTGTATTTCAGGTGTATTTCAGGTGTATTTCAGGTGTATTTCAGGTGTATTTCAGGTGTAAAAATTGAATTCACCATATATTTTGAATGGAATCGGACGTTACCCCGGTGGGTAGGATAATCAAATTACTGTGCACAATTACTATCCTTGCAGCAACAAACGAATGTTTACAAAAAAAAACGAGTTAAATAAGGCGTCACAATTTAAACTCAATAATTTTAAGTCGGACGCTAGACCCCCACGATTGCGAAATAACTAAGACAATTATGAAAGTCAATTTCTTAAATACACTTTGCAAATACACATAGACGGGATTTTATTTCGTTTCCTTATACATGTGATAGGTCTGCACTACGTTGACGCACACGTGTTTACATTGAATGCTATAAGGTGGAAAAAAGTGAACGATTTTAAAATTTGATTTACGATCAGAATTATTGTAAAATGTTTTAAAAAAACGGGACCCTGATGTACTCGCTTAACATGAATGATGTTTGAGAGGCAGTGGACAGTGTCGGTTTACGAATGCCGTTCAAGGAGGAGAGCATACTAATTGTGACGTAATTGCGACAGGTATTTACCATAAGTCTATCGGGGTGTTACGCACTGACATTTTATTTGCCAAATAAACCAAATAAAACGCTGCAACGAAGCTAAGCATTGCGTTCCTGTCTGCTATAATCATCAACCAAAGTTCTCTGTTCATCGACGAACTCGTAACTTACAAGAGAAAGGCATTTATTGTGGAGACTTTCTCAACAAAACAGAAACGTTAGTTGAAGCGTGTGAAATTATTACTTTCATGTTTATGCTTTAAACAGATTCACCGAAAACAAAAATACTTACAAAATGCACTCAGATGATGAGTCAGAGAATGTTGCAAACTGTAAAACGGTAGTGCACTTGAAGTGAGTATGAGGTGCAAAATAGTATGTATAGTGCATACACATAGTACAAGAGCAAACTATTACAATATTAGTAAATAAGGGCAGAACCTAGTATTCAATCGGTGAATGTCGACTCTTAGGATGGCAGTGTACTTGTGTAAGAGTATAAGCAGGCAAACAAGAAAACGTCTCTCAAGAAAATGAACTGGTTGTGACGTAAGTGTTACGATAAAAAGATATAGCTATCCGTGCTATGTTTCTGTTATATCCATCAAAAAAGAGCTCGTCGACGAACTCGTAACTTACTTTCTCGTGGGCATTTTTCAACAAAACAGACACGCTAATTGACCGTGTTGAATTATGTTTTTTGATAGCATTTACAGAACAAATCCAACATCTTTAAGTGTGAAATAATTTAATCGGCGATTTATGGAAGCCTTGGAATATGGACTTCTGACTCCCTTACTTCTTACTTCATTAGGTCTTACTTTACGACTTAATGGCTTCTAACTTCATTACATGACATATTGATTCCTTAATCTGACTTCCTTACTTCAAACTTCACGACTTACAACTGCATTACTTCTAACTTCATGTCTTTTAACTTCAAGAATTTCAACTTCATAACTTATAAATTCATGACTTCTATCTTCATTACTTCTAACTTCATGACTTTCAAGCAATGATGTTTTCATATCTGGAAGTCGTGAATTTGAAGTCATGAAGTTAGAAGTTAATAGGTCGTGAAATTAGAAGTCGTGAAGTTAGAAAACATGAAATTAGAAGTCACGAAATTAGAAGTCATGAAGTTAGAAGTTACTTAGTCGTGAAGTTAGAAGTCGTGAAGTTAGAAGTCATGAAGTCATGAAATCGTGTCTACAGTTAGAAGTCATGAAGTCAGAGGTCCAGCCAGGGCTTCCATAATATATACATGACATATGTTATCTTACATGCAACTGTTCAACGTGTAATTGACAACTGAATTGGGGTTTAAAGCGCACCAACACATGAATACATGAAAGGCTATATGGCGCGTAACAGGAATGAACATGCCGGGCTCATCCTCCATTTACATCGAGATAAAATATGGAGCATGGGCCTAGAACCTTCTCACCTGCAGAACTGCAGAACTGCAGAGTTGCTGAAAATTCTATTGTAGATACTCCATTTACGCTGGAGTCAAGTTTATTGTTATTCTGCCACTGCTCTAGTGATTTTGAGCGAGATGGCACCTGAAACAATGCAGAGATGGCACCTGAAACAATGCACCCCTCAAGCCGGATCTGCCGTGGCCCTATTCTTTGCCCGGAAACCACAATGGGCCCCCGGGAACCGCACGGGGCTGTTCAACGTTCACAAACAAACACGCCTATGCATATTTTTTCTGTGGATTCAGGATTCGGGCAATAATTAGAAGCTTAGCATGACATTGCATGAAAAAACAAGGCATACCAATATATACAGCGGAGGAAAGGTTGTTGATATTTGTAAACATGCATCACCCAGCGTTTAATAAAGTTACTTGATCTCATTGTAATGATTTCACAAACTTCCTGATTCGAGATCCCGTTCTATTCGCAAATGCCTAAGATGAGAAAACACTGATTCACCGTAAAATATGGCGTTTCTATGAACTGCACAATATTACAGTTACTTTATCTCCGGTGCGACTGCACTCTAAGTCCCTTGCGGGTGCACTCTGAGAGAAAAACAATAATCAAAGTACTGAAAGTATTGAGAAGCGGAATGCTAATAATTGTTTGAAAGAAGCTGCCGAATACTTTTTCAAACCTGTTTAGTGAAATGTTGTAGTAGGTTACATAAAACAAGAGGTCAATGACCTTGAGCTCTACTGATTTTTGAAAGCTAGATCAGCATTCCTGTGAAGTTTCATGAAAATCTGTCAAGTAGTTTCAGAGTAGTCGTTACAAGTTTTTATATATAACTCTAGGTTAACAAAGACGGCCAATGGCAACCATGTTTAATATCGAATCAAAGTAATTTTCAACAAGGACCAACATCATGTCATGCTGATCATTTTAGAAAAGTCCCATATCAATATCACTTCTAGTTTCAAGAAGTAGTCGCTACAAATTTGTTTTTTAAAAATCTATTTTTAGCCATGGCGCCCATCTTGAATTAATGTTCGGCCGACCTGATATTTTGCTAAGATCAACTAGACATCAAGAGCAACATTTCTGTTAAGTTTCATGAAAATCCTACAAGTAGTTTCAGATGAGTATTCGCTACAAGTTTTTACAATATAACTCTATGAAAACAAAGATGGCCACTGGCAGCCATGTTTAATGACGAATCAAAATGATTTTAAACAAAGACCAACACTATGCCATGCTGATCATTTTAGAAAAAGTTCCATATCAATATTACTTTTTGTTTTCAAGAAGTAGTAGCTACAAATTTGTTTTTTAAAAATCTATTTTTAGCCATGGCGTCCATCTTGAATTAATGCTCGGCCGACCTGAAATGCTGCTAGGATCAACTAGGCATCAATTGTTACTATATAAACAAAGATGGCCGGTGGCAGCCATGTTTAATGTCGAATCAAAATAATTTTGACAAGGATCAACATCATGTCATGTTGATCATTTTAGAAAAAGTCCCATATCAATATCACTTATATTTTTTCAAGAAGTATTCGCTACAAACTTGCTTTTTAAAAATCTAGTTTTAGACATGGTGGCCATCTTAAATTTTCGACCGACCTGAAATTTTGCTAGAATCAACTAGACATCAAGAGCAACATTTCTGTCAAGTTTCATGAAAATCCGTCAAGTAGTTTCGGAGGGTAGTCGCTACAATGTTTTACTATATAAATTGATGTAAACAAAGATGGACGCTGGCAGCCACGTTGAATGTCGAATCAAAAGATTTTCATAAAGAACCGACATCATGTCATGCTGATCATTTTAGAGAATGTCCCATATTAATATCACTTATAGTTTTCAAGAAGTAGTCGCTACAATATTTTTTTTTTAAATATATTTTTAGCTGTCGTGGCCATCTTGAATTTCCGACCAACCTGAAGTCTGCTAGGATCAACTAGATATCAAGAGCAACATTTCTGTGAAGATTCATAAACATCCGTCAAGTAGTTTCAGAGGAGTAGTCGCTACACCCTTTTACTATATAACTCTATGTAAACAAAGATGGCCGCTGGCAGCCATGTTTAACGTTAAATCATAACGATTTTCGACAATGACCAACAACATGTCATGCTGATCATTTTAGAAAAAGTCCCATATCAATATCACTAATAGTTTTCAGGAAGTAGTCGCTACAAACTTGTTTTTTTACAAATCTATTTTATTATTTTTTTAGCTTTGGCGGCCATCTTGGATTTCACATCAACGTAAATCTTTGCTATTATCAATTAGATACCATGGGCAACATTCCTGTAAGTTTCATGAAAATACATCCAGTAGTTTCAGTGGAGTAGTCTCCGCAAAAAAGGTTTACGGACAGACAGACGGACGAAGGACACCGCACCAAGGCATAAGCTCTGCTGAACGATAAGCTCTGCTAAACGATCAGTAGAGCTAAAAGCAGGACGCCGCGTGCAATATAATACCATGAAGGAGGTTATACGTCAACACCAGTTAAAGTACTATCTATCACATGACTCAACTTGCAGATTTATAAACAACGGTACATAGGCAATTTTGTATTCTCATATAAGAATCACACGATTCTCTCATGTGATACTTATGTAAAAGGAGACACATGTGATTCTCATATAAAACATATCATATGATATTTATTACCTATTATAGCAGTCTCATAATTTTCATATGAGAATAAATTCATAAAAGCTTCATTTTTAAAACACACGCATTTTCAAATGATTCTTATGGAAAAAATAGTTTTCAACTTTATTATGATTCTCATATGCTATTTCACAGACCTATAACAATATTAATATGTCTGTGGCTATTTATATGATTTTTATTTGAAAGGTTTTATATAAGAATCATGTACTACTCCTCATATAATAGGTAGCATATGATGAGTCTTATATGTGGCAACATTGGTAGTGTAATCGAGGGCTCAGCGCAAAACTATTCTAACTACATATGAATAAAGAAGGAGATAGAATAGTTTTGCGCTGAGCCCTCGGTATGTATAACGTCAAATTTATTTAATTTTCAGAGAGACAATGCGTTATGCTTTTTTTTATTATTTCAAAACTGATTCCCTTATATCTGACTTTTAACCAGATAGTGATCTATACATAATTATGCACATATTGGAAAAATGATCAAGAAACTATTAAAACAAGCAGACATTAAATGCTATACAACATTTTGGTGAATTTGTTAACATAAAACTGCGAACGAAACACATTCTATCTGTAAACTTGAAGTATATATTAATTGAAATCTTTTTTCCCCCGCATAACAGCCTTCGACTTAAAATGTTTTGTTGAATTTATTGGAATGCTATGTCATTCAATTACCTCATTCATAGGTCGAGTACCAAAACTTAGTGCATATAGACATACAGTCAAACAAGTTTTATCATTAAAAGTTTTGAAAAACTTGGAAAATGGTGAAATAATTATCAAAATCCAATAATGAAAAAAGAAGATATGGCCAGTTGAGGGTTATTCTAAAACGGATTTGGAAGCCGCCATTTAGAGAACTACGACGTCATAGTTTTAAATTACCATATTCAAATGCCGGATAACAGAGTGTACTTACCGTATAATTGTACAGGCTATAGGTATACGTCGAAAATGTGTGTGATAAAAAACGTGTTTACATTGTTCGAGGGGGCGAACGCGAAATTCCTGTAATTATATATACATAAATAATATCACGATACAACAGTTTCGCATTAACCCCTCGAATTGTTGTCTCCACATTGACAACAGTTTCTCCAAATTCCAATAAAACAATTATCTCTGGAATGGTGGTTTCCTGCTTCATAAACACTCGTTATAAATCGCGGTGCCAAGTCAGGTCGGGGAATCGCAGTATATGTTTATCACTGTGTGTGTTTATTTTGGCCGTGGAACTGCTTACACGTGTCTTCTATTCCTGATTACACCTGATGCGGAAGATTTATTTATTAAACTATTACTCAAGTTTATAATTTGCCACAATCCTTGAACCTGCAGTTAGCATTTCTTTTAGGTCAGATACCACTATTGCATTTCCCATAGGCCTACATTATAGCATTTTGGCCTACAACCCCTATTCTAGACTGGCTGTCATCTTAGTGGCTATAGTTTAATGTTTTGCAATCAGAATCAAAATAAAATCTTAAATCCTTAAAATGTTTATCAATCTTTTCTGAATAATTTTAAACCACTTATGTTTGAAGACAATAATTCAAAGGAAAATTAATGATTTGATTTGATGCTAACTTGTCTCAAATAGTATAAACATGAACAAACATTAGGACATCTATCCCTATTCAATGAAAAAATCACTAACATTTCTTAAATGACTATCTTAGGTTCCATCAAAAATGACCATTAAATTGCTTTCAGCCTTTAGTTCAGCGTAATAGTTCAGGAAATAAGTTTTACTTTTTGCAAATAAACACACAACACAATTTTATAAATAAAATGTCTATTTCAGTCAAAATATCCTAAATGAACATGTTTTGTGATGGAAATATAATAGTTTGATGTTTTATGGGATTTTGTTATGATTTGGTTAATTTAATCCAGTCATAATTTATCTTACAATCTGACTATATGTCCCTATAATGTGTTCAACCAATCAGAAACCCCAAGTCAATAGTGGTGTCTGACCTGTACCTGCAGTTAGCATTGCTATATAGGGATGGCCGAATTGTGCATTGCCACATTGCATACACATGCATCACGTGCTATGTGAAGCTGATTGTGATGAGCTAAACGTGCAAAACGATAAGAGATTTTATCTCTTCCTTATCTACATGTATCATCGGGTCATCTAAAATGTTATGTTTTGCACGGATGCTACTCTCCTTTGCATCGGTTATAAATTACTATGTAATATTTCATTTGAAACGAAGTGGGAAATACGTCCGCTTAGTAGTAAGATATATGGTAAGTTAAAGCAAAAATATGTTTTGCAAAAATGTAAGTGTGACGCTCTTTATGCATCCACGTAAGAAGTTATGCTATTAAGATATGTAGTTAGTTAAAGCAAGAATATGTTTTGCAAAAATGTAAGGGTGGCGCTCTTTACGCCATCCACGTCAGAAGTTATGGCATCCACGTCAGAAGGCGTTAACAGATTCCCCGATTATTTGAGATATTCGTGTGAATGTTTCTGATTATCTCAAACGTTTTTTTTTTAGGTTGGCTTTTTTTTTTAGGGTATCATCTCACTGCAATTAAAAATACCATTTTTTAAAACAGAGAGGTTGAGACCGCGTAAGGTGTCAGACCAGTCAGGAAGTACTTCCGGGTCGTAGGGTGCTGAAATAGTTCCTTGAAAGAATCCAAAGTTTCTAGTTTGCATTTGTTTTTCCCAAGATTAGTTTATATTTCATTGTTAAATCTAACCTGAGGTTAAAGTAGTATGTCTGTTGTCATGAATAGTAAGTATTTTACTGTGTTTGTCAGGATTATATGAGCACAGAGGTTAGGTAGAGATGTGGTTTTGACAGATGTTTATTTCAAAATACGCATGGTGTAAATGAATGACGCGAAATGTTGAAAAACTGAATCGGTGTTTTATTCCAGATATGGGACCGTTTGCTAGCCAAATGTGTTTAATACACAGAATAAAAGTGTATTTAAGCGAACGAATGTTGTGGTACTTGTGACTGATCTCCAAATATAGCCTATATTGCATTTTGTTCAATGGGCTGATTTTCACCGGTCTGACACCGTAAGGAGAATTTGAAAAACACTTGAAGAAATTAGTATTTCGGAATGTGAACATTGCGCACTTGTAGTGTATTGTTTTGTTGTTGTTTGTTTTTTCAACTCGGATTTGGTCACATTATAAGCCAAATTTCTGTCAAGTTCTGTTTCAAGTTTAGATTTAAACAGGATGTTTAACTCTTTGTTTTTGTTTTACCAGGTATTACTTCTGTAATAATGCACAAGAATTTCAAGCACCATCTAGTGAAATAAGACACAGATGGTTGAGATTCTCGCCAAGAAAATGCTGAAATACTACACGAAACCTCCTGTTATTTGAACTAGAGTAGTTAACTATATTTTGTTATTTTTTACGCCATAAAAACGGTATGTCTGTATTTGAAACACTAAACGTATACAAGAGGTGTACGGGAGAATCCCCCTCCCTTATTGAGTTGGAACATTTTAAAAGAAGAGAGAATTTGGAATCTCTACCTTTGTCAACATCTGAGCAGATGCCAAAAATCTTGGAAAACGATGAAAATGAAAAATTACTTGGTGACATTTTCCCCCCGACTCAGATATATATGAATAGGGGGAAAAAAGGAGGTGTAATGCGATAATTTAGTGAATACAGTTTGCTCAGAATTATATTGCGGTAGAATAAACGGTTTATACTTTGGCATATCACTCCGCCGTTAAAACATTCAAAATGCACACCACTATTACGTTACCCACAGAGTTACCAGCACTTTCCAGAATCCCATAGCTCTAAACAGCCTACTTAAAATTAAGTAATAACCTAAATACATCAAAAATGTCCAAAGTAAGCGGTGTTTCTTTCGATTGTTTACCACTCAATCAGCAGCACCCAGTATCTTTAGTGGTGTCAGGTCGCGGTGTTGATTTCTTTTCGCCTTGTTGATGTTTTAGCTTAGTCTTGATCATCTTCGACGCTTGATTGTAAATACAAACGTCAAACTCCCCGCACTGGTTACTTCCCCTTTCTGTTACAGCCACCAACAAATTTACAATATCTACCCAGAGTTGCCGTTCCTTGCATACACATTACACCTCTGTCAACGTCTCATCAAATACCAAGATGGAAAACGATGGAAATGTACAATTTCTTGATTGCGCTAATATTTTTCTGAATTAACTTTATACATATGAAATGCTTAAATTACAAAAGAACACAATTTTTCGACTTGAATGTTTTAAATATACAGTAAATTATGTCAGAATTATATTGCGGTAGAGTAAACGTTTGTACTTTGACATATCACTCCGCGACAAAACATTCAAAATACGCACCACCAAATCGTTTCCATAGGGTTACAGTATAACATTTTGTTTACCAGCATTTTCCAGTATCACATAGCTGTTAACAACCTACCTTAAATTAAATGACTAACTTAAAATATATATCAAAATGTAGAAAATAAGTCGTGTTTCTTTCGACTGTTTACGTGTCAATCAGCAGCCGATAGTTGGTGGCGTCGCGGTTTGAAGTTCTGTTCGCCATTTTGATATTTTAGCTATGGTTATGTGACAAATTATCATGTGATCGCAGGCTACTTTCTTAGACGTTTGACAGAGGTCAATGTAATGGCCTCTGGGAGAGATTGACAAATCCAGCTAAGTTTAATTTTTTGGTTAAATATTTTTTAGGTCAATATTTCAACTTGCTTTGTTCATAATATAGGAAAATAGTGTGAAAAACGGCATCTGTTTACAAAAATAATTTATTTATAAAAAAAAATCAATTTTAGGTGAATATATATATTTAATATGCACACCGGTTACTTGTAAACAAACGTGTATTCCGTTGAGAACATTACAGAAGCTGTGCATAAATTTAATAAAGACATTACACCCAAGCCAAAACAGGTTGAATGTTTTCAACATCTTCCCGTGCCAATTTGGCCGTTACGGCACGAGTTTGCTGTACCAAGCATTACCTAGTGTATTGCCATTTTGTAATCACATGGCCTCAGCTATCGTCACGTGATTTGTGTATTGGCTACAATATCATTGCGCGGAGGTTGACAAACGTCTTGACCCTATTGAAACCGGAATCACGTATCTGTAATTATTGTTTTTTATTATAATTTTGTTGACCATCCACATTTAATTCGTCGATATTATGATGCAGTTTCCCCCTTTGTTTATGCCCCCAACACCAAATAGCGTTTGCCATGTCCGTCCGCCCGTCCTTCATTCCTTCTGTCCTTCCGTCCCGAAAAGTGTGTGTGTCTATCTCCTCTTACAGTTTTCAACCGATTGCTTCGAAACTTTACAGGATACTTACCTATGATGTCAAGTCGACCCAGTATTACCGAAGTTATGGCCCCTTTTCGTCAAATTTTACTCAAAATATCTTGTGTGTCTATTCACTCCCACAGTTGTCCTACGTTTCTTTTCAAACTTTACAAGATGCTTACCTATGATATCAAAATGTGCATATCGATTCGGCTTCAAAATCGACCCAGTATTACTAGAATTACGGCCCCTTTTTCGTCATTTTACACTAATTGTTTTCAGTGGGGGCATCCGTGTCCCATGGACACATTTCTAGTTTATTTATTAATTTGGTGCCTTTCTGCCGTTCTGTATAATTATCTTCGATAGTATCAGCCAATCAGAATCTCGGCAACTGCAAACTTTTTTTTAGAAGAACCGTTAGAGAGGTTTGTCTTGAAACAAGCAAGCGTCGCAGATGATCTAGATTAGTCATGTGATAAATTATCATTTGATTGCAGACTACTTTCTGAGACGTTGACAGCGTCACATGGTAACCCTGGCAGAGAGTGTGGAACTCCTGCTAGTGGTTTATTATCAGGAGCAGTCATATATTTGTTCATCAATGTTTTATAAATGTGTGGGTGTTGATGTTGTTTGTTTGTTTTGTCAGAAATGCGTACAACGACCTGCAGTAGTTGGTTATTTGGTTGAATGGTGTAGAACCAGTACTAAATGCCTCTCGCCATCACTTTCTCACTTACAAGTCGAGCTCCCAGCGGGATTTGAACCCGTAGCGGTTAGAGGCGAGAAGGTTTCAAACGCAGATTATGTACCATCAGCCAACTACCTGCAGTAACAACTTCTGTATTTCGAGCATTTGGGATTACTGGTACATTATTTATTATATCCCGTTATTTGATAACATGACTTGGCAAGCTTTAAGAAGAAAACCAACAAGAAAACCGTTTTATCTTTTAAAAAAAAAATCTTGGAATAAATGTGTTCGCGATAACATGCCTGAAAACCTGGAAACAAACCTCGATTGATAACAGTGTCTGTGAGGAAGGGTAACACTAGGTCATTATCTAAAAATAATAAATATATGAACAGGCATGCATCGCTTTGTATGTAAAGTTCCGTTTTAAAGACAGCAAGCATGCATTATTTTCAATCAGAATCAGCGTCTCTGTTGTCGAGGGGTAACAACGTTGCGTTGTAAACCTTTTCGCCGCTCACCGCTGCGGTTTCGAATCCCGCTGGGAGCTCGACTTATAAGTGACGAAGTGATGTACAGTACTGGTTCTACCCAGGAAACGTGGGTGGTCTGCCTCCACCACAAAAAAATAGACCGTTATATATAACCTTACATGTGTTGAAAATGACGTAAATCACCATACAAACACCATACAAATACCATACAAACAAAACAATCAGAAACATTTTGAAAGTAAGCAACTTTCCATACTGTTACAGTCACAGATAATCCCGACAGAGGTTCTACGAACACTTTATTTTTGATTTCAAAATAAAGGATTCCAGAAAAGGGGAATCACTCAAGTCAAAATCGCAATTATTTTAAAATGCATTTTCCATTGTATTCTTATTCTTTTTTAATGTATGTCATATTAAAGCACGTTATTATACACACTAATTATAGTCATATTAAACCACCTTATTATACACACTAATTATAGTCATATTAAACCAAGTTATTATACACACTAATTATAGTCATATTAAACCACGTTATTATACACACTAATTATAGTCATATTAAACCACCTTATTATACACACTAATTATAGTCATATTAAACCACGTTATTATACACACTAATTATAGTCATATTAAACCACGTTATTATACACACTAATTATAGTCATATTAAACCACGTTATTATACACACAAATTATAGTCATATTAAACCACGTTATTATACACACTAATTATAGTCATATTAAACCACGTTATTATACACACTAATTATAGTCGTATTAAACCACCTTATTATACACACTAATTATAGTCGTATTAAACCACCTTATTATACACACTAATTATAGTCGTATTAAACCACCTTATTATACACATTTATTATAGTCATATTAAACCATCTTATTATACACACTAATTATAGTAATATTAAACCACGTTATTATACACACTAATTATAGTCATATTAAACCACGTTATTATACACACTAATTATAGTAATATTAAATCACCTTATTATACACACAAATTATAGTCATATTAAACCACCTTATTATACACACTAATTATAGTAATATTAAACCACGTTATTATACACACTTATTATAGTCATATTAAACCACCTTATTATACACACTAATTATAGTCGTATTAAACCACCTTATTATACACATTTATTATAGTCATATTAAACCATCTTATTATACACACTAATTATAGTAATATTAAACCACGTTATTATACACACTAATTATAGTCATATTAAACCACGTTATTATACAGACTAATTATAGTCATATTAAACCACCTTATTATACACACTAATTATAGTAATATTAAATCACCTTATTATACACACTAATTATAGTCATATTAAACCACGTTATTATACACACTTATTATAGTCATATTAAACCACGTTATTATACACACTAATTATAGTCATATTAAACCACATTATTATACACACTAATTATAGTCATATTAAACCACGTTATTAAACACACTAATTATAGTCATATTAAACCACCTTATTATACACACTAAGTATAGTCATATTAAACCTACGTTATTATACACACTACTTATGGTCGTATTAAATCACCTTATTATACACACTAATTATAGTCGTATTAAACTACGTTATTATACACACTAATTATAGTCATATTAAATCACCTTATTATACACATTAATTATAGTAATATTAAACCACGTTATTATACACACTAATTATAGTCATATTAAATCACGTTATTATACACACTAATTATAGTCTTATTAAACCACCTTATTATACACACTAATTATAGTCATATTAAACCACCTTATTATACACACTAATTATAGTCATATTAAACCACGTTATTAAACGCACTAATTATAGTCATATTAAACCACGTTATTAAACACACAAATTAAAGTCATATTAAACCACCTTATTATACACACTAATTATAGTCATATTAAACCACCTTATTATACACACTAATTATAGTCATATTAAACCACGTTATTATACACACAAATTATAGTCATATTAAACCACGTTATTAAACACACTAATTATAGTCATATTAAACCACCTTATTATACACACTAATTATAGTCATATTAAACCTACGTTATTATACACACTACTTATGGTCGTATTAAATCACCTTATTATACACACTAATTATAGTCGTATTAAACCACGTTATTATACACACTAATTATAGTCGTATTAAACTACGTTATTATACACACTAATTATAGTCATATTAAATCACCTTATTATACACACTAATTATAGTCGTATTAAACCACGTTATTATACACGCTAATTATAGTCGTATTAAACTACGTTATTATACACACTAATTATAGTCATATTAAATCACCTTATTATACACACTAATTATAGTCATATTAAACCACGTTATTATACACACAAATTATAGTCATATTAAATCAACTTATTATACACACTAATTATAGTCATATTAAACCACGTTATTATACACACTAATTATAGTCATATTAAACCACGTTATTATACACACAAATTATAGTCATATTAAACCACGTAATTATACACACTAATTATAGTCGTATTAAACCACGTTATTATACACACTAATTATAGTCATATTAAATCACCTTATTAATTATAGTCATATTTAACCACGTTATCATACACACTAATTATAGTCATATTAAACCACGTTATTATACACACTAATTATAGTCATATTAAACCACGTTATTCTACACACTAATTATAGTCATACTAAATCACCTTATTATACACGCTAATTATAGTCATATTAAATCACCTTATTATACACATTAATTATAGTCATATTAAATCACCTTATTATACACACTAATTATAGTCATATTAAACCACGTTATTATACACACTAATTATAGTCATATTAAACCACGTTATTATACACACTAATTATAGTAATATTAAACCACGTTATTCTACACACTAATTATAGTCATATTAAACCACCTTATTCTACACACTAATTATAGTCATATTAAACCACTTTATTATACACACTAATTATAGTCATATTAAACCACGTTATTCTACAGGCTAATTATAGTCATATTACACCACGTTATTATACACACTAATTATGGGCATATTAAATCACCTTATTATACACACTAATTATAGTCATATTAAACCACCTTATTATACACGCTAACTATAGTCATATTAAACCACGTTATTATACACACTAATTATAGGCATATTAAATCACCTTTTTATACACACTAATTATAGTAGTATTAAACCACCTTATTATACACACTAGTTATAGTCATATTAAATCACCTTATTATACACACTAAAGTATAGTCATATTAAATCACCTTATTATACACACAAATTATAGTCATATTAAACCACCTTATTATACACACTAATTATAGTAGTATTAAACCACGTTATTATACACACTAATTATAGTCATATTAAACCACGTTATTATACACACTAATTATGGGCATATTAAACCACCTTATTATACACACTAGTTATAGTCATATTAAACCACCTTATTATACACACTAATTATAGTAGTATTAAACCACCTTCTTATACACACTAGTTATAGTCATATTAAACCACCTTATTATACACTCTAATTATAGTCATATTAAATCACCTTATTATACACACTAATTATATTCATATTAAATCACCTTATTATACACACTAATTATAGTAGTATTAAATCACGTTATTATACACGCTAATTATAGTCATATTAAATCACCTTATTATACACACTAATTATAGTCATATTAAATCACCTTATTATACACACTAATTATAGTCATATTAAATCACCTTATTATACACACTAATTATAGTCATATTAAACCACGTTATTATACACACTAATTATAGTCATATTAAACCACGTTATTCAACACACTAATTATAGTCATATTAAACCACGTTATTCTACACGCTAATTATAGTCATATTAAATCATCTTATTATACACACTAATTATAGTCATATTAAACCACCTTATTATACACGCTAATTATAGTCATATTAAATCATCTTATTCTACACGCTAATTATAGTAATATTAAACCACGTTATTATACACACTAATTATAGTCATATTAAACCACATTATCATACAAACTAATTATAGTCATATTAAATCACCTTATTATACACACTAATTATAGTCATCTTAAACCACCTTATTATACACACTGATTATAGTAGTATTAAACTACGTTGTTATACACACTAATTATAGTCATATTACCACGTTATTATACACACTAATTATAGTCATATGAAATCACCTTATTATACACAATAATTATAGTCATATTAAATCACCTTATTATACACATTAATTATAGTCGTATTAAACTACGTTATTATACACTATAATTATAGTCATATTAAATCACCTTATTATACACACGTATTATAGTCATATTAAACCACGTTATTATACACACTAATTATAGTGGTATTAAACCACGTTATTATACACACAAATTATAGTCATATTAAACCACCTTATTATACACATTAATTATAGTCATATTAAACCACGTTATTATACACACTAATTATAGTCACATTAAACCACGTTATTCTACACACTAATTATAGTCATATTAAACCACCTTATTCTACACGCTAATTATAGTCATATTAAACCACGTTATTATACAGACTAATTATGGGCATATTAAATCACCTTATTATACACACTAATTATAGTCATATTAAACCACGTTATTATACACACTAATTATAGTCATATTAAACCACGTTATTATACACACTAAGTATAGTCATATTAAACCACCTTATTATACACACTAATTATAGGCATATTAAATCACCTTATTATACACATTAATTATAGTCGTATTAAACTACGTTATTATACACTATAATTATAGTCATATTAAATCAACTTATTATACACACTAATTATAGTCATATTAAACCACGTTATTATACACACTAATTATAGTCATATTAAACCACGTTATTATACACACTAATTATAGTCATATTAAACCACGTTATTATACAGACTAACTATGGGCATATTAAATCACCTTATTATACACACTAATTATAGTCATATTAAACCACGTTATTATACACACTAATTATAGTCATATTAAACCACGTTATTATACATACTAATTATAGTCATATTAAACCACCTTATTATACACACTAATTATAGGCATATTAAACCACGTTATTATACACACTAATTATAGTCGTATTAAACCACGTTATTATACACACAAATTATAGTCATATTAAACTACGTTATTATACACACTAATTATAGTCATATTAAACCACCGTATTATACAAGTTAATTATAGTCATATTAAATCATTTTATTATACACACTAATTATAGTCATATTAAATCACCTTATTCTACACGCTAATTATAGTCATATTAAACCACGTTATTATACACACTAATTATAGGCATATTAAATCACCTTATTATACACAATAATTATAGTAGTATTAAACCACCTTATTATACACACTAATTATAGTCATATTAAACCACCTTATTATACACGCTAATTATAGTCATATTAAACCACGTTATTATACACACTAATTATAGGCATATTAAATCACCTTATTATACACACTAATTATAGCCGTATTAAATCACCTTATTATACACACTAATTATAGTCGTATTAAACGACGTTATTATACACACTAATTATAGTCATATTAAACCACCTTATTATACACTCTAATTATAGTCATATTAAATCACCTTATTATACACACTAATTATAGTCATATTAAACCACCTTATTATACACGCTAATTATAGTCATATTAAACCACGTTATTATACACACTAATTATAGTCATATTAAATGACCTTATTATACACACTAATTATAGTCATATTAAATCACCTTATTATACACATTAATTATAGTCGTATTAAACTACGTTATTATACACACTAATTATAGTCGTATTAAACTACGTTATTATAGATAGATAGATCTTTATTTCCAATTTCCAATAGGCTTAAAAGCCCATGAGGATACAAAATACAATTACAAAGCATGGCAACAGTGTAGTTATTACAAACATGTCCAAATATGCAGTTTATCTTAACTGAGCTGATACTTGTTATCCGTATGATAAACATATATAATATAATGTAAATATTAGTACCGATATACATGACTATTAATCCACCACGGATTTTTAATAGTTATTAATAGTTGCAATTTAATTGGTTAATTTGTTTGTTTACCACAGACTTTAAATAAACAATGACAAAGACACCCGTTGTTTAGTGAAGACAAGTTTTAACCCAGTAAATGCAAACACTTTACTGACAGTCAAACTACAAGACACGGAGTCCCAGTAAATGAAAACACTTTACTGACAGTCAAACTACAAGACACGGAGTCCCAGTAAATGAAAACACTTTACTGACAGTCAAACTACAAGACACGCAGTCCCAGTAAATGAAAACACTTTACTGACGGTCCGTATTACCAATGTGTTTGCATTCTTCACCAAAAAACGTTTCTAATTAAAATGGTCAATATGCTTGTTATCATGTTGATTAATACGTACATACGTTTATACAAACATGACATATACGTTTACAACCATGACATATTACATACATTATATTTAGAAATAGCTAATTTCTGTATAGTGTTTCGTTTCGTAACTTAAATGCTTTTAAAACAAAGGTACACAGTTTGCGAATATATATCTTATTTTGTGAGTTTAGTAATTCCAGAAACTTGATCATAGTTGGTCTCTTATAAAAATATTTAGGAATATATTGCTTCCTTAACATTATGTTTGTTTGGCATTCCAACACAAAATGGAATTCATCTTCAAGTTTATTACAAAATACACATATTCTATCGTTTACAGGAATTCTAATCGGTTTAACCCACCTACCGGCTTCAATTTGCAGTCTATGAGATGACACCCGTAATTTAGTTAGTGCTTGACACATTTTGAAAACATTTATATTATCTAGGTATGATTGAAACTGAAACTTTGCAATGTTTATATAAAAAACTGCTCTAGTGGAATTTTCTAATCGACTATGCCAATTCTGAACAAAATTGTCATGTAACCTTTGCTTTAATATTGCAAGAAAAATATTATCGTTACCAACACTTTGTTGTAACCATGCATCATAAAACCCAAGCGAGGACAATAAGTGTTTCAACTGGGAAACCCAGTTTATTTTCTGAGGATATGTTTCACAGTCATTAAGCAGCATGTTATAAACAATTTTCACATATTTAAGATCATGTACTCTCATGATTTTTAACCAATATTTAATTATTATAAAATATCTTCTTGTAATAAATGACGTTCTGCCAAGTTCACCATATATTAAATCATTTTGAGTTGTCTTCTTAAAGCTGTACAGTCCCTATTTTAACTAGTAGTAACTCATGAATATGAATGAGTCACGTGTGAAGTAGTTTCAAATCGACGAACACCCCAAAAGTCGGTATATAAGGAGAAATCGATACGTAAAATTTCACATTTTTATTTAGCCTCCGTACAGGTAACATCGATAAATATACGGCTCCAGAATATATGTGATAAAAAAATAGTTACCCGGAACGGGATTTGAACCACAGCCTTGCACTTGTAAGTTTTGAAAGATGTACGCTGAACCCCTAGACCACTGCTATTTATTGGTATTTTGTAGCATTTTTAACACTAAATAGGCATTACGTAATAACAAGAGCGCGCACACAAACTCATCAAGCGCTAAATAACAAGTCGAGATATGGTTGATTGGAGGCGAAGTATTAGTTTCATATTGATAAGATACAGTATTACACCAGGCAATGTTAATTTACACGTGCGACAATATGGACTGCATATTTATTGATCCATCATTAGTTGCGTTCAAATATGTTAAGTTATTTTGCCTCATAATATATGGTAGTTAGTATACTAATTTCTCCAGTAGCGTTGTGGTTCAGTGGATAGAGCACAGGACTTGAAATCAGAAGGTCGTGTGTTCGAGCCCCGAAAGAAGCTAAATTTTTATTTTTGTAAAAATTACTGTTACCTGTGTATAGGTACGATGTGCACTAGTCGATGTATATACAGTAAATCATTTCCTTCGCTATATTTGCTCGCTTAAATACCCGATTTCGACATGAGCTGGTGAACACGAAGTTACAAATAAAGACACGCCTACAAAGAAGAAATCGATTGATATAGGGACTCTGTAGCTTTAACACCCAAAATGTGTTTACAAAACTGTAAATGCACTCGTTCAATTGATATAGCTTGCATAAATCCCCACACTTCACATCCATAGTTTAAAATTGGAGTTATCAATTTATCAAACAGATCTAATTTATGCTTTGGAGATATAAATGTAAATTTGTATAAATACCTATTCATTTTAAAAATGGCTTTTTGCGCTTGACCAGCAAGAGTAGTTTGTGCTTCTGCTGAAGACCCTCCAGTAGAAAAGACTATACCTAAATATGTGAACTTACTAACTATATCTAATGGAGCACCATCATATATAAAAACTAAATTTCGTGGTAGCATTGCGCCCTTTCTAAATACCATAACTTTTGTTTTAGTACAATTTACTTTCAATCTCCATTCTTTACAATAGCTAGATAGTATATTAAGTCCATTTTGTAACTCTTCTGCCGTGTTAGCGAACTAAACTATATCATCTGCATATAACAGCATAAACATTTTAAACATATTAATATCTAAACCTTCAAAGCCACTATGTATGAATGCATCTTCTATATCATTTAAATACATAGAAAACAACAATGGAGATAGGCACTCCCCTTGCCGAACGCCAAGTACACAGTAAAATTCATCGCTCAATTGGTTACAGTATTTAACTTTAGACTTAACACATGAGTATATTGATTTAATGATATCAAGAATCTTTCCCCGAATACCGAACTTTGTTAAGTTATACCATAAATTATCACGCACAACATAGTCAAAAGCTTTAGTAAAATCAACAAATGAACACTACAATTTCTTATTATACACACTTATTATAGTCATATTAAATCACCTTATTATACACACTAATTATAGTCTTATTAAACCACGTTATTATACACACTAATTATAGTCTTATTAAACCACGTTATTATACACACTAATTATAGTCTTATTAAACCACGTTATTATACACACTAATTATAGTCATATTAAACCACGTTATTATACACTCAAATTATAGTCATATTAAACCACCTTATTATACACACTTATTATAGTCATATTAAATCACGTCATTCTACACGCTAATTATAGTCATACTAAATCACCTTATTATACACACTAATTATAGTCATATTAAATCACCTTATTATACACACTAATTATAGTCGTATTAAATCACCTTATTATACACACTAATTATAGTCATATTAAATCACCTTATTATACACACTAATTATAGTCATATTAAACCACGTTATTATACACACTAATTATAGTCATATTAAATCACCTTATTATACACACTAATTATAGTCGTATTAAACCACCTTATTATACACACTAATTATAGTCGTATTAAACCACCTTATTATACACACTAATTATAGTCATATTAAACCACGTTATTATACACACTAATTATAGACATATTAAACCACGTTATTATACACACTAATTATAGTCATATTAAACCACCTTATTATACACACTAATTATAATAGTCATATTAAACCACGTTAGTATATACACTAAATATAGTCATATTAAACCACCTTATTATACACACTAATTATAGACATATTAAACCACGTTATTATACACACTAATTATAGTCATATTAAACCACCTTATTATACACACTAATTATAATAGTCATATTAAACCACGTTAGTATATACACTAATTATAGTCATATCAAACCACGTTATTATACACACTAATTATAGACATATTAAACCACGTTATTATACACACTAATTATAGTCATATTAAACCACCTTATTATACACACTAATTATAATAGTCATATTAAACCACGTTAGTATATACACTAAATATAGTCATATTAAACCACCTTATTATACACACTAATTATAGTCATATTAAACCACGTTATTATACACACTAATTATAGTCATATTAAACCACCTTATTATACACACTAATTATAGTAGTATTAAACCACGTTATTATACACACTAATTATAGAAGTATTAAACCACGTTATTATACACACTAATTATTGTCATATTAAACCACCTTATCATACACACTAATTATATTCATATTAAACCACCTTATTATACACACTTATTATAGTCATATTAAACCACGTTATTATACACACTAATTATAGTCATACTAAATCACCTTATCATACACACTAATTATAGTCATATTAAATCACCTTATTATACACACTAATTATAGTCATATTATACCACGTTATTATACACACTAATTATAGTCGTATTAAATCACCTTATTATACACACTAATTATAATCGATTCTAATACACCCGCACTATTTAGCCTAGTTTAAAATATCTCGTTTTATATTGAACGATATATCACTGTAATTTTTGCAACGTTAGTAGAATAAGCATTGCGCATTGAGCATTACGCATTGTAACGTATGCAACGTTAGGAGAGTAAGCAAAGCAATGCAAAAGATTTCAGATGTGTGCGTTATTTTCACATTTAGGGGTATTAGAATAGAAATAAAACATCGTTTACGGTGAATTATCTATAATATATCACAGTTTGTCGCTCAATTGTATTTTCCTCAAAATCAATCAATATTTAAGAGACTGGGAGGAATTAGAAGGAAAAGGTAAGGTGCCACCTGATATTTTGCCTAATTCGCTGGTTCAAATTGGGTACGGTCTATAGTGTATTTTATGTAATGTTTCAGAGGTCTAAGAATAATTCTTCGATCTCTGAGTGTATTTTGTTTATATATTCAATTTTATATTGAGCTGTAGGGTTTATATATATCCCTAATCGGTATATACTGTTTCTATAAAAAAAAAAAGTCATATAACTTATATTTTAAGTACTACACTTACGTTACACACTACTGGGGAATCTGTAAGCAGCGAGCACAGGGTAGTGCATTAGAATCAGATCGCTCATAAAAGCATATATTCGTACCATATAAGCACTATCTTAGGTGCGTAATCCATACAGGTTTGGTAACAAAAATCGTCACAAATTTGATACTGTGGTGATGTTATACATAATTTCCACAAATTATGGCAATGAGATGGAATAACTAGATACAAATAACACAATTACAAAACTGAAAAGATAAGAATGATCATCGGGTATTACTTTAATAATTCCAAGTAAACATTTTTGTTTGGAATTGTCGGAGTGTCCTGATAAGCCACACAAAATAAACACGGTCAAAGTTTGTTTATAAATTGCATCGATCAGACCTTTCGTACTATGCCCTATTCTGATTCCCGAGGATTGCTATATACATCTTATAACTGGAATTGTGCATGCTTCGCGATGATTCCTATATATTAGAACTAACCAGAGACATCTGTACGCATCAAAATATATATGTACTTCTTGATATAACTGGAATTATATACGGAGACATCAAACCACCATCAAACTATTCAGGTATTCCCATGTACTGTATGTAGCATACATAATAATTATACCATATCTCTAATGGTTTTATGATATAATGTTCGTAAACCTGAAGACCCGTGCAATAACTGTCGGGTATATTTCAGCCGTGTTTTAACTGACAGAGTTGGCAGTTATAGCACGGTGCACACAACGACATTTTGTAGAAACCATTAGAGCTCTGTACATATGCTGAAGGGGAACAGTTTAACAAGTTTTTGTTGCACCCTGGAAATAATACATTTTTGCTTGTAAAATCAAGAAACTACTGCCATAGACACAATATTTTATTAAACAGTCGAACATCTTAATGACTTAACGAATAAATGAACGTAGGGGTCAATCCCGAAAAGTCCCAGAATGTCAGTATATCTTGTATACAGTATTATTTCATCTAAAAAAATTGCTAAACTTTTTTCACTCAGTAGATACAGTAAAAAATCATTTTTAGCACATTGTTCCGTATATGAGATTTATACTCCACTCTCGGGCCTACGGCATCGCATATACCGATCTATACTTGAAAAATTAATGCTATATAATAAATATTACATGTAGCATACATATTAATTAAGGCTAAGGATAGGTCGAATAGTGTACATAATGCATATTGAAAGGGACAACCAAAATGCCTATCGGGTGATCCAACATACCATCGACCTAATAACAAATTAGTATTATGTCTGTGTACATACTACATACATATAATATGTAACCTGAAAATAGCACATCAAGTGGAATGATGTGGGATTATTGTTTTAGCATCGCTTAGCGGCATTTGTCTGTCTGTGAGGCGTGTACATGTGCAGATTGTTCTTTGTCTATGAGTCGTATATCTCCTGTTTTCGTCTGTTAACCGTGTACATGCGGAGATTATTGTTTTATTAACATCGCTAAGTGGCAGTTGTCTGTCTGTGAGCCATTATTAATTACTGACTCATGATCACTCATCCCCAGGTGACTTCCCTACACCAGAACACAAACGGTAGGAGAATAGGGGGTAACATGTACACTTCAGAGGAGCAATCTTTAAAAGTGATGGAAACAGCAGCTGGTAGGAAATAGAAGTTTGTCAATTAAAACAGGACTGCTGATGCTAAGTTTGATTAACAAATACGTGAACATGCATATCGCATTGATGTACTCAAACAGATTTAAAGTAAAGGGGCACGAAGTCTTTATCAAACATTTAAATTAGCCTCCCGATTTATTAATCCAGTATCATTTCGACTTTAAATCTGCTTGCATATATTTAAATACAATTTTGAGTTTTTAATGTTTCTTCTTTATTCTACCTTAGGTTGGAATATATTATTGGTGAAATGTAAGCAACAGGTAGTAATATGCAAACACAATTTGCTTTATACTATTCTTATAATTAATATTAATGATTGAACAAATGCAATTTATGTAGAAAAACTTACAAGACGCCGCGAGTTTTTAAAAAAAAAATCAAGATTGCCATGTGTTCTTTAATAAGTATATTCAGGTAGATATAATACACTTAAAACACTTGTAAACTGATAGATGACTATAAACTTAAAAGCAGCCCGCACAGGTCCGTCTCTCACACGTCTACCAGTGTGCGCGCGCGCGTGTGTGTGTGTTTCCCAAGTTGTTTTTATCCGAAACCGAAAGGCAACTGTGAGTATTATTCAGGGTCTACGGGTGTAGGTAGTGTCTAGAGCGACGAGACGATTTTTTTTAATGGGCCGTCTTCGACGTCTACGTAAAGTATGGAAGTCAATGTGTAAGAAACGTCTAATAAATGAGTCTAGGGTGTAGCTAAAGTAACGTTTCATATTAAATTGGCTACAGAAGCCGTGAACAAGTTAAAATAATCGATCTTGGGTTGAACAATCTTCCACAGAATCGTCATTTCATTTTACAAACTTAACAACTAATGAATGCAAGTTGTATTCGTGAATGTTTACAGAATGTATCCATTTCTGCATAGTGCAACGTGGTACACAATTAAGCGTTAAAACACTCCGCTCATCCGGCTGCCATCTTAGAAATCTGTATTTTAAATATAAATAAACTGTTTGAAATACAATATAAACAACTCACCGTAAGTTCAGTGTTAAATCCTCCATAACAAAGATTCTGGAGTTAAAAAGCGAGAACTATTAACAGAACGGAACTAAGGCATCAGTGCACGGAGATAAACAAACTCGTATTTACCTGCCAACAAACACACCTCTCTTACCTGATGAAATCTTCCAGTTCCTGATATTTGTGTTCTGTCTATCAATGTTACAATAATAGACTTGGCTTCGAGCGTTTCGGATTGCATGCGTTGATTTAAAGAAATGCTTGAACATATATATATTGAACAAAATAAGTTTAGCACGATTGTTAGGGACATAGATTAAACATAATTATAAACATTGAAATAATTGTTTGAAGCTGTTAGAAATGCTAGGTAAGGATGTGATTTTGAAAACAATATTTTCTAAGCGAAGTATCAGAATTACCTCACATATAAAAAAATATATAATTATTTTGTTATACAATCGCATTGATTTGAAGACATTTAAAAAATTTGTATTGACAAGAATTTTGTCCTTGTTTAAAAATGCTAAAATATGTTCACAAAACATTATTTTTCTCAAACAGAAACGTTCCAGATTTCGTAATTTTAAAATTACCTCCCTTGTCATTGCGATAATCTATAAACGTGTTCCCAATATATTTGCTTTATTTTTATTACCGACTTTAGCATTGACCCCGAACATACATATTCGTCTATGGAACTGACATGCATTTTGCTAAACTTGTTTTTTGTTCATGCTGTATGGATATGAATATTGAAATTGAATATGTTCACTTAGATGGGTATACAAAGATGATGGTATATTTAGGTGTTTACATTTATATGGGTATATAAGTATAGATGTTGGTATATATGCGTTAACATTAGATGCATATATAGATATAGATGTTCCGAGTATTAATAAATGTTTGTATATATATGTAGACGTTCATATTATATGGATAATGTAGATGGGTATATATAGATGGGTATATATAGATTTTCAAGAATCGCTTAATCATCACGGGAACCTGTGCTAAAAACATCAGGACCACAAAGATATATACGGCTATTTATAGATACTCGGCTGATCCGTTTCCATTCATATCGGAACTCCGGAAAATTATTACTAAAATATTCGACAGATGCGAACATAAAGGTTTCTATGATGCTGACAGTTTCTGCTTTATTGCCCAAACGTCTGGTTTTCATTGATCGAGGTAAGGTCAGAAATGGACTCAATCCTGAAATAAACGCTTTTTATGACGTGTTCGTGATTATACGGTCGTTTATATAGTTGTTATACGGTCGTTTATATAGTTGTTTCTTTTATTCTTCCGGTATGTTTGTTTAATGGGAGGTTAAGCTTTTACATTTTATAACGTTTATTATTATTGAATTTTGTTTCTCCAAACCAATTAATAATTTCTCTGTATGGTGTGTGCGCGTGCGTTATGGGGTTTGGGTAGGAACAAAAACTGCAACATCCACGCGCACGTGTATTCTCCAAATATATACTAATTATGCTTTCAAGAACACCTAAGACTTTTTGTTCTTTTTCTCCCATGAGTCACCATGGAATACAATATGCATAGAGCAAGGTTTAACTCAAGCGTAAAAAAGCTGCCGATAAGTAAATAAACATGCCTGTGGGCCTGTGAACCGATAGGATGCGAGCAATTGTTTGTATAATTAATGAAAATCTGAGAGTTATCAAGCTGAAATAAGTGTTGCTGTTTTTCTCAAAAGCAATAACTATGCAATGGATGCATCAATAGTGTTCATTGTGAAACTTGGCCAAGGTCTTATTGATGTAATCCTTAATGATAGATAAAAAAAAACAAAAAAAAACAACAGACTTTTTAACGTTTCGGCTTGACAGTTAATTTTTTTGATATAATGATTCAAATGCAACTTGATAAAAAAATCAAAAATCATTTTAAGTGATAGTGTGGACAAGCTGATTTGCTTCTTTTTCGCTCCTTTTAGGCATTATAAATAAAAACGATATAATGCTAAACTTTGTTATTATATATTCAATAAATTTAATGGATCTTCGTCCATGAAAATACTTTTAAAGAGTTGCACTTATTCCATTCCAATACTTGCGATTTCATTCAGTCGTACTTACGATTTCGTCATTTTGCTCCGTAAACATCCCGGACACATAAAGAGTTGTCTACGAATTCAAGTTGTAAAGCATGTTTATCGCCACTTACAAGAGTCACAGTCTGTTAACCATAGACAGATACAAAACCCTTATGAATAAGTCAGTGCCGGTTACTATACGCTTGGTCGAGCTTTCCAGCGTTTTCGTGTCGACCTAAGTAAACGTGAAGCCTCAAATGCACGAGACAGGGAAGCACGCTAGTGTTGCAGATTAATTGGCAGTTATCAAAGTATGTGGTCATTACTGACCATGCGCTTGTGGGTAATGTTGATACACCCAAGAAGTATTGTATTTATCTGCTTAACAACTGTACAAGACCTAATGAATTAATTACGTATCAATTTCAGGGATACAGTCTATAGGTATTATACCACTAATTATTTTCCCCATAGACACCAATGTTAAAGTGTCACATATTAATGATTTGCTGCAAATTCAACTCAAGTATGGATAATGCGGCAGTGTAATGTTCATGTAGAAAACTAATTTTCCTCTTGACAAATCACCAGAAAAGTTGGGGTCACAAGACATGTAAGAAAGTTCTTGTTTGTTTACTAAACAGGTCAAGGGTACAGCTGTTTTCATTGATTGACTGTTTACATTGCTCGAAATTTCGAAAATGTTCATCAGTGATCCAGTAAAACTTATTAATTCGCTTCTTATACATACAACCACAAAATCGAATAGGAATGGGCAGTTTTCCCCTACTAATGCCCGTTTTCATCAAAAAAGGAGGGATTATTTTTTATTATAGGAACTACATTCGATACACCTCGGAATTAGTGGTGATAAACCTATAAAGCTGTTCTCAGCATATAAATACAGCTGGTTCCAAATCAGTGTCGTCACTGATTATTGATGATGTTAAACTTTATTAAAGGGGCAAACGGCAATCTTGATTTTTTTAAAAGCTCGCGGCGCACCATTAGTTTTTCTTCATAACTTGCATTTGCTCAGTAATTAATATTAATTATAAGAAAAATATAAAGAAATTGTGTTTGAATATACTAACTGTTTGTGTGTACATCTGTATATGTATATTTTTGGTTCTGTCTGATTTTAAAATAAGCAACACCTCTTCAATCATTAAACAGAGTTGATAAAACTTTTACATTTTTATTTAACTGTTCTGAAAACTGTATGTTAGCATATACCCATAAAGTCTATGATGCTAGTTTGCACAATTCCTTGATTTAGGTTAATTTCAATTCAATACCATTTTAATATCTCTACTATGCTGGTATAATTTATCCTTTTGTCTTATACTGTAATGCAATGCACTCGCATGTTTTAGGAGGCTTTTGACCTGTAAACTCAGGTGAGCATGCAGTTCCGACCGTCAAGAAACAACATTACTCAAATATTCTCCCTGGCAGAAAAAAATGGGGCTTTAACAGTAAAAGGTACTGATTTAGTATAACAGTAAAAGGTACTGATATCGGATAACAGTAAAATGCACTGATATCGTATTTTATTTACTATTTACATTATCCACAATTTCTGTTGTCTATAATCGCTAAGCCCGCTGTGGATCCCTGCAAAAATAGGGCCACTGCGGAGGGGTAAAATAAATGCCGAGGTGCTCCGCTTTGTTACTACGCTAATGAAATGAGTTCTCCCGTTAACACGTCATATTTTGGTTATATCAGGACTGCAACCTCAGAGCGAGATGAGATAAAGCAGTAAGTTCCCCATCAGACATCCCTCCGAATCCCACGTGGGACAAAGGTCAGTAGCTCTAATTGAATTGGGTTTTAAGGCGCACCAACACATGAAATGTTATATGGCGCCTAACAGGCATGAACATGCCAGGCTCATCCTCCATGTACATCGAGATAAAATATGGAGAATGGGCCTAGGACCTTCTCACCCTGAACTGCAGAGTTGCTGCAAATTCTATTGTAGACACTCCATTTACGCTGGAGCCACGTATATTGTTTTTCTGCCACTGCTCTTAGTGAGCGAGCTGGCACCTGAAACAATGCAGGGGTCATTATGAAGAGAGCTGGCACCTGAAACAATGCAGGGGTCATTATGAAGACCTTTAATGAACATGAACAAATGGGGGGGGGGGGGGGGGGGGGGGGGGGGGGTCTCCTACCCCTCTGCATGTGACGGTGTGTTTGCAGTGGTTGTATTCTACCCCGGCAACTCTGAAGCCAGCGCCTTATCCACTGAGCTACCGAGGTCTGATTAGGGAGCTACCGAGGTCTGATTAAGGAGCTACCGAGGTCTGATTAGGGAGCTACCGAGGTCTGATTAAGGAGCTACCGAGGTCTGATTAGGCAAGCATAACTTTAATCAAAGCAAACTTACCAGGTTACCTTTATCTATCAGGTTACCTTTATCAGATCCAACATTGCATAATATGCACGATGCACGTGTATCTAGTTCCATAATAGCATGCTGTATCGTGTGAGAAGCTGTCTTCACGTTGATATCTATACCAGGAGCCTCATAATATTGCCTACTTTGCAAAAAGTTCGTATAAGTGATTCATCCGCATGTATATCTATGACACCTGCTGAAAACAATCTATTTTTTAACAAGTCGTAACAGCTAGAGATCTTTCAAGATATAAACTATATTATATAAGTATTATATTTCTCCTATCCATGAAAAGTTGCCCCTTGCCAGACATCTTGTTTACATGCACCCTTCTTTTCTGTTTTAAGATAAGATAAATACCCGGATGATCCGAGGATAGTAGTGTTATCAATCTCAAAATCAAAACAACTTCCCACTGATCTGACATAAAACATATTTAAACACTAAACACAAAGATTGTGCAAAGAATTTAAATAAAAGGCAGAAACAGTCTGTTGAAAACGTGTAAAGTTTACCAAAATTTGTAAAGTTTACTCGAGATCTAAGAAGTACATATTCAAATGTCAAATATTCTCGTATGACACAAGTTAAAATGCAAAATCTCGTTCTTCCATTCTCTCTTCTTATATTTATAGAAATAGTGTAATACTATTATCGCACATGTTGTTGTTGTTTGTTATGCCCCAAAAGGGCGGCATATAGTAGTCGGTCCGTCCGTCCGAACGTACAATCGTGTCCGGTCAATAACTCTGACATTCGTAATAACTTGGCAAAGGTGCTCACCACAACAAGACGTGTCGCGCGCAAAATCCAGGGCCGTGGCTCCAATGTCAAGGTCACACTTAGAGGTCAAAGGTCAAAAAGAAGTGATTTCGTATCCGGTTAATAATTCCGACATTCATGGACGGATTTTCAAATAACTTGGCACAAGTGCTCACCACAACAAGACGAAGTGTCACGTGAAAAACCCAGGTCCGTGGCTCCAAGGTCAAGGTCACACTTAGAGGTCAAAGGTCAAAACCACTTCGTGGGCATGTGTCACTTACAGTGACATTTCTTGTTATTTGTTTGTTTTTTAATTTGAGACCAGTTGCCAAATCCTTCTGTGAAAACAAAACAAATTCCATACGGTTACAATTGTCAGCAAAACTATAACAACAACGGGAATAGTCATTTATATGCCATAGTCATTTATATGCCAGTCATTTATATGCCATAGTCATTTATATGATAGTCATTTATATGCCGTAGTCGGACTTTTTAAATAAATGTTTTTTTTTGGTGTGTTTTTTGACATTATTAGTAAACAGAGATTAGAGATGATTTGAAAACACCACTGCATTCAAACTAAAATGTTCTAATATTTGATAATATTACACGTGCAGACTTTTATGGTTATCAATTGATATACAATTACAAATTATGCAAGTTTGAGTATTACCTATCTGAAAGTGTAAGAAGCGCATCTCTACTTTTTAGATCTCCGACCTAAATGATTGATATGGAAAAACACCTGCAATTGATTGATATGGAAAAACACCTGCAAGTGATTGATATGGAAAAACACCTGCCAGTGCAGATTTGCATATACTCAACAAAAAAAGAAACTTCCGCAACTTTACCCATACATGTAGACACAATGAAAATATATTTTGTTTGGTCTTATATGTTAATACCTTTGTTAAAAGGCCAGCACTGTCATGAAAACAATTTTCCTTGAATCAAACTTGTACGCACAGTTATTCCCCTTGTGGTTTAATTAAAACCAAATTGAAACTTAAAACTTGTCTTGTGGTTTAAACTTTGATTAATTTTAACACAGTTTTGTTCTATTAAAAAAAACAGAAGATAACCCCAGCACCAAAAAGACGGAGAAAGTAAGCTGACCTGTTCACTCACTTTCGCGCCATACAGCTTTCAAGAATGAATATTTTCAGATTACCTCCCTTTATAATACAAATATAGTGATTTCACAATTTGAATAAAACATGTTTTAGCAGAACACACTAACTCTGGTTTTTGATGATTATTAATATTGATCAGAATGATTGAGTGATAAGTATAAACTGGTGAAATTATATCTAGATTGGTGTACAAAGTGTAACAAAATCAACCCTATGCAAATCACAGCTTAAATGCGGAAGTTTCTTTTTTTTGTTCAGTATATATTGGTATCCCTGCGGTGGGGGATGGTAAATCATATCTATGATTAAAACCAAGGGATATTATAGGATTCTAGGAATAACAACCATTTAAACTGTGTAACTATACTGCATGGTGGGAAATATACTTGTACAGCTTATACAGGTGTTGGTGATAAACCTGAAGAAATAAATCACCAGCTTTCAGTATTATTTTAGATATAATGATACCTTTCAATCCTCAGTTCAATAACTGAATACACACAATATGTATGTCAATATGAAAGTACTGGGAATCATCTGGGCGAAAATTGGGCTGGAAGACTGATCATATATAGGCCCCTGGGATCAAACAGAACACAAACAATGAAAACTCCAATTGTAATCATTTAGCATTTTTATTAATCAATGTTTCTTTCGTAAAACCATTTTTAACAAAACTGTTATAATAATTTACAGATGTATGTATATGCATCTATAAACCAACAAGAGGCCCAAGAGGGCCTGTGAACGCTCTACTGGCTGTTATACCATTGATGAATCGAGTCGTACTACATGGTGTCTAGAGTGTACACAAGGTTTTTCAAGTATTTGACCTAGTGACCTAGTTTTTGACCCCATGGGACCCATTTTCGAACTTGACCAAAATATAATTAAGACAACATTTCGACAAAGTTTCATCAAGATCGGGTCAGAAATATGGCCTCTAGAGTGTACTAGTGACCTAGTTTTTGACCCTGTGTGACACTGTGTGACCCATTTTCGAACTTTAGCAAGCTATAATTGAGACAAATATTCTGACAAAATTGCATCAAGATCGGGTCAAAAATATGGCCTCTAGAGTGTACACACGGTTTTTCCAAAGTTTGACCTAGTGACCTAGTTTTTAACACCATGTGACCCATTTTTGAACTTGACCAAGATATAATTAAGACAAACATTTTGACAAAGAGTGTACACAAGGTTTTTCCAATATTTGACCTAGTGACCTAGTTTTTAACCCCATGTGACCCATTTTCAAACTTGACCAAGATATAATTAAGACAAACATTCTGACAAAGTTGCATCAAGCTCGGGTCAAAAATATGGCCTCTAGAGTGTACACAAGGTTTTTCCAATATTTGACCTAGTGACCTAGTTTTTAACTTCATGTGACCCATTTCCGAACTTGATCAAGATATAATTAAGATAAACAATTTGACAAAATTTCATCAAGATTGGGTAACAAATATGACCTCTAGAGTGTACACAAGTTTTTCAAGTATTTGACCTAGTGACCTAGTTTTTGACCCCACATGACCTATTTTTGAACTTGACCGATATTTCATTGAGACAAACATTCTGACAAAGTTTCATCAAGATCGGGTCAAAAATATGGCCTCTAGAGTGTACACACGTTTTTTCCAAAGTTTGACCTAGTGACCTAGTTTTTAAACCATATGACCCATTTTTGAACTTGACCTAGATATAATTAAGACAAACATTTTGACAAAGTTTCATCAAGATTGAGTCAGAAATACGGCTTCTAGAGTGTACACAAGGTTTTTCAAGTATTTGACCTAGTGACCTAGTTTTTAACCCCATGTGACCCATTTTCAAACTTGACCAAGATATAATTAAGACAAACATTCTGACAAAGTTGCATCAAGATCGGGTCAAAAATATGGCCTCTAGAGTGTACACACGGTTTTCCCAAAGTCTGACCTAGTGACCTAGTTTTTAACACCATGTGACCCATTTTTGAACTTGACCAGGATATAATTAAGACAAACATTTTGACAAAGAGTGTACACAAGGTTTTTCCAATATTTGACCTAGTGACCTAGTTTTTAACCCCATGTGACCCATTTTCAAACTTGACCAAGATATAATTAAGACAAACATTCTGACAAAGTTGCATCAAGCTTGAGTCAAAAATATGGCCTCTAGAGTGTACACAAGGTTTTTTCAATATTTGACCTAGTGACCTAGTTTTTAACTTCATGTGACCCATTTCCGAACTTGATCAAGATATAATTAAGATAAACAATTTGACAAAATTTCATCAAGATTGGGTAACAAATATGACCTCTAGAGTGTACACAAGTTTTTACAAGTATTTGACCTAGTGACCTAGTTTTTGACCCCACATGCCCCATTTTTGAACTTGACCGAGATTTCATTGAGACAAACATTCTGACAAAGTTTCATCAAGATCGGGTCAAAAATATGGCCTCTAGAGTGTACACACGGTTTTTCCAAAGTTTGACCTAGTGACCTAGTTTTTAACACCATGTGACCCATTTTTGAACTTGACCAAGATATAATTAAGACAAACATTTTGACAAAGTTTTATCAAGATTGGGTCAGAAATACGGCTTCTAGAGTGTACACAAGGTTTTTCAAGTATTTGACCTAGTGACCTAGTTTTTAACCCCATGTGACCCATTTTCAAACTTGACCAAGATATAATTAAGACAAACATTCTGACAAAGTTGCATCAAGCTCGGGTCAAAAATATGGCCTCTAGAGTGTACACAAGGTTTTTCCAATATTTGACCTAGTGACCTAGTTTTTGACCCCACATGACCCATTTTCGAACTTGACCGAGATTTCATTGAGACAAACAATTAAGATAAACATTCTGACAAAGTTGCATCAAGCTCGAGTCAAAAATATGGCCTCTAGAGTGTACACAAGGTTTTTCCAATATTTGACCTAGTGACCTAGTTTTTAACTTCATGTGACCCATTTTCGAACTTGATCAAGATATAATTAAGATAAACAATTTGACAAAGTTTCATCATGATTGGGTCAGAAATACGCCTTCTAGAGTGTACACAAGGTTTTTCAAGTATTTGACCTAGTGACCTAGTTTTTAACCCCATGTGACCCATTTTCAAACTTGACCAAGATATAATTAAGACAAACATTCTGACAAAGTTGCATCAAGCTCTGGTCAAAAACATGGCCTCTAGAGTGTACACAAGGTTTTTCCAATATTTGACCTAGTGACCTAGTTTTTGACCCCACATGACCCATTTTCGAACTTGACCGAGATTTCATTGAGACAAACAATTAAGATAAACATTCTGACAAAGTTGCATCAAGCTCGGGTCAAAAATATGGCCTCTAGAGTGTACACAAGGTTTTTCCAATATTTGACCTAGTGACCTAGTTTTTAACTTCATGTGACCCATTTTCGAACTTGATCAAGATATAATTAAGATAAACAATTTGACAAAGTTTCATCAAGATTGGGTAACAAATATGACCTCTAGAGTGTACGCAAGTTTTTTCAAGTATTTGACCTAGTGACCTAGTTTTTGACCCCACATGACCCATTTTTGAACTTGACCGAGATTTCATTAAGACAAACATTCTGACAAAGTTTCATCAAGATCAGGTCAAAAATATGGCCTCTAGAGTGTACACACGGTTTTTCCAAAGTTTGACCTAGTGACCTAGTTTTTAAAACCATGTGACCCATTTTTGAACTTGACCAAGATATAATTAAGACAAACATTTTGACAAAGTTTCATCAAGATTGAATCAGAAATACGGCTTCTAGAGTGTACACAAGGTTTTTCAAGTATTTGACCTAGTGACCTAGTTTTTAACCCCATGTGACCCATTTTCAAACTTGACCAAGATATAATTAAGACAAACATTCTGACAAAGTTGCATCAAGCTCGGGTCAAAAATATGGCCTTTAGAGTGTACACAAGGTTTTTCCAATATTTGACCTAGTGACCTAGTTTTTGACCCCACATGACCCATTTTCGAACTTGACCGAGATTTCATTGAGACAAACATTCTGACAAAGTTTCATGATGATTGCATCAGAAATGTGGCCTCTAGAGTGTACACAAGCAAAAGTTAACGGACGACGGACGTCGGACGACGGAAGACGGACAACACACCATCCCATAAGCTCTGCTGGCCCTTGGCCAGTAGAGCTAAAAATAATTAAAGTTTAATTCTGATTAAATGTAAACCTGTGAACACATAACAAAAGCTAGCACTTTAAAGGGACACACTGTAATCTTGATTTCTTTAAAACTCATGGTGTCTAGTTAGATTTTCTTTATAGTGACCCGCAAATTTGCGATCATTGTTAATAACTATTTAAAAGCCTGAAAGATCCCTTTAAAGGGACACACTGCAATCTTGGTGTCTAGTTAGATTTTCTTTATAGTGACCCGCAAATTTGCGATCATTGTTAATAACTATTTAAAAGCCTGAAAGATCCCTTTAAAGGGACACACTGCAATCTTGGTGTCTAGTTAGATTTTCTTTATAGTGACCCGCAAATTTGCGATCATTGTTAATAACTATTTAAAAGCCTGAAAGATCCCTTTAAAGGGACACACTGCAATCTTGGTGTCTAGTTAGATTTTCTTTATAGTGACCCGCAAATTTGCGATCATTGTTAATAACTATTTAAAAGCCTGAAAGATCCCTTTAAAGGGACACACTGCAATCTTGGTGTCTAGTTAGATTTTCTTTATAGTGACCCGCAAATTTGCGATCATTGTTAATAACTATTTAAAAGCCTGGAAGATCCCTTTAAAGGGACATACAACAATTTTGAAGTATTAAAAGTATAATTAATACAGTCTTATTTGGACTTTAAATCTGCTTGCATCAGAGTTTGTCAAAAACTATCAACATTACATGTAACAATATGCAAAAGAATTTGCTTTGAACTTTTTAAGTTATTATTTGTAATGATTTGCAAATGTCTTATGTAGAAAAAAACGGGATGCCACAAATTTTAAAAACATCAGTTTTGTCAAGTGTCCCTTTGAAAATTGGCCTTATTTGCTTTGGATATATACTAATATTATATTTAACAGTTGTAATATTTTTAATTTGCAGGTAAAATAGCACACCTATGATAAATATGTCGCTGCTAATCTGCCTTTTCTTTCCAAACCTTTAATTAAAGGGACACACGGCAATCTTGATTTTTTAAAATGTCACGGCGTCCCTTGTTGAATCATTAATATTAATTATAAGAATAGTATAAAGCAAATTGTTTTTGCATATTACTATCTGTTGATTATTCTGCACCAATGATATATTTAAAACTATCGAATAATAAAAAGAACAAGAGAAAACTCAACATTTTTATTTAATTATATGCAAGCAGGTTTAAAGTCAAACTGATCCTGGATTAATGAATGGAGATGCTAATTTTGATGCTTAATAACAACTTCAAGTTTACTGTGTGTCCCTTTAACTCCTGGGATAATAAAGTACTTCTCAGTGATTCAGATGTGCACCTATTGACCAAGACCGTAAACTGGCAGTAATGTAGTGAGAGTGTTGTTAGGCGAGGTTAGTGACTTAATAACTAGACATTATTTAAATTTTCAGCAGCACATGTTATTATTTTAGGGATGGTAATAAACTAATATAGGATCAAGACACCTGCAATATATTATGGATGTTTTAACTGCAGTTTCACCTTAAAGTAATCTTGAAGTAGTTATCAAGCACTGAAATAAGTGTCTGTATTTATTTATCCATTATCATTTTGACTTCAAACCTGCTGGCATATAATTAAATAGAAGTTTGAGAGTTTTCATTTTTTCGTCTTATTCTACCATAGGTTTAAATATATTATTGGTGCAATATAATCAACAATTAGGCCACAATTTTTTCTTGGTTTACGGATTTTTTCTGATTTTTTTACGCTCGGTCGGAAGGGGAAAAAAAAAATTAAATCTGTTTTATTTCAAACATGGTGACCATGTTTCTCATATCAAACCGTAAATTATACAACACATGTATTTAAATTGTTGAATATTCTTTTAATATTCCCAATGATGAAATTTCTGTATTCACGCCCGGATGGAGTGCCCAGATGTGTTGAAATCAAGTTACCTTGGTGAACAAGGGAGACTACTCTATGTTCCTCATACAAGGAAATGGCGGATAGTGATCGCGCGTCGTTTGCGTTCGAAATTTCGATGTTTTGATAGATACATGCTGTTGTTTGACGTGGTATTACTGTATACTAGAAAATTGTTTCACCAATTAATTTTTATTTTTTTTTCTTCATCTGGCGTTGAAATGCGGCCGGCGGTGAAAAAACCCACAGATGTTCAAATTTTTATTTTTTTTCCATTCTCGAAAATTGAGGTCGGCGGATCCGTAAACCGAGAAAAAAAAATGACGCCTTAGTAATATGGAAAAACTATTTCCTTTGAACTATTCAAGTAATTATTAATAATGTTTTTTAAATATGCAAATTGTGTAGAAAATGTAACTGGATGCCAAATGTTTTAAACCAATCAATATTGCCTGGTGTCTCTTTAAGTGGATTTAGGTAAGGACCACTTTCTGCATATTCTGGTATTAAATATGAGAAGTGGCATGTATAAAACAACTACAGCAAAATAACTAAAGAATAAATATGAACGCGAAAAATAATTCTACAGTATTGCTGATGTAACATCACCTTGGATTTGGATTATATAGAGATCTACAAGATCAAAGTCCAAAATGAATAATGATTAAGTGCAAACATCAATTATAATAAATATCCATGCTAAGTTATTTTTCTTATCTTAACCAATACCACAAGTTTTACTCAAGATATTGGTTATAGATGCTTAAACATATATCTATAATTAAGATTAAGTAGGACCAAATAACAGAACTATTTTTATTTTAATATTTGGCTCATTTTAAAAAAAGAAAAAGTAAAAACCTGCCACCAATCTTTTGTATGTGTTCATTAAAGCAGTGAGCATATATTAACAGTCAGATAAAAACAAAAACAATATAGAACAGTAAGATTTTTTTTTAACATTTTTTTCTTCTTCTCCAACAACTTTTAAACACCAACAAATAATAACAATATAACAATAAGGAGTTATAAATAAGACTAAGAGACTATTGTTTCGAGCCACAATATAATTATATGACTAGTTTCAAACTAAAATCTTCTAATATAAGCCTCCATTTACTTATTAAAGGTTCCAAGTCCATTGTAGGCATTCATCCAAACAAGATTATTTATTGTGCAAGATCAGGCTTTTCAGCACTCATGTAAAACTTGGATTTACCTGGCATGTAAGAATACATACGAAAGCTCGATTATAATGTATATTGGCTGTAATATACGTCTCAGGGCTCGACGTTAAAGACTGTCCGCCTGCCCGGGGCAGGTAAAACTTGGCTCCGGGCAGGTTACGTCTCAAAGGCTCAATCCCATCAGGCAACTTCAAAACTGAGGGACAAGGACCATAGAATATGACAAAATATAAAAGAAACCCATCTCTCTTTGCACGTTTCCGATATTATTATTGTTGTTACATTGTAAGTGTTAGACCAGCTTTTAGAATTCTCAGAAAAGTGTTGTGAGAGTTATGTAAGTAAGTGGTCTAATACTTTTGAAGCCTCAAACAGTATATCTATATAAAATAAAAACTTCGGGTCTAAATAACTGGGCAACCAGCAAACTGGCATGGGCAAGTAAATTTCAGAGTTAACTTGCCCCATGGGCAAGCTGTCCATAAATTTAACATCGAGCCCTACGTCTGTTTCAACTGGTATTTCTATTTTAAAAATACCTAAGTTTGGAATGAACTTTAAGTTTGGTCCAGGACAGAACATAACACTAGTATATAAATATATTAAACATCAACTGCTAAGCTTAGCACATTGAGTAACTGAATCCATAAGTTTTTGTAAGTTATACAATCTAATTAATACTATTGCCTAAATATATATATGAACTCCGATACACCTCTACAGTGGGGTGTACAGGTTTTGTAATGTAAATACAAACACATCTGCCCTATATTTGAAACATTCAATGAAAACGTACACTACAGGACCACTGATTTGATTAGACATATGACAATGGAGAAAAAAAGGTCAGTCTGGGGAAAACATAATAGTGACAACCGATATTGAGATTTTCAGCACATGCAATATGGAGGAGAAAGGTTTGTACCTACATGTACATGTATATCAAGAGACTGAGAAAAACAATCCTATGAGAATTCCAAATATAAAGGATGATTGCATTTTTTGAAAAAATAGAAACAGTCTATTAAATCATTTTAGAATTATTTTATTTTTAGAATTTTGTGATTTTTGGTTTCAAGAAACTCATTACTCAATGAGTGATACAAACAGTCTTAATCTGTTTCTCACAGCAATTAAAAGCCTCCTTCAGTTCTGAGAACGCATCATAATAGCATGACGTGATGTCATAATACCAGGGTGTGATGTCATAATAAAAGAAAGTGATGTCATGATAGAAACAACCAAATGAAAATATGAATGAATCATTCTGATTGGTTCAGTGATAAAAATTGGACCAATGAAATCAATTAATTTAAAGCTCATTACATTCTCAGAACACGTTGAGGTTTTACTGGACATTGAGTAATGAGGTTCTTGAAACCTAGAAACACAAAATTCTAATAATAAAATAATTCTAAAATGATTTAATAAGACTGTTTATAATGGAAAATGTACTTCTATTCGTTAATTGTCATACAAAATTAATATTTGATAGCAGAGTTTATGTATCAGATCTGAACATATATGAGTGAAGTAGTAAAATGCAATCCTTAATAATACGCTTTCAATAGTACTTAACCCGAATTTCTCTAAACATGGTTAGTCATCTTTCCTATTGAAAACAAATGTTGCTGAGAACTAATTTTCATTGTTCAAGTTGTACGTGCGGAATATTGTAACAATACAGGTTGTTTGTACCTACATCATGTGATCTGTAGCATCCATGAGATACCTTAGTCTAATTCCGAGGTAAGTATATTGAGATGAACGATACATTATTTTGGAATTGTGCTGTTAATAAATATAATAAATCTAATTCAATGAAATGTCAATCATGTTAATTTTTTAAAGCAGACGACAAGTGTGACTGCACTTAGATCATAGAAAAAGCATATTATGCATTTGGTGAAGGTGGAAGCCCATGGAAAAGTAAACTTGATTATCATGCAGATATGCACTTTTCTGCCTAATAAAGGGGTGACCTAATAACTTTTGCTTTTTAGGCACTGACCAATAAAGCAAATCAATGCGGAATCCCTTGGCGTTTATTGTACGTAACGTTATCTGACGTCATGTACGTAACGTTATCGGACGTCATAAAACAAACAAAAAATAAACAACATACCGGCGTCCTCGATAAGCGTAACATTTTGCGGCAAGAAAAAGAAGAATGGCTCGGCAAGAAAATGAAGAATGGCTCTGCAGAGCCTTGCCATTCTTCGTTTTCTAAGCCTCGCCTAAAAATTGATAGTAAAAGGCACCGACATAATATTCTCAATTTCTTAAATGCTGTTATAACTGATGATACTTCAGTGTTCCTTTATGGCTATTTACAGCCTTATTCCCAATGCCACGAAGTATATTTTCCCCCAATTTTTGCAATAAAAACATACCGTTAAAACATATTTTGTGCCAGTAAAATATATATTCAGCATGGTTCAACATCATTAACCTTATTAATTCTTACTATTCATATTGTTTAATTTTCCCAATTATGAGGTTTGCAATGCTAATTTTCCCAATTCTAAGGACCCCGACCCCATTCCTAAAAGGAAGACTGTACTTTACAAACAGTCTATTGAATCATTTTAGAATCATAATTTGTTAAAGTAGCTATCCGGCCAACAACAGCAAAATTTTACATCATATGTATATCGTTTCTAAACCTACTGATGATGAGGTATATATATATATAACTTACATATTTTGAGAATCCAAACTGTGTAGAGACAATATACATGGTTTTAATCAGCCAGTCCAAACGCCCGAGACTGGAGCGTCTAATTAAGAGTTACCTAATTGGCACATCTACATTATTACATGTCCGGAACACCTGGATAGACTTTTGGTACACGGTTTCGCAGTATAATTTTGCCGTTATTTGGCGGGTTAGTTTTTTTAAGAACAAGCAAGGAACTCCTTACTGAGTAATGCAAACACTTAAAACATTCAGTAGAACTCCCGGTGTTCCGAGAACATACTGCGTGTCTTTTATATCACTCTGTTTATGAGAACACAATGAGTTCCTTGAAATTTTAAGTGTTTGCATTACTCATTGAGTGATGCGTTTCTCGACATTCCGAGAACAAAACAAAATTCTAAAATGATTTAATAGACTGTTTACACTGAATACATTTCGAAAGGCGAGTGCAAAACTGATGTAATTATATAAAGATAAAACATACAACAGTTTTCCAGTCACCCGTAATCCCTTTTACTCTCGTAAATGATGTAACAATTTGTTTTTTTCTTTGGCAGATAGAGATCTCAGGTTAGAGCCTTACTGGTACCAATAGGTTTCTTCGTTGTGACCAAAGGCAAGACCCTTAATCCCTTTGTAAGTCAGATAAGGATGTTAACTGGGCAGTCCTCGGTATCAGGGTCTATCCTCCAAGCATGTTAAAGACTGCAGGAATATTTTCAATAGTAAGAGTGGGACATGGTTCCTAGAATCCTACGTCTCCTTTCCTTCTTTGTGAGGCCGTTTTAAATAACGTAAGAGAATTCAGAAGACAGCAACAAGGGGAATAACAACAGTAGTTAATTCTTTGGTTTTTCCTACAGCAGTTGCAGACCTTTGTGTCAGTTTTTGACTGTTATTTTGGCAAAGGACCAATACCTAAATAATGTTAATTACACTAATTTATTATTTACTAAAAAGATAGTATAAGAATCTTTCATGGGCGTCAGGATCATATTAAGGAAATTCCAACAACCGTTTTTGTTGGGATGTCGCCAGAGGTTAATTTTAGGTCTGTGGAATTTCCTATCTTAACTTGATACTGATTCGTATTCTTGCATACCACTGACATTTTAAAAAACAACAACAAGAAATCTTTCCTGTAAGACTTCCGTGAAATATAAAATGGTGTTCTTGAACAGCAGTATATTTTGGTTTCTGTTTATTCTGACTGACTGAGATTTTTATCTGCACCCGTGGGTAAGGTAAGATTTACCAGCACCTGTGGGTAAGGTTAGATTTACCAGCACCCATGGGTAAGGTCAGATTTACCAGCACCCATGGGTAAGGTCCGATTTACCAGCATCCGTCGGTAAGGTCAGATTTACCAGCACCCGTTGGGTAAGGTCAGATTTACCTGGTACGGTCAGATTTACCAGCACCCGTGGGTAAGGTCAGATTTACCAGCACCCATGGGTAAGGTCAGATTTACCAGCACCCGTGGGTAATGTCAGATTTACCAGCATCCGTGGGTAAGGTCAGATTTACCAGCACCCGTGGGTAAGGTCAGATTTACCAGCACCCGTGGGTAAGGTCAGATTTACCAGCACCCGTGGGTAAGGTCAGATTTACCAGCACCCGTGGGTAATGTCAGATTTACCAGCACCCGTGGGTAATGTCAGATTTACCAGCACCCGTGGGTAATGTCAGATTTACCAGCACATGCGTTGTTATCCTTATCTAGCATACAAAAAATATTGAATTCCTTCTATCTAAATAACACTATAAAACTATTGTCATTTCAATGGTATTTGTATTTACTGCCAAACATCCAACATCAATTGCATTTGTCAAATATCAAGGAGAGGAACTCTGTTCCAGTCCTGTTAACTATGTATTGTAATGTATATGTTGTAAACAATGCTGAAATAAAATAGGATTTATTCTTTCCTTCCAGTCCTATTAACTATGTACTGTACTAATATACTATATATGTTGTAACATTGTTGAAATAAAATAGGATTTATTCTTTCCTTCCAGTCCTATTAACTAAAAAAGTCTATGTACTGTACTAATATAATATATATGTTGTAACATTGTTGAAATAAAATAGGATTTATTCTTTCCTTCCAGTCCTATTAACTATGTACTGTACTAATATAATATATATGTTGTAACATTGTTGAAATAAAATAGGATTTATTCTTTCCTTCCAGTCCTATTAACTATGTACTGTACTTATATAATATATATGTTGTAACATTGTTGAAATAAAATAGGATTTATTCTTTCCTTCCAGTCCTATTAACTATGTATTGTACTAATATAATATATATGTTGTAACATTGCTGAAATAAAATATGTCTCAACTAAGAATATTGAATCTAGGGTGAAGTATTATACAATTATGGACTTTTCAGCTGTTATACATAATGTGATATGCACCAAAAAAATCATTATTGACCGAGGCGATAGCCGAGGTCAATAATGATTTTTTGGTACATATCAACATCATGTATAACAGCTGAAAAGTCCATAACTGTTTTATTATATAACCCTCAATTTACAATTATATAAAACAGGTCAATATCAATTTTTTTTTTATATAAAACAGGTCAATATCAAAAAAACAGGTCAATATCAAAAAAACAGGTCAATATCGCTAGATATTTTTTCTAAAAAATTACTTTTTAGCCAATGAAAACGCGTCTATTTATAGGTTATATAATAAACTTATTTATTGTATACTTTTATATTGACCCGTTTATTTTGCATTGAGCTAATTGTGCAGTATTGCACACATTGATATTGCACCCAAACTTTTTCTCGCGCTTGCTGAGAGCCGCAAAATAGAAAGCCGGAAGTAAATGCTGAGCCGCGAAATCTCTCTCTCTCTCTCTCTCTCTCAAATGCTGCCCTCTGTATTTTGAAATGTATTTTTCAGAAACATTACAGTAATAAAAGTGAATTACATCTATCAGAAGCTAAAATCAACGTGCCAGACTTAAATTTATACAATTTGTTTCCGTTCTTCCGAAATTGCGGACATCCGAAAAAGACTTACTTCAAAATGTCGGTTTAAAATACAAACAACATTAAAAAAAAAATATATATGGTGGATATTTTATTCCAAAAGATTTCAAATGAAAGGTAAATTCCTAGCAAATGCACGAATGCAAATCGAACGCCGGCAGCCGGACAAAATTCAGCGAGATACATTTTTGACGCTATTCATCCGCACTATATTAAATGAATAGCAGGACACGAATTGAGTCCAACGTTAAAGAAAGAACACATTAACAATGGAAATAACAAAATAATTAATATCGGTCGAAAGCAATATGAAAGTATAAGATAAAAAGAATTGAATTTGTATGGCTAAATATTACTTGGAACTCGTTGTTTTGGCGCAGGACGAGTCGCAAGCTCGTCGTTTGTCAAAACAACTCGTTCCAAGTAATATTTAGCCCTACAAATTCAATAACCTATAATGTTAATATAGCAAAAAATATGTGTTGTGTTTTTCAAAATAGATAATTATAATGATAGCTATGCAGTCAGTATATATAAATCTAATTCCTGTTGAACACCAATGTTTTCCTGATTAACTAGTTAATGCTGCTAAGTGCAATGATAACAACTGGCTTAATACTATAGAGAAAACAATTATACAGAAATGTCATGTCACACAAAAAGTTGTAAATGGCAAGTAGTTCCAATAACAAGAAGACAAAATGTCCTTAAATCGCTCGCCTGATGACCTTGCAGGGGCGTTCCAGTGGCTAATTTAGGTATACGCACCATCAAGTTTTGGATTCACAAATGTGCCTAACCCCACTATACCTTCAGTTGTTATTGCATTTTTCGCATTTTTTAGCCTTTTTTATTTGTTTGCTTCTTTAATAGTCTGTACGCACGTGCCTCAGTGCGTATGCCCCGGTACGCCCCTGCCTTGCCCACTATAGACAGTTGAAACAGTAACTGTGGGTGGGTGTGATAGTCTGGGACTGGGAAGTTCAGAGAAGAATACAGATATTAAAGAGTTTTTTTCAAACATAACTCCAAGTAAAGGTATGTCCCCTAGGGCAGGGCTAAAAGAACCCAAGGGTCGCCATTTACAGAAACTAAAGCTACATGCAATATATGGGTGAATTATGCTTTAGGGTTTCAGAGAAGATTTTTCACATGTTTCCCTATTCAGTCTTTCCTCATTTTCCTCAAATGTAGAATATCTGACCACTGGGGCAGGGCCAAATTTTACCCCTGGGTCAACATTTGAACAATCTTGGTAGAGAACTACATGTTATATATGAGAGCTTTATGCCTTGTGTTTTCAAAGGAATTTTTTTTTCTTAAAGATCTTCCTATGTAACTCTATGTAAAACTGTGACCCCTGAGGCAGGGCCAAATTAGACCACATGGTCACCATTTGAACCAACTTGGAGTACCACAAGGGTAGTGAAGAAGACTTTTCAGATGTTCCTGTAACACGGCCAAATTTGACCTCAGGGTCACCATTTGAACAAACTTGGTAGGACCATAGGCATATGCAACATATGAGAGCTGTACGCCTTGTTGTTTTACGGAAGATGATTTTTCAGATTAAACATGTTAAACGTCAAATCTTTATACCGATAAACAAACTTTGGAACCCCGGGGCAAGGCCGTTTTTAACCAAGGGGACTTCATTTTCACTTCATTTAAACAAACTTCAAAGTCTAGGGTTTGGCAATCAATAATAAAGCGCAACGGTTGAATCCGTTAAGTGGGTCTTGATGAGAAAATTGTTTAAGGGTTCAACCATCTCGGATGGCAAGTGACTCATCCTTAATGAATTGTGGTCCTTATTTAAGCACCATTAAGAAAACTTATTTAAATAATGAAAGAAATTATCTCTAAAATATGACATGTATTGCTTGACAGTTTTCATTGGATATTTAAAATTGAGAAGATCCAATCACAAAGTGAACGAGACATGAGATTGTCCAAATGGAATTAACTGATACAAAATGATTTGTCCAATGGAATTGCTTGTTATAGATGATGTGTCCTAAGGAATCGAACATCACTGACCAATAGAATCACTTATTACAGATGATTCCTCCAATGGAATGCCTTGTTACACAGATCATTTATAAAGTTCCTGACAGTCTGTACATTTAGCCATTATGTCTGCTTTGAAATCTTCAACTTGTATAGTCGTGTAGAGCAAGTTATAATCTCGTCGCAATATCTCGGATGCCTCGCATAAAACAAACTTATGGCTCACAGATGGATCTGAAAATAGTACAACAACATGACTATGGAATTCACTAGTACTAAAAAGGCTCGTCATCTTTAATATAAGACATTAGTCTGTTTTCACTTCTGGCGGATATAATAGTGTAACAATTAATTTGGAGAGATTGTCTCAAAATATATGTAGTGTATACAGTCTGCACGAAAAAGAATTTAGCCTGATAGTCCTGGACTATCATGCTAAGAAAATGGTATAGTCCGAAACGGAATTTCATAGTCCGAAAGGCGAAACTAAAGATCCGACTATAAGGACTAGTTGGAAAAGAAAGTACTGCAGTTGGCAAGTTTTCAAAACATTTTATCATTTTCGTGGCTTAGCCACGGGCGCCCATTGAACCAAGTGTTTACTCTTTTTTTTCGTACTTTCTTTTTAGAATCAGTGACATCTTCGACGCTCGTTTTTTCCAGGTTTAGCATTTTCATTCCATTTGAAAGTATGCCATGTTGAAAACAAATCTCCGTTGCTTTCCGTAAAATCTGAACAGTTGCGGAATCGCTATTACTTACTAGGTTGACTAGGCCGAAATTTTACATAAACAAGCGATGTAAAAATCACGATTATGAAAGTGCACATTGTTTCCTGGCAATCTGATTGGATATTCAATATCCCGAATTCAACCTACCCCTCTACAAAATAAGTTACTATTTATAACTTTGTGTCTCGCTCGCGCAGATGCTCATAATTATCGATGGAAAAATACCAGCTGTTACTAAATGATACTCTTAAGCGTCTGATAACCTGGACTGCTATTCACGGAATTTTCAGGTCAGATAAATCTTTTTAAAGATTTTTTATCTAATGGTCCGATCGGACTATGTATTTGTAGCAGAGTGATAGTCCGTACGAAAAAGTTATAGCCTCGGGTCCGGACTATGCATTTATTTCGCAGACTGTGTAAAATAAACGGACGTGTTGCTATTAACAACCATCTTCATTTAATTTACGCCTGTTTGTTTGTACAATAATTACATTTATTTGTCACAAGTTGTAATGGTTTAACCAATCAGCATGGTTTCAAGAGCTGGAGGTGAAATGGATGTCAAGATTACATACTGACCACAATATTGGGTGTCTGTGTACAGGGGCAGATTCAAGCTTAGGTCACCGGTAGGTAGGTAAGTAGGTGGGTTTTTTTTTGAAGACAGTAAAACATTATAAAATAAAAAATAAATCTAAAGATAGTAACAAAACAAGTGTCGATCTAGAATTGCTATAAAAAGTTTTGGTTGGGGTCCTTTTTTAGGGGGTTGCGATGCGCAGGTGATGTTTTTGAGCAGACTGTAAGTCATGGTTAATCAATTCCATTTTGATTGCAATTTAGAAAATATCTACTTTAAAATGATCATTTACAAGCATATTAGTGTTAGTTAGCTACTGGTAAAGAAGCAATAGTCATCGAGAAGCAACAGTCATCGAGAAGCAATAGTCATTGAGAAGCAATAGTCGTCATTCTGTTGCAACTTTTAATTTTGATGATATTTTCTCAGTATGTGTTATCTGAAATGCATAAGCGCTTAATCTAAATACAAAAACAAGAGGCCCAAGAGGGCCTGTGGACGCTCTACTGGCTCAAGATAAAGTTTATGTATAAGGGGCCATAAGTATTTCAAAAATCATTCAACCAGAACATGGCAACGACAGGTGCAACTAGGCTTAGTACTGATCATCCTCGCCAAGATTCGCTGAAATCTGGCAAAGAGTTCAGAAGAGACTAATCTGGACAAAGTTTGTGTATTAAAACATTTAAAAGGTCACAACTCTGCCAAAAATCATTCAACCGAAATATGGCGATGATATGCACAACTAGGCTTTATACTGATCATCCTTGTCAAGTTTCGTCTGTATCCAGCCAGGGGTTCAGGAGAGCTAGCCCAGAAAAAAATTGTGGTATCAAAATCCTTTAAAGGGCCATAACTCTGCCAAATATCTGTAAACCGAAACGTGACGATGACATGCACAACTATGCTTGGTGCTGATCATCCCTGCAAATTTTCATTGAAATCTGGCGAGGGGTTCAGGAGAAGTAGATCAGAACAAAGTTTGTGTATTAAAACCTTTAAAGGGCCATAACTCCGCCAAAAATCATTCAACCGGAACACGGCGATGATTTGCACAACTAGACACAGAATTGATCATCCCTAAAAAGTTTCGTTTAATCCGGCCAGGGGTTCAAGAGAACTAGTCAGAACAAAGTTTGTGTATTAAAACCTTTAAAGGGCTAAAACTCCACCAAAATCATTCAACTGGAACACGGTGACTATGTACAACTAGGCTTGGTACTGATCATCCCTGCAAAGTTTCAATGAAATCCGGCCAAATGAAGGCCCTTTCGTCTTAATCAGGCCAAGATATAGCATATTTCAGAAAATCAAGGGCCATGACTCCGATGTAAATGGTCCAATCTGGATGTTTTTCAAACTTGTCCAAGCTTTCATTGATATTAACAATCTGGTAAAGTTTCTTAAAGATCGGACAAAAGATGAAGGCCTTATCGTCTTAACGAGGCAAAATATAGGATTTTTTACTAAATCAAGGACCATAACTCCACTGTTACTGGTCCGATCTGGCTGGTTTTCGAACTTGACCGAGCTGTCATTGATATTAACAATCTGGTAAAGTTTCATAAAGATCGCATGAAAAATGAAGGCCCTATCGTCTTAACGAGGCAAAGTATAGCATTTTTAACTAAATCAAGGGCCATAACTCATCTGTTACTGGTCCGATCTGGCTGATTTTCGAAATTGCCTGAGCTGTCATTGATATAAACAATCAGGTAAAGTTTTGTAAAGATCAGATGAAAGATGAATGCCCTATCAAATTAACGAGGCAAAATATAGCAATTTCAAACTAAATCAAGGGCCATAACTCATCTGTTACTGGTCCAATCTGGCTGTTTTTCGAAATTGTCTGAGCTGTCATTGATATAAACAATCAGGTAAAATTTTATAAAGATCAGATGAAAGTTGAAGGCCCTATTGAATTAACGAGGCAAAATATAGCATTTTTAACTAAATCAAGGGCCATAACTCCGCTGTAACTGGTCCGATCTGGCTGATCTTCGAAATGTCCAAGCTTTCATTTATATAAACAATCTGGTAAAGTTTGGTAAAGATCGAATAAAAGATAAAGGCCCTATCGTCTTAACGAGGCAAAATATAGCATTTTTAACTAAATCAAGGGCCATAACTCCGCTGTTAATGGCCACGGCCTGCTAGTTTTCGAACTTGTCCTAGCTCTCAATTATATAAACAATCTGGTAAAGTTTGGTAAAGATTGGATGAAAGATGAAGGCCCTATCATCTTAATGAGGCCAAATATAGCAATTTTAACTAAATCAAGGGCGATAATTCCGCTGTTAATGGTCCGGTCTAGCTGGTTTTCAAACTTGTCCGAGCTTTCATTGATATTAACAATCTGTGCAAGTTTTGTAAAGATCAAATAATAAATGAAGGTGCTAGAGTGTTCACAAGGCTTAATATGGCATTTTTCAGCAAAACAAGGGCCTTAACTCCGTTGAAATTATTTCGATCTTGCCGGTTTTCGAACTTGTTCAAGCTTTCATTGATATAAAGACACTGGCAAAGTAAAGTAAAGATCCGATTAATATTGAAGGCCCTAGAGTGTTCACAAGGCAGAAAATAGCATTTTTCAGAAAAAACAAGGGCCATAACTCCGGTGTTACTGATCTGATTTAGCTGGTTTTCGAACTTGTTTGAGCTTTCATTGATATTAACAATCTGTGGAAGTTTGGTAAAGATCAAATAATAAATGAAGGTGCTAGAGTGTTCACAAGGCAGAAAATGCCATTTTTCAGAAAAACAAGGGCCTTAACTCCGGTGTTACTGACCCAATTCAGCCGATTTTCGAACTTGTCCAACCTATAATTGGTATTAACAATCTGTGCAAGTTTGGTAACGATCAAATAATAAATGAAGGTGCTAGAGCGTTCATAAGGCAGAAAACAGCAATTTTCAGAAAAATCAAGGGCCACAACTCCGGTGTTACTGATCCGATTTGGCTGGTTTTCGAACTTGTTCGAGCCTTCATTGATATTAACAATCTGTGCAAGTTTGGTAAAGATCAAATTATAAATGAAGGTGCTAGAGTGTTCACAAGGCTTAATATGGCATTTTTCAGCAAAACAAGGGCCATAACTCCGGTGAAATTATTCCGATCTGGCTGGTTTTCGAACTTGTCCAAGCTTTCATTGATATTAACAACCTGTTAAAGATTGGTAAAGATCGGATGAAAAATGAAGGCCCTATGGTGGTAACAAGACAAAAGTTAACGACGGACGGCCGGCCGGCCGGACGGACGGACGGACGACGGACAACTCGTCATCCCATAAGAAAAATACGTCAAAAAGCAAATATTGACCGTAAAAATGACCGCAGACTCAAATGTGCACTTAATTTGTAAACATCGTCACGTAGGGATGCGCGCGCATATATAAGATGGCTCGATTATAAAAATAATGTTGGGGAACTAGACGGGATTTTTTATACTTGACTTGGTTAAATAGCAAACAACACACAAAAAGCCCTTGCTAAATAACTTAGTATGAAAGGGAACACGTTTATAAATTATGTACTAAGTATGAACATTGTTACTTCCCTTTGAAGAAATATGCAGGTCTCCTAAATCCGGAATTTCATGGTGTTTAATTGTTTTCCAGACACAAAATTATGCAAATATGTATGTTAGTCATTAATCTTAAGTAATCATTAAGTTATTATTGACTATTATTGTACAACACATCATCAAAGTTTTTTTATGACGCCGAGTATTGCTTCTGTGCCGACTTTTCACGACTGTAAAATACCCCTTTCGGTACCCCATGCCAGAAGGCGTTAGCATACATTTTCATACTCGGATATTTTGTTTACAAATGAAACATGGGGTAACCGTTATTTTATGGAAATATTAACTGTTAAAAATACATTGTATTGAGATATCTAAGAAAATGGTTATTTTTCATGACGACTATTGCTTCTTTGCCAGTACAGTTAAACTGACCAAAATAATTGCTCTTAACATGAATTATCGATCAAATATTGGCATGTTAATCTCTCTGCTTCAACTTGTAACAGATGCACCTGATTGGTCAATACATTCTGCCTCGTTCCTAGAAAAGTGACGGATTGAGCCAGAGGATCGACAAGCGGTACCGTTGTGATATTTGGGCCAGCGAGAATGAAACATACCGACGGCTAGATGCACTGCCAACGCATTTTTCTCTAACGTTAGGCACCACACCATGAGACCATGGACTGACTTCACACCCGAGATCTTCTGTAGACTGGTCTTTATAGAGTAGTAATCCGTGTCACGCGGAACACCTGTAAAAGGTCACAAACATTTGTTTGAGAAATAAACTATAGACTCAATTTAAGTTGTGTAGTTCTTCCATCTATTTTCAGTCACAGTGACCATACTGGATGAATCTAAAAAGCTAGACATTTTGGCCCAAATTTTTAATAAAATTCACCAAGCAGTGTCAGAGATAATGAGGTTGTAAATTTGCTAATGGACAGAAGAGCTACTGACAAAGCTAATCCGGCGCTTGCGGACCCTAGGTTTGGGCAGTCTGATATTGAGGAATGACAGTGAGTGGTATTTACCTTCCATTATGATGCGCAGTGTGTCCCGCAACACAGTTATGGTGGTGAGCAACACAAGCAGCGAGAACAGGAATGTACATATAGGGTCCGCTAGACGGTACTTGTCTTCTGGCTGCAAACACAAATACATGTACACATATATTGTCTAGTTTAGACATATTGTATTGCATTTATTTACCAAGTATGCAGTGGGTCGCTTAGCAGTTCTTATAATTTGAATCTCAAATGAGGTCAAATGGCCAGAGAAATGAAGTTTTGTAAATACATGTTTCAGTCTGTTTACAGTATTAAAGGGACAAACAGCAATCTCGATTTGCTTACAAATCACACTGCCACAATAGTAGTTTTTCTACATAACTCGCATACTTGCAATCATTAATAATAATTATTAGAACAGTTCAAAGCAAACTGTTTTTACATTTTAATTTTACGAACTGTTGAATATATTGCATCAATAACATATTTAAAGATGAATAGCCACCCTTTTTGTAGTATTATCAATTAACAAATTTAACATCATATGAACATTTCTTGATAGTGCCGGAGACAAACATATATTTAAAACCATTACTAAGTTGTATGTAAAAATAAGTACTATTTCCATGATGTAGATACTACTTTTACCACTGCGTGACTGCACGGGAAAATGAGGTAAGTCTGAATTATATAGCTGCACAACTATTGCCAGATAATCGATAAATACATTTACTTGTGGATTAATTTACCTGTTCAAAGTTTTCTACGTCATCAAATACAATCTTATTCTCGCTTTTCACAGATAATGCAATGTGTGAATTGTAAATATCTATTGTTGTGTACTGATTTTGATTTAAATAAACATAAACATGTTCATGAAACAAAACATGGCCGGGGAACTTTAAACATCTGGTAGAATAATGTTGAAAATTGAATTTGTTCAAGTTGTTTATATTGTGTCCATAGAGTTCAGATTTTCAAAATATGGAAGTTATATATATAAACTTGTCGTCAGTAGGAGGAGAGAGGAGGAAGTAGATGGAGATGAAGAAGGGGATAAAAGTAAAATTACTTTGAATTTTATTATTAACGAGGCGAGCAGCACTCCTAGACTTTGTATAATGTCACCCAGGACATGTATAAATGCTGCTCGGACGTTGATGTTTTTAGGATGTGGCTTATCTTTCTTTTCAATGTTCACAACTGCATCCTGGTTCTCCTCGTCGACGAGCTGTAAGTTGTCTTGGTCATCCAGCAGCAGAGGTAGATAAGCATCATCCTCTCTACTGTTACTATGGCAACTGTTGCTAGGTAAACTGTTGAAAGAAGTTTTAATATCCCCTTAGAAACAACTGTTAGTAATTTTTTAAACAAAAGTTTTGATATTCTCTTAGAAACAACTGTTGTTTAGTAAACTGTCAACAAAAGTCTTAAAAAGTTTTGATATCCCTTAGAAACAATTTTTGCTAAATAAATTGTAAACAGAAGTTGAATATTTCCTTAGATTTTCCCATTTTTGTATATCTAAGATCTGTCTTACTATTGACGTCTTATAGCCACATCATCATGCATTTTAATGATGCATCATTGGGCGCAAATAACATTGACCTTCAACGTCAAAACATTACCTTTTTATTCTTGCAGCCACCTTAAAAACAATGTGACCCATATATTATCCCCAACATAGTGGTTGAAATATGACATATCTCCATACTTATATAATAATAATAATGCAAATATTAAACGGAATTTATTAGTGTACTGGAAAAAGCTTTACAGGGCAGGAAAATGTGTTTCTGTTACTTGTCCTACATGTATGTAATATTTGAATGGCCAAATCAATAAATTGTTAAAGAATTTATTTAAATTTCTACTAATCCTGCATCAATGAGCACTCATCATGGCCAGTGGACAAGTGGAATTTTTGAGCCCTGCAAGTTTATTAATGAGAGTTCTGACAAACTTGGAAAATCGTGAAAGACTTATAAAAATCAGATAATTTCCAAAGAAGATATTAATGACCATTTGAACTTTGTTAATGGAAGCCGCCATTTTGAGAACTATGACATCATAGGCTTAAATAATCATTTAGTATCTTTATTTTTACACATTAGTATACCTTTTTTCACACAAATATTGCAATTTTCTTTCCTATAAATGAGTAAATTATGATATTTATAAATATTCCATATATGGTAATTTAGAACTGTGATGCCATAGTTCTCAAAATGGCAGTTTCTTTAAACAAACTTCAAATAGTCATATCTTCTTTGGTAATTATCCGATTTTGATAATTCTTCTAACATTCTCAAAGTTTTTCAGAGCTTTCTTCAGTACAAGGCTACATTCCCTTTAATACAATTACAGTATTAAAATGAAAAAGTTTCAAATGAATAACATATTTGCATCTAATATATATCTCTCTTGAAGTTGTCTCATCAGTTTAATTGTTACAAAATGTATCAGTGTCATCATCCGCGTAAATCACTCCTTATATAATTAGAAAAGTAAAAACCTTTACCTTTGAACATGGTTGCTATGGTGACCGTTACTATGACTGTGTGAAGATGAACCATGAGAGTGACCATGTCCAAAACTTGGTCTTGATCCAGAACCACCACAGCACACCTCTGAATGTAACACAATACCCATTCTGAAAATGCAAGTAAATAGTACGTAATTATCTAACTAGGTGCCAATTTTAATGCTTAAGAAATATTCAAGATTGCCATGTGTTCCTTTAATAATTACACAATTTTAAAGGGCCACATACGATTGCTGTAATAAACATTTCATCAGGACGTATTTCTCATTTAGGAATCTACTTTCCCGCAGTCTTTTACATGATATGATTGTCCATGCCTACACGAAAGTTTCAAATTGTATAAAATTGTATATTCAGAGCTCAAATTTAAGCTGGCGTACTGGCAAAATGCAAGTGACATTTTCAGAATGCCAGTAAACTTTTCAAGTACTGACAAAAATGTGCAAGTGCATCAAAATACCTCACATGTTTAATTTAGAATATCATGTCTGCCTTTTTTTGAAACAAGTGCTTTCATAACAACAGTGTTTTAATATTATTAAGTTTCCCTGATATGTCTTTGTATTTGTATGACACATATGGAATCTAGCATGTTTGCTAATGATGATTCATCTTGTGCTTTTTACTTTTACTTAATTTGTTACATACTTGTACTTAATCACACACACAACCATATAAATTGCAAGGTTTTCCTTTTGCCACTAACAAAAAATGCTACTGGCAAAATGTTGCCAGTCCAAACTGTCGCTAAATTTGAGCCCTGATATTCAAACTGTTTCATAAAATAACTTCTTGAAAATTATTATTTAAAACTCACACAATATTAAAGATGACACCCAACACAGCTGTGATCAACATTTCATCAGCCTTCACATCCTTATAGTGCTCATGTATGATTCTCTCAATGGCCATGTACACCAGCACCCCCGTCACCGACCAGATGATGAACACACTCACCAAGGCTCCGATAACCTCTGTAATTTATAATGAGATGTAACTATATTATATATTCTGTGATGAATTATAGAAATTTCCCAGTTTGAGAAAATCTATAACATATCCCTTCCTCTACTGTGCTATCTCGCCTAGTGTGCAAGATAGCACAGTAGCCAAATGTTAGACGTCACAATATTACGTCACGAATTGACGTCATGATATTACTCCGCGCTGTCGCCAAAGGAGTGACAGAAGAAGGAATACCTGTGTCAAAAGACAATTGGAAAGAAATTCATCACAGAATATATATTATATAGTGTAATTAACATTTTTGATAACTATATATCAGTCATGAACAGACTAGCAGACGGACAGACATACAAACACAAAAAGGTATGCATGTCAGAAAGAAAGTAAGACATTTGTGCAGACTGAAGAATATATTAGTGGCAGTGATGGACAGGAGAAGAGACACCGTTAGACAGATATCTAAAAATGTCCTAATACACTCACTGCCCAATTAGAAACTTGTATCCCTTATAGTTTGAAAGAGATACAATGTATTGTTAACCCTTAACCCGCTGAGCTCGACTATAACAGCCTTTGTGACCATCGTTAATCCAGATCAGGGTTTAATGTCCATCTGCTGATCAGTCATTTTCCCCAAAACACCCTATGATACATAAATGGAATGGTCTGAATTCAAAGGAAGAACAGTCCATTATATATATGCAGCAGGTTAAGGGTTAAAAATGTTGAGGATACTCTGTGGTGCATTTTGGGAGTATTTCCCAACATTTTAAATACTTAATGTATTTAGATGCTAAAATTTTGATGATTTAGATTGAATTTTTTCGAACATATTAAACAACATAACACATTTCCTAATTATACCCCTTACCCATTCTTTTTTATTGCATTTTTGAACTTCAGCAATTTATTATTATTTTTGCCGACAATTGTATGCAGCTGCATACTCTGCATACATGCCTCTGCAAATAACGATCATAATAAATATATAACATCTAATATAAATAAAGCTGATATATACATTGTAATACTATCTAATATCAATATGGCTGATATATACATTGTCATACTATCTGATACAAACACGGCTGATATATACATTGTAATACTATCTAAATACAAATAAAGCTGATATATAGATTGTAATACTATCTAAATACAAATAAAGCTGATATATACATTGTAATACTATCTAATACAAATAAGGCTGATATATACATTGTAATACTATCTAATATAAATATGGCTGATATATACATTGTCGTACTATCTGATACAAATACGGCTGATATATACATTGTAATACGATCTAATACAAATAAGGCTGATATATACATTGTAATACTATCTAATATAAATATGGCTGATATATACATTGTCGTACTATCTGATACAAATACGGCTGATATATACATTGTAATACTATCTGATACACATAATCTAAATACAAATAAAGCTGATATATAGATTGTAATATTATCTAAATACAAATAAAGCTGATATATACATTGTAATACTATCTAATACAAATAAGGCTGATATATACATTGTAATACTATCTAAAATAAATATGGCTGATATATACATTGTCATACTATCTGATACAAATACGGCTGATATATACATTGTAATACTATCTGATACAAATACGGCTGGTATATACATTGTAATACTATCCAAATACAAATAAAGCTGATATATAGATTGTAATACTATCTAAATACAAATATACATTGTAATACTATCTTAATACAAATAAAGCTGGTATATACATTGTAATACTATCTGATACAAATACGGCTGATATATATATACATTGTAATACTATCTAAATACAAATAAAGCTGATATATAGATTGTAATACTATCTAAATACAAATATACATTGTAATACTATCTAAATACAAATAAAGCTGATATATACATTGTAATACTATCTAAATACAAATAAAGCTGATATATACATTGTAATAGTATCTAATACAAATAAGGCTGATATATACATTGTAATACTATCTAATACAAATACATTGTAATACTGTCTAATACAAATAAGGCTGATATACTGGCTGTATACCAGATATCGTCATTTTTATGTTGTTTCTTTAATATATCTAAATCAAAACTAGTCATCTCATTAATATTTTTGCCGGTAGAGAAGCTTACCCTTTTGCCGTAAATATTCTGTGTTTACATTGTTCCTATTTTCATTAACAAGTGTCACGTGACCGTTACTAAATATAGACTGAACTGGGCCGGTCGTTTAAACTGAATGTAATAGTTATCGTCATGTTCAGTTTAATACCGAATAATCCATGTTTGGGATGATGAAAACGTGTGTAGTTATTAATTGAAAAATAAATATACTATTGCATATGAATACACAAAAAAAATATCTAGAAAAAAGCTATATCTACAATTTAAAATGGTTTTTCAACTGTAGGTATCGGATGTAATTTACTTCACTAATTTAAAGGGAAATAACTGATTGATTGACGTGAACTATTTGTCTCCCTTGGCTGAAAATGTTTAGCACATGCTTTTAGTTTTTGGGCTTGATTCAATGTTTCGACGTAAAAGGTCAGCTATTTTAAAAGGAATTTTCCTGCGCATGCGCATTAGCGTGTGATTCCCCCGATTGTGTTTTGTTTATAACGGTATTTATATAGGTAAACGAGTTGGTTTGAGAGTGTATGTTAACATTTCTAAACTATTTTTTCCTCTCCCATCGTCTGATGATAGTGTGTAGTGATTTGTAAAGTGGGGTCGAAAAATAATTACAACATCGAGCGTTTTATTGATAATGACGAAATCTGGTGAATGACGATAACTGGTACACAACCAGTATACATTGTAATACTATCTAATACAAATAAGGCTGATATATACATTGTAATACTATCTAATACAAATATACATCGTAATACTATCTAATACAAATACGGCTGGTATATACATTGTAATACTATCCAAATACAAATAATGCTGATATATACATTGTAATACTATCTGATACAAATATGGCTGATATATACATTGTAATACTATATAATACAAATATGGCTGATATATACATTGTAATACTTTCTAATACAAATATGGCTGATATATACATTGTAATACTTTCTTATACAAATATTAAAGGCAGATATATACATTGTAATACTATCTAATATAAATAAAGCTGATATATACATTGTAATACTATCTAATACAAATATTGCTGATATATACATTGTAATACTGTCTTATACAAATAAGGCTGATATATACATTGTAATACTATATGAGGGCCCTCCCTTCACTTTGGGGGAATGGGACCAAGGCCCTCAGGAAAGGGAATTTTGCGTTGTTTTCATATCAAAGGGGAATTTCTAAGAAACACATATTAGTGTTGTTTTTTTTTGATTATTTAAGTGGTACCAAAAATTTACCATCCCAAATTGCAAATTGTATGCTATTTTCCTGTTTTGGAGTTAAACAATTTCTTTTCTTTTTTTAAGGAGGACTTTTTCCCAGGAAAAGGGGGAAAAATATATATATTTAGGGAGGGGAATGGGGCCTTATTATCCTGCATGTTAAATAAACTATTTATTGTCCTGCATGTTAAATAAACTATTCATTGTCCTGCATGTTAAATAAACTATTCATTATCCTGCATGTTAAATAAACTATTTATTATCCTGCATGTGAAATACACTATTCATTGTCCTGCATGTTAAATAAACTGTTCATTGTCCTTATTTATTACCCTGCATGTTAAATAAACTATTCATTGTCCTGCATGTTAAATGAACTTTTCATTGTCCTGCATGTTAAATAAATTATTCATTGTCCTGCATGTTAAATAAACTATTCATTGTCCTGCATGTTAAATAAACTATTCATTGTCCTGCATGTTAAATAAACTATTTATTGTCTTGCATGTTAAATAAACTATTTATTGTCTTGCATGTTAAAGAAACTATTTATTGTCTGCATGTTGAATAAATTATTTACTGTCCTGCTTGTTAAATATAAAATCAACGGGCCATAACTATGTCATGATATATGCAATCTGGCTGGTTATCAAACTTGGCCAAGATAATATGCTCATAAACACTGACCCCACATTTCATCAAGATTGGATTATAAATGAAACCGCAAAAATCATCAATTTTTAAAAATCAAAGAGCCATAACCCCGGCGTGATATAACTTTCTGGCTGGTTATCGAACCTGGCCAATGTAATCTGCTCATAAACACTGACCCCATGTTTCATCAAAATTGGATTATAAATGTTAAAGTTATTAAGCAGAAACAGCAAAATTATTAAATTTTCAAAAAATTCACGGGCCATAACTCCGACAAGATAGGCGTGATCTGGCTGGTTACCAAACCTGGCTGAGATATTATGCCCATAAACATTGTCCTAAAGTTTCATCAAGATTGGATTATAAATATTCAAGTTATTAAGTGGAAAACGCAGAAATCTTCAATTTCAAAAATCCAAGGGCAATTACTCCAGCATTATAGGTGCGATCTGGCTGGTTATCGAACTTGACCTAGATATTATGGCCATATACATTGTTCCAAAATTGGATTAAGATTGGATTATTAATATTAAAGTTATTATTCAGAAACAAAATTGGCGACGGAATGACGGAAAGGCAAATTCAATAGACCCACACATTTGAAGGTGGACAATAAACTAGTAATTGTCCTGAATGTTAAGTAAACTATCGTAGTCCAGTAATTGAGCTGACATGGCCAAGTGGATAGTACAGTGGACTTTAAACCGGAGGACCCGGGTTCAAGCCTCACAGGTGGAGCGCTGTGGTCTAGTGGTAAAGCGTTGTACCCATGATCCAAAAGTCGTGGGTTCGATTCCCGTCATTGCCATATGCGTTGTGTCCCTGAGCAAGACACTTTATCTGCATTGCTTAGTAGTGGTTCTACCCAGGAAGACATCGAGAGTGATTCAAATAAGTTCATAGAGCTTTCGTTACAATCGATGTAAAATAAATAAGTTTGAACTAAGCCTCACAGGTGCCACTGAGTTTCATCAGTGTGTTCTTGGGCAAGACACTTGTCACTCAGGCATCACCTGTCAAACTGGGACGTAAACCGGGCTGGCTCATGTATCAAAGTCTATCCTCCAAGCATATAAAAGAACCATAGGAATCTATTCACTAGTAAGAGTAGAGCCAAATGTTACCCAGGGTCAGCATTTGAACAAACTTTGTAGAGGACTTAACATTTCGGTGAAAATTATTTTTTAAAGATTTTCTATCTCTAATTAAACATATGACCCTTGGGCGAGGTTAAATGTGAGCCCAGGGTCATCATTTGAACAAACTTGGTAGAGTACTATAAGCGTATGGTACATGTGAAATATTAGACGTCTAGCTCTCGTAGTTTCAGAGATGTTTTAAGAGTTTCCTTGTATAACTAACTCTATGTAAAACTGAGACACCACATCTATGTCCATATATCTATGTAAAATATGTGACTGCTAGGCCAGTGGGGCCCGGCAAAGTTTGACCACTGGGTCACCATTTGAACAAACTTGGTAAAGGACCATAAGCTTATATGCAAAATATTAGACCTGTAGCTTTTGTAAAATTAGAAAATATTTTATAAAGATTTTCCTATATATATAACTCAATGTATATAACTCAATGTACAATGGTGAACCCCGGGGTGGGGCCACATTCGATCCCATGGAGGGTCAATATCTGAACAAACCTGGTAGCGGATTATAAGCTAATGCTACATGAAATATGTGAGAGATCTTTGCTTTGTGCTTTCAGAGAAGATTTTGTAAGTATTTTTTATATGTCTATGTATAACATGCAAAATTTTAATAAACAAATTTTGGACTCCTCTTGCCGCAGTCATTTGTGACCCTGGGGACGTCATTTAAACAAAATTGATATTCTAGGGTTTGGAGATCATTAATAAAGAACAAGAGCACTGCCATTGCTGCTGACGCTCGACTTTAGTGAAATTACAATTGATATCAATTACATACAAGAAAATTGGTAGAACCGATGGATGCTCCCCGAAATATATCCTCAACTTATCATATGACCTTGTATCACCCATCAGTTTTCAATTTGCAGACCCATATGTAGTTTTGAAGTTATGCTCCGGACAAGAATTCCAAGGATAATATTACAAAGGGCAATTACTCTAATTTGAATTAAGACAGAGTTATGGTTCTTGCACTCTGCACTTCCTCTCATTGCCCTCTGTCAGTGTGTTGTTTCATTGCATCCCATCAGTAGTTTTGAAGTTATGCTTCGAACAACAATTTTAAGAATAAAGGGCATTTACTCTAATTTGAATGAAGACAGAGTTATGGTTCTTGCACTCTGCACTTCCTCTCATTGCCCTCTGTCAGTGTGTTGTTTTATTGCATCCCATCAGTAGTTTTGAAGTTATGCTTCGGACAACAATTTTAAGTACAAAATTACGAAGAATAATGGAATGATCACTTCCTCTCATTGCCCTCTATCAATGTTTCAAGTTTCATTTGATATCCTTCAATACATTTTGAGTTATGCTCCGGACAAATGTGCGACGGATGGACGGACTAAGCGGCGAAATTTCGGGGAGCATGACAAGCTTTAACCAAGATTTCTAAGTATAAAAGGGGCCATAATTTTGTTATAAATAAAAACATGGGCTATACAAGAAGCCAAGTACATGTGTGAAGTTTCAATCCTTTATGTAAAGTACTTCTGCAGATTTTAGCTAAACATACAAACTTTAACCAAATTTTCAAAGAATAAAAGGGCCAAATTTAGTTAGCCATACAATTTCATGAGCAAAGTGTGATTTTTCTTCAGTTTATGAGGCCCACCCAATAAAGCATTTGTGACCAGTACACATAATAACACATTAAAGAATGTTGTGTATTTATTGTGTTGTGCTCTGATTTTTGGTCTAAAAACAATTAAGAAATACCAGATAAGTTTTGTATTCAAAAGCTAAATTATGAACATATATTATTTCATTAAAGTAAATTACAAAGTGTTGTTAAGCTATTCTTACCCTCAATAAAGCAATGCTATACAAATAAAACAAGAGGTCAATGACCTTGAAGCTCTACTGATTGATTTTGATTTCAGGAAGTAGTCGCTACAAACTTGTTTTTTGAAAAATTATTTTTAGCCGTGGCAGCCATCTTGAATTTCCGGCCGACCTGAAATTTTGCTAGGATCAATTAGACATCAAGAGCAACATTCCTGTGAAGTTCATGAAAATCCGTCAAGTAGTTTCAGAGGAGTAGTCGCTACAAGTTTTCATTATATAATTCTATGTAAACAAAGATGGCCGCTGACAGCCATGTTTAACATTAAATCAAAATGATTTTTGACAAGGACCAACATCATGTAATGCTGATCATTTCAGAAAAAGTCCCATATCAATATCACTTATAGTTTTCAAGAAGTAGTCGCTACAAACTTATTTTTTAAAATCTATTTTTAACTGTGGCAGCCATCTTGAATTTCTGGCCGATCTGAAATTTTGCTAGGATCAATAAGACATTAAGAGCAACATTCCTGTGAAGTTTCATGAAAATCCGTCAAGTAGTTTCAGAGAAGTAGTCGCTACAAATAAAAGTTAACGGACGGACGGACGGACAGACAGACAGACAGACGGACGACGGACGCCGCACCACGGCATAAGCTCTGCTGATCTCTGATCAGTAGAGCTAAAAAACTAAGAGTGGGCCTCAATTTATATACCTGAGTTGATCAGCCATGAAGCGTGCTGGCTGTAAATATTCAAGCTTCCCATGCTTAATCACTGACCAAGCAGCGTTGGGAAATGTGTCTTTAAGTTCTTTGCGAGATACAAGCTTGCATACAAACATTAACCAAGTTTTCTAAGTATGAAAGAGGCCATAATTCTGTCAAAACAAAAGCAGGAGTTAATCATCTGACTCTGTGGTGTCATCTAATGACGCTGAATACATGTGTGAAGTTTTAATCCATTATGTAATGTGGTTTGGGAGATACATTAGCTTACATACAAACTTTAACGAGGGGACGCAGACGACGACTATGACAATGATGATGACGACGACAACGGTCAAGTGATGACAATAGCTCTTACATTCCTTCGGAAAAGTCGAGAAAAAAATTGTCAAAATCTGCTCTGTGGTTCTTGAGAAGAGGACATTTTTAATGTTTTTATTTTTTTAGCAATAGCAGCCACCTTGGATGTAGTGTTGACCTAGTTTATACAAAATTGGAAAACATTGCCCTAAGAATCATGTATTAGAATGTTAGAAGTTTGGTCAAAACTTACCAGGCTGTTTCTCAGGAGAAGTTGTTTGAAACAAACGTTAACAATGAGAAAGAGTGATCCCAAAAGCTCACCTTTGAGCCTTCAGCTCAGGTGAGCTTATAAAACTAGTAATTGCCGCTATCACAAACCTGCTCTATGGTAACCAAATGACATATTTTTGGTGGCAGATTTTTTGGCGAGGTGTATGGAGAGAAGACTGATAAGGAAGCTGATGAGATCACTACCAAGGTGCAGGACATCTGTAAACAGGGCCAGACTGTTGGACAGTGCACCACCTGTAATATAATGACATACATAACCAAGGTGCGTGCAGGACATCTGTAAACAGGGCCAGACTGTTGGACAGTGCACCACCTGTAATATAATGACATACATAACCAAGGTGCAGGACATCAGTAAACAGGGCCAGACTGTTGGACAGTGCACCACCTGTAATATAATGACATACATAACCAAGGTGCAGGACATCTGTAAACAGGGCCAGACTGTTGGACAGGGCACCACCAGTAATATATAATGACATACATAACCAAGGTGCAGGACATGATGTCATCGGTAAACAGGGCCAGACTGTTGGACAGTGCACCACCTGTAATATAATGACATACATAACCAAGGTGCAGGACATCTGTAAACAGGGCCAGACTGTTGGACAGGGCACCACCTGTAATATATAATGACATACATGACCAAGGTGCAGGACATCGGTACACAGGGCCAGGGGCATCACCCGTAATATATAATGACATACATGACCAAGGTGCAGGACATCGGTAAACAGGGCCAGGGGCATCACCCGTAATATATAATGACATACATGACCAAGGTGCAGGACATCTGTAAACAGGGCCAGACTGTTGGACAGGGCACCACCTGTAATATATAATGACATACATGACCAAGGTGCAGGACATCTGTAAACAGGGCCAGGGGCACCACCTGTAATATATAATGACATACATGACCAAGGTACAGGACATCAGTTAACAGGGCCAGACTGTTGGACAGGGCACGACCTGTAATATATAATGACATACATAATCAAGGTGCAGGACATCAGTAAACAGGGCCAGACTGTTGGACAGTGCACCACCTGTAATATAATGACATACATAACCAAGGTGCAGGACATCTGTAAACAGGGCCAGACTGTTGGACAGGGCACCACCAGTAATATATAATGACATACATAACCAAGGTGCAGGACATGATGTCATCAGTAAACAGGGCCAGACTGTTGGACAGGGCACCACCTGTAATATATAATGACATACATGACCAAGGTGCAGGACATCTGTAAACCAGGCCAGGGGCACCACCTGTAATATATAATGACATACATGACCAAGGTGCAGGACATCTGTAAACAGGGCCAGGGGCACCACCTGTAATATATAATGACATACATGACCAAGGTGCAGGGCATCTATAAACAGGGCCAGGGGCACCACGTGTAATATATAATGACATACATGACCAAGGTGCAGGACATCTATAAACAGGGCCAGGGGCACCAGCTGTAATATATAATGACATACATGACCAAGGTGCAGGGCATCTGTAAACAGGGTCAGACTGTTGGACAGGGCACCACCTGTAATATATAATGACATACATAACCAAGGTGTAGGACATCAGTAAACAGGGCCAGACTGTTGGACAGGGCACCACCCATAATATATAATGACATACATGACCAAGGTGCATGACATCTGTAAACCAGGCCAGGGGCACCACCTGTAATATATAATGACATACATGACCAAGGTGCAGGACATCTGTAAACAGGGCCAGGGGCACCACCTGTAATATATAATGACATACATGACCAAGGTGCAGGGCATCTATAAACAGGGCCAGGGGCACCACCTGTAATATATAATGACATACATGACCATGGTTAAGGGCATCTGTAAACAGGGCCAGACTGTTAAATCGGGCACCACCTGTAATAAATAATGACATAAATGATCAAGGTGCAGATCTGTAAACAGGGCCAGACTGTTGGACAGGGCACCACCTGAAGAAAGAAAAAAATAATTCCCCCCTTCCACCCCCTCACAAACACAGACATACAACCCACCCACCCACCCTAGGCCCGCAGGCAGACGTCAGAGTTCGAAATAACAAAATAGTTTGATATGTTGTTTATCTTCCATAGACGATTACATACACCAAGTTATGTGCAAGAATATATAACAAGAGGCTCTTGGCTCTTATACATGGCTCTTATAACATCAACGAAGCGAGAGACTGCCATTTATGTTTTTTTGAAAGTTTTGGGCAAAATACAGCTTATCAACTAAATCAAGGGCCATAACTAAAGAATCTGGTAAAGTTTGGTAAAGATCAGATGAAAAATGAAGGCCCTACCGTATTAACGAGGCAAAACACAGCATTTTTAACTAAATCAAGAGCCATAACTCCTTTGTTACTGGTCCGACTGGTCTAACAGAGCTAAAAAAACAAAAATAAACAAGAGGTCAATGACCTTGAAGCTCTACTGATTGATTTTGATTTCAGGAAGTAGTCGCTACAGACTTTTTTTTTGAAAATCTATTTTTAACCGTGGCGGCCATCTTGAATATCCGGCCGACCTAAAATTTTGCTAGGATCAATTAGACATTAAGAGCAACATTCCTGTGAAGTTTCATGAAAATCCGTCAAGTAGATTCAGAGGAGTAGTCGCTACAAGTTTTTATTATATAACTCTATCTAAACAAAGATGGCCGCTGGCAGCCATATCTCTTATAGTTTTGAAGAAGTAGTCGCTACAAACTTATTTATTTTAAATCTATTTTTAGCTGTGGTGGCCATCTTGAATTTCCGGCCGACCTGAAATTTTTCTAGGATCAACTAGACATCAAGAGTAACATTCCTGTGAAGTTTCATGAACATCCGTCAAGTAGTTTCAGAGGAGTAGTCGCTACAAGTTTTTACTATATAACTCTATGTAACCAAAGATGGCCACTGGCAGCCATGTTTAACGTCGAATCAAAATAATTTTCCACAAGGATCAACATCATGACATGCTGTTCATTTTAGAAAAAGTCCCATATCAATATCACTTATAGTTTTCAAGAAGTAGTCGCTACAAACTTACTTTTTAAAAATCTATTTTTAGCTGTGACGGCCATCTTGAATTTCTGGCAGATCTGAAATTTTGCTAAGATCAATTAGACATCAAGAGCAACATTCCTGCAAAGTTTCATGAAAATCCGCCAAGTAGTTTCAGAGGAGTAGGCGCTACAAGTTTTTACTATATAACTCTATGTAAACAAAGATGGCCGCTGTGCAGCCATGTTTAACGTTGAATCAAAACGATTTTTGACAAGGATCAACATCATGTCATGCTGATCATTTTAGAAAAAGTCCCATATCAATATCACTTATAGTTTTCAAGAAGTAGTCGCTACAAACTTGTATTTTAAAACTCTATTTTTAGCTTTGGCGGCCATCTTGGATTTCACATCAACATGAATTTTGGCTAGGATCAACTAGACTTTTTCGGCAACATTTCTGTAAAGTTTCATGAATATCCATCCAGTAGTTTCAGAGGAGTTGTCGCTACAAATAAAAGTTTACGGACAGACGGACAGACGGCAAGGCGGACGGACGGACGCCGGACGCCGCACCATGGCATAAGCTCTGCTGATCTCTGATCAGTCGAGCTAAAAATGAAAGTCATAAAATCTGGTAAAGTTTGGCAAAGATCAGATGCAAAATGAAGGCCATAAGACGAAGCAAATTATAGCATTTTTAACAAAATCAAGGGCCATAACTACACTGTTACTGGTCCGATCAGTCCGTTTTTCAAACTTGACCGCGCTTTTATTGACATTTACAATCTGATAAAGTTTGGTAAAGATCGGATAAAAAATAAAGTCTTAACGAGGCAAAATATAGCATTTTGAACTAAATCAAGGGTCATAACCCCGCTGTTACTGGTCCGATATGAATGGTTTTAGAACTTGTCTGAGCTTTCATTGATATTAACAATCTGATTAAGTTTGGTAAAGATCGGATGAACAATGAAGCCCCTATCGTCTTAACGAGGCAAAATATAGCATTTTTAACTAAATCAAGGGCAATAACTCCATTGTTAATAGTCCGATCTAGCTGGTTTTCAAACTTGTCCGAGCTTTCATTGATATTAACAATCCGTGCAAGTTTGGTAAAGATCAAATAATAAATGAAAGCGCTAAAGTGTTCACAAGGCTTAATATGGCATTTTTCAGCAAAACAAGGGCCATAACTCTATTGAAATTATTTCGATCTTGCCGGTTTTCAAACAGTTTGAGCTTTCATTGATATAAAGACACTGGCAAAGTTAAGTAAAGATCCGATTAATATTGAAGGCCCTTGAGTGTTCACAAGGCAGAAAATAACATTTTTCAGAAAAACAATGGCCATAACTCCAGTGTTACTGATCCGATTTAGCTGGTTTTCGAACTTGTTCGAGCTTTCATTGATATTAACAATCTGTGCAAGTTTGGTAAAGATCAAATAATAAATGAAGGTGCTAGAGTGTTCACAAGGCAGAAAATGGCATTTTTCAGAAAAAACAAGGACCATAACTCTAGTGCTACTGACCCAATTCAGCTGATTTTCGAACTTGTCCAAGCTATAATTAGTAATAACAATCTGTGCAAGTTTGGTAACAATCAAATAATAAATGAAGGTGCTAGAGCGTTCACAAGGCAGAAAATAGCAATTTTCAGGAAAAACAAGGGCCATAACTCCGGTGTTACTGATCCGATTTGGCTTTTTTTCGAACTTGTCCGAGCTTTCATTGATATTAACAATCTGTGCAAGTTTGGTAAAGATCAAATAATAAATGAAGGTGCTAGAGTGTTCACAAGGCTTAATATGGCATTTTTCAGCAAAACAAGGGCCATAACTCCGGTGAAATTATTCCGATCTGGCTGGTTTTTCGAACTTGTCCGAGCTTTCATTGATATTAACAACCTGTTAAAGTTTGTTAAAGATCGGATGAAAAATTAAGGCCCTAGAGTGGTAACAAGACAAAAGTTAACGATGGACGACGGACAGATGGACGACGGACAACTCGCCTAAAAATGACAGTGTAATTGAATTGTTAGTGTATTTGACCTTTTCACCGCTCCTGAGGACCCCTGGGCTCGTAGTCAAAAATAAAGTCAGATTTGCATAGGTTCTTAATTACACATGACATACATATTAACTTGAGTTTGCAAAATATAACCTTTGGTATAGTTAATACGCAAACACATGTAAATGTATTGAATTTCATAATTATAAATGCAAAATACTTCATTTACATAAACAAATGTAGGAAAACTATTCCAAGTTGTTTAGGTTACAAACATATTTATTTAAAAGTATAGAAATAGAAAAATCAATTGCTCTTAAAAATGACAAAATAGACAAACATAATTAACAGCAAATGGAGATCCTTTCTCCTAAATTAATTTTCATATCTTGTTTTTGAAAGGGAAAACGCACGTCCATAGTTACTCTTTAAAAATAAATAATGTTAAACATCACCTTGGCTGGTATTCGTTGTTTGTTTTTTTTGTTTTTTGTTTTTTAATATTATAAATTTATTTATTTTTTCATTCTTTTTTCTAATTACTAAATTTCTAATTTAGTAAATCTTCTTTTTTTTCTAGACTGCATTTCTCTCCATAGGTTTTTTTCCTTTGTGGTATTATATAGTATTCAATGTGTTGACATTGTAATTCCCAAGTAAGCAAATTGATTGTTCTTGAAAACTTTATAAATTTAATATATTTAGTCATTGAATTCTGTATAATATTTCAGGAAAATACTTTTCCTTTTTTTTATTTAAGATCCAACAACTTTATTCCAACAAATTGTATTAATGGAACATTGTATAGATATTTTTGTTACATATATAAGTGGAAGATTCCAGCTCCTTTTTTCTTCTTTCAACAAAACGAGAAATAGAGCCATTATTAGTAGTCAATTTTAAATAAAATAACTTAGGCACATTCAAATGAGTAAATAATGAAAATACATAATGCGATGGGTATTGTGTATTTTTTGTTGTTGTTGTTGTTTTGGTATTGTTTGTTGTTGTTGCTGAATTTCTCTCTTTTAGTATGAATGGTAAAAATATAATCCATTTAAAAAAAAACATGATAGGGCAGAAATCTTCCACAATAACCAAAAACATTGTATTATCTTTAAGTCTACACTTTTATTATATATGTTTTAAATCAAAATGTATTTATAAACCATGAATGAAAATAATGTTGAAAATAAAGATATTATATTATAAAAAAAAAATAAAGTTGCTCTTTGCACGCCGTCATCATATGGTGAAGTCATACCCTAAGTTTGGTTGAATTCCGTTCAGCGGTTTATGAGGAGATGTGGTAGTGGACGGATGCATTACCCTTGGTCCATTTCTCTTCTTTTCAACGAGTATAGTTTAACATCAACAAAACTGTCCTATGTTTGTGTTTAAGTTATAAAAATGGGAAAAAATATTGTGTTTATAGGCCATACGGGGTAAAGGCAGCTGTTTATGTTTAAGTTTCAGAATCCTATTCACAGGCCCTCCTTTCAAATTAATAGAAAGAAAAGCGGATAGATACATGAATGCATACATATACATAACTATCTGCTGTATATTTCTCAGTTAATGTTCTCTTTAGCTGAGTAGTCTGCCATTTTTGTTATTCAGTGGAGAATTAATGTCAGGGACCAGTATGTTTTTACTCGTGTTAAAAACGAATAGGTGATGCCATGTATTCGAATATGTGATATCACGTATTCAAACTGAATAGGTGATATCACATATTTGAATAGGTGATATCACATATTAGACTATCTGGCTAAATGAAGGTCCTATTGTCTTCATGAGGCAAAATAGCATCTTTGAAATAAATCAAGGGTCATAACTCCGGTGTTACTAATCCGATTTGGTTGGTTTTTAAACTTGTCCAAGCTTTCATTGGTAGTAACAATCTGGTAAAGTTTGGTAAATATCGTCTTAACGAGGCAAAATACAGCACTTTTAACTAAATTAAGTATTACCGGTTCTATCTGGCTGGTTTTAGAATTCGTCCAAGCTTTCATTAATATCAACAATCTGGTAGAGTTTGGTAAAGATCGGATAAAAAACGAAGGTCCTATCGTGTTAATGAGGCAAAGTACAGCAGTTTTAACTAAATCAAGGGCCATTACTCTAGTGTTACTGGTCGGAACTGGCTGGTTTTCAAATTCGCCCAAGCTTTCATTGATATCAACGGTAAAGTTTGAAAAGGACCGGATGAAAAATGAAGGCCCTAATGTGTTAACGAGGCCAAATTATAGCATATTTCAGAAAATCAAGGGCCATAACTCTGGTGTAAATGACCGATCTCGCTGGTTTTCGAAGCCATCCAAGTTTTCATTGCTATTTACAATCTGTGCAAGTTTGGTAAAGATCAAATAATAAATGAAGGTGCTAGAGTGTTCACAAGGCAGAAACAAGGGCCACCACTCCGGCGTAAATGGTCCAGTCTGGACGGTTTTCGAACCCATCTGAGCTCTCATTGATATATAGACTGGCCAAGTTTGGTTAAGATCACATAAAAAATTAAGTGGCTAGAGTTTTCACAAGGCAAAAAATAACGGACGACGCATCATCCCAAAAACTGAAAACAACACATTTTATTTTCAAAATTATGCGCAAGCAGATTGAATGTCAAAATGATACTGGATTAATAAAGTGAGGTGATAATTTTGATGCTTGATAACTACTTCAAGATGGCACTGCATCCTTGTTACTGTTAACAATTGTTTGTTTGTTTGTATGGTGTTTTACGTCATTTTCAATGCATGTAGGGCTATATGGCGGTCGATTTTTTTTGTGGTGGAGGCGGATCACCCACTTTTCCTGGGTAGAACCAGTACTGACTACATCTCCCGCCATCCTTAAGAATCGACACTTCCTCACTCACAAGTAGAGCTCCCAGTAGGATTCGAACCCGCAGTGGTGACAGGTTGACAATCATAGATGCATACATTTACTATTGATATCACTACCATAAAAACTGGATTCGCCACTGTAGATAAACGTTTATTATATTACAGAATCAATGTGGGTGTTCATTATTTTATCTGCATGTCAATAAAGTACAAAACAATTGTAGTCATGTATCCCAGAATAGAACATTAATTAGATCAATAAAAGCTAAGAAATACACCATAAGGCAGCTGTGTGAAGTCTCACTACTTCACACTAATTGGATGACTTTCCTATTGTACCAGACACACTCCTGGTCATGGGAATATTGCCCAATAAAACTGCCATCTTACTTTCTTTATATAAAACACAGCTTGGAAATAGAACTGTCCATGCACATTATGTGGCAAATATTCCACTACATTTCTAAAAGACATTTCCAATTACGTAGTTGTTAAATTCTACGTCTCCATCAATTTTCAGCTTCACCAAATGTTGGTGCTATTTTCTTCTCCATGCAGGTAACTCATATAATGAAACTTTCCGTGTGTACCGGTATTTATCATCAATAGACGATGTGTCTTACACCACATTTGGCGTTACATTTGTAAGGTCAAGACCATAAGTCAAGGTCATACAATTTTGAAGTCTCTGTATACTAGCTTCCTATGATATCAAGGGTTCTATGGTATCACGGTAGTGTCCAATCTATACAAGAGTTGCGCGCAACATGACGTCTCGCCTAAAGAAACATGTCCATCATACATGTTTCAAGCGACCTTCATCTTGACAAAATCGAGGGTTTATAGTCAAGCAAGACTGTCAGTATATCGTATCGTAGCATTCGCAAAAGAAAAAAACACACAAAAGTTCATCATTTATAAAGGTCCTGCATTATTATCAGGAGTCAAACATTTAAAACTGAATGTGACAACCTCATTACCGTAATTGATTAGTCAAAGTCTATAATGAACATTGTGCAAAGTGCATGCCGGTACTCTATGGACTTAAAGATTGTTTTAAATTATAATTTTTGTTACAGTGTATTATAGGAAACTGTTAATGTTCCATCTATATTTATGAACTACTTCACCCTTAAATTGATAATTTTATACTTTATTATGTTTTAAATTAGGCCCCAAAGCCTGATGTACTCGAGTTCCCTTCAATACCTGATAGCTACATGTATCTGCAGAAACTACACATTGGACTTGATGTAAAATTTAAGTAATTTGCCAATTTGTATTGTTTCAGGAACTGACACGTGAATTAATCTGCATGTTTTATCAAGAAATGTCAACTCATATTAAAATTAATGTAATTCTGTTGCTGGTTTTAGCATGGCAGTATGTTACAATGGTAATGGCAAATTGTATACATTCATTCATTTCATTATCTTAAAGGGACATATGGCAATCTTTGAAGTGTTTCAATTATTGTTTCGATTTATATATCCAGTGTCATATTCACTTTAAACCTACTTGCATATAAATAAATTAAGTTTTCAATGTTTCTCACTGATTTTACCATAAGTTAAAGATACATTATTAAAGTGCATTATTATCAACAGTTAGTTATATGTAAAATAATTTACTTCATATTTATTTTAGTGTAATTAATATTAATGATTGAACAAATACAAGTTATGCAGAAAAACTAGTGTGACCTTGTGATTTTAAAACGTTCAGATTGTCATGTGTACCTTTAAGAGAATTTATAACACAGATAAACTTTACGGGAGTATCAAATTACCCAGCTGCCAACAATAAATTAAGCCCCAGTGATGTGGTGGCTGTATCTGTAATTGCTTCAATTATCACTTATCAGGGAAAATGTCATACATATAATTAATGTAATACTGTTATGTACTGCTATGAAAGACCCATTTTTACTCAATTGTTATTAATTCTTAAACTTCCATAAATAGTAGCAATAACTGTTGCTTTTATCGAAGTTCATTTTCTGGCAGTCTGTTAGAATGGCAATTATATTTAACAGTCTAATCACCATGGCAAATGCTATCAAGACAGTATTTAAGGGCATACACTGAAACATGGCTTGGCCTAACTAGCCTGGCCTCATTGGCCTGGCCTGGCCTGACCTAAAACTTGTTTACCTTAATTGTTATTGTTCCAGGTCATGTCCTTAGTCAGGTCGATTGACCAACTTCACAATGAGGGGCATTCACAAAGATCTAAACTTCAGATAACTATATTTGATTGCATTGGATTAGCATTGGTTATGATATGTCAATGCTTAACGTGTAGAAGGAAGGAACATAAACTTGTGCAAATGGGAATACAATAATATATAAGGATGATATGAATAATAAAATAAATTAATGTTTGTAATTGATAATACGATTGAGTGGTTTATAAATGAATGGCAGGATATACAACAATATATTAATGCAATGATAATGATTCAATAAATAAGTTAAGGATATGTTGGTACAATATTTTTTGGAAAGGTGAGATGGTGGATGGATGGTAAATAAAATTCAATAGGTAGTGGGCAAATGGATAGGTGGATGGATGGTTGAAAGGGTGAGTGGTTCCATTTTGGTAGGGTGGATGGGTTACTGGATGGTAGGATGTGTAGTGTAATATACTCCATATAGTATTTGATTGCATATATTACCTAAGGGGTTGGTAATACATACTTTTTATTGTATATATAATGGGATTATATCATGGATATAATGATTGATGCATATAGATGGGCAGATGAAATGAACTTTAGTCAAATATTTATTAAGAGACCACTAATGGGACAAACAAATACAGGTGCATTTTCAATAAAACAAAACACAATACACTTGGGAACTCAAATGGTGTATAGTCTAAGAGCATGTGGTATTTTAAGTGCTTTATAATTATGATAGCAACTGATATCAACAGATGTTGGCTGATATGATCTTTTTTATTTCGCTTTGAATTTGTTTTCCCGAACCACATTGATAACGCGAAAACTATAAGAGCTATCAGGTCAAACCTTAGCATAGCTGTCCTTTTACCTCAACAATGGGCATTTTTATATTCTGACATTAAAAACTGAATTTCAAGGTTACCATATCTAAAATCTTTGAAAATGGTCCTTCGGTGACAATTTTCAAGGTGCACAACTCATTTTACAAAATTTGGTTAGTTTGGTCTTCATTGTTTAGTTATAAAAGTAAATTATGCGAACCATATTTAAAAATAAGATTAATGTGGGATTAATGACCTTTGTGTCTTATTTGAACAGATTTTCACATGACCAAGACACGTTGAAAAGTGGTAATAACCGTTGGTTTATGCAAAGTGTTGGTGGCAAATGTTAAACAGCACATGAAAGTTAGAATACTAGTCGACCTTAAAAACGAAGGTCAGTATTAGATAGCTGTGATTTGCTTGAAGAGCCTTAAACAATGAAAATATTTAATTGTTTAAAAGCGTGTCCTGTTGCTATCGTATTGCTTTACCATATAACTATTTGGCCCAATTATAATCACCTTGTAACTCTAAATGGATGGGACATTAATGGGTTCTGTCTGGTCAGATCAGGGTCAGATCCCTAGAATTGTAAACAAGTTACAATAATGAATGATTGCTGGGATCATCAAACCACTATTAAATCAGAGTTCTTTATTATTCTAAAGCATGTACATTTAAACTTTATTTCAGAGTGATTTTGCATATGTTGTTTTCTTTCGAAAACTATGGAATCTTTAATTAAATAACTGTTTAGGGAAAAATGATATCATGTTATATTGATAGTAATGAGAGAAAAAAATGAGTTTTGTTTTGTCTATAAGATTCCATATTTCAAAACTATTTTAGAACAGGGTCTGCCGCTCTGGTCTACCAATGGAGGATTTCTTTTCTTCGAGTAGTGAGTTTCGAGTTGAAAAAAGTGAGTTTCGAGTCAGAAAAAGTGAGTTTCGAGTTAGAAAAAGTGAGTTTCGAGTTGAAAAAAGTGAGTTTCGAGTTGAAAAAAGTGAGTTTCGAGTCAGAAAAAGTGAGTTTCGAGTAAGAAAAAGTGAGTTTCGAGTTGAAAAAAGTGAGTTTCGAGTCAGAAAAAGTGAGTTACTAGTCAGAAAAAGTGAGTTTCGAGTCAGAAAAAGTGAGTTTCGAGTCAGAAAAAGTGAGTTTCGAGTTGAAAAAAGTGAGTTTCTAGTCAGAAAAAGTGAGTTTCGAGTAAGAAAAAGTGAGTTTCGAGTTGAAAAAAGTGAGTTTCGAGTCAGAAAAAGTGAGTTTCGAGTTGAAAAAAGTGAGTTTCAAGTCAGAAAAAGTGAGTTTCGAGTCAGAAAAAGTGAGTTTCATTAAAATCACAAAGTTAAATTAATTCTGAATGGTCTGCTGCAATTTATAGATAAGTTTACATTGATGTAGCAATTGATCATTTAGTAATTTAGTTAATACATATTTCAATTTTACACTGACCCTGCATGTTGTAGCATATTTCTATTGATAGAACAAAATCAATGTACAGTTTCATTAAATCTATCAAGATTTCATTTTGCATAGGAATCAATTATTGAAAGTATATTTCATGATCTGACACTAAAACACATTTCATAAAATTATGTCTACATGAGTTCCCAATTTGATTAAAATACATTAACTATCAATTTAATCATTTAAATTTTAAGAAAAATTACATGTTTCTTTTGTAATCTTAATTGTGTTATCATTTTTATAACACTATTGTATTGCATTAAGAGCAAAACTGATAATTCTTTACATATTTACTACACTTAGTAAGTTGACTTACTACAGTATTGCAGGAAATTATAAGTACTGACCGAGTCGAATTTAAGCGCAAGAGAGTTGTAAGGCAAAAAGTCTTCTAATTAACTGTTTTCTTAAATATATATAAATGCTCATTTATCCATGGGGTTTTATTCTCTATTCTTTATAAAATAGTGAAATACTTTGAAAACTACACATATAATGAAAAAGATTGGAAGTTTTTTGCTTCTCCTGTAAAATTTTGAAAAAGGCTACTACAGTCTTGCGGGCAACCCTCGAGTCATGTACATTGTACATTCTGTGTGAAGTCACATTCAGTGCACACATCAGTTCCGTCATTGAGATATGGTTTAATAAGCGAAATGTGACTGCTCAGAACCAGTTACCCGACACCCAATTTTCGTTTGTAATTGTCCATCGAATACCACCAAACTTTGTGTTGATACTTTTAAATGTATATTCATCATGATAATGTTGAGAAAAGAGGATGTCGAATAATTCATTGCCATAAAAATTGATGCCATGTCATGCCTTTGGCAAAAATCGACAACCTTTGAAAAATGAATATAAGAAACAAAATAATACTTATTTTTCGTTTTAATTTATAATACCATGATCATGATACTGTAGATTGTATTATGCATATCATGCTTTTATACTTTGCGCATTCTCACTGCTATACCACTACCCCACCACACTGTACATATCAGCAGTACTCATTAAACCTTAGATACATGTCTTGTGTTATGTTCATTTAAGATCACGCTCTGTGGAACACTCAATCTGTAACTAAGTATGTAATTAGTGACCAATACAACATGGTGTCAGCCGAACCTACGTTTGGATAATACATTTCATTCATTGCAAACGTGCTGAACATTATAATTAATATAATTTTCAGGGCAAAAAAATGGATCAAACAGATAAACTCAAAATGGACTGGAATTCAAGGGTTTATTCACATCGTTCAAAAAGTTTAAAGAACATTCAGAGTTCATGCCTGAATGACCATTAGCATCAAAATCTGAAGAAATACACTGCAATTTTCCTGATGATTTGGGCCGGAGATAAAGGGTGCCAAATTTATGCGACATGGACTATCACAGACGACGACAAAAAGAAATTGGCAACGTATTATGAAAAAATTTAAGAGTATTGCAAGCCAAAATCGAACATCATCTATAAATGCTACACTTAAACGATGTTCTAACTTACCACCTCTATATAAAATCATATCTTTAAAACTACTGTAACGATTCAAATGAAATTTTCGAGATTGTATGATCAATCGTTGCAAAATAATGCACATTTAAACTCAAAAGTGTGTAAAATTAAACTGGATTCCGGGGCAGCAAATTGGATTCCGGATTCCATACTAATTTAGTGTTTGGCCCACTTTTTCGTCCAGTCATCGGTCTGTGATTTTTAATTGGGATTATGAGATGTTTACAAGGCAGCATTATGTGAAGACCCCCAACCCGCCCCCTGTCCACATGTTAATGGTACTTTTTGAAGCCGAAAGGGGAAAATTATCCCAGAGAAACTGCCATGGGCTCACGCCAAACTCGTAATTTTGAACCCAATTCCACACATGATGACCGATGAGATCCTAATGTGTGTGTCCCCCGTTCCTGGGGTAGGCACTAGTACTTACTACATTTCGGACATATGGAGCGAACCCACAACCTCTGGGTCGGTAAACTTGTGCCGTAGACCACTGAGCCACGGTGAACTTGTGCCGTAGACCACTGAGCCACGGTGGCTCAACAGAACATATGCGTCGCCCGGGAACCGAACCCGGGTTGCAAGAATGGGATTCTTGCATGATACCACTACACCTGCGGCGCAAATGTTTGCCCTGCTTAATGGTGAAGAAAGCCTGGTTGCACTGCGCATGCTCAGACGTTTACGCTCAAGTTGAGAGCGTGGCAGTTCCTTGTCGGCATGTTTGATGTCCTTTCGGTAAAAGCCGCAAAACCTAATTAACTAAACGAAAAAGTTGACCAAACACTAGGAAGGTTAAAAAATTGTTTAAAACATTCTTTATAAATTCTTCTAAAACAATCTCTAATCTATACTTAGAGCTGGATTATGGGCCAAAATTAAACTGGATACCTGATTCCATAGGGTGGGGCGACACCCCCGTAGACCTGAGGTTAACACTCTTGATCCCTAGTCCGCCTTATAATATTGAGTAAATTGATGGTACTTGGACCGTAAAATATTTACACGTAAAATAATGGTAATAAAATAGCATATAAATATATATTCACAAGTATAGTAATAACAAATTTTGTTAATGTACATATTTACATTTTAGACATTATAGAATGCATTCCATATTTTTGTGTATTAACTGCTACCCATTAAAGCTACTATATTTGGCTATATAAACTTTGATTATTAATTGCAACCTGTCATATTGTTATTTCTAAATAACGTCTTTGAAAAAAAATGGAAAATGCGAGTTTTGTCCATTTCTTATTATATGAAAATACAGTCATCTGGAATGTAAATTTTAAACCAAGATGCTGTTTGGGTCAGTATAACTGATCTCTCTCACACACACGCACGCACCAACGGAATTTTGGTGTGAAAACGCTTCAAATACTCTTTCATTTATTCATACACATTTTAATGACCTGTGAATTACCAAAAATTCTTTTTTCAACTCGAAACTCACTTTTTCTGACTCGAAACTCACTTTTTCTGACTCGAAACTCACTTTTTTTAACTCGAAACTCACTTTTTCTGACTCGAAACTCACTTTTTTTTAACTCGAAACTCACTTTTTCTGACTCGAAACTCACTTTTTTTAAACTCGAAACTCACTTTTTCTGACTCGAAACTCACTCTTTTCAACTCGAAACTCACTTTTTTCAACTCGAAACTCACTTTTTCTGACTCGAAACTCACTTTTTCTGACTCGAAACTTTACACTCAACCAAAAGTAAATCTCACCAATGGCACCACTGAGCCAATTTATGATTTTCAGTAAAATAATATTTTTCAACATTTACTTGTCTCTACCCTTGTTGGGAGCAACTGTTGATTATATGTCTATGCAAAACATTGTAACCTCTGGGGCGGGGCCAGGTTTGACCCCAGGGTCACCATTTGAACAAACTTGATAGAAGATCAAAAGCTGATGCTACATGTAATATATGAGAGCTATGTGCCTTGTGGTTTCAGAGAAAAAAAACTGTTTTACCGGTAAGTTGTTCAACAAATCTGTTTTGTTGACCCCGGGAACTTCATTTGTACACTTTATATAGTAAAGATCATTAATGAAGAAAAACTGTCAAAATATGTTCAGTGGTTCTTGATAATAAGCTGTTTTGACCATATATGGTAATGGCAGCCATCTTGGATGTCGCATTGTCCTAATTCGTATAAATTTGACAGCAATGACCTCAGGATCATCCATGTGAAGTTTGGTTAAAATCAGCCAAGCGATTTATGCGATTTATGCAAAGATGTCTCTTTAAGCTACATCAGGCTTTTAATGGTGGTTTAGGGGTCCGACTTAAAATTGACAAATAATTATATTTTCTATTCTAAAGGGCCTAAACATAATGAATGAGCCTAAAAACGATCCCTTATTTGCAAAGAAACTCACTCTGCACAGTAATACGTGCTATCCTAGGTGACGCACCAGGGTTAATTTCAGCATTTTACGTCAGATTCCGTTATAGCTATATGGTGCTATATGGTGCTATATGGTGTATATGGTGTATAAATGGTTCTAACATCATATTTTGACTGATATAAGTGTTTTATCATGAATTGGAACATTTTTGTAAATTAAGATGTTTCTAGAAAAATCCTGATGTACTCCCTTTAAGTTAGGGAAATGTCTCTTTAAGCTAGAGAGATGTCTCTGTTAACTAGAATGATGTCTCTTTAAGCCACAGAGATGTCCTTTTAAGCTAGAAAGATGTCTCTTTAAACTAGAGAGATGTCTCTTTAAACTAGAGTGATTTCTCTTTAAACTAGAGAGATGTCTCTTTAAGCTAGATAGATGTCTCTTTAAGCTACAGATATGTCCCTTTCAGCTAGAAAGATGTCTCTTTAAAGTAGAGAGATGCCTCTTTAAACTAGAGAGATGTCTCTTTAAACTAGAGTGATTTCTCTTTAAACTAGAGAGATGTCTCTTTAAGCTACAGAGATGTCCCTTTAAACTAGAGAGATGTCTCTTTAAGCTACAGAGATGTCCCTTTAAGCTAGAAAGATGCTTCTTTAAACTAGAGAGATGGCTCTTTAAACTAGAGAGATGTCTCTTTAAACTAGAGTGATTTCTCTTTAAACTAGAGAGATGTCTCTTTAAGCTACAGAGATGTCCCTTTAAGCTAGAAAGATGCTTCTTTAAACTAGAGAGATGGCTCTTTAAACTAGGGAGATGTCTCTTTGAACTAGAGTGATTTCTCTTTAAACTAGAGAGATGTCTTTTTAAGCTACAGAGATGTCCCTTTAAGCTGGAAAGATGCTTCTTTAAACTAGAGAGATGGCTCTTTGAACTAGGGAGATGTCTCTTTGAACTAGAGAGATGGCTCTTTAAACTAGAGTGATTTCTCTTTAAACTAGAGAGATGTCTCTTTAAGCTACATATATGTCCCTTTCAGCTAGAAAGATGTCTCTTTAAAGTAGAGAGATGCCTCTTTAAACTAGAGAGATGTCTCTTTAAACTAGAGTGATTTCTCTTTAAACTAGAGAGATGTCTCTTTAAGCTAGATAGATGTCTCTTTAAGCTAAAGATATGTCCCTTTCAGCTAGAAAGATGTCTCTTTAAAGTAGAGAGATGCCTCTTTAAACTAGAGAGATGTCTCTTTAAGCTACAGATATGTCCCTTTAAGCTAGAAAGATGCTTCTTTAAACTAGAGAGTTGGCTCTTTAAGCTAGGGAGATGTCTCTTTGAACTAGAGTGATTTCTCTTTAAACTAGAGAGATGTCTCTTTAAGCTAGATAGATGTCTCTTTAAGCTACAGATATGTCCCTTTCAGCTAGAAAGATGTCTCTTTAAAGTAGAGAGATGCCTCTTTAAACTAGAGAGATGTCTCTTTAAACTAGAGTGATTTCTCTTTAAACTAGAGAGATGTCTCTTTAAGCTACAGAGATGTCCCTTTAAGCTAGAAAGATGCTTCTTTAAACTAGAGAGATGGCTCTTTAAACTAGGGACATGTCTCTTTGAACTAGAGAGATGTCTCTTTAAACTAGAGAGATGTCTCTTTAAGCTACAGAGATGTCCCTTTAAGCTAGAAAGATGCTCCTTTAAACTAGAGAGATGGCTCTTTAAACTAGGGAGATGTCTCTTTGAACTAGAGTGATTTCTCTTTAAACTAGAGAGATGTCCTTTTAAGCTAGAAAGATGTCTCTTTAAACTAGAGAGATGTCTCTTTAAACTAGAGTGATTTCTCTTTAAACTAGAGAGATGTCTCTTTAAGCTAGATAGATGTCTCTTTAAGCTACAGATATGTCCCTTTCAGCTAGAAAGATGTCTCTTTAAAGTAGAGAGATGCCTCTTTAAACTAGAGAGATGTCTCTTTAAACTAGAGTGATTTCTCTTTAAACTAGAGAGATGTCTCTTTAAGCTACAGAGATGTCCCTTTAAGCTAGAAAGATGCTTCTTTAAACTAGAGAGATGGCTCTTTAAACTAGGGAGATGTCTCTTTGAACTAGAGTAATTTTTCTTTAAACTAGAGAGATGTCTCTTTAAGCTACAGAGATGTCCCTTTAAGCTACAGATATGTCCCTTTAAGCTAGAAAGATGCTTCTTTAAACTAGAGAGATGGCTCTTTAAACTAGAGAGATGTCTCTTTAAACTAGAGTGATTTTTCTTTAAACTAGAGAGATGTCTCTTTAAGCTAGATAGATGTCTCTTTAAGCTACAGATATGTCCCTTTCAGTTAGAAATATGTCTCTTTAAAGTAGAGAGATGCCTCTTTAAACTAGAGAGATGTCTCTTTAAACTAGAGTGATTTCTCTTTAAATTAGAGAGATGTCTCTTAAGCTACAGAGATGTCCCTTTAAGCTAGAAAGATGCTTCTTTAAACTAGAGAGATGGCTCTTTAAACTAGGGAGATGTCTCTTTGAACTAGAGTGATGTCTCTTTAAGCTACAGAGATGTCCCTTTAAGCTAGAAAGATGCTTCTTTAAACTAGAGAGATGGCTCTTTAAACTAGGGAGATGTCTCTTTGAACTAGAGTGATTTTTTTTAAACTAGAGAGATGTCTCTTTAAGCTACAGATATGTCCCTTTCAGCTAGAAAGATGTCTCTTTAAAGTAGAGAGATGCCTCTTTAAACTAGAGAGATGTCTCTTTAAACTAGAGTGATTTCTCTTTAAACTAGAGAGATGTCTCTTTAAGCTACAGAGATGTCCCTTTAAGCTAGAAAGATGCTTCTTTAAACTAGAGAGATGGCTCTTTAAACTAGGGAGATGTCTCTTTGAACTAGAGTGATTTCTCTTTAAACTAGAGAGATGTCTCTTTAAGCTACAGAGATGTCCCTTTAAGCTAGAAAGATGCTTCTTTAAACTAGAGAGATGGCTCTTTGAACTAGGGAGACGTCTCTTTGAACTAGAAAGACGTCTCTTTAAGCTAGAGAGATGTCCCTTCAAGCTAGAGAGATAAAGAGATGTCTCTGTAAACTAGAAATATGTCTCTTTAAGCTACAGAGATGTCCCTTTCAGCTTGAAAGATGTCTCTTTAAACTACTAGAGAGATGTCTCTTTAAACTAGAGAGATGTCTCTTTAAACTAGAGTGATTTCTCTTTAAACTAGAGAGATGTCTCTTTAAGCTACAGAGATGTCCCTTTAAACTAGAATATGCCTCTTTAAACTAGAGAGATGTCTCTTTAAGCTACAGAGATGTCCCTTTGAACTAGAATATGCCTCTTTAAATTAGAGAGATGTCCCTTTAAGCTAGAGAGATGTCCTTTAAGCTAGAGAGATGTCTCTTTAAACTAGAGAGATGTCTCTTTAAGCTAGAGAGATGTCCCTTTAAGCTAGAGAGATGTCCCTTTAAGCTAGGGAGATGTCTCTTTAAGCTAGAGAGATGTCTCTTTAAACTAGAGAGATGTCTCTTTAAGCTAGAGAGATGTCCTTTTGAGCTAGAGAGATGTCTCTTTAGATGTATCTTTAAACTAGAAAGATGTCTCTATAAGCTAGAGATATGTCCCTTTAAGCTAGAGAGATGTCCCGTTAAGCTAGCGAGGTGACTCTTTAAACTAGAGATGTCTCTTTAAGCTAAAAACAACGACAACAAAAAAGGCATTTATTGAGGGGAAATCTTGATTTACTTTGCATTTATTAGCTGCATAAGCTAGCATCATGGACTTTATAGGTATATGCTAACATACAATTGTACATTTTTTATGCAGATAAATACAGTACTTCTTGTGTGTATCAACTTTGCTGACAAGTGCATGGCCAATAATGACCACATACTGTGATAATTGCCCATTAATCTGCAACACTAGCATGCTTCCCTGTCACTCACATTTGGCGGTTTAATAGACTGCTATACATGCATATAAGTATAATGCATTATAAAACAGAAGATGAGTTTATAAGCAAATCCGCTTATATTTTCTTAAAAAAAATAAAGTACGCATGTGCACATTTGTTGAAAAATAATAATTGATTCTAATAGTTTTAAGTTTCATGATTCAGAATGCAATAGCCAGCCATATGCAGGTTCATGGATAAAAGATATAATCTAGAAAAATAAAAAGAAACACAATTGTATGAGCCAATATATATATATATATGTATATACATGTATGTGTATATGAACTGAATATGTTTGTATTGGGTTATAATTGTATTGTGTGGTTGCTTGTTCCTGAAGATTGCAACTTCATATGCATTTGGTTCATGCGAACTTGTTCAAAGTTCAAAATATAAAACGCACTGTAATTATGCCAACAACAAAAAGGAATATGTTTTAAATGCTATAATCATGTGATTGTTGCATTAAGCGCTTGAAGTTACTTGCTTAGAAATTATAATTGTTTCCTTTATTTCAGGTCAATTGTCTATTTCACATTAATAAAATCATGTTTCCATTACATCATATTATCATATGAAGACAAAAATGTGTTGCTTCAAATTGTCTATTTCACATTAATAAAAACATGATTCCATTGCATCATAAACTGGTTGCATTTTATCATATGAAGACAAAAATGTGTTGCTTCAACATGATAACTATCAAATTATTATTTCTGGATGACCCTCACAAGGTGTACAATTCCTAACATACCCCGTACAGCTGCATTGTCCCATGAGAGAGGTGCTAACCTTAACGTGAGCCACTGACCGTGTAGAAATAACATAAATGACCTTGAATAGCAAACATTAACCCCAGTTTTGAACCCATGACTCCTTGGCCTGACCTAAACTAGCCCCAAGGGACCAATTTATCTTAGGCCAGGCCAGGCCAGGCCAGGACAGGCTAATGAGGCCAAGACATGTTTCAGTGCATGCCGTATTTAAGGGAATTTGTAATATATTTTTTGAATTTAATAAATGAGTCAATAAGAAAAAGATTTGTTATTTGTTTAAACATATTTTTATCCAGAATATTTACAACCTTATATATGTTACACTGATTGGAATTAAAGTAAAAAGTTAACCTTCCAAAGATAGACACTTTTGATAAACTTTTGCTGGAGTATCAAATTACCCAGCTTGTTGCAGTAGCTACATAAAAAAGATAATGCAATTAAGTTCCTGTCAAACCTTATAAAACTCACATGAAAATTGGAACGTGTATGCATTTAAAATAAAAGAAAGCTATACAGATTATGGCTGGACAAGAACAATAAGTTTATGGCTGGACAAGAACAATGTCCAGTGAGTTTATATATGAGATTTTGAACACTGTACATTGCTGTAGTGCTGAGAAAACAATGTGAAATTTGGAGAATACATTTATTAAAGAGACCCTGACCTTGACCAAGGGTCAGTTGGAGGGCTGTAAGTCGCTAGGCTGGACAAGAACAATGTCCAGTGAGTTTATATATGAGATTTTGAACACTGTACATTGCTGCAGTGCTGCGAAAACAATGTGAAATTTGGAGAATATACATTTATGAAAGTGACCCTGACCTTGACCAAGGGTCAGTTGGAGGGCTGGAAGTCGCTGAAATAAGAAGAACAATGACCAGTGAGGTTATATATGAAATTTGAACACTCTACTCCAAAGAACAACAGTTATAATAATTTAACGCACTTTAACACATTTTTTTTGGAGAAGGTAGATGCATTTAAGAGGAAACTGACCTTGACACAGGGTCAGTTGGAGACTGATAATTACTGGAATAAGAAGAACAATAACCAGTGAAGTTATATATGAAATTTGAACACTCTACTCCAAAGGAGAAATAAGTTATAAGAACTTAACCGAAATATTAATGATAACCGAAATGTTAACTGAAATCTCAACAAAAGTGTTCAAAATTTTAACGCTGACATATTGTATTATAACTTTCTTGTCCTTGGGAGTAGAATGTTAAATTTTCATATATAACCTCCTGGTCATTGCCTGTCTTAATGCTAATAACTTCCAGCCCTGCAACTGACCGTGGGTCGGAGTCAAGGTCAGTAAAATACATGTACCGTCAATATTTATGTTAAAATTTGGTGACGGTACATGTATTTAAGTGACCTTGACTCTGACCCACGGTCAGTTGCAGGGCTGGAAGTTAATGGCATCAAGACGGGCAATGAGCAGGAGGTTATATATGAAATTTGAACATTCTACTCCCAAGGACAAAAAAGTTATAATACAATATGTTGACGCCGTCGAGCCCGCCAACAATAGCGGCACCTATGTCTCGCATTTTGAAGAAATGCGAGACAAAAACAGTATGCATCTCTGCTAAAATATGAGATGTGATGACGTTAGGTACATATAATAAAACAACTGAAAAAAGTAAGTATATTTATCATAAATAAAAGGATATTTCAAAATAATGCAAAAATGTTGACAATTTCCTTATGATCTTTAAAATTCATCACCCCTAGTCTCCATAAATGCAGTTTGCATTACCTTGAAGGTTATACAATTCATTAATTTCTAGTCTGATGAGTCTGTTGTACATTATCGTTTCTACAAATGGTCACTCATTGAAACTTTTGCCAGTTTCTAACAAATACAGGATACACAATATATGCAGCATACCTTGATACCATAGAACTTTTAAAGTAATAATCTTAATGAGGGTACCCTTCCCTCAAATCTTTTCAAATCTAATTCTGACTTTTTACGTAAAACTGATCACATTTTATATCATAGCAATTTAGTAGAAGGGTCACAGAAAGCATTGGAATTTCCCTTTTCTTTAAATATTGTTTACACTTTATTTTTTTCGTCAAACCATTTTAATAAGTACCGTGATACTATAGAACACCATGCTACCATATCTTATACACAGCCTGTGATAACTGAATGAAACTTGGATGTGTATATGTATCATCAATAACCTGTGTGTGCAGTTCAGCCATTTGTCAGGTGACCACAACTGGTATGACTTAATTTGTTTCAAGATAGTAATTGCTGAATATTAAAGGAAATAGAAAAAAAAGAAGCTTTTCTAGTCGATACTGATTTACAGATTACAATCCTGACTGAAACTGTACATGGCAATTTTGAATCCATTTATTGGAAAAACTTCCTTTCAAATGTAACCAAAGCCATGCAGACTAGTAGAGCGACCACAGGCCCTCTTGGGCCTCTTGTTCCAATTACATGTACAATGTACATAATGAAGATTTTAAATGTATGTATTAATCTGAAAACCATTTCACAGTCATCTTAATCAAAACTGCATTAGCTGTATTGTTTAGCTTATAAAACACAAAATAATTAAGCTGCAAATATAACAGAACTACCATTATTGAATATTTACTAAATAGAACCAAGATGTTTTGACGGAATTCAATAGTGGTACAAAAAAAAACACACTTCGTGGGATTGAAATCCAAATCCACACTAAAATTATGCTTGCGGGTAAGACGAATGTGCTTCCGATCAAATTAGACAAGACGTCACAGTTATGTGATGCAAGACATACTGTAATGAAAACCTAATGTGCTAATGGATATCACATGAGTGCTAATGGATATAACCTGAGTGCTAATGGATATCACAAATATTGTCTATTCGATACTATACTGAAAGGAAAAAGAAACGCGACACGGGAATTTCCGCTATATATTGTATGTACAATATGCTGCTGTCGAATGGTAAATGGCTATGTAAGATCTTTCCTTTCGGAAAAAAGACTAAAACAACATGTAACACAGCAAATAGTATTCCTGCAAAATTTCATTATTGACAGAGTATGTGTTTGGCTCATCAAGCATGTGAGCAAACTTAAAATTTTGCAAACTCTTTACTTTAAATACAGTACTGAACTGGCTCAATTTTTCAAAGGAACTTCAACATTAATGAATTTCTTGTTACAACATGTACTGTGAATAAAACTTTTACAACATCACAGTTGTGTCCTTTCTCTAACTAACTGCAACTTTTTTTTTTACTAAACATCTTGGGATTTTCTTGGAATATATATGGAATTAAGTGTGTAGTATATACAATATATAGCGGAAATTCCCATGTCGCATTTCTTTTTCCCTTCAGCATATATGCAATTTGCATACTTCTTGCTTTATAGTGGCAAATGCAACATTGCAAGCTTGCACAATGGTAATGTTATAGAGTTATCAACCTAACATCTGCAATAACTACAACATGCACAGTGATATTTGCATGGTAATTACACTTCATTGTCTTGGCTGTCATGCTGCTGTTAATGCATGGTATTGTTATTGCCAGGTGAGGTCATCCTATATAAGTCGCGCAGCACAATTTGGGTTAATTTCTACAAAAAAAAATGCTTTGTTGGAAACTCACATTCTCACTTGTCAGAGTATAACAACAATAAAATTAAGTCTACTTAAAGGTGAATGGCCACCCTTTTTGCGGTATTATAGATTACAAATTTAAATCATAAACATCATATGAACATTTCTTGAATGTCCCGGACAGAAACATATATTTACAACCGCTATACTTAGTTGTACATGTATGTAAAAATAAGTATTATTTGCATGATGTAGATACTACTTTTGCCACTGCAATGGGAAATGAGGTAAATCTGAATTGTATAGCTGCACAACTATTGCCAGATAGTTGATAAATACATTTACCTGTGGATCAATTTACGTGTTCGAAGTTTTCTACATCATCAAATAAAATCTTATTCTGGCTTTTCACAGATATTGCAATGTGTGAATTGTAAATAACTATTGGTGTGTATTGATTTCGATTTAAATAATCATAAGCATGTTCATGAAACAAAACATGGCCGGAGAACTTTAACAAAGGTAAAAGTTACAGAAGCAGTGATTTATCTCTTGCAATATAGGATATTGGGACAAAATAGGTTTGAATTATTTAAACCATAAACAAACAACAAAAGTTCCCTAGATAAGATATGTACATGTCCCGATATCCACATAATAAAATACAATGTTGATTTTACTACCAAAACAAATAGTGCATATAAGTATGTATATCAAATCGATCATATGCATTAAACAAGTTTGAGCACAGTATACCATCAGATAGAGAGAAATACAGAAAGTGATATATATTGGTTTGGCAGGTACTTCTTGTCGCCAAAACCTATTGCTCAACTGTACTGCCAAACAAGAACTTCATGGTAAAGTGACAAAATTAATACTCTCGAAAGTTTAATCTTTGACCTCCAAGTTTGACCTTGACCTTTGATGTACCGATCTGCTTCTTATGCGCGACAGTAGTTTCAAAGTTTTGTCTGAAATTTGATTGTTTCGGACAGACAGGCGGACAAACCAGTGGACAGTGCAATTACTACATGCCTCCCTTTGTGGGCATAAAAGTCAATTCAGAGTGAAAATCTGCAAACCATATTCCATTTGTATTTTACCAGAAAAAGCAGAACAGATTGTGGGCCTTTCTCTTTGTTAGAACTTTTTTAAACAAGAGGTCAATGACCTTGAAGCTCTACAGATAGATTTTGATAGCCAGATCAGCCATGGGAACCTGTAAAGTTTTATAGAAATGAGACCAAGACTTTCAGAGAAGTAGTCGCAACAAGTTTTTCCTATATCACTGTATGGTGTCAGACCAGTCAGGAAATACTTCCGGGTCGTAGAGTGCTGAAATAGTTCCTTGAAAGAATCCAAAGTTTCTAGTTTACATGTGTTTTTCCCAAGATTAGTTTCTATTTCATTGTTAAATCTAACCTGAGGTTAAAGTAGTATGTCTGTTGTCATGAATAGTAAGTATTTTACTGTGTTTGTCAGGATTATTTCTTTGGAGAGTATGAGCACAGAGGTTAGGTAGAGATGTGGTTTTGACAGATGTTTATTTCAAAATATGCGTAGTGTGAATGAATGACGCGAAATGTTGAAAAACTGAATCGGTGTTTTATTCCAGATATAGGACCGTTTGCTAGCCAAATGTGTTTAATACACAGAATAAAAGTGTATTTAAGCGAACGAATGTTGTGGAACTTGTGACTGATCTCCAAATATAGCCTATATTGCATTGTGTTCAATGGGCTGATTTTGACCGGTCTGACACCTAGATGGACAAAATGCATTTTTCTTATTAATGGCCAAATCCAGTTGATTGTTTCTGTGGAAGCTTGCAGCTGAGTGAGAAAAAAAAAGTTGATGTTAAATTTTTGAATTTTACAACAGAACATGTTTTTTTGCAATTGAAATAGAATGTGTGTGTTTTAGGGTGGAATTTGGGGGTCGTAGTGATTTGGAATGGCCCTAAAGCACTTTAAGTAGGCTCTCAAGTGTCTTTAAGTGGATTAGTGGCAAAAGGTAATAGATCTGTCACAATTCCTACAACAAATGGCAATTTTATTATTTTAAGGTACCGTATGAGGCTAAAATCTGAAAATGTATCGGTACTGACAGTTTGACATGACGCGACTCTAGGAGGAGTCTTACTTTGTATCGAAAGCCTGAGAATCTCTTAATTTTGTACGCGATGATGGGTTTTACAATCTGAAACTGAAATATACAGAAATTTGTGGAATTTAGCATTTATTTTAGTTTTTTGTTAAACATGGTGTAAATCCCACCCATTTTTCTTCATTAATTCAGATGAAATCACTTTGCAATGGCATACAATTGTAATTTAACACATTAATTTGGTATTTTGTTAGAGATAATGGTATTATCCACTGAAATATATACTATTCTGGTGTGTGATTCAGTTTGTCTTGCTGTTGCCCAAGACTTGAATGTATTAGTGGCCTTTAAAACTGCTACAGGCATATGGGGTAGGCTTAGCTTTTGAGTCATTACTTCAATTTTGTCTCTTTTTTTCTGGCATTTTATAGCCCAACTGTATATTTTATTGGACACTGTGCATGTAAATGTGCTCCAAAGCAGCCTTATGGTATATTGTGTGCCTCAAAAGTGTTGGAATTTAACAGAATGTCTGTTTCTCCATGAAAAATGAAGACATTTCATGCATGAGTGATTTTGATATCTATACCTCACATTATGTGTATATTTTAGTTTGGTATATAGAAGGCAATGTTTGAAAACTTTACTTGATGGAAATATACGAAACTGTTAATTTATTTTGGCATTTTTTCTAGTTTTGTATAACGCGTCTTAAAATCCTTGATTTCTATTAGCCGAATGGGTCTTTGCATGCAGGAATTGAACCGAAAAGATAATAGGTCCTTGCCAAAGCATCTGATTTTCCATTCAGTCAACCTTATTGGTCAGTTAGATGTATTCGATAACTATTTTTGACAAATGTCGCGACTCTTTTAGGTGTCAGACCAGTCAGGAAATACTTCCGGATCGTAGGGTGCTGAAATAGTTCCTTGAAAGAATCCAAAGTTTCTAGTTTGCATGTGTTTTTCCCAAGATTAGTTTCTATTTCATTGTTAAATCTAACCTGAGGTTAAAGTAGTATGTCAGTTGACATGAATAGTAAGTATTTTACTGTGGATGTCAGGATTATTTCTTTGGAGAGTATGAACACAGAGGTTAGGTAGAGATGTGGTTTTGACAGATGTTTATTTCAAAATATGCATAGTGTGAATGAATGACGCGAAATGTTGAAAAACTGAATCGGTGTTTTATTCCAGATATGGGACCGTTTGCTAGCCAAATGTGTTTAATACACAGAATAAAAGTGTATTTAAGCGAACGAATGTTGTGGAACTTGTGACTGATCACCAAATATAGCCTATATTGCATTGTGTTAAAAGGGCTGATTTTGACCGGTCCGACACCGTATGTAAAAAAAAAGATGGTCGCTGGCGACCATGTTTGACATAGAATCAAAATGAATTTTGTTTAGGACCAACTGCATGTCATGCTAGTCATTTTAGTAAAGGTTCCAAATCAATGCCACTTATGTTTTTTGAGAAGTAGTTGCCACAAACTTGAATCTTGAATTTCCAATCAACCTGATTTTTACTTGGAACTAACTGGACATCAAGACCAACATTCCTGTAAAGTTTTATGAAAGTCATTTTGGCAAAGGTACCAAACCGATACCACTTATGGTTTTAGAGAAGTAGTCGCCACAAAATTGTATTTAAAATTTATTTTTAGCCATGGTGGCTATCTTGAATTTTAGGCCAACCTGGTTTTTACTTAGGACCAACTAGACATCAAGAGCAACGTTCCTACATTCCTAAATATTACAACATTACCTATGCAGCATTATAATCTCATTCAATTGTATTCTAGTCTAAAGAATATATCTTTTTACAGCTTATAAAAAGGTCAAAATGCGACCACAAATTGTATTATAAAGCTATATCAATTACAAGATCTATCTTTGTTTATCCTATTTGCTGCTCAACAGTAATTTCTCCAAATCACCCTTTTGTAAATAAATGGAATGATCTGTATTCATAAATATAGCAGGTGTGTGACGAGGTCACAGGTCATGTTATGCAATTTCTCCTGAGACTTACCTTACTATCTCACCAGTACAAGTAGATTTGCTCTTATCTCAGTGGTTATATTTGGGAAATCAGAATAAAATCAAAATCTTAAAATCCTACAACTGTGTTTTCAGTCTTTTTCTGAGAGTCAAAAATACAAAGGAGACTTAATCCTTACCCCTCTATGAATGTATAATGGCCTGTCCTTTCTTTGAAGTTGGACCAGTCCATTTATAGTATAAAGGGGTGTTTTGGTCAAATGACTGATGAGCACCCAGATAGTGTAAACCCTATCAGCCTGCAAGATGTCATGCCAGTCATTTTGGTAAAGGTTCCAATTCAATATCACTTATGCTTTTTGAGAAGTAGTCGCCACAGTCGCATTTTTTAAATAGATTTTTTTTTAATCTACTTTTAGCAGTGGCAGCCATCTTGAATTTTCGGCCGACCTGAATTTTTGCTAGGATCAACTAAACATCAAGAGCAACATTCCTGTGAAGTTTCATGAACATCCATCAAGTAGTTTCAGAGGAGTAGTCGCCACAATTTTTTCCTACATAACTCTACATGTATGTAAACAAAGATGGCTGCTGGCTGCCATGTTTGACATTGATTCGAAAAGAATCTTGGACCAAGTACATGTCTCACCACTCAGTTTGGTAAAGGTTCCAATTCAATATCAGTTCACTTACGGTTTTTGAGAAGTAGTCACCACAAAGTTTAAATATATTATTAGCAGTGGCGGCAATAATGAATTTCCTACCAACCTGAATTTTTGCTAGGATCAACTAGACCTCAAGAGCAACATTCTTGATTCATGAAATTCCATCAAGTAGTTTCAGAGGAGTAGTCGCCACAAGGTTTTCCTATATAACTCTATGTAAACAAAGATGGCCGCTGGTGGCAATGTTTGACATCCAATCAAAATGAACTTTGGTTAGGACCAACTACCTGTCATGCTAGTCATTTTGGTAAAGGTTCCAAATCAATATCACTTATGGTTTTTGAGAAGTCGTCGCCACAAAATCATATTTTTAAAATCTATTTTTTGCCGTGGCGGCCATCTTGAATTTCCAGCCAAACTGAATTTTTGCATCAACTAGACATCAAGAGCAACATTCCTGAGAAGTTTCAAGACCATCCGTCAAGTAGTTTCAGAGGAGTAGTCGCCACAAGTTTTTCCTATATAGCTCTATGTAAAGATGGACGCTGGTGGCCATGTTTGACATTGAATCAAAATGAATCTTGTTTAGGACCAAGTACATGTCACACCAGTCATTTTGGTAAAGGTTCCAATTCAATATCACATACGGGTTTTGAGAAGTAGTCGCCACAATGACGCATCTTTAAAATCTATTTTTAGCAGTGGCGGCCATCTTGAATTTCCTACCGACCTGAATTTTTGCTAGTATCAACTAGACATCAAGAGCAAAATTCCTGTCAAGTTTCATGAAATTCCATCCAGTTGTTTTGGAGGAGTAGTAGTCACAAATTGTTCCTATATAATTCTATGTAAACAGAGGATGTCTGACATCCAATCAAAATGAACTTTGGTTAGGATCAACTACATGTCATGCCATTCATTTTGGTAAAGGTTCCAAATCAATATTACTTACTGTTTTTGAGAAGTAGTAGCCACAAATCACATTTTTTACATCTATTTTTAGCCATGGTGGCCATCTTGAATTTCCGGCCGACCTGAATTTTTGCTTCGATCAGCTAGACATCAAGAGCTACATTCCTGTGAAGTTTACAGACGGACGTATAGATGGACGGACGACGCACCACAGCATAACTCTGCTGATCTTTGATCAGTCGAGCTAAAAACTGATTATGTTCACCAATTCAACAGCCGCAAACAGTGAAACTTAACATAGTGCTGAAAAGTAGTGACATAATCACACAAGCATGTACAGGAAGAAATATTCAGTATAATCACACAAGCATGTACAGGAAGAAATATTCAGTCAGGCTAACAAAGGTAATTTTTGAAAAATATGTATTTACATTTTTTCCTCAACTAGTGTTCCCACTGACTTTTTCATTTGGGGGTACCCCCTACTGTTACTGAAGGTATTACAATACACAGCACAGTGTAATATTCAAGTTGACAACATATGTGCGTGAATGGGAACACTGCTCAACATTGTATTCATATATTAAAGGAAGAAAATACTCATTAGGTCAAAAGCTAAAAGCTGCTTAATAGTTAGAGCAATGCAACAGTATTCATTTAGTAATATATAATTTGCACAATACTGAATTATATGTTCGTACGAGGATTTTGTTCTTTAATTGTACATGTACATGTAAGTCCGATTCTTTTGATCTATTCTCCCTGAGGTTGCTGTCCCAATATATAATATTTAATTTCATTTGATAAACCATAAATGGCAATTACATATACCGATACATGTATATGTTGGCACATTCTGTGATAATATTCTCCCAGCTGGCAACATGAACAACTGTATAATTATTATTGTATATTATTGAATCAATTATCTCGCAGTGTTTGAATATAACAATATGGAGAGTTATTATTTATGATACATGATACGTACATGTATATATACCAGATGTTTCATGATATATGATCCTGGAGACAAACTCTAAAATAATAAAGGTATGATAAAATGGCATGCAAATTAAAACATATTGTCCTATAGAATTTGCATGCCATTTTGCGTAAATGACTCACGATGTCCCACATCTAATATCCATGTAAGCAATGAACTGTTTGACCAAAAACATTGACCATTTCAATTTATTAGTCTTTTTATCTTTTCACTTAAAAAATTTAAGGTACAGTTTTTGGACATTAGATTTATGCCACCTGCACATACCTTGAAAAATCTGAATTTGTACTTAGCAAACTACAAAAATGAAATTGTGCATGCCTGAGCATTGGTGTCAAAATAATAATTAGTGTAAAACGGCATAGCATATTAGCAGTGTTGTCAACAAAATATGCAAAACCATATATTTTGTGCGAAAAAATGAATTGAAAGTTATCGAGTCAAATAATCACCCACCTCGTACTACAGAAAAATGTTGTCTAAATAAATGCACGGTATTTATTAGAGAAATATTGTATCAAATTTTAATCTACGCATGATCAATTTCCCCAGTGGCAGCCAGCAATTGGCAATAAGAATTGTTACAATCTCACAGAATTGGAATTTGGACTGGTTGTACTGGAATTTGGACAGGTTGTACAGGAATTTGGACTTGGTTGTACTGGAATTTGGACTGGTTGTACTGGTATTTGGACTGGTTGTACTGGTATTTGGACTTGGTTGTACTGGTATTTGGACTGGTTGTACTGGAATTTGGACTTGGTTGTACTGGAATTTGGACTGGTTGTACTGGTATTTGGACTTGGTTGTACTGGTATTTGGACTGGTTGTACTGGAATTAGGACTTGGTTGTACTGGTATTTGGACTAGTTGTACTGGTAGTTGGACTGGTTGTACTGGAATTTGGACTGGTTGTACTGGAATTTGGACTGGTTGTACTGGTATTTGGACTGGTTGTACTGGTATTCAACTTCTAAAATGTCAGAAATTAAATGAGTTTTTATTTTACATTTTGTTAACATCCCATTACGTTATATTCGGGCAGCAATCTGACAGGGAGATCCTTAGACGGAGGATTAGCTCTTTCACTGATGTAGTCGAAACATTGATTTAACGACCATTGTAGATTCAGATTCACGCTAAGTGCAGGCTGATCAGGGTTAACACTGTCAGCCACTCAGTAAGAATGTTTATATAACATTTTATACATAAAATATTACAGAAAGCTTTAAATTCAAATTTAAGCAGACAACATTTGAAATTTGGCAGCAAAAGGGTTAGGCATGCTTCCACAAGGGAGAGAACACGTGTGGAAAAGAAGTCAGCAGCCTGAACGTGCAAGTGTTAAGTACATTGTACCCACAAAGCTACATGTACCCAGACTGTTTCAAACATCAGAGTTGTGTTCTTTAACTCAGCTTACCAGTAATTACATTTTCATCAAAAGCATACAGATATACATCTATTTATCACTTTAAAGCTACTGTAGGTCTTCGTACATTAATTGTTTTGTTAAAGTGACTAATACAGGCCGCCCGTTGGCTGTTTTGTTGTATATTACCACTTACATAACCTTTGACTAGAGTACTACAATTATTAAATGTACATTATTTTATTTTTTTGAAGGGACACACAGCAATCTTGAAGTATTTTCCTATCTGTCACACATTTAAACCATTATTGCGTGTGTACAAGTAATTTTAAGAATTATAGTTTCCCACAACAATACAAAACTTAAATCATTTTTAATGTGTATCCGAACATTTTAACGTTTAAAGATGCATGACAGCAAAATTATGCATGTAAATATTGAAATATTAGACATTTCATGAGAATTATTTTGTTCTATGTTATTTTGCATAAGCTTGGCTGAATTAATCTCAGATCTATGCGCTGTACTCAAAATTAAGGAATATGCCGAAGCCTTGTATTGTGATCTTCATCTATGTAAGTAATTATTAAGTGTGATTACCAGTAGCCAATATTCAACTTGTGTACAAACAGACCGAGCATCAGGATTCATGCATGTCCCTTTAATATGAACCACAGCCTCTGGTAGTTTACATTCATGTACCAGTAATTAAAGACTGCCATGTGTCCCTTTAATATGAACCACAGGCGTGATATGATTGCCTCTGGTCATTTACAGAAATTTAATTATACAACAGACTTATTATACATCAACCTATAGTTGAATATTAACATGTTAAATGAATTTCAAACATAAAGAATTAGTGAGAACTATTAATTTATACAGTCTTAAATACCCTAATGTATGCGACATTCAACAATCAGTCATAAATTTGTCCTGTAATATTAGCTAGTGGGAATTAGACCATACTGTATAAAACAAGTTCAAGATTTTCTATTTTAGTAAATTACTGATCTTGATAATTCAACTATTGCACAGGACGATATCTGGGATGGTTTAGGGATAATACATGCATCATAAAGCTGTAAAATTATATGCGTGGTTCCTATTACATAAAAAAGAATAATAATAAAACAAGTAAGAGGCCCTCTTGGGCCTGTGGACGCTCTACTTGCTAAAGATAAAGTTTATGTATAAGGGGCCATAACTCTTTCAAAAATCATTCAACCAAAACATGGCAATGAAATACGCAACTAGGCTTGGTACTAATCATCCCTGCCAAGTTTCGTTGAAATTCAGCCAGAGGTTTAAGAGAACTAATCTGTATAAAGTTAGTGTATTAAAACCATTTAGGGGTCATAACTCTGCCAACATTCATTCAACCAAAACACGGCAATGACAGGTGCAACTAGGCTTGATACTGATCATCCCCACCAAGATTCGTTAAAATCCGGAAAGGAGTTCAGAAGAGACTAATCTGGACAAAGTTTGTGTATTAAAACCTTTAAAGGGCCATAACTCTGCCAAAAATCATTCAACCAGAACACAGCGATGATTTGCCTCAATAGACCTGGAAATGATCATCCCTAAAACGTTTAAATCCGGCAATGGGTTCAGGAGAACTAGTCAGGACAAAGTTTGTGTATTAAAACCTTTAAAGGCCCATAACTCTGACAAAATCATTCGAAACACGGTGATGATGTATACAACTAGGCTTACCGGTAGTACTGATCATCCCTGAAAGGTTTCGCTGAAATCCGGCCAAATGAAGGCCCTTTCGTCTTAATGAGGCCAAAATATAGCATATTTCGGAAAATCAAGGGCCATAACTCAAGTGTAAATGGTCCAATCTGGCTGTTTTTCAAACTTGTCGGAGCTTTCATTGATATTAACAATCTGGTAAAGTTTGGTAAAGATCAGATGAAAAATGGAAGCCATATCATCATAACGAGGCAAAATATAGCATTTTTAAATAAATCAAGGGCCATAATTCTGCTGTTACTTGTCTGATCTACTTGTCCAAGCTTTCATTGATATTAACAATCTGGTAAAGATTGGTAAAGATCGGATGAAAAATGAAGGCCATATCGTCTTAACGAGGTAAAGCTTAACAGACGACGGATGGATGACGGACAACTCACCAGCCCATAAGCTCTGCTGGCCAGTGGCCAGTACAGCTAAAAATAGGAGAGGTACATGTAGGTATGGAATTTTTGTTTTCTTTTTCACTCAATACTTTTATAACCTAATAAACTAACTTAAATATATATTTGCAGATATCATCAGATACAGTGCAGACAGAAAATGTAATTTAAACAAAAACAAGAGGTCAATGACCTTGAAGCTCTACTGATAGGTTTTTGATAGCTAAATCAGCATTCCTGTGAAGTTTCATGAAAATGTGTCATGTAGCTTCAGAGGAGTAGTCGCTACAAGTTTTTACTATATAACTCTATGTAAACAAAGATGGCCGTCGCAGCCATGTTTAATGTCGAATAAAAATAATTTTCAACAAGGAACAACATCATGTCATGCTGATCATTTTAGAAAAAGTCCCATCAATATCACTTATAGTTTTCAAGAAATAGTTGCTACAAATTTGTTTTTTAAAAATCTATATTTAGCTTTGGTGGCCATCTTGGATTTCATATCAACATGAATTTTTGCTAGGATCAACTAGACATCATGGGCAACATTTTTGTAAAGTTTCATGAAAATCCATTAACGTAGTTTCAGAGGAGTAGTCGCCACACAAAATGTTTACGGACGGACAGACAGACGGCGGACACCGAACTACGGCATAAGCTCTGCTGATCTTTGATCAGTCGAGCTTAAAAGAGTTTAAAGAGAATGTAGCAACACAGCCTAACACGTTCTATTATTGAGAGTTCTGAAAAACTTGGGAAAAGGTGAAAGACTTGTCAAAATCAGATGATAAACAAAACAGATATGACCATTTAAAGGTTGTTGTAACTATGATATCAATGTTCCATATTATCATATATGAAATATTGATAAATATCATTTAAAACGAAGAAAATCATTGCAAATGAATGCAAACATTTTTACAGTCATATAAAGCATTATCGACGTTAAGTATTACATATTTTTCATACAGTCGCTGACATTCGTTCTCTATAAATCAGTAAATTTTCATATTTATAAATAATTCATATATGGTTATTTATGTCATAGCTCTCAAAATGGCCGCTTCCATACCCGTTTCAACAGAAACTTCAAATGATCATATCTTCTTTGTTTATCGTCCGATTGTGATACTTCTTTCACCCTTATTCAAGTGTTTCAGAACTCTCAATGACCCTCGGTCAGTCTGGAAAGCAGAATCACACATCTAACTTTAATTGGCCTAAGATTGCCTGGGTAATCAGGGTTCAAATTTAACGCTTATTTACTTGCTAAATGCAAGTAGATTTTTGCAGATTGCAATTATAAAATATTAGCACTTGCTAAATTTTTCAAGTAATAAAAGAAACCCACCACTAGGTCTCGGTCTACATTTATTCACTGAACATATTTATCTACATGTAGATAGAAGTAAGTACAAGCAAGATTTTACGCAAGTGTAAAACAGCTGCCGAGAGACAAACAAGAGGGCCATGATGGCCCTAAATCGCTCACCTGAGGGCAGTCATGTTTTGAGCAATCTTTGTCGAGTGTCACTCAAACATCAAATCAACATGATTGACTGTAGCTTTTTTCATTAAAGATATAAGAAAAGATCCCCTCTGACTGGCAGCCATGTATTTTTTTATCGAATCAACATGCTTTATGCTATTTTTAATCACACAAAGTCACCCTTGAGCACTATATGCTCAGGTGAGCTAAAACACAACGGGGTGTCAGTTTCAACTCAGTTTTACGCACTGTATGTAAAAGATTTTGTATTGTCATATCTGTTATGATGACAGCGATGGATGTCCTATAGCTGATAGCATTAACAGGGCTGTACAAATCTTATAGCCGGACGCCTGGGACAAGTCCAAAACCAAAGTCGGGCGTGTCATTTTTTCAAAGATTTCAGTCCCGGACTAGTCCAATTATAAAACAAGAGGTCAATGACCTTGAAGATCTACTGATTGATTTTGATTTCAGGAAGCAGTCGCTACAAACTTGTTTTTTGAAAAATTATTTTTAGCCGTGGCGGCCATCTTGAATTTCCGGCCGACCTGACATTTTGCTAGGATCAATAAGACATCAAGAGCAACATTCCTGTGAAGTTTCATGAAAATCCGTCAAGTAGTTTTAGAGGAGTAGTCGCTACAAGTTTTCATTATCTATGTAAACAAAGATGGCCTTTGACAGCCATGTTTAACATCGAATCAAAACGATTTTTGACAAGGACCAACATCATGTCATGCTTATCATTTGAGAAAAAGTCCCATATCAATGAATTTCCGGCTGACCTGAAATTTGCTAGGATCCATAAGACATCAAGAGTAACATTCGTGTGAAGTCTCATGAAAATCCGTCAAGTAGTTTCAGAGGAGTAATCGCTACAAGTTTTCATTATATAACTCTATGTAAACAAAGATGGTCACTGGCAGCCGTGTTTAACATCGAATCAAAATAATGTTCGATTCAGATAACCATCATGTCATGCTGATCATTTTAGAAAAAGTCCCATATCAATATCACTTATAGTTTTCAAGAAGTAGTCGCTTCAAACTTATTTTTTAAAAATCTATTTTTAGCTGTGGCCACCATCTTGAATTTCTGGCCGATCTGAAATTTTGCTAGGATCAATAAGACATTAAGAGCAACATTCCTGTAAAGTTTCATGAAATTCCGCCAAGTTGTTTCAGAGGAGTAGTCGCTACAAGTTTTTACTATATAACTCTATGTAAACAAAGATGGCCGCTGGCAGCCATGTTTAACGTCGAATCAAAACTATTTTTGACAAGGACCAACATCATGTCATACTGATCAATTTAGAAAAAGTCCCATATCAATACTACTTATAGTTTTCAAAAAGTAGTCGCTACAAACTTGTATTTTGAAAAGTTATTTTTAGCCGTGGTGGCCATCTTGAATTTCCGGCCGACCTGAAATTTTGCTAGGATCAATTAGACATCAAGAGCAACACTCCTGTGAAGTTTCATGGAAATCCGTAAAGTAGTTTCAGAGGAGTAGTCGCTACAAGTTTTAATTATATAACTCTATGTAAACAAAGATGGCCGCTGGCAGCCATGTTTAACGTCGAATCAAAACGATTTCGACAAGGACCAACATCATGTCATGCTGATCATTTTAGAAAAAGTCTCAATATCACTTAGAGTTTTCAAGAAGTAGTCGCTACAAACTTGTTTTTTAAAAACCTATTTTTAGATTTGGCGGCCATCTTGGATTTAATATCAACATGAATTTTTGCTAGGATCAACTTGACTTCATGGGCAACACTTCGTTTAAGTTTCATGAAAATCCATTCAGTAGTTTCAGAGAAGTATTCGCTACAAAAAAAAAGTTTACGGAAGGACAGACAGACGACGGACACCGCACCACGGCATAAGCTCTGCTGATCTCTGATCAGTAGAGCTAAAAAGAGAAAGTCGGGGTGTCACTGTTTGAAAGAGTTCAGTCCCAGATTTGTCCAATTAACAATGTCGACCATCGGTCATAAAACAACCCCAGCACACTTCTCAACGTAATCCTTTTAACTGCACTCGCTTATGTAATGCAATTAGCATCCACAGTGGCGATCAGCGATGACCCCGGGCAATTTTATCAACAATCAACCATGCCGGAAGTCCCGCCTCCAAATTACTTTGACAGTCGGCATTGTCGACATTATCCAATCAATTGACCCGATCTATTTTAATCCAGACCCGCTAGCCAATGAAACGACTACTACAGGTAAATCACAATTTGCCTTGGAGGTCAAGTCAGATAGACCTTTCTTTCTTTCGTCTAATCAATATTCATGAGAAGTCATGTTCGTCACGCTATTACCTGTTCGTCACTATTGAGTTGAAAATGGTGATGAACTCAAACAATAACACTAACACGTTGATTAATTAGCAATCAGGCCGATTTGTCGGCAATCTTTCTAATCATTTCAGAAAAAGTCCCATATCAATATCACTTACAGTTTTCAAGAAGTAGTCGCTACAAACTTGTTTTTAAAAATCTATGTTTAGCCGTGGTGGTCATCTTGAATTTCCGGCCAACCTGAAATTGTGCTAGGATCAACTAGATATCAAGAGCAACATTCCTGTGAAGTTTCATGAAAATCCGTCTAGTAGTTTCAGAGCCTGAGGAGTAGTCACTACACATTTTTACTATACAAACTCTATGTACAATTTTTTTTTTAATCTGCTTTTAGCCATGGCGGCCATCTTGAATTTCCGGCCGACCTAAAAACATTCTGGGATCAATTAGACATCAAGAGCAACATTCCTGTGAAGTTTCATAAAAAATTTCAGAGGAGTAGTCGTTACAAGTTTTTACTATATAAATCTATGTAAACAAAGATGGCCACTAGCGGCCATGTTTAAAGTCGCTAGAAATAAATTTCGACAAGGATCAACATCATGTCATGCTGATGATTTTAGAAAACGTCCCATGTCAATAACACTTACAGTTTTCAAGAAGTAGTCGCTACAAATTTATTTCTTTTTAATCTATTTTTTGCCATGGCGGCCATCTTGAATTTCCGGCCAGCCTGAAATTTTTCTAGTATCAACTAGACATCAAGAGCAACATTCCTGTGAAGTTTCATGAACATCCGTCAAATAGTTTCAGAGGAGTAGTCGCTACAAGTTTTTACTATATAACTCTATGTAAACAAAGATGGCCACTGGCAGCCATGTTTAACTTCGAATCAAAATAATGTTCGACTACGATCAACCTCATGTCATGCTGATCATTTTAGAAAAAGTCCCATATCAATATCACTTATAGTTTTCAAGAAGTAGTCGCTACAAACTTATTATTTTTAAATCTATTTTTAGCTGTGGTGGCCATCTTGAATTTCTGGCCAACCTGAAATTTTCTAGGATCAATAATACATCAAGAGCAACATTCCTGTAAAGTTTCATAAAAATCCGCCAAGTAGTTTCAGAGGAGTAGTCGCTACAAGTTTTTGCTATATAACTCTATGTAAACAAAGATGGCCACTGGCAGCCATGTTTAACGTCGAATCAAAACGATTTTTGACAAGGACCAACAACATGTCATGCTTATCATTTGAGAAAAAGTCCCATATCAATATCACTTATAGTTTTCAATAAGTAGTCGCTACAAACTTGTATTTTAAAAATCTATTTTTAGCTTTGGCGGCCATCTTGGATTTCACATCAACATGATTTTTTGCTAGGATCAACTAGACTTCATGGGCAACATTTCTGTAAAGTTTCATGAATATCCATCTAGTAATTTCAGAGGAGTAGTCGCTACAAATAAAAGTTTACGGACAGACAGACAGACGGACGACGCACCACGGCATAAGCTCTGCTGATCTCTGATCAGTCAAGCTAATAAAAAGAGGAAAAATGTACATGATGTAGAATGTGATACACAGCTAATCAAAAGTCAAAATCATCTGGTGTAGTGGACAAAAACATAAAAATAAAATGTTTATATTGATTCACATGTTATTTATTTTTTGCATTAGGTAAAATGGTAATGAAGTTAAGAATCTCATGTGTAGCCCCTTACCTATTTAAAGTTATGACTATTTTTTCTCTCCATTAAATGATTATCTGAACTGTAATATGAAACTCAATATCTATATTGAAATTTAAAAATGCAGATGTGATTCTTACTATTGCTACTGTTTCACCAAATGGCAGTCTACAATCTATACCACTGAAACATACGTTAATTGTCTGAAGGGTAAATAAGGACTGTTTCATTTACTGTGAATAATGAATTGTAACGAGTATGCAAATTCGTTAAAATAAGACGCAGTTTTAACATATTGAGAAATCGAAAGAATTCAGGACTTGTGTCCATTTTTTGGGACTAGTGACAATTTTGTTGGGACTAGTCACTTTTGACAGGGTGACTAGTGGCTAAAAACATTATTTGTACAGCCCTGATTAACAAAACTTTGGTAAAAGTTTCAATATAGTTCTATAGGGAAACTGCCTGCCCACTGGCGGCTATTATGTTTTCATGAGAACGAACTTGGTAGAAGGTCACCTAAACACCATTTCTGTGAAATTATTTTGTAGTATATAACAAGAAGCTTTTTAAATGTTTTCTGATATAGTTATATAGGGAAGCTACCCCGCCCCCTGGTGGCCATGAAGTTTGACTTATCAACCCGGCTTGAAAATCTTGGTAAAGTGGCTGCTCTACAGAGGTACAACAACATAATACACAATAATACAATAGAAACATAAGTGAGGTTAATATACTCATTTAATGTGTGTAAAGAAAATTTATTTTTACACTGGTGGCTTGTGATTTTAACTGAAGCTGACTGAGTTTATTGACCCATTTGCCAGACCTTGACAGGAAATGAATTTGAATATGAAATGACAACCACTGCTAGGTAGGGTAACAATAATTATGAACCATTAAAAAAATGTTTGGAAAGAAAGGAAGCAAGGGTAAACTGGTGATATTGAATTAAATACAAATATATATAATATAAATGGCTTTAACAAACCAGGCCAAACTTGAAAACTGGAGCGTCAAATTAAGAGTTACCCCCTCATAATTCATTTACGCATATTTAATCATGGCAGGGTATGAAAATTCCATGTGTATGCTTGCCATGATATATGCTCACTGATGCAGGACAAGTAAAAATTCAGACCATTCAAATATTACATAGGACGAGTAACTCACAATTTATTTTTTTTGCCCTGCATGGATATCTTTAAAAGTACCCAGTGAATAAACATTTACTTTCAATTGGCATATATACATTATTATATGACCTGAACACCTGGATAGAGTTTTGATAAACAGTTTTGTAGTTTAATTTTGCTGTTATTTGGCAGGTTATTTTTTTAACTATTGATGAATTTCATATTCATTATAAATATAAAAAGAAATCTTTATCCAATACATCAGTTATCAATGGTGAAACTTCAGTGATTTAGACACCAATATAAATGCCAACACTCACCTAGCAATAGTAACATTAGCTGATATTGATTTCATGTTATAATTAATATTTTCTCCAGCTGTGAAATACTGAGGCTGGCTATATTTAACAGCAGATTTTCAGAAAGATATTACTACACGAATATTAAAATATTATTTGTTCAAATTCACAAAACTGGAATGAATTGTCGTCAGCATAATGAGCAACCATTTATAATATTTAGATTTTTTTATAGTAATTTTAAAAGTGCAATAAAATGCATGGTCAGTTGAACTCAGCATCCTTAAACAAATGTTGATTATTGTGCTATGACTGACTGACTAAATGTTGATTATTGTGCTATGACTGACTGACTAAATGTTGATTATTGTGCTATGACTGACTGACTAAATGTTGATTATTGTGCTATGACTGACTGACTAAATGTTGATTATTGTGCTATGACTGACTGACTAAATGTTGATTATTGTGCTATGACTGACTGACTAAATGTTGATTATTGTGCTATGACTGACTGACTAAATGTTGATTATTGTGCTATGACTGACTGACTAAATGTTGATTATTGTGCTATTACTGACTGACTAAAAATGCGGCGACCCAATTTGTTACATATATAATTTTAGGATGGCGCTGCAAATCACGGTCAAAAAAACATACCGGGTCCCGGAAATTAAACTATCCATAAGACCATAACAGGTTCGCATTCGCAGTGTTATTTAGTAGCTTGCATTTCTGAATAAAATTAAGCGTTTGTTGTAACGCATTCTTACGACACAGATTTGCTATTTACTATTTACTATAACTAACAATAGAAAAAGATTATTCATCGAAATATCAGAATCTGAACAATATCACCGTTTAAACTGTTAATATTCAATCTTTCTTCTTCAGTTCAATGTGACAAAGTCGCGTGACCTTTCAATGACAGTATGAAAGCTGTAATTTGGTTGGTTCAAAGCTAGTAATCGACCAATGAAATGAGTGCTTAAATTTCAATCAATTTAATCATGGGAGAGATAAACAAATACGACTTCAAATTACAAGCGATAAAAACACAATTTCTGCGTCGTCCTCTGGGAAATTTTTAAAAAATAAACGCTTGTACGTGACTTCTGGTGCATTTTAGGGTCAGGATGATGAAAGATGATGAAAGATTTAAATCCTGTCGAAAATACAATTATTCCTTAACATTTCAGACTCAGCATGTTACTTGTACCCCACTTAGGCTCACCTTTTTATTGCGTTTTTCGAGTTTTTATTTTTTGAGCCTTCGTTTGAAAAGTTTACTCACATGAGTAAATGAGTATGGCACACTACGCGCCTGTCTGTTACACATGTTGCTGCAATACATTTGGAAAAAAAAATTGTTTGAGTATAACTATGTGACTACACGTAACCGTCCTTAACCCTTTTGGGATGCATGCCGTTAGGCCGAGAAAGAACAACGCATACAAGTATCATAACAAAATAAAGGGGATTTTTTTTAGAACTTAGTGCATTTTGAACCATTAATGGCATTTAATAATCTAGCACAAATTAATTTGCTAAAAAGTGTTTTATCCATTCAAAACAAACTGGAATTAGAAAGCAAGTTTGGAGTACTCCACTTTTTATAGACAAGAATCATATAAAACCTTAAATACAATGTAGACTATAGTATACAATTTAAAAGACTATAAGTATATAAACCTTAAACAAGTACCCTTGTAAGTTGTTTAGTTATCCATTCATTACACCAAAAGATAGCATAAAACATATTCATTATCTACAAGATTCAAAGAGTCGCCATGTACAAGTGAATAATTCAAATCAGGGCATAAATAGGTTGACAAAAGACACACTGAGTAGTTCAAATAAATGTTCAATAATTTTAAAAATGATGAAAGGTTAAACTAGCGAAAAAATATAATTACCTATAGCTTCTCCAACCATAAACAGCCCACAAAGAACAGAGACAGCAATCAACTGGTTCCGTGCCATTTTATCCGGCGGTAATTTTGGTTCCGTAGAATGGCAGTGCCAGTCTTGCATCTTTATAGGGTCCTCTTCCATCATAAACTGTTCGAAGTCGTCGTCCGTCGCCACAGTTACTGCCATTGAATGATCTGTAATTAAGTCCGAGTCAGACGAATACACTGAATAACGAGATGGATGGTGTTGGAGACCTGAGTTGTCATGACAACCTTTCACCGCCTCAGATTGTCGAGTGTCACTGTCTAAACGGTTCAGCAGTGGTTTTCCAAATGCAACATCTCCATTAATAACACTGTCACTAACCGATCGTTCCTGTCGTATAGGTATTTGATAATGGTCACTGTTTTCAAGTTCTGGAATATTTTCCTCTGAGTCTAAGAACACAAGACGAGGTAGATATCTTGATGATGTCGATGAGGATTTGTTTACTTCCCTGTCAAATTCGGTACAACCTCTGTCCTCTTCGTCGACATCTAAAGTTGCACCGCCCACCCTATTGTTTTTTGAAACATCGAGAAACCCGCTATGTTGCACATGTGTATTGTGATTGTTTGCCTGCAGCGGTTCTAGTTCACGCACTGTTTCGTATAGTGTGTCGTGCTCAGTATTATCAGAGCGCTGGCCAATCGGTGTTTTCAGCGACTTATTGGCAAACAATAGAATTTCCGGACCGTCCGCCATTTTGTTTTTATCTTTTGTTCACGTGACAAGGTCATGTGACGTAACCCGTGTTGATATAAGAAGGGGCACAACGGGGCACAACATTATACTACCAAAGTCCAGACTCTATTGTGCCCATCGCGTCAGGTTTACCTTGACGTGTTCGTTGGCGGACGGACTATAAACCTTAGAACTACACACACACACACACACACACACAATATTATACTTTAAACCTTACAACGACACACACACACACAACTTTGCGCGGGGGAGGGGAGGGGTGGTGGTGGGGGTGGGGGTTACAACGACACACACACACAACTTTGCGTGGGGGGTGGGGGTGGGACTTTAAACCTTAGAACGACACACACACTCGGGGGTGGGGGGGGGGGTGGGGGGGTGAATAGTACTTTATATTATAAAGTTATAGACTGTGACGTTTTGCTATGAAAAGGGACTTTCACCTATAAGGGGGAAAATGCGTTGTGCCCCTCGGCCCTTTATTAAAAAAGAAAGAAAGGAAAAAGCAAATATCATCACACTGATCAATCGGCTGCGGCGAAGTCAGATGGTTGCAGAGAAGTCAGATTCGCGAAATTGGTGGGGTTAGTATTTTTGCTTTCTGTGGCCTATTTTGCTAAAATGTTTGGAAAATGATTATGCAGGTTTGAAAAGGAATGACAGAGGAAGCTTTAAATTTAGAAATCCGATAATAAAACGACGTTAGTGCATATAACACCCTTATTCAAGAAAGGCGATAAAGGTCTAGCCTCAAATTACAGGCCAATTTCCTTGAAATGCATCCTCTGTAAGGTATTAGAGCATATAATCACTACAAACCTTGTTTCACATCTAGACCAGAATAACATCCTCTATGATTTGCAACATGGATTCCGCTCTAAGCGGTCATGTGAAACCCAACTGGTAATGCTGGTCGAGGAACTTTCAAGAAACGCCATTACTGGCAAACAAACAGACCTTATCTTACTAGACTTTAGTAAAGCATTTGATAAGGTAAGTCACGAGAAACTCCTATTTAAGCTGCACCAGTACGGCATCAGAGGTTATATCCTTCAATGGATTAGGGCATTCTTGTCCAACAGAACACAAACAGTCATCCTTGAAAATGACAAGTCCTCAGAAGTTCCAGTCACTTCTGGAGTACCGCAGGGATCAGTCCTAGGGCCTATATTATTCCTTGCGTACATCAACGACCTGCCAGAGAACATCAAATCAAAGGTGAGGCTCTTTGCTGATGATACAACACTCTATTTAGCAGTGACAAACCTTCAAGATGCTGAAGTCCTACAAAACGACCTTAACCGCATGATACAGTGGGAAACTGATTGGGACATGGAGTTCAATCCAGGTAAGTGTACCACCATACATATAACACTCTCAAGAACTCCAATACCATCCCAGTACATCCTCCACGGTCAGATCCTGGAAACGGTAAGTAGTTCCAGGTACCTTGGAATTGACATCAGCAGCAACCTCACCTGGAATGACCATATCCAAAGAACAACATCCACTGCAAATAGGACTTTAGGTTTTGTAAAGCGAAACATAAGATCACAGAATAAAGGTATACGGGAAGTAGCATACAAGACCCTTGTGCGCCCCTTACTTGAATATTCCTCCCCTGTATGGAGTCCATATACCAAGACAAATATTAACAAGTTAGAGATGGTACAGCGCAGAGCAGCTCGCTGGACGCTAAATAACTACTCGTATTACGCCAGTGTTTCATACATGCTCAGTGACCTAGGTTGGCGATCCATTAGAAGAACGACGTAGCGACTCCCGATTATGTCTCCTCTACAAAATCATACATGGACTTGTTGCCATAGAAATGCCACCATATGTCACGCAACCCACGAGAATACCACGACAGTCCCATCCCCTGGCTTATAGACAGATTCACACCTCTGCTGATTACTATAAGTATTCATTTTTCCCGCTTGCCATTGTACAGTGGAACAGACTGCCAGCAGACATAGCAAAGCTTCCAAGTTTGGATTCATTCAAATTGGCCGTTTGCACCGTCTCCCACGCCATGCCTTAAACAAGAAACGCTGTTTTTATCTTTGAAAAATCTCTTTGTCTTGCTCAGACTTTTAACAGTTAACCCTATTATCTTTATTTCACCTTCACCTGTTTTTAAGACGTCTTTTACCCCTTTTATCTTACTCACACTGCACAGACGCGCACCTGCACATAATCTTCGAAAGAGGGTGTTGCAGTATCTATATAAATGTCCAAAGATTTGTAAAAAAAAAATGCAATTTTCAGAATAAACACAAATAACGAACTGATATTCGCAATTGTAATTCAATTTAAAACGCTTGGCAAGATCGTCAATCCTTTCTGTATAACTGTACAAAGTATCTCATTGAAATGATGAAAACTTTCTGAGTTATAACATTTTAAAGTCGACAGGATGAAAAAAAAACAGCGAACCGGAATGTCATATGTGTTTTACCATGGAGTAAGTATAGGCTACATACTCCCTGGTTTTACAAGTGCGAACGGTAAAGTCAGAGTGAACACTTGGGCATGGATATACAGGGATATACAGGTACCCGTATGTAGAGTATGTAGATCTATGGCTAGGGTAACCACTGTACATTCTGTAACTTACATACTGCAACTTACTGTTTCGAGGCCAATATGTGGCTTCTGGAGCTTCTCTTTGGTGGTTTGACGATCGAGAGTGTCTACTGCGCAGGCTTGGGAAACAATTAACGGGCATCAAATTGTATTTGATTATTATGCCAACGTTTGTGTTTAGTCTGCTTTTAAAGGCATTCACACTCGGTGCTTGGACAACACTGTCAGGTAGGGAATTGCAATCTTCCACTACCCTAATGCTAAAATATTTTTCTGCGTTCAGTTCTGTCTTGTTTTTTAAAAAGTTTTAGGGTATACTCGTTCTAGTATATGTTGCTAACGGGAGAAGGTTTTTGGAGTGAAACTTACTTGTAATTAGCCTACCTTTCAGTGCACGCATTTAGTAAACATTGTGTTACCTTTTGACATATTGGACATATATGTATTGTGGTAAATTGTAAAGGCATTGCAACCTTAATTGTCAAGATATGAAGACTGGCTTCAATTTGGTGTGTAATTGTATGCCCCACAATCGCATTGTCCATCCGTCCGTCACACAGTTCGTGCTCGGTCAATAACTCTGACATTGATGGAGGGATTTTCATGTTGCGTTAATCCAGGTCCGTAGCTCCAACGTCAAGGTCACCCTTAGACGTCAAATCATGTCATATGGCCCTATATTTGATTTTAAGTCAGGCCAAATAAAAAACTACCTATGTTTCCGACCCTATTTTTAAGGGGCCGACCTTAGAACTTTTTATGCAAAAATTAAAAAAAAAATCAATGTGTTCTGAACAATGATTTATCATATAGCTTATATCTTGAAAGTGAACCATAACACCATTATATATTTTCTGTAGTCCACTGGGCACTGGTATTATATGCAAATTATTACCAAATTACCCAGCAAAAGTGAAAAATATTTAGGTAAGCCAAATGATTTGCCTGGAATGTCATGGTACATTCAGAGTTTAATGTTTTTATTTCAGGTAAACAATGCGATGCTAATTAACTAATTAGTAAAATGCATGTTAAACAAAGAAAATGCCTACCGACCTACCCTGTTTTTTTTCCAGAGCATGCAATAGGAAACACACCTATTTTTTTTTAGCCTCGTGTAGGTCGTGTCCGATCTATAACTGTCATCCATTGAAGGATTTCCATATAACCTGGCACAAGTGTTCACCACAACAAGACGAAGTGTCGTGCGCAAAGTCCATGTCAGTTCCTTCAATGTCAAGGTCACACCACCCCATGCTTCCCCACAATTGTTTTTTGTATTTTTATCATTGGAAATCTCTAAAAGTATGTCTGAAATATGTCGCGTTTTGCACGGTCATAACTTGACTTTCATAATCAAGGTCATCCAAGTCGTAAATGGACCGCGAAACTTACCAAGATCCATCCATCCCTTCGGGGCATAAAAACACAACCAACTGTTAAAAAATATATTTGAATGTAGTCTTCATATCATGACAATTGAGGTAATCCGGTTCGTCTCTCACCCTAAAAGCCTTCTTTTTTTTGTGTGGCTTTTTAGGGTCAGAGGAACTCCTAGAGTGAAAACTGGGAGATTACTAAAAACACACAGTCATGAACTTTCAACAATGTTTGCTGCGTCGGGTCGACTTTTTACGATGATTTAGCTTAACAAATCGATCAATTAATGTTATTAAACCAAGCTGCGATGATAACACCGCACTTTTATCGATTGTAGTGACACAATACAACATTTGTGTTGAAATAACTTTTATTTACTATATCCGCCTTATTTACTATATCCGCCTTGTTGTCATTTTGCATTTTAATTAAATTCCCGTGATATTCTCGAGCGTGATATTCTCGAGCGAGGTGAAGGCATTCAATAATTCCCCACATCAAATAAGTTCACTATCAACTGGCAACATCGACGGCTTTTTGGAGTAGAACGAACTCTTCTCGGAGCATAATTAGGATCTAAACTTTAAAGATAAACAATTGTATGTTGTTGAGAGAATTGCGAGTGCCAAAAGGAAAAGTTGACCTGAATAATAACAAATGTTGAAAATTTAATATTGTTTGACTTCGTCTGAAAAGGTTGACCGTTACAACTTTATTAAGATTAATATAACACATATTTTGGTTCAAATAGGTAAATAAATATATCGATAATCGTTTTAGATGCTTGCGGGAGAAGAGATTCCCATGCGTTTACCATATAGGAACAGCTCTGACCGTACACAGCCAGATGAAATATCAAAATCGTAAAAAGGGCTGGTAAGGTCAGAGAAGACTCGGATTACAATTGAGGTTGCATTGCCTTTACTATTTACCACAATACATAAATGTCCAGTATGTCCAGTATGTCAAAAGGTAACACAATGTAACTTGTTTACTAAATGCGTGCACTGAAAACATCTATAAGTAATTACAAGCAAGTTTCAATCCAAAATGTACAGTAGTTACCCTAGCAATCGTCAAAAACGCGAGAGAATTGCTTTTAAGCAATCTGACCTTCCCGTTCGCATCTGAAATGTTCACTCTGATCACCGTTCGCACTTGTAAAACACATCTGACATTCCGGTTCGCTATTTTTTTTACCCTGTCGACTTTAAAATGCGATATAACTCGGAAAGTTTTCATTATTTCAATGAGATACTTTGTACAGTTATACAGAAAGGATTGACAATCTTGACAAGCGTTTTAAATTGAATTACAATTGCGAATATCTGTTCGTTATTTGTGTTTATTCTGAAAATGTCTTTGTTTTTACAAATCTTTTTACATTTATATAGGGTGCTATACGCACTAACGTCGTATTATTACCGGATTTTTAAAGTGAAAGCTTCCTCTGTCATTCCTTTTCAAACCTGCATAATCATTTTCCAAACATTTTAGCAAAATACGCAACAGAAACAAAAATACTAACCCCACCATTCATTTCAAATAATTTCGCCAATCTGACTTCTCTGCAACGATCTGACTTCGCTGCAGCCGGTTGGTCATTCTGATATGATATATATCCCTCTTCACTGTCTAATAGTCGAAACCGTGTAGATCTTTTTGGACAGCGTGTACACTGAACACCGCAAATTGTACATTTGATTTACATTCAAAATCAACATTTCCTTTGTATACTTTGGTTATTTCGGCCACTCAGTGTAATATATCTGCACCTGAATGCTCGATGCGTAAACCCATAAACATGTAATGCCCCAACGAAACGTTCAATGCCGTAAACGGCGATCAAAGTGTGAATATAATTCAGTTTTCAAAATTTGATGCGGTGAGCGATCCGATCATAAGTTCGTTTCTAGCCCAATTTATGTCCAGTTTGGGGTAAACTATTTAATATATATGATCTATTAAAGTGCAAGTAACCGCATCATGTTCTCATCGAAATTCCGTTGATGGAGATATCTGAGTTGGAAAAATATGATCTATTAGAGAGCAAGTAACCGTTGAGTTGGAAAATATACGTGGTTAACCGTGTAGACAACGGTGAAAATACGTGGTTAACCGTGTAGACAACGGTGAAAATACGTGGTTAACCGTGTAGACAACGTTTTTTTTCTGTGTTTTTTTACATGTACCCTGGACTAACGATTGATTTTAACCTGCTTTTAACATGTTAGCGTGCCCTAAAGAGTGACACTTAGACTTTCTACTGAACTGGACGACGCTGGATTTGACGGGATGTCAACTGTCACAACGAGTTCCCAGTGTGACAGTGGAGACCTACGACGGATTCAGCACCATCGGCGTTGGATCAACCCCACGAGATGCACACTGGCTGTGGGCGCGGGTTGCTACCATTTCCATGTCCAGTGTGAATACCGGTGGAGACATCACCACGCGCAAATCCACCAACATGGACTTCACGTTTAAGTTTAATAATATCTTATTGCAGATAAGTTACAATACATTAATTCAAACCTCGTATGCATAGCAACATATGCAAATGGATTGAACTACAAGCTATTACAACATAACGACCGATGGGATTGACCTACTGGCAACTTCCCGACTGGCTGAGACGATTTCGAGCCGGCAATCGAATTGACCTAGTCACAATTCTGCAGGCAATCCGATTGGTCAAAATCTATAATTTCAACAAATAATCGAATGTAATCATCTACATACTATCTACGTTGGACTTTACGCTCCTACTGACAGTACTGCTGCTGTTCTACAGTAAACTTCTTTGGACGAGGGATGTCGGCTTCTGCTGGACCAGACTCTTCGCAACCGTAATCTTCTTTTGAAATGCCCGCCAAAACGACTTGTACCATTCGGCGAGAATACAGAAAAACGTTTCATCATCATCGGGGCGTTTCATGTGAATATTTTAATTTGTTCATGATGTCCTTCTAAACTGTCACTTCGCACATTGCCTGAACAACGTAACAATGTTTAATAGTAATTTCTGCACTTGAATTTGATCTTTCTGATTCAGCTCCCTTACATTGTTGGCTATGATATTTTGCGACTCATTTAGTTGTTCTACTGTTTCCGCTATTACATCTGTTTCTTGCTGGATGCGCTGGTGTTTTTCAGTCAGTGTCGGTTTGTGCTCGAATCCCCAAATATCAATATAACTTTGCACACTACTTACCGAAGCATTATCTTTTCCCCCGTCCAAGCACACTTTATATGTCTTCGTTGCATCCGACGTTTTAGCTACCTTTTCCAGTAGGTAATGTAATATACCTGGTTTTATATCATTTTTGGTTAACGGAAGACTGTTTAGTTGACACCACACTTTGGAAAGGTAAAATTTATCATTCCATAGGTTAAATCGAAAATGCGCATTTTTCTTTTCAGAGTGCTCATTCAGGTGAGATACTAAGTACTTTGATCCACTCATGAATTTCAGCCATTTTCTATGGAAGACGCGATAGCCTATCCTCCAGAATCGCTTAACAGTTTCGTCGTACCTTAAGGCACAATGTATTCACGGATGAATACTATTTACACACATCTAGAAACAATAAAAAGGCAATTTTCTCAAAGTGAACCATTGCTGATCATTTTGTTCATTTGTACCCATGTTTCCATGTGCCCATGCTTTCGCATTACCCTTGCCAGTACTGTATGCATATTTCCCCAAATTGTTTTCTTATTCTTCACATGTGTCTGTACTTCTGTCTTTAAGTTACCTTTGTTGACACGTTTATGGGTAGTTAAAACATGTTGGTCTTTTGTGAAATGGGCTTTGTAGATTTTCATCGCAATATTCCCCATCCAATGCTAAATCGTGCAAAGAATCTTCCAAATCATTGACTTCACCTTCAGATGGACACTCATCTAACCCTTTAACTCCCGGTATTTGGAGGACATATTGAAATTGAAAATATTTTCTTTTCTGTTATGGATAATACTGTAGACCTATCCTAAGGAAATTCAACTCAACAAAGCTAACATTTCTGATACTGTCACTTCTTTTCTTGATTTACATCTCTCTATTAAAAACGGCGGAGTAATTAGTAAAATCTATGACAAGAGAAATGATTTTAATTTTGATATTGTTAATTAGCCCCACTAAGATGGGAGGAGAGGTGTTCCTGTGATATTTCTTATTGGGTCTATCTTTCTCAACTTATTCTAGCTTGTAATATATGAGATATTAGGTTTATCCGGCGACGATTCCAATTACGATGAGACAAAACAGGCACTTACAACATATTTTAAACCAAAAAAAAAAAGGAATTCGAACGTTACGAATTAAGGAATACATACCAGAATAAAGAAGAATCAATAGATCAATGTGCCACTAGACTTCGACAGAAAGCCGAAAATTGGGAATTCAATGATAAAAATTCAGAAATAAAGAGTCAGATCATTCAGGGATGTTATTCAGAAAAAAAGGAGAAAAAAAATACCTTATTGAAGAAGACAAAACTCTGAAAGATTTACTTATAATGGCTAGAACAATGGACATTGCGACAAAACAACCGAAGCGCATGGAACCCAATAGAAATAGTGAGGACTTTAATATTCGTAATATTTGTATAACTAAAAAGCTACTCCAGCAGGGCTAACGTTAACATAAACTTCGAAAACCTTCGCAAAATGTTATTATCGTAACCTTGATCTAATTTAAGAACTCTTCTGTGACAAAAACTATCACAACCTAACTTCTATGGTGATGCGATTTGTAATATCCTTGGATCCGAAATTTCGAAAGTTGCCGTTGTGAGTTCAGATTATCTCCCTTTAATATATACCATTTACTGAATTCACAGTATCCAAGTTACCCGGCACCTTTCATGTCACTGTCTTAATATAGCTTGTGTGTGGTTGAATCTTTAAATGTGATCCCATTCATAACAGCTATAATTGTATGTATGTTTGCGTGTATATGTTAAGTGTGCCTCCAGACGAATGTGTTATGATGTAGAGATACAGTATATCATCGTGTGTTGCAGTATTCTTATTAGGAAGTGAATTTATACGTTTGATTTCTGTGTGCTAGGCGCCCTGCAGTAGTTCGTCCGAAGGTTGTCTGTTCTTGGTTGTTCGCACATATTTCTCTCTCTCTATATATATATATTACTTAACAAATAAGTAAAACACATAAATGGTCAACTGTGTTTTGTTGCCGGTTGTTGGATTTGATCTACTTCATTTAAAACTGGTGCCATTATATATAGCCTGCCAGGTTATAGACTGGACATCTGTGTGGGGTTTTCTGTCTCTCTGTCCGTTAACATTTAGCTGGCCATTATTTTGCCAATATATTTCAAAGTATTGGGTCTACATTTATGCAGCATGATGAAATGAACTGGAAAGGCCCATGACTTGTTCATAGGTTTTGAATCATTTCCCTTAAAAAATAATCTAGAACTGAACATTGTCTTTTTTCAAGTGATTATGACTAATAATAAAAATGTCTACATGCACATCTTACTACACATCTTAAACCTGGTCAAGTCCCACAACTTGTGCATACATGTATTTTTTTATTAATTTTTTAATATTTACCTTGGCAAAAGCGTTTACAAGTGAGTGGATAAGAACGTGGGTCTACAATAATGAAAACTTGTACACTTTTTCATCATGATCGAGGATTGCGAAAAGCACTAAAACACTATCATAAATTAAACAAGAAATGTGTCCATGAGACACTGATGGCCCCACCGCAAACCATCTGCCTAACTGTGACCTTGACCTTTGAGGCACTGACATGATTCTTGCACAAGACACACCTTTTCAATGAGATGAACATGTGTGTGAAGTTCGATGGAACTCCCTTCAGTAGTTTCCAAGTATTAGTTGAGACATGAATTATCTTTTACGATTTGTTGACCTTTGATTTCCAACTTTGACCTTGACCTTTGAGACACGGACATGATTCTTGCGCGCGACACACCTTCTCAATGTAATGAGCATTTGTGTGAAGTTTGACGCAGTTCCCTTCAGTACTTTCCAAGTAATGGCTGAGACATGGGTTTTTTTACGATTTGTTTACCTTTGACCTCCAAGTGTGACCTTGACCTTTGATGCACTGACACAATTCTTGCCCGCGACACACCTTCTCAATGTGATGAACATTTGTGTGAAGTTTGACGCAACTCCCTTCAGTAGTTTCCAAGTAAGGGCCCAATCTCTACCCAGCGCTGTCATCCCTTGCATACACATACATCTCTTTTTCTGAATTAACTATAAAAGAACTGCTTAAATTACAAAAGAAAACAATTTTTCGGCTTGAATGTTTTAAATATACAGTAAATTATGCTCAAAATTATATTGCGATAGAATAAAGGTTTGTACTTTGGCATATCACTCCGCCGTCAAAACATTCACAATGCGCACCACCAAATCGTTCCCATAGGGTTACAGTACAGCATCTTTGCTTACCAGCACTTTCCAGTATCACATAGCTCTTTACAATATACCTTAAACTAAATTACTAACTTAAAATATATATCAAAATGTAGAAAATAAGTCGTGTTTTTATGACTGTTACGTGTCAATCAGCAGCCGATACATTTGCAACATCTCGTACACTGCTTCGCAGCATGATGGGCAATCGTGAACGCTCGGCCAATCCCGTCATTCCTCGGGATCCTGCCTCGTGTGTATCACGGCGCTTCGGTATGTTCAAAATCTTAACATTCTGTTAGCCGGAAAGCAACGGCACAGAAAATAGTGCACTGTTGCTAAGCTGTTGTTACATTATGGCCGCTTGCACACGTGTTGATGTATGATTTGCGTTGCATGTTTGTTATTTACAATACAGATGCAGGTTTTATCACTTCTTTCACGTAAATAAACAACAGATGGAGCAATCGGCTAAATGACATTGCAAAATGTTGAAGATAACTTTGATTTTGAATGCAAATTCGTTTTGACGCGCGTCACGCTAATATGACGTAACCAATATGGAAACCCGCGTATTACATTCGAGTCATGCTGCGAAGCAGTGTACGAGATGTTGCGAATGCATGATGGGATCCCGAAGAATGACGGGATTGGCCGAGCGTTCACGATTGCAGCCGATATAGTTGTTGGTGTTGAAGTTCTGTTCGCCATTTTGATAGTTTAGCTATGGTTATGTGACAAACTATCATGTGATTGCAAGTTACTTTCTTAGACGTTGACAGAGGTCAATGACGGCCTCTGGGAGAGGTAACGGCCTTGACGGCCTCTGGGAGAGATTGGCATTGGCTGTGACATGAATTGTTTCATATTTTTTTACCCTTGACCTTCAAGTGTGACCTTGAACTTTGAGATACGGACACGATTATTTAGCGCGACACATCTTCTCAATGTGATGAACATTTGTGTGAAGATTGACGGAATTCCCTTCAGTAGTTTCCGAGGAATGGCTGAGCCACGATTTCGGACGGACGGGCGACAGTGTGAAAAAGAACTGGAAAAGCTACAGCAAGTGGATGTTATTGAGAAAGTTGATGGGGCTATCACATGGGTATCTAATCTTGTCGTAGCACCGAAACCGAATTCTCCAAATGAGATGAGATTGTGTGTTGATATGCGCAAAGCAAATCAAGCCATCAAACGTGAACGGCGCGTGACAACTACAATTGAAGCCATTATACTGAGTCTAAACGGTTAGATCGTTTTTTGGAAAATGGACTTGAACAAAGGGCTGGATCAGCTTGAAATTTCCGAAGAATCCAGAAACATGACTACCTTTGAAACACACGGCGGTCTTAGGCGCTACAAGAGACTCAATTTCGGCGTCTCGTGCGCACCTGAAATATTTCAGAATGAAATTCGACAAGTCCTTGAGGGACTACACGGAACAATGAATATAAGTGACGATATTATCGTGTATGGTAAAACGCGTGAGGAATACGACAAAAGTCTCGAAGCCGTTCTTCAAAGAATACAAGAAAAGACATTAAACAAACACACGTGTATTCGGAGAAACTACAATCAAGTTTTACGGTTATGTATTTCGGCATCGGGTATTTCGTCAGATCCAGAAAAAAACATAGCGATTCAGAACGTTGTACGCCCGAAAAATCCGTCAGAAGTACACTGGCATACACTGAAACATGGCTTGGCCTAACTAGCCTGTCCTGGCCTAAGATTAATTGGTCCCTCGGGACTAGTTTAGGTCAGGCCAGAGGGTCATTGCTTCAACTCTGGGGTTAATGTCTGCGTTTCCAGGGTCAGTTATGTTGTTTCTAGATGGTCAGTGGCTCACATTAAGGTCAGCACATGTCTCATGGGACAACGCAGCTGTACTGAATATGTTAGGAATTGTACACCTTGTGAGGGTCATTCAGAAACAAGTTTAATTAACTATTTAACCTGGCAATTGTGTAATTGTTGGTGAGCATCTTTTGGCACTTGCGGTTCAAGTAATGCTGAATTTGTTGGTATTTTATCCCGAAGTCTTCTGCTGAATAACATTTGTGCTGGAGAGTAGTCACAACCTGTGACTGGCGTATTTCTGTATTCTAGAAGCGTGATGCTTTCGTCTTTGCCATTTTCATATGCCTTTTCAAGCAATTTCTTCAAAGTTTGAATCGATCGTTCTACCATGACTGTGTGTCGGGTTACTTGTGGTTATTCTGAAGTTATTATTTTTTGCAAAGTATTTGAACTCTCTGCCGTTAAACGGCATATTGTCTACAATAATTTCCTCAGGAATGCCATGCATAGCAAACATGTCAAACGGAACCGGACAGTAGTCTTCATCATCGGCGACTCGTATACGTCAGTAAGGACTTTCCAAGTAGAGTAATGAAAGTAAGAAATGACCTTAGGTGATTCCTCAGAAAGGCTATAGAAAATGGTAACAATGCTTACTTAAGGTACGATAAACTAGTCATCAATAGAGAAGTGTTTAAGTATGATGAGACATTAGATGACATTGTTAAAGATAATGCCGGTAGATAGTAAAAGGGCCAACGCCCTAAGGAAACAGCTTCAGATTCTGAGATATTTTCTCTAAAATTTCTCTAAAATTTGCTTCATGGAATATTGAAAGGTTATCTAAATATATAAGTTTCTGGGAATATGTGAAGGAATTTGAAATATCTTTTTGTGAAACATGGGGTCAATGTGTTAAACAATTTGATAATGTCCTGCAAGGATATACTGTATTTACAAATATACGTCAAAATATGAGCAAAAAGAGTAGATATTCGGGTGGGGTAACAGTATTTGTAAAAAGTTGCTATGTAGAAAGTGCTCCGAAATGATAAAAAACATAGTGATGGATATATCACTCTTACTTTTATCACTTTATAGCAATATATTAAACACAGGAATCTACCCCACTGCTTGGTCAGAAAATATACTATGCCCAGTATATAAAACTGGTTCAAAGACTGACACAAATAATTTTAGAGGAATATCATTAATCAATATTTTAAATACAATCTTTACAGGCATGATGAAAACACGTCTTTATAACTGGTCTGAAAAACATTCTAAAATAGATGAAACTCAAGCTGGCTTTAGAAAAAGGATACTGTACCATAGACAACTTATTTACGTTAATGGCAATGATAAAAAAGTACCCCAGCAAGAAAGGTGGTCGATTCTATTGTATTTTTGTTGACTTTTCGAAGGCTTTTGATACGCTAAACCATCTTGAGCTAATTCAATGTTTAATAAGAAAAGGAGTAGGGGGCATGTTCCTCAAACTTCTTGTTTCTATGTATAAACATATGTGTACATGCGTACGAGTTGAAAAAAATGCATACACAACAAGTTTTAGTTGTAATATAGGTACTAGACAAGGATGTAAACTGAGCACAATTTTATTTCCTCTGTTCATAAATGATCTTATTGATGAATTAAGGCGAGGTGGTATACAGGGAATTCAGATTTCAGATACAGAGCAAGATATTCTAGCAGTTATGTACGCAGATTATATAGCAAATGTAAGCGATACATTTAGAGGGTTACAATCTAGATAGATGTTATTTCCTCATTTTGCAATAGGACAGGAATGAAAATCAATCTATCAAAGACAAAAATAATTGTTTTCAGAAACGGGGGTATTCTCAGGGAAAACAAAAATGGTTTTATGAAGGAAAACCTTTAGAATGCGTGTCTATGTATAAGAATATGGGTTTGTATATAACTCCAAAACTGATTTGGTCATATGCAAAGGAGTGTTTAGCCTCTCAGGCTAGAAAGGCGATCATAACAATGGTTAAATTACAAAATAGTGTTGACTACTTCGAGCGAGAAGAAATATTTAAATTGTTTGATACAATGATTAAACATATTTTACTATATGCGTCTGAGATATGGGGATACGAATACACAAAAGCGATTGAAAATGTGCATGATCAATTTTGTAGAAAGTTCTTAAAGCTTCCACCAAATGTTTTTCATATTTTAGTCAGAGGAGAATGCGGTAGTTATCCGCTATATATAGATTACCATTGTAGTTGTATAACATATTGGTTAAAATTGATAAAATTAAACAGAACAAGATATCCCTACGAATGTTATAAAATGTTGAGACGTATCAATTGGGCGACTCAAATTAAAAACTTGTTATTTAAATATAGATTCGGATATGCTTGGTTAAATGATGGGGAAATGAAAGCGTGTTTATTCACACTTTCAAGCAAAGACATATTTAAATAACAAGTTTTTAATTTGAGTCGCCCAATTAAGGGCATAATAAATAAATTTTGTTAAATCTAAAATTGTAATTTCATCAATGTTAAATAGATGATAAAATAATTCAGTTGCGGTTGAAGAATTATGAAGCTTAGTAATATATTTCTTTCTTATATCGTCCTAAACAGGAATGGTGTGAAAAGGTGGCAGAATCTAGAAAAGGTAGACACTTTAGATATAGTATGCCTGAATTGAAAACTGCAAACTACCTTCCTTTAAACATGCCCTAAAAATTCAGAGTAGCATTTTCGAGATTTAGATGTTCTGCGCATAATCTGGTTGTAAAAATTGGTCGACATAATAATACGCCCTACGAAGAAAGAATATGTCCACTTTGTGACAGGCAATCAATATAAGACGAATACCATTTTATCATGATATGTCCACTGTATAGCGATATAAGAAAGAAATATATTACTAAGCTTCATAATTCTTCAACCGCAACTGAATTATTTTATCATCTATTTAACATTGATGAAATTACAATTTTAGATTTAACAAAATTTATTTATTATGCCCTTAAAGTTAGAAACGATACTATTAAAAGGTTAAATGACCAGTAAATATAATACATAAACAAGGTCGCATTTTAGGATAATCGTTAATGCTGTGAATATTTTGATTATAATTTGTAAATATTTGTAGTATTTTGAAAATTGTTATATTTTGTGATTATTATGTATTATACAAACAGTTGTTACGAATGCGACATTCGTAACAACTGTTTGTATAATGGGCCGGTGGCCAAGATTACTCAATAAAGAATTGTCATTGTCATCATCGCTGTACATATCATATTCTGTCATGAAATATTTTATTTTTCTGCTATTTTGTTCAAGAAGCTCTTCCCTGTTTTTATCCAGCTCACGTTCATATAAGGTTAGATAAAACAAGATAAGTTAGGATAAGTTAAGATAAGTTAAATCATATTAAGTTTAAACTATGATTATTTTTTATTTTACTTTTTGGTTGCTTTTTTGGCCGGTGTTTTAGTTTTCTTTTGTTCCCTTGATATATTATCTTTATTTAAGCGGCATAAACAACAATATCAATTCCCCGATCTAACAAAATGCCGTAGTAAAGAATGATTGGATGTCATGCCTGTTTAACTTGATTTTTTTTTTATATACATTTCCAGAGGTTCTGTAAAGTTATCATTCTTTTGAATTTCTTATATTTTATTAAAGGCAATTCTGATTACCTCTTCGTCATTTTCTAGTCCTATAGTTGTTTGGACATATAAACGAAGTTGTTTAAAATACCTATGATGTGTTTTCAACAGTCTTTTTTCCAGCTATTCTTGTTTTACTTACTAAAACAGCGACTACTGGGGGAACTGCACCAACTGCAGCCACGAAAACAGGAATTGCTGGAAAGCACCACAACCAATTACTCCACTGACAATTTGTAATGTTGCGTTTATAATACCGCACAATTTATAACTGCGTCTGTATGCAGCCACAAGTCAAGTAATCAATTAATTCTTCATTGTTTTTCATGTAAAATTATCTGGTTTACCAATTCATAATAATTTCATGCTTGATTTAAGAGAATCAAACTTTCACACTTTAATCGGCTTTGATAAAGATGCAGTTATTAGAGAAACTAAATTTGGAACTGTAACACCAAACATAACAAATTCTATCGATACTTTATATTCTAGCAAAAAATGGCAGAAAAATGTTAAACACACTTTTAAAAAAACGTTGATGGGAAACAAAGAAACAGGCGCTACAACTACATATAAAACAGTTTACTTTAATTCTAAAGCGGCAACAATATTATTCGAACATAAAATTGTTCAGGCGTTGGAAAAAGCACGTCAAGAAATTGTAAATAGAGTTGGAAATTGGATTCAGATGGGAAGTGGTTGGCACATTGAGGTACTAGATGCGCACTACATAAATCGAATAAAGTATAAGTGGTAGTTCTTATTTAAATTTACCAAAAGAACTACATCACAAAAAATGTTTAATAAATATAAAAAATGAAAAAGATAACGAGTGCTTTAGATGGTGTCATTTGGTTTATAAATTCCCTGCCAACAATAAACCTCAAAGAATAAAAAGTACAAAAAGTATATTGATAATCTTTATTACAATGGAATTACATTTCCTGTTACAATAAAACATATCCCAAAAATAGAAAAACAAAATAACATTTGTTTTAATATATTTGAGAATAATCAAGAATATCCTTTGTACATATCAAAAAATAAAGGAAAAAATTCTTGCGACATGCTTTTAATTACCGAGAAAGAAAAAAAATCATTATGTATGGATAAAAGATTTTAACAGGTTAATGTTTAATCAAACATTACATAAGGAGAAAAAATGGTTTTGTAAAACATGCTTGCAGTGCTTTACATCAGAAAGGGTGCTAAAAAGCATGAGCCTGATTGTCTTTCACTTAACGGAAAACAAGCAATAAAAATGCCAAAAGAAGATGAAAAGGTTAAGTTAAAAACTATGATAGGCAATTAATGGTTCCGTTTGTTATATATGCTGACTGTGAAGCAATAACCGAAGATATTTCTTCAGCTTTTAAAAATCCTAAATAATCATACACAGAAGCATATCAAAAGCATACTGACTGCGGTTACGGGTATAAGGTTGTTTGTTGTTATGATGATCAATATGCAAAACCAGTTGTGACATACAGAGGACCAAATGCTGTTTATAAGTTTTAAAAAAAAATGAAAGAAGAAGAGGAGTGGTGCAAGAAAACTATGAATACACATTTTAAGAAAGATATGGTGATGTCATTGGAAGAAGAAGAACAATTTTAAAAATCTAAATCATGTCATATGTGTGGTAATGGTTTTGCAAATCTCAAAAAAGACGACGCAGGTCGTACAGTAGCATACGTAAACTCCATCAGAAAAGTCAGAGACCATTGTCTGGAAAGTACAGAGAAAGCGCTCACGACATATGTAATATTAATTGCAGGCAGACTAAAAAAGTACCTGTTGTGTTTCATAACTTAAGAGGACTTCATAATGCAGCACATCGGAAAGTTTAAAAAATAAATAAATGTTATACCGAATAACATGGAAAAGTGCATGGCTTTTATGTTAGGAACAAGTTTAGTGTTTATTGACAGTTTCCAGTTTATGTCTCAATCATTAGAAAGTTTAGTGAACAACATTCTTTCGTTTCAGTATACCTCGCAAGCATACTCTGGCGACAAATTAGAATTTATAAAAAGAAAAGTCGTTTATCCTTATGATTACATGAACAGTTTTAAACGTTTCGAAGAAACTAAATTACCTGGCAAAATAGCTTTTATTCTCAATTAAATGATGAGCACATTTCAGATGCAAATTATGAGCATGCTAAACAAATATAGAAAGCATTTTCATATTAAAAACAAGGGAGAATATCATGACCTGTATCTTAAAACTGATGTGCTGTTATTAGCGGATGTTTTTGAAAACTTTAGAAAAATGAGTATTGAGTATTACAAATTAGATCCTTGCCATTACTTCAGTAGTCCTGGTCTGGCTTGAGATGCATGCCTTAAGATGACTGGCATCCAACTTGATTCAATAATTGATATTGACCAATATTTGTTTGTGGAAAAAGGATTTAGAGGCGGCACAAGTTATATTGCAAACAGATAATTACAGGCTAACAATAAATATATGAAAAACTATGACAATAAAAATAAAGCTAGTACATACTATACCTTGATGCTAATAACTTGTATGGCTGGGCTATGTCACAACCACTACCTACTGGCAACTTTAAGTGGGTTGATAAGTTTGAAATAGGAAAATCAAATTACATTGTTGAATGTGATATCGAGTACCCCTAGAAAATGCACAACTTACACAATGACTACCCTCTTGCTCCAGAGAGTTTAAATATAAAAGATGAATGGTTATCAGATTATGGTAAAAAATTAAAGAAAAAGCTTAATTTAATCTTGTAAAGTTAACAAAGGTGTCACAACACAAAAGAATAAAAAGAAATATGTTGTGCATTATAGAAACTTAGAGTTATACAAAAAGTTGAAACTAAAGGTAACAAAACTACACAGAATACTACAGTTTGATGAATCAGACGAGTTGAAAGTATACATTGACTTCAATACTGCTAAAAGAACAGTCGGTAAAATGCGTTTGAAAAGGATTTCTTTAAACTAATGAACAATTCAGTTTTTGGCAAGACTATGGACAATTTGAGAAAGAGAATTAATGTCAAATTGACTCATTATGAGGAGGTCCTTTTAAAATATGCAGCAAGACCATCTTTCATTTGTTGTAAAATGTTTAATAAAAATGTATTTGCCATAAACAAAATGAAAGAAAGACTAGTTTTAAATCGTCATTGTTATGTTGGTATGTGCATTTTAGATTTGTCAAAATATTTGATGTATGATTTCCATTACAACTACATTAAAAACAAATATGATAAAAAAGCTAAATTATTATTTACTTATACCGATTCCTTGAGCTATGAAATAAAAACAAAAGAGGTGTATGCAGTTTTTTACAAGGACAAACAACTTTTTGATAACAGTGATTATGATCCAAAATATCAATTTCATTTCAATGACAATAAAATGGTTATTGGTAAAATGAAGGATGAAACTTGTGGAATACCCATTGTTGAATTTGTTTGGCTTCGGAGTAAACTATAGTCGTACATGTTAGATAATGAGACTGGTACAAAAAAACATTTTATTTACAGCAACAGAAAGTCACAACCAAATGAAAGTTATCAGATAACAAAAACACAACCTAAACAGTTATGTAATACATAAGAAAAGTTTGTCAGCTTATGATGATAAAAGGTACATACTAGATAATGGACAAGATACATTGGCGTATAAGTAAATTCCATGATATGTACAGCGATGGTGAAGACTACTGTCCGGTTCTGTCTGACTTTGCTTCATAATTTCAAATGTTTTTAGTTGAATTGTATGAGCAAACTATTATGTTATTGAAATGATATACCGGATTGATGAGTAGTATAGATACTGGGGTATCTGGATTGTTTTCCCGAGTGAGTTTGCTTAAGTAATTAAGAATATGTTTTGAGGCTTTTAGCAACAAGCATATCATCGTTTTTGCTAGATTAACGGTGGTGTGCTTGTGTTAAGAGCCACGGCTAACACAAATTTAATTGCTTGGGTTTGAAGCCCCGCGCTATACCCCCAGGATTTATACTACTGGCCAAACCCCAAAACTGAAGTGCACATTAAGTTACCAACTCGTAATACATTGTTAAATACACATATCTAATCGCGGGTATTTCAACTAAGAACCCATCAATAAACCTATACTTTTATGTGTCACCTGACCTGAACACCTGGACAGAGTTGTGTGGTATAATGTTGCCATTATATGGCGGGTTAGTTTCTGCAATATAATTTATTTCTATTCCTGCTGCACATTTTTCAGTATTGATGCTGTTAAGCTAGTCATATACTACTCAAAGTTTGCTAAGCACCAAATCTAGCTTTATGCCTTTCACCCCAAATACCGCGTGAAACTTATTTACGTATTTTGTGTTTTGACATGCAAAAAAAACAACAATAAAATTGTTTTCTAATCACTTTTTGACAATAAAATAATTTCACATCAGTTAATCGTAAAACAAGAGGTCAATTACCGTGAAGCTCTACTGATAGGTGTTGATAGCTAGATCAGCATTCCTGTGAAGTTTCATGAAAATCTGTCAAGCAGTTTTAGACGAGTAGTTGCTACAAGTTTTTCGCTCTACTGAACAAAGATCGGCAGAGCTTATGCCGTGTTGCGGTGTCCGTCGTCCGTCCGTCTGTCCGTAAACTCTTTTTTTGCGGCGACTACTGGATAGATTTTCATGAAACTTTATAGGAATGTTGCCGATGATGTATAGTTGATCCTAGCAAAATTTCACGTTAATGTGAAATCCAATATGGCCGCCAAAGCTAAAATTAGGTTTTAAAAAAAGAATATTTCAGCAACTAATTTTTTAAAACTATAAGAGATATTGATATGGGACTTTTTCTAAAATGATCAGCTTGACATGATGTTAGTCCTTGTCCAAAATCATTTTGATTCGACTTAGTTTATAGTAAAAACTTGTAGCGACTACTCCTCATAAACTACTTGACGGATTTTCATGAAACTTCACAGGAATGTTGCTCTTGATGTCTTATTGATACTAGCAAAATGTCAGGTCGGCCGAAAATTCAAGATGGCCGCCACGGCTAAAAATAGATTTTTAAAAACAAATTTGTAGCGACTACTTCTTGAAAACTATAAGTGATATTCATATGGGACTTTTTCTAAAATGATCAGCATGGCATGATGTTGATTATTATCTGAAATTATTTTGATTCGACATTAAACATCTTTGTTTACATAGTTATGTAATAAAAACTTGTAGCGACTACTCCAAGACTACTCGACGGATTTTCATGAAACTTCACAGGTATGTTGCTCTAGAACAATTTCAGGTCGGCCGGAAATTCAAGATGGCCGCCACGGCTAAAAATAGATTTTTAAGAAACAGGTTTATAGCGACTACTTCTTAGAAACTATAAGTGATATTGATATGGGACTTTTTCTAAAATGATCAGAATGACATGATGTTGATTATTGTAGGAAATTATTTTTATTCGGCATTAAACATGGCCGCCAGCGGCCATCGTTGTTTACTTAGTTATAAACTTGTAGCGACTACTCCTTTGAATCTACTCGACGCATTTTCATGAAACTTTACAGGAATGTTGCTCTTGCTGTTTTTTGATCCTAGCAAAATTTAAGGTCGGCCAGAAATTCAAGATGGCCGCCATGGCTAAAATTAGATTTTTAAAAAAAAGTTTTTAGCGACTACTTAATTCTTGAAAACTATAAGTGATATTGATATGAGACCTTTTCTAAAATTATCAGCATGACATGATGTTGATTCTTTTCGAAAATATTTTGATTCGACATTAAACTAGGCAGCCAGTGGTCATCTTTGTTTACATAAAGTTATATAATAAAAACCTTAGCGACTACTCCTCTGAAACTACTTGACGGATGCTCATCACAGGAATATTGCTCTTGATGTCTAGTTGGTCCTAGCAAAATTTCAGGCCGGCTGGAAATTCAAGACGGCCACCAGGGATAAAAATAGATTTTAAGAAAACAAATTTGTAGCGACTACTTCCTGAAAACTATAAGTGATAATGATCACAACGACATCTGAGTCCAGCAGCCATATCATAGAATAGAACATTATATAATGTTCCATTCTATGATATGGCTGCTGGACTCAGATGTCTTCCCAACTCATGTAGGATACTTTTGTTCGATTTCAACTGGTATTTAGCGACAAAGCACATGAGCCGGATCTCTGTGATATTGATATGGGACTTCTTTTTCTAAGATGCTCAGCATGACATGATTTTGGTCATTGTCAAAATTCCTTTTGATTCAACGTTAAACATGGCTGCCATCGGACATCTTTGTTTACATAGAGTTTATATATAGTAAAAGCGTGTAGCGACTACTTCTCCGAAACTACTTGACGGATTTTCATGAAACTTCACAGGAATGTTGCTCTTGATGTCTAGTTGATCCTAGCAAAATTTCAGGTCAGCAGAAAATTTAAGATGGCCGCGACAGCGAAAAATAGATTTTTAAAAAACAAGTTTATAGTGACTACTTCTTGAACGCTATAAGTGATATTGATATGGGATTTTCTCTAAAATGATCAGCATGACATGATGTTGGTCCTTGTTGAAAATCATTTGATTCAACGTTAAACATGGCTGCAGCGGCCATCTTTGTTTTCATAGTTATATAGTAAAACATTGTTACAGTAGCGACTACTCCTCTGAAACTACTTGACAGATTTTCATGAAGCTTCGCAGGAATGTTGCTCTTGATGTCTAGTTGATCTTACCAATATTTCAGGTTGGCCGTAAATTCAAGATGGCCACCATGGCTAAAAATAGATATTTTAAAAAGAAATTTGTAGCAACTACTTCTTGAAAACTATAAGTCATATCGATATGGGGCTTTTTCTAAAATGATCAGAATGACAGGATTTTGGTCCTTTTTGAAAATTATTTTTGATTCGACATTAGATATGGCTGCCAGTGGCCATCTTTGTTTACATAGAGTTATATATAGTAAAAACTTGTAGCGACTACTCCTGAAACTACTCACCAGATATTCATGAAACTTCGCAGGAATGCTGATCTAGCTATCAAAACCTATCAGTAGAGCTTCAAGGTCATTGACCTCTTGTTGTTATTATATAACTATGTAAACAAAGATGGCCAAATGTTGGATAAACATGAAATAATTTTCGACAAGGATCAACATCATGTCATGCTGATCCTTTTAGAAAAAGTCCCATATCAATATCTCTTATAGTTTCAAGAAGTTGTCGATATATAACTATATGTAAACAAAGATGGCGGCTGGCAGCAATGTTTAATGGCGAATCAAAGGATGTACCTGAAGTAAAACAAATCCCATTGAGTCCTGTACAATATTTTCCAAGCTTTCTAGTTAGCCATTTTTCAAAACAAAGTTAAAACTAAGATTCGCTTACATATTCTTAGTCATGAGACCTTCATCTCTAGAAAACTGCTGAGAATAGAAGGAATTGACATACAAGAAAATAAAATTCTGACCTTTGTTGACACCGCGAACAAACTGTATTCATTCGGCACCTCTTACATGTGTTCTTAGCTTTCACTTTCAAGTTGATAAACACAATCATCATACAACCATGCAAATGGTTCTTAGCTCTCACAAACAAGTCAATACAGTCATTTCAGCCAGAAAAAAACAGGCCTTAATTAAATACTTAAAAATGCCTTTTATCACAAAAAAAGTTAGGCATTATATATTTGGGAACTCCTTTCGACTACAGGCATGAATACCACAGTGATTTACTTTCTGTATGCCTCAAAAGATTTTTTGACAAGAACCAACATGATGATCATGTTATGCTGATCATTTTAGAAAAAGTCCCATATCAATATCACAGTTTTCAAGAAGCAGTCGCTACAAACTTGTTTTTTAAAATTCTATTTTTAGCCGTGGCGACCATCTTGAATTTCCGACCGACTTGGAATTTTACTAGGATCAACTAGACACCAAGAGCAACATTCCTGTGAAGTTTCATGAAAATCCATCAAGTCGTAATCGCTACATGTTTTTTTACTATATAACTCTATGTAAACCAGCGGCCATGTTTAATGTCAAATCAAAATAATTTTCGACAAGGATCAATATCATGTCATGCTGATCATTTTAGAAAAATTCCCAACGCAATATCACTTATAGTTTTCAAGAAGTACTCGCTACAACTTGTTTTTTTAAAAATCTATTTCTAGCCGTGGCGTCCATCTTGAATTTCCGGCCGACCTGAAATTTTGCTATGATCAACTAGACATCAAGAGCACTATTCCTATGAACTTTCACTAGTCGCTAAAAGTTTTTACTATATAACTCTACGTGAACAAAGATGGCCGCTGGCAACCATATTTAACATCGAATCAAAACAACTTTCGACAAGGACCAACATCATGTCATGCTGATCATTTTAGAAAAAGTCCCATATCAATTATCTCTGATAGTTTTCTAGAAGTAGTCGCTACAAACTTGTTTTTTTTAAATCTATTTTTAGCTTTGGTGGCCATCTCGATTTCGCATCAATGTGAATTTTTGCTAGGATCAACTAGACATCATTGACAACATTCCTGTAAAGTTTCATGAAAATCCATCCAGTAGTTTCAGAGGAGTAGTCGCTACAAAAAAAGTTTACGGACGGACAGACAGACGGACGATGGACGCCGCACCACGGCATAAGCTCTGCTGATCTTTGATCAGTAGAGCTAACAAAACTAATTGTTGAGTTGTATGCTGTTGGTAAAAAAAAAAGGCAACCGTAAAAGATTGGTGCTTAGAAAACTTTCAGTAATATATACAAAGTATTGTAATACTTGTTGAACAAACAATAGGGCCAAATGGCCCTGCATTGCTCATCCGGTGACATTATCCATTGTAGACATTTAAAATGGCAACAAAAGTGGGTCAGATAAAACATGTCTGTTAAGTTCACAATGTTTTAAAGATTTTCAAGCATATTCTAAGTTAAACTGTGACCCCAAGCCGAACTAAAATCTAACCCCAGGGTCACCATTTAAACAAGCTTGGTAGAAGACCATGATGATTTATGCTGAATATTAAACCTCTAGCTTTGACATTTCCAAGAAGATTTTTTGAAAAGACTTTCCTATATATAACTCTGTAAAACTGTTACGCGCGGGGTTCAGATTTGACCCCAGGGTCACCATTGAATGAAACTTGGTAGATGACTACATGCAATATATGAGAGCTCGTTAGGTTTCAGAAAATGTAAAACATGTGAACCCTGGGGCGGGGCGAAATCTTACTCAATGGTCAGCGATTTAAAAAACTGGTAGAGGACTATAAACTTCTGCTACATGTTAAATATTAGCGCTGTAGCTTTTGTAGTTCAGAGAAGACTTTTAAAAGATGTTTCTATATAACTCCTTATAATCACGAGACCCCCGGTGCAGGGATACATTTTACTAAAGTGTCCCAATTTGAACAAACTTGATCAAGGACCATAAGCTTATGCTGCAGTTTGTACAACCACAGACAAAACAGTAACATTGCATTTATTGAAAACTTTGAACAAACTTGATGAAGGACCATAAGCCTATGCTGCAGTATGTACAACCAAAGCCAAAACAGTAACATTGCATTTATTGAAAACAAGCTGACAGTAAAACAAACTTAAAGTGAATTTTAAAAATGAACCTTTTTTCTGAACGAGTTTCAGCAAGTCTTTATGTTGACTATTCAAAGACTGTAGAACTATGGTACCTCTACAACTGTAAGTCGCAATTAAGAAACTTCACAGGTATGTTTGTAGAACTATGGTACCTATACAACTGTAAGTTGCAATTAAGAAACTTCACAGGTATGTTTGCCATTTAAGTTTGATTTACTAAGGTCCAATAACCCTGGGATATATATTCACAGAATGATCTCCCTCTACCCTTTTCTTGGCAAACATTTAATGGTAAGCTTGCGTCTCGTCTCTTATCTAGGTCCCATAACCCTGTTTTTTCCCCGCAAATCCACCCAAATCTACACCAAATCGACCCCAAAACCTCTCATATCCACACAAAATCTACATTATACGGTATTACATCGGAATAGTGGTAACAAATATCACCAAAAAGAAATGAAGATATAGTTGTTATATAATTTATTTGTTAATAATGTATGTTGTTATCGCAATGTGTAAAAATAATGGAAAAATCGTTAATTCGGTAATAAATTAACTATATCTTCATTTTTTTCAAATGATATTTTTATTTGTGATATTTGGTTCAATAAAATCATTTTACCACCATAGAATGTAGAACCATAGAATGTAGATTTTGCGTGGATTTAGGAGGTTTAGGGGTATATTTGGTGTAGATTTGGGTGAATTTGGGGGAAATAGGTAGATTTCGGTGTTTCGTGACACCCGGTACAAGTTCTGTTTATCTTCTGAGATAGGAATATTGCTGAAGAGATATTTCCCAAACTGAATCACTCTTGTAGACCTGGCATGGTGAACCCATTTTGTTATTGCTGTGACCTACTTTTTCTGTCAAGTCTGGTTTTGGGTTCTGAATCTTACTGACCCAACTTGTACATGCTCAATGTCTTGCAACAACACTAACACCGTGTCCCATGGCTGTGACAACACTAACACCGTGTCCCATGGCTGTGACAACACTAACACGTGCTCCATGGCTGTGACAACACTAACACCGTGCTCCATGGCTGTGACAACACTAACACCGTGCTCCATGGCTGTGACAACACTAACACCGTGCTCCATGGCTGTGACAACACTAACACCGTGCTCCATGGCTGTGACAACACTAACACCGTGCTCCATGGCTGTGACAACACTAACACCGTGCTCCATGGCTGTGACAACACTAACACCGTGCTGCATGAGCTGTGACAACACTAACACCGTGCTCCATGGCTGTGACAACACTAACACCGTGCTCCATGGCTGTGACAACACTAACACCGTCCTCCATGGCTGTGACAACACTAAAACCGTGCTCCATGGCTTGTGACAACACTAAAACCGTGCTCCATGGCTGTGACAACACTAACACCGTCCTCCATGGCTGTGACAACACTAACACCGTGCTCCATGGCTGTGACAACACTAACACCGTCCTCCATGGCTGTGACAACACTAACACCGTGCTCCATGGCTGTGACAACACTAACACCGTGCTCCATGGCTGTGACAACACTAACACCGTGCTCCATGGCTGTGACAACACTAACACCGTGCTCCATGGCTGTGACAACACTAACACCGTGCTCCATGGCTGTGACAACACTAACACCGTGCTCCATGGCTGTGACAACACTAACACCGTCCTCCATGGCTGTGACAACACTAACACCGTCCTCCATGGCTGTGACAACACTAACACCGTGATCCATGGCTGTGACAACACTAACACCGTGCTCCATGGCTGTGACAACACTAACACCGTGCTCCATGGCTGTGACAACACTAAAACCGTGCTCCATGGCTGTGACAACACTAACACCGTGATCCATGGCTGTGACAACACTAACACCGTGCTCCATGGCTGTGACAACACTAAAACCGTCCTCCATGACTGTGACAACACTAACACCGTGCTCCATGGCTGTGACAACACTAACACCGTGCTCCATGGCTGTGACAACACTAACACCGTGCTCCATGGCTGTGACAACACTAACACCGTCCTCCATGGCTGTGACAACACTAAAACCGTGCTCCATGGCTGTGACAACACTAAAACCGTGCTCCATGGCTGTGACAACACTAACACCGTGCTCCATGGCTGTGACAACACTAACACCGTGCTCCATGGCTGTGACAACACTAACACCGTGCTCCATGGCTGTGACAACACTAAAACCGTCCTCCATGGCTGTGACAACACTAACACCGTGCTCCATGGCTGTGACAACACTAAAACCGTCCTCCATGGCTGTGACAACACTAACACCGTCCTCCATGGCTGTGACAACACTAACACCGTGCTCCATGGCTGTGACAACACTAACACCGTGCTCCATGGCTGTGACAACACTAAAACCGTCCTCCATGGCTGTGACAACACTAACACCGTCCTCCATGGCTGTGACAACACTAACACCGTCCTCCATGGCTGTGACAACGCTAACACCGTCCTCCATGGCTGTGACAACACTAACACCGTCCTCCATGGCTGTGACAACGCTAACACCGTGCTCCATGGCTGTGACAACACTAACACCGTGCTCCATGGCTGTGACAACGCTAACACCGTGCTCCATGGCTGTGACAACACTAACACCGTGCTCCATGGCTGTGACAACGCTAACACCGTGCTCCATGGCTTGTGACAACACTAACACCGTGCTCCATGGCTGTGACAACACTAAAACCGTGCTCCATGGCTGTGACAACACTGACACCGTGCTCCATGGCTGTGACAACACTAACACCGTGCTCCATGGCTGTGACAACACTGACACCGTGCTCCATGGCTGTGACAACACTGACACCGTGCTCCATGGCTGTGATAACACTAACACCGTCCTCCATGGCTGTGACAACACTGACACCGTGCTCCATGGCTGTGACAACACTAAAACCGTGCTCCATGGCTGTGGCAACACTGACACCGTGCTCCATGGCTGTGACAACACTGACACCGTGCTCCATGGCTGTGACAACACTGACACCGTGCTCCATGGCTGTGATAACACTAACACCGTCCTCCATGGCTGTGACAACGCTAACACCATGATCCATGGCTGTGACAACACTAACACCGTGCTCCATGGCTGTGACAACGCTAACACCATGATCCATGGCTGTGACAACACTAACACCGTGCTCCATGGCTGTGACAACACTAAAACCGTGCTCCATGGCTGTGACAACACTGACACCGTGCTCCATGGCTGTGATAACACTAACACCGTCCTCCATGGCTGTGACAACGCTAACACCATGATCCATGGCTGTGACAACACTAACACCGTGCTCCATGGCTGTGACAACGCTAACACCATGATCCATGGCTGTGACAACACTAAAACCGTGCTCCATGGCTGTGACAACACTAACACCGTGCTCCATGGCTGTGACAACACTAAAACCGTGCTCCATGGCTGTGACAACACTAACACCGTGCTCCATGGCTGCGACAACACTGACACCGTGCTCCATGGCTGTGACAACACTGACACCGTGCTCCATGGCTGTGATAACACTAACACCGTCCTCCATGGCTGTGACAACGCTAACACCATGATCCATGGCTGTGACAACACTAACACCGTGCTCCATGGCTGTGACAACGCTAACACCATGATCCATGGCTGTGACAACACTAACACCGTGCTCCATGGCTGTGACAACACTAAAACCGTGCTCCATGGCTGTGACAACACTGACACCGTGCTCCATGGCTGTGACAACGCTAACACCATGATCCATGGCTGTGACAACACTAACACCGTGCTCCATGGCTGTGACAACGCTAACACCATGATCCATGGCTGTGACAACACTAAAACCGTGCTCCATGGCTGTGACAACACTAACACCGTCCTCCATGGCTTGTGACAACGCTAACACCATGATCCATGGCTGTGACAACACTAACACTATGCTCCATAGCTGTGACAACACTAACACTGTGCTTCATGTCTGTGACAACACTGACACCGTGTCCCATGGCTGTGACAACACTAACACGTGCTGCATGGCTGTGACAACACTAAAACAGTGCTCCATGGCTGTGACGACACTAACACCGTGCTCATGGCTGTGACAACATTGACACCGTGTTCCATGGCTATGACAACACAAACACGTGCTCCATGGCTGTGACAACACTAACACCATGCTCTATGGCTGTGACAAAACTAACACCGTGCTCCATGGCTGTGACAACACTAACACCGTGCTCCATGGCTGTGACTACACTAACACGTGTTCCGTGGCTGTGACAACACTAACACCATGATCCATGGCTGTGACAACACTAACACCATGCTCCTTGGCAGTAACAACATGGTTGTGACAACACTAACACCATGCTCCATGGCTTGTGACAACAATAACACCATGGTCCGTGGCTGTGACAACACTAACACCGTGCTCCATGGCTGTGACAACACTAACACCGTGCTCCATGGCTGTGGACAATACTAGCATGTGCTCCATGGCTGTGACAACACTAACACCGTGCTCCATGGCTGTGACAATACTAACACCGTGCTCCATGGCTGTGACAACACTAACACCGTGCTCCATGGCTGTGACAACACTGACACCGTGCTCCATGGCGGTGACAACACTGACACATTGCCCCATGGCTGTGACAACACTTACACATGCCCCATGGCTGTGACAACACTGACGCATGCTCCATGGCTGTGACACCACTAACACCGTGCTCCATGGCTGTGACAACACTGACAAATGCACCGTGCTCCATGGCTGTGACAACACTAACACCGTGCTACATGGCTGTGACAACACTGACAAATGCTCCATGGCTGTGACAACACTAACACCGTGCTCCATGGCTGTGACAACACCAACACCTTGCCCCATGGCTGTGACAACACTAACACCGTGCTCCATGGCTGTGACAACACTGACAAATGTAACGTGCTCCATGGCTGTGACAACACTAACACCGTGCTCCATGGCTGTGACAACACTGACAAATGCTCCATGGCTGTGACAACACTAACACCGTGCTCCATGGCTGTGACAACACCAACACCTTGCCCCATGGCTGTGACAACACTAACACCGTGCTCCATGGCTGTGACAACACTAACACCGTGCTCCATGGCTGTGACAACACTGACACCGTGCTCCATGGCTGTGACAACACTGACACCTTGCCCCATGGCTGTGACAACACTGACACCGTGCTCCATGGCTGTGACAACACTAACACATGCTCCATGGCTGTGGCAACACTAACACCATGCTCCATGGCTGTGACAACACTAACACCGTGCTACATGGCTGTGACAACACACTGAAACCGTGCTCCATGGCTGTGACAACACTAACACCGTGCTCCATGGCTGTGACAACACTGACAAATGTTCCATGGCTGTGACAACACCAACACCATGCTCCATGGCTGTGACAACACTAACACCGTGCTCCATGGCTGTGACAACACTAACACCTTGCCCCATGGCTGTGACAACACAAACACCGTGCTCCATGGCTGTGACAACACTAACACCGTGCTCCATGGCTGTGACAACTCTAACACGTGATCCATGGCTGTGACAACACTAACATGTGCTCCACGGCTGTGACAACACTAACACCATGCTCCACGGCTGTGACAACACTAACACGTCCTCCACGGCGGTGACAACACTAACACGTGCTCCATGGCTGTGGCAACACTAACACCATGCTCCACGGCTGTGACAACACTAACACGTCCTCCACGGCGGTGACAACACTAACACGTGCTCCATGGCTGTGACAACACTAACACCGTGCTCCATGGCTGTGACAACACTAACACCTTGCCCCATGGCTGTGACAACACAAACACCGTGCTCCATGGCTGTGACAACACTAACACCGTGCTCCATGGCTGTGACAACACTGACAAATGTTCCATGGCTGTGACAACACCAACACCATGCTCCATGGCTGTGACAACACTAACACCGTGCTCCATGGCTGTGACAACACTAACACCTTGCCCCATGGCTGTGACAACACAAACACCGTGCTCCATGGCTGTGACAACACTTACACCGTGCTCCATGGCTGTGACAACTCTAACACGTGATCCATTGGCTGTGACAACACTAACATGTGCTCCAAGGCTGTGACAACACTAACACCATGCTCCACGGCTGTGACAACACTAACACGTCCTCCACGGCGGTGACAACACTAACACGTGCTCCATGGCTGTGGCAACACTAACACCATGCTCCACGGCTGTGACAACACTAACACGTCCTCCACGGCGGTGACAACACTAACACGTGCTCCATGGCTGTGACAACACTAACACCATGCTCCACGGCGGTGACAACACTAACACGTCCTCCACGGCGGTGACAACACTAACACCATGCTCCACGGCTGTGAGAACACTAACACCATGCCCCACGGCTGTGACAACACTAACACCGTGCTCTACGGCTGTGACAACACTAACACGTCCTCCACGGCTGTGGCAACACTAACACCTTGCTCCACGGCTGTCACAACACTAACACCGTGCTCCATGGCTGTGACAACACTAACACGTGCTCCATGGCGGTGACAACACTAACACCGTGCTCCATGGCTGTGACAACACTAACACCGTGCTCCACGGCTGTGACAACACTAACACGTCCTCCACGGCTGTGGCAACACTAACACCTTGCTCCACGGCTGTGACAACACTAACACCGTGCTCCATGGCTGTGACAACACTAACACGTGCTCCATGGATTTGACAACACTAACACCATGCTCCATGACTGTGACGACACTAACATGTGCTCATTGGCTGTGACAACACTAACACCTTGCTCCACGGCTGTGACAACACTAACACCGTGCTCCATGGCTGTGACAACACTAACACGTGCTCCATGGATCTGACAACACTAACACCATGCTCCATGGCTGTGACAACACTATCACGTGCTCCATGGCTTTGACAACACTGACACCGTGCTCCATGGCTGTGACAACACTAACACCTTGCCCATGGCTGTGACAACACAAACACCGTGCTCCATTGGCTGTGACAACACTAACACCTTGCCCCATGGCTGTGACAACACAAACACCGTGCTCCATGGCTTTGACAACACTAACACCGTGCTCCATGGCTGTGACAACTCTAACACATGGAGCAAGCTGTTTGCGTTGTCACAGCCGTGTGAGCAAGGTGTTAGTGTTGTCACAGCCATGGAGCACGGTGTTAGTGTTGTCACAGCCATGGAGCAAGCTGTTTGCGTTGTCACAGCCGTGGAGCAAGGTGTTAGTGTTGTCACAGCCATGGAGCACGGTGTTAGTGTTGTCACAGCCGTGGACCGTGGAGCAAGGTGTTAGTGTTGTCACCGCCATGGAGCACGGTGTTAGTGTTGTCACAGCCATGGAGCACGGTGTTAGTGTTGTCACCGCCGTGGAGCAAGGTGTTAGTGTTGTCACCGCCATGGAGCACGGTGTTAGTGTTGTCACAGCCATGGAGCACGGTGTTAGTGTTGTCACCGCCATGGAGCACGTGTTAGTGTTGTCACAGCCATGGAGCATGGTGTTAGTGTTGTCACAGCCATGGAGCACGTGTTTGTGTTGTCACAGCATGGAGCACGGCGTTAGTGTTGTCACAGCCATGGAGCACGGCGTTAGTGTTGTCACAGCCGTGGAGCATGGCATTAGTGTTGTCACAGCCATGAGCATGGTGTTAGTGTTGTCACAGCCATGGAGCACGTGTTAGTGTTGTCACCGCCATGGAGGATGTGTTAGTGTTGTCACAGCCGTGGAGTAAGGTGTTAGTGCTGTCACAGCCGTGGAGCATGGTGTTAGTGTTGTCACAGCCATGGAGCACGTGTTTGTGTTGTCACAGCCATGGAGCACGGCGTTAGTGTTGTCACAGTCATTAGGCCTTGAGCCAGGACCCAAAATTTTCGATATTGTTACCAACTAAAGGGACAAATTCTACCATCACTTTTTGAAAAGTGCAATGTATATAGATTACATTTTTCCATGATAGCAATCTGGAACAGGTAGCTTATATAACAAAAAATCGAACATTAATAGGTTATCATTGTAGCGCTTTCATATAAGTTTTTGATGTTCATTTTTGAATGTCATGCTTGTGTGAATAATTATTGATGTACTTTTTAAAAGCGCACTTAAGTTTACAAGTCATTGAGTTACATAAAGCATAAATAAGCTCTTTTTTAGCAAAGAATTCAGTTTAAAATCTCCATTTTGCTTCAAATTAGAAGTCAATTTACCCCACCCACTATTGACACATTTTTATGCATTTATTTTAGTTAATATTTTTTACAATATATGTGTAAATTTGTAAGAATCAGTAATTTACAACCTTTCTACATGATTTAAATAATATTATAATATGAATAAGGGATTGTTATGATATATTGATGAAACTAAGCAATGTTCATGGCATTGCACATATGTGTTCAGCAAGCCTGAAAAGTTGAGACACATGCCAAACTGGAAGTATAAGCCATCTCAAAGTAACTGCAACATAAATAGTATTAACATTTTATATATATACATATATTGCACAGACGACACATAGTCCAAAGATTCTATACAAAGGATATTTGCGGTTTAACGTGTGTTTTTTTAAACAAAAGTCATTTTTAGGTGTATGCGTCATGGCAATACTTATTATGATTACACATTTGGATTATGTATTACACATAAACACATGAATTAAACATTGCACATTGCAGCGCAAAATCTTAATTTGTTTCTATCTAATACTTTTTAATTACAATTTATGCATATTTTAAGGATATTTACACCTGAATTACCCCACCCATATACAACACAATGAAGAATTCTGCATATGAAATGTAAAAATAGTAGAATATGCATTTGCACGAACCATTTTTGTGTTACTGAAAAAAGAATCGACGAAGATGAATTGATTTGAATTGGGTTTTTACGGCGCACCAACACAAACCTGTTATATGGCGCCAACAGGAATGAACATTCGACCCGGCTCACTCTTCATTAACATCTAGATAAAAATTTGCAGAATGTGCCTAGAACCTTCTTACCTGCAGAACTGCAGAGTTGCTGCAAATTCTCTAGTAAAGACTCCATTTTTCGGTGTAGCCACGATTACTGCCACCACTGAAGTAGCACCTGAAAAAATACAGGTTTCATGATGAAAATAATGAACAAAAATGACAAAATTAACATGAATTCGGGGAAATTTTACCCCTATGCCTGGATATGCAGTGATCATATTTTTGCCCGGGAACCACACGGCGTCGACGAAGAAATATATTTAGGGTGATACCCGGATCACTGTACTAACTACTTACCATGGCAACTATTTGTTAGTATTGGTGCAGTTGTTATCACCTGCTTATCATATGTATCTAAACATAGGTTGTGATGTTCTCCTTACCTTATTTAGAGTATGGAATTAACCTAGGATAGTAAGCATCAACCCTACTTTTTCGTATGCAAGTGCAAGTCGAATGATTATTACCTAAAAAAAGAAGGTGTATTGCCAATGAAGAGAGAGAGGGAGTGTGTATGTATGTGGGTGGGGTGCGGGAGATGGGGGGGGGGGGGGGGGGGGGGGGGGGGGGCATATATAGGCATTTAGGAACCTGTCCTACTGACGAATAGACACCTATTTTTCTTTAACATGATGGGAGAAAAAAAAGCGATACACGGGATCGACTGGTTTACGTCCCCATCCAGCGGACGAGTGTAAAAGTGTCTTGCCTAAGAACACACCGACAAAATTCACTGGTTCCGGTGAAGCTTGAACCAGGCTCCTCTGAATTTGAACTCCCCCGTGCTATCCACGGCATGAACAGGCTGTATGCGCTCAAGCAGGATGACTGCATTAAAATACATACAACTAAAATGTTAATCCGTCATAAAGTTTATATCCAAGAAGCTGGGTTCACAACGGTCTCTCTTATCTAGCAAGTTAGCATCAAGTTCATGTATGTCGAGTTGCAATATGCCTGTAAACCTTATATATGCCCAGCTCATTGCTGTTTTGATAAACTTGGCAATTAATGCCTTGGTATAAAACAGGACAATTAAGAATACTCAGTACATATTATCTGATTTAAATAATATAACTTAATGTGACAATATAACATACATATAAGATATGAAAAAAATAAAACGCTTCAAGATAAGAATCGGTACCCAGTGCATCGAGATAGATTACATATAGTGGTCAGGGTTAGTTTACTGATGTTTACTCTAAAAGCTATATCCGACAAACAGGTGCTACTGCAGTTAAAGTAACTATCCCGCCAACAGCTGTCACATTTTACAACATATGTACATCGTTTCTAAACCTACTGACCACGAGGTATATACATAACTTACATCGTTTAAGAATCAAAACTCTATAGATACAATATAAAAAGCTTTAACCAGCCAGACAAAAAAAACAAAAATGGATAATTCATTTTACACTTATTCAATTACGGATATTACAAAAATCCATGAATAAACATATACTTTTAATATACATATGCATTATTATATGAGATGAACACCTGGACTGAGTTTTGATAAACTGTTTTTGTAGTGTAATTTTGTCGTAATTCGGCAGGCTATTTTAAAATTTGTATAACAAACATCTAAAAATCAACAGTTAAACCGTAAATGCCTTTTCTTTTTCTTTCTGTTTTTTTTGCAATTTGTCAAAAATGCAGTGGTCTACTTTGTGATTTTAGTTCGTGGATTTATTCAATATGCGATTTGTAAACATGGTTAAGTCTTCATAATGGAATACCTTATCAAAAGTCACATTCTCTATATATTTCAGTTCGCTTAAAACTTTCGAAGTGATTTTATGAAAAGTGTTCAACTTTAAGCCATAAACAAGAGACCCACTCGCCTTGTCTCAAAGTGCTCTCATGTTTTAAGAAACAACAACAATTTCTTTATATAAATCTGTAAAACTGTGACCCCAATAGTGGCCATATTTGACCCCATTGTCGCCATTGGAACAAACTAGGTAGAGAACCATAAGCTTATGGTACATGCGAACTATTATTTAGCTTTTGAAGTATCAGAGAAGCTGTTTGAGTATGTTTTCCTATATAATTAAATGTTATAGTGTGACCCACGGGACAGGGCTAAATTTGATTCCAGGCTTGATTCAAGGGACACCATTTAAATTATTTGGTACAGGACATGTAGCTTATTACACCTCTAGCTCTTGTAGTTTCAGAGAAGATGTTTATACGTTCCTACATAACTCTATGTAAATATGTGACCCCCGGGACCGGGCGAAATTTGACCATAAGATCAGCATTTGAACAAAGAAAATTGGTAGAGATCGATACTCTTATGCTACATGCATTGTACTAGACCGCTAGCTCTTGTAGTATCAGAAAAAGAATATTTTTATGGACTTTCCTATATAACTCCGGGCCATAGTTGGACACAGAGTCACGAGTTGAAAAAAAGTGGTAGAGAACCATAAGCTTGTACAATATGCAAAATAGTAGACCTCTGACTTTTGCTCTTTTTTTTAAATGTAAATATATGACCCCTCGGGCGGAGCCAGATATGACCCCAGGGTGAACATTTTAACCAACTTGCTAGTGGACCATAAGCTTATGCTTCATGCATAATATAAGAACTCTAGTTCTTACGGTTTTAGAGAAAATTATTTATCTTTAAAGATTTCCTATATAACTGTATGAAAAAAATGTTACCACCGGGGCTGGGCCATATTTGACCCTGGGGTCACCATTTTATAAATACTTGGTAGAGGACCCTAAATGTATAATACATGCAAAATATTAGACCTGTAGCTCTTCTAGTTTCAGCGAAAACGATTTTTTAAGGAAACAAGAGTTTTGCTTAAAAGGGGGAGATAACTCTAATAACAGGAATCAGCTACCCTGTTCACACTGCTATCATGGATTTTTCGTTTCTCTGCAAGGTACTCAATAACATGGTACTAGTAAGAATTTGTCCCTTGAGATGGTAACAAAAAAGTGTATGGCTCACGGTCTACATGGAGCATGGCATTAGTGTTGTCACAGCCATGAGCATGTTGTTAGTGTTGTCACAGCCAAGGAGCACGTGTTAGTAATGTATGTCACAGCCATGGAGCACGTGTTAGTGTTGTTTGTCACAGCCATGGAGCATGGTGTTAGTGTTGTCACAGCTATGGAGCACGCTGTTAGTATTGTCACAGCCATGGAGCACGGTGTCAGTGTTGTCAGATTCATGGAGCACGTGTTAGTGTTGTCACAGCCATGGAGCACGGTGTTGGTGTTGTCAGATTCATGGAGCACGTGTTAGTGTTGTCACAGCCATGGAGCACGGTGTTAGTGTTGTCACAGCCATGGAGCACATGGTAGTGTTGTCACAGCCATGGAGCAAGCTGTTTGCGTTGTCACAGCCGTGGAGCAAGGTGTTAGTGTTGTCACAGCCATGGAGCAAGGTGTTAGTGTTGTCACAGCCATGGCTGTGACAACACTAACACGTGATCCATGGATCTGACAACACTAACACCATGCTCCATGGCTGTGACAACACAACACGTGCTCCATGGCTTTGACAACACTGACACCGTGCTCCATGGCTGTGACAATACTAACAGCGTGCTCCATAGCTGTGACAACACTAACACGTGCTCCATGGCTGTGACAACACTAACACCATGCTCCATGGCTGTGACAACACTAACACGTGCTCCATGGCTTCGACAACACTGACACCGTGCTCCATGGCTGTGACAATACTAACAGCGTGCTCCATAGCTGTGACAACACTAACACGTGCTCCATGACTGTGACAACACTAACACTGTGCTCCATGACTGTGACAACACTAACATCGTGCTCATGGCTGTGACAACACTAATGCCATGCTCCATGGCTGTGACAACACTAACACAGTGCTCCATTGCTGTGACAACACTAACACATCCTCCATGGCTGTGCCAACACTAACACCGTGCTCCATGGCTGTGCCAACACTAACACTGTGCTCCATGCCTGTGACAACACTAACACGTGCTCCATGCCTGTGACAACACTAACACAGTGCTCCATTGCTGTGACAACACTAACACATCCTCCATGGCTGTGCCAACACTAACACCGTGCTCCATGGCTGTGCCAACACTAACACTGTGCTCCATGGCTGTGACAACACTAACACTGTGCTCCATGCCTGTGACAACACTAACACGTGCTCCATGGCTGTGACAACACTAACACCGTGCTCCATGGCTGTGACCAAATAAACCATGAGTGAAGCACCAACAGTGGTGTGAATGCCGGATTGCGAATTCAACATTTTGACTGAAAAGGCAGTATAATTCAAGTAAAATACATGACAGATGTAATGTATGGTTCTTGTCATATGACATTGCATAATGACAACAAACATGTGTGCCAAGTTTCAAAGCTTTCCGATAATTCAATTTTGAGAAATGAGGAAAAGCAAAAACTTTAACCAAATACTTAACCGAAATGTCAAAACGCGTAGGACAGAAACTGCCAAACTATAACCCTGGATTTGCTATGCAATCTGGCTAAAAATTGTATGGAAAAATAATAATTACGATTCTGGAAACAAAACAAAAATTGTGTGAGGATGGTAAGGTTTTATTAGTTGCATAATCATGTATTTAAAAGCAATACAATACAAATAGGATAATAAAATAATGTAAAGATAAAAAAATGTGTGTACCGCGTACATTGTAACGATAAGTGTTAAGCAAAATGTATAAATAGACAATTAAAATAATATATAAACATCTCAAATAGCCTTAGTGAAAGAACATGGCTGGTTGGATCACTATGCTTAGACAATGTGACATTCTGAACAGTCTATTAAATCATTTTAGAAATATTTTATTATTAGAATTTTGAGTTTCTGGATTTCAAGAACCTCATTACTCAATGTCAAGTAAAACAATGTGTTCTGAGAATGTAATGAGTTTAAATTCACTGGTTTCATTGGTCCAATTTTTATCACTGAACCAATCAGAATGCTTCATTCATATTTTCATTTGGTTGACATGACAAGACATCAATTTTTGGTATTATGACATCACATCCTAGTATTATGACATTACGTCATGGCATTATGATGCAACTCAGTAGGTTTTGAGAACTGACAGAGCATTTAAATTGCTGTGAGAAACAGATCAAAACTGTATCTTTCAATGAGTAATGAGTTCCTTGAAACCATGAATCATAAAATTCTAAATATAGAATAATTCTAAAATGATTTAATAGACGGTTTCTGGTGGACCACATATACACATTATCTATAAAAACACGAAGATCAGTAGAACCAACGGACGCCCTGAATTGAAATGGATTTTATAGTTGCACTAACAGCTAAGTTTTCCATTTCCGCTTGAAAGAACCTTCAAATGATCGCATCTTCTTTGTTTGTCATCTGATTTTGATAATTCTTTCACCCATGTCAAAATGTTTCGGAACTCTCAATAACAATTTTTTTGCTGTATGCCTCCATTCCCTGGAAGGAATGATCATGTGAAACTGATCATGTGAAATGCTCAATGCTTTTGGCAGACAGTTGATTAATAGAAAGGTTTCCAGACTAACGGATGGTCAGCCAACATGTCATAGCATAATCTCTTTGGTCAGTATATAGCGAACAAATAGTTATAACAGACAGTTTTTTTTGTATACACTATTTACATATTATACATAACAAACGCCTTAAAAGTAAGTCATTAATTACGTTCCATCAATACAGTTTCGAAGAAAGATTTAAGAAAAAATAACAGCTTTTTAAGCAATCAAGCTAGTTCTGAAACAATTCTGACAATATTCCACGTAAACACATGTATGTCAATAAATACTGAAAGATGATCACTTGGAAGCAACAAACACAAACAAAAGATAAAAGAAACAGACTCGGTTTTATTGAGTCTGTTCATAAGAGGTAATGTAGTGTGCAATGCCTCTCACGCCTCCTATCACTGGCTTAAGCGATATTCAACTGTAAAGCAACAAAGACTGGGCTTGATGATCCCAAAGGATCAGTAAGTAATAACACTACTAATTTTTTACGGCCGCCACACAGTACTAAACAAACGCTAGTGTGAATGTTAATAGATACTGAAAGAGGATCCCTTGGAAGCAACAAACACAAACAAGAGCTAAAAGTAGCAGACTCGGTTTTACTGAGTCTGTTCATAAGAGGTAGTAATGTCATGTGCAACCTCTCCCTATTACCAATAAATCTATTATCAATAACATTTACTCATTAAATGTATAAAATTTATTAAATGAAAACATAAAACACAATACACAATAGACTGCTTTACTGCGCATGTACCGTTTCACTCAAACAAGCGACAGTCAAAGACCGATTTCTTTGCCGTAAATTACGGCTAAATAAAGCGCATTCCAACCATGATTGTGGCCAAGCGTCTGATCTACGTTCTATAAAAAGATATACATGTATTGGGATTTTACTCAATATTGTTAACATAATGCAGACGCGTCACTTACATAAAGGAATTAAGGTGGCGGGATATCTATAAACTGTGAAAATGGCTATAAAAGCCTATAAAACAAGCAAGTAAACATAATGGCGGACTGCTACAGTCGTTTATATTTAAACGCTGTGGAGCAGTCTAAAAACACAGATTTAAAAGTATCAAACAATTATAACAAAATTTCAACATACATAAATATGAACAATCATCACTTCGAGGAATGTATAATGCTATAGAAGCAAATACTGAGTATTGAGGCATTTTGTTGCTCTACTTACTTTAATAGCTCTCTATAGCCCAGTTTGATTACGTGATTTACTCCCCTTTAAAGGTAAATGCAGAGTTGTCATTTTCACAAATTCTGGGGAATATTTTACACTTTTTTATAACAAAAGCTTTTAAAGTGACTTTAAAGGAACGAAAATTATTATTATTATACAGCAAGGTTGCCATTTCCAACTTTCAAAGAGAAAATTATCGTTATCTGAAAAGCTGTAGAGCTTTTAAGGGGACCTAAGGCCAGCCTTTTTTATTTTTAGGATTACCTACCCTCCTACCCTAAAATTTGCTACAACTGAACGGACTTATTGCCTCCAACCTAAAAAGTTTGAATTTTATACAACGCAAAAGATTCTAAATTTTCCGGTTCTATATTACTTTGACGATTATATGGAATTTTTGCAAATAAAAAATGTTTTCTTTTTCTTTTTTTACCCTCCCTTACCCTACATAAAACTGCGGTAGAACAATTAATAAAAAAAATACTGGCCTAATTTTTAGATGTATATGTACATACCAAACTGGGCTACAGAATAAGAAAATACCAAATATTATATAATAAATATACACATTTGTATACAATAAAAAAATATATTAAACCTGTTTTTTACATACCGGTAATTTATATTGCACTTCCATAAAATACTCTCTTAAATGCATATCAAATAAGAAGTAATATAAATCAAGATTTATAGTACATTATCTATATTGACAGAGCAGCTCAGCTTCTTATTTAGTTTTCAAGACCTACAATATGTCGTTTTCAGTGCAGAGCTGCCCTTTGTCCTCAAGAAAAAATTAACAAAATTTTCATCATTGGATTAAATTTAAAAGGAACACATGGCAATCTTGAAAAGAAAAAAATATATAGTTTATGGCATTTCATTTTTGTACATTTTTTGCATTTTTGCAATCATTAACATTAATAATTAGAATAGTGCAAAAGCAAGTTGTGTTTGCATGATTATTACATTGCACAAATAATACATATAAACACATGGTAGAATAACACAGAACAATGTAAAAACTTCAAATCTTTTATACTTCCCGTGACGTCACAATCGTTTAACAGTAAAAATTGTTTACCGGTGAACAGTAAAAATTGCTTCACGCTATGGGTATGGGCAATTTATACAGGAGTGTAAACGTGAGGTATAATAATACCCTTTGCTTCTTTATGTATCATTTGGCTTTTATTCAACCTCTGTAGCTAGCTACCCGGCTTAAATCTGTAGAATTAGATGTAACATACTGTAGCTACAAGATGCGCGGAATGTGCAATGTAACCATATAAGTTATAAACTTTATCTTTATAAAGCAATACTGCACATGTCCAATCTAAACAGTAGACATCTAATGCCAATGTTGTTTTGCCACACTATGACCAGAAATGTTCATTGTTATCTAGATCATTTTTAACTAGACATTTTAAACACAATTTATTCCAGCATTTGTCCATTTGCCACCGTTTGTGTGTGAACAGAAAGAAGGGACAAACGGTCAAGCTTGTTAGGGGAAAAAAATGCCTTAAGTTGTAAGAGCCTCGAATGCCTTGACCAGTCCATCGGTTTTAATCTTTGTCTCCAGCTCGGCTATCTCATCGTCAAATGAGCTGGTTCCCGTCGACAGAAGTCCAAACAGCTTGTCCAGCTTCGTCAAGTCCGGTCTTTGCGTATCAAATATAAACCGCTGGGGATTAAAACCGAGAGCTTCCAGCTTGGGAACCATGTTACCTTTGCTGGTCTGGGACCGGAAGAAGGAAACGAAGACTAGCTTTGCAGGGTAAACTTCATCATGGTATTTCTTGTACAATGTATCAAAGCTGAAACAAAGCAGTATGATGTATAACATAGGTAAAAATCTGTTTGTTGTTTTTAAAAAGATATCTTGTTATTTTGGCTGCAGTTTTTAATGATAAGATAAGGGCTGTTCCATTAAAACATACCTGGGATCTCATGAAGGCAATTAAATAAACATCTACAAGTGAACCCTGTTTTCCGCAATTTGGTTCTTTAAAAGCTATTTTGCATCTATGGGTGGATGTTCAATTTCAAACATGCCTTCCTGGAGTCCAATGTATGTTTTAATGGAACAGCCCTAATTATGAAGTGAATGATGATATGGCAGATATATTAAGTCAATGATTATTAAGCCATAATTTCTGAAAATCTTCTTCGACCGAGTAATAGCAATTTTTGCAAAACATAGACTTGGAATTTCACGGTAAATTGACCTACCCCTAGGTGTCTGGCATGCTAACCCAGTGACATAAAAGTGATAATATTTTAATTTTTACTTGAACTGTTTGACCTAGCTCTGAACTATTAAATTTGGCTTTGTAAAGTTTAATATTTTCAACAATATGCAGCTTCAGTCACAGGATTAGAACATGATTATTTAAGAGTGCCCATGATTACTAAAAAATAACCATGATTACTAAAGAATGCCCATGATTACTTGACCCTTACTTACAAGTGCCCATGATTACTTATGAATGCCCATAATTACTCATTGAGTGCCCATGATTACTTGTGAGTGCCTATGATTACTTACAACTGTCACTTATGAGTGCCCATGATTACTCATTGAGTGCCCATGATTACTTATGAATGCCCATGATTACTTACGAGTGACCCTGACACTGGCCATTCTCCTCCTCATCTGTAACCATGATGAAAGTCTTCACCACCTCCTTCTTCTCATAGAATGGCCATAGACTGGCAGCTGGCGTGGTACCACCCCCCGCCTTGGTGTCCACCGCTAACTGTAGAACCTGCAATATCAAGTAAAATGCCGTTACAGACTGCAGGGTCCCTTTGAGCTGTCATTTTCACAAGAGCTGTCAGTTTCACACTTCACTTCTTTCTTTTTTTTAATTTTTAAAAAAACAACAACAAAAACTGATAATGTGGACAATTTGTACGAAGCTGCATAGGCTACACTGTGAAAAGGTAGCTACGCCCCTGAACATGTACAGAAAATGATCACGTTAAAGCTAAAAAAACACAAGTATTAACAGTAATATTAGCTTTGTTCATAAGATTTTCAGCAGGAGTATTTCCCCCATTCTTTCGTCTTTTATCGCAAATCATGACAGAACTGAAGTACAAAAGGCCAAGACTGGTTTATATCATACATGTTTTGATAAATGGATTTGTCAAAGGTAGAATTATTTTGCTAGAGTTGTTAAATGTACCACTATTCAAACAGATTCTGTTGAAACATCTGTCACTGACAGAAAACTCCAAGGAAATGCTTTATTAAGTAAATTATCACCTCTTCAATGGTCTTGGGTAAATATGGCGCATATCTGTTTTCTGTGTTAAAGAAAACCAGCTGGGCAGACGTAATGGCTGTCAGAATTCCTGCGATGATGGAACTTGTCCTGATGGCGACCTCCATCGAGCCAGACGCATCACCAATAACCACGATCGGTGATTCCAAGGATAGGCTGAAAACACAATTGTTGTTATTTGCAAATATTGACTTTCGCTTGTTCCTTTCTGTTGAAAACAATTAGTGTTTAATTCGAATAAACTTCATTTTTCAAGGATGTGGAGCTACTGTGCACGCATCCAAAATGTCTAAATAGAAAATTCCACTGGCAGTAGTTGTCGCTCTTGCACTAGTCGCTCTTCATGGAATTTGCCATATACTACACGCCATAGTAAATGGCAATTATACCATGACCCACTTCCTCAGGGCTTCCATTAATGGGCGTACGGCCATAAATTACGTCCAAAAATCATAGTTGTATGGCGAAAATTAACATCAAAGGCGTACAGTTTACTTCCAAAATTTTTAAAGTATGCTGCGAATCTTTACTACGGACGTCCTGGAATTTATCATTTACCGCAAAAATGCCAAAAAATGAAATCAATCCTAATAACACATTTGATATACTGAAACGCCAGCTAACAAGCAGAAGCCTACTCCTCAATATTACACGTCAAGCCTACACCAAAATATTACAAATTTACATTTTGTGTCATTCAGACATCAAAATAGTATACCTCAAGACATACTATGACTTTGAAGGAACACTGGGGGTGTCATAACAGTGCCATTCTTGAATGGAGAACCACAAACATTGGTCAAAATCTTATACATTAGATTTATACCGAAAAAGTCAAAAGCGTGCCAAATAGATCATATCTACCGACTATCAACTGATGTATAAAGCTTTGTATATTTGTTGAAGAAATTCACTGATTTAAATAAACTAATCATGGGATCAATGTGAAACTTTTATATTCTGTTCTTTTCTTAAATATAGTTATTACAGTTACGTGATCACTCCACGTAATGTTATTATGTATATTATAAATTGTGAATGACTTTAAAATGGCCGCCATAAATCTCCACCCACCAGGTGACCAACATACCTGATGCCATTCATCTTCTTCTGCGCCACCGGTAACAGGTTCTTATAGAACGGTGCTTTTGTTTCGTCCACCGTCGCTTCCTTCCTCTCCCCGTATCTCACAAAGGTCAACCCTTCTCTATAAATCTTCATTGTCAATAGCCGTTCCAGAAGCTTTCCGTTTGGAAGATTAATTTCGTGACCGGATTCCACACGATGCAGCACCACCTTATCTGCCTCCGTGCATCGAATATCTTCATAGTACCTGTTAGTGATGTCAGATTATAATTCAATAAATATGGTATGCATTCAAACCTGTATTAAGACATCACTAAAAATAAAGCAAAATTGGCCTCTTAATACCGGTGTTCTCTTATACAAGTGTTGCTGGTGTTTTAATTTAAAACATTACAATTTGGAATTGCAATGGTGGTCTTAAGTACAGGTGGTCTATTTTATAGGTGTTACTGGTCTTTTAAATTAAAAACACTACTATTAAGTTTAAACTTATGTATTTTACATCGATTGTAACGAAATCTCTATGAACTTATTTTAATCACTCTTGATGTCTGCCTGGGTACAACCAGTACTAAGCAAATGCAGATAAAGTGTCTTGCTCAGGAACACAACACATATGGTCATGGTGGGGATCGAACCCACGACTTTTAGATCATGGATCCAACGCTCTACCACTAGACGACAGCACTCCACACTAAACACTACAATTTGGAATTGAAATGTCCTAACAGAGGTGGTGTATTGAGCAGTTTTGACAGCAATCAAGAACAAGTTCATCACATGTGACATATATGAAGAGGTTTGTAAATGCATTTACCGGCAGGACTGAATCCACATCAGGCATAATGTGCAGGTTAATTCGACACGTTTTAGTTGAACGCTAATTGATACAAATAGTGATTTAGCTCCTATTGTTTTACAACTTCAATGCTGCAGTTGGTTTATTGCCTTCTTTTGTTATCAACCTATGTGAGGCAATCACCAAACTGCTTTCATCGATAATGTTTTAATTGAAGTTGGGTATTTCCAGGTCAAAATACTTAACAGGTGACTCCAGTTACAGAATTTTATGAACATGAAATAATCTCGAGACTTAATACTTCAATAACCTTGACAATGTTAACAAACTGTTTACGAAAAACTGATACAGAAATTGGACGCAACTTTTATAACTGGATTTATCTTACTTGCATTTTTTGGTGGGGATACTCTTTTTAATATCTTAAGTTAAATAAACAAACTACAAATAACAAAAAAAGTGTAATTTAATGTTAATTTTTCTTTTTCTGCAAACTATCACTAATTTATCAGACCACCGCCATATTATTTACGATTAATGCTAAATAGCCTTGAATTAAGATAGCGCTAGTTTCGGATATGTTTCTTAATCGTGAAGTATTTAACAACTATTACAAGTGACTGTTTTTTGTCAATCCCTTTACCAGACATTAATATAAGTTATAGTGTTCTTTACTATATTGATTTATTTTTGACAAAGAACGGCCTACCATAAGATTGTATCCAGCTTTGGTTCATAGCCAACTATTCTCGCTTTCGACTCCTCAGTTAATTTGCTGGCGTGAACTTTAACATGGGCATAGGGAATGGGAAACTCCTTTATCAGGTCATTTACGTTGTCGTCGGTGACGTTACGACAGCGCTGCACCATGCTGCCCTCTGGTGCCGGCCCACCATAACAGAATCCCAGGAACCAGTCCATCGATGGGAAGTCCTTAAATAATGTATGAAATATTGAAATGTTTAAACGCAATGGATGTAGCATGAGTTGCCATTGCAATATTTCTCTTTGATAATGTAATAGATTCAAAGTGTATTTATATTAAAATGATGCTCACTCAAAAGGTATTTTTTCTAATTAATGTAAAACTTAAAGAAAGAAACACCACTAATACTTTGTTCAGTTGACTTCATTCCCTTTAAATGAGCAAAATATACGCATCAATTCACTGCTGACAGATACAATGTGGTATACCGTACCCTGGATATTGCTATGTACAGTGAGTATTGGTGTTTTTGCTCGATTCAAGTTTTTCGTTTACGGAAGAATAAACAAAAAAATCAAATTTGACAAACTCTAGTTTATTTATTGCGTGAGTAAAGAGCCGAGTTTTGCCTTCTTATTACCTTTTTAAGCAATATCGAAACATTTTCGGGTTTTCAGGGACTAGGAAAATGATCAAATGATTTAATTTTTTATCAAATTTATATCAAACAAACTCAAAAACACTAAAAATTGAAACTGAACTTACCCTCGTTCGATCTCCGGCGTCGCGAAATCCAATGATAATACTCACCAATACTCACTGTACATAGCAATATCCAGGGTACGGTATACCACAGTGAGATATGGTTATAGCAGTAATCAAATAACTAGGCAACAATGGATGATAGGACATTTTGATTTTCGCATATATTCGTGCCAGGACACTTACAGTTTTGGGATTAAAGTGGCATATATCTGCTAGTTTTTTCCAGGGCTCTGTTGGGAAGTGAAGAGCGTAGAACTCCAATTCGTCTTTTGTTATATTCTTCACCCACTTGCACACATGCTTGCAGACTGCCCCACTTGCTGATCCATGCTGAAAATACAAGTTAAAAAACATGCTAAAATATCAGTAGCAATGACACGGGCTGTTTTACTTTAGCAAGTATATAGTAGGTACTTGTTAAAGATAAGTTTACAGCAAACTTAATTTTTTTTCAACTCGTCATGCCCCATTAGTTTTTCAAAATAACTTCCATTTTTGCGATCATTAATATTAATTATTCGAATAGTTCAAAGCAATGTGTTTTTGCATATTACTAACTGTTACTGTTGATTATATGCATGCATAATAAGTGGTAAAACATATTTTCAACAAATAACATGTATCCTTATACATCATACTTAAATAATTTGTGTGATTTTTTATTACATTTTAACACATATTGTCACAAGAAAATGTGTCCATGGCGGCACACAGATGCCCAAATTTAGCACCGTCAGTCACATAAAATAAAACTTCATTGTAAATTAACTAAACGAAAAATGCATTTTTTTTCTTCGTACGTATGGTCGCACGTAAGACTGTACGGAAGGGCATGGGTAACTCTAATACCTGCTTAACATTTGTGGCAGGGCAAAAAATTAGGCACATTTCTTACTTGCAGAAACCAAATCAGGATAAATGTATATGGTTTTTAGTAATGAAAATAGTGATGTATTAACCTTTATACACAAAAGTTATCAAATAGGATCTAATACAATACAATTACTAATATTATATAAACGCTGTAATAATATTTATATATATATATATATACTTATTGATTTACACAGAATTATGCACTATAGATTATATTTTTAAGACATAGAAGGTCAGTGTGCTTGCTCGTTGTATTACATGTTTTTTACTATTATATTATACTTTTAGTTATTTGTTTTTCTCTCAATCAGAATCAAGCTTTTGTTACTGTATGTATTGTTTGTACTTCTGTATAGTAAATATTGATTTACATGTTGGTGATGACCCATAATTTAAAATAAAAGCTATTCTATTCTTTTTATAAACTTACATTTGGTTTATTTTTGTTCAGATTGTCAATGTCTGACTTTAGTTTCCCCATCGTCCTTGGCTTGACCTTCCCGGCCGACACCTGTAATTGTTTCATTTTCTTCTCCAGCAGACGGATTTGTCTCCCCGAGTCAAGGAGACTCAAGGCTTTAAGCACCTCATTCAGACCAAAGTTGTCTCTATTTTTCAGAAAGAAATCGGCCAGGTCATAGTCGTGCCTCGCCCATGCAGCAGCCAGAGCCCGGATTCTTGCATCTGCAAGACAAAAAAAAACACGTTAATGTCAGATCGATTTAATAAAACAGTCACTTCTATCACAGCCAGAGCATAGCTGCAAAGGCCCAGTGGAAGTCAAGCGTGAGATGGGAGCCAATGGGCAGTGGACACTTAGGCCCAGTGGAATTCAAGCGTGAGATGGGAGCCAATGGGCAGTGGACACATGGTTAGGGGGTCACTGGTGTGAAGCCCGCTCAAGTCCGAGATGATCTGTGTTTAAATTTCAGCTTATATTAGAAGGTATACTTGTTATACTGTTCATATGACCATACGTTGTAAATGAAATAATTTAAGTCACACAACATACGGAAGTGATACAGAAATCCTGATTAAACTATAGGCCTACTGAAGTTTATCGATTTTGGTATAAAATATTGTAAATTTTATTTAAAAATCTGCACAACAACAGGAACATTTTACAACACTTAAAGAGTTGTACACTGCTGAAAAGCAGGGAAAGCCAGGGGCGTACCTGGGCATACGCACTGACGCACGTGCGTACAGGCTATTAAAGAAGCAAACAAATAAAAAGGGCTAAAAATGCGACAAATGCAATAAAAACTGAAGGTATAGTGGGGTTAGGCACATTTGTGAATCCAAAACTCGATGGTGCGTATACCTAAATTAGCCCCAGGAACGCCCCTGAAAGCATGACAAGTATTGAGTATGAAATGCCTCTGTTGATCTCGGTGTACTGTAAACAGTTTTCAAGATATAATTATGAAATAAATGTGTTATTGCATTTTACTCAATTGTATGAGAAATTGCGCTAAAATTCCCAACTGTGATGGTATGGGTTATTTCAATATTTAAGATTTTTCTCAATGAGGCCTCACAAAATTTAATAATGTTTAATCACTAAAAGCCAACTTTCTAATTACAGCATACATACTCTGCGCAACATCTACACCATTCTTCTGCAGCACTGCCATCCCAGCTGCATATCGGTCTCTATTCTGTTCCTGACCTTCATAGTGTTGGTCCATAGATACCCCACCCACAAAGTACGAGGTGACAGTCGTGTTTACATCCAAATCCGTGACCTCAACCTCTGGTCCTTCCCTATCCTGGTCACGTGACTGGCCTGAAAAATGACCTGTATGAAAAAAACATAATGAAACTCTTAAGTAAAGCATATATATATATATTGCGCATAAGCAAATATAACTGTCGGATTTTTATTCAGCGAAATATTTCGTGTACATACAGGTCTTTTTTAACCTATTTAAGTGGGGTCATAATTCGGCCTCTTCTCAATTGCAAAAGCCTCTATTTTCTAAAAATTCTGGGGTAAAAAATGCCCAATCTAAAAAAAAAAATTAAAAAATTAAAAATTACAGACTTTATATACATAGTTTGTATGTTAAAATAAATAAATTCTTAAGACCTGGTTGATACTAAACATAAAACATTAAAATCCATTCCCCTAAACATTTTTTCCCCCAATTTGGACAGTCTCGCGCTTCTTTTTCCCAAAATCTGCAGGCCTGGGCCTTTTCCCAATTTTCATGAAAAAAGCCCTGACATGAAAACAGGAATTTAGACCCAAAGAAGTCTGCAGTAATAAAATGGTGAATTTGAAGAAGAAAAAAATGGTTTTATTTATTGTTGGAATTGCAATAGGGCCTATTTTTATTTCTTTTGCTCACATGACATGATTAGCGCATTAGGTTTTGATCATATTAGACTGTGCATTGCATCACTTACCCATCTAGCTAAATTGTCTATTAGTAATTGCGAATGTAATTTTGGTGTCAGCTTGGAGTGTCTTTTGTACCGCTACTGAATTTAGATGATTGAATTCAGTCATAAAATCTCGATTATATTTAGTAAATGGTGATTGTGGAATGTAATTATTTTGTGTTTTATCATCTCATTTTTTTGTTCAGTATCATTTAAACCTAAAACCTGCTTGCATATAATTTAATAAACTGTTTAGTTTATATTTGTCTTATTCTGCCATAGGTTTAATTATATTACTTGTGCAATATAATCATATACTACACTAGCGGATCCAGGGGGCGCCATATATGTATGTCCATGTTACTTTAGATAAAATATCAAAAAATTCGATGCACGGCCTCAGTATAAAAAAAAATCTCGCTCGCTCGACGCATAGTGGCTAATGAGTGGTTTAATTAACACATTGTTAAATACTTTTATTTGAAAACGGAATTTTTTACCCTATCAATGCACTACCGCAACTGTTTTACGTTTTATGAGGCTAAAAACAGACCCGAAAATCAGTTTACCAAAATTGTACGCCCCCACCTAAGCTGAAATCCTGGATCAGCCCCTGTACTATTTTTATAATTAATACTAATGACTGGACACATGCAAATTATGTAGAAAAACTAAGTGGACACTGTGAGTTTTTAAAAAAATCAAGATTTTTTTAATTTTGCAAAATGTTTTTAAAAAATTGTTCCTTACCGCCTCGTCCTCTGCTGGCACTGCGACCTCTGCCTCCACGTCCACGTCCTCTTCCTCTACCACCATTTCCACGGCCCCGGCCTCTTGGCATTTTCAACAAATAATTTAAGACTAGTTATCGAACAAATTTAAAGAAACTTACGAAGTTCAAGACCAAGCGTAAAATTTAGAAAGCTTTTTCAGCAGGTATATGTTTGCGTCTTTCCTTCTTTTTTTCTAAATGTACAAAATATTGCACTTGATTATTGATATCAGGATACTGTATGGCAACCTACAAAAAATAAATGAATTTACAGCCAACTCAGAGCGGCCTAGCATACACTAGGTGTCAAAATAATTAGAACTAAAGTTGGTTTATTAACGTTCTATGTCATACTGAGCAGAAAGTGTGCTGGTTGTGAGTTGTCAGTCCAGTTTTATACGTTTTTATCAAAGTTAAAACTTGCACAACACTCTGCAAACAAGAAGGAAAATAAGTGTCAACAAACTGCCTTCTAACACCTAAAAGGAAATTCTTCCGCAAAATAAAGCTAAGTAGTTCTTGCTGATCTTTTCGTTTTGGTTAAGCAATTTACATTTGTTATGATGATATTTATAAATAATATTGTATAACATGACGCCTGTTCTACCAAAATAAATTGAATGATTAAAATAAATAAATAAATGAATGAATGAATATTTTCATTCGCAACATCTCGTTAACTTCATCGATTCAGATCCCGAAGATTGACGGGATTGACCGAGTTTTCACGATTGTATCGGTATCATTGTATCTCTACGCGAAGTTTCTCGTTCTTTCATCAGGACATTTGCTAAATGCTTTATTTAGACATGACCGCAAACCCTTAGGAATGAACTGGATGTGTATGCTGTAACTGTTGGGAAATATAAATTACATTTCATGCATGCATATAATGTGTTTTTCTGTTCAGGAGTGGCTAACTTTTTCTAAGTTTTTAAAGGGACACCTTTACATCAAGCATAAAAGAGGCCCTCCCAGGGGTTTTGGGGATCTGGGGAACATGACCATTTATATTTAGGGATCTGGGGAACATTGGCAATTACTTAAAGAGATCCAGGGATCAAAGTCCAACTTTTAGGGATCTAGGGAACAGTGCCCTAAAAGAAAAAGAAAGAAATGAGTACCTAATTTTTACGTGTAATTTGTACAGTGCTTTGGGTGGTATAGAATCACTTGGGTTAAACGTCTCATTTTAAAATGAAAGGAAAATGTTTATTTAATTTCTGATTTAGATTTACCTTTTTAGTTGTATGATAGCAAAATTTCTAAAATTATTGTCCTGAAGCTGTGATTTTTAAATAGGCGTTTTTGCACCAATATTTAAATAATTTCATTTTATCCTTAAAAGTGCCAAAATTCAACAAGTTACCTTAACTGATGATTTCATTTTGACTTTTGTCCCTAACATTTGTTAAAACAGCAAATATTTATTTCTGAGTTTATTGTGACAGTATGAATTTTTCGTTTCAAAAACACACTTCATTCAGGTAGTATAGAATCATTTTTTCTGAGAGGTGTTGCACGTAGTGATATATTTTACATGATAAAATGTCCCAAATAATTTCACCGTTGAATAAATGTATGCTTATATGATATATCTTCAAGCCTGGAAAGTTTTAAAATAATCTAAAATATATGAGCTGAGAAAATTGATTTTAAACAGGAACTGATTCTTTACTACCAATGATTCTATACACCCCAAAGCACTGTATGATTTACTTTTAAAACATGACATTTGGACTGCTGTTCACTGCTGATTAATTGCTTTGAACGGCTTACAGTATCACCTTTTACGACGGTTTTTAGTAGCGCCCATTGCTCAACCGGATGTCTAACAGAGAATATCAACTTTCCTGATCAACTGAAAGCGTTTGCACGGCGATAAACATTAAGATGTTGTGTTCATGTGTGTCCAATCACAGATCAGCAGAGTTTATGCCATGGTGCAGAGTCGTCCGTCTATATGCCTGTCCGTCCATCCATACAATAATTTTTTGTGGCGACTACTCCTCTAAAACTATATTAAATAGATTTTTATGAAACTATTTTCATGGCCACCAAAGCTAAAAATAGATGTGTAAGAAAGAAGTTTTTATAGCAACTACTCCTCTGAAACTACAAGTGGTACTGATATGGGACCAGTACTGAAATAATCAGCATGACATAATGTTGGTCCTTGACGAAAAAGTCATTTTGATTCGACTTCAAACATGGCCACCAGCGGACAGTTTTGCTTACACAGGAAAATCTCAAAAACTACTTGATGGATTTTTATGAAACTGTATAGGAATTTTGCTCTTGATGTCTAGTTGGTCCTAAGTAAAACTCAAGATGGCCACCATAGCTAAAAATATTTTGAAAAAAATATGACTTTGTGGCGACTACTTCTCACAATCCATAAGGGTATTGATTTGGAACCTTTACCAATGGACTGTCATGAGATATTGTTAATCCTACACAAAATTCATTTTGATTCGATATCAAACATGGCCGCCAGCGGATTTGTGGGACTCCTCCTGAATATTCATGAAGTAAAAATCAGGTATGCAGGAAGTTTAAGATGGCCACCATACCTAAAATTGATTTTAAAATTAGAATTTTGTGGCGACTATTTCTCAAAAACCACAAGTGGTGTTGATTTTGAACCTATACCAAAATGACTGGCATTTTGATTCAATGTCAAGCATGCTCTTCTGAAACTACTTGATTGATTTTCATGAAACTGCTCTCGATGTCTAGTTGTTCTTAAGTAAAAATCAAGTTGGCCGACATTTCAAGATGGCTGCCATAGCTAAAAATAGATTTTAAAAATACAGTTTAATTTGTGGTGACTACTTCTCAAAAAACATAAGGGTTATTAATTCGGAACGTTTACCAAAATGATTGGCATGACATGTAGTTGGTCCTAAACAAAATTATTTTTGAATCAACATCAAATATTAAATATGGCCGTCAACGGACATCTTTGTTGTATAGTTATATATAGGGACTACTCACGACACTACGTAATTGACTTTCATGAAACTTTATAGGAATGTTGTTCTTAATGTCTAGTTTGTACTAAGTAAAAATCAAGTTGGTCGAAACTTTAAGATGACACAGGTACAAAAAAGTTTTTTAAAGTAATATTTTTTGGCGACTGCTGCATATTTTTTTTTTGATTTAACGACAAACATGGCCACCAACAGCCATTGTTTAGCTCTACGGGATGACGAGTTGTCCGTCGTCCGTCCGTCCGTCCGTTAACTTTTGCCTTGTGAACACTCTAGGGCCTTCATTATTAATCGGATCTTTACGAAACTTCGCCAGTGTCTTTATATCAATGAATGTCACAAAATGTCACGGGTAGAGCGTACTGGTCGTATATAGCTCTTGTATCGGTTACACCCAAAATCTATTGTTCGAGGTGAAACAATTTCACAATATTCATGATCTATTCATGTAACACGTAAAAGCGTGCACATTTTAAGTGGCCGCCAGAGAGGCCGTGTCATAAGTTTAGTTTTGTGCTAATGCATGTAAACGTATAGGTATATTTTCCTTAAACGGCAAAATTGTATAAGGGCCTCTCGTGTTGATTCAATACTGTAGATTTAGCCACGTTTGTCACGGACTGAACGGGGGAAATAATGATTTGGGCGTAATGTTTGCTATAAAACCCATTGTCTTCTAGCTTTCGCCGGGATCATCGAAAGTACTTTGTTGGAACAGAGATTGGACGGCAAATTTCACAGGCAACATGTGGTTAGTAGTTTTATTAAACTTTTATCGTATATTTGTATTCAGTGGGCGGCGCCATCTTGTTTGGCGGTTACGACATCCGGTTAGCATTGATGTTTCTCAAACATAACTTTAGACTAGCATATGAGTTTGAAGTTACTTTATTAGATGTAATTATTGTAATTGATCATTAATTGTAAAACAATATTAATTTGATAACAGTGGATAATAGGTGCATTAGTTAACGTTGGCGTATAACTCAGTGATTGTAATACACGATTGTTAACATTGCGTGCAAACATAACTCAGTGAGTGTAATATATGAGTTATTTGATCATGTTTATATTACATGTATTAGGGGCATTGATTAACAGCGACGTACATAGCGTATACATGGCGTTGTAGAATATGTATACATTGCTACTCATCATTAGTACAGCTTACATATATTGATTGAATAATGATTTGTTTGGGTAATGATAATTATGCAAGATTGTTATGTTTGTAAACCGACAGCTAAAACGTATGTATAATTACAGCCTAAGCCATCCAGGATATAAGCCATCCAGGATATAAGCCATCCAGGGTTGGAGTAAGCCATCTAGGTTTGGATATCCAGGAGTGGAGCTAAGCTTCCACGAATAACGTTACAAGCGGTGGAGACGGTCCCCGTACCTGCGCAGCCAGGTTTTACTAACGATAACCCCCGGGACACAAGGTGGGCCCGTTACCAGTCCTCACTGGAGGAATATCATTCACAATCTCAGTGGAGATTAACTGTCATTGCATCGCGTCATCAACCCTTACAGAAGGCATTTGATGACAATCATCCATTGAATTCGCGCATCATCATCTTCATGAGCTCTCGCGCATCACAGTTATCGCGCTAGATCAACATTGTTATAGCTTTAACAACACTTCAGTGTCTTAGACATTCAGTATTTATAACAATACTAAGAACGTCTTAAACGTTCAGGAGAACATTCTTTTCATAGTTCATTTGTGTATTCGCTTGTTTTTTTAGATAATTGTATATATATTAAACATATTTTAAAAGTTGCATTAAATTTATGTAAATGCATTCACCGTCATTGATTCTTTCCTGAGTTAGCCCAACCACTAAGGTCATCCTGTGACAACTGGTTTTCAGAGTAGTGGGATTTTGGGCGACTACGGAGGGAAAGAATCAATAAGTGATCTTTATTATGATATACTAAATCTCTACTTATTATTTTAGAATTGTGTACCACCCTCTGGTCCATCAAGGCGACTGCCGACGATCACGGCCACAGCTTGGAAGACAAGTCAAGACACGACAAGGGTAGGGTGAGTCCAAACTGTTGTTTTGTCCGTTCTTTCCTTGGCGCGAGGTCGCAGTGGTCTACACGAGTGGGTCTGAGGCACTTTTGCTCAATAATTTGGGTGTTTGTTTTACCTCCCTTGATATACACATAGTATCCAATTAGGTTGGCGAACAAGACGTTCTACTCATGTTGTGACACTCGAGTATACTTATATTGATGGGAGAAGTAAATATACATGTACATGTTATGCACAGTTCTATGATTGTTTAAGGTTATGTCCAATATCAAATATAGATATTTTATGTAGTGTATATGTTTTGTGGAAGCTAGATACTATCTATACGTAACCGTTAGGAGTTAGCGCTAGTACAAATGTGTATGTAACTTGTCCTATGATGATGCCCAGGTATTTACTGAGGACACAGTGACTTACCATTAGTAGTTAGTTGAGTAGAATTATTAGTGACGTGTGTATTGTAATTATTGTAGTGTGTAGTTCACAATGTCTATAGACATGACGTCCATAAAGGATCTTACGGAAATGGGTAAGGAGTTAGGGTATGCTGGAGAGGAGCTTAGAACCTTTGTTAAAGACGAACAGGCTAGGGAAAGGGAATTTAGACTTAAGGAAAGAGAATTAGCAAAGCGGGAAAGGGATGAAGAGAAAGATAGGTTAGAAGTAGAAAGTAGACTATCCACAGAGAAGTTAGAATTAGAAGGTAGGTTAGCTAAAGAGAAGCGAGATGATGATAAAGAGAAGGTAGAATTAGAAAGTAGAATAGTAAAGGAGAAGCAAGAGTTAGAACATGAGAGGTTCGAAACAGATGGTAGACTAGCTAAGGCTAAGATGATAATGGAAAGGGAGCAAAAAGAGTTTGATCATAAGTTAGCTTTAGAGTTGGAAGCAGCTAAGACACATAGTAAGGACAGTAAAACTGAAGGGAAAGATAGTTATTCTGGAAAGTTAAAAGGTTCGAAGTTACCATACTTTGATGCTGACAAAGATAACATGGACAGTTACTTGTTACGGTTCGAGCGTTATGCTGAGTTACAGGAATGGACCAAAGATAAGTGGGCAGTTCATTTAAGTGCGTTATTGAGAGGCAAGGCCTTAGATGTATTTTCTAGATTACCTAGTTTAGATGCTCTTGACTATGACAAGTTAAAGGATGCTCTTTTAAAGAGATTTGAGTTAACTGAAGAAGGTTTTAGAAAGCGGTTTAGAGCTTGTCTGCCTGAGAAAGGCGAGTCATTTATTCAGTTTATTAGTAGGTCTAGAAATTACTTAGATAGGTGGTTAGAGTTAGGGAAGGTAGCGCAGACTTATCAGGGCCTCATAGATTTCTTGTTGCGGGACCAGCTATTCAATGTTTGTAGTAGAGATCTGTTCTTATTTCTCAAAGAAAGAAAATTAGCTAGTGTAGGAGAAATGGCAACACAAGCAGATCAGTTTGCCGAGGCTCGAGGTGGAGCTCATAATGTAGTGTCGAAAGACAGAACTTTTAGAGATAGGCAAGGGGACGATCATAAACAGAAAGGCCAGAGTGGAAACTATAGAGGTGGTGGTAGTTCGATGGGTGCTAGAGGAGGTAGCAATAGTGGTAACATAGGTAGACCTTTTATTCGTTGTCGTCACTGTAATGGGAATCATGCTTCACATGAGTGTAGGAAAGCGGTGAAAGTGTCCGCTGTCGTAGACAACTTTAGTGACAATAGTAGAGTGGACAACAATGTAGGGAGTCAGAACCAAGGTTTTAACAACCCATGGAATTTCGGTAGAGGTAGAGGTGGTCAAAACCGAGGTAGAGGTAGAGGCAGAGGTAGTAATAGTCCGGTTATTAAAACCGAGAGTAGTAGCTGTTGTGTAAAAGCGGATGGTGTAATGACGAAGATCGGAACATGTCTCTTTCCGTATGCAAATCTTCCAACGGCAGATGGTAGAGTGAATGGCACGGACGTAATTGTAATGAGGGATACAGGTTGTACAGGTGTGGTAGTTAGGCGTAGTTTAGTTACGGATGACCAGTTGGTAGGTAAACAGTCACCGTGTATGTTGTTAAATAAGTCGGTAGAGCACGTGCCAATAGCGAGAATAGAGGTAGATACACCTTTCTTTAAAGGGACTACAGAGGCACTATGTATGGACGACCCGATGTATGATTTAACGATGGGGAACATAGAAGGTTCAGTACTTCCGGTAATGTCCGATTTTAGAAGTAGCATAAGTAATGCCGTAGAGACTAGAGCGCAGGTTCAGAAGCAAGCTCAGGCTTATAGAAAATTAAAGGTTCCTGCAGCCGTAGGTGACATATCCAAAGCGGAGTTTATAGAAGCACAAACTCAAGACGAGTCATTAGGTCCTTGTAAGGTGAAGGCCAAGGATGGTGTAGTGAAGAAGTGTAAAGGGTCCGGTAGTTGTAAGTTTGTACATAAGAATAGGTTATTGTACAGAGAATTTGAAGATAGGGGTAGTAGACAGTTTCACCAATTAGTGGTTCCTACCCAGTATAGAACGACAGTGCTTAAGGTAGCTCATGAGTCGATTATGGGAGGTCATTTAGGCGTAAAGAAAACGTCAGATAGAGTATTGGCAGAATTTTATTGGCCAGGCGTTAGTGGAGATGTAACTAGGTATTGTAGGTCCTGCGATGTATGCCAAAGGACAGTACCAAAAGGTCGAGTGACCAAAGTACATTTAGGTCAGATGCCACTGATAGATACACCATTTAAGAGGGTAGCCGTAGACATAGTTGGACCAATTTTTCCAGTGTCGGATAGGAAAAATAGGTACATTTTAACCATGGTAGACTATGCAACTAGGTATCCGGAGGCAGTCGCATTGCCCTCAATTGAAACTGAGAGAGTAGCTGAGGCATTAGTTGATATGTTCAGTAGGCTAGGTGTACCAGAGGAAATGCTGACTGATTGTGGGTCACAGTTTACGTCAGAACTTATGGCTGAAGTAAGCAGGTTATTGTCTTTGCGTCAAATCATGACAACACCATATCACCCTATGTGTAACGGGTTAGTCGAACGATTTAACGGGACGTTAAAGCAAATGTTACGGCGTATGTGTACCGAGAGACCCAAAGATTGGGACAAGTATCTCAATGCTTTATTGTTTGCATTTAGAGAGGTACCACAAGAGAGTTTAGGATTCTCTCCGTTTGAGTTATTGTACGGTAGGTCAGTTAGAGGTCCCATGAGGATTCTTAGAGAGATGTGGGCAGGTGAAGTAGATAGTGATGAGGTTAAGACTACATATCAGTATGTTTTAGATCTGAAGGAGAAACTAGAGGAGACTTGTAAGATAGCTCAAAGTCAGTTAGTTAAGGCAAGTACCAAGTACAAACGGTACTATGACCAGAAAGCTAGAGCTAGGAAGTTTAAGATAGATGACCAGGTGTTACTGTTACTCCCGACCGACAATAACAAGTTGTTATTACAATGGAAAGGTCCGTTTTACGTTAGAGGGATAGTGAACACTATGGATTACCGTATCGAGATAAACGGAAAGTTAAAGACCTTTCATGCGAATATGCTGAAAGAGTATATCAGTAGAACCGATAATGTGCAACAAGGGGTGTTAACCGTAGTTAATGTTGCAGTTATTGAGGATAGTGAGGAAGACAGTAGTGAGGACACTAGTCCCATATATTCTCCCACTAGTGTAGGTAAGGAGACAGCAGCCGATATAGATATATCGGGCATGCTTAGTGTAGCAGAGAAACGAGAGGTAAGTCGTTTAGACTCTGAATGTAGTACTGTTTGGTCCGATAAGTCGAGACCAACAGATATAGTGCAGTGTAGCTTTAAGCACACGTTAGCAAAGCCGATTAGGGAAACGAGAGACCCTACTCCATTTCGCAAACAGTATACTGGTAATGCGATGGATGCAATGTGTAAAGTTGGAGTTCTTGTAGTGGCAGGAAGTAGTGTTATTAGTAACAGTAGAGTCGGGGTAATAGACCGAGGAAAGGACAATATTGGGGCAGACTATTTAAGTCGCCGCACATAATGACCGGTTAATACAATAGTGTATTTCAGTGTATTGTACAATAGTAGTATATGTTACGACAGGGTAGTGTACAATTGTAGAATAGTGTTGAAATTGTAATTACATATTATATTAGGTTATAACTGCAGTGGTAATAGTTAACATACTCAAGCGATTGAGCGATCAGCTTGTACGTTTTGTCGCTCGTTTGCTCAGAAGAATTAATAGTTTCTTAACGTGTAAATATTAATTATCATTTTGTTGAATTTTAAAAGTGTAGCACTTTCTTTAAGTGGGGAGATGTTGTCACAAAATGTCACGGGTAGAGCGTACTGGTCGTATATAGCTCTTGTATCGGTTACACCCAAAATCTATTGTTCGAGGTGAAACAATTTCACAATATTCATGATCTATTCATGTAACACGTAAAAGCGTGCACATTTTAAGTGGCCGCCAGAGAGGCCGTGTCATAAGTTTAGTTTTGTGCTAATGCATGTAAACGTATAGGTATATTTTCCTTAAACGGCAAAATTGTATAAGGGCCTCTCGTGTTGATTCAATACTGTAGATTTAGCCACGTTTGTCACGGACTGAACGGGGGAAATAATGATTTGGGCGTAATGTTTGCTATAAAACCCATTGTCTTCTAGCTTTCGCCGGGATCATCGAAAGTACTTTGTTGGAACAGAGATTGGACGGCAAATTTCACAGGCAACATGTGGTTAGTAGTTTTATTAAACTTTTATCGTATATTTGTATTCAGTGGGCGGCGCCATCTTGTTTGGCGGTTACGACATCCGGTTAGCATTGATGTTTCTCAAACATAACTTTAGACTAGCATATGAGTTTGAAGTTACTTTATTAGATGTAATTATTGTAATTGATCATTAATTGTAAAACAATATTAATTTGATAACAGTGGATAATAGGTGCATTAGTTAACGTTGGCGTATAACTCAGTGATTGTAATACACGATTGTTAACATTGCGTGCAAACATAACTCAGTGAGTGTAATATATGAGTTATTTGATCATGTTTATATTACATGTATTAGGGGCATTGATTAACAGCGACGTACATAGCGTATACATGGCGTTGTAGAATATGTATACATTGCTACTCATCATTAGTACAGCTTACATATATTGATTGAATAATGATTTGTTTGGGTAATGATAATTATGCAAGATTGTTATGTTTGTAAACCGACAGCTAAAACGTATGTATAATTACAGCCTAAGCCATCCAGGATATAAGCCATCCAGGATATAAGCCATCCAGGGTTGGAGTAAGCCATCTAGGTTTGGATATCCAGGAGTGGAGCTAAGCTTCCACGAATAACGTTACAAGCGGTGGAGACGGTCCCCGTACCTGCGCAGCCAGGTTTTACTAACGATAACCCCCGGGACACAAGGTGGGCCCGTTACCAGTCCTCACTGGAGGAATATCATTCACAATCTCAGTGGAGATTAACTGTCATTGCATCGCGTCATCAACCCTTACAGAAGGCATTTGATGACAATCATCCATTGAATTCGCGCATCATCATCTTCATGAGCTCTCGCGCATCACAGTTATCGCGCTAGATCAACATTGTTATAGCTTTAACAACACTTCAGTGTCTTAGACATTCAGTATTTATAACAATACTAAGAACGTCTTAAACGTTCAGGAGAACATTCTTTTCATAGTTCATTTGTGTATTCGCTTGTTTTTTTAGATAATTGTATATATATTAAACATATTTTAAAAGTTGCATTAAATTTATGTAAATGCATTCACCGTCATTGATTCTTTCCTGAGTTAGCCCAACCACTAAGGTCATCCTGTGACAATGAAAGCTCGGAAAAGTTTGAAAACCAGCCAAATCGAAAGAGTAACACCGGAGTTATGGCCCTTGTTTTTTCTGAAAATGCCGTTGTTTGCCTTCATTAGCACCTTCATTTATTATTTGATCTTTACCAAACTTGCATAGATTGTTAATATCAATGAAAGCTTAGACAAGTTCTGAAATCAGCTAAATTGGGTCAGTAACACCAGAGTTATGGCCCTTGTTTTGCTGAAAAATGCCATATTAAGCCTTGTGAACAATTTAGAACCTTCATTTATTATTTGATCTTTACCAAACTTGCATAGATATATATTTAATACTGATGAAAGCTCGGACAAGTTCGAAAAACAGCCAGATCGGTCCAGTAACACCGGAGTTATGGCCCTTGATTTAGTTAAAAATAATGTATATTGCCTCTTTAAGACGATAGTGCCTTCATTTTTCATCCGATCTTTACCAAACTTTAAAATATTGTTAATATCAATGAAAGTTTGAGCTAGTTCGAAAAGTTTGAAAAATGTGAAAACCAACCAAATCGAAAGAGTAACACCAGAGTTATGTGCCCTTGAATTATTGAAAAATGCCATTTTCAGCCTTGTCGACACTCTAGCGCCTTCATTTTGTATTCGATATTTCCCAAACTTGGCCAGATTGTTGATCAATGAAAGCTCAGACGAGTTTGAAATCCAGCCAGGTCGAACCAGTAACACCGGAGTTATGGCCCTTTTTCAATATTTGGTAATGTACACTGGAAACCCCAGGGGTCGTGGGTTCAAATCTCACTGGAGACATTTTTCTCAGTAAGAAACATTGTTTCATGGCTGCAACTTTTTTTTTTTTTTTAAATATTTTTTTTTTTTTTTTTTTGTTATTATTTATTTTAAATTTATTACATAACTGTCATAAATTTACATGACGTTATTTTAGTATCACAAAAAAAAACACTTTTTTTCTATCATCACTAAAGTTAAAATATTTTTTAATTTCTTCTTTTACGTAAAGTTATATAATAAACAGTATAATTAACAGCATAAATTTGATAATGAATTCGTTTTTTTAACCAAATTACCACTTTTTCTCCTCGTGACATAAATTCAGTATCAAATTTATGCTCACCGTTAATTACTCTCTCTCTCTCTCTCTCTCTCTCTCTCTATATATATATATATATATGTTGTTTTTTTAAATATTTTTATTTGTATCTTGATTTTTCTCATAAGATACCTTGGTTCTTTTTTCTTTAATTGGGAGCTTATGGGCCCTTGTTGGATCAGTTTTACATAGAGTTATAGGAAAGAACTTCACAAATCTTCTTCTATGAAACTACAAGTGACAAAGGTTAATATTTTTTATTTATTATCAGCTTATGGATCCTCTACCAAGTTTGTTAAAATGGTGTCCCTGGGCTCAAATTTGACCCCGCACCAGTGGTCATAGTTTTACATAGACTTCAAAAATCTTCTTCTCTGAAATTACACGAGCTAAAGGTGAGCCGTCGTCCGTCGTCGTCGTCGTCGTCGTCGTCGTTAACTTTTGCTTCAAACGATTTCTCCTCAGAAACCGCTTGGTCAATTTTGACCAAACTTCACCTGTATGATCCTTAGATAAATGATTTTTAGATTTGTTAAAATTAGGTCAGCGCGACATACATGATGGCCGCCATTACCATATATGGTTGAAACTGCAAGAGACAGTTTTACATAGACTTGTATAGGAAAGAAATTAAACAAGAGGGCCAAGATGGCCCTATATCGATCACCTGAGTAATGGCCAATTATCGAACTTCTTCGAAATCTTATGGTCATATACAATCTGTGCATGTTTGGTTAAGATTGTTCAAGAAATGTGGCCTCTGTTGTTTAACAACATTGATAAAAAGATGGTAAAGATCAAATACAAAATGAAGGTGCTAGAGTGTAACCTCTAGGGCATGACCAAATGTGACCCCAGGGCTACATGTAATATATGAGAGCCGTGTGCCTTGTGGTTTCAGAGAAGAAGATTTTTTAAGTTTTCCCCTGTACAAGTCTATGTAAAACATGTGACCCCTGGGGCAGAGCCAAATGTGACCCCAGTGTCACCATTTTCATAAACTTGGTAAAGGACCATAGTAAATGCAAAATATTAAACCTCTGGCTCTTGTAGTTTCAGAGAATAAGATTTTTTGATTTATTTAACTATATAAATCTGTAAAACTGTGACGCCCGGGACGGGGCCAAATTTGACCCCAGGGTCACCATTTGAACAAACTTGGTGGAGGACCATAAGCTTATAGCAAATGCAAAATATTAAACCTCTGGCTCTTGCAGTTTCAGAGAAGAAGATTTTTTAAGTTTTTCCCTGTACAAGTCTATGTAAAACATGTGACCCCTGGGGCAGAGCCAAATGTGACCCCATGGTCACCATTTTAATAAACTTGGTAAAGGATCATAAGCTCATAGTAAATGCAAAATAATAATCCTCTGGCTCTTGTAGTTTCAGAGAAGAAGATTTTTTGATTTGTTTTACTATATAAATCTAAATTGTGACGCCCGGGACGGGGCCAAATTTGACCCCAGGGTCACCATTTGAACAAAAATGGTGGAGGACCATAAGCTTATAGCAAATGCAAAATATTAAACCTCTGGCTCTTGCAGTTTCAGAGAAGAAGATTTTTGTTGTTTTTTCCCTATATAAGTCTATGTAAAACTGTGACACCCGGGGCGTGGCCGAAGTTGACACCAGGGTCACCATTTGAATAAACTTGGTAGAGGACCATAAGCTTATAGCAAATGCAAAATATTAAACATCTGGCTCAAGCAGTTTCAGAGAATAATATTTTTTAAGTTTTTCCCTATACAAGTCTATGTAAAACATGTGACCCCTGGGGCGGGGCCAAATTTAACCCTAGGGTCACCATTTGAACAAACTTGGTAAATGACCATAATCGTATAGTAAATTCAAAATATTAAACCTCTGGCTCTTGTAGTTTCAGAGAAGAAGATTTTTTAATTTGTTTCCTATATAAGTCTATGTAAAACTGTGAACCCCGGGGCGGGACCAAATTAGCCCCAAGGTCACCATTTGAACAAACTTAGTAGAGGACCATAAACTGATGCTACATGTAATACATGAAAGCTCTGTGCCTTGTGGTCTCAGAGAAGATTTTTTAAAGTTTTTTCCTATATAAGTCTATGAAAAACATGCAAAATCTCAATATACAAATTTTGGACCCCCAGGGCAAGGTCATTTTTGATCCCGGGAACTTCATTTGAACAAACTTGATAGTCTAGGCATTGGCGATCATTTTAAAAGAAAAACTGTCGAAATCTGTCCAGCGGTTCTTGAGAAGAAGATTTTTTAATGTTTCGACCATATATGGTAATGGCGGCCATCTTGGATGTTGTCATAATTTTAACAAATCTAAAAAGCATTTATCTATTGGCCTAGCGCTTTCTGAGGAGAAGTCGTTTGAAGCAAAAGTTAACGACGACGGACGGACGACGGACGAAGAGTGATTCCAATAAATCACAAAAATCTTCTTATCTGAAACTACAAGAGCCAGAGGTTTACTATTTTGCATTTGCTATAAGCTTATGGTCCTTTACCAAGTTATTTCAAATGGTGACCCTGGGGTCACATATTTTACATAGACTTGTATAGGGAAAAACTTAAAAAATCTTCTTCTCTGAAACCACAAGGAACACAGCTCTCATATATTACATGTAGCCCTGGTGTCACATTTGGCCCTGTCCCAGGTGTTACACTATAACACCTTCATTTTGTATTTAATCTTTACCAAATTTTGCCAGTGCCTTTATATCAATGTTGTTAACACAACTGAGGCCACATTTCTGAGAGGGGTTCAAATCATTCGCTGTTGTTGAAGCCCCTCCTGTCAATATTGTCCCGACGAAGCTCCAGCTGTCAATTATGCCCCTAAATGGCGTTTCACAACAAAAGGGACGCAACACGTATATACTGCGTTTCTATTGTGAAAACGCCATTTATAACAGATTAAGGGGAGGAAGTTTTGTATTGTAATCGTTTAGTTGAAGCACACGTCGATATTGAAAAAACACATGCTATTGTGTTAGAGTTATAAAATAGATTAGATGTATATGTTTCTTATATTTTGCCACTATCTACACGCAATTTCATTTATTATGTGCAATTCTGTTGACGAATAACCGATTACCACGTGTATAGCTCTCCCTACACACGGACCTATGACTTTACACACACCTCCTTCTGAGGATGGCATACTTTCATAGTATGCTTACCAGAGGAAATCGAACCTGTGACGTCTGGGACGAGAGGCAAGTATGACCAAGTATGCTAACCACTCATCCACCACAACAATATGACTGGAAGAAATTGTTATTTTCAATAGACAGGTTGAAGGAAATAAACATAAAGAAGACAACAAAAAAAGAAAAACAAATCAGAAAAAAAACTTTTTTTATTATATTATATTTCTGTATAGAATAGACATATATACACACATCAAAACATATTTAAAAAAAAAAAAAAAACGTACACCAAAAACAATCCTACCCAAAATTCCTACCCCATAGTGGTCTCTTACATGGGGTATGATTGCTTTTGACTATGGTCTCTTACATGGTGTATGCTTGTTTTTGACTATGGTCTCTTACACGGCGTCGCATTGTTTTTCACTATGCTCTCTTACATGGGGTAGGATTGTTTCTGGTGTACAGTTTTTCATTTATTGATATGCTCTGATGTTGTGCTCTGCTGTTGTACATGTCTACTACAGTCTCTTACATGGGGTAGGAATTTTGGTGTACAGTTTTGCAATTATTTGATATGTTTTGATATTTGTATACAAGTCTAGACAAAAACAAACAATCAGATTTTTTGATTTTTTAAAGATCTTTTTGTTTTTAAAGATTTTTTTAGGTCCAAACGCGTTCCTTCAACCTTTGTTTCAATACCGTTCTTCTAGTTACAATTGATTGCAAAGCGGGTCCTGATATGGTCTGGGATGTCGTGTTCTAAGGTGGATATAATATATCGGCATGGAATGTCTTCGATTCCTAGCACACATTCTCTAATTCACAAAAAGCGGAGTATACATCTCTCATGATGCTATGCATAACGTTCACGCAATAACTTTCACGCACAGTGCCGTAACCAGACATAAACTGACACCGAGGCAAATAAATATATTGGGTGAGAAGTGGGTCGTGGGTCGGGGAGGGCAAGGGCGGATCCGGGGGGTATGGGTGCACCAGGCTAAAATCTGAAAAGTAATAATTATATGCATATAGTAAGCTTTTGTTGGTTGGGGTGTACAGGTGGTAGTGGGATGGGTCTAGGGGCGGGTCCAGTGCGGGCACCGGGAGCACCCCTACCTAAAATCTGAAACGTATGTACTTTGATTGTTCTTTGGTTGTTAGTTAGGCAGTGGGGTGGGGGCATGGGCGGATCCAGTTTGCATAAATCCATAAAATAAAGTCTTCTTACTTTAGAAAACATCTGGGGAGCATGCACCCTCCTCAGGGGCGGATAAAGGATTTGACATTGGGGGTGGAGCGCAAGTTAAAAAAAAAACAAGTTATAACCAAAACACACGCACTCACGCACGCACTCAAGTTAAGGGGTGATGCGCAACTTTAAAAAACACTATTTACAGCCAACCCACAACCACTGCCCCCTCCCCCCAAAAAAACACAAACAACACTCAACAGCAACAACAACAAAAAGCACAAAGCACAAAACAACAACTATTTTTGTCACATAATGCGTACAAGTCACATATTGCATATTAAGTTTTGACGCATTATATGAATAATCACATTCGCCTCCTATTTATAAAATAATTAGGAAGTAGTAACGGCTTAGGAAATAAACAGTAGGCGAATGTGAGAATACATACAGGAGAGAAAACATATAAATCAAATATATTAAGCCATTCTGTTATATTTCGTTAAATGATAGCAAGTGATAATGTCTAGGTGATGTGAGAGATATCCTGATAAGAAAAATGCGATGTCTCTGTCATCTGTTAACTTTCATTTTGTTCCCCGTGAGGTTCCTATTTATAAAATAATTAGGAAGTAGTAACGGCTTAGGAAATAAACAGTAGGCGAATGTGAGAATACATACAGGGGAGAAGCCATATAAATCAAATATATTAAGCCATTCTGTTATATTTCGTTAAATGATAGCAAGTGATAATGTATAGGTGATGTGAGAGATATCCTGATAAGAAAAATGCGATGTCTCTGTCATCTTTTAACTTTCATTTTGTTCCCCGTGAGGTTCCTATTTATAAAATAATTAGGAAGTAGTAACGGCTTAGGAAATAAACAGTAGGCGAATGTGAGAATACATACAGGGGAGAAGCCATATAAATCAAATATATTAAGCCATTCTGTTATATTTCGTTAAATGATAGCAAGTGATAATGTCTAGGTGATGTGAGAGATATCCTGATAAGAAAAATGCGATGTCTCTGTCATCTGTTAACTTTCATTTTGTTCCCCGTGAGGTTCCTATTTATAAAATAATTAGGAAGTAGTAACGGCTTAGGAAATAAACAGTAGGCGAATGTGAGAATACATACAGGGGAGAAGCCATATAAATCAAATATATTAAGCCATTCTGTTATATTTCGTTAAATGATAGCAAGTGATAATGTCTAGGTGATGTGAGAGATATCCTGATAAGAAAAATGCGATGTCTCTGTCATCTGTTAACTTTCATTTTTGTTCCCCGTGAGGTTGCGGGGTAGACCCCCACCCCCACCCCCACCCCCACACACACATTCATATTCATTTTGTCATTTTTTATCATGCCCATCATGACACCGCGTATGCAAACGTGGAAACGTGGCTCCATCGTAAATGGAGTGTCTATTATAGAATTTGCAGCAATTCTGCAGTTTTGCAGGTAAGAAGGTTCTAGGCCCAGTCTTCATATTTTATCTTCATGTAAATGGAGGATGAGCCTGGCGCGTTCGTTCCTGTTAGGCGTCATATAAACGTTCATGTGTTGTTGCTCCTTAAAACACAAATCAATTCAATTAACTTTTTTAAACAGTAGTCGAATGTGAGTATGCATACAGGAGAGAAGCCATATAAGCTACATACATTAAGATATTAGGCGATGTGAGAGATGTTTCTATTGTCCTTTAATTTTCCGAATATGCCTAGTTACTCATTTTAGCAAAGTAGAAGTTACTAGTGCTAATTAACTGCTATACCAGCCGCAATTACGCATTAATCGTGGATATGAATGTGTATGCTCTTTTTTAATTCAAATTTCCTAAGCAGTTACTACTTTCTAATTAGAAGTAGAAGTTACTAGTGCCTAGGAATTAACTGAACTATTAGCCGATACATTGAGTATACAGGAGAAATTATACCATATTATACCATTTAACGAAATAAAAACTTAATATATGTGACTTGTTTGGATTTTATCCTGCATGAATACACACATTCGCCTACTGTTTAAAATAATTACACTTAAAGGGTGTTAGAGACATCTCTCACATCGCCTAGACATTACCACTTACTATTTTTAAAAAAACAAAACTGTCTTTTAGCTTAATTATCACCTCTTCCTTCTATAATGTACCAGTCGGTTTATTTGCAAGAACACGATTTATTAATTACATGTGAATTGATGAATACTATTGGTATATTATTTGTTACCTTATCAAACCATATACAAATGCATAGGGAATCTGCATATTATATAAGAACAATGTTCGTGTGGGGTGTGTGTTGTGGGGGTTGCGGGGAGGGACATACTCTACCCACCCCTTTCAGATTAGGGGAGAGGTGCTGTCCCCGCTGTTCCTAATTATAGATACTACACACGGTCTAGTCTAATTATCATGGCAGCATCGTTTCCGAGGAAAGCTCCACGGCATTTTGCCTCATTAACACAGAAATTCAAAGAGATATGTCATGAGCATATATAAGGCATGACTCTTCCTACATGGGACTGGTCTACGTCTTAACATTTCCTTAGAAGGATGGCATAAGATTCACAGTACCTTGCCCGAATAATGAAAGGTCATTTGCCCAAAACCCTCACTCGGAAAAAAACATTGCTTGCAATTGTTAGAGTAAGCGAAATGACAAGTGTGCGTACTCACTGGTGAGAAACCGTTTAAGGTACCATATCAGAGTTTATGAATATATCGTCCCTTTCGCGTATCAATCAATTCACCTAATCAGTTTATTATGTCCCTCAGAACTGTACTGGCGCTATCTCTATTGATATTGTCCTTGAGGACAGTACTGAACCCAGAGAAGCTGGCAGGTGATATTTTCACAAAGATTAGTATTGACTGTATACGTTTATTGTTTCGCTGAGGACTGTACTGACACACGATTTAAAAGAGCCTTATTACATTGAAGCAGACCATTTCTAAAAATAAAAACATCCTTTAGTTTAAATACCACACATTTTTTCTGTCATTATAAAGTACCAGTAGCTTTATATGCAAGAACATGATGTCTTAGTACAATGTGACATGATTAATACTTTTGGTATATTCTAGCAGCGAGAATAGTAGCTCTTATGGTGCATACGTACAACAGAGTTACTGTGATGCCCTTTTAGAATAAGTAGGTATCAGGGTCGACCATATCAAGACAGGTTCATGAAGAGATCAAGCAATGCATGCATAAACAGCCGCCATACAGCAATAGATTAAACGTTAACAACCAAGCGTGCATGCATAAAACTCACCAACGAGAAGAATACCTCATCGATCTAGACATTTTCGTACGACTAGTTAATGTTTTTCAGGTGAATATCTCTGGAATTTTTACATTTCGACATATCTCGCGCTGACACGTATTCTGTGTTTTGAAACTTAAACCCGAACACAGCTAACACAAATCGACAACATTAACAGGCAAACGTCAGATATGTGAGTAGGTTGAGTTTCCAAGTACGAAACAAGACGAGGTGCGGGGAATATACTCTGTCAACCCGTCTCAGGTTATGGGGAGAGGTGCTAGCCACTGTTCTTTTTTTAAACTACACACATTCATTTCTGATTATCATGACAGCCGCTTTTGATGAATGACCGTTCACTATTCGGGCAAGGTACATGTACTGTGAAACTGCCATCCTTCGAAGGGGATGTTAAGCCGCTGACCAGGCCTATGTACAGGAAGGGCCACACCCTATATAAGTATGCTCCTTACACATTTTGATGTAATTTTCTGTGTTAATCAGTGACAACATGCCAGCAAAGCCTTCCTCGGAAACGAACTCACTTGGGGAAAAAACATTGCTTGCAAACAGGTAGGGTAAACGAAAAGACAGGTATGCATACACAATGGTGAGAAACCGTTTAAGGATATGACTATATTGTCCCTTTGGTCTTTCAAGAAAGTGACCTAAGCAATTTATTTTGTCCTTCAAGACTTTAGTGACGCTAATTCTTGAAATTGTCCTTGAGGAAAGTACAAAAGCCATGGAAGCCAGTAGGTGATATTTTCGTAGAGTTTAGTAGTACTGACTGTATTCGTTTTAGAACAGCACTAACGCTAGCCGGCGATATTGCCCCTGAGGACAGTACTAACGCTAGCTGTTGATATTGCCTCTGAGGACAGTACTAACGCTAGCTGTTGACATTGCCCATGAGGACAGGACTAACGCTACCTGTTGATATTGCCTCTGAGGACAGTACTTACGCTAGCTGTTGATATTGCCTCTGAGGACAGGACTAACGCTACCTGTTGATATTGCCTCTGAGGACAGTACTAACGCTAGCTGTTGACATTGCCCCTGAGGACAGGACTAACGCTACCTGTTGATATTGACTTGTGGGCGGTACTAACTGTAGCTGTTGATAGTATCCCTATAAGACGCTGGCTGTTGATATTGTTCATGTGGATGTTAAAGACAATAGCTGTTGATATTGTAGTTCTACAGCTAGCTCTTGATAACGCCCCCGAGGACATTACTAACCATAACTGTTGGTATTACACTTAGGACAATACAAACGCTGGCTGTTGATATTGCCCTTGAGGACAATACCAACGCAGGCAGTTGATATTGCCTTTGAGGACAGTACTAACGCTAGCTGCTGATATTGCCTCTGAGGACGGTACTTACGGTAGCAGTTGATATTGCCTCTGGAAAGCGATACTAACGCTATATGCTGAAATTGGCCAAGAAGACAGTATAAACGCTACCTGTTGATATTTCCCTTTAGGGCAGTAATATAAGTGGCTATTGATATTGCCAATGAGGACAGTGTTAAAGCTAGCTGTTGATATTTTCCATGAGGACAAAATTAACGCTAGCTGTTGATATTGACCCTGGGAACAGTACTAACGCTATCTGTGGATATAGCCCATTATGACAGTCTTAACGCTACCTGTTGATATTGCTCATGAGCACATTACTAACTCTGGCTATTGCTTTTGACACTGAGGACAATACTAACGCGGGCTGTTGATATTGTCCCTGAGGACATTACTTACGCTGGCTGTTGATATTGCCCATTAAGGACAGTACTAACGCTGGCTGTTGATGTTGCCCCTTTGGACAGTACTAACGTCAGCTGTTGATATTGCCCCTGAGAACAGTACTAACGATAGCTGTTGATTTTGACCCTGTGGACATTACTCACACTGGATATTGATGTTGCCCCTTAGGACAGTACTAACGGTGGCTGTTGATATTGCCCCTAAGAACAATACTAACGCTGGCTGTTTATACTTCCACTGAGGACATTAATAACGCTGGCTGTTAACAGTGTCCATGAGGACAGTACTAACTCTGGCTGTTTATATTGCCAATGAGGCAAATACTAACGATATATATTGATAAGTACTGATAAAGGTGATCCTTTGAGAGCAACTAACACAATTAAGAGAATAAAGCAGCAGTCTCGGTTTTATTGAGTCTGTTCATGAGAAGTAATGGAAGAAGCAACACTTATCACGCCCCCTAGCACCGGCTTAAGCGGTATTACCTGAGATTGCCCCTGAAGGCAGTACTAACGCTAGATGTCGATACTCCCCTTAGAACAATAATAACGCTCACTGTATTGATATTGCCCCTGGGGCCAGTATTAACGCTGGCTGTTGATATTACCAATGACGGTAGTACTAACGCTGGCTGTTGATATTGCCTCGGAGGACAGTACTACCACTAGCTGTTGATATTGTATTTGAGGACAGTACTACTGTTACCCGTTGATGTTGCCTCTGAGGACAGTACTACCGCTCATTATAGTATCTCTATGGTGGTTAAAACAAAGGCTGATGATAGTGCACACGTGGATGTTAAAGACACTAGCTGTTTGTTTCCATATGGACAGTACACATGAAAGCTGTTGATACCTCTGCATTTTACTGACTAGCTGTTGATATTGCACCTGAGGATAGTTCGAACACTAGCGTGTGATAGTGCCCCTGAGGACATTATTAACGCTAGCTGTTGATAATGCACCTTAGGACAGTACTAACACTAGCTGTTGATATTGCCACTGAGGACAGTAGTTGTTGGTATTGCACTTCAAAACATTACTAACACTGGCTGTTGATATTGCCACTGAGCACCATACTAACATAGGCTGTTGATAATGCACCTTACGAGAGTACTAACGCTAGCTGTTGATATTGCCACTGAGGACAGTACTTACGTTAGTTGTTGGTATATCACTTCAGGACAGTACTAACGCTTGCTGTTGATATTGCCACTGAGGATCATACTAACGCAGACTGTTGATATTGAGAACAGTACTAATTCTAGCTGTTGATATGACCCCTGAGGATAGTACTAACACCAGCTGCTGATATTGCCCCTTAAGATAGTACTAACGCTAGCTGTTGATATTGCCCCTGAGGACAGTACTAAACCTAGCTGTTGATATGGCCCCTGAGGACAGTACTAACACCAGCTGTTGATATTGACCCTTAGGAAAGTACTATCGCTAGCTGCTGATATTGCCCCTGAGGACAGTACTAAACCTAGCTGTTGATATGACCCTTAAGGACAGTGTTATCGATAGCTGTTGATATAGCCCCTGAGGATAGTGTTATCGATAGCTGTTGATATGGCCACTCAGGACAGTGTTATCGATAGCTGTTGAAATAGGCCCTGAGGACAGTGTTATCGATAGCTGTTGATATTGCCCCTGAGGACAGTGTTATCGATAGCTGTTGATATTGACCCAGAGGAGAGTGTTATCGATAGCTGTTGATATGGCCCCTGAGAACAGTGTTATCGATAGCTGTTGATATAGCCCCTGAGGACAGTGTTATCGATAGCTGTTGATATTTCCCCTTAGGACAGTGTTATCGATGGCTGTTGATATGGCCCCTGAGGACAGTATTATCGATAGCTATTGATATTGACCCTGAGGACAGTGTTATCGATAGCTGTTGATATTGCCCCTGAGGACAGTGTTATCGATAGCTGTTGATATTGCCCCTTAGGACAGTGATATCGATAGCTGTTGATATTGCCCATTAGGACAGTGTTATCGATAGCTGTTGATATTGACCCTTACGACAGTGTTATCGATAGCTGTTGATATGGCCCCTGAGGACAGTGTTATCGATAGCTGTTGATATGGCCCCTAAGGACAGTGTTATCGATAGCTGTTGATATGGCCCCTGAGGACAGTGTTATCGATAGCTGTTGATATGGCCCCTGAGGACAGTGTTTTCGATAGCTGTTGATATTGACCCTGAGGACAGTGTTATCGATAGCTGTTGATATGGCCCCTTAGGACAGTGTTATCGATAGCTGTTGATATGGCCCCTTAGGACAGTGTTATCGATAGCTGTTGATATGGCCCCTGAGGACAGTATTATCGATAGCTGTTGATATTGACCCTGAGGACAGTGTTCTCGATAGCTGTTGATATAGCCCCTGAGGAAAGTGTTATCGATAGCTGTTGATATTGACCCTGAGGACAGTGTTCTCGATAGCTGTTGATATGGCCCCTGAGGACAGTGTTATCGATAGCTGTTGATATTGACCCTGAGGACAGTGTTATCGATAGCTGTTGATATAGCCCCTGTGGCCAGTGTTATCGATAGCTGTTGATATTGACCCTGAGGACAGTGTTATCGATAGCTGTTGATATAGCCCCTAAGGACAGTGTTATCGATAGCTGTTGATATTGACCCTGATGACAGTGTTATCGATAGCTGTTGATATTGACCCTTAGGACAGTGTTATCGATAGCTGTTGATATTGACCCTGAGGACAGTGTTATCGATAGCTGTTGATATTGCCCCTGAGGACAGTGTTATCGATAGCTGTTGATATTGCCCCTGAGGACAGTGTTATCGATAGCTGTTGTTATTGCCCCTTAGGACAGTGATATCGATAGCTGTTGGTATTGCCCCTTAGGACAGTGTTATCGATAGCTGTTGATATTGACCCTGAGGACAGTGTTATCGATAGCTGTTGATATGGCCCCTCAGGACAGTGTTATCGATAGCTGTTGATATGGCCCCTGAGGACAGTGTTATCGATAGCTGTTGCTATGGCCTCTGAGGACAGTGTTATCGATAGCAGTTGATATGGCCAATGAGGACAGTGTTATCGATAGCTGTTGATATTGACCATGAGGACAGTGTTATCGATAGCTGTTGATATAGCCCCTTGGACAGTGTTATCGCTAGCTGTTGATATGGCCCCTGAGGACAGTGTTATCGATAGCAGTTGATATGGCCCCTGAGGACAGTGTTATCGATAGCTGTTGATATTGACCCTGGGGACAGTGTTATCGATAGCTGTTGATATAGCCCCTTGGACAGTGTTATCGCTAGCTGTTGATATGGCCCCTTAGGACAGTGTTATCGATAGCTGTTGATATGGCCCCTTAGGACAGTGTTATCGATAGCTGTTGATATTGACCCTGAGGACAGTGTTATCGATAGCTGTTGATATGGCCCCTGAGGACAGTGTTATCGATAGCTGTTGATACAGCCCCTGAGGACAGTGTTATCGATAGCTGTTGATATTGCCCCTTAGGACAGTGTTATCGATAGCTGTTGATATTGCCCCTGAGGACAGTGTTATCGATAGCTGTTGATATTGCCCCTTAGGACAGTGTTATCGATAGCTGTTGATATTGCCCCTTAGGACAGTGTTATCGATAGCTGTTGGTATTGCCCCTTAGGACAGTGTTATCGATAGCTGTTGATATTGTCCCTGAGGACAGTGTTATCGATAGCTGTTGATATTGCCCCTGAGGACAGTGTTATCGATAGCTGTTGATATTGCCCCTGAGGACAGTGTAATCGATAGCTGTTGATATAGCCCCTTAGGACAGTGATATCGATAGCTGTTGATATTGCCCCTTAGGACAGTGTTATCGATAGCTGTTGATATTGACCCTGACGACAGTGTTATCGATAGCTGTTGATATGGCCCCTGAGGACAGTGTTATCGATAGCTGTTGATATAGCCCCTTAGGACAGTGTTATCGATAGCTGTTGATATGGCCCCTTAGGACAGTGTTATCGATAGCTGTTGATATAGCCCCTTGGACAGTGTTATCGATAGCTGTTGATATGGCCCCTGAGGACAGTGTTATCGATAGCTGTTGATATTGCCACTGAGGACAGTGTTATCGATAGCTGTTGATATTGCCCCTGAGGACAGTATAACGCCAGCTGTTGATATTGGCCCTTAGGACAGTACTAACGCCAGCTGTTGATATTGACCGATAGGACAGTACTATCGCTAGCTGCTGCTATTGCCCCTTAGGACAGTACTAAAATTAGCAGTTGATATGGCCCCAGAGGACAGTATTGACGTCAGTTGTTGATATTGTCCCTTAAGATAGAACTAACCCTACTAGCTGTTGATATTGCCCCTGGGGACAGTAATAAACCTAGCTGTTGATATAGCACCTGAGGACAGTACTAACCCAGGCTGTTGATATTGGCCCTTAGGACAGTACTATCGCCAGCTGTTGATACTTCCCCTATGGTGCATTATTGACAGATGCCGTCTGTATTGTCTATACAGACCTTACTGAAAGATATTGTCCATCGGGGCATTATTGTCTATAGGGATGACCTTCATGTCAGATGCCGTCTGTAGTGGCCTTATTGACAGATGCCCCTGTATTGTCTATCAGGACCTTACTGAAAGATGCCGTCTGTATTGTCTATAGGGAGCTTATTGGCACATGCCGTCAGATGCTCTCTTTATTGTCCGCATGGACCTTATTGACAGAAGGCGTCATTATTGTCTATAGGGACCTTATTGACAGATGGTGTCCATATTGTCTATAGGGGCATTATTGACAAAGGCCTTCTGTACTGTTTATAGGGACCTTATTGATAAATGCCGTCTGTTTTGTCAATAGTGGCGTTATTGACAGATGTCATCTGTATTGTCTATAGGGACCTTATTGACAGATGTCGTTTATATTTCAAATAGGGACCATTTGCAAAGGTAGCATCAGTTTTTGCTATTGGGACCTTATTGAAATATTGTGTCATTATTGTCTGTAGGTACCTTACTGACAAATGATGCCAGTATTGTTGATTGGGACCTTATTGGCTGATATAGTCAGTATATTCTTAAGGGACCTTATTGACGGATAGTGTTTTTTGTCAGGGAAGACCGTATTGACAGATGTCAATACGGAACTTAATGACAGATGTCAATAGGGACCTTAATGACACATAGAGTGACTATTTTCTTAAGGGACCTTATTAGCAGATGGTTTTTGTTTTGCCAATAGGGAATTAATTGATAGATGTCTATAGGGACCTTATTAACAGATAGTGTCAGCATTTCCTAAAAAATGGTGTTTCTTTTGTCAATAGGGACCTTATTGAGAGGTGTCAGTAGGGACCTTTTTGGCAGATAGAGTCATTATTGTCTTAAGAGACCTTATTGACACATGTTGTTTGTTTTGTCAACATGGACCTTATTGACAGATTGACAGATGATGTTGGTATTGTCCAAAGAAACCTTAATGACAGATAGAGTTCATATTGTATATAGGGTCCCAATTGATGGATTGACAGAATACGTACACACTGTCTATAGGGACCTTTTTGACAGATGGTGTCAGTATTTTCAATTGGGACGTTATCGACAGATGACGTCAGTATGGCCTATACGGACCATATTTACAGGTGGCGTCATTACTGTTGATAGGGTGTATCTTATCGACATATGGCGTCAATATTGTTGATAGAGACCTTATTGACAGATCGCGTCAGTATTGTATATATGGACCTTATTGACAGATTTTGCCATCATTGTTGATTGGGACCTTATTGACAGATAGCCTCAGTATTTTCTATCAGGTACGTATTAGTAGAGTGTGCTTGTTTGGTCAATAACGACGTTATTGATACATGAAGTTAGTTTCGTCTATACGGATCGAGTCTGTATTGTTCATAGGGACCTTATTGACAGATGTCGTTTATATAGCAAATAGGGACCATAGTGATATGTGGCATCATTTTTTTTTATTTTGGGACCTTATTGAAAGATGGTGTCATTATTGTCGATAGGGACCTTATTGAGAGATGGTGTCAGTATTTTTCATTGGGACCTTATTGGCAGATAGAGTCAATATTGTCTTAAGGGTCCTTATTGCCGGATAGTGTTTGTTTTGTCAATATGGACCTTGTTGGCAGACGGCGTCAATATGTTGAATATTGTTGAAACGGACCGTATTGGTAGATGGCGTCATAATTGTCCATATGGACCTTGTTGATAAATGAAGTGTGTTTTGGGTACGGGTACCTTAGTGACAGATGGTGTGGGTATTGTCCATAGAGACATTATTGACATATGGAGTTCATATTGTCTAAAGGGACCTAATTGACAGACGGCGTCAGTATTGTTGAAATGGACCTTATTGACAGATGACGTCAATATTGTGTATATGGACCTTATTGACAGATGACGTCAATATTGTGTATATGGACCTTATTGACAGATGGCGCCGGAATTGTTGCTTGGGACTTAATTGACAGATAATGTTTGTTTTGTCACTAAGGACCTCACTAAGGACTTCATTGACAGATGTCGTTTATACTGTCCTCAGGGGCAATAGCGACAGATAATCTTACTACTTTCCTCAAGTGCAATATCTACAGCCAGTTACCGTTAGTACTGTCCTCTGGGGCAATGTGAACAGCTAGTGTCGGTATAGACCTTAGGGCAAAATTATCGGCTTTGGTCACTTCCTTGATGAGCGAAAGTGATATATTCAAAACCTGTGATATTTAATTTTAAACGGTTTCTCACCAGTGTGCACGAGTATGCTGCCTCTATTCCGTAATCTGAGAATAGTGGGCAGAGGCAGAGTATATTTCCCCACCCTCCCACAACACACCCGAATATTTTGCTTACTTTATGTGTGAATCACCTATACATGTGAACATGCTTGGAATAATAGAAATAGGTATAGAAATCGAATAGGAATTGCAGCTTTCACAGAACACAGTAAACCCCAAAACACGCAAACAGACAAACAAGAAGGCAAAAGTAATAATAAATGCAAACTACATCACAAACACAAAGGGGTTAACAATAATAAGAACTACGAATACAACAATAATATTCACCAAGTCACACTTTACTTAAGAGATCAAATGCTATTTATACGATCAGCTTTAATATAATAATGATCAGCTTTAATATAATGATTATATTGTTTTAAATCATGTGACAATACTGTCCTCAGGGCAAAAAAGGATACAGTCAGTACTAAATCACCTGCTAGCTTCCATCGCTTCAGTACTATGCTCTAGGACAATATCAACAGATAGCGTCAGTAAAGTTCTTAATAACAAACTAAATTACTTCGGTCACTTCCTTGATACGCGAAAGTGACGATGTATTCATAACCTGTGATATTTAATCTTAAACGGTTTCTCACCAGTGTGTATGCAGCACATGAAATCCGAGAGTGATGGGCAGAGTATTCCCCCCCCCCCCTCCCCACCCCACCCCACATTCACCCACCCTTCCCGAAAAGTTTGATTACTCTATGTGTTGATTACCTGTACATGTGAATATGCTTGGATACTATCACAAAGAATATAACAAGAGTATTCCGCAAGTCACAATATTTAAGTAAGAAATAAAATGCTTGTATACAAACATAAACCTGCTGGTAGTTTATAACGCCAGAAGAAAGTAGGGCAATTAAGCGACAGTTTGTTTTTAATGATCTGCTTTAATATAATAATTTTATTCTTTTAAATCATGTATCAGTACTGTCCTCAGTGAAAAAATCTCCTGATACGGTTAATACTAAACTCTGCAAAAATATCACCTACTATCTACCATTGCTTCAGTACTGTACTTAAAGACAATATCAACAGCTAGCGTCAGTAAACTCCTGAACGGTTAATTAAATTAATTAGGTCACTTCCTTTATACGCGAAAGGAACAATATATTCATAACTTGTGATATTTAATATTAAACGGTTTCTCACCAGTGTGTATGTGTATGCATAGTTGTCTTTTCGTTTACCCTACCTTTATTTCTAAATGAGAGCTTTAATTGACTGTTAATTATTAGGGAAAGATACTGTGAAACGTGTGCCCTCCTTCTATGGAGATTTTAAGCCGTTGAACAGTCCCATGTACAGGATGTATTTGCTCATTATAGATCTTGATATAAATATGTGTTAATCAGTGACGCAAAATACACGTAGAGCTTTCCTTGGAAATAACGTTGTCATGATAATTGGATTTGAGTACGTGCAGTATCAAAAATTAGGAACTGACTGGGTCAACACCTCTCTCCCTAATCTGAAAAGGATGGGCAGAGTATGCCCCTCTCCATCCTCATACACCCTGCATGAATAGTTTGCTTATAGTACGTGTTGATTGTACGTGGTTTGATAAGGTAATATATTATTCGTCAATTCACATGTACTTAAGAAATCATGTTCTTCCAAATAAACCGACAGGTGCATTATAGAAGAAAGAGGTTATAATTAAGCTAAATGACTCTTGTTTTTAAAAACAGTAAGTGATATTGTCTAGGCGATGTGAAGTTGTCTCTAGCATCCGTTACGTATAATTATTTTAAACAGTAGGCGATTGTGTGTATTCATGCAGGAGAAAAGCCTACTAAGTTACATGTATTACATTTTTCTTTCGTTAAATGATAGAATATATTATTTCTCCTTTATATTCATATTTATCGGCTTATATAGACGTTGATTCCAATGCACTAGTATCTTCTAATTAGGAAGTAGTAACTTCGTTGGAAATACGAATTAGCTTCACACACGTCAAAAAGGGCATACACATACATATCCACGATTAATGGTGATGGGTAGTACAATTAGAAAACACGTTCTTATCAAGCATTATTAAGTACATAAAACCATGGACATATATACTCATATCCATGCTAATCAGAAAATGGTATTTCTCCTGTATACACATATACATCGGGTGGTATAGGAGTCAATTAGGCAGAAATAACATACTTTACTAAAATGAGTAACTAGTGCTATGCGGACACTTAAAGGACAGTATATACATCTCTCTCATCACCTAGACATTATCACTAAATATTTTTAATCGAAAAATAACTGAATATCTTAACTTTTGTCGCTTATATGGCTTCTCCTCTGTATGTATACTCAAATTTGACTACTGTTTTAAAAAGAAATTAACGGATGACAGAGACATCCTATTTCCTTTGTAAACTGATATGCATCGTCTGGTACAGGAGGGAAGTATGCACTAATACCTTCTACTGAACTAAATTCGGTATACAGAAATTTATTTTTAAACAGTAGGTGAATATGATTATTCATATAATGCGTCAAATTCAATACGCAATATGTGACCTGTACGCATTATGTAATAATACCATCACACAATGCATTGTCATGGTCGACGGATGTATACGACTGCTGCGTTATGTAACTTAAAAGAGTATGAGAGTAGACCTTTGGAAACGACAGAGCACGATACATATGCAATATTGCTGTCTCGGTTTGATTGTTCATGAACAGTAGTGAAATATGCTAGCTACAGCTCACTCACCCTATTGCCGGGTATAGCAGAACTCAATATTCATAAAACAATAGTATATACGTTTAACCGTCCCAGTATCTAACAAAATTGTATGCCCCGAAGAGCAAAATAAACAAAATGAAATTAAGTTGCTCCAGCGGTTATGAAGCCTGCGTATCAAAAGTAACAGCCGAAAGATTCAATTAAAAGCAGACAACATGTTAAACAATACCCATAGCCTTTTATCGGCAGAAGTAGTGGAACCACCGAATCGAAAATTAAGTATAGAAAACAAACGCAATTGAAAATACACCACCGATATATAAATATAAATATCGGGCTCCACTCTCCAAAGATCAAATAAATAACATTGCGTCAGACCCGTAACTACGCTGAGACATAGAAACACGCACGCACGCACTTACGCACGCACTTACGCACGCACTCACGCACGCACGCACGCGCATACACAAACACACACACACACATACGCACATACACACATACACACATACACACTTACACACACACATACATACTTTCACACATACATACTTTCATATATACATACATAAAGATAAATAAAACTAAATGAATAATTAAATACAACATTCATGTTTAATCACAATGTTATTGATTCTTGAACGAGAGACTACTTTTTCTGTAATCGGGAAAGTAATGAGACATGGCTTCTAATTGACAATTAATGAATTATATCTCTATAAGTGAAAGGCAACATATAACTGTAAGACGACATATATAATACCACCAAGCATCAGACATACCAATGATATCAACATAAGGAAATCATGTACACACTTAAAGACATTTTTAACCGATAGTGAAAACTAGTTCATTTAATGATACTAGTATATGCAAACATATATTGAAAATTAAAGGTAATATACCTCCCATGATCAGTGCTATACAAAGTGGTCTGTGGAACCGTATTTGAGCCAGACAGAATTACGCACACGTGTCCCTCATTACGTGGTCCCGCCTTAATACCATTAAACGATGGGAAAGCTTATATTAGCAGGATTTTATAACGGATATTTTTGACAATAAAACACGTTTAAAAAAACATGTTTTACTGAATTAACGCGATAACTTGTTTACAATTACCTAATAAATCTTTTAATTTTACAAGATACACTTTTTTAAAGCCAAAATTAAGGTGTTATTTCATACCCCAGCCAACCCCGCTTTCACTTCTTGGAGACGGGGTTAGATGGGTATGAAAGTTAATACTCGGACCGCGTAATGTAATTCGGTCATTTTAAGGACACGTGTCTAATTCATTGGAAAAACATTTTTTAGGGACACATGTGGTCCAAGTCCGGAGCATGTACTCAACAACCGTATTACGTACGCAAGTGAATAATTGTATTTGTGCTTTATAAATACACGAGTTATTTAAGTATCACCAGAATGGTGGTGTTCTATTTTTGTCACTAGGTAGCTAGATAACTATCTAGATATTTTTAACGTTTTATCTAGATAACTGCAAAATATCAAGATGTCTATCAGGGGCCATATCAACAGCTAGGGTTAGTCCTGTCCCCAGGGGCAATATCAACAGCTAGCGTAAGAACTGACCTCGGGGAAAATATCAACAGCCAGCGTTTAAACATCCATAGGGATATTATCGACATCTAGCGATAGTACTATCCTAAGGGGTAATATCAAAAGCTGGCGTAGTACTGTCCTCAGGGGCCATATCAACAGCCGGCGATAACACTGTCCTCAGGGGCCATATCAACAGCCAAAGTTAGTACTGTCCTTAGGGGCAATATCAACAGCTGGCGTAAGTAGCGTCCTCAGGGCCAATATCAACAGCTGTCGTTAGTACTGTCCTCTGGGGCCATATCAACAGCTAGTTTTAGTACCGTCCATAGGGGAAGTATCAACAGCTGGCGATAGTACTGTCCTAAGGGCCAATATCAACAGCCTGGGTTAGTACTGTCCTCAGGTGCTATATCAACAGCTAGGTTTATTACTGTCCCCAGGGGCAATATCAACAGCTAGTAGGGTTAGTTCTATCTTAAGGGACAATATCAACAACTGACGTCAATACTGTCCTCTGGGGCCATATCAACTGCTAATTTTAGTACTGTCCTAAGGGGCAATAGCAGCAGCTAGCGATAGTACTGTCCTATCGGTCAATATCAACAGCTGGCGTTAGTACTGTCCTAAGGGCCAATATCAACAGCTGGCGTTATACTGTCCTCAGGGGCAATATCAACAGCTATCGATAACACTGTCCTCAGTGGCAATATCAACAGCTATCGATAACACTGTCCTCAGGGGCCATATCAACAGCTATCGATAACACTGTCCTCAGGGGCCATATCAACAGCTATCGATAACACTGTCGTCAGGGTCAATATCAACAGCTATCGATAACACTGTCCTAAGGGGCAATATCAACAGCTATCGATATCACTGTCCTAAGGGGCTATATCAACAGCTATCGATTACACTGTCCTCAGGGGCAATATCAACAGCTATCGATAACACTGTCCTCAGGGGCAATATCAACAGCTATCGATAACACTGCCCTGAGGGTCAATATCAACAGCTATCGATAACACTGTCCTCAGGGTCAATATCAACAGCTATCGATAACACTGTCCTTAGGGGCTATATCAACAGCTATCGATTACACTGTCCTCAGGGTCAATATCAACAGCTATCGATAACACTGGCCACAGGGGCTATATCAACAGCTATCGAGAACACTGTCCTCAGGGTCAATATTAACAGCTATCGATAACACTGTCCTCAGGGGCCATATCAACAGCTATCGAGAACACTGTCCTCAGGGTCAATATCAACAGCTATCGATAACACTGTCCTCAGGGGCTATATCAACAGCTATCGAGAACACTGTCCTCAGGGTCAATATCAACAGCTATCGATAATACTGTCCTCAGGGGCCATATCAACTGCTATCGATAACACTGTCCTCAGGGGCCATATCAACAGCTATCGATAACACTGTCCTCAGGGGCCATATCAACACCTATCGATAACACTGTCCTCAGGGTCAATATCAACAGCTATCGGTAACACTGTCCTCAGGGGCCATATCAACAGCTATCGATAATACTGTCCTAAGGGGCCATATCATTAGCTATCGATAACACTGTCCTCAGGGGCCATATCAACAGCTATCGAAAACACTGTCCTCAGGGGCCATATCAACAGCTATCGATAACACTGTCGTCAGGGTCAATATCAACAGCTATCGATAACACTGTCCTCAGGGTCAATATCAACAGCTATCGATAACACTGTCCTCAGGGGCCATATCAACAGCTATCGAGAACACTGTCCTCAGGGTCAATATCAACAGCTATCGATAACACTGTCCTCAGGGGCTATATCAACAGCTATCGAGAACACTGTCCTCAGGGTCAATATCAACAGCTATCGATAATACTGTCCTCAGGGGCCATATCAACAGCTATCGATAACACTGTCCTCAGGGGCCATATCAACAGCTATCGATAACACTGTTCTCAGGGGCCATATCAACAGCTATCGATAACACTCTCCTCAGGGTCAATATCAACAGCTATCGATAACACTGTCCTCAGGGGCAATATCAACAGCTATCGATAACACTGTCCTCTGGGGCTATATCAACAGCTATCGATAACACTGTCCTGAGGGGCCATATCAACAGCTATCGATAACACTGTCCTTAAGTGTCATATCAACAGCTATCGATAACACTGTCCTCAGGGGCAATATCAACAGCTATCGATAACACTGTCCTAAGGGGCAATATCAACAGCTATCGATAACACTGTCCTCAGGGGCTGTATCAACAGCTATCGATAACACTGTCCTCAGGGGCCATATCAACAGCTATCGATAACACTGTCCTCAGGGTCAATATCAACAGCTATCGATAACACTGTCCTTAGGGGCTATATCAACAGCTATCGATAACACTGTCCTCAGGGTCAATATCAACAGCTATCGATAACACTGGCCACAGGGGCTATATCAACAGCTATCGATAACACTGTCCTCAGGGTCAATATCAACAGCTATCGATAACACTGTCCTCAGGGGCCATATCAACAGCTATCGAGAACACTGTCCTCAGGGGCAATATCAACAGCTATCGATAACACTGTCCTCAGGGGCAATATCAACAGCTATCGATAACACTGTCCTCAGGGTCAATATCAACAGCTATCGATAACACTGTCCTAAGGGTCAATATCAACAGCTATCGATAACACTGTCATCAGGGTCAATATCAACAGCTATCGATAACACTGTCCTTAGGGGCTATATCAACAGCTATCGATAACACTGTCCTCAGGGTCAATATCAACAGCTATCGATAACACTGGCCACAGGGGCTATATCAACAGCTATCGATAACACTGTCCTCAGGGTCAATATCAACAGCTATCGATAACACTGTCCTCAGGGGCCATATCAACAGCTATCGAGAACACTGTCCTCAGGGTCAATATCAACAGCTATCGATAACACTTTCCTCAGGGGCTATATCAACAGCTATCGAGAACACTGTCCTCAGGGTCAATATCAACAGCTATCGATAATACTGTCCTCAGGGGCCATATCAACAGCTATCGATAACACTGTCCTAAGGGGCCATATCAACAGCTATCGATAACACTGTCCTAAGGGGCCATATCAACAGCTATCGATAACACTGTCCTCAGGGTCAATATCAACAGCTATCGAAAACACTGTCCTCAGGGGCCATATCAACAGCTATCGATAACACTGTCCTCAGGGGCCATATCAACAGCTATCGATAACACTGTCCTTAGGGGCCATATCAACAGCTATCGATAACACTGTCCTCAGGGGCCATATCAACAGCTATCGATAACACTGTCGTAAGGGTCAATATCAACAGCTATCGATAACACTGTCCTAATGGGCAATATCAACAGCTATCGATATCACTGTCCTAAGGGGCAATATCAACAGCTATCGATAACACTGTCCTCAGGGGCAATATCAACAGCTATCGATAACACTGTCCTCAGGGTCAATATCAATAGCTATCGATAATACTGTCCTCAGGGGCCATATCAACAGCCATCGATAACACTGTCCTAAGGGGAAATATCAACAGCTATCGATAACACTGTCCTCAGGGGCTATATCAACAGCTATCGATAACACTGTTCTCAGGGGCCATATCAACAGCTATCGATAACACTCTCCTCTGGGTCAATATCAACAGCTATCGATAACACTGTCCTCAGGGGCAATATCAACAGCTATCGATAACACTGTCCTCAGGGCCTATTTCAACAGCTATCGATAACACTGTCCTGAGTGGCCATATCAACAGCTATCGATAACACTATCCTCAGGGGCTATATCAACAGCTATCGATAACACTGTCCTTAAGGGTCATATCAACAGCTAGGTTTAGTACTGTCCTCAGGGGCAATATCAGCAGCTAGCGATAGTACTTTCCTAAGGGTCAATATCAACAGCTGGTGTTAGTACTGTCCTCAGGGGCCATATCAACAGCTAGGTTTAGTACTGTCCTCAGGGGCAATATCAACAGCTAGCGTTAGTACTATCTTAAGGGGCAATATCAGCAGCTGGTGTTAGTACTATCCTCAGGGGTCATATCAACAGCTAGAATTAGTACTGTTCTCAATATCAACAGTCTGCGTTAGTATGATCCTCAGTGGCAATATCAACAGCAAGCGTTAGTACTGTCCTGAAGTGATATACCAACAACTAACGTAAGTACTGTCCTCAGTGGCAATATCAACAGCTAGCGTTAGTACTCTCGTAAGGTGCATTATCAACAGCCTATGTTAGTATGGTGCTCAGTGGCAATATCAACAGCCAGTGTTAGTAATGTTTTGAAGTGCAATACCAACAACTACTGTCCTCAGTGGCAATATCAACAGCTAGTGTTAGTACTGTCCTAAGGTGCATTATCAACAGCTAGCGTTAATAATGTCCTCAGGGGCACTATCACACGCTAGTGTTCGAACTATCCTCAGGTGCAATATCAACAGCTAGTCAGTAAAATGCAGAGGTATCAACAGCTTTCATGTGTACTGTCCATATGGAAACAAACAGCTAGTGTCTTTAACATCCACGTGTGCACTATCATCAGCCTTTGTTTTAACCACCATAGAGATACTATAATGAGCGGTAGTACTGTCCTCAGAGGCAACATCAACGGGTAACAGTAGTACTGTCCTCAAATACAATATCAACAGCTAGTGGTAGTACTGTCCTCCGAGGCAATATCAACAGCCAGCGTTAGTACTACCGTCATTGGCAATATCAACAGCCAGCGTTAATACTGGCCCCAGGGGCAATATCAATACAGTGAGCGTTATTATTGTTCTAAGGGGAGTATCGACATCTAGCGTTAGTACTGCCTTCAGGGGCAATCTCAGGTAATACCGCTTAAGCCGGTGCTAGGGGGCGTGATAAGTGTTGCTTCTTCCATTACTTCTCATGAACAGACTCAATAAAACCGAGACTGCTGCTTTATTCTCTTAATTGTGTTAGTTGCTCTCAAAGGATCACCTTTATCAGTACTTATCAATATATATCGTTAGTATTTGCCTCATTGGCAATATAAACAGCCAGAGTTAGTACTGTCCTCATGGACACTGTTAACAGCCAGCGTTATTAATGTCCTCAGTGGAAGTATAAACAGCCAGCGTTAGTATTGTTCTTAGGGGCAATATCAACAGCCACCGTTAGTACTGTCCTAAGGGGCAACATCAATATCCAGTGTGAGTAATGTCCACAGGGTCAAAATCAACAGCTATCGTTAGTACTGTTCTCAGGGGCAATATCAACAGCTGACGTTAGTACTGTCCAAAGGGGCAACATCAACAGCCAGCGTTAGTACTGTCCTTAATGGGCAATATCAACAGCCAGCGTAAGTAATGTCCTCAGGGACAATATCAACAGCCCGCGTTAGTATTGTCCTCAGTGTCAAAAGCAATAGCCAGAGTTAGTAATGTGCTCATGAGCAATATCAACAGGTAGCGTTAAGACTGTCATAATGGGCTATATCCACAGATAGCGTTAGTACTGTTCCCAGGGTCAATATCAACAGCTAGCGTTAATTTTGTCCTCATGGAAAATATCAACAGCTAGCTTTAACACTGTCCTCATTGGCAATATCAATAGCCACTTATATTACTGCCCTAAAGGGAAATATCAACAGGTAGCGTTTATACTGTCTTCTTGGCCAATTTCAGCATATAGCGTTAGTATCGCTTTCCAGAGGCAATATCAACTGCTACCGTAAGTACCGTCCTCAGAGGCAATATCAGCAGCTAGCGTTAGTACTGTCCTCAAAGGCAATATCAACTGCCTGCGTTGGTATTGTCCTCAAGGGCAATATCAACAGCCAGCGTTTGTATTGTCCTAAGTGTAATACCAACAGTTATGGTTAGTAATGTCCTCGGGGGCGTTATCAAGAGCTAGCTGTAGAACTACAATATCAACAGCTATTGTCTTTAACATCCACATGAACAATATCAACAGCCAGCGTCTTATAGGGATACTATCAACAGCTACAGTTAGTACCGCCCACAAGTCAATATCAACAGGTAGCGTTAGTCCTGTCCTCAGGGGCAATGTCAACAGCTAGCGTTAGTACTGTCCTCAGAGGCAATATCAACAGGTAGCGTTAGTCCTGTCCTCAGAGGCAATATCAACAGCTAGCGTAAGTACTGTCCTCAGAGGCAATATCAACAGGTAGCGTTAGTCCTGTCCTCATGGGCAATGTCAACAGCTAGCGTTAGTACTGTCCTCAGAGGCAATATCAACAGCTAGCGTTAGTACTGTCCTCAGGGGCAATATCGCCGGCTAGCGTTAGTGCTGTTCTAAAACGAATACAGTCAGTACTACTAAACTCTACGAAAATATCACCTACTGGCTTCCATGGCTTTTGTACTTTCCTCAAGGACAATTTCAAGAATTAGCGTCACTAAAGTCTTGAAGGACAAAATAAATTGCTTAGGTCACTTTCTTGAAAGACCAAAGGGACAATATAGTCATATCCTTAAACGGTTTCTCACCATTGTGTATGCATACCTGTCTTTTCGTTTACCCTACCTGTTTGCAAGCAATGTTTTTTCCCCAAGTGAGTTCGTTTCCGAGGAAGGCTTTGCTGGCATGTTGTCACTGATTAACACAGAAAATTACATCAAAATGTGTAAGGAGCATACTTATATAGGGTGTGGCCCTTCCTGTACATAGGCCTGGTCAGCGGCTTAACATCCCCTTCGAAGGATGGCAGTTTCACAGTACATGTACCTTGCCCGAATAGTGAACGGTCATTCATCAAAAGCGGCTGTCATGATAATCAGAAATGAATGTGTGTAGTTTAAAAAAAGAACAGTGGCTAGCACCTCTCCCCATAACCTGAGACGGGTTGACAGAGTATATTCCCCGCACCTCGTCTTGTTTCGTACTTGGAAACTCAACCTACTCACATATCTGACGTTTGCCTGTTAATGTTGTCGATTTGTGTTAGCTGTGTTCGGGTTTAAGTTTCAAAACACAGAATACGTGTCAGCGCGAGATATGTCGAAATGTAAAAATTCCAGAGATATTCACCTGAAAAACATTAACTAGTCGTACGAAAATGTCTAGATCGATGAGGTATTCTTCTCGTTGGTGAGTTTTATGCATGCACGCTTGGTTGTTAACGTTTAATCTATTGCTGTATGGCGGCTGTTTATGCATGCATTGCTTGATCTCTTCATGAACCTGTCTTGATATGGTCGACCCTGATACCTACTTATTCTAAAAGGGCATCACAGTAACTCTGTTGTACGTATGCACCATAAGAGCTACTATTCTCGCTGCTAGAATATACCAAAAGTATTAATCATGTCACATTGTACTAAGACATCATGTTCTTGCATATAAAGCTACTGGTACTTTATAATGACAGAAAAAATGTGTGGTATTTAAACTAAAGGATGTTTTTATTTTTAGAAATGGTCTGCTTCAATGTAATAAGGCTCTTTTAAATCGTGTGTCAGTACAGTCCTCAGCGAAACAATAAACGTATACAGTCAATACTAATCTTTGTGAAAATATCACCTGCCAGCTTCTCTGGGTTCAGTACTGTCCTCAAGGACAATATCAATAGAGATAGCGCCAGTACAGTTCTGAGGGACATAATAAACTGATTAGGTGAATTGATTGATACGCGAAAGGGACGATATATTCATAAACTCTGATATGGTACCTTAAACGGTTTCTCACCAGTGAGTACGCACACTTGTCATTTCGCTTACTCTAACAATTGCAAGCAATGTTTTTTTCCGAGTGAGGGTTTTGGGCAAATGACCTTTCATTATTCGGGCAAGGTACTGTGAATCTTATGCCATCCTTCTAAGGAAATGTTAAGACGTAGACCAGTCCCATGTAGGAAGAGTCATGCCTTATATATGCTCATGACATATCTCTTTGAATTTCTGTGTTAATGAGGCAAAATGCCGTGGAGCTTTCCTCGGAAACGATGCTGCCATGATAATTAGACTAGACCGTGTGTAGTATCTATAATTAGGAACAGCGGGGACAGCACCTCTCCCCTAATCTGAAAGGGGTGGGTAGAGTATGTCCCTCCCCGCAACCCCCACAACACACACCCCACACGAACATTGTTCTTATATAATATGCAGATTCCCTATGCATTTGTATATGGTTTGATAAGGTAACAAATAATATACCAATAGTATTCATCAATTCACATGTAATTAATAAATCGTGTTCTTGCAAATAAACCGACTGGTACATTATAGAAGGAAGAGGTGATAATTAAGCTAAAAGACAGTTTTGTTTTTTTAAAAATAGTAAGTGGTAATGTCTAGGCGATGTGAGAGATGTCTCTAACACCCTTTTAGTGTAATTATTTTAAACAGTAGGCGAATGTGTGTATTCATGCAGGATAAAATCCAAACAAGTCACATATATTAAGTTTTTATTTCGTTAAATGGTATAATATGGTATAATTTCTCCTGTATACTCAATGTATCGGCTAATAGTTCAGTTAATTCCTAGGCACTAGTAACTTCTACTTCTAATTAGAAAGTAGTAACTGCTTAGGAAATTTGAATTAAAAAAGAGCATACACATTCATATCCACGATTAATGCGTAATTGCGGCTGGTATAGCAGTTAATTAGCACTAGTAACTTCTACTTTGCTAAAATGAGTAACTAGGCATATTCGGAAAATTAAAGGACAATAGAAACATCTCTCACATCGCCTAATATCTTAATGTATGTAGCTTATATGGCTTCTCTCCTGTATGCATACTCACATTCGACTACTGTTTAAAAAAGTTAATTGAATTGATTTGTGTTTTAAGGAGCAACAACACATGAACGTTTATATGACGCCTAACAGGAACGAACGCGCCAGGCTCATCCTCCATTTACATGAAGATAAAATATGAAGACTGGGCCTAGAACCTTCTTACCTGCAAAACTGCAGAATTGCTGCAAATTCTATAATAGACACTCCATTTACGATGGAGCCACGTTTCCACGTTTGCATACGCGGTGTCATGATGGGCATGATAAAAAATGACAAAATGAATATGAATGTGTGTGTGGGGGTGGGGGTGGGGGTGGGGGTCTACCCCGCAACCTCACGGGGAACAAAAATGAAAGTTAACAGATGACAGAGACATCGCATTTTTCTTATCAGGATATCTCTCACATCACCTAGACATTATCACTTGCTATCATTTAACGAAATATAACAGAATGGCTTAATATATTTGATTTATATGGCTTCTCCCCTGTATGTATTCTCACATTCGCCTACTGTTTATTTCCTAAGCCGTTACTACTTCCTAATTATTTTATAAATAGGAACCTCACGGGGAACAAAATGAAAGTTAACAGATGACAGAGACATCGCATTTTTCTTATCAGGATATCTCTCACATCACCTAGACATTATCACTTGCTATCATTTAACGAAATATAACAGAATGGCTTAATATATTTGATTTATATGGCTTCTCCCCTGTATGTATTCTCACATTCGCCTACTGTTTACTTCCTAAGCCGTTACTACTTTCTAATTATTTTTTAAACAGAAACCGAATGTGATTATTCATATAATGCGTCAAAACTCAATATGCAATGTTGACTTTACGCATTGTGACAAAAACAGTTGTTGTTTTGTGTTTTGTGCTTTTTGTTGTTGTTGAGTGTTGTTTGTGTTTTTTGAGGGGAGGGGGCAGTGGTTGTGGGTTGGCTGTAAATAGTGTTTTTTAAAGTTGCGCATCAACCCCTTAACTGGAAACAACGCGTGCGTGAGTGAGTGAGTGAGTGAGTGAGTGAGTGAGTGAGTGAGTGAGTGAGTGAGTGAGTGAGTGAGTGAGTGAGTGAGTGAGTGAGTGAGTGAGTGAGTGAGTGAGTGAGTGAGTGAGTGAGTGAGTGAGTGAGTGAGTGAGTGAGTGAGTGAGTGAGTGAGTGAGTGAGTGAGTGAGTGAGTGAGTGAGTGAGTGAGTGAGTGAGTGAGTGAGTGAGTGAGCGAGTGACTGAGTGAGCGATAGAGCGAGCGAGCGCGTGTGTGTGTGTGTTTTGGTTATTACTTGTTTTTTTTAATTTGCGCCCCACCCCCAATGTCAAATCCTTTATCCGCCCCTGAGGAACCGCATGCTCACCAGATTTTTTCTAAAGTAAGAAGACTTTATTTTATGGATTTAAGCCAACTGGATCCGCCCATGCCCCAACCCCTGCCTAACTAACAACCAAAGAACAATCAAAATACATACGTTTTAGATTTTAGGTGGGGGTGCTCCCGGTGCCCGCACTGGACCCAACCCTAGACCCATCCCACTACCACATGTACACCCCAACCAACAAAAGCTTACTATATACATGTAATTATTATTTTTCAGATTTTAGCCTGGTGCACCCATACCCGCCGGATCCGCCCTTGCCCTCCCCGACCCACGAACCACTTCTCACCCAATATATTTCTTTGCCTCGTTGTAAGTTTATGTCTGGTTACGGCACTGTGCGTGAAAGTTATTGCGTGAAAGTTATGCATAGCATCATGACAGATGTATACTCCGCTTTTTGTGAATTAGAGAATGTGTGCTAGGAATCGAAGACATTCCATGCCGATATATCATATCCACCTTAGAACACGACATCCCAGACCATACCAGGATCCGATTTGCAATCAATTGTAACTAGAAGAACGGTATTGAAACAAAGGTTGAAGGAACGCGTTTGGATCTAAAAAAAAAAAAAAAAAAAAAAAGATCTTAAAAAAATCAAAAAATCTGATTGTTTGTTTTTGTCTAGACTTGTATACAAATATCAAAACATATCAAATAATTGCAAAACTGTACACCAAAATTAATCCTACCCACAATTCCTACCCCATGTAAGAGACCGCTGTAGACATGTATATAACAGCAGAGAACAACATCAGAGCATATCAAATAAATGAAAAACTGTACACCAGAAACAATCCTACCCCATGTAAGAGACCAAAGTCAAAAACAATTCGACGCCGTGTAATAGTCAAAAACAAGCATACACCATGTAAGAGACCATAGTCAAAAGCAATCCTACCCCATGTAAGAGAACACTATGGTTATGTTTTGATGTTTCTATACATGTCTATACAAAAATATAATATAACAAAAAAGAAAGAAGTTTTTTTCTGATTTGTTTTTCTTTCTTTTGTTTTCTTTTTTATGTTTATTTCCTTCAACCTGTGTATTGAAAATAACAATTTCTTCCAGTCATATTGTTGGTTAGCATACTTGATCATACTTGCCTCTCGTCCCAGACGTCACAGGTTAGATTTCCTCGGGTAAGATAAGCCTACTATGAAAGTATGCCATCCTCCGAAGGAGGTGTGTAAAGTCATAGGTCCGTGTGTATGGAGAGCTATACACGTGGTAATCGGTTATTCGTAAACAGAACTGCACATAATAAATGAAATTGCGTGTAGATAGTGTCAAAATATAAGAAACATATACATCTAATCTATTTGATAGCTCTAACACAATAGCATGTGTTTTTTTCAATATCGATGTGTGCTTCAACTTAACGATTACAATACAAACTTCCTCCCCTTAATCTGTTATAAATAGCGTTTTCACAATAAAATCGCAGTATATATGTGTTGCGTCCCTTTTGTTGTGAACCGCCATTTAGGGGCATAATTGACAGCTGGAGCTTCGTCGGGACAATATTGACAGGAGGGGCTCAAACAACAGCGAGTGATTTGAACCCTACTGACATTTCTTGAACAATCTTAACCGAACTTGCACAGAGTGTATATGACCATAAGATTTCGAAGAAGTTTGATAATGTGCCAGTACTCAGGTGATCGATTTAGGGCCATCGTGGTCTTATTTTCAATATTTCTCAAACGAAAATCATTTTTGTAACAAGAGTAACATTCCTGTAAAGTTTCATGAAAATCCTTCAAGTAGTGTCAGAGGAGTAGTTGCCACAAGTTTTCCATATGTAACCTGTGTAAAAAACAAGCGGCCCAAGAGGGCCTGTATCGCTCTACTGCCTATAATTATGGTGTCCATGGTGGGGTGGGGTGGATAGAAGGATTGTGTGTCAGATTTAGTAATATCAAACTAGTTTTATATAAACTGTCTTCAATTACCAAGATATGGGGGAGGGATGTATTTGGCTCAAATTTGGCTGGGTTTAAAACAAATCAAACTTTCGTTAATATAAACACTCAAACCAACGTTCACATGTGACTAAGGGGCGGGCCCAAAGTTGACCACAGGGTCACCATTTGAACAAACTTGGTAGAGGACCATAAGGTGAGTGTAAATACAAAATATTAAACTGCTGGCTCTTGTAATTTCAGAGAAGAAGATTTTTTAAGTTTGTCCCTATATAAGTCTATATAAAACATGTGACCACGGGGATAGGGCCAAATTTGACTCCAGGGTCACCATTTGAACAAACTTGGTAGATGACCGTAAGCTGTAAATACAACATATTAAACCTCTGGCGCTTGTAGTTTCAGAGAAGAATTATTTTTTTTTACAGTTTTTCCCTATGTAACTCTATGTAAAACATTACCCCTGTGGAAGGGCCAAATTTGACCCCAGGGTCACCATTCAAACAACTTGATAGAGGACCATAAGCTGAGTGTAAATAAACAAGAGGGCCAGGATGGCCCTAGATCGCCTTGTAATCATGCAATAAGTCTGCTGTGTCTAGTCTGGCATGGGTATTGTTTAATTTGTCCCAATTTCTTCTATGAATGAGATTTCATCAAAATGGGTGGGGAGTTTATATTAACATTCTAAACAAATTTGGTAAAGATCAGATAAAAAATGAAGTAGTAACAGATTTAACAAAGGAAAATACAATATAGCATTTTTCAACAAATCAAGGGCCATAACTCTGTCGTTACTAACAAGATCTAGCTGGTTTTCGAACCTGTCCAAGATTTCATTGATATACCGAGATTTGCACAACTAGACATCTTACCGATGCTTCCTGCCAAGTTTCGTCGAAATCCAACAAGGCGTTTAGGAGGAGTAGCGCCGACAAGAAATTTAAAGTAAAAATGTCAAGGGGCCGTAACTCCATCAAAAATCAACCGCAATAGGCACAACTAGAATTCATACCATACACTATAAACTTTACCTAATTGAACAGAGTTTTAACAAGAACAATGGAAAAAATATATAAAAAATTAAAATTAAAAAAAAAATAAAAAAATAAAAAAAAATTAAACAGAAAAAATTAAAAACAAATTATAATAAAAAATAAATAAATAAATGGGGGGAAAAAAACGAAGGCCATATCGTTATAACGAGGTAAAATATAGCACTTATAACTAAATCAAGGGCCATAACTCTGCAGTTACTGGTCCGTTCTGGCTGGTTTTCTAACATGTCTGAGCTTTCATTGACGTTAGCAATCTGGTAAAGTTTGGTAAAGATCGGATGAAAAATGAAGGAAATATCGTCTTAACGAGGCAAACTATAGCATTTACAACTAAATCAAGGGCCATAACTCCGCTGCTGCTGGTCCGATCTGGCTAGTTTTCGGACTTGTCCGAGCTTTCATTGATATTAACAATTTATTAAAGTTTGGTAAAGATCGGGTGAAAAATGAAGGCCCTATCGTCTTAACTAGGTAAAAGTTAACGACGACATAGACACGCGCATACCTATTTGACATTGACCGTTCCAAGGCATTATCCTAATGTCAACCGCTTATGTTTGTGGTGTCGCATGCTTTGCTTCTATTTCCCTTATAATGATTATTGTTTGTATCGAATGTGTGTTTTTGGGTTGGTTTCTTCTATTGTAAAAGGTTCGCTATTTATTTGTAAACGGACGATGACGTTTCGACCCCCTACCCGCTTCCAGTTGAAGTTCTTCGACACTTGTGGCTGTATTTTGCAGCGGTTTGAAACACTACCTTCATGTAGTACCTGGTTCCATAACCTGCCATTCCGGTTCTTGTGGCAGTCATAGTGCCTGGTTCCATAACCTGTCTTTTGTACAGTTTGAAACACTACCTTCATAGTGCCTGTTTCCATAGCCTGCCATTTGCAGTGGTTTGAAACACTACCTTCATAGAGCCTGGTTCCATAACCTGCCATTTGCAGTGGTTTGAAACACTACCTTCATAGTGCCTAGTTCCATAACCTGCCATTTGCAGTGGTTTGAAACACTACCTTCATAGTGCCTGGTTCCATAACCTGCCATTCCTGTTCTTGGGGCTCTCTTATGGAGTGTGTCGAACAATTCAATACGTTCTCGATAGAGGTTTAACTTTGTGTTACAATAATAGAAACTATTAAACTTCATCGATATATCTCATGTACCTGGGTATACACACACAAAGTTTGTGTAATGTCAACTGATTTACAGCAATGCTTTTTAAAATACTATATTCGTCTTTATACTCATACCTGTAGTATGATCGATCGTAATAAGGGTTGTACTAGGTTTTACGAACACGTTATATGGTACCAACAGGAGAATAAACATGCCAGGCCCACGCTCCATTAACAACAATATAAAAAAGGCATACTATGCAAAATGGGCCTAGAACCTGCCCACGTGCAGAACTACAGGGTTGCTTACAATACTGAGGCTATCGCTCCATTGTTCGCAGGAGCCACGAACGATCATTGTTTTCTGTCAATTGAACATGACAAAAAATAGAAAATGAACATGAATTCGGGGGTGGTGGGTGGGTTGGGGTGGGGGGATTTGACCCTCTATCTGGATAAGCAGTGACCCTATTGTTTTCCGGAAACCACCCAGGGCCCATAAGAAGCATTAACAGCTATAGAAATATCATTAAAAAATAATAACAGACTTTATTTACAGAGGGTAATACACATCCAGTTACAAAACTAATCTTCCATGTGGCCCTCAATTATTTACACATTTACAATTCTTATTGGTACGAATGACTTATACTTTGTTCTACACTAAGAAGTGTACATGTATTATGTTTGTTTATATTTCTGTGGTCTGTCAAAATTCATCGCTGTGTGTTTATAACGGACAACTTTAAATGGCGGGGGCCCCGTCAGATTGAGAAATGACTGTAGTTGTTGAAAATGCATGAGTGGCGGTGGTGGCGGCGGTGACGAAAACCTTCACGGCTAATTGATAATACCAGGGAGTACGTTATAGGGAGGAGAAACGGGTTCATAACGCTCTAGTTTATCGATTTATGTTGTCGCGCTAGAACGCCGCCATTTACTATTTTATCGATACAGGTAAATCGATCGTAAGCGCGTTACATTTGAAAAGTTAAAATTTCAGCCAACATCTCAAATTAGGCAGTTTTTACAGCCCCTTTTTACGGCTTTCTGTTATAATCAACATCACGAAATTACATTCTTGACAAAGATAAATATGTCTACTATTCACTTTTTGTTATTATTAATGCCTAATATAACCCATACTTCGTATCTCGTTTGCAATAGCTCCACACCATTTTTAAAAATATATAATTAAAAATTTAGCTGATATCTCAAAAGGCACATTTTCATCACCTCTTTTTAGGCTTTGTCTTATAATCACCACCATGAAATTACCTTCTTGACAAAGATAAATATGTTTACTATTCACTTTTTGTTATTATTAATGCCTAAATAACCCGTAGTCTCGTATCTCGTTTGCAATAGCTATACACTGTCACCATTTTTTATTTGGCGCAGATTGGCGCCATCTTTGTTACACGGAACCGTCTGGTAAAATGTGCTTTTAAACATGCAAATAAATACACGCTCTGTATCAGAGGACACAATGTGAATAAATAATACTTATGTTTACATTTAGCTCCTTTATTGAGTTTGTAAGTGTAATAATTTATAAGAATTTGCTGTTTTTCACACACTCGCGAAACAACCGGAAGTATAGTCATTTTCACGGAGTAGTGAAACACATGCGCGACAACATAAATCGGCAAAACGAGCCCGTTTCTCCTCCCTATAACGTACTCCCTGATAATACACAGGTAATCGGATGGGTAATTGCTTTGTTTATTCGGAGGAAAGATAGCATGTTAGGGCATGGATATACAGTATGTAAGTAAGTAAGTAAGTAAATATTTTATTATAGTGACATGTGTATACGCAAATAACAAACATTTAATACAAATGCATAGAGAAACACCCGGCCCAACGGACCTATAAGTCACCTTATAATTATAGTTTACAAGTAGTCAACATGGTTAAACATAATAGAAAATACTGTTATGAGCTCAAAATGTACAATTTACAATACAATTAAAGTTACATTCATAAATATTATATATATTGCGATAAATAGTGTCAGTTTAGTTCAATAATTGCACCACATGTTTACAGTTACGAGTTATATAACACACTTCTTCTAAAAAGATAAGCTTTAACAAGAAATTTTACAACTTTTCTTGTGTGGTTATGAATCAGGAAAACAGTATGTAGATCTATGGTTAGGGTGATTAACAAATTAATAAATAAATAAATTGGAATTCAATAAATAAAATATCAAATTTAATATATTAGTACAATAAGAACTTTATTTCATTAATAATTAATTATATGTTTACGTGGTAACTTGTGCTTGCAAGCGCAAATAGACAATGTGAAAAACGTCATAATTGCATACACTATATTACATAATGATAAGCAAGGAGTAAGTACATAAGCCACGGTTTAAATCAATCACAAGTTTAATTCAATCTTTTTTCCAAAGTGTGCTTGATTCGGCAAAGTCAAAGAGATATATTTTAAACAAACACAAACATTAGGCGCATATATTTATTGCGTTAAGTAACGATAAACAACCACGTGTTAAAATCATGCACATTATCAGGGAGTAAGTACACTTTTTGCACACAAAATCCTCAGTTGTATGTTTGTACTGTCATCGCACGTTTTATGGTACCATTTGATAGAACAGGCTCTGTTTCCACATTTAATCATGTTATCAAAAAATCGGGCAATTTACATTCACAGTATAGTTTTATAGCTTGGACTTTTGGTGCATTAATAGGCAGTTTAGGCATTTTAATTTTAGGAAAAACAGGAAATGTTTCGGCATTTGTGCAGTCTATTAAGTGTTTTCTCATAAGGTTCTTGTTGAATCTAATATTGCTTATATTTGGATCAAAATGTGTGTGTAACAGTGTAACAGTTCGGTTAGAAAAGCTATAGCAAAAATACCACAATCGGAACCGTTTTCTTGTATTTGCACATCTGGAACTGAAACGTGGATAATATTCCCGGAAGCATACATTAGAAACGGATGCATATATTTTTTGTGTGGTTTTAAACTACCTAAAACTGTAATTGTTTCTGACTCTTTTGTTTTGTACGACAAAATCCAATGTGACTTTCCATTATGGTGAACTTGAGCTCATGGAGGTTGCTGATTATTGAAACTTTTGCTGACGTTCCAGATAATACACTTGCAAAATAATCACCTAATTTATATGTTGTATCATATACATAAAAGGAAAGGAAAACGTCAATTTGTTTATTAAAGTCTTCAAGTTCTTGCGAAAATTCTATTAAATTATTAAATCTATTAAATTGTATAAATCGTCGGCACTTAACCTAGTATCTCTACGTGCCTTGAAGGTGTGATTGTTACAATTTAAATTAATTAGATTTTTTAACAACATCCTTTTGAAATCATAAGTTTTATGATTATATTCAAATGATCATTGTCATTAATCTGGGATGATAATTAATATAAAGCCCTGCATTAATTCACAGGGCGGAAAACATCACACGAACGTCGAATTCTGTAATTGCCTTTGATATTATCATTAATTAAACGTAACAATAACTGGTAGTAAACGTATGAGTTTCATTTTCATCAAAAACTGTATTCAGATGACGATTACTGTATATCACACAGTATTCGTAATTTTCCATTGCAGAGATGTTGAGATTTTATCTTATTTTCAGTATGTGATAAAACTTGTGTTACTCTGTTTTTATCCTTAGGTTCTATAGTAAAATAAAAACCTTTGGCAGAATGTTCAAGATTTTGATTTTGAAAGATACATATATTGAATGAATCATTTGCATGAATGTGCATGAAATATGCAGGGTTTTAAAAGAATTACACTGTAGATACCTAAAATTTTAACAGTAAACTTGGTTGAATACTGAGTTTATCACCTACCAGATTGTATTGGGTATGTCTTATTTCTGGTCACTGATTGGTCAGTTTTTTTTTGATGATGCTCTATCAAAATTATGATTTTTTGTTTTATAACATCAATCCATTGAATTATTCATTTTTCGCTAAAAGGACATGAATGGACAAAACATTAATACAAATACATTATATTTCGAGGTTAAACTAACACTCATTTATTCACTATGATAAAATATTGATTAAGTACATTAAGTAGCCAACAAATATTGACATTAACCAGTGTACTACCCCCGCGAAGTGGCGGCGCCCCCGCCAGTTTAACTTGTCCGTTTATAACGGGGTTTATAACTAGACCGTGCCTCAAGACCACGAGCAGTGAATGGATTTCTGCGCAAATTACACATATTTCGTCATTTCTGGTGAATTCATTTGGTTTAATTTAAGTGATTATAAGAACGATGGAGGACGCTAGTTTGGATGACTTTTTCGCGAAAAAAGACAAGAGTAAAAAGAAGTCAAAGTCCTCAAAATTGACGCCGGTAACGCCTGACAATCTGGTCAAAACAGATGAACAAGTGAAAAAGGAGAAAAAAGCGAAAAAGGAAAAAGAAAAGACACAGAATGCTGAAACAGACGTCAACAACATCCCCAAAATAATTGTAAATATGCAAGAGGTCTCGGGTTAAATCATAATCTACTGAGGCTGTATTCTATCGGGCAAGACACTTTACCTTAGCCTCGTCCGTCGGATGGGGACGTAAACCGGGCGGTCCCGTGTATCGGTCTATCTTCCGAGCACGTTAAAAAACCCATAGGAATCTATTCGATAATAAGAGTAGGGCAGGTTCCCGGATTCCTATGTATCCTTCCCCTCTCTCTGGGGCGGCTCTAAATAACCTATACTGTGTTGATGAGCCGTTAAACAACATTCAATTCACTATCGAATCATTATGTTGGTGCATAGACCTAATATAAAATAGATACAACATTATCTATATCACAAACTGATTTCTTTTTTTTCAGTTATGATTTCCCCTAGTTTGTAAAATATGAAAGAAATGGTTCTGAATGTGTCCTATTATTTATTATTAGGTCTGTGGACTACACATAACAAATTAACATGTCGCCAGTTGTCAATCATTTATCCATTTCAACCAATCAAACCAAAACGATACTTCCGACAAACAACTTTAGTTTCACTGTATAATTCATAATTTTGATAGAGCATCATCAAAAGAACTAACCAATTAGTGACCAGAAATAAGATATACCAATACATTCTGGTAGGTGATAAACTCGGTCTTTATCCTTGATGTTCAACCAAGTTTACTGTTAACATTAAGGTATTTACAGTGTGATTATTTGAAACCCTGCATATTTTCATACACATTTATACAAATTGATTCAAAATATGTATCTTTCAAAATCTAAACTTGAAAATTATCATCTTTTTCCTCTGCCAAAGATTTTTATTTTACTATAGAACCCAAGGATAAAAACCGAGTAACACACTTTTTATCACCTAGTGAAAAAAAGGTAAAATCTCAACATTTAGGTAAAATCTCAACATTTTGGCAATGCAAAATTATGAATAAAGCATGTGCAGCTGTATTATAATATAACCTATTGTTAATATACTCCGACATCAACAATAGGGCGGAGATATCTAAGTACTGGCGACATGTCAATTAGTATCTTATCCATTTACTAGAGATGGTGTCTCAATTATGTATTGGATAAAATACATGTCTATGAACTGTGAGATATGCGCCATCCTCCGACGTGCATACACGTTTAACTTTATATGTGTGAACTTTCCGCAGAGATTCTCTGCGCTAGATATAAACAGTCAATTTAAACTGATAAACTGAATTGTACATAAAGTAAAGAATGATCATTTGTTATCAATTTCACACTAAATTTTGAATCCAAAAAACATTTTGTTATGAAATACATTAGTTTAAATCTAGGTACTATGCATTGTTTGAATGCCTAAACATAGGTGTCAGTGAAGTGACGTTGTACACAAGAAGCGCTTACACACAGTCTAAAATTGTCTACAAGGTTTTTGGTCAAATGCAGTGAGACGTCATGGGACCAGGTGCATCTATAAACGTCAGTATGTTAAAAAAAGCACCCCAAACGTCAAATAAATGAGACTACTAAGTGTCTCGGTATGGAGTACAGGGCCTTTTTACCAGTTTTTGGGAAGGGGCTTCAGGGTATTTTTCCTTCATAAACATGGGCCGATATTCCACCCCTACCCCTGACAAAACTACATTTTTACCATCTTTGGCTGAAAAAAACCCTCTCACTTTCGCAACATTATTAAGGCCATGGAATAAAATTTTGATCAATTGTCAACATTTCATGGATTCAGTGAGAATCCACACTAAATTGCAGAATGTTTATTTTGATCAAAATTAATGTTTTTTGCCTGGTTTGACCTTCTCTGATTGGCTAATTCTATGAACCATAATAGTTTGAAAAATATACAACTGCCAATCAGAAAACAAGATAATCAAAGCTTATACACTTCTCAAAACTGCTAACTACACCGCTCACGTTTTGGGTTATATATATCGATGGGTTGAATGTTTTTCAATAAAATAAAAATTTGTCTCATATAGTGCAGATTTGTGTTATTTGTTTATTTAATTACAAACAACTATGAAATAATGATATTAACAAAATTATTCATATTTTAAATCGGTGTAGTTGGCTGTTTTGAAAAGTGTATAAAACGTGAGCGGTGTAGTTAGCAGTTTTGAGAAGTGTATAGATTCATCTCCTTAGAGATACCTTGTATTTAGCATTGTCTGTCTTAAGTCGCACTCTGGTTAAGGCAGGGTTCTGGATTTTCAAAAGTCACTTGTCCTGCCCATAATGTCACTTGCCCCACATTTAAGAACTCTTAATTGCCCTAAAAATTGGCGCTGTACCTTTATTTGTGTTAAATGGTACGGACCGCCGCATAATTTGGACCATTATACTTAGTTAGAAAAGAAAGGGAGAATGTATTTTATGTATTAATACATTGTATTTATTCATATAAAAAAATCAAATGGTTGTATTTTTTTCTTTTGTGTCTATTACATATTTGTGTTACTTAAAAGTTAAATCATAAAATGATCAATGTGACAATGTGACAGTATACAAACTCATTTTATTCCGCCCTCCCACCCCACCAATCGCCACACACACAACCCCATTATTTTTGATGACCATCCAAAAAAAATGCTTGGCAGCTAGTGTATGGAACTTTTAATGTCACAGTGTGTACACTTAATCAGTTAGAAAAAAAGAAGCTATTGTGTTCATTTAAATGTGTGACGAGCAAAGAAGACAAAAACGTAATTAAAAATATTCACTTGGCCCCCAATTTCAGCAACGCCTTTGTAATTTAACTTAAGGGAATTAGATGAAAGCAAGAGGCATGAATAGGGTTTCCCCTAGGAATTGTTTAAGAAGTAGTAGCAGTAACCTTATTTATCAAAAGCGAAAGTTCAGAACTTGAGAAAAAGGTTCCGTGATTGTTTTGAAATTGCGAAAACCCATGACATGCGCATATCGCTAAGTTATGTAACTTATTTGTGTAGTATGCACTTCCACATACGTTTAATTACAGACTATTAATGAAATACACCAAATACCTCATAAAAGCGCATTGCTAAACGAGTGCTTCCAGTAAAAGAAAATGTATTTTCGTTACGAAACAATCTTCGGCAAGATAATTTAAACGAAAACATAACGTCACGTGGGTCTCTCAGTCATTATTTTGACACATTAAATTTGCAAATTAAGAAAGTTGTCTGATTTAATTGATGGAAGGTCTAAATGACGTTCAGAGATTATTTCGAAACAATTTTTGAAAGTAGCTATGTTTATGGTTGGAAAGTCATGGACATAATTGCCGCGATTTCATTGGCCGTCGGACACACGTCTGGCGGTTGTGTCAGGATAAATTGTGATTCGGTGTTGTTTTCAAACAGTGTGAAATGCGCGTGGGTTAATTAGTTGTTTATTTGAATAATGCCACAAATTAAACTGCCTGGAGCAAGACTGTTGATTGTACCGAAAGTTGTTTGATCTTATTAACAATTGCTAGCGGCCCATTCTCCATATTTTATCTTGATGTAAATGGAGGATGAGCCTGGCACGTAGTGGCACGTTCATTCCTGTTAGGCGCCATATAACCTTTCATGTATTGGGTTCGGCTTAAAACCCAATTGAATTCACAATGTGACATTCGAAATGCAGATGTGACATTTACCTGCCAAGCAAAGGGCATAGCATAGTAATTCTTATGTTTATGTCACTTTCTCACACTAGATGTGCGGAGCTGTAGATATAAAGCTAAATTTTTGAGTATTTTACTCGTACATTTTTTTTTTACAAAAACTCAGTTTTTCAAAATTCACTTAAATGTCATGCATGTATATTGATCAACAAAATGTAAACTCCGGTTGTTTGTTTAAAAATTAAACAAACTTTCATTTAAATAATATTAAGCTCATATTTCTGAAAAAAGTCCCGTCCCTGTTAGGGGAGACAGTCATGTGAATCTTCGGATTTCTTGTTTTGGATCACAAGATGAAAACGTTATTGAAGTTTGAATGAGTGTGCATGGTTCAAAGCGATTGTATATGAGTGTTTTTCTTTTTAAAAAATAAAAAAAGGAATACTTAATTTGCATCTAATTACACTAATCAGCATTATTATATCAGTGTTTTTTTTATGTGTTTTTTTATGTGTTTTGTGAATGCAGCCTGTGCCTGTGCCATTGTGAAAAATAGCGGCATTTTTCTAGAAATTGTGAAAATTGTGAAATATTATAACAAAAGAAAAAGAAACATTTTTCAACTTTTAATTTCACAGTTTAATATCCCTTGGTTTTAAGTGTTGTTTTTGGTAAATACAGACTAGTTTTAACACCAGCGTATATTAAGACTAGTATCCTTACTGGTCTGTATTTACCCTAAAAAAAACCTTTTTTTTTTTTTTTCAGATTGTGAATTTTTTGGATATAATTGTGAAAAAAGTATACTTTTTGGCATTGTGAATGGGGCCGAATAACGGCCCCAAATTAGGCATAAAAAAAACACTGTATATATTCTCACATGTTTTATTTGTGTAACATTTCTCTAAGTGTCAGACATGTTGACTTGTTCTACAATTTATTTTCATACTTGTAGGAAGAAGAATGGAAAGAACAAGAAGAAGAAAAAGAGAAAGATTATTCAGGCTTAAGGATTGCAAACATACAAATAAGGTAACAGTTCAAAGTTCACTGTGCACATCTGAGTTAATAGTCAATCTACATATGTAGCTTCTGTTGTTATAGATCCATTTAGATTTGTTAACAAGATGCTACTATATTACATACTACTTTGGGGTCAAAAGTACTTGTCCTCATCAATTCATTGAGCGGTTAACTAATTTCCCATGCCTGTTGCAGAGTGAGTGTTTCCCACTGATGCTACGGTTGGAGTTGGCCTATTGCAGATGATATATTTATCACATAACGTCCCTTGTTAGCAGTGTCGAACACCCATTTAATATTCTATTGTATGACAAATGTGTAATACAACCTGGAACGATTTTGATTGGTAGAGTTAAACCTGTAACACTACGCAAGTTTATTAACTGAAACTATTTTATTTATTACAAATTCTCCCAGATCTGAGTCATAAACTTATTATTTGTGACAGCTTATAAAAAGAATGCACGTTATACAAAACACTGTTGTTGGTTTGTTAAAAAGTTGGCGTAAACTGCTATTTTGTAAAGAGGTAAAACACGAACTCTTTTATATGCAACGTTATGTGTGAGACGCGACGTTGCGACGTCACATATTTTATGACGTTTTGGCGCTAAAGTGTGTCTGACGTCGTGGTGGTTCTATGTCCATCTGAATGAATTTTTACTAATTTGATTGCAATGTTATGTGATAAAAGAATCTTAAACTCGTTCCCATTCCATAGAAGATTTATGAAACTCTTTATGAATTATTTTTAATTTTAACTTGTCAAAAGGCTCGTTAAAATTAAAATAATTCTTAACTCGTTTCATAAATCTTATATGAAATGGGAACTCGTTTAAGATCCTCTATGTATGTTTCTAAGGGGTTTAACATCACTTTAAACCATCTTTCAGTCATAAATAAATCTCATTAAAATCATATCCTAATTATGCTTTGATGCTCTCTGCTATTGGATCGGACCACATTGCCTTTGAGGTCACGTCAGATCGACCTTTCGTCTAATCGATATTCATGAGAAGATCAGCTAAATTCAGCCAATGAAATCGCGCGTTTCATATGCACTTCAGATGACATTTGAGTGAACTGAACAAACGAAAATCTACATAAAACATCTATATCCGAATAAAGATAAAGTCTTCGTGTGTTATTGCTGTGTTATTGCACGATAAATTCATAGAAATGCACTAAATGGCATGTTTTACGTCCAGATTCGAAGAAAATTATGGGCGCTGTCATGTATTTCAAAAATATATATTCCACCGAAATTATTACGACATTGGATAGCCTAAATAGTATGCCTACATGTGGCCCGATTAGCTCAGTTGATAACATACTGGACCGCTGACACACGAGTGTCATTTTAGTGTGGGTTCAATCCCACGAAACAGTAAATTATTTTGTACCGCTAATAAATTCCGTCAATCTTTTTTTCAGAAAATATTCAATAATGGTTGGTGTATTATGTTTGTCAATGCAATTTGTTTGTGTTTTATAAGCTAAGAGTTACGGACATTGTCTCTTTCAATACCAAGCTGAAGCATAGACTGCTCCACAGCGTTTTACTGAAATGCGACATGCGCAGTGAAGCTGTCGATACCGAAAACTTTTGTAGGCTCAAATCTGAACATTTGGCTAATCGTAAGGTCAATCTGACGTGACCTGTAAGGCTGTAATACGAAGTCGTCAGATCCTAGTAGCGAAGAGTATCGTAGCGTGAAAGGGTCCGATTTTAATGAGATTGGTCATAACTGTAAACACAATGATATCTACTTGTAGCAGTGAGCTCAGTGCTCATCTTTATAGTACCAAAGTTGACACATGACATGATACCCCAGGGTTCAAACTAGGCCTGGATTTTAGGGAGAAGTGAGAAGTGACTTCTCCCTCCAAAGAAAATAGAAGTGACCAAAAAATAGGGAGAAGTGAGGGAGACACAATCTTTTAAATTAAGCGCGCAATTGGTTATTGTTAATTATTAATTGATATACTTGATATACATGTATACAACCTATGGATTATAACCTTTTGATTATTTAAGAGCATGCTAGCTGTTTCAAATTAATTGTGTTTATTAATTTTATTCACACTCACATATATATACTGTATAAGAAACGATTGAGAGAAGAATTAATATAAATATATTGCATGTATCTTTATTTATTCATCTTTCTATCAATTTGTATAGTGTTCTATGAAGGGTGTAAATATGATTCTTAAACTTCTTCCTAAAAGGCATATTCCTGTTTAAAGGGAGTACATCAGGCTTTTTCTAGAAATATCTTAAATTATAAAAATGTTCCAATTCATGATAAAACACTTATATCCATCACAATATGATGTTCGAACCATATTGCTAAGGTTTAAACTTTGAATACACCATATAGCTAGGACGGAATCGGGCATAAAATGCTGAAATTAACCCTGGTGCGTCACCTAGGATAGCACGTATTACTGTACAGAATTAATTTCCTTGTAACTAAGGGGTCATTTTTAGCATCATTCATTATGTTTAGGCGCTTTAAAATAGAAAATATCATTATTTGTCAATTTTAAGTCGGACCCCTAGACACCTTTGAAAAGCCTGATGTACTCCCTTTAAGACCTATAAGACCAATTTATGTGTTTTGTTTCCCAATTTGTATCAGTTAAAAGCAATATTTAATAAAAAAAAAGTTTTTCCTTATGTACCTGTCCGAAATACTATGACACCGCACTTTTCCGAAAGTAAAATATTGCCGAAAATTCAGTAGAAATGCCATCTATTATTAACTCTTTTTTCATGCATTTGTTTGAAATGCCAAAAGGTCCGTTTTAACAAACAATTAAGAAAACACAACTCTAATCATTATTCGGTGTATCATTTAATCACCTCAGGTCAGTTAACTTCAGATTTATGTTTCGATCACGTTTTCAACACGCACTTGTCTAACAGTAGCGGAACGCACGATTGGTCAATTGTTCAGCTATACGCAATCTCATTGGATAAGTCGTGTGTATTCCCTGTACACTCTAATTTGTAAACAAAAAAATGGCGAGGTGCGAAAATTACCTTGGAGGATATCATAGTTGTAGGAAAGTATTCTCCCCGCGGGGTTTCTGCTGTGATCGATCAAAGCAATTAGCATAATCCCTTCCCAGAGATGTCTACGCCTGTCCTGAGACATAAACAACAGGTCGATTAAAGGACTGTACACTTCGCTTGAGGGTGGAAAAAAAGCGAAGTGGTTAATCTGAAGGAGACAAACTTTGCTGTCGACTAAAAAAAAGAAGCAAAGTCACGGAGGAAAAAGCGACCTATGTCGCCCTTGGACCTATGTCGCCCTCGCGACCTATGTCGCCCTCCAGAATGAACACTGATACCCCACCCAGTCACATTATACTGACACCTGGCCGACCAGTCCTACAACTACCCTTTCTTAATATGTTGAATGTCGAGTAAGAAAGCTAATATCAATTTTATGAAGTCTTTGGTAGGACCTGGTCGGTGATTAACCCCGTGACATTCTGCATGCAAGACGGATGCTCTACCACTAAGCCACACCAGGTTTTTAAAAAGATTTCGTTGTGTTTGTAATTGCAGTGAGGAGGATCACGAAGAAGAAGAACAGACAGAAGAGAAAGAAGGAGAGGAAGATGAGAATGGAGAAGTGAAGGAGAAAAAAGAGCAAGGTCCCTGGCAGGGAGCAGGAGCCCCGCCATCAGTAGTTCAGTCCACAGCTGTACCAGGTATAACTCATTCATCACATTCACTACATTCACTAAATTCTTTGGCAGTTTAACAGATTCGATCCTGTCGGATGCAAATTGCATTTTGAAAACATATTCTAATTTCAGTTTATTATTATTTTTTGTTGTTGTTGCGGAATCTGGCTTTAGAAAGATAAATACATTTTTGTAGATGTTAATTTTGGTTTCATGAGTGCAAATGAGTTCAGGTCATAAGGACCCTTCAGTTTAATGTTTGAGGAGAAAAATCTGTAAAATGCCTGATTAGAAGATTTGGTTTAAATATATTATTTGATAATTGAACGAAATATCTCTAAGCAGGTGAATTTAATATAGACTTCATATTTTAAAGCAGCTGGAGTTTAAGAAAACGAGTTTTCCTTGCTTATCTTCACTTCCCACTGGGAGTTTGACTTGTGAGAAAGTGTTGGCTCTTATGGATGTGGGAGGGATATAGTACTGGTTCTACCCAGGAAAAAGTTTGTGGTTTGCCTTTCTAAATATTTCTTAGATATGAGACATACCTTTATTTCTGTGATTCCAGTTCCACAGCCTGTTGAAGAATCGCCCAAAGAGGGTGGCGAGCCAGCAGCAGCGCCCAAATCCACAAAATATATATCCCCAGCCTTGCGGGCAGCCGCGGCGGCAGGCGGTGGCGCAGCTGGAGGCCCTACCGTTCCAGCACATTTACGAAGAAAAAGAGCCGCACCCAATTTACGTAGTGAAGACGATTTTCCTACATTAGGGGGAGGTTTTGTACGAGGACAGACTGACAGGTTTGTAATAATTGCTGTTTATTACTTTAATATAACACTTTAATATTGAATTTTTATGTAAAAAGTAATACTTAATATAAGTTTATCAGTGTGGTAAGTGGCTGATGTGGAGTCTCTGACCACTGTTTGGTTTGACCGGTTTCATTCTGATTTATATGATCACGTAACAGGTTTTAGAGTTGCATTGAGCAATCGAGTTTGATGTGATGTTGTGTTGCTTTTTAGCTCTACTGGCCGAAGGCCAGCAGAGCTTATGGGATGCCGAGTTGTCCGTCGTCCGTCCGTCCGTCCGTCGTCCGTTGTTAACTTTTGTCTCGTTAAGACGATAGGGCCTTCATTTTTCATCCAATCTTTACCAAACTTTAACAGGTTGTTAATATCAATGAAAGCTCGGATGAGTTCGAAAACCAGCCAGATCGGCCAAGTAACAGCGGAGTTATGGCCCTTGATTTAGTTAAAAATGCTATATTGCTATATTTTGCCTCGTTAAGACGATAGGGCCTTCATTATTCAACCTATCTATACCAAACTTTACCACATTGTTAATATCAATGAAAGCTCAGACAAGTTCGAAAACCAGCCAGATCGGACCAGTAACACCAGAGTTATGATCCTTGATTTAGTTGAAAATGCTATATTGCTATATTTTGCCTCGTTAAGATGATAGGGCCTTCGTTTTTCATCATATCTTTACCAAACTTTACCACATTGTTAATCTAAATGAAAGCTCGGACAAGTTCGAAAACCAGCCATATCGGACTAGTAACAGCGGAGTTATGACCCTTGATTTAGTTAAAAATGCTATATTTTGCCTCGTTAAGACACTAGGGGCTTCATTGTTCATCCAATCTTTACCAAACTTTATCAGATTGTTAATATCAATGAAAGCTCGGACAAGTTCGAAAACCAGCCATATCGAAGTAGTAAGAGCGGAGTTATGGCCCTTGATTTAGTTAAAAATGCTATATTTTGCCTCGTTAAGACGATAGGGGCTTCATTGTTCATCCGATCTTTATCAAACTTTATCAGATTGTTAATGTCATTGAAAGCTCGAACAAGTTCGAAAACCAACCATATCGGACCAGTAACAGCGGAGTTGTGGCCCTTGATTTAGTTAAAAATGCTATATTTTGCCTCGTTAAGACGATAGGGGCTTCATTGTTCATCTGATCTTTACCAAACTTTATCAGATTGTTAATATCAATGAAAGCTCGAGCAAGTTCGAAAACTAGCCATATCGGACCAGTAACAGCGGAGTTATGGCCCTTGATTTAGTTAAAAATGCTATAGTTTGCCTCATTAAGACGATTGGGGCTTCATTGTTCATCCGATCTTTACCAAACTTTATCAGATTGTTAATATCAATGAAAGCTCGGACAAGTTTGAAAACCAAACATATCGGACCAGTAACAACTTAGTTATGGCCCTTGATTTAGTTCAAAACGCTATATTTTGCCTCGTTAAGACGAGAGGGCCTTTATTTTTCATCCGATCGTTACCAAACTTTTATTTTTTTAATTATTTTTTTAAATTAATATATTTTTTTTTTATTTTATTTTTTTTTAATTTTTTAATTTTTTTTTTTATTATTTTTTTTTTTTTTAAATTTTTTCTTTTAATTTTTTTTAATTAATAATTTTTTTAGCTCTATGTTGGACCAGTCGGACCAGTAACAGAGGAGTTATGGCTCTTGATTTAGTTAAAAATGCTATATTTTGCCTCGTTAAAGGTAGGGTCTTCATTTTCATCTGATCTTTACTGAACTTTAACAGATTCTTTAGTTATGGCCCTTGATTTAGTTCAAAAGCTGTTTTTTCCCCGAAACTTCCAAAAAAACGTTAATGGCAGTCACTCGCTTCATTGATGTTATAAGAGCCATGTTAGCCAGTAGAGCGTCCACAGGCCCTCTTGGGCCTCTTGTTTTAGCTTCGAACGGCTCGGAGGTGAATATTCTTCGTCCTTTGTCATTAACCTTTGCTTTAAACAACATTTTCTCAGAAACCGCATGGTCAATTTTGACCAAACTTCACATAGATAATCCTTTGTGCAGTAGTGTTCAAATTTGTTAAAATTAGTTCATGGTCGATTTTGACCAAACTTCACATGGATAATCCTTAGTTCAGTAGTGTTCAAATCTGTTAAAATGAGTTCAGCACGACATCCAAGATGGCCACCATTACCAGAAAAGTCTGAAACCTTAAAGAATCTTCTTATCAATAACCACTGAATCAATTTCTACAGTTTTTCGTTTGATATTAATGATTGCCAACCATAATGACAGTGAAAATAAACTCAAAGGTCAGCAGGGGTCACCGGCTATTAAGACATCAGTTATCATCACTTGAGTGGGAATAACAGACATATCAAATGAAGTCGCCGGGATCAAAAAAGGCTTCGCTTCGGGAGTAAAAAATGTTTGTTTATGGAGATTCTGCATGTTTTACGTAGACTTGTATAAAAAAAAACTTTCCCTTTTTTTTCTCTCTGAAACCATACAGCAGAGAGCTGTCATATATTGCATGTTGCATCAGCTTATGGTCCTCTAACGCATATGTTCAGATGGTGATCCCGGGGTCAGATCTACAACAATCTCATTAAAATCATATCCTAATTACGCTGCGATACTCTCCGCTATAGGATCTGACAACACTGCCTTGGAGGTCACGTCTAATCAATATTCATGAGAAGATCAACTAAATTCAACCAATGAAATCGCATAGATTTTTAAAAAACAACTTTGTAGCGGCTACTTCTTGAAAACAATAAGTTATATTGATATGGGACTTTTTCTCTAAAATGATCAGCATGACATGAAGTAGGTCATTGTTGAAAAATTATTTTGATTCGACATTAAACATGGTTGCCAGCAGTCATCTTTGTTTACATAGAGTTATGTATAAAATCTTGTAGTGACTACTCTGAAACTACTCGACATATTTTCAAAGCGCTGACAGGCGACACACGTGTTCCACGAAACACCCATTTTGTTTCATCTTTGCGAAGATCATCAGGTGAGCGATTCAGGGCCATTTTAGCCCTGTTGTTAATAATAAATAAAAGCGGCAGAGCTAACCCATTGATTTACTTGACAGTGAAAATAAACTCAAAGGTCAGCAGGGGTCACCGGCTATTAAGACATCAGTTATCATCACTTGAGTGGGAATAACAGACATATCAATTGACAAAGGATTAATCTCTGGGGATTTCAGTTTTGTGCTTACGTTTTATGCAGTCACATATTTTGGACTGATTTTTTTCCTTCAAAATTTGGAAAACGGGGATCTTCCAACATTTCGGTCCCGCACATATAAAATCAAGCAAGATAGACAGCTCAAGAATAAATAAAACATGAATAATAATGGCAATTAATATATTAACTTCACTAGGACCTTTTCCATTCTTCTAGTCGACTTGCAGTAACGTAAGTATATCAGAAGTCAGTGTGACTTCTTCCAATGATGGCGATTAATCGGGGATAAGTCTTCCAATATCCCTCTCCCATGGTGGTGACTAAATAAAGGCCATCTTGCCTTGCAACGTAACTCCCTCATTGCAGCAGTTACATTTAATTAAGTGGAATTCTAGTTTTATCATTGTATATAAAATCCTCTTGCTACAGCAGCTCATCTAGGGTGTGTGAAAGGTGTAGCACCTTATGGCTCGATAAAACCGGAGATCGCAACTTTTCTCACTTTTCCGAGTGATCCCTTTTTCAGTATTTGTGTATTTTTCCAGTGATCCTAGACTGTTTGAGCAAGTCCAGTATGGTGGCAGGCAGATGGAAGACCCGTCAAAAGGTTCGCAACAACAGCTCTCATTAGGAAACAAGTACTCCGCACTACAAGATTGATGATAGTGCTCGATTAAATTATTGACATTTGGACGGATTTATGTGAACAGAATATTTAAAGGAAGAAATCAACAGACGACTGTTTTCTTTTCAAAGTTTTCAAAAAACTGGTATTCTAGTAAGTTAATGCAAATTTGGAAGTTGAAGTTGTGATGTTCTTCATACGACATGTGAAAAAATTGAAGTTCTTTCAAAACTTCGATGAAAATTTGAAAATTATTACTATATGGTAAACCTAGTCTAAAGGAAAAGAATATGTTTTCTTAATGACGTAAGAACTGAAACAATAAGGAAATGTAATTCTGCAATTATTTAAATTGATAATTAAAACATGTGATAGAGTAACTGAACTCTTTAATTTGAAGGTAACAAACATGTGATAGTAACTGGACTCTTTAATTTGAAGGTATAAATGTCAAGAACTAAGGTGACAGAGACTCAGATGGTACAGGTGGAGATGTGTTATATGTCTGGTATTAAAGGCTTGGTGTAAAATACTGCATATAATTAGGTTGTATTTTTGTGTTGCCAGCATGGCAGACACTTAGGGATGACTTTGTCGTTCGTCAAACTTTAACCCTGGCTATTACTTATAAGTATATGACCTAGATGTTTCCACACGGATTACTTTTCCGCAGTGTCACCATGACCGTTTTTCAGTTTCAGCAGAAAATCACTGTGTTTTTTACTACGGATTGTCACCCAAAATATCACAGTGACTCTGTGACCGTTGTAATCACCGCAATTGCAAAATGGAGTCTCAGTAGAAAGCAGTCATGTTTCTCGGTGTTAAGGTTACGACAGTCTATATGTTCACAAAACTTCACACACATTTTCATCTTTCCTCAAGGAATGTACATGTCCAATTACTATGACTGTAATTTTGGCACAGTTATGCCCCATTTTATAAAACATAACTTGCAACCTAACCAAGCTCATAACTGACCATAGCTTAAGAAGTATTTGACCTATGTTCATGAAACTTTACACACACCTTCACTAGCTGAAATAAGCACACGACAGGCCACATAAGTGTTTCATGGAGCACCGTTCTGGTATTATGTAAATCTGCAAGAGCCAATACTTTGGTGTCATTTATCACTTTTTTCCATGAATATTATAACATTATTTGTACGATACATTCTTTGTTTTCTGCCATTTATACAATCAAGTGCTATATTAAATTGTTTAAAATTGATATTTGACAATAATCGTTTGTTATCAGCCAAGCTCCTATACATCTGAACTTCACAAGAAATATTTCCACCAGTCAGTTATTCCAAGAATAATGATACTTGTTTTGTATAATAAATCTATTGTTGAAATAAATGCCAAAAAAAATGCTGGTTATGAAGATATGATTTTCGGGCTTGGCTCTGATTGTTCCCCATCTATTGGGTAAAATAAATCGATTGTTCAAGAAATGCTCAAGAAATGCTGATTATGAAAATGATCTCGGGGCTTGGCCCTGATTTGTCCAAATTTGATTAATTGTTGAAAGTCAAATTGGTGATTGTACCTTAGCAATCTGAATTCAATCAAATGTGTACAAATTGCCATCGTTATTTTGCTGTCATCTGAAAAAAAGTAACTACTGAATGACTTGTAAGGGAGTATACAATTGATAAATTTAATGAATCTAGTGTTTTTCTAGAAAACTTCAGACTGCATAATACGTTAAGTACTCGCTCAAGGCTGCCTTTGGGCATGCTTTCTACTTGAACTAGTGTTGCTTCTTGTTGTTAATATTTAAGACATATTTTCTCAAGTATGACACTAATTTTTTGCCAAATTTTCCAGAAAGTTGATATTCTTAACGAGGACACTTTATTAAAACCGAGTTAATAAGTTGACGTGTATGACAGTCGAGCATTTTAGTCCATGGGTTTAAGATAAGATGGCACATGTTATTTGAAGTTGTTGCATGGTATTATGTTTTGAGTCTCGTGTATCAGTTTGTTAAGTTTAAAAGTGTATTCTGCATAAGTGTCACTGAATCCTGAAAAACGCAATGATTATGTTTCCAAGGTGGGGAATATTGGGGTATATCACTCGTAATTTAAGTAGATCTATATGTCAGTGTTCATTTTAGCAATAAACAACCTTTCTTAGTTTATTTTAGGTTTTGCATAAAGCTTTCGGATATCTTGGTAATAGTTTAGTATCATGTATGGAGTAAAAAAAAAGAAAAGAAGATTGGTAGTGAATACAGACTTGGCTGATGTGTGACCAACTATTGAAGTTATTAGTGCATTGGAGCCAAAAGTTTTCTCAATGTTTTTCGCATTTGAGGTATCGCCACTTTAAAATTTCATCAAGAGATATTGCTATATCTTTTTGGATTGGAACTTATATACATGTATAATTAAATAACTGCCACATTCTGAAAACTGGCTTGTTCAGATAAATAGCTTGTGCATCGGGGTTGCTTGAAGTTGTGGGAAATAAAAAAAAATGTTGTGAGGGTTCTGCTGGATCATCTGATTTTGTTATCATACGGGTTTTCATAAACCTTTAAAGGGACACACGGCAATCTTGAAGTGTTTGAAATGGGTGTCTTGACATATATCCAGGATCATGTTTACTTTTAACTTGGTTACATTTAAGTTTTAAAAAAATCAAGATTGCCGTGTGTCCCTTTAATATAACTGAAAAGTTTTCTTACAGGACATAGGGGTCTTGAAGAGAGGTACGTTATTTAAATGACGGTCTTGCAACTTCTTTTAACAAAACATAAACAATAAATCTGGACTAGACCAATCCACTGATGCCTTTAACTATATCGACTCTCTTACACCAATTTAAAAGCCAAAAAGATATTTTTTCTATTTTGGATTAGAATTTTTCGTAGTATTTCGTTTATTTTCATGGTTGAAGTGGTCATTTCTTTTCTAACATCTAGTAATGTTTTGAGTATATATGTGTGTCTTTATGAGCTATGTAAGTCAAGGAAAAACAAGATACATGGATAGGTTTTACTTTGTACAACTTGAGAAAAACCTGCTGTCATTCATTATATTGGGTATATACAATCTTGCTGACTTTATTTGAGCAAGTATTCTGCTTTATTTAATAATCTGCGCAAATTCATCTTCAGCAGAATTTAATCTGGTGTCAGTTTTATCATTATTTCAATTTCTTACGCACTTGACAAAAATCCAGCAATCCAATTGGTGGACGTTAAAGAATTGCGACCAGTTAATAGTGTATAACCCTTCACAAATCCATTCATGTGACGTTAAACTGTCAAAAACATGACGTTATTTAGTTTTAATTCAAAGCATTTGTGAGTAAAACTGCCAAAAACACTAACATGCAATCGAAACGGGTTAACGAGTATTGAAATGTTGACTTTTTCGTTTAACGGTCGCTAATTGTGTTTAACGGCTCCGCTAATCATCGCCATTAAAAAATTTGCGACCTTTAAACGACTGATATACCGTCGCGAAATTCCAAACAGCTAACCCTACATTTGACTTGATCTTAAACTTAGTCATGAATAAAAACAATATAAACACAATAATCGCATTTTACAGAATAATAAGAACTTATGAGTAAACCTCGAACTTAACTGTTTAAGTAGCTATTAATTAAAAAGCCTGCACCAGTATGGATAGTATGTATCCGTATGATTGTCCTTAACATTTAAACAACTTGTTTATGTGTGGATGTGTCTGTAAAGCTACTGTCAAGCTTTCAATGTCTGTCATTCATTTGTGTGTACTTTATCTATTTTTATCAATTTTGTGTGTCATTTATTAAATAATGTATTTGTCACAGATCTAACGCTTTAAATGTATGTACATCTTGATATTACAATAATACAGAACATGGAATGAATGTTTAATAAACACGAAGAAAAATGGAATGAAAGTTAAAATATAAAATGTGATCGGATAATATGATGGGAGAATATTTAAAGTAAAGGACATATTACAAAGTGAAAAGTAAAACTTTAACCACCACAGTTTCATATGCATGCCATGTAGTTAGTCCTTAACAAAATTCATTTTAATTCGACATAAACATGGCCGCCAGTGGCCATCTTTGTTTTATCTTAGGCACAATCTTAGAAGGAAACTTGAAAGGAACTGCTCGCGGTTTAAATGAAAATGGCAGGCATTGTCTTTATCAACAGTTGGACAGCGTCATTTTTACCTATTGTTTGGGGCGCTTGTTTCAGCCAAAGGTTTTTCTGAAGTAACTTGAGCAATTTAAATAACACGTACATCAGTTATATATCATTAGAACTGGCATTTTTAGTGGTAAAAAAACCCACTTTACTTTTGAAAATCGGCTGAGAAATAAATATAAGATTTTTTGATTGGGCTTTTCCTATGTAAATTCCTTGCTGGTGGGACAGCAGAAAATTACGAAATTTCAAATAACTTCAGTAATCCTTCATATTTTGCTATAAAACTTTCAGGGTGTCTTAATTTACTGATATCCAACAATTTAAAACCATTTTTGGATAAAATTTGTAAAAAAAAAAAAAATTCATGCAGCAGAATTTTGCATTGAAAATAACCCATCAAAAACAGCTTTTGCACATGAACATTTTATTTCTCAACCGATTTTGGAAAATAAGGTAATTTTATTTACCACTAAAAATGTCTGTTTCACTGATATACAACTTATTTAGGTAGTAGATTAATTTTATCTTAAAAGTCCAAAAAACCTTTGGCTAAAACAAGCGCCCCAGACAATAGTTTTAAAAATGCCAGTGATGTTGACGGACAAAATTACAAGGCTAGACTATGCAATAAAAGTTACCTTGTGTGTAATGGGTTCAGATTTCAACCTTAATATCTGCTCAGCCAATCAAAACAGTTAGTACAACTCAGATTAGAATTGTCTTCTCCGCAAATATTCCTATAGTATAACGGTAAACCATTGGCGTAGTTGTTGACCAATTAAGGTATATTTACGATAACCCTTTGTAAATTAATGGCGACATGTTTTACTTATGTAATGAACTGTCAGTAACTAAGTTCCCAATATTTTAGTCAGTGGAAAAACAGATCTTAAATTATATTTCCTTGTGGAAAACTATATCTGTATCAGTTGCCAATCACTGCACTGAGTGCAGGTCATTGATAATAGTTATATAAAGGCATATTATGAGTTTTTGAGTAAATGGTTCAAGAAATTTGTTATTGTGCGACATAAATCAAATGCGTAATTATTTTCATTATTAAAATAAAATTATGTAAGAAATAAGAAAATTGTACAATACTGATCTTCTATGGTCATGAAATATCATTCATTAAAATAAATTGTGAAGACCAAGTTGTGTTTAAACTGTGTTTTATTTACCTATCCTATATTCTTCCCCATTTACAGCGAAGCAAACTAGAAATGTGTCTGTGAAACAAGTAAAAAAAAATCTCAATGAGCATGTACCAGTTTACACAGAACTCCCATGTGTAGTGTAACAAAAAAGGGACATAAGTACAATACAAGAGTTATGGCACCACCATGTTCCTGCAATAAAAATGATTCAAGCTTTGAAAGTTCATTACCATTTATGAAGTGCTTTTGGTAATACGAGTTCACCTTTTCTAATATAAAAAGACACAAAATCATTTAAGGGCCATAATCCGCTGAAAGTCAAGGGACCATAACAGCTTGAAAATATTTAGCTGATATTGATGCTTTCTAGCAAAAACCTCCAAAATCTGTATTGGAGTAGTCGGGACTCGATGTAGAAATTTAGACATTATATAATCATTTAAGGGCCATAACAGTTGTAATCAATGGACCAGATAACTGCAAAAATATGCATGACTAGTGTTCATACTGATACCTCCTACCAAGTATAGCCAAAATCCATAGAAGAAAGTGACATAGGGACATACACAAGACGTTTCAGGGCAACTATATGCACCCCACCCTCCCCATATATGGCAAGAGCATGACAATATGCAGAATGTACATAAAACCTTCACTGCATGTGCTATTCACAGAAAAAGTTTATTTCCGCTGGAGTCGTCATTTTCTGCCATCTCTCCTGACATATAGCCCCCGTTGGTTCCCGGGCAAGACTAGGGCCACAGCTTATCCAGGCAAAGGGGTAAAATTCCCCCGAATTCATGTTTATTTTGTCATTTTTGCCATGTACATTAAAGGTCATCATTGTATTGTTTCGGGAGTTTCTTGAGTGGTGGTAGAAAACAATCGTGGCTCCACAGAAAGATGGGTGGCTTGTAATATAATTTGCTGCAGGTTCTAGGCCCATTCTACTTATTTTTCTAGATGTAAATGGAGAGTGGGCCTGGAATGTTCATTCCTGGCACTATATAACATTTTTGTGTTGGTGCTTAAAACCCCAATTCAACAACTCATAACACATAGGAGTCATAACTTGGAAACAGTGGAGCTACACAATAAAACCATAATAAAGACTAACTTGGCATGAACAGATGGATACAACCATCCAACCAGCATCGGCCGTAGGGTCCTTCCCCACCCCTGGTGACATAGCTCCTGGATCATAACTTGGAAACAACTGAGATCCCCACTGTATAACCATATAACTAGACACTTAATGGGCATGAACAGACGGATACAATCATCCAATCAGCATTGGTCCTGGGGTCTATCCTCACCCCTGGTCATAACTCGGAAACTGTTGAGATCCCCACCATATACGGTTACTGGCTTGAGCAGACGGGTACAACCATCCAACCAGCATTGGCCCAGGTCCATCCCATCTCCTTGGGACATAGCCCCTGGGTCATAGCTTGGTAACCATAGAGATCCCCGCCCTAAAACCATATACAGATTTTTTGGGCCTGAACAGTTTAAGGTGGGCGCGAGATAATCTCATTGTTATGAAATTATAAGCTTGTTTGACAATTATTTCATCTTTGCGAAGATCACCAGTAGAGGGATACAGGCACTCTTGTGCCTCTTGTTATTACTTGACATATTGAACCCCCTACTGAAAGTTCTGCCAGAATAAAGTTTGTAATATGCTTTAATATACAAATGTACATGTATGTATATACTATAAATGATTAACAAATGCATGTTAAAGTAAACAAAACAAGTTTCTTATATATAAATATAAAAATAATTTAACAATATGACATGTAGATAAAAAAAACACTGGAATAAATCTTGACTAAAAGTTTACCATTTACCTCCAGGATGGTAAATAATAGCGCATACTTTATTTTCAAAACTCACTTACGCCTTTTACTATATTAAACTTATACAAAAAGATATTATAAAAAAAGATAAAATGTGTTCTTTCCAGCATATTGTAGGAAGTTGCATTTTCATGATCGGGGTATTTTAGTTGATTGGTTCGTTGAATGGTGTTTTATGTCATTTTCAGCACATTTTAGGTTGTATATGATGGTCATTTTTTTTGTGTGATGCACTTTTTCCTGGGTAGAACTAGTAATGTTTACCTCATGCAATCAATAAGAATCTTTTTTTTTTTTTTAAATTCAATAAAAAGCCAGGAACAGATCATATCTGGGATATCAGATATTTCATTTTAAGACTCACAGATATCCGGAGATGATCGTGAATTCCAACACAAGGTATAAACAATTTTACCAGAACCGAGGCATTGCGTCTAAAATGTTTTTGCATCTCACCGCTACCGGTTTGAATCCCACTGGGAGCTCGACTTGTCCAGTGAGAAAGTGTAGATTCTTATGGATGGCGTGAGGTATACAGTATTGGTTCTACCCAGGAATAATGGGTTGGTCTGTCTCTACCACAAAACAAGAGGCCCAAGAGGGCCTGTGGACGCTCTACTGGCTAATATGGCTCTTATGACATCAATGAAGCGAGTGACTATCGTCTTAAAGAGGCAAAATATAGCATTTTTAACTATATCAAGAGCAGTTACTCCGTCATTACTGGTTTGATCTGGCTGGTTTTCCAAGTTGGGAGTAGAGATAATAAAAATTAAAAAAAAAAATAAAAAAAAAAATAAAAAAAAAATAAAAAAAAATTATAAAAAATTAAACAAAAAAGATGGAAAAAAAAAAAGAATAAAAAAAAAAGAAAATAAAAAAATAAAAAATAAAGAAATTTAAAAATTTAAAACAAGCATTGATGTAAAACTGTGACCCCCGGGGCGGGGCCAGATGTGACCCCAGGGTCAGCATTTGAACAAAATTGGTAAAGGACCATAAGCTTATAGCAACAGCAAAATATTAAACCTCTGGCTCTTGCAGTTTCAGAGAAGAAGATTTTTTAAGTTTTTCCCTATACATGTCTATGTAAAACATGTGACCCTTGGGGCGGGACCAAATGTGACCCCAGGGTCACCATTTGAACAAACTTGGTAAAGGACCATAAGCTTATAATAATTGTAAAATATCAAACCTCTGGCTCTTGTAGTTTCCGAGAAGAAGATTTTTAAAAAAAAAATCCTATATAAGTCTATGTAAAACTGTGACCCTCGGGGCGGGGACAAATTTGACCCCAGGGTCACCATTTGAACAAACTTAGTAGAGGACCATAAGCTGATGCTACAAGTAATACATGAGAGCTCTGTGCCTTGTGGTTTCAGAGAAGAAGATTTTTTAAACTTTTTTCCTATATGTCTATATGAAAAACATGCAAAACCTCAATATACAAACTTTGGAGCCCCGAGGCACGGCCATTTTTGACACCGGGGACTTATTTGAACAAACTTGATAGTCTAGGCGTTGACGATCATTTTAAAAGAAAAACTGTTAATCTGTCAAGCGGTTCTGGAGAAGAAGATTTTTTAAGGTTTCGACCATATATGGTAATGGCAGCCATCTTGGATGTAGCGCCGACCTAATTTTAACAAATCTTAAAAGCATTCATCTAAGGATCATCCATTTGAAGTTTGGTCAAAATTAGCCAAGCGGTTTCTGACGAGAAGTCGTTTGAAGAATTCCCTATACATGTCTATGTAAAACATGTGACCCTTGGGGCGGGGCCAAATGTGACCCTAAGGTCACCATTTGAACAAACTTGGTAAAGGACCATAAGCTTATAGTAAATGCAAAATATCAAACCTCTGGCTGTTGTAGTTTCTGAGAAGAAGATTTTTAAAAAAAAAATCCTTTTTAAGTCTATGTAAAACTGTGACCCCCGGGGCGGGGACAAATTTGACCCCAGGGTCACCATTTGAACAAACTTAGTAGAGGACCATAAGCTGATGCTACATGTAATACATGAGAGCTCTGTGCCTTGTGGTTTCAGAGGAGAAGATTTTTTAAAGTTTTTTCCTATATGTCTATATGAAAAACATGCAAAACCTCAATATACAAATTTTGGACCCCCGGGGTACGGCCATTTTTGACCCCGGGGACTTTATTTGAACAAACTTGATAGTCTAGGCGTTGGCGATCATTTTAAAAGAAAAACTGTTGAAATCTGTCCAGCGGTTCTGGAGAAGAAGATTTTTTAAGGTTTCGACCATATATGGTAATGGCAGCCATCTTGGATGTAGCGTTGAACTAATTTTAACAAATCTAAAAACATTCATCTAAGGATCATGCACGTGAAGTTTGGTCAAAATTAGCCAAGCGGTTTCTGAGGAGAAGTCGTTTGAAGAAAAGTTAACGGACGACAGACAGACGACAGACAGACGACAGACGACGGACGACGGACAACACAGCATCCCATAAGCTCTGCTGGCCCTTGGCCAGTAGAGCTAAAAATCGACCATCATATATATGTAAGGCCCAACATGTGCTAAAAATGACCTAAAACACCATTCAAACAAACCTGAGGCTCCCACCAGAAGTTCAGATTAAAAACAATACCGTGAGTTTCATTCTTTATCTGAACCAGATACCATGATGGATTTATTTTCTTGCATACCACTGACATTTTACGTGTTGACATCGCATACAATCAACATTTTACCTATTAATTTATATGAGGATGTCACAAAATTGTTTAACTTGTCAACATCATTTTTGACAGCTCGTGACTTTTATCTGCTCCCATGTGCAAGATAAAATTTGTCAGCATTGAAGTAAACGCGGATATCCTTCTACAAGTAAATAAAAGTGGTTCCATTATAAACAAGACGGGACAACCGAATCCTGGACACGGACAAGTGATGTGAAAGAACTAAAAGAACTAAAAAAATTGTCTACTAAACTGCAATATGGAATTATGGAACATCAATCTCTGAGAGTCCTTGGTCATAATTAAATTACATGATAACCTTTCCTAAACTTTTATTGATGTTTGACTTGCAGCTATTGAAATACATGGACTTGCAAGAACACTTAAACCAGAAATTCGAAAAATGGCATAATTTTGCTAAAAAAGCAATGAAGAGTTATGGAACATGTGTCTGTCTACCAGTGTTAAAACATATTCCAAGTTGCATTGATGTATGACTTGTGGTTGTTGTCGGACTTGCAAAAAGACTCTAACCTAAAAGCCAATGACGACATGAGTGCAATAGCTCTCCCTATTCTTCCAATAGTCGCATTAAAAACATGAACAATGCATTTTCAATTCTAATCTTAGTTCAAGTTACAAGGGACTGTGGACAGGCCAAATGGTTTATTTATAGCACAGGCCTAAAATTAATAGTTTCATTTCACGCCTTGGTGTGATTTACTGCGTATTTGATAGTAATATCATACATTAATACTTGACAAAAATCTGTATAATTTCCGTTGTTATCCTGGCTTAAAAGTTTTCTAGCTTTAAAAGAGCGTGGCAATATTTAAACTAACATGGTTTATTAACATACTCTGCTTTGTTGTTGAGGCAGTATTAAATTTCCTATCAATACCTCTGATGTCAAGTAACCGTAAAGACGTCATTTTAAACGCCCGAAAATGTTACCGTAACTTGACGTCATTTTAAACAATCAGATGAAAAACAAAAATTGGGTGTGTTACTAATAAAGCAATGCTACATCCCAACAACACATTTAAACAGGATGAAGCTGCACAATTTATTCGTTTTGTGTTGAGAGATGGGCATAACATGCTAAGTTGTGAGAATGTTAGTATTATGTTCAATCTCTCGAAAAAGTCTTTAAGTGTATCATATACATAAAAGTCCATGTCAGATTAAATAAAATATTTCCAGCGAGTTTATATTGTGCAAGATCAAAACCTGGTGTTTGGGACTTGAAACACATCAAAAACACGGGCTTGGGGCCCATGGTATCGCTGATCTTCAAGTCCCGCCCACCAGGTATGGATCTTGGACAATATAAACCCGCTGTAAATATTTTATTTATTAATTTAAGATACACTCTCCATTAACTTGGGCCTCGGGTTGGCAATATTTGAAACAGTATTTTTCAGTGTATATAATGCATTGTGGTATTTACCAAATGCACTGAATATTTTTCATTATGCATTGAATATTTTTCATTAAGACGATCTCACATTGGTCACAGTCCCTTTTACATAAGGACATAATGAGTTACCACAGTGAGTTTCTATTTCCAGAAACATACATTTTTAAAAGACAATCTAATTTACGAATAGGACAACCACGTGTTCCCACTTTGGTTGTCCGATCGGACAACCAGAATTTCTGAAAGCGCAAAGCTATATGTCAATCAAAATAAGAATAAAAGTCGAACAGGAAACAAGATTTCGGCTTTTTCATTGATGTTGAGAAAATTACTGTGACACCGGTATAAATGCTACGAGGAATTGATCAATTAATTGTATCCCTCTATGGAAGGTCACCACAAAACATCTTGTTTTTGATCAGATTTTGCTGAATCTTTATTTTGTATAGAGCAACCAATCGGAACTGCCTCGTCAGATTCCGTCACTCGGGAATCCACATTTACCGAGTATGGAAATTGGCGAAGAGTTCCGATGGATAGAGCAACGGAAAATTACAATTATACACGAACGGTTCGTGAATTATTCCATCCAATGAGAATAAATAAACATCATCAATATGCTAATTTAGCGCATTCGTCAGTAAAAATGTGTTTCCGGTTGTCACAAAATGTCAATGTTGCGGTACGTGACGGGTGCCATTCCTGGTAAACCAGTGAAAGAGTCCAAACAAGAGTCAAGTAAGCATTACGAACCAAAAGAGACAGAAATTGTGTTTCTTCTTGGCAAGTTGGTCGAGAGTGGCTTAAATGTTCTGAAGATGGTAAAATGCAGTGCACTTGGTGCGCAGAATCCTGATTAGACACTGATGGTTCCTTTGTAAAGGGGTGTTCTAGCATGCTGATTGACACTATAAAAAAACATGAACAGTCTAAAATCGATGAGGACTCCAATAATGACTCTAATAATGACTGTGACTTTCAGAGAAAGAATGAATAAATATTCTGAAGACATCATGTTTTGCTTTGTTGACATATATCATTAGAGTAATAAAGCCTTCAGTTTTTAAAAGAAACATTTCGGGCAACCACTTTTCCTTTCGGGCAACCAATTTTTGATGAAGTGGTTGTCCGAAGGACAAGTCCAAAAGTTAATTTCGCAGACTGCATACCTCTATCAGGTTTATGTTTTATTGTAATGTGATAATAGTGCGGGGTGGGGTATTTTCATATACAGCAATGGGTTGCATGGGAAGGTCGGGGTGGAAGTGGGGCAGGGAGATATGTCAAGATTGCCTTTTTTAAGTAAGTCAGTAATCAAATTTATACACTGCCTGAATAATACTGTCTACATTATGGTTTCTATCTAAATTATGGATAAACCAGCCTGAATTACGAATAGTCTGAATAATGAATACAGTCTGCATTTGGATCAATCTAAATTATGGATAAACCAGTCTGAATTATGAATACAGTCTGCATTTGAATCAATCTATATTATGGATAAACCAGTCTGAATTATGAATACAGTCTGATTAATGGATACAGTCTGCATTTGGATCAATCTCTATTATGGATAAACCAGTCTACGAGTCCTACTGCCGATTATTTGGATGCTCCCGATTTTCTCTGAAAATATATACGGAAATATAAACGATATGCTACTGCTTCTTACTAGTGAAATGTGTATAATTATAATTTATCACATTACTTGCGATGTAGGAGTGTTATAAAGCCATGACATAAATATCATAATACACTAGTGTAATACATATGCAAATGGGGCACATCATTGTTCAGCCCCGTATCCAATCCGAAGAGGCCTCGTCGATTTCCGTTACCACTATAAACACCAGATTACAAAAATCCATGAGGCAGTTTCATTGTTCGGTGTCAAACGGATAAGACAGAAGCAACATATACAACGTCATCCTATGAAATTTATGACGTCGTCATACAACAACGATATATATAGACAGCATCATTATAAAATATACGTTATACGGCATTTTCGAAGTTATGTGGTAAGAATTTGGCATTCATGCCTATTTAATGTTGAATTTATTAAACTTGTTTGATACAATGGATATGATGCTCAGCACAGCTTCACATCACATTAGTTTATCAAACTCATTTAATAATAACCAACATTGTAATTGATGGCTTACCTAATGTAAAATGCCAGTATCAACTCTGTACTTGATGATTTACCTGATAGTGTATGTCAGAACCAACACTGTACTTGATGGCTTACCTGATAGTGTATGCCAGTACCAGCACTGTACTTGATGGCTTACCTAATAATGTATGTCAGCACCAACACTGTACTTGATGGCTTACCTAATATTGTATGTCAGTACCCCCACTGTACTTGATGGCTTATCTAATACAGTATGCCAGTACCAGCACTGTACTTCATGGCTTACCTAATAGTGTATGTCAGTACCAGCACTGTACTTGATGGCTTACCTAATATTGTATGTCAGTACCAACACTGTAGTTGATGGATTATCTAAAACAGTATGCCAGTACCATCCCTGTACTTGATGGCTTACTTAATATTGTATGTCAGTACCCCACTGTACTTGATGGCTCACCTACTATTTTATGTCAGTACCCTCACTGTACTTGATGGCTTACCTAATATTGTATGTCAGTACCAACACTGTACTTGATGGCTTACATAATATTGTGTATCAGTGTAACCAGCACTGTACTTGATGGCTTACCTAATATTTTATGTTAGTACCCCCACTGTACATGATGGCTTATGTAATATTGTATGTCAGCACCCCAACTGTACTTGATGACTTACCTAATAGTGTATGCCAGTACCAGCACTGTATTTGATGGCTACTGAACATGGTATGTCAGTACCAGCACTGTACGTGATAGCTTACCTAATATTGTATGCCAGTACCAACACTGTACTTGATGGCTGACCTAATATTGTATGCCAGTACCAACACTGTACTTGATGGCTTACCTAATAGTGTATGTCAGTACCAACACTGTACTTGATAGCTCATCTAATATTGTATGTCAGTACCAACACTGTCCTTGATGGCTTACCTAATACTGTATGCTGCCACCAACACTGTACTTGATGGCTTACCTAATATTGAATTTGTATGCCAGTACCAACACTGTACTTGATGGCTTACCTAATATTGTATGTTAGTACCAACACTGTACTTGATGGCTTACCTAATGGTGTGTATCAGTTTAACCAGCAGTGTACTTGATGGCTTACCTAATATTTTATGTTAGTACCCCCACTGTACTTGATGGCTTATGTAATATTGTATGTCAGCACCCCCACTGTGTTTGATGACTTATCTAATATTGTATGAGAGTACCAGCACTGTACTTGATGGCTTACCTAACAGTGTATGTCAGTACCAACACTGTACTTGATAGCTCATCTAATATTGTATGTCAGTACCAACACTGTACTTGATGGCTTACCTAATATTGTATGTCAGTACCAGCACTGTACTTGATGGCTTACCTAATATTGAATTTGTATGCCAGTACCAACACTGTACTTGATGGCTTACCTAATATTGTATGCCAGTACCAACACTGAACTTGGTGGCTTACCTAATACTGTATGTCAGTACCAACACTGTACTTGGTGGCTTACCTAACATTGTATGCCAGCCATAACACTGTACTTGATGGCCCACCTAATATTGTATGTCAGTATCAGCACAGTAGTTGATGGTTTATAGTGTATGCCAGTATCAATGTTGTACTTGATGGCTTACCTAATATTGTATGTCAGTACCAACACTGTACTTGATGGCTCACCTTATATTGTATGTCAGTACCAACACTGTACTTGAATGGCTTAGCTTATATCATATGTCAGTACAAACACTTTACTTGACGGCTCACCCAATATTGTATGCCAGCACCAATGATGTACATGATGGATTACTTAATATTGTATGCCAGTACCAACACTGTACTTCAAGGCTTACCTAAGTGTATGCTAGTATCAGTACTGTACTTGATAGCTTACCTAATAGTGTATACCAGTACCAACACTGTACTTGATTGCCCACCTAATAGTGTATATCAGTACTCACACTGTACTACCTAATAGTGTATACCAGTACCAACACTGTACTTGATTGTCCACCTAATAGTGTATATCAGTACTCACACTGTACTACCTAATAGTGTATGCCAGTACCAGCACTGTACTTGATGGCTCACCCACTATTGTATGACAGTACCAGCACTGTACTTGATGGCTCACCTAATAGTACATGCCAGTACCAACACTGTTCTTGATGGCTCACCTAATATTGTATGTCAGTACCAACACTGTACCTGATGACTTACCTAATATTGTATGTCAGTACCAACACTGTCCTTGATAGCTTACCTAATAATGTATGCTGGCACCAACACTGTACTTGATGGCTTACCTAATAGTGTATGCCAGTACCAACACTGTACATGATGGATTACTTAATATGTTATGCCAGTACCAGCACTGTACTTGATGGCTTACCTTATATTGTATGCCAGTACCAACACTCTATTTGATGGCTTACCTAATATTTTATGTCAGTACCAACACTGTACTTGATGGCTCACCTAATATTTTATGTCAGTACCAACACTGTACTTGATGGCTTACCTAATATTTTATGTCAGTACCAACACTGTACTTGATGCCTTACCTAATATTGTATCCCAGTGCCAACACTGTACTTGATGGCTTACCTTATATCATATGCCAGATCAGTATCCCCTGTGCCATCATAATTAGCTATAAACTTCCTCTCAAGGTCACTGGCTGTATAATTGCTGAAAAAGTACACCCAGCACTTCACTGGTGTAGAAATCTCCTGTGACGCTAGAAAACAGAAATATTTATAGTAGTACAAGAAAATTCTAAGTTTGAGGGCTGTTCCAGAGCTCTGTGTATTTTTTTATCTTTGAGTTCACAACACAGTTATAAGATCAGTACACGGGAGTTCTGGAACAGCCCTCGTATTTAAATGATAAATATGTCTTACTAAGATATGAAATGTCTATACATGTATGAGGACAAATTGATCATAGGCAATTAGACACCATTTTCATCAAATTTCAGGCAATAATGTAGAAAATTAGAAAATTACTTTAAGACATCTGCATGAAATAATATCTCTCCAGGAATGCATAAATTATTCATGTAAAAAGAGTCTTATCAACTCATCTTAAAATTATTTTATATACTGAAAAGAAACAGAAACGCATAATGGTTATTTCCGCTATATATTGTATGTTTAATTTGCTACTGTTAGTCGAATGATACAGGGCAACATTAGGCCTGTCCTTTCGGAAAGAAGGTTTAAACAGCACCGAACGCACCAATGGTTATCCCTTTAAAGATTCGTTATCGACAGAATGCGCATTTGGCTCAAGCAGGTGAGCAAACTTAGGCTTTAAACGTTGCAATCTCTTAACATTAAACACAATACTGACATGGCTTGACTTTTTCAAGCGAAACTTTAACATTTATGAATTTCGTGTAACAAAGTATACTTTGATTAAAAGGTCTACTACATGACAGAGATGTCCTTTCTGTAATTAGTTGTAGCTCTTTTTGTACAAAACACGTTGAGATATATCTGGAATATGACGTGGAATTAGGTGTATATAATAGTGTAGTATAGGCATTTTTTTGATTATGTGTTTGTTTTTCCTTTCAGTATATTTAGAATTTTGTGATTCTTGATTTCATGAAACTCTTTAACTCTTTACTCAGTGTAGAGTAGAAACTCTATCAGTTCTAAGAACTGATTGAGTCTCTCCACTTTTGATAAATTAAACAAATCAGACTGCTTCATTCATATTAAAAATCAATTAAAAATTAATTGCTTCTATCATGAGATCACTTTCTGGTATTATGACATCACTTCCTGGTATCATGACATCACTTCCTACTATTGTGATGTCAAATACTTAATCAGTTCTGAGAACTGATTGAGTGTATACATTACTGTAAAAATCTCTCATTCAGTAAGGCCATAATAAATTGCTAGTTTATCATCCAAATTTATTTCAAAAGAGGGGAGGGGTTGAACTTTTTTTTTTTTTTTTTTTTTGCGTCAAATGGGATTTTGCCTCGGCACAAGTTAGGCAAAACTAGTACCACAAACTACTAGGTACTTCCAAGATTGAAAACACAAGTGTTTTTATACTTTCAGGCACATATTAATTTAAGAATTAAACATTTTCAGATGTTAAGAAATAGTTCTTGTGTAAATAATAGAGCATATTTCAACTTCAACAGAGGATAGAATAGGCAGAGACGTATTAAACAGCTACTTGAGTACTTTTTAGATCCCTGGGTACTATTGTTTGGGGCGCTTGTTTCAGCCAAAGTTTTTTTTTGACTTTTAAGATAAAATTAATCTATCACCTTAATAAGTCGTAGATCAGTGAAACAGACTTTTTTAGTGGTAAATAAAAATAGCTTACTTTTCAAAATCGGTTGAGAAATAAAAATTTCATGTTTGAAAGTTTTTTTTGATTGGTCATTTTCAATGCAAAATTCTGCTGCATGAAAAATTTGATTTTTTTTTTTATAGAATTTTTAGAATTTTTATCAAGAAATGGTTTTAAATTGTTGGATATTAGTAAATTAAGACACCCTGAAAGTTTTATAGCAAAATATGAAGTATTATTACCTGATCTCCTATATATATGCTATATCGTCATTTCTTGCTAATTCACTAAGGAAAAGACTGTTCCCGGTGGAAATGAACTGTTACCGGGCTTTAGTTTCGACTGTTTCCCTCACGTGCTGGAATTTCGTTTGCGTGACGTCATGTTGTTTTTTTCACCATAGGTTCCCATTATAAAACAAATTTTCATGTTCACTGTTTCGTACAGTAACATTAATCAGGTAATAAAACAGTTATCACATGTGTGTTTGGGGAACAGTCAAAACTGTTTTCCCTTGGTGTCGGCGGATGTCAGTGTGAACTGTTTCCCTCTGCCTATTGGCCTCGGGAAACAGTTCACACTGCCATCCCCTCCACCTCGGGAAAACAGTTTTGACTGTTCCCCAAACACACATGTGATAACTGTATATTACTGAAGTTATTTGACATTTCTTAATTTTCTGCTGTCTCAGCCACAAGGAATTTACATAGGAAAAGCCCCATCAAAAATCATTTTGGCAGCGATTTTCAAAAGTAAAGTAGTTTTATTTACCACTAAAAATGCTAGTTCTAATGATATATAACTGATGTACGTATTATTAAAATTGCTGGAGTTACTGCAGAAAAAGTTTGGCTGAAACAAGCGCCCCAAACAATAGTTTTGTAAATCAAAGAACATTTAATTGTTTGGGACACGACCTCTCTTTGGTACAAACAATGTTTTACAATATACACAAACTGCAAACTGGGTGGTTGTACTAAGTTTCAACACGGTCTTCATCACAGAAGACATGCTGTGCATGTCTGCAACGGGAGATTGTCTAGTTTTCCACATGCAAAATCGTTATAAACGTCTAGTAACAATGTAATACCCTCTGCAATATTACAACCAAACCAAATATTACAATCAAACCAGTCTTTCATAATTGCAACACCCATTTACTGCTTTAATGATAACAAACACCATTTTTCCCCCATTTAATTTGCCAATTTCGCGCCGTTTTGAAAATAAATGTTGTACCTCAACACCGGTTATTACGTTTCGGGGTTTCAGTGGACAGCTTTAAAATGCGGCTCTTGAAAAAGCTATTGGGAAAATCGGTGTCAAAGCGAATATTCTTTTTTTCCCTTCTTTTTTTTTGAAGAAATAAAAATTGCCGGGGCGGCATAAAAAACAGGGGCGGGTGGGAATGATAATCTAGCAATTAATTTATTATTGCCTAATGAGTTTCTTGAGTTTGAAACCAAGAACCAATTCTAAATATTAAATAATTTTAAATACGTTTTTTTAAGGTTACCTTCCGTATGCTGTTTCATGTTGACATCTACTTGTACTCTGTGATATAGTTCTGGTACCTCTTCAAACTCGTCTAATCTCTCCAGCCCTGCGTCATCTACTTCATACAGTTCTCCATGCACATGCTGGAGTAACAAAAGCAACATTGAGAGAACATGCTTTAAGCCTAGTGTGAAGCGAAAAAAAGCATGTTTTACACAATATATTTAGATGAAACAAAACCTGTGTATATCCAAAAATGAAAACATATAATCCCAGCCTAGCAACATTAGTTTATGATTTACTATACGGACATGTATTTATAAGGGCTGTGTAGCTTTTTAAAAAGGTTCCCAACAAATACCACTTACGTTTTGTACGAAGCAGACACCAAGAATAACAGTCCTGTAAAGTTCAATAAAATCGCTGAAGATGTTGCCACAAGTTTTTCCTATATAACTCTATGTAAACAAAGATGGCCGCTGGTCGCCATGTTTTGACGTCTAATCAAAGTGATTTTTGTTTAGGACCGACTACATGCCATGCCAGTGAGTCATTTTGTTAAGGTACCAAATCAATACCACTTACAGTTTTTGAGGAATAGTTGCCACAAAATTGTATTTTTAAAATGGATTTTTAGCTGTGGTGGCCATCTTGAATTTCCAGCCGACCTTGTTTTTACTTCGCACCAACTAGACATCAAGAGTAACATTTCTGTGGTGTTTCATGAAAATCCGTGTCGTTTCAGAGGAGTAGTCACCACAAAATAGGTTTATGAACGGACAGAGGGCCGAACGGAAGGACAACAAACGTTGCAACATGGTATAAGTTATGTTGATCTCTAATTTTAGTTCCCAAAACCGATACTGCCATGTGTATATAAAATGTCAATTTAAATAAAATTAAGATATACTACCTCTCCTTTTGACTCCAAATTGAGCATCTGTGGTAGATTCCAAGGTAGTCCAATTACCAGGGGATATTTCTTCACAGTTGTGGCGCCACCAAGGTAGATACCACATGGAAGTCCGTTCATCACATACTCATTTGGTTGACCTTTCTTTAAGGTACCATATACAAACACTTTGTGAAGACCCCTTGCATCTGTCATTCCTTGACTAAAAAAAATCTATTAATAGAATTTTAATATTTTATTTCATTTTCTGTAAAAAGATAAAACAGTGTAACCCTGCACCCCTCCCCACAGGCATCTCAGTATGCTAGTAACCCTGCACCCCTCCCCACAGGCATCTCAGTATGCTAGTAACCTGCACCCCTCCCCACAGGCATCTCAGTATGCTAGTAACCCTGCACCCCTCCCCACAGGCATCTCAGTATGCTAGTAACCCTGCACCCCTCCCCACAGGCATCTCAGTATGCTAGTAACCCTGCACCCCTCCCCACAGGCATCTCAGTATGCTAGTAACCCTGCACCCCTCCCCACAGGCATCTCAGTATGCTAGTAACCCTGCACCCCTCCCCACAGGCATCTCAGTATGCTAGTAACCCTGCACCCCTCCCCACAGGCATCTCAGTATGCTAGTAACCCTGCACCCCTCCCCACAGGCATCTCAGTATGCTAGTAACCCTGCACCCCTCCCCACAGGCATCTCAGTATGCTAGTAACCCTGCACCCCTCCCCACAGGCATCTCAGTATGCTAGACCTGCTTTTCTTTTCATTCCTTGACTAAATTCAGCAGTCAATGAATAGAATTTGATTATACATATTAATTCACAAAAGGTCAATAAATGGAAAATATATTTAAATTAATCTACTGTAAATAGATTAATAAACAACCCCCACCCCAGGTGTACAGAATACTACATAAATTAAGTGCCCCCCTCACCCCCACCCCCCTGAAGTGAAAAGGGGTGCATATTCAATGTCCAACGTAACATATCTCATCATATGGAGTACTTAACACCCCTCCACCCCCCACTCACCCCACCTGAAGTGAAAAGGGGTGCACATTCAATGTCCGACGTACTATATCTCGTCGTATGGATGGAGTGCTCTTAAAAAAATGGCCTAAATCCTACCAATAAGGGTGGTTACACCCTAAAAACTTTTGCATACCATGTCAAACATTAGTTAATCATCATCTGCTGATAAAAGTACTTCCAGTAATATTGCAAGGCTTAGTGCGTGGTTCAGTGGTAGAATGCCGGACCAGATCGAAAGGTTGTGGGTTTGATCCTCGCTATGGCCATGTTATTTATCCTTGAGCAAGATAATTAATCCTCCGACTGTCCATACACGTTTGACTTTTTTATGTGTGGTCTTTCCGCAGAGATTTTCTGCGCTAGACATAACAGTCCATTCAAACTGATACACTGAATTTTGTAAGTGTACACTTTACCTAAAGTGAAGAATAATCATTTGTTATCCATGTCACGCTAACATTTTAATCCTAAAAACATTTTGATATGCAATACATTAGTTTAAATCTAGGTACTAGGCATTGTTTGAATGACAAAACATAGGTGTCAGTGCAGTGACGTCATACAAGAAACGATACACACAGTCTGAAATTGTCCACACAGTTTTTGATCAAATGCAATGAGATGTCACAGGGTGCTATAAATATATCTATAAATATCCGTATGTAAAAAAAAGCACCACAGATGTCGAATAAATGAGACTACCCAGGAAACCTGCACATAATTTTCAAAAGGGGGTGTTGCAGTATCAATAGATAGACAGATAGATTAATTAATGAAATCCAGCAATGGTAATTAAACAAGCAGACAGTACAGCCAGTGATGTGGTCCGTACTATCAACAACTGCATCGTCCGAATAAGTAAGGTCCGAAACGTCCATGGTCCGAAACAGTCAGGTACCAACAGGTCTTGAGTGATTCCATATATAAACTATGTTTGATAGTAGATCTGAATATTTGCTACAAGAGACAGTAACATGGTCGATTTGAAAACAATGTAGAATGTAAATACCTCTTCTGGGATTATTACACAGTCTTTTTGTATGGATTGCCGTAATCATTTGCAATCACCTAAGAGTCGTCTCCCCTAAGTGCTCTTTAAAATATAGGCGGGAAAATCCTACTTTCGGTTTGTAACATTTTGTACTCGACTCCAAGCTCGTTAACTGCAGTATAAGAACTGTCTACCATATTTACATGGATTCTCCTGGTAAAGTAATTATGTTATTGTAACATCTAAACTGAATACTCTCTAATTTAGAGCTGAGTACTAAATACTCCTTCATTTTAGTACTGAATACTATTTAACATGGATAACCCGAGGCGGGCCGAGCCGTGCCGTGGGTACTGAATACTCTCTAAATTTGCCCTGAATACTGCCTACCATAAGTGGGGGAAACAGCCCCGTAAATAGATAGGGTTATAAACGCGTTACTACTGTCTCGCCTTAGAGCTAGCTTTTGTGATGATATTGGTAGAGCGCCTGCTTCACATGCAGTCGTTCCGAATTCAAACCCGTTGAGTGCGTTAAATATTTGTATGTAATTTTTTATTGTAATTTTTCCGGTCCGATAACATCGGTGGAGAATCCGGGTAGGCATTGTATGAGGTTCTGCCCAGATGCCTAGATCTTGTCTATATGTGTTGTGTGATATTTGATTTACATACCTCCAACCCTTTTATTTTGTGTGATATTTGAAGGTTACAGATATCAAAAAAAATAAAAGTGTTGGAGGTATGTAATAGGACTCATTTGTGGGATATGTAAATAGATAGGTTTATAAACTCGTTACTGGTTTATAAACTCGTTACTGTCTCGCCGCAGAACTAGCTGTTATGATGATATCGTTAGAGCATTGGTGGAGAATCCGGGTAGGCATTGTATGAGCTTCTGCCCAGATGCCTAGATCATTATTGTATATGTTCAGTGTTGTTGTCTATATGTGTTGTGTGATATTTGAAGGTTTAAAATATCAAAAATAAAAAAAAAGTTGGAGATATGTAATAGGACTCGGTTGCGGGGTATGTAAATAGATAGGTTTATAAGGGCGTTACTACTGTCTCGCCGCAGAGCTAGCTTTTATGGTGATATCGGTAGAGTGCCCGATTTACATGCAATCGTTCCGAGTTCAAACCCGCTGAGTGCCTTAAATATTTATATGTAATTTATCATTGTAATTTGTCCAGTCCGATTACACTAGCTACTTCATCTGAGACTGGTCTTAACCAAAATTGGTCCGAGTGTTTATATCAATGACAAACCTTGCACAAAATCATGGAATGACAAATAAAGTAGGGAGAGATTATATTTGAAACAAAAAAGAACATGACTCCATCGGGAAACAAACCCAGTACCTCTTAGTCTAGAGGGAAGTATGCTTAGTTTGCTAGTCATATGTTGACGCTAAGTTTAATAGGTTAAATTGAAAAGTAGTAGCCAAAATTGTGAAAATATACTCAAATTAATAAAATATTCCAACAAAATGCTTTATTAAAATATTTCAACAAAATGTGAAAACATACTACTTTTTTCCTGAAGATTTAGTAACCATTGGCTATTTTGGCTACTTCTACCACTAACAGCTTTGGCAACTACAAGTTGTAACTTTTGTATCTTGATTATGTACTGTAGTTTAGTAACACTAGTTTCTCATTCACCCCTCAATTTGACTATTTTTATCTGATTTTACAGGTGAAGGCTGAAGTGTAATTACCAATGTGTCATGGGGATTTACCCAATTCTGCTCGATTTACCCAATTCTGCTCGGAAGCTGGGAGTAAGATTGTTGGTCTCCCTGGCAAAAGTACCGGTGTTTATTATAAATGGCGTTTTATATAACTCCTCCTGGAGGTAACATCTCACTTCAGAAACTGACTCAGTTTGCGGTAACTAGATTCAACTTTCTATGCAAGGTATTGAAATCAGTTATTTATTTTTTTGGATTTAAGTGTTTGCTTATAAAGGTCTTTGGTTCAATAATTGCCTTTGAATATTGCTTGATTATACTGGCATTCTTTTTTTGATGTACTGCCACAAAAGTGTACCATTTACATTCAAGTTTTAGGATAAGTTATTTTGTTCAGACTCTTTTAAGCTTTCAAACTTCACACATGTTTACATCTACTGTACATGACAGCACAGCATGACATCAGTACCAGTATGTATGAATGATCTTACCTACTATTCGCACTTTGGTATTTAAGTTTTTGATTAAGTCCATTACTCAGATACCAAAAGCCAAAGAGCTCATAAACCTTTTAAACTTCGCATGTATACGTCTGCATGAAATCAGCCCATTGTTACCAAAATTAGGTAAATTTTTTTAATGTTTCAGATTCTGGAGACAAAGGGAGATGGACTGTCGCTGTATGATGTGGTACGAGAGATTGGCATGGTACAAGAGTCTGAGTGCCTGATAGAAGGATCAACTAAAGACAGGGTGTCCCACTTCATTTTACGGTAAATACAGAGAATTCTGCCATGATATTTTGACAAATACGCTCAAACGTTTCCTATATGTACATGCACATATTTTAATAACATTAATATGATTTTACTATTAGTTCATAACAAGCCAAGTGTTATTCCAGGCGTAAACATATTATGAAATTTTATGATTTGATTTATGATTTTTATGAAAATTAAGGAGGAGCATATAATTATAGTCACGTCTTTCTCCGTCCATCCATCTCCCATTCATAATTCTTGCCAGCAGCCTAACTTGAAAACAACTAATGGGACCGGAATGAAACTTCACATAATGATAGAGGACAATAAGTGGAAGCGCAGTGCCCAAGAACCATAACTCATCTTTATTTAAATTACAGTTATTGCCCTTTGTAATTTTATACTTATAATTCTTGTCGTAGCATAACCTGAAATGAAACTTCACACAACAGAGGGCAATAAGAGTAAGCTCATAGTGGAAGAACCATAACTCTGTCTTCATTCAATTTAGAGTTACTGCCTTTGTAATTTTATTCTCATAATTCTTGTTCAGAGCATTATTTGAAAACTACTAAAAATATTGGAATGAAACTTTACACAGTGTCAATGAGAGGAAGTGCCCTTTATAATTTTATACTTTTACTTCTTGTCTGCGACATAACTGAAAAATAAAAAATTGCACAATGAATGAGGGCAATTAGAAGAAGTGCACAGCACAAGAACCGTAACTCTAACGTTAAAAGTTTTAGTAAATACAGAATTATCCCTCTTTGTACATATACAGCGTGTATCTGACATCTCGTCTGGAATGTAAAGAATTGCCATTCTTTTTTTAATTGCTAGGCAACAGGGTGTTTCTGCCTTTGACCTTTGTCTAAGAAAATCTGTCATATCATGTAATACCACACAGATCTACAAATCCCCATGTGGTTGCTGGGGTAGAATACAACCACTGCAAATCCCGCTAGTGGCAGAGGGGTAGGACCCCTTCATGTTCATTTTGTCATTTTTTTATCATGCTCATTCAAGGTTTTCTTCATGATAACGCATACCGTATGCAAATGTGGAAATGAATGGAGCGTCTAAAATAGAATTTCCACAACTCTGCAGTTCTGCAGGTTAGAAGGTTCTAGGCCCATTCTCCATATTATTTTATCTAGATGTAACTGAAGAATGAGCTTGGCATGTTCATCCCTATTTGGCATCATATAACCTTTCTTGTGTAAAACCCAATTCAATTCAATTCAGATCTACTCAAGTAAATTATTGTTGAACATTTTCTCGAGCAGATTTAAAGTGATGCTGAATTAATAAATTGAGGTGCGACACATATTTCAACATTGCCATGTGTCTCTTTAAAGCATTATGGTAATATTTGAATAGGGTGAACATATTTGTTTCTTTATTGTTTTACAGTGGATTAAACGTTGTGTAGACAAATATCAAATGCTGTCAGTTTTAAAAGAATTAAGATTTCAATGTCATCGTTATGTTATATCTTCAGGTTGGTTTGTTGTGGGAACAAAGAAATGTCAGACTTTCTGATTGCGGCTGAGACGTTGCTGTTCGATTTCCGATTTTCATGCATGACCAAAGATGAACTTTGTAAACTCTTCAAGTCCTTGGATTCCCACTTGAGGGCATTATACAGACATAAAAACAGTAACGAAAGACTTGCAATACAGACATTTAAAACTATTCTGCACACATTTGTTCAGATCAAAGGATCCCATTCTAAATGGCGGACAGTTGTTACAAAATATTTAAACGGCGACTGCGATTACTTTAGAGTTCCATTTCAGACTGTGTTACAGTTTGTTTCTAAGAGAGAAGTGATTTTGCACAAGGGAATAGCTAGTGTACCATTCTGCAGATTGAGGGATGTAGTAACCAGTCTGTTCAGGGAACTACTACAACATGGGATAGCAGAGGGGCAGTCACATCTCACGACAGAGGACGAAAGACTGGTCATGTTGGTCCAGACTATAAAGGTACTTAGAGTGGGTACATCAGGGTTTGGGGCTAAATTTGTTTAAAAAAACTTAACAAAAACAACTATGAAATGACCAATTTAAAATGTGAAATGATTTATAGATTAGCTGGAACATTACAAGTTTCCTGTACTAATGCACAATAATTATAATTTACAATTAAATTAAACAAGCACACGGCAAGCCTGCAAGTACAAGTGTAAAACCCTTCTGTTTTTATCTACAAATAAATAGTGTTATCTCAAAATAAGGATTTTTAATGAGCTTAAGTCCCTTTAATATTAGGATGAATATTAGCTGTAGCTCAACTATGCATACCTGCCCAATTCTGACATGCCTGACAGGGATATTTTGTCTCGAAACGGAGATAGGCTTCAAAATATATGAGCCGAAACACGCGAAAACGACCCTTCAGAAAAAATGTTCACATTTTATGTTTTTTGATGTTTATGAAACACGATGATTTTCTCTTTAAATATCTCTTAAAGATTGTATTCACCATTAATTCTGACGTTGACATCGGCGTCTTGGACGACGTCGTTGATTAAATAACAACAAAAAACATAAACAATTACTATTTTCTATAGCATCAACTATTTATATTAAGAAACATATTCCCTATGATATAATAATTAGGTAAAACACAGAAGTGACGAGAAATTTGATTAGTAATTAATTGATTACCGGCCGACGTCATTAATTGTTACGTTATGACGATGTCGTCTAAACGTCCGAAGGGACGTTTTCGTGTGTTGCGGCTCATATATAATTAGTTTGTTCATTCATTCACTTTCAGCATTTATACAGAAGAAAGTATGGGAATAAGAGACTGACAAGTGTTGCCGCTTACAGTCTTTCTCACGTTGATGTAGATCATGTCACGCCGTTCTTCCCGCCCTGTATGTCCCATGTTCACCGAGAACTGCGCCGGAATCACCGTCTTAAGCATCATACACGTGTATGTACTAGGTTTAATTTTCAAATTGTACAAATAATTATATGTTATTGTTGTATTATTGATATTAATTTATGTACGTGCCATATCTCCGCAATGTGAAAACATAAAACCTGTCTGTGTATTACATGAGCAGTATACACAGTCTTCTAATTAACCCACTAGCCCGAAGCCCGGGCCTAGTAAACTGTAATTCGGGATAGTGATTTTTAGCTCTACTGATCAGAGATCAGCAGAGCTTATGCCGTGGTGCGGCGTCCGTCGTCCGTCTGTCCGTAAACTTTTTTTTTGTAGCGACTTCTCCTCTGAAACTACTGAATGGATTTTCATGAAACTTTACAGAAATGTTGCCTATGAAGTCTAGTTGATCCTAGCAAAAATTCATGTTGATGTGAAATCCAAGATGGCCGCCAGATCTAAAAATAGGTTTTTAAAAAACAAGTTTGTAGCGACTTCTTCATGAAAACTATAAGTGATATTGATATGGGACTTCTTCTAAAATGATCAGCATGACATGATGTTGGTCCTTGTCGAAAATCGTTTTGATTCGACGTTAAACATGGCTGCCAGCGGCCATCTTTGTTTACATAGAGTTATATAATGAAAACTTGTAGCAACTACTCCTCTGAAACTACTTGACGGATTTTCATGAAACTTTACAGGAATATTGCTCTTAATGTCTAATTGATCCTAGCAAAATTTCAGATCGGCCAGAAATTCAAGATGGCCACCACAGCTAAAAATAGATTTTTAAAAAAGAAGTTTGTAGCGACTACGTCTTGAAAACTATAAGTGATATTGATATGGGACTTTTTGTAAAATGATCAGCATGACATGATGGTTATAAGAGCCAAACATTATTTTGATTCAACGTTAAACATGGCTGCCAGTGGCCATCTTTGTTTACATAGAGTTATATAATGAAAATTTGTAGCGACTACTCCTCTGACGGATTTTCATGAAACTTCACAGGAATGTTGCTCTTGATGTCTAATTGATCCTAGCAAAATTTTAGGTCGCCCAGAAATTCAAGATGGCTGCCATGGCTAAAAATAGATTTTCAAAATACAAGTTTGTAGCGACTACTACTTGAAAACTATAAGTGATATTGATATTGGACTTTTTGTAAAATGATCAGCATGACATGATGTTGGTCCTTGTCAAAAATTGTTTTGATTCAACGTTAAACATGGCTGCCAGCAGCCATCTTTGTTTACATAGAGTTATATAGTAAAAACTTGTAGCGACTAATCCTTTGAAACTACTTGGCAGATTTTCATGAAACTTTACAGGAATGTTGCTCTTAATGTTTAATTGATCCTAGCAAAATTTCAGATCGGCCAGAAATTCAAGATGGCCACCACAGCTAAAATTAGATTTTTTAAAAAAGAAGCTTGTAGCGACTACGTCTTGAAAACTATAAGTGATATTGATATGGGACATTTTGTAAAATGATCAGCATGACATGGTGGTTATCAGAGTCAAACATTATTTTGATTCGACGTTAAACATGGCTGTCAGCGGCCATCTTTGTTTACATAGAGTTATATAATGAAAACTTGTTGCGACTATTCCTTTGAAACTACTTGACGGATTTTCATGAAACTTCACAGGAATGTTGCTCTTGATGTCTAATTGATCCTAGCAAAATTTCATGTCGGCCGGTAATTCAAGATGGCCGCCACGGCTAAAAACAATTTTTCAAAAAACAAGTCTGTAGCGACTACTTCCTGAAATCAAAATCAATCAGTAGAGCTTCAAGGTCATTGACCTCTTGTTTTAAATTTATGTAGTCGGGCTAAAGGAAAATGTACGGGTTTTCATTTGACTATATAAGAATTCGGGCTAGTGACACAAAAATTGTAAATCAAAGACTGTATACACAACAATTCTTTTGAATGGTGTTTACGTCATTTTTAGCTTATGGGATGGTGTGTTGTCCGTCGTATGTCCGTTAACTTTTACCTCGTTAAGACGATAGGGCCTTTGTTTTTCATCCGATCTTTACCAAACTTTAACAGATTGTTAATATCAATGAAAGCTCGGACAAGTTCGAAAACCAGCCAGATCGGACCAATAACAGCGGAGTTATGGCCCTTGGTTTAGTTAAAAATGCTATATTTTGCCTTGTTAAGACGATAGGGCCTTCATTTTTCATCCGATCTTTACCAAAGTGTACCAGATTGTTACTATCAATGAAAGCTTGGACAAGTTCGAAAACCAGCCAGTTCGGACCAGCAACAGCAGAGTTATAGCCCTTGATTTAGTTTATAATTCTATATTTTGCCTCTTTAAGACGATAGGGCCTTCATTTTTCATCCGATCTTTACCAAACTTTACCATCTTGTTAATATCAAGGAAAGCTCGGATAAGTTCAAAAACCAGATCGGACTAGTAACAGCGGAGTTATGGCCCTTGATTTAGTTAAAAAGGCTATATTTTGCCTCTTTAAGACAATAGGGCCTTCATTTTTCATCCGATCTTTACCTAACTTTGCCAGATTGTTAATATCAATGAAAGCTTGGACAAGTTCGAAAACCAGCCAGATCGGACCAGCAACAGTGGAGTTATGGCCCTTGATTTAGTTAAAAATGCTATATTACGATAGGGCCTTCATTTTTCGTCCGATCTTTACCAAACGTTACCAGATTGTTAATATAAATGAAAGCTTGGACAAGTTCAAAAACCAGCCAGATCGGACCAGCAACAGTGGAGTTATGGCCCTTGATTTAGTTAAAAATGCTATATTACGATAGGGCCTTCATTTTTCGTCCGATCTTTACCAAACGTTACCAGATTGTTAATATAAATGAAAGCTCGGACAAGTTCGAAAACCAACCAGATCGGACCAGTAACAGCGGAGTTAGGGCCCTTGATTTAGTTAAATATGCTATATTTTGCCTCGTTAATACTATGATAGGGCCTTCATTTTTCATCCGATCTTTACCAAACTTTACCAGATTGTTACTATCAATGAAAGCTCCGACAAATTTCAAAACCAGCCAGATCGGACAATTTACACCAGAGTTATGGCCCTTGATTTTCTAAAATATGCTATATTTTGGCCTCATTAAAAAGAAAGGGCCTTCATTTGGCCAGATTTCAGTGAAACTTTTCAAGGATGATCAGTACCAAGCATAGTTGTACATATCGTCACCGTGTTCCGGTTGAATGATTTTGGCGGAGTTATGTCCCTTTAAAGGTTTTAATAAACAAACTTTGCCAGGACTAGTTCTCCTGAACGTCTCCCCGCTTTTCAACCAAACTTTACAGAGATGATCAGCACCAAGCATAGTTGTGCACATCATCGTCGCGTTCCGGTTGACAGATTTTTGGTGGAGTTATGGCCCTTTAAAGGTTTTTGATACAGAAACATTTTCCGGGCTAGTTCTCCTGAACCCCTGGCTGGATTTTAACGAAACTTGACAAGGATGATCAGTATCAGGTCTAGTTGTGCAAATCATTGCCGTGTTCCAGTTGAATGATTTTTGGCAGAGTTATGGCCCTTTAAAGGTTTTAATACAGAAACTCTCTGAACTAGTTCTCCTGAACGCCTCCCCACATTTCAACGAAACTTTACAGGGATGATCAGCAGCAAGCATAGTCGTGCATATCGTCGTGGCATTCCGGTTAACAGATTTTTGGTGGAGTTATGGCCCTTTAAAGGTTTTTGATACACGACATTTACCGGGCTAGATACCAGTAGAGCGTCCACAGGCCCTCTTGGGCCTCTTGTTAGCACACGTTAGGCCATAGATGACAGTCAATTTTTTTTTTTTAGAGGCATACCACCCCATTTTTCCTGGGTAGAACCAGTACTGTTTACCTCACGCCATCCGTAAGAATCTACAATTAAACTGATTAATAAGGGTAACGTTACTGATATGTTGGTGTTAGCACAAATTTTGTAATCTTCAGTTAAGACGCATGAGGTAGAGAAAGATGTGTATTTAAGAAATAAAACATTTCCAGCAGGTTTATATTGTGCCAGATCAATACCTGGTGGGCGGGACTTGAAGACCACCTGGTGGGCGGGACTTGAAGACCACCTGGTGGGCGGGTGACTTGAAGACCACCTGGTGGGTGGGACTGGAAGACAACCTGGTGGGCGGGACTTGAAGACCACCTGGTGGGCGGGACCTGAAGGCTACCTGGTGGGTGGGACTTGAAGACCACCTGGTGGGCGGGACTTGAATACCACCTGGTGGGCGGGACTTGAAGACCACCTGGTGGGCGGGACTTGAAGGCCACATGGTGTGCGGGACTTGAAGACCACCTGGTGGGTGGGACTTGAAGGCCACCTAGTGGGCAGGATTTGAAGACCACCTGGTGAGTGGGACTTGAAGACCATTTATGCAAGCCCAAGTCTCAAACATTTTGATCTTGTATAATATAAACCTGCTGGAAGTATTTTATTTCTTGTCTTGACAGGTTTTTATGTACATGTATATATATATATAATTTATATAATACACAATTTTTCGCAAGTCTGACCATATTACAAACATATTCTCCCAACTTTTTCATCTTGTATACCAATCTCATTACATCAAACAAAGACCACATGCAGCTTCATCCTGTTTTAACAATTTAGATTTGTTGTTGGAACGTAATGGTGCTTTAAAATGACAAAATCTTTGTTTTCCATGTTTTCTGACGTTTGAAAATTGTTTAAATTAAAGTCTTAATGTTTAACTGACGTGACGTCACAGGTATTGATAGGAAATTAACATCTCCTCAATAGACAATCAGGATTTTATATTTATATATATTTTAATAATTTATGTTCTAGATCATTGAATAAAAATGATAATGAAACTTATATTCCAATAATGCCTTCTTGTGTTTAAATTATATTTTTTATGACTACTGCAGGTACAATACACATTGTTTCTGAAAGAAGCAGGCCTATCAGTCCATGAGGCTCTCATGTTTTGGAGGAAGGAATACTGTATGTCACCTAGCAACCATGCTGGGTGTGCACATGACTGGTCACATGATGAGAGAAGATACACATATAGTATCAGACATTTATATGGTCTGGAGGGGTCTAGAATTAACTACAGAGGTCATTCTTGTAAATCCCTACAGGTACATTAGCACATACACATAGTCTCTCTAGCCAGTCTCTCTAGCCTTGTAAATAGTGTGTTGATACTTGCCAGATCCCTGCCCCTCATTACATTCTCTATCCAATACATCTCTCACTACCAGTTCTATCGACTCATGACCAATGTAATGTTAGCAAGATTTTTGTCAGTCATACTTTTCATTTCTGGAGCGTAACTCCAAAACGCTTCTCAAACTATCTTTATCTTCATAACACAGTTGTAGTGGTCGAGTGGTTAGCATACATAAAATCTTGTCTTCATTATTCTATTGTAAGTTGAAATAAATTATTGGTGCCATATATTCAACAGTTAGAAATATACAAAAGCAGTTTGCCTTGAACACTACTTGTAATCTACTTGTAATTAGTGTTTATGATTCAAAACTGCAAGTTATGAAGAAAAATTAATGAGACGCCACCAGTTTTAAAAAATCAAGACTGCCGTATGTTCCTCTAATACTGATCATCTTTCATTAACAGGAGAACTTCTATGGTCCGTATGAAGAAGGTGGGTGTCCATTCAGTCACTTCGACAGGCAACATTTGTTGGCTTTGATGGAAGCTGAAGGTATCCATGACAATCAAGAAACAATCCAGCGATTAGCTTCCGATGGACGTTTCTCGTCTGCTTGTAAAACCTTTTTTGATGAGAAAATGAAGGTAAATATCGCGTCTGACATATTGTGTGATATGTCATGTGAAATGCTGTGTGATATGTTCTGTGAAATGTGTGATATGTCATGTAAAATGTTGTGTGATATGTCCTGCAAAATATGTAATATGTCATGTAATATGTTGTGTGATATGTCATGTAAAGTTTTGTGTGATAGGTTCTATGAAATGTGTGATATGTCATGTAAAATGTGTGATATGTTCTGTGAAATGTGTAATATGTCATGTAAAATGTAGTGTGATATGTCATGCTCTATGTTGTGTGGTATGACAATGCCTGCATAGACAATGCCTGTATTACACAAAAAACTGGCCGTTTTTGTTACTATAATATAGTAACACATGTAATTATGTGTGATATATGTTAAATGTTGTGTGATTTATGTGATAATTCCTATGAAATGTGTGATATTTTGTGATATGTCATGTGAAATGTGGTGTGATATGTCATGTGAAATGTAGTGTGATATGTCATGCTCTTTGTTGTGTGGTATGTCATGTGATATTCATATGAAATATAGATATAAAAATCGAACAGGAAAAGCAGCATTCAAGGACGACAGTCAGCCACAAACACACACAGAAACAAAGAACAAATTTTAAGATGAATAAAAGGTCAAATAAGACACCAGTGGCGGCACCACAAACACAAAAGGGTTGACAATAGGGCTACCGCCTTGGAACGGTCAGTGGCAAAAAGGCCGCTGCGGGTTTAATCCAGGTTCTAGGGTGCACCAAAGTTATCTACATTAAAAGAAGAACATGTGCTTCACCTGATAAATTATAAAGTCGAGTAATATCAATAATCATATCAAGTAAAGGTGCTTAGATACGCTTAAAGGTGCTTAGCTACGCTTAAAGGCGCCCCTGTGCACTTGACACTTTTGTGCGCTTTGCTGTGAGCAACATCTGCCTCGACGTTTAAATGTAATGAAGAAATTCTATATATAATAATGACTTTATGACACACGTTCATAAAATGATTTAAACCAGCTAGAGTTTGTTTAAGATTTATAGACTGAACTCCCGCAAAAAATCATTATTATATTTATATGTGTGCCAGTGCTATAGGTAGATATTTAACAATGGTATTTTGCTGATTTTGATATACAAAAAAACAACATTAACGTGCATGTGTGCTTGTTTTAATGTTTTAAATGGGAGAACATCAAGCCTTTTGTGTGGGTCTGGGGATTTGACATAATTTGACATATGATATTTTCTATTCTAAAGGACCTAAACATCATGAATGACTGAGCCTAAAAATTACCCTTTATTTTCAAGGATATTCTTTTCCCTCAATAATACATGGTATGCCAGTATATGCATCAGGTTTAATTTAAGCACCTGATGCCCATTTCTATTCCAAATATACAGTGAATTGTAATTTTAGACCTGAACAGCTGGGGATAACACCATATTTTGGTTTATTGGAATTCTTATCGACCTGAATTGGAACGTTTTTAAAATATTAGATCCTCTAGGAAAAACTCCCTTTAATATATAAAATATTGAACCAGTAAAATGTAATTACCTTCAATCCATTATCATGTGTATATTAATGCATTCATTTATCCTCCGTGTATTGCACTGGGCGAGCAAAAAGAACAAGATTTTCCAATTCTTTTAAATGAATTACATCTTGCTTTTCATCTATGACAGGGATTGTCAAACCCGAGCCAAGATCAGCATTCGGAGCAATGTCGAGGCTGTGAAAAAAGATGTGATGTGACTCTACCTGACATGGCAGATGAACAGGATCCTGTTGATGGAGAGTCGAGTAATAACAAGCTCTTCAAAATAGGAAACCAATGTAGCTCTTGTGTAGAGGAGGATGGAAAATGTACAAATTACAGTTCACATAAGCCAGCTCCCATTTTGCAGCTAGGGAACCAGTGTAACTCTTTTGTGGAGGAGGATGGAAAATGTTTAAATTACAGTTCACATAAGCCACATCCCATTGTGCAACTATCGGGTCATGGAGAAGACGATGCTAAATTAAGTCTGAGCGAAGCCCACTGTGTTGAAGATGGCGAAAAAAATAAGAAAAGCAACAAAAATATACTGTTGTGCGAATATTGCCAATCTTCAGTAGGTCAAGTCAACCATGCTTCATTAAAGAGTCATGGTTACATATATAAAGAAAGAAATTCAAGGTGTCGGGTGATATTTCAGTCAGAAAACGCAACTGAGGATACAGAACAGTGCATGGAAACAGACAGCAATGTTGACCAATGTCATGATGAATTGACTGAAAAATTGGAAACAAAGATACTACAGACGGAAAATGATGTTTCTATGTCTCCCACGCATAATGAGGATATTGAGGACCTCAGGGAAGATTGCTGTCATTGTTTGTGTGGTGAAGACAGAGATCAGAAGCTCCCGGTTAAAGAAGAGCTCACAGACAATAGAACTACTGTGTTTTCCAAGCCTGTGGATTATTATACAAATTATAGGCAGTTAATGTGGGGTCTCCGTGATGGAGTCACTTAGGTTTGATTTTAAGTGATTTTAGGTGATTTTTAGCTCTACTGGCATTATGGGATGGCGAGTTGTCCATCATCCGTCCGTCGTCTGTCATCCGTCGTCTGTTAACTTTTGTCTCGTTAAGACGATAGGGCCTTCATTTTTTACCCGATCTTTACCAGACTTTAACAGATTGTTAATATCAATGAAAGCTTGGAAAATTTTGAAAACCAGGCAGATCGGACCAGTAACAGCAGAGTTATGGCCTTGATTTAGTTAAAAATGCTATATTTTACCTCGTTAAGATGATAGAGCCTTTATTTTTCATCCAATCTTTACCAAACTTTACCAGATTGTTAATATCAATAAAAGCTCGGACAAGTTTGAAAAACAGCCAGATCGGACCGGTAACAGCGGAGTTATGGCCCTTGATTAGTTAAAAATGCTATATTTTGCCTCGTAAAGACATAGGGCCTTCATTTTTCATCCAATCTTTACCAAACTTTATTTGATTGTTAATGTCAATGAAAGCTCGGACAAATTCGAAAACCAGCCAGATGGGACCAGTAGCCTGGGCTCTCCATAAAATGTTTAGCAATTTTGGCTAAACCACCTCAATTTTCTTTAGCCAATTGGATTTTTGTTTAGCCCTTTTTGGCTATTAAAGCTTTTTTAGCCACTTTATCAGAATTTAATTTCATATGTATACTGCGTTTGTGCCACTAGTTTGTAATACCCAATACAAATTTCATGTTCATTGGTTTATAATTACCAGTAACAGCTGAGCTAGGGACCTTGATTTCGTTAAAAATGCTATATTTTGCCTTGTTAATATGATAGGGCCTTCATTTTTCATCTGATCTTTACCAAACTTTACCAGATTCTTTAGTTATGGCCCTTGATTTAGTCAAAAAGCTGTTTCCAAAGTTTACCAGATTTTCTGACTTTTTTATTATTATTATTAAATTATTATTTATTTTTTTTAAATATTTTTTTCCTTTTTTTTTTAAATTTGTTAATATTTTATTATTTTTTTTATTTTTCATTATTATTAAAAAAATGTTTTTTGTTTTTTTTAACCAGCCAGATCGGACCAGTAACAGCTGAGTTGTAGCACTTGAAAAATGCTATATTTTGCCTTGTTAAGAGGATAGGGCCTTCATTTTTTATCTGATCTTTACCAAACTTTACCAGATTGTTAATATCAATGAAAGCTCCGATAAATTTAAAAAACAGCTAGATTGGACCATTTACACAGGAGTTATGGCCCTTGATTTTCTGAAATATGCTATATTTTGGCCTCATTAAGACGAAAGGGCCTTATTTGGACGGATTTCAGTGAACATTTTCAGGGATGATCAGGTCCAAACCTAGTTGCACATATCGTCACCATGTTCCGGTTGAATGATTTTGGCAGAGTTGTGTCCCTTTAAAGGTTTTAATACACAAACTTTGTCCTGACTAGTTCTCCTGAACCCCTGGCGGATTTAAACAAAACTTTTAGGGATGATCAATTTCAGGTCTAGTTGTGCAAATCATCGCCATGTTCTGGTTGAATGATTTTTGGCAGAGTTATGGCCCTTTAAAGGTTTTAATACACAAATTTTGACTAATTCTCCTGAACCCCTTGCCAGATTTCAACAAAACTGTACAGGGATGATCAGCACTATGCCTAGTTGTGACTATTGTTTACAGATTTTTGGCAGAGTTATGGCCTTTTAAAGGTTTTTGATACACAAACATTTTCCGTAGCTAATTTCCTGAACCCCAGGCTGGATTTCAACGAAACTTGACAAGGATGATGCATATCATCGCCATATTCCGGTTGAATGATTTTTGGCAGAGTTATGGCCGTTTAAAGGTTTTAATAGAGCAACTTTGTCCAGAATAGTGTCTTTTAAACTCCTTGCCAGATTTCAACGAATCTTGGTGGGGATGATCAGTAACAAGCATAGTTGCACCTGTCATTGCCGTGTTCTGGTTGAATGAATTTTGGCAGAGTTACGACTTCTTAAATGTTTTAATACACTCAGCAGACTAGTTCTCCTGAACCTCTGGCTAGATTTCAACAAAACTTGGCAGGGATGATCAGTACCAAGCCTAGTTGCGTATATCATCGCCATGTTCCTGTTGAATAATATTATACATAAAACTTTATGTTTAGCCAGTAGAGCGTCCACAGGCCCTCTTGGGCCTCTTGTTTTAGTGTAAGATTTTGAACTAATTCCAGAAGTTATTAAAGGTTATCCCATTAAATATGAGTTACTTGAAGAGTTTCAATGTAAATATGGAGGGTGGCCTGGAAAGTTCATTCCTGTTGGCACCATATAGCCTATAATATATGTGTGGATGCATCGTAAAACCTGTTGTAAACATGTTACAGTCATTTATATCATGATAGTTCTATGCATACACATTCTTATCTCTACTGACAAAAGGCCAGGACAAGCTTATGGGATGACGCGTTGTCTGGCATTATGCAACCCTTATGTCATTATCGCGGATGTGACAACAAGTATTCAATAAGAGTCAAAAAAAATAAGCAAAATTGATGGTTATTGCCCTTTGTTATTGAATAATTGGTAAATCCAGACACATTGGGCGCGTTACGGGTTCTCCCATCACTTTGGGTTACCAATGGCCACCCATGGTAACATTTGGTACCAACGAGGCCCCCGATACCTCAGGTGTAGAGTCGCGGGAAGATTGGTTCTACCTGTCGGTGAACCAACGGCTAACGACGGTGACCGATGGTTACCGAGCGTGCTTTCGGTAACTGATGGGGGAACCCTGAATGCACCCAGTAATTTCAGGTTGTTTTAATAAGATCTTAAACAAGTTCAACACTGAGCAAAATTAAGGGAAATTGATGTGTGCCAATTAAAGCCAGTGGATGCCAGTTGATATTTGCCAACAGATGTCAGTTGATTCCATTTGATGCTGATTGATGTTAATGCCAGTTGATGTGTGTCAACAGATGTGTGTGTGTTGATGTGTGCCAGTTTATGGTAATTGATGTGTGCCAGTCAATGCTTATTGGTGCCAGTTGATGCTAATTGATGTATGCTAGTTGGTACTAATTGATGTGTATCGGTTAATTGTATTTAATATGTGCCAGTTTATGCTAACTGATGCCAGCTGTGTGACAGTTGATGTAACTGATTTGTGCCAGTTCATGTTAATGTTTGCCAGTTGATGCTAATTTGTATGCCAGTTGATGCTAATTGGTGCCAGTTGATGCTAATTGATATGTTTGTGCCATGTAAGATAGTGGTCTTCTATATATGTTTATTTCTCATATTTTTTGTTTTATTTTATGTAAACAAAGATGGCCACTGGCAGCCATGTTTAATGTCGTATCAAAATGATTTTCGACAAGGACCAACATCATGTCATGCTGATTATTTTAGAAAAAGTCCTATATCAATATCACTTCATATAGTTTTCAAGAAGTAGTCGCTACAAACTTGTTCTTTAAAAATCTAGATCAACATGAAATTTTTGCTAGGATCAACTAGACATCATGGGCAACATTTCTGTAAAGTTTCATGAAAATCCATCCAGTAGTTTCAGAGGAGTAGTCGCTACAAATAAAAGTTTACGGACAGACGGACGGAAGACGGACGCCGCACCACCGCATAAGCTCTGCTATCTCTGATCAGTCGAGCTAAAACAAGTTTGTAGCGACTACTTCTTGAAAACTATAAGTCATATTAATATGGGACTTTTTCTAAAATAATCAGCATGACATGATGTTGAACCTTGTCAAAAATTATTTTTCATTTGGCCACCTTTGTTTATAATATTTGTTATATAATAGAAACTTGTAACGACTACTTATCTGAAACTACTGGACGGATTTTCATGAAACTCAACAGAAATGTTGCTCTTTATATCTAGTTGATACTAGCAAAATTTCAGGTATGCCAGAAATTGAAGATGGCCACGACAGCTAAAAATAGATTTTTAAAAAACAAGTTTGTAGCGACTACCTCGTGAAAACTAAGATATTGATATGGGACTTTTTCTAAAATGATCAGCATGACATGTTGAACCTTGCCAAAATTATTTTTCATTTGGCCACCTTTGTTTATATTTGTTATATAATAGAAACTTGTAACGACTACTAATCTGAAACTACTGGACGGATTGTCATGAAACTCAACAGAAAAGTTGCTCTTTATATCTAGTTGATACTAGCAAAATTTCAGGTATGCCAGAAATTGAAGATGGCCACGACAGCTAAATATAGATTTTTAAAAAACAAGTTTGTAGCGACTACTTCGTGAAAACTGAGATATTTATATGGGACTTTTTCTAAAATGATCAGCATGACATGATATTGGTCCTTGTTGAAAATTATTTTGATGCGGCATTAAACATGGCCTCCAGTGGCCATCTTTGTTTGCATAGTTATATAGTAAAAACTTGTAGCCCGCTACTCCTCTGAAACTACTGGACAGGTTTTCATGAAACTTCACAGGAATGCTGATCTAGCTTTCAGAACCTATCAGTAGAGCTTCTAGGTCATTGACCTGTTGTTATACAATCCGACTGGTTAATAATTTGTGATCAAAGTGCGCTTGCAACTGTCTTCGTGCATTTAGAAATAATTAAAATTTGAATAAACTCATCTGTGAAAATTGCAAAGTATGTTTTATTCGTGAAAATTTTGTGTGCAGAAATATAGCAATATGAAATCAATGTTTGTGCAATGTGTTGTTTTAGCTTCCCAATTCCTAGAATTTATCTCAACTATGATGGAACTGAATAGGGTTCCATCTTAGCTATAGTATGTTCTAAAATAAAACTGAAAGGGTCAACGTTTTTCGGTCAAACAGTTCATTACTTACACGGTATATATACAAAAGTATAGGTTTATTATATCAGACATCGTATCGAGAGGTTTATACAGTATGTGACGCCATTGAGCTTTAGCCCAGATACATCCCTATTGAAATGTGTTAAGAGCTGGCTCTTTATAAAATAAAATTCTGGATGGAACTCCTTGTCGAGGCGAAATAGCATCTTGTCCATGACCTCATCCGCCAAATGGGACATCAGGATAGCAGGCTGGATTTGAACAGTCTCCACTCCCGTTGTGAGTTAAGTTCTAAATTAATACAATCATGATGAATGGCACATTAAGCCTCATTATCTTTTAACTCGAATTGCGTTGAGACTGAACACGGTAATTATTCTGGCAACGATGAACACTCCAGGCTTAACCTTGAATGGGCCTTGAACCTTCTCAGAATTCTGATGTAGTCACTCCTTTGACACTGGAGCCTTGATTTTAATGTGATACTACGGCATCTGAACAACACCGGGGTCATGATGAAGACCTTTCATGAGCAAGGCAAACAAGAGCTGTCGGAGGACAGTGCGCGACTACAATCAATGAAGGCGATAAATACCTCTGCTTTTTAAAAAAAAAAATTATGTATATATATCCCATCCATGAAAACTTTAGAAGTGAAAGCCACATGAATTTCATTATCCAGTATAATAGTGGAAAATTCTAAGTCAAACAAAGGGCCATAATTCTGTAATAAACTAGAAATTGTTATTGTCCATGGGACAAAAACGTATGGCTCCCCCACTCGCCCGAACAGACATAATTGACGACTCTAGGTCCAACTGTTCTTTATTGATCTGAGATCGTTTTGATATTCAATATCCCTGTGACTGTATCTACTAACTGTATCAGTAAGGCCACATAAAAAATATGTGTGGTTCAAGTAACCCGACCGACCCTATTTTTTTAAGGGGCCGACCCTAAAACTTTTTATGTAAAAATAAAAAAAAAAAAAAGTTAAAAAAAAAAGTTAAAATTAAACAAGAGGTCAATGACCTTGAAGCTCTACTGATTGATTTTGATTTCAGGAAGTAGTCGCTACAGACTTGTTTTTTGAAAAATTATTTTTAGCCGTGGCAGCCATCTTGAATTTCCGGCAGACCTGAAATTTTGCTAGGATCAATTAGACATCAAGAGCAACATTCCTGTGAAGTTTCATGAAAATCCGTCAAGTAGTTTCAGAGGAGTAGTCGCTACAAGTTTTCATCATATAACTCTGTGTAAACAAAGATGGCCACTGGCAGCCATGTTTAACGTCAAATCAAAATAATGGTTGACTCTGATAAGCATCATGTCATGCTGATCATTTTACAAAAAGTCCCATATCAATATCACTTATAGTTTTCAAGACGTAGTCCCTTCAAACTTCTTTTTTAAAAATCTATTTTCAGCTGTGGCGGCCATCTTGAATTTCTTGCAGACCTGAAATTTTGCTAGGATCAATTAGACATTAAGAGCAACATTCCTGTAAAGTTTCATGAAAACCCGCCATGTAGTTTCAAAGGAGTAGTCGCTACAAGTTTTTACTATATAACTCTATGTAAACAAAGATGGCTGCTGGCAGCCATGTTTAACGTTGAATCAAAACAACTTTTGACAAGGACCAACATCATATCATGCTGATCATTTTAGAAAAAGTCCCATATCAATATCACTTATAGTTTTCAAGAAGTAGTCGCTACAAACTTGTATTTTGAAAAATAATTTTTAGACGTGGCGGCCATCATGAATTTCCCGCCGACCTGAAATTTTGCTAGGATCAATTAGACATCAAGAGAATCATTCCTGGTAAGTTTCATGAAAATCCGCCAAGTAGTTTCAAAGGAGTAGTCGCTACAAGTTTTTACTATATAACTCTATGTAAACAAAGATGGCCGCTGGCAGCCATGTTTAACGTTGAATCAAAACAATTTTTGACAAGGACCAACATCATATCATGTTGATCTTTTTAGAAAAAGTCCCATATCAATATCACTTATAGTTTTCAAGAAGTAGTCGCTACAAACTTCTTTTTTAAAAATGTTTTTAGCTGTGGTGGCCATCTTGAATTTCTGGCCGACCTGAAATTGTGCTAGGATCAATTAGGCATTAAGAGCAATATTCCTGTAAAGTTTCATGAAAATCCGACAAGTAGTTTCAAAGGAGTAGTCGCTACAAGTTTTTACTATATAACTTTATGTAAACAAAGATGGCCGCTGGCAGCCATGTTTAACGTTGAATCAAAACAATTTTTGACAAGGACCAACATCATATCATGCTGATCATTTCAGAAAAAGTCCCATATCAATATCACTTATAGTTTTCAAGAAGTAGTCGCTACAATCTTGAATTTTGAAAACCTATTTTTAGATTTGGCGGCCATCTTGGATTTCACATCTACATGAATTTTTGCTAGGATCAACTAGACTTCATGGGCAACATTTCTGTAAAGTTTCATGAAAATCCATTCAGTAGTTTCAGAGGAGTAGTCGCTACAAAAAAAAGTTTACGGACAGACAGACGGACGGACAGACGGACGGACGACGGATGCCGCACCACGGCATAAGCTCTGCTTATCTCTGATCAGTAGAGCTAAAAATCAATAGGGGTCATCTACTGGTCATGACCAACCATCCTTCCAAGTTTGAGGACCCTAGGTCAAACCATTCTCTAGTTATTGATCGGACATCGTTTCACCGCAACCTTGACCTAGTGACCCCAAAATCAATAGGGTCATCTACTGGTCATGACCAACCATCCTTCCAAGTTTGAGGACCCTAGGTCCAACCATTCTCTAGTTATTGATCGGACGTCGTTTTGATAGTCAATGTCACCGCAACCTTGACCTTTGACCTAGTGACCCCAAAATCAATAGGGGTCATCTACTTGTCATGACCAACCATCCTTCCAAGTTTGAGGACCCGAGGTCCAACCGTTCTGTAGTTATTGATCGGACATCGTTTTGATAGTCAATGTCACCACGACCTTGACCTTTGACCCCAAAATCAATAGGGGTCATCTACTTGTCATGACCAACCATCCTTCCAAGTTTGAGGACCCTAGGTCCAACCGTTCTCTAGTTATTGATCGGACATCGTTTTGATAGTCAATGTCACCACGACCTTGACCTTTGACCTAGTAACCCCAAAATCAATAGGGGTCATCTACTTGTCATGACCAACCATCCTTCCAAGTTTGAGGACCCTAGGTCCAACCATTCTCTAGTTATTGATCGGACATCGTTTGTGACACAGACAGAGAAACAGACAGACAGAAAGCACAAAATCAATATGGCTCCCCTACCACACTTTGTGTGGGGGAGCCATAATTAAACGATCAACAATGTGATGTAGGGAGACATGATGTCATCAGTTGTCATGTGCATATGAAATTTGGGATCAATCCGTTCGAAACTGTGAGAAATGCATGTAATAGAAATGAGTTAATGTGAGGGGACGGTTTTCTAAAACTTTGTCAGATGCTTTGTTGGATCAAAGGACATCATGTAATGCTAAATTTGCCAAGGTCAAGGTCATATTTTGCATTATTTTCTCATTAACTGTAAGTGATTGCCTCATTTTCTTTGATACTTGGGCCATATGTATTGTTGGCATTGGCAGACGTCACTGAAAGACAAATATTACTAAGGTCAAGGTCATATATTGCTCGATTTCCCAAACTTAACCTCAGTTAACTTTATGCGATTTCCTTACTTTGTCTTTGATACTTGGTCATATGTATATTGTTGGCATTGGTGGACATCGCTGAACGACACCATGGTCAAGGTCATATTTTGCGTTATTTTCCCTATTAAAACGTCACGTTTCTGATATTAAACTCAAGAGACGACAGGATTTCTATATAGGCCCCACTTCACTTTGTGAAAGCAGGTGTATATCTGGAGGTATTCTACCCCACTACGAATAATAAATCTAAGGTATTATGGTATAATTTTTTGTCCAGCTTTGTATAGACAAGATTGATTGGAAATAAACAAACAACAACAGCATATACCATGAAATACTTATTATTAAGTTTACAATGATTTAAAACAACTGAGACACAAAGATTATCACATTTGATACATACTCACTATAAACCTACATACAACCCATGGTGCATTTACATATGAAACATGCGTTTACCTGTAGACAAGGTCAAAGAAAGAGACCAGTATAGTATGATCATGCTTTGTATTTTAGGATAATACATCAGTTAAAGAAGAGAAACATTATTATTATAATTCTACTATACCACAAGCTACTTCTCCAGACCAAATGCAGATCCAGGATTTTTTGGCAGGAGAGTAATGGCCTACACTTATATAACCATAATTTTATCCGCCAAGCACCACCATCTTCCAAAACTTTGTGAAGTGCGTGGTAGAGCGTCGAACTCAGAATCGAGAGGTTGTGCGTTCGATCTTCGCCGCAGCCATGTTATTTATCCTTGAGCAAGATTATTTATCCACATTGCTTAGTACTGGTTCTACCCAGGAAGCCATCGAGAGTGATTAATCTAAGTTGCAATAACTTGTTTCGCAATCGATGTCAAATAAATATGTTTAAACTAACACTGTATTTGTAAAATCAATCAACTCCAAACACTAACTGTATAACTTAAGATAACTGTAAATAATCAGAACAAATCAAGAATTGCGTTTTACGGCAGCGAAACACAATAATGGTTAAAGGGACACGTGGTAAATCTTGTTTTTTTATTTTTTAAAACCCACCGCGTAGTTAGTTTTTATACATAACTTGCATTTGTTCAATCATTAATATTAATTATAATAATAGTATAAAGCAAAATCTTTTTACATATTAATTGTTTATTATACTGTACCAATAATATATTTAAACCTCTACCTCTGGCAGAATAGGATGAAAAATTGAAAACTCAAAATTTTATTTAATTATATGCAAGCAAGTTTAAGGTTAAAATAATACTGGATAAATAAATCGAGACGCTAATTTCAATGCTTGATAAACTCTTCAAGATTGCCGTATGTCCCTTTAATATATGTTGCCAAGACGGATATAAAACTTCCTTGTTCCAAGCCTCATTAATACAAGTTACGAGATACAAATTGGAGGCATGGATACGCAGACTTCTTAATCATAGGAGAATTGGTTACTGCAACTCCCATTGTTAAAATCCTAGTAGACCACTCTTGATATCGTGTAAGGGTTAACCAGTGGTCCAAATTCTTAGTAGTTTTGACCGCTCCCTAAAAGTTTTTAAGGATAGTGTCAACACAGCAGTGTTTTGAGTTGAGTAGAATACAAGGGTTTTAAGTTAAAGGTCGAAAGCATTACAGCTGAGCAGGTAAATTTCACATTTCAATAATCTTCTATAAACCTACCGGGGTATCTTATTTTTTTAAACTTGACAAAAAAATTAATTTAATTTATTTATAGCAAATAATTCATTATTATTATAATTCATTATTATTATAATATCAAACAAGTGATTGTTCAATTTGAAAATGTCTAAAAAACTGATATGTAGCAACATACTGACAACACACGCGTTGTCATGATTTGATTTGAGATTTGTTCTACCCATATTACTAGCTTTTAAAGAAATGTTAAAGAGTATGTTGCACTTATCTTGAACAAATATCATTTAAAAGAGGATTAAAAAGAACGTGGAAAAACTGCCAAAATAAAAACACAATTCCTTTAAAAACACAGAGATATGATCATTTGGAAATATATGTCATCAAGCCCTTTTCCATATGTCGTATTGATACTTTTTGTAAATAAAATCATTAATTGTATACAAATTTTAAGTCATATTTTACTTCTACCTGCAGTGATATTTGTTTTTACCATTAAATGATACATTGTATTTATCAATATGCCATATATAGAATAAAAGGGCTTGATGACAACATCATTCCAAGATGGCCACCTCCATTTGTTTCTTTGAAAGGTTTTTATTATTATTTAATTATTTCACCCTTTTCTAAGTTTTTATACAGCGGTTTTAAATAAAACTTGTTTGAGTTAACTGAATTCGGTTTTACGGCGTACCAACACATGGAAGGTTATATGGCGCCTAACAGGAATGAACATGCCAGGCTCACCCTCCATTTACAACTTGTGAAAAGTGTAACAACTTAAGATTACACAGGAACACACTTTACACAATAAAACATACATATCATAGACTCAATCCACAAATACAAACTGGGTTAACAATTACATTGATATTGGCAGTTTTTCTTCTTTTATAAAACTAAAGAAACAATAAAAACAATCTAAGTGTTTAAAAAACACAGTAAAATCGTTTGACCAACAATCATCATTTAACATCACTGTAATCATTGTAACACAAGTATTATTAACAAAGGTGTACAACTTCAGGCGAACCGTAAAAATATCCGTTTGCCGTTTCCCTACCTATGCAGGAAAAAGGGTTGTTCCCCGTACTTTTTATAGCATTTCTATATATATTTTTTTGTTCATGCTATTTTAATGGGTTTTTTTAAAGGTTTTTAGTCTTCAGAAGAAAACAAAATCACCTACATTTTAACTTATAAAAGCCTGGGTTGGGAAACAGCAACTAATCACTTTTTAAGGATGGCCTAACCAGAATAAAATAATGAATGGTGCATTACAACCTTTAACAGCTTAGGTCATATCGGGTTGGAATGGGGGGTAATGAAATATTGTTCACAAAAATATCAACCCTCTATGTGAGGTATTATGCTTCTTGGGAAACAAGTGTACACAAATATACCTAAAAAAGTCTCTAGGATAAAATGGAATTGAAATGTTTTACAAAATGGTGTCCTCTTTACTTTGGTCTTTAAATTGCTCCCAAGACTGGTACAATTACACGTTTTTTGTGTGTAACACTCGTTCAGTTAATTTCTGTTAAATAAATGGTATGCAACGCTTTTTTTTACATACAAACTGTACATAACATTTTAATGAAAAAGGAGTCGAGCTGAACTGAATTGAGTTTTAAGGCGCACCAACACATGAAGGCTTTATGGAGCCTAACGTTCATGAACATGCCAGGCTCATCCTCCATGTACATCGAGATAAAATATGGAGAATGGGCCTAGGACCTTCTCACCCTGAACTGCAGAGTTGCTGCAAATTCTATTGTAGACACTCCATTTAGTTGAGCTGAAATGGGTTTTACGGCGCACCAACACTAAAGGTTATATGGCACCAACAGGAATGAACATTCCAGGACCACTCTCCATTCACATCTAGATACCAATATGCAGAATGGGCCTAGAATCTTATCAAGAAGAACCACGATCATGTTTGTAAAGTGCCAAATAACACGAACTGAAGTGCCAAATAACACAAACTACATACACTTGTGTTTACCAAAACACAGTCAGTCATCAGGGGTGTTGTGTGTGTTTGTAGTTCTAGATTTATAGTCCCTCCACTGTTTGTGAAGTGACAGATACTTGCAAGTCCTATTCTATTATCTGAAGAAACTTTTTTTTTATTTTATTGGTAGCGGAGTAAAATGCTTTTTAATGGAGTATTTTATAATAAAAGAATATGTTGGGGGTGGGGGTAAAAAACCGAGTATTCTGCACCCCTTCCAGGTAAATTTAAATAGGAAGCCCTAAATGAAGTTCAAAAGGAAAGACTAGATTTTAAGGTTTTTCAACAAAAACTCATCAAACCCACTGAATTAATGTTAACGGTCATTACACCAATTTTACAGAGACAATCTCTAGGTGCCAAAAATAAATTCCTATAAAACCCAATCAACCTATTGAAGTATAACGAGACACAAACTCACATCTTCCTTAATTAAATATCAAGTGTTACAACTTAAAGAGTCTATCATACTAAAACATGCAGTCAACTCAAAACAAAACATTGATTATCTAAGTTGGGCCGCCACTTTATTCAAGTAGAATTAAAGAAAACATACACGCATAAAATGACCGATCACCCCGATACATTATATACAATGTATATACATTATTATACACTATACATAAATTTTCGGTGTTATTTCCAATGGGGAATTTGTGTAGTCGATACATATGTCGATACAATATTAAGGTTTGTGGACACCAAAGGTTTCGACTCACAAGTTCATTATGGACATATAGGCAGACATACACGAATGCTACATCGACTAGAAAAGTCTTCAGTTTTAATACACGAGCATTCTATATTAAATTATCGTTCACAGCTACTCTTTATATAAAATTAAGTAGCATAAGATTTCTACGAGCCTCGGAAAGTAGGAATATGGAGTCTTCATGTATGGTATATGCAGTTCATGTATTGTAATTTATACATAAACACATATGGTAAATGCGTTTTTAATGTAGTCGAGTTGAATATTTTTTTACGCGCACCAACACAAGGTGATATGGCACCAATAGGAATGAACATTCCAGGCCCACTCTTCATTTACTTCACAAAACTATGCAGAATGGGCCTAGAACCTTCTCACCTGCCGATGTAATTTCTTGCCTTGAACTTATTTCTAACTCAAAAGATCAACATTTGGTGTTACAGGCTCCGTGGCAGGCAGAATCCTATGCACTTAAGTTTTACTTTGATAACAAACACGAGTACGAACCACATTATTACGCGGGCATAACAACATAAAACATTGCTTGATGACATGGTCATTGGTATACACTGTACAAGTATCACAAGGAAAACTTAATGGTCATCCGTTTATATATAGTCATCCATATACGGAGGGCTGAACATGCAACTGTTGTATCTTCTTTATGTATATATATATAGTTACAACAGTTTAGAGTTCACCCCTCTATTATTATTATTACAGGTCACGTGTGAGGAATACCCATATTTACTTCTTTTTCTTGAGGCGCTAGTTTCAGACAATGCTGTTCATTGCCAAAATCTAAATCGAATCCAGTACAAGTGAACTACATATTGAAACAAAATACAAAGAGCTCAAAAGACCGCCTCTAGTAAGAGACCAACTGCTTTAAGAGACCACCTGTGTTAAGAGACCACCTGTGTTAAGAGACCCGTTTTACTCTTCTATTTAATGGTTTCTTAATTCAGGTTTAACGACTTTTATTCCTCATCTATTTCCCAAAAGTGAAGTTGTCTTTAAGGACCCCAACACCGGTGTATATACAATTATTTTTTATCGGTGCCACATAATTTCTGCGCACCATAAGCTAAAGCAATCGCCCCAAATAATGGTCGCACGGCATTTAACATGTTCAAAACACACTGTTACCGTGACAATACATGTACATACAACAGTTTACTGACAAGTCAAATACGTTGCATAATTACATATCGTAGGTCAGGAAATGGCTGAACTACATTTATTAACGCTAGAATAATCTTTGGACACAACTAGATATTAAATCGACGGTTCAACACTGCTGTACCTTCATATAAATGAAGAAAAGAAACACCAGTGTTGCAATGAACCCTTGAAATAGGTAAAGCCCCTTAGCAGGCGTTGCAATTATGTTTAATATACATAGAGGATCTTACACGAGTACTCATTCATTATTGAATTTATTAAACGAGTTGGCAAAATGATGCAAGAGCCTCGCATTATATCATTTTTGCTAACAAGTTTAATAAATTCAATAATGAATGAGAACGAATGTTAGATTCTATTTATTACATAACTTATAACGCCACAATTAATATGTCAGAAAACGTACATTAACGTGACGTCCACGTCGTCATTAACATTGTTATACCACTAGTGGAATATCGAAAATATTGAATGGTGTCATTACACTCCCACACCGCATGCTATGTGATAAATAATGATATTACGGGGCTGAACTGATGCTAAACAGACTGAAGACTGTGTTCATGTGGGCGTCCTGTACTCTACAGTATAAGAACCTTTCATGGGTATCCAGTGAAGATAGGGAATTCCAACCTGAGATATGTTTTTTATTGGAACCGAGGCTCCTATCTGAACCGAAACCCCCCGATAGACTCTTTTTCTTGCATATCAGAGACATGTTATGCATTGACGCCGCCAGCTACTAACGTTCTGCATGTTATCCTGCATACCGGACGTTGGTGCGCGCGACTTTTATCTTTACCCATAAAGTTCCATGTAAAACATGGATAGCCCTATCCGGTATGCAGCACTGTGTTTTCAGTATTCGTAGCAATGCTTAGTCTGTCCAAATTATGTTTTAGCTATTCCTTTGTAGTACACTTAATACTCCAAATAGTATAATTAAAACAAATTTTGACAAACTGAAGACAGAACACCAAACTATTAATGATAATTTATTTACTGCTGAAGCTTACCATCATTAGATGAATTTAAAAATGTTTGCCATTTTAAAAGCATTTTACCGGTACTATGAAAAGCACCCCTTATCAGGAACACGTACACAGCACGTGATTCCAGGCATGGCACGTGTATTCAAACTCAATAGTTCATTAACATTACAACTAAGCCTTTCTTTGTCGTTTATACTACAGGGGCCATGTTATCCAAGGGCGTGTTTATATAAAATATGCTAACATTTGGACAAAAGGAACCATTTATACGCTCTTCTATACCGTTTAAAATATATTGCAAAGGCGGGGGCTCCAGTAACAAAATGTTAAGGAGGTATTGTCTTTTAATCAAAAATGTAGTTGTTACTAAGATAACTTTTAATTTCAAGTTTTTCTCAATAAAATTGGTGATTTTGGATAAAATTGAAACAAAAAAATGTTTAGATGATTAATTTAATTTAATTAAAATTGATGATTTTTTTAAAGAGTGACTAATGGCACTCGAGTACTTTCTGTAAATGCAGCCACTGTCCGCAATTGCCAAAGTCCCTTTGATAATAATAAAATTGATGTTTTAAAATAAAGGAGGTATTTAACAAGATAAACTGTTCTTGCAGTTTGAAGTGGTTCATATAAATATAAAAATACTCTCTTCTTTTATCTTGCATACATCATTTTATTATATACTTTCCAGTGAAATAGTGGATTTTATGATTAAAATAAAACCTTACATTTTCATTGTTATATTTCACATGTGAAAATATATATTTTCACTCAAAAGGAGGTCATGCAACTGTTGACGTTATTGACGTCATTGTTTCGGCACATTATATTTGATCTGCATAAATTTCCAGGTTGTGATTATATAATAAATAGACTATTATAGTATAAAATTTTGTTGGTTTGTCGTGATTATGGATTTAAAATAAATCCTATATTCATTGAAAACAAACAAATATCCTCTATATAGTTTACTTAATATTTGGCATATCTCCGATATTTGGGTCAATACATTTATATATTACTTATATTGTTCATCTTCACACTCCGACAGTATATATAGCACAATATAACCTATTCAATATTTAATAACATCATTCATTCATTCAAGTTTTTAGTTTCTGAATTTTAGGTAGTTAGTAATAATGGTAGATAATAATTCATCTATTGCCTTCACACACGCATATAATAATAACAAGAGGTCAATGACCTTGAAGCTCTACTGATTGATTTTGATTTCAGGAAGTAGTCGCTACAGACTTGTTTTTTGAAAAATTATTTTTAGCTGTGGCGGCCATCTTGAATTTCCGGCCGACCTGAAATTTTGCTAGGATCAATTAGACATCAAGAGCAACATTCCTGAGAAGTTTCATGAAAATCCGTCAAGTAGTTTCACAGGAATAGTCGCTACAAGTTTTCATTATATAACTCTATGTAAACAAAGATGGCCGCTGACAGCCATGTTTAACGTCGAATCAAAATAATGTTTGACTCTGATAACCATCATGTCATGCTGATCATTTTACAAAAAGTCCCATATCAATATCACTTATAGTTTTCAAGACGTAGTCGCTACAAACTTCTTTTTTAAAAATCTATTTTTAGCTGTGGCGGCCATCTTGAATTTCTGGCCGATCTGAAATTTTGCTAGGATCAATAAGACATTAAGAGCAATATTCCTGTAAAGTTTCATGAAAATCTGTCGAGTAGTTTCAAAGGAGTAGTCGCTACAAGTTTTTACTATATAACTGTATGTAAACAAAGATGGCCTCTGGCAGCCATGTTTAACGTTGAATCAAAACGATTTTTGACAAGGACCAACATCATGTCATGCTGATCATTTTAGTAAAAGTCCCATATCAATATCACTTATAGTTTTCAAGAAGTAGTCGCTACAAACTTGTATTTTGAAAATTTATTTTTAGCCGTGGCGACCATCTTGAATTTCCGGCCGACCTGAAATTTTGCTAGGATCAATTAGACATCAAGAGCAACATTCCTGTGAAGTTTCATGAAAATCCGTCAAGTAGTTTCAGATGAGTAGTAGCTACAAGTTTTCATTATATAACTCTATGTAAACAAAGATGGCCGCTGGCAGCCATGTTTAACGTCGAATCAAAACGATTTTCGACAAGGACCAACATCATGTCATGCTGATCATTTTAGAAAAAGTCCCATATCAATACCACTTATAGTTTTCATAAAGAAGTCGCTACAAACTTGTTTTTTAAAAACCTATTTTTAGATCTGGCGGCCATCTTGGATTTCACATCAACATGAATTTTTGCTAGGATCAACTAGACTTCATGGGCAACATTTCTGTAAAGTTTCATGAAAATCCATTCAGTAGTTTCAGAGGAGAAGTCGCTACAAAAAAAGTTTACAGACAGACGGACGGACAGACGGACTCCGCACCACGGCATAAGCTCTGCTGATCTCTGATCAGTAGAGCTAAAAAATCAGAATCCTCTTTTTGGCATTACATTCTACTATTAGACAGAGTTATAAACACTAGGATTATAAATTATTAATTTTTATAAAAATACATGTTGATGTTTAAATCGGAATCACAAAAATCAACGCCATTAAATCGACTTGAATGAAATTAACAAAGGGTTACAACTATTGTTGATAGTCTGAATCTTCGGAAGTAATGGAGCCGAATTGAATGCTGGTTAACTACTCGACACATAACAGGTTATTTAGATCTGCCCCAGAGAGACGGAAAGGATACATAAGAATCTGGAAACTTTCCATTGTAACTAACAAATTTGATTCCTGTACACCTCTCGCCATTCGTAAGAATCGACACTTCCTCACAAGTCGAGCTCACAGTGGGATTCAAACCTGCAGCGGTGAGAGGCTAGAAGGTTTACGTCATAACCACTCGACCACGGTGCATCTCGGATACATAGGAGTCAGCACGGCCCGGTTTTCGTCCCTATCAGACGCAGGAGGCTTAGAGAACGTGTCTTGCCAAGTACACACCAACCAAACTCAGTGGTGCTAGTGAGGTTTGAACCATGGTCCTCAAGATCTGAAGTCCACTGTGCTACAAGTGTTGGGAGCCATTACTCGATCATAAACCCTAGTGGTATAATAATGGCATTTTGACCCGTGTAATCAGGTCCTTCAAAGGAAGGCATGACAAATTTGATATCCTCATTAGAACTGATGTACAGATGACAACCAAAGGACTGGCATTTGAAGGCTTTTTTGTGGTACTTGTGTTTCCACTTCCTTCTAAATGTCGTGTTCAAGTTGTGGAAAAAGCACCTTTTATTCTCATTTTGGAAGCAATGATTAATAAGGGGCAATTCTGAATTCATGATATCATATCAACCAATGCTCGTGTTAACTTCTGAATGATAAATCATATGTCGCTGCATTTAGGTTAAAATCTCATTTTGTAGCTAGCTATATAAATATAGTGAAATAAAAAAAATGGTGGTTGGTAGTCAATGACGAAATAAACTGCTGGTGGGTGTCAAGGACCGATGATTGTTGTTATATGGATGTAAAAGACCACATTATTAATTTATCTTGGTAGCAAAAGTAATTTTTACTTGTACTTTTTAAACTTCACAATTTTCTATAAAATCACGTTCACATATTTCTCTTTATATACCGATGTTCAAAACCTGTCACTACGACCGTCTTCTTTAATTGTTAACATTAATTGTTAACATTTCTTAATTTTTTTTTGTGAAATTTTAAACCATCGTTAAATTTAAGATTAACTATGTGTTAAGGCATGACAAATTTGATATCCTCATAACCAACAAAATGGGATTCTACAATTTGTTGGGTTGTTAAAAGTGTCTTTACTCAGATAACTGGGTTGTACAGAATGAAATGAAAATGTTTTTTTTCTTCAGTTTATTGGTTTGTACACATGGTACAGGGTTAAATGTCTTAACAATTCTTTATTATTTTCAAAGTTGTGTTACTAGATGGTTGGTTGTTTTACGTAATTTTCAGCAAATTTTAGGCTATATATGATGGTCGACTTTTTCATGAGGCAAACCACACACATTTTCCTGGGTAGAACCAGTACTGTATACCCCCCACCACCCATAAGAAGACTTTCTCACAAGTTGAGCTCCCAGTGGGAATCAAACCATTAATGGTGGGAGGCAAGAAGGTTTCAAACGCAGTGTCTTTACCATCCCGGTCACGGAAGCGCTGTAGAGACGGACGGTGACGTCGATAGACCGCCCACCATCCTTAAGAATCGACAAAAGAAAGTAAACAAACACATTGCAACTCAGCAAAAAATGAATTATTTACATGAATTAGCTCCCTGCTTTAAAGTGCATATATTTTATAAAAAAAAGTGTTGTTTTTAGGTAAAATTTTTACTATTACTCACACACAACTCCCACACATGTAATTAATAAAATCGAATAAAACAAAGGACAATGACCATATGAAATAATAAATAAAATGGAAAATGAAGGGAATTTTTCCAACCTCTGTTTTCTTGAACAGATGTTATCAAGCAGGTCCTGAAGATTGTGATGGTTATGCCCTAATTTATTCTTCATTATCAATTCAACTTTCAATATGTTCAATTAAGAGAGTGATTTTGCATTTCTTTAACAAAATTTGATAATGATGTTGCAAAACATCTATTTTAACACCGTCAATATTTTTGTTTAAGCATTCTTTATTTTAGCACGACTGAATGAAATAAATAAAATGAAGTTCCTTTTCTGTATATTCTTGCTTGACTGAGACAGTTTGCCGTGCTAAAATTATCCCGGTTGTCCGAGCACATATTAACAGTTTGTTAGGCCAATATTAACACACTTAGTTTTCTAAGCCAGTAGTAACCCCTTTTTGTGATACTCCAACTAAGGTACTGTACTAGTGGTTATGTTTGCGACTTGGAAATGTTTGCAAATTTCGCTAACGATGTCTTTTCGCAAAAATAACTGCCAGCATAAATATTCTTGTCTGGTTTTCGACACGTGTTATCCGTCACTAGTACAGTATAGCAAAAATCATATGAATAAACACAGATAACTAGAACTAGCAATCAATCATAGAACTAGCAGTACTCAATCATCCAACCTGGATATATTTTTTTCTGATATTTATCAGTAACAGTACAGTAACTATTAAACAAAAAACATTAATTTAAACAACTATTTTCCGATTTTCTATATATATTCTCCTAGAGATACGGATACCGTGAAAAGTTCAATTAAAGACAAACACCACTGAAACAAAAAAAGATATTTACAAGATACTAATTAGGTTTCAATGTAATACAACGCATTTGTTTCCGTATATAAAACCCCATGCTCCAAGCAACCATACTGTGCATTCAAAAGCATACACAACACTCTATTGTACAGTTATGTTTCAGTCCTTTTGTTAAAACACAACACACTATATCCCAGCGATTGAAACCTGTTTAAACGACACATTTTCTCAATTGCAGTCGCTGACGTTCACTGCAACTACTGATGAGAATATTATCAAATGATTAAGAAACATGCCAAGTTTAGTATGAATTAACACATAATGTGTACGTCATGATATCACGAAGAATGATTCCGGTTTTTCCGCAAGTGTTTGAGCACTTATTATCGAAATGACTAAATCACAAGAAACAATGTCAGAAGTAAACTGTGTATTTCCTGGAAAAACGTCCTATCACTCCTCTCGAAAAAATCATCACTTTCTCAGTTAAAAACTTCTTCGCTGCAACTGCTATTTAAACTCAACTCATCACTGTAAACTTTCTAGTTCTGTTTACTTTAAAAACTTCAAATTAAAACCAGTTTGTCATGTCAGGCATACAAGTGCATATGTCTCTGGCGACTAAAAATCCGCAAGTTGCAAAAACTATTTTCATGCCCTATGCACATGCTATTAATCCTGATATAGCATGGCAAATATCTATAATAACTTCTGAAAATTCATCCCCACATGAACACACGTAAGGTTCGGTACTTACGCACCGTGTGTAAATAAATCCTTCTGCATTTATATGAAAACTAATATTCCTCGAATGATTTAATTATACCTTCACAAGGCATATCACCTGTCTAGACTGAAACCTACATGCAAATGTACACATAATTTCGCCATGAAGCGAAAACTGTCAATTTTTATAAATAATGTTTTGTTGTGTGTTTTTTCTCATCTATAATTCTACTGTCCTCACGCGGTGCCTCCGGCAGCGGTGGCGCCCTGAGAGGTTGAGGCATCACCCCCGGGGTTTGCTGCATTGGTTGTATCTGCAGTTTGGCCGGAGGATCCGCCAGTTTGAGCGTCTGTGCCGGCGGATCTGGCGTGGGGAGGTATCAAGGTTGCATTCAGATGTGGGGCAATCAATAGTTCTGAAAATATTTACCATGTTATTTAAGCTAAAAGCACTAACAGAATAAACAATAATAAGATGACTCGGTTACAGACACTGCAGTTTTATGGCCACAAACACGGCATTTTTATGAAGTTAATAAAATGTTTACTATTGTTATCTAAAATTATGGTTAATATTTTATTTGAGCTAGTTTTTTGCAGTGCATCAAATTTAATTCACTTGCATATTTACGCCATTTTCTCACATTGTCGCTTATGCTCGCAGCTTTAAGCGCCGATTATCTAGCACTTAGTCAAAGAAAAACATAGCAGGTCTTTCAAAACATCCACCTAGAGGAAACAATTCTCTACGGAATTATTTCTCAGACAGTATGAATCACTTTTCTATTCCTCAGAAATCTTTGCAATAATTACTACACTCACCTTGTGGTGAAAAGTTATTTGTAAAGAGGTCAATGACCTTGAAGCTCTACTGATTGATTTTGATTTCAGGAAGTAGTCGTTACAAACTTGTTTTTTGAAAATATAATTTTAGCAGTGGCGGCCATCTTGAATTTCCGGCCGACCTGAAATTTTACTAGGATCAATTAGACATCAAGAGCAACATTCCTGTGAAGTTTCATGAAAATCCGTCAAGTAGTTTCAGAGGAGTAGTCGCTACAAGTTTTCATTATATAACTCTATGTAAACAAAGATGGCCACTGACAGCCATGTTTAACATCGAATCAAAACGATTTTTGACAAGGACCAACATCATGTCATGCTGATCATTTTAGAAAAAGTCCCATATCAATATCACTTATAGTTTTCAAGAAGTAGTCGCTACAAACTTGTATTTTAAAAATTTATTTTTAGCCGTGGCGGCCATTTTGAATTTCCGGCCGACCTGAAATTTTGCTAGGATCAATAAGACATCAAGAGCAACATTCCTGTGAAGCTTCATGAAAATCCGTCAAGTAGTTTCAGAGGAGTAGTCGCTACAAGTTTTCATTATATAACTCTATGTAAACAAAGATGGCCGCTGGCAGTCATGTTTAATGTCGAATCAAAACGATTTTCGACAAGGACCAACAACATGTCATGCTGATCATTTAAGAAAAAGTCCCATATCAATATCACTTAGAGTTTTCAAGAAGTAGTCGCTACAAACTTGTTTTTTAAAAACCTATTTTTAGATTTGGCGGCCATCTTGGATTTCACATCAACATGTATTTTTGCTAGGATCAACTAGACTTCATGGGCAACATTTCTGTAAAGTTTCATGAAAATCCATTCAGTAGTTTCAGAGGAGTAGTCGCTACAAAAAAAAGTTTACCGACAGACGGACGACGGATGCCGCACCACGGCATAAGCTCTGCTGATCTCTGATCAGTCAAGCTAAAAATGTAATACATTACTACACTCTCCCTGTCCGGAAAAATTATTCGTAAAAAATGTAATACATTACTACACTCACTCTGTCGGGAAAATTTATGTGTAAAAAATGTAATACATTACTACACTTACCCTGTCGGGAAAAGTTATTTGCAAAAAATGTAATACATTACTACACTCACCCTGTCGGGAAAAGTTATTTGCAAAAAATGTAATACATTACTACACTTACCCTGTCGGGAAAAGTTATTTGTAAAAAATGTAATACATTACTACACTCACCCTGTCGGGAAAAGTTATTTGCAAAAAATGTAATACATTACTACACTTACCCTGTCGGGAAAAGTTATTTGTAAAAAATGTAATAGTTTACACTCACCCTGTCGGGGAAAAGTTATTTGTAAAAAATGTAATAAATAACTACACTCACCTTGTGGAGAAAAGTTAAAGAGTACTGGTAGTTCTCTACCGTTGGGCAATCGTACGGTAGGGTCTCTCAGTTCATCAAAGAATGCATGTGCACACGCCTCTAGAGGGGAAATACGGGCTGATGGGATGTATTCCAATAGTCGACTGACCACTTGTATAGCCTCTGGTGGTGTTCGCGGTCTAAATACCTACAAGGAAAATTACAAACTTAGTCAATTCATTTTTTACTCACTGGTAAGTATCATGCTTTATTTTTACCACTTCAATATTAACAAGAGACCCATTGGCTACATAAAGAAGAGACGAGATGAAGATAAAAGCCAGGAAATTGCTATAAAATAATACTTTAATTTTTTTCTACAACTGCACAAATATTTAACTAAAAAATAATTTCTAGATACATGAAGCAAGCAGATATGGAAGGGACACAAACATTCTACTTAATCAAGGGGTATAACTTTGTAAAGTAACGGGCGTTTGATTTGCTCATCCTCGAACTAAGACTTTAACACATAGTTCAAATATGCTCACTGTTAATCTCAGCCAAGATATCATTGAAACAAACCTGCAAATAAAATTTGGTGAAAATCAGAAACCGAAACAATTTACTAAAGTTACTGTGTAAATAAAATCAAAGTTTACTTATGCTGGCCGGACAGCGGAGAAATTGCCAGGACAAACTGATGACCTTGAACATACAAGAAATTCGCAGATTCACGTCTCGCCTAATTGGGGCGTGACTTAAAGATAAATTGATGCTTAAATGAAAGTTTGTAAACATTTTAATAACTAACAAGAGGTCAATGACCTTGAAGCTCTACTGATAGATTTTTGATAGCTAGGTCAACATTCCTGTGAAATTTCATGAAAATCCATCAAGCAGTTTCATAGGAGTAGTCGCTACAAGTTTTCATTATATTACTCTATGTAAACAAAGATGCGGCCATGTTTAATGTCAAATCAAAATAATTTTTGACAAGGATCAACATCATGTCTTACTGATCATTTTAGAAAAAGTCCCATATCAATATTACTTATAGTTTACAAGAAGTAGTCGCTACAAACTTGAATTTTGAAAATCTATTTTCAGCCATGGCGGCTATCTTGTATTTCCGGCCGACCTGAAATTTTGCTAGGATCAATTAGACATCAAGAGCAACATTCCTGTAAAGTTTCATGAAAATCCGTCGAGTAGTTACAGAGAAGTAGTCGTTACAAGTTTTTACTAGATAACTCTATGTAAACAAAGATGGCCGCTGACAGCCATGTTTAACATCGAATCAAAGCAATTTTCGACAAGGACCAACATCATGACATGCTGATCATTTTAGAAAAAGTCCCATACCAATATCACTTATAATTTTCAAGAAGTAGTCGCCATAAACTTGTCTTTTGAAAATCTATTTTTAGCCATGGCGGCCATCTTGAATTTCCGGCCGACCTGAAGTTTTGCTAGGATCAATTTGACATCAAGAGCAACATTCGTGTGAAGTTTCATGAAAATCCGTCAGGTGGTTTCAGAGGAGTAGTCGCTACAAGTTTTCATTGTATAACTCTATGTAAACAAAGATGGCTATGTTTAATGTCAAATCAAAATAATTTTTGACAAGGATCAACATCATGTCATACTGATCATTTTAGGAAAAGACGCATATCAATATCACTTATAGTTTTCAAGAAGTAGTGGCTACAAACTTGTATTTTGAAAAATTATTTTTAGCCGTGGCGTCCATCTTGAATTTCCGGCCGACCTGAAATTTTGCTAGGATCATTTAGACATCAAGAGCAACATTCCTGTGTAGTTTCATGGAAATCTGTCAAGTAGTTTCAGAGAAGTAGTCGCTACAAGTTTTTACTTAATAACTCTATGTAAATAAATATGGCCGCTAGCAGCCATGTTTAACGTCGAATCAAAACGATTTTCGACAAGGACCAACATCATGTCATGCTGATCATTTTAGAAAAAGTCCCATATCAAGATCACTTATAGTTTTCAAGAAGTAGTCGCTACAAACTTGTTTTTTAAAAATCTATTTTTAGATTTGGTGGCCATCTTGGATTTCACATCAACATGAATTTTTGCTAGGATCAACTAGACTTCATGGGCAACATTTCTGTAAAGTTTCATGAAAATCCATTCAGTAGTTTCAGAGGAGTAGTCGCTACAACAAAAAAGTTTACGGACGGACAGACGGACGGACAGACAGACGGACGACGGACGCCACACCACGGCATAAGCTCTGCTGATCTCTGATCAGAAGAGCTAAAAACAATGGAATTTACTGTTTGCGGAGATGACATTTAAGTGCATTTGTTCAAAAACAAAATGCCATTCTATAAAAAAGAATAATAAAAAAATCAAAAAAAAATATCATCAGCTCCAAAAGGTAGGTCAATGTCATAGATGAAATCCATGCATCCAAAAAGATGCAATACCCAAGACACAACTACGTCAAAATAGAATGGTTTGTCTACCAAAGCTATAACTAGGTTTAAAGCATCTAGTGCATTATTATAGTTCATGAGAAAGTGATGTAAATGTAACAATCAAAGTTATCTGCTCTTTGCTTGGATCCACAATTTGCTTTTTGACACGTTGTGATGTACATCCCAAGAAACAACTACATCTAAGCAGAGTTTGAAAGGTCTAAAGCATAATGATTATGAGAAAGTGACCTAAACGCAAATGTTGAAGGTAAAAAATATTAAGTTATCTGCCACTTGCTGGAGGGTCAAGGTCACTTCCACATTTGTTTTGTCATGTTGTGATGTACCACCAAAGAAAAGCAACACCTATGTCTATTTTTTTCTTCGAAAAGGCAAGATAATAAAACCGTATATAAAGATACATATGCAACATGTTTCACCCCATTACCTGAATACCTTAAGGAGTTAAGAACTGAACAAAAGAACCTCTGAATTTATTACACGACACACCCTTGTTTCTGACACACGTACAGCATTTTTCACTCCGGTATGTGGTTCAGGAGTTATGGACTGAATGCAACTAGCCTTACAGATGGTAGAACAAGCACAACTTTTACTGGGAGAACCAATATAATGCTCCAAAGAAACGAAAAATAATATTCAGGTCTTCACGTCTTTTGCGTCACATGTGACACAGAACTTACCTTTGTCCATGGATGTGCTTTGATTTGTGGGAACTTGAATTCAGAGTAATTAGGATTCATCTCGCGGATTTGTTCTCTTGTGGGCGTTCCTAGTACTTTAATGATTTCTACAAGTTGATCTACCCCGCTATCTCCGGGGAATATTGGTTGTCCCAGCAGTAATTCCGCTAATACACATCCTGCAGACCACACATCTGAAACGGAAACCGGACAACTTAGCTTAGACATGGAGAGGACGACCTATGCTGGGAGAGACCATCACCACTTAGTTGGGAAAGGAATACATAGCGACCTCCTCGCCCCCTATCAGGAAAGGATACGCCCCTACACAGGAACCAGAAAACACACAGCCCAATGGGGTGTGGGGGATAATAGGATTAATTGAATTGAATTGGGATTTTAAGGCGCACCAACACATGAAAAGGTTATATGGCGCCTAACAGGCATGAACATGCCAGGCTCATCTTCCATGTACATCGAGATAAAATATGGAAAATGGGCCTAGAACCTTCTCACCACGTTATTGTTTTTCTGCCACTGCTCTTTTGATGCGAGCGAGATAGCACCTGAAACAATGCAGGGATCATGATGAAGACCTTTAATGAACATGAACAAAAAATGATAAAATGAACATGAATTTGGGGGGATTCTACCCCCCTGCCTACCCCTCCAAAGGGATGTGCAGTGGCCCTATTCTTTGCCCCGTGACCAAACGGGGGCCCCCGGGAACCACACGGGACCTAATAGGATTAAGATACAGCTTGAACAAGTTTAGTAATTCAGTTTGTTGAGGGTGATAAACACTGATTAAGGGGTGAACAAAACCTATTACAGGGTGAATAGATGAATTTTCCCTAATTTGGTGATCGAAATTAAAAAAATGTTTAGTAATTCAGGGGTTATATAACTTGGCTGTTTTCAGTCCGAAATGGCTAGGGGGATACCCACCCCTACTTTGAGGAGGATAAATAGGGACAAGGGACTAAGGAACCAGGGACCTCAACGCAGGTAAACATGTTCTTGGAAATAGTAAGAGCAACTCGATATTATTTTGGGTGAATATAACAAGATTGCCTGCGCCCCTTTAAAGGGACACAAGGCAATTAGTTATCAAGCTTTAAAATTATTATCTTGATTCCAGTATCATAATTTCTTAGTTTTGAAAATATATGTTGGTGCAATAAAATTAACAGTCTGTACAAGGCAAAACAAGAAATATCACTATAAGTGATAAATGCCCCCGAAGTTTCCTTTGACCTCTAAGTATGACCTTGACCTTGGAGCCATGGACCTGGATTTGTGCACGACACCTCATTTGGTTGTGGTGAGCACTTGTGCCAAGTTATTTGAAAATCCGTCCAGGCATGCAAAAGTTATTGAACGGACACAAATTGACCTTTGACCTCTAAATGTGACCTTGACCTTGGGGCCACAGACCTGGATTTTGTGCGCGACACATCGTCTTCTTGTGGTGAGCACTTGTGCCAAGTTATTTGAAAATCCGTCCATGGATGCCAGAGTTATTGACCGGACACAATCTGACTTTTGACCTCCAAGTGTGACCTTGACCTTGAAGACCCTGGTTTTGCGCGCGACACATCGTCTTGTTATGGTGATCACTTGTGCCAAGTTTTTTAAAAATCCCTGCAGGGTTGTGACATTACGGTCCGGACACGAAATTGCGTACCGGTTTTTGACCTATGAACTGCAAGTGTGACTTTGACCTTTGAGGTACGGACCTGGATTTTGCGCGCGACACATCGTCTTGTTATGGTGATCACTTGTGCCAAGTAATTTAAAAATCCCTGCAGGGGTTGTGACATTACGGTCCGGACACGAAATTACGTACGTGTTTTTGACCTATAAACTTCAAGCGTAACCTTGACCTTTGAGGTACGGACCTGGGTTTTGCGCGCGACATATCATCTTGTTATGGTGATCACTTGTGCCAAGTTATTTAAAAATCCCTGCACGGTTTGTGACGTTTTGGTCCGGACACGAAATTGCGTACCTGTTTTTGACCTATGAACTTCAAGTGTGACCTTGACCTTTGAGGTACTGACCTGGGTTTTGCGCGCGACACATCGTCTTGCTATGGTGATCACTTGTGCCAAGTTATTTAAAAATCCCTGCAGGGGTTGTGAAGTTACGGTCCGGACACAAACTTCGGAACGACGGACGGACAGAATCTGGACGGACGGATGGTGCTATTACTATATGCCCCCGAAAAAATTTCGGGGGCATAAAAAATAATTTTCTATTGAAAGTAATTATTAACAAAAATTAGCAAATAAGCAAGTTATGTAGAAAACGTAAAGAGACACGACCACATAATGGTTTCTGTGTGCCCCTTTAAGGTATATAATACTTACCAATTTGACATGTATAATCTGTAGCACCAAATATAAGTTCTGGAGCTCTATAATACCGTGAACAGATATACGACACATTGGGTTCCCCACGAACCAACACCTTGGCACTGAAATAAAACAACAGGAATGTAACTAACTTGGTTACCTATACACCAATACTGTGTAATATAACTGTTCCACTGATAAACTGATATTAATATTGCTTACTGTTCTAGGTGAAGGGAATAAAAGTAACTTCATACAATTCCATCCAGTACTTTTTGAAGTGTACAAAATATGATGCATTCTTTTTCAGCCATCAAGATGAACTAAAAGGGTTTTACTTGGAAGTCATCAGGGTGAAGCAGTTTTCATTATTGAGTAATATTGACCTTGACCTTATCTTATGACCCCACTATAAGTCTGAATAAGTTACTGAATGAAATTATTTTTCATTACCCAGTCAGTGACCTTGACATTTGACTTAATGACCCACCACAGACAATCAAATTAAAGTTTGAAGAAAGAATAATCCTTCACAAGTTAAAGAGCAGAAACAATTTTTTATTATCAACGTGACATTGACCTTTGATACCCCGAGCTTTGACATACCCCAAATATGGCCTCACCAAGGGCAATAACGGTATAACGTTTGATGACTGGGTGAACTTCTTCAGAATTTATTATGGTTCAAAAGTCTGATGTCGACGCGCAGTGATCCCTACGGGTGTGCCATGCTATGCAGCTGAAATGGTTCACCTATGACATACCTTCCGAAATCACAGAGTTTCAGTACGCCGGTATCTGGATCGAGTAAAAGATTCTGTGGTTTTATATCTCGATGACATACCCCTTGTGAGTGAATGTAGGCAAGGCTGCGAAACAACTGATACATGTATAACTGAAAGAAAAAAAATGAGAATTTAAATAAAGCCGAAATAAAGTAGATTAAAGGGAATGTAGGCATACAGCCAAACAATTTTTATTATTGAGAGTTTGGTAAATATCATTTCAGCAAAGAAAATTGCTCGAAATGAATGCAAAATCCTTGACTGGTCATATAAAGCATTTTACCACTTTAGTATACTTTTCATAGTCGTTTTTTCCATATAAATCAGTAAATTATCCTATATTTATAAATATTCCATATATGGTAATTTAGAACAATGACATCATCGTTCTCGAAATGGTTGCTTTCATATAACCATTTCGAAAGATTCTTCAAATGATCGTATCTTCTTTGTTTTCATACATTTTTGATCATTCTTTCACCCTTTCCCAAGTTTTTCAGACCTCTCAATAATAAAAATTGTTTGGATGTATGTACATTCTCTTAAAAACTCATTCGATTAATTTTCTTACAATGTTCTTCAAATATTTAATAAACTAGTAATTAAATTTTAAATACTTCTATGTATTTTTTTGACAAACATGAATTACTATTACATTATTATTTTTGAATACCATAAGCTTCATAATTAACATACACAACTATATCTAGTTAGTCCAATAGCTATCTGTTTGACAGTGTATTTGCTAGCCAACTGTGCAGCATTCAATTTTGAAAAATCACAACCAATCTTGGTGGGTTTGAAAAACATCATAATAAAAAAGATTATTTTGAGAAACAACAATTCCTGATTCATTCTCGATCTCAATAATTATGTATTGTTTTTGTAATATATACAAAAGGCAACAGCTGTCGGCGCAGACGCTCATCTGTTATACACTTTGACTAAAAATAATCTTGACATATAAAACTTGAACCAACTTTGTATAAAAGGAGAAATAATTGTTTTCAAATAAAAGTAAAGGTTATAGAACCAGGCTCTATGATGTTTTCAATTGATGTTGAATACATATGTGAAGTTTCAATCCATTATGCGAATTAGTTTTCAAGCTACAAGCTTACATACAAAACTTTAACCAGGGAATGTAGACGATGGTCAAATGGAGACCATACTTCATAATCTGTTGGAGAAAGAACAACATCTGCACACACACCTTAAAGCCATAGTGATGGTTGATGGCAACTATCTAGTTGACTGGACACTTGCCACTCCTAATTCTATATGGGAACACAGTGCAAATATTGGGTCAAATAACAGCATCTGTTTTAAGTTCATGTAAGGACGGACAAGTTGGTGGTAACCGTAACACTATGCTATCCGAAGATCTCATGGACGCCTTTGCGAGTTTGCCAAAATGGCTTATAATAGTGTTCACAGACAACTTCAGGGCTCTTTTCCTTCTGTAACAGGGGCCGACATTTGGCTCCTTCTCAATTCAAAATTGGTAGTTTTTTTTCACAACTGTGCCGAGTTGTTCCCATTTTTTTTAAATTTTTTTTTTAGTGAACAACTTTTCTTTCTCATTATTGTTTTGTTTTGGATGCATTTGTTTTACAGCGACCGCCTCCCACAAATTTGACAGTTACCGTGATTTTTTCCACAAAATGACCAGGCAAGGAGCCTTCACAACTTTAAGAAAAGCGTACAGCCGGGGAGTGTAATCACCAGTGGTATAACTGGGCAGTGATGTCACTTTCAGGCATGTTTCTGATCTAATGTGACATTGAGCCAAATAATATAACCTTTGAATTTATTTAACTCACTTGCTCAACTGATATACTGCTAAGCGAGCACAAAACATATTCAATAATACTTGAGCACTAATATAAGATCCTCTACTTGTTGCATGGGACTAGACTATAAGCATCTCTGTAAAAAGCTTAAAGCTTCATTAGGCAATCTTTATATATGTTCACCCCATAATAATTTGAAAACCTCTCCAGACTATATAAAGTATTTTATTGAAACTTAAGCTGAGACTGCGACAGATTTATATATCATATTCTAGAAATGAAAAACATCATAAATTGTAATTTTAGGCATACATTCTAATTTTAAAGAAAAATTTACTAAATATTTGGTAAATATCAAAGAACTAAAAAGCAAGTATTAAAGACAAATTAATATTTTAACAATTATATTTCTCAAAACAAGCTGAAGCAAGCAAGTTTATACATAAAAAAAATCAGATATTTTATAAGACCTACATAAAAAATATTGGATTTATTGCATGAAAATGTGAATCTCTGACACTAAAGAATACAAAGTGAAGTTTTAACTGCTGAGTATATCAACATTTTTAGCAGGAGCTGTAAAATCGTGACAGTGACACAGTGATGTTAATGGACTGTTCAATAAAACATATACATTACATTTCCAGCTGGTATATACGCGAGTGTGATGTGAACTCGACAGTGTAGTCCAAGGTGAGAATTAGAGCACAGCAACATGCAAACATTCATCGTAAAGCGACTGAGAAAGGAAATGACATTTGTATTGATGCCATTTCACTTTGCCTAGTTTTCAGGCTAATCAGCGTCTCAAACTCATGGCTCATGCGCGGTTAGAAGCCAAAGTGCAAATCCATCTAGCCCTTTATATGCCGTACCTTTCTAATTCAAATGGCCCTTTATATATATATGCAGTATCTGAACCTTTAAATGCAGTATCTAATTCAGCTGGCCCTTTATATGCAGTAAATGGTCCTTTATATACAGCATCTATGCATTATCTGAACCTTTAAATGCAGCATCTACATGTAATTAGGTGGCCCATTTTGTGCAGTATGCGATTTTGTGGCACGTAATTAACTGATATATGCAGTATCTATCCCTTTATACGTATGCAGTGTCTTGTGGCCCTTGGTCAGCTTTATGTGATATTTACACAAGAACTGATTAAATGGTGTTTTACGGCGCACCAACACAAGGTTATATGGCGCCAAACAGGGATGAACATGCCCGGCTCATCCTCCATTTACATCTAGATAAAAATACGGAGAATGGGCTTAGAACCTTCTAACCTGCAGAACTGCAGAGTTGCTGCAAATTCTATTTATGATGGAGCCACGCTTCCACATTTGCAGATGCAGTGTCATGAAGAAGACCTTGAATGAGCATGATAAAAAAATGACAAAATGAACATGAAGAGGGGGTCCTAAATGAACATGAAGAGGGGGTCCTACCCCTCTCCATCTAGTGGGATTTGCAGTGCTTGTATTCTACCCCAGCAACCACATGAGTGTTTACACAAGGAGTATTAACCAATAAAACTGTGTGTAATGTGTACAAATAAAGTGAACGGATGTCTTCATGCAACCTGTTTTAAGATTCCTAGTTAAGGTGTTCCCATCATCAGATTTTTAACACCCTGTGACCAATTCTTACTTTAACCCTCACAAGTCAGGTAGCACACACACCCATTTAACCAAATAATAAAGTTCTACACGTTCTCATCATAAAGATTAGGGTTTTTGTAACACCCCACTACTTGGTTTCATGATTTTCGATTTCCCTTTGAATGCCTCATCGGATTTCTAACAACATATTACACATTCTAAAACAGCTCCTTTACACCGACCCTCTATTAACCTACTCGTAAGTATATGAAGTGTTAAGGTACCCATTTAACTGAATTTCTACATAAGTGTCTGCCATAAATAATAGATATTTTGAAAAACCCACAAGTTAAGTGAGGTTTCAAGATTTTCTTCTATATAAAGCCGAGCGTGCTGGCAAGTGACAATCAAGGACACAAACTTTTCCATCCCGTGTGCTGTACAGTGGCGTGATGGCATATCGTGAATACATACCTTGATGTACAGAATGGGTATGGTTTGCTTATTTTTACTGTAGTGCCGAGCTACCCTATATAAATTCTCTGGCACGTATTCCAGAACTAGATTCAGGAATACTTCATCTTTCTGAAAAGAGTTCACAAAGCGAAAAATAATAAATGTTTATGTTAAAAGGACTCCAGAAAGACACTGTTTTCCAGCAGTCAGTAGGCCCCTCAAAAACCTTTTATAGAACTTATTTTTTAAATCTAAATGAAGTAGCTATTTATCACAGGTTGCCGATAATGAAAAGTACACCTTAGCTGTATTAATAACCAATTTGGTTTATCAATAGCAGATAAGTGGTATTAAAAATAGGTTTTTGAAAAGAGATTTTCTGAACAGTTTTTTTCTCAACAACTGAAAATTCAGCAATGGCATGATAAAATCCCTATTCGAAGCCCTGGACTGTGGTGACAGGTCTGTGTTCTGGAGCCCTTTCTGCTCCTTTTCTTCAGACTATACCTTGATGAAGATAATGGGAATTGTCTGTTTGGATTTACTATAATGTCTCGCAACACGATAAACGGTCTCTGGAACATACTCTAACACTAAGTTCAGGAACACTTCATCTTTCTATACAGAAATAAACAACATTAAAAAAACGTGACATCATAAATATTTACAACAGAACACATTGTAGTGACAGGAAATTTACATTTTTTGTAGCATGTTCACTGAAAATTCCCTTTGTAATAGCTGCAGGTATAAATCGTTTAATTAAAAATAACACCTGTCAGAATAAATGGTGTATTACCACTACCGGTTATTGAGTTAGACTATGGCAGGGAGCCGAAATGGACATGCTACAAAACAAATAAGAGTCTGGTCTCAGCTCGTTGTTTATTTAATGAATGAATGGTGTTTTACGGCACGTCGACACATAAATAGGTCATATTGTGCGCAAAAATTGATGAAAAATGAAGAAATGAAGTATTAATTAAAAATTAATGTAAATATATAAAGATAAAACTATTAAAAAAATAAGGGATGATAAGGAGTTATATAAACAACGAATGCCCGTCAACGGGTATATAAACAAGTAAATATATATAAAAACACATTATAATGATTTATATGGTCTGATCTCTTTTAGGAAATCAAAAACAAGACTAAAATCTACAGTATCAAATAACTCTTTCATAGTATTAACATTGTAGTACCTTTGACGCATAGGATCAAAGTCTACACATTCCAATAAGATGTGTTTGACCGTTAGTGGTGCAAAGCAGGGTATACATTCTGGTAATTGCTCACCTTGTAATAAATATGAATGAGTACAACGTGTATGCCCTATTCTGCACCGGGCTAGGACAACTTCTTCTCGACGAATGGGTCTACTAGAAGAACGCCATTCTCCGAGTAACGGTTTAAACGCTCGTTGGTTAACTCGCCGAGTCCAGACTCTATTACTTAGATATTTAGCAAATAAAATACTGATAGATTATGCACATTAAAGGAGCACACAGCAATCTTTCTTTTTTCAAAACTCAAATTTTTCTACATAACTTTCATTTGTACAATCATTAATATTAACTATAACAGGGAGTAAGTATACAGGAAGGAGACACGAACCGTTTTGCCATTTTATGTTGTCGCGCATTTCACTACTGTGTGAAATACTTCTGGTTGTTGCGCTTTGTCAAGAAGGTAATTTCGTGATGTTGGTTATAAAAGAAAGCCGTAAAAAAACAGGCTGTAAAAACTGACTATTTTGAGATGTTGGCTGAAATTTTAACTTTTCAAATGTAACGTGCTTTAATACGATCGATTTACCTGTATCGATAAAAAAGTAAATGGCGGTTGGATGGATAAATAAATCGAGACGCTAATTTAAATGCACGATAAATGCTTCAAGATTGGCGTTTGTCCCTTTAATATTTATAAAATTTTCATTTTCAAGTTGTCAATATGTCTTTAAATTCATAAATAATTCTTTGAACAGAATTTAATGTTATCAGTAAAACACTGCTGGAGAAGCTGGGAGTATTTGAACTTTGCAGTGAAGTATAGATGAAAAAAGCAGTGAATAAAAGAAGCTGTATGTATATGGAAACAATTAAAGCTGTTTTTTGTTGGGACAGTGCAGTTAAAGGGTCAAAGTGACACAGCCAAACCATCTTTAATATTGAGTTTTGAAAAACTTGAATAAGGCTGAAAGAATAATCAAAATTGGATGATGTAGACAGAAGATATGATCATTTGAAGCTTCTATGAAACGGATATGGAAGCCTCAAATGATAATTTCTTCTGTCTTCATCATCCAATTTTGTTAATTCTTTCAGCCTTATTCAAGTTTTTCAAAAAAAATTATATATCATATTTTTTTTGTTTATCATCCGATTTAGAAAGTTCTTTCACCTTTTGTAAAGTTTTTAAGAACTCTCAATGTTTGGCTGTTCGCTACATTCCTTTAAGAATTGTAAACGGTTCATCGTAAGGCTGCCTTAGTAAGAGGGGAAGGATACATAGGAATCCGGGAACCAGCCTACTCTAACAGATTCCTATGGTTCTTTAACATGCTCGGAGGATGGTCTCCGATACATTAACATCCAGTTGACATCGCCATCCGACAGACGATGCTGTGGAATAGTGTCTTGCCCAAGAACACACTGATGAAAATGCATATTTTCTGACATTAAGAATGAGGCAGAATATGAGCCCTGGAGCAAGGCGATATCATCCTTGCTTAAAGCTGCCAACTTTAATATTCCCATTTTATTAAATACCTAAATTTATTTAAGCAGTATGTAGTCTGTAACGATATATTATATACACATGTACCCCATTGATTACTCGTACCTTTTCCCCAGCAGAATAAAAGAAGAACTTGAGTTTTACGATGTTGTGGTGCTCCAGTTTCCTCATGATCTGCAGTTCTCTGTTCTGTAACACAAAATAATGAAACATGACGTTTTAACTTCACCAGTATTTCTATATATTTGTTTATCCATGTACTGGTTGTTCTGAACGTGTGTTTTTGATCGACTGTGTTTTGTGAATGCTAGTAGTACATTTCATGTTCGACTTCTGTATCTTATTAAGTCAGATGATGTGTTGAGTCATGATAAGTGTCCATATACATAACCAATGATCCAGTCAAGATGTGAACCTGTATCAATTCCGCTCATTCCCTAGATGAATGCTCCTTTGTTAATATGACTACATTACATAAGAAATAGGAAATGAACATGGTACACGAGTAGCCTACTCTAAATTTTGGATAGTAATAGCGTTGCAGCATTATCGATTATCAAATAAGCCACTACAGATTTTTGTTTGGTATTTTTAAACATCACATGAACGTAATTGAATTGAATGTTGTTTAACGGCTCATCAACACAGTATAGGTTATTTAGAGCCGCCCCGGAGAGAGGAGAAGGATACATAGGAATCCGGGAACCTGCCCTACTCTTATTATCGAATAGATTCCTATGGTTCTTTAACGTGCTCGGAGGATAGACCGATACACGGGACCGCCCGGTTTACATCCCCATCCGAAGGACGAGGCTAAGGGAAAGTGTCTTGCCCAAGAACACACCGATGGAACTCAGTGGCACCACGGAGTATTGAACCCGGTGCCTCCGGTTACAAATCCGTCACGCTACCGACTGCGCCATGCCAGCCTGTAATTGGCCGACAAACATTAAGGGTGTTGGGCTTCTGGTGATTTGGAAATGGAGGTAATGGCCGGCGTTTTAAGTCCCTAAAACACAAAAGAAACTCAATGGTGCCAATGAGGCTTGAACTAGGGTCCTCCGGTTCAGGTCCACCTTGTTATCCACCGGCCAGTTCGTTTATGAAAAGAAAAAATGCCTGTTGGCAAAGACATACCTTGAACCTCTTATCTTGCAGGACCTTCTTGATAGCGACAAGCTCTTGTGTCTCCACCAGCTTGGCTTGATACACAACACCGAATGACCCATTTCCGATCACTTTGGCGTCAATGTACGACACTTCCTGTGGTCGGTCATTTCCCTGCCCCGCCGTGGCCAAGACGGTCACCACCTTACTTCCATCTTTGTCTGGAAATAAAAAATAATCAGGCTGCACAGATGAACTGTAACATTTACACACACAAAAAACAACAAGAACATTTATAATGTTTTCAAATACAACGGAATATATTACATCAATCTTTGACAACACTATAAACATTGATATATATATATCTAGTGTATTTCTGAAACTATCTTGAGATGCCTTTTAAGCGGACTGAACCTAAAAATTCAGAGTATCCAGGTCACAGAATTTAAGCCATTCAATCTCAAACAATTATCAGGAGATTGTCGTTGTTAAAATTTCTATTTGCACAATAGGTTTGAAGAAGTTATATATACTACTCAAAATTTGCTAAGGATCACTTTTATTCTTCCATATAATTTTATTAGAAATTAATTCACAATAAAGATATTAATTTCATTGATACTTCAACAATTCCACAATTTGAATCAAGTCATGAGATCACATGACCATACACTGCCCTAAATAATTTCGTGTAAAATAGAAATAATGTTATTTATTTCAGCAAGAAATTTAGACAGCAAAAAAGTGACCCTTAGCAAATTTTGAGTAGTATATATTGCCTCCAAAACAAAACATAAACAAGAAATGTCACTGTAAGTGACAAATGCCCCCGAAGTGACCTTTGACCTCGGAGCCACGGAACTGAATTTTGGGCGAGACACTACTGGTTGTGGTGAGCACTTGTGCCAAGTTATTTGAAAATCCGTCCAGGAACACAAAATTTATTGACCGGACACAAGTTGACCTTTGACCTCTAAGTGTGACACATACATGGATTTTGTGCGCGACACATCGTCTTGTTGTGTTGAGCACTTGTGCTAAGTTATTTGAAAATCCGTCCAGGAATGCCAGAGTTATTGACCATGCAAGATTTGACCTGTGACCTCTAAGTGTGACCTCACGGACCTGGATTTTGTGCGCGACACATTGTCTTGTTGTGGTGAGCAATTGTGCCAAGTTATTTGAAAAACCGTCCATTATTGTCAGTTATTAACCGGACAATATTGTACGGACAAACGGACGGACGGAAGGTGCGACTACTATATGCCACCCTTCGGGGGCATAAAAAATGTGGGTTATGATTGTCTATATTTTTTTCTATTAGTTTTCGCTGGTATTTTGAATTGCAAAGCAGCACCAAATAATTGACCCAAAATAAAATATTATCTTTATTTCAGCCAGAAACTGCGGAGTCATGGCCCCTTAAATGATTCTAAACAATTCTATTTCATTTGCTAATATATTTGAAGTCTCCTAAACTCCCTTTATTTTTAGTATAGACTTCTAGTAAGATTATAAAATCTTTCATGGTTATCCGGTGAACATCGGGAATTCCAACACGAGGTATAATTGTTTTTATCTGAATCTAGACTCTGCCGTTGTTCTGATTAAAACAATTATACCACGGGTTGGAATTTCCCTCAACCAGATACCCATGATTGATTCTTTTTCATGTGTATCATTTACAGTCTGAGCACTGACGTTGCCAACTACTAACGTTTTGCATGTTCAGTGCTTTTCTTCTATATTTTGGGAACATAACCCATACCCTCAAAATTGGGAATTTTAGTGCGGTTTTTCATAAAATTGGGGAACAAAACAGCCAAACATTTATTTCATAATTGTATCTGTACAACAAGATCAACAGAGGCATTTAAAAGCATTTATATTCAATACTTGCTACTTTTCAGTGTTTTCTTTCTTTTTCTTCTTTCAATTAGGAATTTCTTCTCTAAATTGGGGGAAAAAAAGATATGTTTTGTCATTGGGAATATGACCCAATAACGGCTATAAACACAGCCAAAAAAAAGCCCTGATGTTTACTTACACAATGACAGTTATCAGCGCGCGACTTTTATCTTCCCCCATGTGTAAGATCTAGGTTTTCCATCACCCGTGTAAAACTTTGATAACCTTATCCAGTATGCAAGAAAAATGACTGTAGTAATCACTTCCAAGACCTTACTTAGTGTTCCTTTTTGGCTGTTTTGGGGGAAAATTCAGCTCCTTTCAATGCCATCAAGTATGTTTTTTTTTCCACAGTTGGAAAGAAAAAAATCCTATTTGAAAAAAAAAAGAAACAAGAAATATCACTGTGACAAATGCCCACAAAGTGGTTTGTGATATGTAATAATGTATTTTTATGCACACAGATCAAAATGTGACATCATAAGTTTGAACCATGTTTATAAATATTTATGGGCATAATGAAAAAATGGAAAGTAACCGATGACGAAGTCATACACCGAACACAACCAATATGACTTCATTCAAATACAGGGTCATAAGGCATCTTCTGACCTGTAAGTGTGACCTTTACCTTAAAGCTACAGCAGGGGTCTGGAAATATTTTGAAAATCCACTTGCCCAGGGCAAGTAGATTTTCAAAATCCACTTGCCCTGCCCAAAATGTCACTTGCCCTGATTTCAAAAGTCACTTGCCCCACAATTAAGCTACGTCGAGACCGCACGCTAAGTTAAATCCTTTTCTCTCACTGTTTTTTTTGTCATATTTTTTTACATAATTTTATTGTAAAATTAATGACTTAAATTATGAAGGATCAGAGCTACAGGTTGTTACCATTATGCACATATCAGTGTTTTACTCCACCGGTGGGAGAGGGGGAGTGGGGTGTCAGTGGGGATACCCCGAGGATATAACATCGCTGATGAACCTGGTACCAAATTGGTAGACTCTAATGCCTATGGAATAAGATGTACAAGATGCTTGTTCCTAGTGCAGTAATTACAAAAGGGCAGGCAGATAACAAACAAAAAAAGATACATTAGGTCGTACAAAACTTTTTTCTACTTTTACTTTTGTTATAGACTACACCAGATAAAAAGAATGATGCATTAGGTCAAACAGAACTTTTTTCCTACTTTCACTTTCGTTATATAATTCATGTAGATAATTCTTAAGTGTTTGAAATTATTAGCACGGTTTATGCCTAAATCTGACTGATACTGTAGTTGTTTTTCTGCTAATATCTTTTGAGATGCCAAATAATTATCGAAATTAGCCAAGGTCGAAGCACATCTTGGATACAATGGCAAACTTGACATGCTTGATCAAAACAAAAACACGCCATTCCGTCATTGATCTCGGATTCATTCAAAACAAACATGGCATTTTGAAATAAAAACAGATGCACACCTATTCATTACGACATGCGTCGATAGTCTCTTTGCCCATCAAACAACGCCGTCAAATTGCCACAATCGTTTAATTGCCCTACTTGTTTACAAATTGGTTTGATTGAATCGCCATTGTTTCACTTCACCACGTGGTAGTGAACGGGAGTTGTTTCATTGGCTGATAAAAATACATCGGTTATTTGATTGGATAATATGGATACAGTACTAGGTCAAGTGTTGCGTTCATGATTTTTAATTACTGAACAGAATATTACCTACGACACACCGACCGACATACAAAGCGACAACACCATCTCAATAACTGATTTACACACTGATGTGTATTTCACACTAATCTGGCGCGTGACTTACTTCCTGCATAGAGGGGCTCGTTATGGGGGTATATTTCACACGGTATACGCATTCTAAAAACCGCTTGTCTTCAACTGAAGATTGCACCCCAAGCGTTCCTCGGCCAATCAAATTTTGATAAACTGTCAAGTGGGAGGGATTAAACAATAAAGAACAACACGGGTCAGCTTTAACAGGTCAGTTTTATGACACTGATCAGTAATTGCTCGCGGCGAAAGCGACGGGTGGTTAATTACTACGAAATTATCAGCAAACTTCACAGTCCAGGCAAATTTTCCCTTGATTTTTATCTAATAATGAAACGTCCATCGGGCAAGTGACGGACAACCAGATTTACGAAGGTCACCTGCCCGCACCCAAAACCCACTTGCCCGGGGCGTCGGGCAACCATATTTCCGGAGCCCTGCAGTCCAGGCAAATTTTCCCTTGATTTTTATCTAATAATGAAACGTCCATCGGGCAAGTGACGGACAACCAGATTTACGAAGGTCACCTGCCCGCACCCAAAACCCACTTGCCCGGGGCGTCGGGCAACCATATTTCCGGAGCCCTGTACAGACCTGGGTTTTGTGCAAGACACAGTCATCATCTTGTGCTGGTGAACTTTTCTGCCAGGTTATATAAAAATCCCTCAACGGATGACTAAGTTACGACACGACTTACATGACTTCAAATACAGAGACATATGAATTCTTCTGACCTCTAAGTGTGACCTTGATCTTGAAGCTACTGACCTGGATTTTGCTCGCGACAGTCTTGTTGTGGTGAACACTTCTGCCAAGTTATTTGAAAATCCCTCAATCAATGTCAGAATTATTTAAGGGACATATAAAAATGTTTTTGACCTTTGACCTCTAAGTGTGACCTTTACCATAAAGCTATGGACCTAGGACACTTTTAAGATTCAGACCATACATCCTTTGTAAAAATGTCACACATTCAATTGCCTAGCCCCGACCAAAACCATCCATGTGAAGACGGGTTGTCAATGACTGTAATTACCAGCTTAAGGTGCAAAGCAAAAACAAAAGGAAATGTTATAATAAAAAAAAAACGGCAACACAATGTCATGTCAAATTAACATGAAAATGCCCTTGGGCCAGACACACTGACAGCTCTAATTATGAACAGCAATATTTGTGTGTTCAGACATGTTCAATACAAAGTACAATACATGCAAGTGCTAGACTCCAGACACATGAAAGATATCTGAATGGGTGCAACTCTTTCTGATTAACATCACCAACATTTGGTGTATCTTCTGCATGGTTTCTTTCCCCCAGAAAATTGTGAAGGCATGTAGTTTTGATATTAAATTTCATGAACTGGACTTGAAATTTACTCCTTGTTAAACTGAAATTCTACTCGTCAGGGGCCACTTCCCGTCACTTTTGTAAACATAAACTAATTATTCAGACAAATCTATGTATCCTGACAATTTTTACTCTATTTTCTATTAGGTTACCTCTTCCTGGAAATTTGATACCAAAGAATTTTGTTTTATATAAATTATCAAAGTGGCACGTGACCTTTTTATAAATAAGACTAAAACTGAGAAATCATTTTGTTTACAAGCCCAGTTTCCGTCATGTATTTTATCGAGTGATAGATTCAACTAGGTCAAATACAGTAAACTTTTATGAATTAGAAACTTGTATGCAAGTCTATTCAACAATTTCATTGTAAAAATGGTATGTTTGCATTGTTCCATCAGTCACCTCGATCGTTATAACAATGCGCCTGGTAACGTCAATGTAAAATGTTCAACGACGCGTTTACACTGTAAAAATGGGTTACTCTGTGTAAATCGAACAGATACAGGTTGTACGACTTGCTTCTCTTTGGTTAACTATATAATCACGGTAGAGTGATAAAAATATGACGTCATTACAATGTTGTTGTTTTTTTAATAGTTTATTATGCTGCAGTATGCGCCCGCATACGCCATATTAGGAAGTAAACACATTTTTCGGAGAAATCCCTTTCTTTTTGTACCGCTTATTTACTGTTTCCAATCTTTAGTTATAAACGTCTGACAATAAGTGACATCGTGTAAGTAATTTGCAGTGTAAAAACGTTTTTTAAATGAGAATGGCGAACTGGGCTTGGACGGAAACTGGCCTCTAATGAGTACAGTGGAAAATAATAAACTTAAGCCTAGTTCTGGAGCAAATTGTAATTGATAAATTCTTTTAAATAGCCTCAGATGGCTGTAATATTGACAAATAATGTTGTTTGGCCTTCCGTAGTCAGGAAGGCATGTTGCATGTGACATGCCTTATGGCCCTGGGGGAAACACTTGGCCATTTTATTTCTGGGAAACAGATCAAAATGCAAAAAAAAGTCAATGTTGGAAGCCCTGTGTTGTCAACTTGACTCAGTTCTGAGTTTAGATAATTCCTGACCTGCAATGATCATACTCATCAGATTCAAAATGAACTAGAGCTGTCGCCTGTTACAGGGCTTTTTTTTCTAAGAATTGCAAAGACTCTCTAGCATAGTCATTTTGTGAAAAACAAGCGCATCAAGAATTGCAGGGCAATCCATAGTCCCCCACTGGCCCAGACAAACATTTTCCAGACATTTTCTATGATGGAGGTCAAAGGTCAAGGTCACAATGATCTTATTTTGGTACGCGACACATCGCTATCCTAAGATGTATTCACATACCAAGTTTGGTATCTCTAAGTGTTAACACATAGTATTTAAAATACAGTCCGGACAAGCATTTTCTATGACAGAGGTCAGTGCCCTTATTTTGGTACGCGACACACCGCTATTCCAAGATGTATCCACATCCCGAGTTTGGTATCTCTAAGTCTTATAGTATTGAACAAGAGGGCCATGATGGCCCTATATCGCTCACCTAAGTTAATTTGAACCAATACAAGAGGGCCAGGGCCAAGATGGCCCTAAAGCGATCACCTGAGTACTGGCACATTATCGAACTTCTTCGAAATCTTATGTCATATACAATCTGTGCAAGTTTGGTTAAGGTTGTTCAAGAAATGTGGGCCCTGTTGTGTATAACAACATTGAAATAGACAGTTTAAGACACTGACAAAGTTTGGTAAAGATCAAATATAAAATGAAGGTGCTAGAGAGTAACACCTTGGGCAGAGCCCAAAGTGACCCCAGGGCTACATGTAATATATGAGAGCTGTGTGCTTTGTGGTTTTAGAGAAGATTTTTTTAAGTTTTTCCTCATACAAGTCTATGTAAAACGTGACCACTGGGGCGGGGCCAAATGTGAACCCAGGGTCACCTTTTGAACAAACTTGGTAAAGGACCATAAGAGTATAGTAAATGCAAAATATTAAACCTCTGGCTCTTGTAGTTCCATAGAAGAAGACTTTAATGTGTTTCCTATATAAGTCTATGTAAAACTGTGACCCACGGAGTTTGTGTCAAATTTTACCCCAGGGTCATCAATTGAACAAACTTGGTAGAGGACCATAATCTAATAGTGAATGCAAAATATTAAACCTCTGGCTCTTGCAGTTTCAGAGAAGATTGTTTTTTCCTATATATATAAGTTTATATAAAACTGTGAGACCCGGGGCGAGGCCAAGTTTGACCCCAGGGTCACCATTTGAACAAACTTGGTAGAGGACCATAAGCTTATAGCAAATGCAAAATATTAAACCTCTGGCTCTTGCAGTTCCAGAGAAGAAGATTTTTTTCAGTTTTTCCCTATTCAAGCCTATGTAAAACTGTGAACCCCTGGGTGGGGACAAATGTGACCCCAGGGTCTCATTTGAACAAAATTGGTAGAGGACTATGAGCTTATAGCAAAAGCAAAATATTAAACACTTGGCTCTTGCAGTTTCAGAGAAGAAGATTTTTTAAGTTTTTCCCTATACATATCTATGTAAAACTGTGACCCCAGCGGCGGGGAAAAATTTGACCCCAGGGTCACCATTTGAACAAACTTGGTAGAGGACCATAAGCTTATAGCAATTGCAAAATATTAAACCTCTGGCTCTTGCAGTTTCAGAGAAGAAGATTTGTTTATGTTTTTCCCAATACAAATCTATGTAAAACTGTGACTCCCGTGGCGGGGTCAAATGTAACCCCAGGGTCACCATTTGAACAAACTTGGGAGAGGACCATAAGCTTATAGCAAATGCAAAATATTAAACCTCTGGCTCTTGCAGTTTCAGAGAAGAAGATTTTTTAAGTTTTTCCCTATACATGTCTATGTAAAACATGTGACCCTTGGGGCGGGGCCAAATGTGACCCCAGGGTCACCATTTGAACAAACTTTGTAAAGGACCATAAGCTTATAGTAAATGCAATATATCAAACCTCTGGCTCTTGCAGTTTCCGAGAAGAAGATATTTAAAAATAAATCCTATATAAGTCTATGTAAAACTGTGAACCCCAGGGCGTGGACAAATTTGACCCCAGGGTCACCATTTGAACAAACTTAGTAGAGGACCATAAGCTGATGCTACATGTAATGCATGAGACCTCTGTGCCTTGTGGTTTCAGAGAAGAAGATTTTTTTAAAGTTTTTTCCTATATGTCTATATGAAAAACATGCAAAATCTCAATATACAAACTTTGGAACCCCGGGGCATAGCCATTTTTAACCCCGGGGACTTCATTTGAACAAAATTGATAGTCTAGACATTGGCGATCATTTTAAAAGAAAAACTGTTGAAATCTGTCCAGCGGTTCTTGAGAAGAAGATTTTTTAAGGTTTCAACCATATATGGTAATGGCGGCCATCTTGGATGTCGCGCTGACCTAATTTTAACAAATCTTAAAGGCATTCATCTAAGGATCATCCATGTGAAGTTTGGTCAAAATTGGCCATGCAGTTTCTGAGGAGAAGTCGTTTGAAGCAAAAGTTAACGACGACGGACGACGGACGACGAGTGATCCCAATAGCTCACCTTTGAGCCTTCGGCTCAGGTGAGCTAAAAAACGGTCCGGACAAGCATTTTCTATGAGAGGTCACAGGTCAAGGTCACAATGACCTTATTTTGGTACGCGACACACCGCTATCCCAAGATGTATTCACATATCAAGTTTGGTACCTCTTAAGTTTTATAGTATTGAAAATACAGTCCGGACAAGCATTTTCGATGACAAAGGTCACAGGTCAAGGTTACCCTATTTTGGTATGCAGCACACCGTTTGGTATCTCTTAAGTGTTATAGTATTGAAAAAACGGTCTGGACAAGCATTTTCTATGACAGAGGTCACAGGTCAAGGTCACAGTGACCTTATTTTGGTACGTGACACACCACTATCCCAAGATGTATCCACATACCAAGTTTGGAAATATGGCCCGGACAAGCATTTCGGAAGGACAGGGTGCTGTACCTATAGTCCCACCCGGGACCAATGGCGGACTAAAAATGGTGATATCTGTCCGATTGGTAAAAACAAGAAATGTCAAAGTAAGTGACAAATGCCCCCAAAGTGACCTTTGACCTCTAAGTCATTGAACTTTGAGCCAGAGACCTGGATTTTGTGGTAGCCACATCGTCTTATTGTGATGAGCACTTGTGCCAAGTAATTTGAAAATCTGTCCAGGAATGCCCGAGTTATTGACCGTACACGCTTTGACCTTTGTGTGTAAATTTGACCTTGGAGCCACAGATCTGGATTTTGTGTGCGACACACCATGTTATTGTGGTGAGCACTTGTGCCAAGTTATTTAAAAATCTGTCAAGGAATGCCAGAGTTATTGACCGGACACAATTTGACCTCTAAGTGTGACCTTGACCTTAAGAGCCACGGACCTGGGTTTTGTGCGCGACACATTGTCTTGTTGTAGTGAGCATTTGTGAAAAGTTATTTGAAAACATGTCCATGAATGTTATTAACCGGACACGAAAGCAGTTTATTTTGAACTTTAACCTCTAAGTGTGACCTTGAAGCCACGGACCTGGATTTTGTGCGCGACATGTTGTCTTGTTGTGCCAAGTTATTTGAAAATATGTCCATTATTGTCAGAGTTATTGACCGGACACGATTGTACACACGAACGATTTGTTTTGTTTGTATGGTGTTTTACGTCATTTTCAACACATGTAAGGTTATATATGACAGTTTTACTTACTTTTCATTAATGTATGCCGATTTAAAAACTTTCCTGGACGGATGAATTGAAACTGTTTGCAAAATGTAATTCAATGTATAAAACCTTAGGGTGGGGTATGACACGCAAAGGCAATTTTTTTATATAATGATTTCATCAAATATTTTCTTTTATAAACATATCTATGATTATAAATATCCTTCTTTTAATACTTTAGATACCTAGATTTAGATCCCTCACCCCCTCCAGCCCAAACACCACGCGGAATCATTGACTCGACTGAGTATGAATGCCATGCCCAAACACTGGAACTTCCTAAATTTTTCCCATAACTTCCAAATTTGATATGCAGGAAGTTTAAACTTCCTAAATTTGAACCTTAGTGGAAGCCCTACACTAAACAGAAAAGTCTTAATTTGCAAATTTAATGTGTCAAAGACAGACCCACGTGACGTCATGTTTTTGTTTAGATAATCTAGCCGAAGATTTATTCGTAACGAAAGTACATTTTCAATTACTCGAATCACTTGATAATCAATGTGATTTTAAAAGGTATTTGGTGTATATCATTGATATAGCCTGTAATTAAACTTATATGGAAGTGCATACTACACAAATAAGTTGCATAACTTAGCGATATGTGCATGTCATGGGTTTTCGCGATTTCAAAACAATCACAGAACCTTTTTCTCAAGTTCTGAATGTTACTGCTACTACTTCTTAAACAATTCTTGGAAAATCCCTATTCAGGCCTCTTGCTTTAATATAATTACCTTTAGTTCAAATACAAAGGCGTAGGAACGTTACCATGGTTACAGATAGTGGGGGGCCCCAAGTGAATATTTTTAATATCGTTGTATTGTTTCTTTGCTTGTCACACATTTATTAAATGAACACATTAGCTTCTTTTTTTTCTGTCAACAGGTTAATTGCACAAACTGTGACATTAAAAGTTCCATACACTATATGCCAAGCAGTTTTTTTGGATGGTCATCAAAAATAATGGGGTGGTGTGTGTGGTGACTGGTGGGGTGGGGGAATACAATGAGTTTGTATAGTCACATTCATCATTTTATGATTTAAGTAACACAAATATGTAATAGACACAAAGAAGTAAATGCAACCAGTTGATTTTTTTATATGAATAAATACAATGCATTAACTAATACACTAAAATACATTCTCCCTTTCTAATCCAATTAAGTATAATGGTCCAAAATATGTGGCGGTCCGTCCCGTTTAACACGAATAATGGTGCAGCGCCAATTTTCACGGCAATTAGGTGTTTTTAAATGTGGGACAAGTGACATTATGGGCAGAACAAGTGACTTTTGAAAATCCACGTGCCCTGGGCAAGTGGATTTTCAAAATATTTTCAGAACCCTGATCGGGGTTCTCAATAGACGCATACACACGCGCGCATGGAATTTCAATTTGACCCATTTCTAACGCATCTAATTTACGACCTGTGCGTTTTTATGACGCGCGTGTATTTGCTTTTAAGCATCAATCCAATACCTATTTTCGATAGTCCAAACAACAACAATGAGCACGCGCAGCATAAACAGTGATTGACACCTTGCCTGACGACCTTGATCGCCTCTCGACCAATCAAATTCGCTGCTGTCGCAGCTTGTGTGCCAGAGGCGGAAATAACCCGTCTGTAGATGGTGTCACTGTGTAATCTAATCGCTGCTATTGTGTCGATAATTTAATGATTATCTTTGAAGTTTATGATGCTTTGCGCGGCTGGAGACTATTATGACTTGATTGGATTAACTGTTTAATTGATTGCTACCGGCTTCTGATTGATTACCGGTTAATTAGACTGAACTGCGATAAAACAGAAGCTAGCGGTCAAACGTGTGAACAGGTAAAATCGCCAAAAATAAAATTGACACTGTTTGTGTTTTTGTTTGTTTACTTGTGTTGTTGTTCGTAATTTTTTTTATACGCACGTTTTAAAGGGACACTGTCCTAAGTAAGCAGATATTGAGCATATCCAAATAACTGGTTGACTTTTATTCAGTGAAATGTATACATGAAAACATGAGGATAGACCCTAAGAAGTATGTAGGAATACATTCGTGAGTTTGAAAAAAACCCAACTTTTAATTATTATATGTAAATAAAGTGGGACCCACAATATTTACCTTTTCTGCGATCACGTGACTTCCATTAGCGCATTAGGTTTTGTCCACAGTATGTATTGCGACATATGTATAGCCCGCTTAGCTCAGACGGGAGCGTTGTCGACCACTTTACGCTCACGCACACTATTATTACGGCGAGTGTAATTTTAGTTTGGGCTGCGAGTTCAAACGCACAAAGCGGATTTACTTTTTTTTGTACCGCGATTGAATTCCGTTAAACAATCTTGCTTTTAGTAAGTAAATATTCAATAATGTTTAGTGTGTAATGTTTGAGAACATAATTATTGTGTGTTTTATATGCTAAAAGTTACGGACAGTGTCCCTTTAAAGAAAAAAGAAATATAATTTTAATGAGGATAATTTATAAATCGGCGAAATGAACATAAAAATAGCGTTTTTTAACCAGGGCTATCATTCAGTCAAAACTTACTGGACATTACGCAATGTGATATTTTGTGATTACGGACTTTTTTTGTGCTCTCTAGTAACGGACTTTATTAATTCATGCAGTGCTCAAAAAATAGGATAGCCTGACGCCCGGGGCTCCTTGAAATCCATTCCGGGCCTGTCTCATTTTGCAGACGAGGAGCCTGTCGGGCCTGTATAAAAAAAAAATCCCCCAAAAAATCAGTTTTACTGGATCTCAAGCTCAAGTTCCTCAAGACAAAATACTCCAATGTGTATTGTGAACTGTGAAAACACTTGCAATAAAGTAATTAAACAAGAAGTTCGAATATTTTGCCTGGCTTCGTGTCGGCAGTTTGTCACAACTTTGAGGTCGACAATTGTTGACATAAAACTCATTATTCTGCTATTAGGGTTGTGTTTTCTTTCCTTTGTGGTAAGAAATACCGTTTTTGTCATTAAAAACACACTAATGCATGAAAAAAAAACGTTATTGATGGTATTTCGATTGAATGTTTGTGAAATGTTCGGGCCGTAAAAGTGCGGTGTCATAGTAGTTCGGATGGTACATAATTTCGGATAATTTTTTTTTTTTTTTTACATAATCAAATAAAAACTGTCCTTTACAAATACATGTTGGTGGAAAGAAAAATATATATACTGTATATGTATAAATACAGATATAAAGTATATTTATATTCATTATTTTAAGGTGTAAGGAGTTCCTGGAATCCTACTTTTAAATGAATTCTAGTCTAGGCTCCTAATTCTTTACTTTGAGAAAGTGGTGACAAAAAGAAACAAGAGGCCAATGACCTTGAAGCTCTACTGATTGATTGATTTTGATTTCAGGAAGTAGTCGCTACAGACTTGTTTTTTGAAAAATTATTTTTAGCCGTGGCGGCCATCTTGAATTTCCGGCCGACCTGACATTTTGCTAGGATCAATTAGACATCAAGAGCAACATTCCTGTGAAGTTTCATGAAAATCCGTCAAGTAGTTTCAGAGGAGTAGTTGCTACTAGTTTTCATTATATAACTCTATGTAAACAAAGATGGCCGCTGGCAGCCATGTTCAACGTCGAATCAAAACGATTTTCGACAAGGACCAACATCATGTCATGCTGATCATTTTAGAAAAAGTCCCATATCAATATCACTTATAGTTTTCATGAAGAAGTCGCTACAAACTTGTTTTTAAAAACCTATTTTTAGATCTGGCGGCCATCTTGGATTTCACATCAACATGAATTTTTGCTAGGATCAACTAGACTTCATGGGCAACATTTCTTTAAAGTTTCATGAAAATCCATTCAGTAGTTTCAGAGGAGAAGTCGCTACAAAAAAAAGTTTACGGACAGACAGATGGACGACGCACCACGGCATAAGCTCTGCTGATCTCTGATCAGTAGAGCTAAAAATATAGCCAGAGGAGGCTCTGATAGTCTCATAAAACATGATTAAAAATTTGGCTCCAAGTTTAGCTCCAGTTTCACCAAGTCGGCTCTGATTATTATCGTTTGGCAAAAATGCTAGTACTCTCCTTTGCATTGGTTATAAATTACTATGTAATATTCTATTCTAACATATTTTAAACAAAATGGTAAATAAGTCCGCTGACCAGGGAGCATAAAGTGGTAGCAAAAAGAAAAATATAGTCAGAGGAGGTTCTGAGCTTGATTAATATATACGTAACAAATGTGTGCTATAAAAGTGAATAAAGACACATTTCCATTTAAGAAAAAAATATTGGACCTTTCCATTTTAAATCAGGGCCTGTCCATTTCAAATCAGGGCCTGTCCTTTCAAATCGGGGCCTGTCCATTTTCAGAAGCAACAAGCCCTGGGCCTGTCTCTTAAAATAATTTTCTTTGAGCACTGTCATGTATGATAAATTCACAAATAAATGGCACTAAGAAGTATATTTTCGTCTATTATATAATAGTATATTAAATGAAAGAGTGTTACTGTGTACTGTACTGTAATATTATAGAGTGTACTGTATTATACTACAGAATTAGTTTTTGAAATAGATGAAATTAAGTGCAAACAGAGATTGTGTTATAATAACACCAATAACTTATAATATTAACAAATGTGGACCCCAATTTATAAAACATCCTTACATAACTTTGAATCTTTGACACAATGACACATTATTGTAAAATGGAATAGTAGTTTTTTAAGTTCAAATGTATATATATTCTTGCACACCTTTCTTTGCAATACAATATTTACACAATTCACTACGATTAAAGTTATCAAAGGATGTTTTATAAAACGGTGTTTCGATTTATATTTGACTCTTGCTATTTCAATTTTGACCCTTGAGATTTTTGACTCTTCACTTTTAAAGTCTATTGAGAACCCTGCCTGATGTATTTTTAATACAAATTAACAAACACAACTAGATCCAATAAATTGGGCATTGCCTTTTTTGGAGTCTGGCTTGAATGGGGTGTAATTGGCCTTTTAACAAGAGGTCAATGACCTTGAAGCTCTACTGATTGATTTTGATTTCAGGAAGTAGTCGCTACAGACTTGTTTTTTGAAAATCTATTTTTAACCGTGGTGGCCATCTTGAATTTCCAGCCGACCTGAAATTTTGCTTGGATCCATTAGACATTAAGAGCAACATTCCTGTGAAGTTTCATGAAAATCCGTCAAGTAGTTTCAGAGGAGTAGTCGCTACAAGTTTTCATTATATAACTCTATGTAAACAAAGATGGCCGCTGGCAGCCATGTTTAACGTCAAATCAAAACGATTTTCGACAAGGACCAACATCATGTCATACTGATCATTTTAGAAAAAGTCCCATATCAATATCTCTTATTGTTTTGAAGAAGTAGTCGCTACAAACTTATTTATTTTAAATCTATTTTTAGCTGTGGCATCCATCTTGTATTTCCGGCCGACCTGAAATTTTTCTAGGATCAACTAGACATCAAGACGACATTCCTGTAAAGTTTCATGACAATCCGCCAAGTAGATTGAGCAGTGCTCAAGAAATAGGATAGCCCGACGCCCGGGGCTCCTCGAAATCCATTCCGGGCCTATCTCATTTTGCAGACGAGGAGCCCGTCGGGCCTGTCTAAAAACAAAACAAAAAACCCCCACAAAAAAACAGTTTTACTGGATCTCAAGCTCAAGTTCCTCAAGACAAAATACTCCCATGTGTATTGTGAACTGTGAAAACACTTGCAATAAAGTAATTAAACTGTGTTATACACACATTGAAACAATAAGAAGTTCGAATATTTTGCCTGGATTCGTGTCGGCAGTGTGTCACAACTTTGAGGTCGACAATTGTTGACATAAAACTCATTATTCTGCTATTAGGGTTGTGTTTTCTTTACTTTACGATAAGAAATACCTTTTTTGTCATTAAAAACACACTAATGCATGAAAAAAAAATCGTTATTGATGGTATTTCGATTGAATGTTTGTGAAATGTTCGGGCCGTAAAAGTGCAGTGCTCAAAGAAAATTATTTTAAGAGACAGGCCCAGGGCTTGTTGCTTCTGAAAATGGACAGGCCCCGATTTGAAATGGACAGGCCCTGATTTGAAATGGACAGGCCCTGATTTAAAATGGAAAGGTCCAATATTTTTTTCTTATTGGAAATGTGTCTTTATTCACTTTTATAGCACACATTAATTTTGTTACGTATGTATTAATCAAGCTCAGAACCTCCTCTGACTATATTTTTCTTTTTGCTACCACTTTATGCTCCCTGGTCAGCGGACTTATTTACCATTTCGTTTAAAATATGTTAGAATAGAATATTACATAGTAATTTATAACCAATGCAAAGGAGAGTACTAGCACTTTTGCCAAACGATAATAATCAGAGCCGACTTGGTGAAACTGGAGGTAAACTTGGAGCCAAATTTTTAATCAGGTTTTATGAGACTATCAGAGCCTCCTCTGGCTATATTTTTTCTTTTTGTCACCACTTTCTCCAAGTAAAGAATTAGGAGCATAAACTAGAATTCATTTAAAAGTAGGCTTCCAGGAACTCCTTACACCTTAAATAATGAATAGAAATATACTTTATACCTGTATTTATACATATACAGTATATTTTTCTTTCCATCAACATGTATTTGTAAAGGACAGTTTTTCTTATTTGATTATTTTAACTGTGGCAGCCATCTTGAATTTCTGGCCGATCTGAAATTTTGCTAGGATCAATTGGACATTATGAGCAACATTCCTGTAAAGTTTCATGAAAATCCGCCAAGTAGTTTCAGAGGATTAGTCGCTACAAGTTTTTACTATATAACTCTATGTAAACAAAGATGGCCGCTGGCAGCCACGTTTAACGTCGAATCAAAACGATTTTTGATAAGGACCAACATCATGTCATGCTGATCATTTTAGAAAAAGTCCCATATCAATATTACTTATAGTTTTCAAGAAGTCGTCGCTACAAACTTGTATTTTGAAAATTTATTTTTAGCCGTGGCGGCCATCTTGAATTTCCGGCCGACCTGAAATTTTGCTAGGATCATTTAGACATCAAGAGCAACATTCCTGTGAAGTTTCATGAAAATCCGTCAAGTAGTTTCAGAGGAGTAGTCGCTACAAGTTTTCATTAGTAGTCGCTGCAAACTTGTATTTAAAAAATCTATTTTTAGCTTTGGCGGCCATCTTGGATTTCACATCAACATGAATTTTTGCTAGGATCAACTAGACTTCATGGGCAACATTTCTGTAAAGTTTTATGAATATCCATCCAGTAGTTTCAGAGGAGTAGTCGCTACAAATAAAAGTTAACGGACAGACGGACGGACAGACGGACGACGGACGCCGCACCACGGCATAAGCTCTGCTGATCTCTGATCAGTAGAGCTAAAAATCTAGTCAGAGGAGGTTCTGTGCTTGATTAATACATACGTAACAAATGTGTGCTATAAAAGTGAATAAAGACACATTTCCAATAAGAAAAATATATTGGACCTTTCCATTTTAAATCAGGGCCTGTCCATTTCAAATCAGGGCCTGTCCATTTCAAATTGGGGCCTGTCCATTTTCAGAAGCAACAAGCCCTGGGCCTGTCTCTTAAAATAATTTTCTTTGAGCACTGCAGAGGAGTAGTCGCTACAAGTTTTTACTATATAACTCTATGTAAACAAAGATGGCCGCTGGCAGCCATGTTTAACGTTGAATCAAAACGATTTTTGACAAGGATCAACATCATGTCATGCTGATCATTTTAGAAAAAGTCACATATCAATATCACTTATAGTTTTCAAGAAGTAGTCGCTACAAACTTGTATTTTAAAACTCTATTTTTAGCTTTGGTGGCCATCTTGGATTTCACATCAACATGAATTTTTGCTAGGATCAACTAGACTTGATGGGCAACCTTTCTGTAAAGTTTCATGAATATCCATCCAGTAGTTTCAGAGGAGTTGTCGCTACAAATAAAAGTTTACCGACAGACGGACGGACGCCGCACCACGGCATAAGCTCTGCTGATCTCGTCGAGCTAAAAATCATTGTTAGGTAAAAAAAAGGCTCTGTTTCTGGTCCTTTCCCCAAAAAAATAAGGGCAGGTAGGAATTATTATCTTTTTTTTTTTAGAATTAATCCTTACTATACTGAATTCAAATCAGGAACATCAAAAGCATGTTTTCTTGAATATATTACATACAGTTGCTGCCACGCGGATTAAGTCTAATCCCACTCATCGCGGCGATTTTATCTCACCGCGGACACTCTGATTTTGTCCCCGCGATCCGCGGACAGCCCGCTCATCGCGGGGATAATATATTTTTTCCACCGCGACACAATCACCGCGATTCGCGGTGATCTGTTTTGATTCGCACACCGCTTTAACCGGTGTGAAATCGCAGGCCATCGCCGCGATTTATCTTCAGTATCAATGTACAATTGTGCAGTCAATTTAATGCATTATTATTCAATAACTATTAAAAACCCGAAGCAGAAGACAATTTTATTTTTGTTTTCGGAAAATTCAAATGCCCGGATAATGTATACTGGGTCACGATAGTTATATGGCGGTTCCTATTACCGACTTCGCGGTGACTGAACATAAAATTCAAATCTTATACTGGATATTAGAATTATATTTTTTTAATTAATCGTTATTTTAACATATTTTGCTATTCTGCTGTTGGTTATTAATTCATCGATGGGTTCTTTAGTCAGAAATAATCCGAAAAATTGTAAAGAATTCCGGGTCATAAACCCGTTATTAGTGCCGCCTTGTTAATAGGTACACACATCGCAAAGGATTGTGGGTAGCCAATTTATGTCCGGTGAAGAGAAATGTGACTTTTGGAAAACAAAAACGAAAAACACACGTTATTAAATGCATTAAAAGTTTGAAATACCTATTGCTTCCAAAATTGTTCATTGTATTTATCATTTTTATTACATTTTTCATTGATCCGTGCTCTAATTTCCCCCGCGAATCTATCATGGAGAATCGCGGTGATTTCTTTCTTTCGAGACTGGATATTGCAATCGCGACGATTTTTAGTCGCGGGGAATCCCCGCGATATTTCGGGTGACAATCTGCGGTAAGATCGCGGAGATTTGTGACTTTGATTGAAAAACGGCTGCGGGGATGCTGCGAAAAAGTCGTAATCCGCGTGGCAGCAACTGTAATGAGTGTTCCACAACATGCCTTAAAAACCTTTTTTTTTGTCCCCTTAAAAGTAGGCTCGGTCGGAGACCAGAAACAAACATTTTTGTTTTGTCCTTATATTCATTACTATGCATTTTTGTCGCAGTGCTCAACTTTATAGTGCTAGCACACTGGAATACCATGCCATAGACACGTGACATGATACCCAAAACAGTCACATTATACGGATACCGGGCCAACAAGTCCTAGCACCAAGTAAATCACATTTTACTAACATCACCGAAATATAATTTGCTGCAGCAGCAGAAACTGCAAAACTGTTCAGATTTACAGGAACACTTATCAGATTTGGGTTAAAGGCTTTTAACTTGCGGAGCTACTCGTACCATTTTTATAGTCTTTTGTATGACCCAGGGTTCTCAATAGACGCGTACACACGCGTTTTGACGCATGGAATTTCAATTTGACCCATTTCTGACGCATCTAATTTACGACCTGTGCGTTTTTATGACGCGCGTGTATTTGCTTCAAAGCATCAATCCAATACCTATTTACATCACAGCTGCATAAACAGTGATTGACACCTTGCCTGACGACCTTGATCGCCTCTCGACCAATCAAATTCGCTGCTGTCGCATCTTGAGTGCCAGAGGGGGAAATAACTGTCTGTAAATGGTGTCACTGTGTAATCTAATCGCTGCTATTGTGTTGATAATTTAATGATTATCTTTGAAGTTTATGATGCTTTGCGCGGGTGAAGACTATTATGACTTGATTGGATTAACTGTTTAATTGATTGCTACCGGCTTCTGATTGATTAGGGGGTTAATTAAATTGAATTGCGATAAAACAGAAGCTAGCGGTCAAACGTGTGAACAGTTAAAAACGGCAAAAATAAAATTGACTTTATTTGTGTTGTTGTTCGTTAATTTTGTTTTACGCACGTTTTAAAGAATAAAGAAAAATAGTTTTAATGAGGATTATTTAAATATTTATAAATCGGCGAAATGTACATAAAAAGAGCGTTTTTTAACCTGGGTTGGCATTCATCAAAACTTACCGGACATTACGCATTCTGATATTTTGCGATTACGGACATTGTTTGTGCTATCGAGTAACGGACTTTATTAATTCATGTATGTTAAATTCACAAATAAATGGCGCAAAGAAGTATATTTTCGTCTATTATATAATATTATAGTGTACTATACTACAGCATTATTTTTTGAAATTAATAAAATGAGAATAGATTTCTTGAGAATTAAACATACATTAATGATACACTGTCCTTTGTTTTCTTGTTTAATGTTCCAAATATACATACATACAATTGGTGCAAACAGAGATTGTGTTATAATAACACCAATAACTTATAATATTAACAAATGTGGACCCCAATTTATAAAACATCCTTACATAACTTTGGAATCTTTGACATAATGACACATTATTGTAAAATGGAATAGTAGTTTTTTAAGTTCAAATGTATATATATATTCTTGCACACCTTTCTTTCTAATACATTATTTACAGAATTCACTACAATTAAAGTTATTAAAGGATGTTTTATAAAACGGCGTTTCGATTTGTTCGATTTATATTTGACTCTTGCTTTTTCAATTTTGACCCTTGAGATTTTTGAGTAAAGGGTCCAGGGTTCTCCACAGGCCATTTAAGCATAGCGGAGCCGCTGCGCTTGACTTCCAAAATCTTACATCCCGCGGTGCCTAAACTGCGCCGCTATGCTTAAAAACCAGAGCGCGGTGCTTTGATCTGAAGGCAAACACCGCCTTTACAAATCCTTATGCGCACCGTACACAAATTCATAAACTCGCGTCAAACAATACACACAAGTAACACGTGACTGATCTATGCAGTATGCAGAACGTGCGATAACACGCTGTGTGATTAGTGGATTGTTGACAACAAATTGCAATTATCACGAGTTGATTGGATTATGTCGGGTTGTTGTGGATTAATCAGTAATTGGGAGATAATTGGGATGGGAGAATGTAACTTAAAGCAGTTGAACTGGAAAGTTTGTTAATATTGGCAGTTTGTGTATCGGCTCACGTGTATTGTTCAAGACGGAAATGAAAGATGTGATGTGCAAGAGTTTGTTTGTTTTGCGCAAGTAAGTATAATTGTTTTGATTGTCATTTGATTTAAGTTTGTGCGTTAATAAATAAAATAAATAGCAATTTTGGGATAATATCTGGTCATTTGAAAAAAGAAAAGAAGAAATGAAGGTAGTTTATTTATCTGTTTACTTCAAAGCTTGTCAATATTTTGAAAACAAAAATACTAGAAATTACTTACAAAATAAAACAAAAATAATTCAGTTATTACTATTATTAAGCGTGTTGGTCTATTATATATTTATAATATATTAAATTATTTATATATATTTCTTCAGACCTTGGCCCGCCACTTTAACCAGGATGAAGATTAAATGATGATCGAGTGGAGACAAGTGAGGGAGGTTACAAAGAATGACAGAGAGCTACAGGAGTCTCACCCAACTTGTACAATATTGCAGCTGTTGGTCTGCTTCTTCCAACATCAACAGCAGATTGAATTAAGACAGCACAGGTCAACTCTGTGTAACAGAGTTCTCAATGCACTGCTGGCAGTAACAATGCAGGGCCCACCTCCATCAGTTTGAATATGACAGGGCAGTGGAAGAATGGCACATGGCCAGACCAAGAAGGTCAAGCATCTGAAAAGGAACTGCTAGCTAATATGTACCAGTCAAGACATTGAATGGGCTAACTTGTGTTGGATTTATTTGAGTGCTAAGGTTATATTTTTTAAGTATTATCAAATGTGCTGTTTTATTTCCAAGGATGAATATTGTGTAGTTGATGGTATTATATGTGTGCATGATGTGTTGATGTATATGTTGTATTATTGTGTATAAACTTATAATAAATCTTTGTATGTTTTCTTCTTCATCGTGTATTAAAACATGGATTATTTATTATTGTTTATTGTATGTATTTCAGATGCTGCATGTTGTGTTGATGTGTGTTGTATTATTTTGTATGTATTATTGTGTATGAACTTATTTTAGTTAATATTTGTATGAGTTTGTTTTTTTAAATAAAAGTCTTAAAACATGGATTATTTATTATATTGTTTATTATCATAAATATATAATTAGATATGGCTTCCTACCATCACTTATATCACACAAAAGAGTGCCTCACCGTCAATACAGGCAGTTACTAAAAGCCAAAAAAATCGAACACAGGAGGGGGTTTCCCCCTCCCGTACCCTCCCCCAGCACGCGCTAAATGCCACTATGCTTGAAAATAATCCTATGGAGAACCCTGGGGTCATATGACTCTTCACTTTTAAAGTCTATTGAGAACCCTGTGACCTGGTAAAGGACTGAACACACTGCCTTGGTAGCAGTATTTTTTAATGATGGTGCTCATGTTTGGTACAGCTGTGTAAGTTTTGATTTCGTTTGAATTGGATGGTGTTTTACGTCATTCGCAAATGAAAGGTTATATAAGACAGTCAAATTTTTAGTGGTGGAGGCAAACCACCAATATTTCTTTACACCTCCCGCCATCCATAAGAAGCGACACTTCCGGGAAAAAGCCTGGTGAAATGATCCCGAATCCCGCACCTCTGGGACGATAGCGAGGCAAGTATAATAACAACTTAGCCACCTTATAAATACAAATTTATAGGAGTACCTGAATCAAATTGTTTGTGGAGCGTGTTTAACAATGTAACAAATTTAAACACAGGATACTGATGTGCACATGGTTTAAATTCCGAGGTTACTGAACATATCTAACCTCAGTCATCAATGTGATACTTGCCAAAAAAAAAAGAGCTTAAATTAAAACTTCATGGACACATAAATTATGCTAATGAGCTGAGCAAGATTTTCTGGTTTGGATGTTAGGTTTACATTAATACTGATCCTGAAAAGCAATGAAGATTGTGTTCCGACGTTGCTTTATTGAGGGCAATTTCTTATTTTACAACTTTTCAATCAGCATCTTCTTGCCAAACATGGTATCTATGCTGACTGACCCAGTTTACTGTAACAAGTCATACTTTTCCCACTTACTTATGGTTTTCATTCCGCCAAATGGAGCTGAGCCAGCTGCTTTTCCACCTTCAGCGAATGATGTTGTTCTTGGTCGCCCACTCATGGTTTGAACAGATTCAAGAGGGGGCGAATTTGATCATGAAGTATGGTTTCTTTCGTCATTTACATTGAGTAATGGCGGTCGATATATACGAAGAATGGTTTCCGTCCAAAACTACGCCACAGAACGAGCATGAAAAAACAAAATATCCTGCATATGTCCTTACTCCGTGTAGATTCTACTAATTGTTTTAATACAACTGATTATTTAACAATCAATTTATCGAAACAGAAAGACAATCGTTTTTGTCTGTCTTTCGTAAATGGATTCTGACACAGACGACTAATATTCATTTCATCCCAAAATCGTTTCCAATGGCTGTTCCATTTGGTACAATGATGTCGACGGAAATTAACGAATCTATTTAGTAATTTCCGTTATCCAATAGGTTTGCAGAATTAATTACGGTGACAAGTTCGTACATTTCCGGAAAGAGCAGGTGCTCAAAGTTTGATGACGTCATGGTTTTTAGTGCGGAAAATGTACATCATGGTAGGCAAACGCTTGGGTGAATTTGTTGTCTAAAGATTTTTGTTGAATCCAGGTTGAATCTGCATCAGTGCATGGTACGTTAACAGAGTCATCGTTAACAAATAAATGTATTGTTTGTTTATCTCGAGTCAAATATTGGAAAAAAATGGATATTAAGATATGCATCTGGCCTCTACTTTTTATCTGTAACGTTATTTTAAAACATAATTTGCATGAACATTGAGTAATCTCCCTTGAATTGATACTAAAGTTATACGAGTTAGACCCTCTCCCCCTCCTCCCGCCACACCTTCGGCCTGAGACAAAACGGTATCAGGCGTATGTCTTAATTGCAGATATCGATCTAGGCTGATTAGGTCGATTAAAGCACCCAATAGCGTCGATTAGCCAAATTTATTGGCGTGTTTTTTTCAGGAATCTAATGCTTCCCGTTTTTTCCCCCACATACAGAGCTCCAGATAAGGTGCGTATTTGCGTTATTCATAATTTCGCATTGCCAAAATGTTGAGATTTAACCTTATTTTCACTAGGTGATTAAAAGTGTGTTACTCGGTTTTTATCGTTAGCAAAATAAAAAATCTTTGGCAGAGTAAAAAGATGATAACTTTTAAGATTCGATTTGGAAATATACATATTTTGAATCAATCTGCATAAATGCGTATTTAATATGCTGGGTTTCAAAATAATCACACTGTAAATACCTTAATTTTAACAGTAAACTTGGTTGAACATCTAGGATAAAGACCGAGTTTAGATAAAGACCGAGTTTATCACCTACCAGAATTTAGAGTGTGTCAAATTTCTGCTCACTGATTGGTCAGTTTATTTTGATTATGCTTTGTCAAATATATGAATTACGCATTAAAATTTTAAAAAAAATGCGTTAGAAATTAACTGCGTACAAATACGCATTAGAAATTGGCGAAATGCATAAAGAACCAAATCGCTTCTGTACTTACATGTACCTCCCTTTACAGAAAAGCGTTATCATGGTCAGCAGATGTTAAACAAAATAGTTAATATGCGCAACAAAATTGGCAGTTATAATAGTTTATATGCCTTGGCAGTTCATCTTTAAAGGCAAAATAAAATTAGGCATTTTTTTATTATTTTTTTTTGGCGAAGTTACGTTTAAGATGGCGATGAGCTTTGATGAATGGGAAAATGTGGTATTTAATTTCTCATGTTAGTTATTATGAGGTTGAGTTCAAAAAATTATTATCGAACGGTATACTTCTTCAAGAAGTTATAATGCAGTAGTAGTCGATGCCAATGCTTAGTGCTGAGAAGCAAGTAAACATATGCACATCAATATTACTGTTTTAGAAACAAACTTACGACAGGTGGCCTGGAACTCTGGGCATTTACCGACCAGTCTGTGGTACTTGTCAAACAATTCAACAATCGATTCTTTATGGAGAGTGTTGACATTTTCGAAACTGTACAGCCAAAACAGCTGTCAAAACTGCACCGCGAAATTGAAAATTGCACCGTGTTCGCGTGAACATTTTTATTTTTTTTTCCAATTTTTTTTCAATAAAATAAAATGGAGTCGGGGGTGTTTTCAGAGGGTTGGTCGGGTTACAGTTAACTCAGTATAATTTTATTTGAAATGACATCTTCTAGTAAAAAGCATCCAAAGCTTAAGTTATTACACTTCTACATCTACATTTCGCATATCAATGCCAACTATATCGGTTTTTGTAAACTGTTCTGTTTTGGAAACAGTTTCAATTAATAATTTGGATCTTAAAGGTTAATCCGAGCCTTCTCTGACATTGAAAGTTTTTTTTTTTTTTGTGGCTTTTTAGGGTCAGAGGAACTCCTATGGTGAAAAACAAGGGATTACTAAAAACACACAGTAATGCACTTGTAACGATGTTTGTGGCTTTTTTTACGATAATTTAGCTTAACAGATTGATCAATTAATGTTTATTATACCAAGCTGCAATGATAAAACTGCACCTTTGTCGATTGTAGTGACACAATAAAACATTTATGTTTTGAAGTACACTTTTTGTCTCGCCTTTTCGAAGAAAAAAAGAGACATAGGTGTTGCTTTTCCGGCTGCGAAGGCTAGGGCGAATACGTCCACGTTCAAGTTTTGCGTTTAGGTCATTTTCTCAAACTCTGTGTGTTAGACCTTTCAAACTTTGCTTATAGTTTTATTTTTAGTGGTACATTGCAATGGGATAAAGGAAATGTGGAAGTGACCTTGACCGCCAAGCAAAGGTCAGATAACTTAATAATTTTTCCATTAAACTTTTGCATTTAGGTCACTTTTTCACAAATTGTATGCACTAGAGCTTTCAAAATTTGCTTATAGTTGTATCTTGGTGGTACATTGCAACGTGACAAAGCAAATGTGGAAATGACTTTGACCCTCCAATCAAAGGGCAGATAACAATTTTTGCCTTCAACTTTTGCGTTGAGGTCAATTTCTCGCAAACTGTATGCACTACACCTTTCAAACTTTGCCTATAGTTGACCTTGGGTGGCACATCACAACGTGACAAAGCAAATGTGGATGTGACATTGACCCTCCAAGCAAAGGGCAGATAACCTTATAATTTTTACCCTCAACTTTTGCGTTTAGATAACTTTTTCAAAACTGTATGCACTAGACCTTTCAAACTTTGCTTATATAGTTGTATCTCGAGTGGTAAATTGCAATGTGACAAAGCAAATGTGGATGTGATCTTGACCCTCCAAGTAAGGGGTAGATAACTTAATATGTTTTACCTTCAACATTATCATTTAGGTCACTTCCTCACAAACTTTATGCATTAGACCTTTAGGTACATGTTTATATATACCTTACATATCTTGAGAATCCAAACACAATATAAACGTCTTTAACCAGCCGGGCCAAACCCCAAAACTGGAGCATCGAATTATCAGTTACCAACTCATAATTCATTTTACGCATATTCAGTCCCAGGTATTCTAAGAACACATTAATAAAACCTACACTTTTAATCGGCACATAAAAATTATACCTTATTACATGACCTGAACACATGGACAGAGTTTTGATAAACGGTTTTGTAGTGTAATTTTGTCATTATTTGGCGGGATAGCTACTTTTAACCCATTTTCATAAAACTTTAACCTGCAACCTGACCTAGCTCATAACTTAGCAAAATATTGCCATACGTTGAAAAGCATTTCACCTATATTCATGAACTTCACACTTATCTTCATCTTACTCCAAGGAATGTTGTTACACATGTCCAATAACTAACATTACCTAGCTCATATCTTGGCAAAAATTTGGCCTATGGTCATGAAACTTATACAGTTCTTTCTTATCAATTATTCAATGTCATTGACATGTCAAAAAGCTGAATTTCATTATGGCAGGGTTATGAACCTTTTCATAATACTTTAACCTGAAACTAACCTTCATGTGTTGCTTGTATCTTGGCAAAGTATTGATCTATGGTCATGAAACTTTATACAGTTCTTTCTTATCAATTATTCAATGCAAAGTTTTGTCCTTTTTCATAAATTTTAACAATTAAAAAAAACACTGCTTTATAATTTATAAAGGATTATGCCCAATGTCTTCAAACTTTATTAGATTGTCCATGCTGAAATTAGCACATAGCAGGCGATACAGTGGAACACCCTTCTAGTTATATGTATAGGAATATCTTTTAAAACATCCAGCCATCCACAGTGACTAGAGCAGTACAATTAGTTTTAGTTTTAATTAATCCACTAAATGATGGCATTTGGATAACATTAGGATTTGTTAGTGTGTTTATAAAATGAGTTATGTTTTCCAGAACTATTAACCGTTTGGAGAAAAGACGTACACATCGCATAGTGCTTCACACAGCAAGGTGACCATGTCGATTCTTCTAAATGAAAAATGGAGTATTCGAGAGAAGCAGAAGCTGGAACAGCTCCTCAGATGGTAACTAACTGGGCTTCTGTAGTTAACCTTTTTAATATGTCTATGGTTGTTATTGTTTCCATCAAAACAAGAATTTTAATGTATTGTGGTGCCTTATTCAACATGTCATCATTCAATATTTCAGTGTGTTAGCCAATAGCCAGCCTTCTTTTGCTGTGCCATTTTTTGAAAAAATCACAGCCAATATTTGTTATTTTTATTAACAACACTTTCCACCTCTTACTCTTAATATTATTCTACTTTGTACATTTATAAAAGAAAGATGTCCTAAACTGTATCTTTTTTACCTTTATCTATAAAAAAATAAATCCTCAGAGACACCCACTTGGCGTGGATCGGCTCTAGCACACCCTGTTTGCATATTTGCATACCCAAGACTTGAATTTCTGCCTAAGACACTGAAATATTTGTATTGCCAAGAGGGTGAGTGTTCAAGCCTCACTGGTGCCACAGAGTTAGGTTGGTGTTTTCTTTGGAGAGACTCTTTCCCTTGGCCTCAACCTTTAGATGGGGATGAAACCAGGCAGTGCCGTGACTACAATCTGAGCAGGTTAAAGGAAATTAGGAAGCTATTGTTATATATTCACAGGCTCCTATGTATCCTTACCCTCTCTCTGGGGCTTCTCTAAATAACGTATAATGTGTTAAATAAATGAAGATCTTCAAAATTCAGTACATTTTTGATCTTTTGTATCCAAAAAAATCACCAAAAAATCTAAATTTAATAAAAAATTGATTGTATAGCACCTGGTCGCTACTATTAGAGAAAATAATACGGTTATAGCACCTGGTCGCTACTATTAGGGAAAATAATACGGTATGTCTTATTTTGTTTTATTTATTTCAGTTACCCCTTAGATGCATACCAACATATAGCAGACAAAATGAAAACCAAAGGCCCAGATCAGGTATTCGTTACTGTTAAACAGCATTTAAGTTTACTGTCCTAGTTCTCGATACCTTGATTCACAAGACGGTTTTTAGTTAAGACTATAATATTACTTTCTCATAGTAGAAATTCTGAAAAGGATATTTCTTGAAATTAAATTGAATTGGATTTTATAGTTGCACCAACAGCTAAGGTCGTATGTGACTTTCCAGATTTCATAGGTTCTCCTCCAGGAAATTTTCTTGCATGAGTAAAACTGACGTTTCGCAAGCCAGCTGTATAGCTTCCTCACATAAAGATTCTTGGTCCCGTGAGGGCTTGATTTCAAGTCAAAGACTAACCACTTGGCCAACAGAAGCCCCATACACTTCTTGAAAAAAGAAAGTGACACATTGAAATCTAGAAGTATTTATTAAGCATTACAATTAGCATCGAGGTAATCAAGTATTATTTCGACCTTCTTGCATACATATATGTAATTAATTAAATAAAGGGTAATACAATTTGGAGTTTTTGCATTGTCTTCGTTATTATTTCAAAGGTTTAAATATATAATTGTTCAACATTTTTGTAATCAACTATATTAAAGTAATATGCAAAAAAACTATTTAAATAATTGTTTATAACGATCTGCAAATAATCAGATTTTTGAAATGACAATTATTCTGAATATTTCATAATTCAGTGTCCTTGATAGACACAATAGGGTATAGGGTCTAAATAACATGTACAGTGTTAATAAGCCATTTAACAACTTTCAAATTGAAGAGTTTTCGGACCAGCTGTAATTTGAATTGATCACACTATTACATGATGTCTTTGTAGATCCAGGAATATGTGGAGAAACTGAAATATTCAGTGAAATGCTCGCTACAAGCGGAAAAGAAATCCAATAGAAAGGATACTGGTACGTGTTTTTAGCTCGACTCAGCAGAGATCAGCAGAGCTAATGCCATGGTGTGGCGTCCGTCTGTCCGTCCGTGTGTCTGTCCGTAAACTTTTATTTGTAGCGACTACTCCTCTGAAACTACTGGATGGATATTCATGAAACTTTACAGAAATGTTGCCCATGAAGTCTAGTTGATCCTAACAAAAATTCATGTTGATGTGAAATCCAAGATGGCCACCAAAGCTAAAAATAGATTTTTTAAATACAAGTTTGCAGCGACTACTTCTTGAAAGCTATAAGTGATATTGATATGGGACTTTTTCTGAAATGATCAGCATGACAAGATGTTGATCCTTGTCAAAAAATATTTTGATTCAACATTAAACATGGCTGCCAGTGGCCATCTTTGTTTACCTAGAGTTATATGGTAAAAACTTCAACTTCTAGCGACTACTCCTCTGAAACTACTTGACAGATTTTTATGAAACTTCACAGGAATGCTGATCTAGCTATCAAAATCTATCAGTAGAGCTCCAAGGTCATTGACCTCTTGTTTCTGTTTTTTCTGGAATATTTTAAACCTACATGCTCATCGAGATTATGTTGGTGTCGAATGTCCGTCGTCGCAATAAACTTGTACATGGGAATCACTTTGTATGTTGCCAAGACTTAGTGTCCGTTGTCGCAAAAACTTAAAGGGTCCTCCAAATTGAAAAATAAAGTGATTTTAAATGAAAGCTTATTATAAAAGAATGTCAATGTCATCGTCCGTTTTCTCAAAACCCGTTGATAAATGCAAGTTTTACAGGTATGAAGTTTACCTGTACACAAAAAAAAAAGGTGCGCGATCGATCTTCGGAAAATGACGTCATAAGGGACGACCAATCACATCTTCCGTACAAACTACCTAATTTACATAATCAATTATGGCGCGTATCTATGTGTAAACAAACCGTTACTCTTGTTGGATGTCCATTTTTCTCATATAGCCTAAGTGTTTTAAACCCTGGAATATTATTGATGTGTTCATTAAGCTTTTGTAGAAAAAGTAAACAGGAAGGAAGTGTAAGTCTACACACATTTCCATGTTGCCGTCACCAAACTAAATGGATTGAACTTGTTTTGCAAAACGGTGTGAAATGGAATTTTTCAGAGCACTCTCGCGTATGTTCGGACCATTTTACTGAGAAAGATTTTTTTTTTTTTTTTTTTTTTTTTCAGTTTCAGCAATTATAGCCCATTTATTCAGAAAGTAATTCTCATTTTACAGCAGAAGTATATAAATAATAATAATCAAATAAACAATAAATAATTAACATATACAATATCACTTTCACTCATCACTTTCATTCTACAGGTACATTTGATATATTTTTGGCTAATAAAAGCATTCGACTGAAAAAGTGTTTTGGACTTGACTGTGTGCATTCTCAATTGTTAATTATTTTCGATACATACTATTCTATTGTTTATAATTAAAATCCAGTCAACTGGTAGGGCCTAGATTGGTCAATATTCAGCATTTTTTAATATGTGATAGAGAGCTGTACCAAGTCATGGATTTGGATTGTTCAGAAGGTTGTTCAGAGATACATACACAGGCTGCTTGGAAAAGGAGTGATGTATGAATTAGAACTTGTTAGAGCGACTCAGAAATTCAAGTTTTGATACCGAGTATATTATTATATTTATGCCATCTTCTTTCAAAAGACGACAATTTATTATTTTTAGTAGCAATATATTTAATAGCTTTAAAAGCACACTTCAGTCTGTTACTAAGAGCAATAACTGATAAAGGAGAATTTAGCTTTTTTGCTGAAAATATATAATATTTAATCTCTAAAATAATAAATAGCTCCTCTGGTGTAAGCTTTTCACCAATATTAAATATAAATAGTTCTTCTATAAAAGATATGTTTATGTCATGCCTTCGAAGCCATGACTGTACCTTTTGTAAAAAAGATTTAGTTATAGGGCACGTCCAAAGTAAATGAGTTATTGTTTCCTCCTGATCGCAGGTTGAGCATATTGGACTAGGGATGGCTTTTATATTATATAAGTATTTTTTTGTTGGTAATATTCTATGATTAATTCTAGTTTGAAACCATTGAAGATTGGAACTATAATTATATTTGAAAGGTGACATGAATATATCTTTCCAAGTTTCTTCTGAGATATTATAAACTTGTTCCCATTTAGCAATTGCAGTTGGTTTTTCGTGATTATTATTAAGTATGTTATAAAAGTCCTTACAGCCTTTTTTTGCCTTAAGGTAAATATGAATATATGTTGGAAGTAAAGGGTTCTGTAGTTTTTTACTTCCTATATTTATTTTATTTTTTATTGCAAAAGATTTAATGGCTTTGATTATTCCATTGAATTCTACAAAGTTCGTTTTAATGTTATATTTATTTTTAAATTCTGTTTCTGTTAAGAGTTCACCTTCGTTAGAAACAATGTCATTTATAAAGTACACCCCCTTATCATTCCACATTTTTTTGTTAATTGGTAATCCTCCTATTTTTATATCTTTGTTATGAAATATAGGTATTTGAAGAAGTTCTTCTATAGATTTAATTTTATTTAACTCCAATAACGAGTTATGAGATGACAAGACATCAATCCAAAAGGTGTTGCTTATTTTTGTAATAATGTGTTCGGTAAAAGAACTTCCGTAGTTTATTAAGTTTTCTAAGCTTATGTCTTTATCTATTATTTTAGTCCAGTTTCCATCATTACAAAGTAATCTTCGAATCCATGTTGCTTTCAATGATTTAATAAAAGCTTTAGTATTGATCATTTTCAGACCTCCTTCTGAGAAAGATTTTGATGACATGCACTTATGAAACGAAAAAGAGATTACATTAACTCTATCAGTTCAGACGTGGATAACATAATTATTTTTTTTGGTGTCCGGAAATATAACTTTCCAAAATTAATTCATATTTGCCAATGTACGAATATTTTTAGAGGGAACGGTAAATTAACATTCTACGGTAAATATTTTTAACTGTGATGTTCGGGGCAATCTCACCTTCGTTGTTTACGGTAATTACGAAAATCCATCCATTAATGATCACTTATTGGTAATTATGCGGCTATTTTATAAACAGTCTAAAATTACGGTACTCAACTTGGGCAAACTGTAAAACCTGTGAAATCAGTAAACCGAGACACACTTTACACGCGGTTACAGTTATTTATTCCTTTGAATTTTGCGGTGAGTGAGCGGTACACTGTTTGATCTGTGGAACTGTCACGTTCTAGCCACAAGTGTAGTTATATGCTGGCTAATGCGGACTGTGTAATAGTATACTGGGCTATATGCGATTCAATCCACAACAGTGAACTAATAAAAAATGTGTAAACAATGAACTAATGAACAATTATGACATCTAGTTTATTATATTAAATTATTATATTTTGTTTGAAATGTAGCAATGAACTTTATTGAATAATGAGACAATGTAATTTTAAAACATGTTGATTATTTTATTACAAAATAAAAACATAGAAGGTATTGCAGAAAATAAATTAAAATTATAAAATAGTCGTGTTCTTTATCCATTTAATTGCACCATCATGTTATTCCTCAAATTGAAGCTAAAAAACAAAGCATGCCATGCTTATAGTATGAAATAAAAAAATAGTTCATGTGTCTGTACAAACAGACAACAAATCGCACAGCACTTTACCTGTGTGAGCGAGACCGTATTTTTTTGCTAGTAATGCCAGATAATGGAATGGCCCACTAGCTACGACAGCGACAACACAAAACAACCCGTAACACCTACATTGGAAAGGTTTTACCTGGTTTAGACAATTGTTTCAACACGCGCCTGACCGATTACACAAAATTATAGCATGGGTCAGTAATAATGTAATTGTTTCAAAATGACTCGTTAATAACAGTAAAAAATCACGATCAAAAACTTTTTATTTAATTGCATCAAACAAGTTACAATTAAATTCATTGAAGTATATTCTGCTGCCTCTGTTGGTAATTATCGAGATGCAATCAGCAATTAGAAGTCGTTGATCGTAATTTTAACCTGTCATTTTCGGCGAATAATTCATCTTTTCCCGATGTCCGAATTTATAAAAGCATCAAAACTATTGAAATAAGATTGATTTCTTAATATGTCCGAGCACTAGTTTTATTATTTTCTTCAATTAATTAGGTGTCCGGAATTAATGAGTGTCCGGACTCATTGAGTAAATACAGTAGGTATCAAAACTTAAAACCAATGCTGAAACCTGGCGCAATTCACCGATTCTCAGATTTGCAGACCCACAGACGGAGACACAGTCACAGGATGAAGACATTGAAAAATCTAATATCATGAGTTTATTTGTATTATTCGTTTATTGTTTTCATTTATACTTCATACGCTCAGAATCAAAGTGGATGGGGTACACAAAATGTTGATTGTCCACTTCGCTCGCATTGTTTACTTGGTTTGTGTCCGCCATTTTGGTTTCTAACGAACCATAGGTAATGCGTGACGTCAACGGGGTTTTTCCATTCGGCTGTTTCCGTGAAACCTCAGTTACGTTTCCGTGACAGGTGTGTATTGGGGCAAATGTGCCGTATGGATTCGTGATTTACCGATGAACGAATAGGTTTACGATTTTGACCGAAGTATTTTTAGAAACTGCTAATCATTATCTTTGTAATACAAAGGAAAGTTATTTCAATTTGGAGGACCCTTTAACATTGGCTATAACTTTTTCATTTCTTTATATTTGGTTTAATATCAAACTTGTGGTATCTACACACATCATGCCAAATGGCGAGACCGATACCAGTACATATAGATCACAGACAAGATCATACTCTGGGTTATTAATAGTTTTTAGTTGCTTTAATACAATACCATATAAACAAAAAAATATCGGTTACTACGTGAAAATAAATAACCTATTACGAGGCATTAAGTAAACAAGTGGCACAGCTATAAGCTGATTGTTTTCTGAGAATTTGTCTCCGTAAATTATATAGCAAATTAGAAAAGTATTTTCTTATGTACATCCGTATCGTAGCTACCTATTAGGCCAAAAGGCTCGGGCCTGCACATAATTTTCACATGCATGGTTGAAACATATAACAATGAAATAATAGTGTTTGAATTTTGAAGTGTGGTTTTGTTTAAATTTATGTCTAAATATACGCCAAAATGCACCAGAGACGTCCTACATTTTTAGAATTTTCTGGAATCCCACTAGAAATAGTCGGGCTTAGGTCTAGCTACGCCCTTGTACATGTACCTTCCAGTATGTTATAGAAGTATATAATACATTTTATACCTGTTTTTGTAATATACATTTTATATCTGTTTTGGTCAAACTGAAATGCTTTATAGCTCAACTGATCAAAGATCAGCAGAGCTTATGCCATGGTGCGTCTTACGCCTGTCCGTCCCATCAGTAAACTTTTTTTTGTGGTGACTAACCCTTTGAAACTACTTAACAGATGTTCATGAAACTTCACAGGAATGTTGCTCTTGATGTCTAAGTGATCCTTGCAAAACTTCAGTTTGGCCGGAAATTCAAGATGGCCGCCACAGCTAAAAATATATTTTAAAAATACGATTTTGTGGCGAGTACTTCTCAAAAATCGTAAGTTATATTGATTTGGAACCTTTACCAAAATGACTGGCACAACATGTAGTTGGTCCTAACCAAAGTTCATTTTGATTGGAAGTCAAACATGGCCGCCAGTGGAGTTACATAGAGTTATATATGAAAACCTTGTGGCAACTACTTCTCAAAAACCATAAGTGTTATTGAATTGGAACATTTACCAAAATGACTGGTGCGATATGTCTTGATCCTAACCAAGATTCATTTCAATTCGATGTCAGACATGGCCGTATTTTTGTTTATATACAAGTTATATAGGAAAAAGTTGTGGCGACTACTCCTGAAACTATTTGATGGAATTTCCTTAAGATGGCCGCCACTGCTAGAAATAGATTTCAAAAATGCGACTTGGTGGCGAAATGACTGTTGCGACATACTTGATCCAAACCAAGATTCATTTCGATTCAATGTCAAACATGGCCACCGGCCATTTTTGTTTGCATAGAGTTATATAGGAAAATTTATGGCGACTACTTTTGATGGATGGAATTTCATGCAACTTGACGGGATTGTTACTCTTGATGTCTAGTTGAGCCTAGCAAAAATCAGGTCGGTAGGAAATTAAAGATGGCCGCTACTGCTAAAAATAGATTTAAAAAAATTGACTTTGGCGACTACTTCTTAAAAAACGTAAGTAATATTGAATTGGAACCTTTACCAAAATGACTGGCATGATATCTTGCAGACTGATCAGGCTTTACACTGTCTGGGAGCTCAACAGTCATTTGTACTATAAATGAACTGGTCCAAATTCAAAGAAAGGACAGTCCTTTCTACATTCATAGAAGGGTATGGATTAAGTCTCCTTTGTATTTTTGGCTCTCAGGAAAAGACTGAAAACAAATTGTAGGATTTTGATTTTGATTTTCCAAATATAACCACTGAGACAAGAGCAAATCTACTTGTACTGGTGAGATAGTAACCTAATTTTCAGGAGATATTCATGACCTGTGACCTGGTCACACACCTGCTATATTTATGAATACCAATCATTCCATTATAAAAGGGTCATTTGGAGAAATTTCTGTTGAGCAGCAAATAGAATATACTAAGGTTGGTGTTGTAAGGGATTTAATTGATATAGTTTTTGTCTCACCTTTTGGAAAAACGCGAGACTTAGGCGCCACTTATGTTGGCGGGTTCGACGGCGTCAACATATTGTATTATAACTTTTTTGTCCTTGGGAGTAGAATGTTCAAATTCCATGTATAACCTCCTGGCCATTGTCCGTCTTAATGCCAATAACTTCCACCCCTCCAACTGACCCTGGGTCTGAAAATTTCAATGCAAATATTAACGGTACATGTATTTAAGTGACCTTGACTCCGACCCAGGGTCAGTTGGAGGGCTGGAAGTTATTGGCATTAGGCCAAATAAAATTATACCTGTGTTTACTGTAACATTGCTGAAAAAAATAGGGTAGGTAGGTAGGCATTTTATTTTATTTTATTTTTTGGCGATGAGCTTTGATGAATGGGAAAATGTGGTATTTTAAAAACTACAATAACAATATGAAATTGTGTATGTTTTATTGTTTCCCAAAAGGCCTGGTAACAACTGGCTCTTTTCCCAAACTCTGCAATTATTACAAAGGGGTAAAACAGTTTTAAATGTTTTCCTCAAGTCCGAAAGAGGGTCAGCTCCAACAGCAATGAGTACATGAGTCGGCTGGGATCAGTCCAGCTCCATACAGTGTGATCTCCAGTGGGGCCTGACACGTTATGAGTGACTTGACTTCCATGCTTTTCCTGAATACAGGTATATGACCGTCAGGAAGGATGGGGGACCCACAGGTGTAGTCAAATTCTGCGGTTGACATACATGTAACCAAGAGCAGTTCTTGCCTCCCAGACAGCTGAAAAAATATTCAAAGTTATAATGTCAAATGTTAATTGACCATTTGAATAGTTTTGTAAAAGTGTTGACTTACATGTATATTACTTCTCTAACATCAGAAAGTAATAAATATTTATACATTTCTGATGTTAGTTATTATATGAGCCTATATTGAGGTTGAGTTCAGAAAATTATTATGGAACGGCATACTTCTTCAAGAAGTTATAATGCAGTAGTAGTCGATGCCAATGCTTAGTGCTGAGAAGCAAGCAAACATATGCACATTAATATTACTGTTTTAGAAACAAACTTACGACAGGCGGCCTGGAACTCTGGGCATTTACCGACCTGTTTGTGGTACTCGTCAAACAATTCAACAATCGATTCTTTATGGAGAGTGCACGCCATAACATAAGCGCTTCCATGTGCTGACATTTTTGAAACCTGTACAGCCAAAACAGCACTGGGAGACGCCATTTTGACTGTTTTATACCAAATTTTTTTTCTTCAATAAAATAAAAAGGAGTCGGGGGTGTTTTCAGAGGGTCGGTCGGGTTACAGTAAACTCAGGTATAATTTTATTTGGCCTTAGGAAAGACAATGACCAGGAGGTTATATATAAAATTTGAACATTCTACTCCCAAGGACAAGAAAGTTACAATGCAATATGTTAGCATTAAGATTTTGGTTAAGATTTTGGTTAAGGCTGTGGTTGTGGTTAAGGTGTGCGTTAAAGTTCTTATAACTTTGTAGTCCTTCGGAGTAGAGCGTTCAAATTTCATATATAACATCACAGGTTATTGATCTTCTTATTACAGTACGTATCGTCCTCCAACTGACCCTGTGTTAAGGTCAGTTAACTGACCCTGTGTTAAGGTCAGTTGCCTCTTAAATACATGTACCGTCACCCGAAAAAAAGTGCGTTAAATTCTTATAACTTTTTTGTTCTTTGGAGCAGTGTTCAAATTTCATATATAATCTGCTTGTCATTGTCCTTAATACCAATTACTTCCAGCTCTCCAACTGACCATGGGTCGGAGTCAAGGTCACTTAAATACATGTACCATCACCAAAAAAAATGTGTTAAAGTGCGTTAAATTATTATATTGGAGCAGAGTGTTCAAATTTCATATATATCCACCTTGTCATTGTCCTTAATGCCAATAACTTCCAGCTCTCCAACTGACTATGGGTTGGAGTCCATGGGTTCAGCCTCATACAGACACAGAGTCAAGGACAGTGGTCTCTTAAATACATGTACTATCTCCAAATTTCACAATACATATACATGATCTCCAAATTAGTAAACCCCCCCCCACCCCCCCATATGGTGGTTTACATCATTTTCAACACGTAAGGTTATATATGATGTTCGATTTTTTGTGGTGGAGGCAGACCACCCACTCTTCCTGGGTAGAACAAGTACTGTACACCTGCCATCCCTAAGAATCGACACTTCCTCACTTAATTGCAGAAAAAAATAATTAATGATCCAGTGACAATAAAGACAGTTTTATATTTAAAGGTTTAGTACTTAAAATGTTTCATGTTGACAAACATTACAAAACAACCAAGTTTGCTAAAATAATTCTATTTAAAGGGACACTGATACTTTGAGCTTATAAAACAAACACAAAATAATTATGTTCTTATACATGCGGGCAGGGCGTCCGTGGCCGAGTGGTTAGAGTCTCTGACTTGCAATCACTTGCTCCTCACCGCTGTAGGTTCGATCCCTCAGGGGCCTAGGAATCTTTATGTGAGGAAGCTATCCAGCTGGCTTGCGGAATGTCGGTGGTTCTACCCAGGTGCCCGCCCGTGCACGAAAATTGCCCGGAGGGGTCTTTCCTCCACCAGTGGAAGCTGGAAAGTCGCCGTATGACCTTAGCTGTTGGTGCGACTATAAAATTCAATTCAATTCAATTCTTATACATGCGGTCCCATGTATTGGAGTCTATCCTCCAAGAACATTAAAGAACCTTAGGAATCTATTTGATAGTAAGAGTAGGGCAGGTTCCTGGATTCCTATGTATCCTTCCCCTCTCTCTCTGGGGTGGCTGTAAAGAACCTATAATGTGTTGATGAGCCATTAAAGAACATCTAAATTGATTCAGTTGAAAAAAAAATTGCATAGAAAATAAATACATGATGCAGTTGTAATGTTTAATGTATTGACATGCCAAATTTTGAGTTTACAAATGCTTTAAAAATGCTAAATATGATTTAGAAATTTGTGATTAAACCTCTTTAATAGATTAATGATTTGAAAAAAGGCCATGTTGGAGTTTTTTTATACTGAAACCTGGTCTTTTATTGCATCACAAGCAGATACCAGCATTAATTTGTGATGACATGTTCATGATAAAATAGGACAGCCCCGTGTGGTACCCGGGGGCCCCCGTTTGGTCACGGGACAAAGAATAGGGCCACTGCAGATCCCTTTGGAGGGTTAGGCAGAGGGGAAGAATCCCCCCTAATTCATGTTCATTTTATCATTTTTTGTTCATGTTCATTAAAGGTCTTCATCATGATCCCTGCATTGTTTCAGGTGCTATCTCGCTCGCATCAAAAGAGCAGTGGCAGAAAAACAATAAACGTGGCTCCATCGTAAATGGAGTTTCTACGATAGAATTTGCAGCAACTCTGCAGATCAGGGTGAGAAGGTTCTAGGCCCATTTTCCATATTTTATCTCGATGTACATGGAAGATTAGCCTGGCATGTTCATGCCTGTTAGGCGCCATATAACCTTTTCATGTGTTGGTGTGCCTTAAAACCCAATTCAATAGTTTAAAATGTCAATTTGTGAGAGCAAAAAACAACAGCCTCTGTGTAACATGATACTTCCCAATTTAGAACATGTTTAGCTTGAATTGAATTGGATTTTATAGTCGCACCAACAGCTAAGGTCATATGGCGACTTTCCAGCTTCCATTGGTGGAAGAAGACCCCAGGTGCCCCTCCGGGCAATTTTCGTGCACGGGCGGGCACCTGGGTAGAACCACCGACGTTCCGCAAGCCAGCTGGATAGCTTCCTCACATAAAGATTCCAAGGCCCCTGAGGGATCGAACCTACAGCGGTGAGGGGCAAGTGATTTCAAGTCAGAGACGTAAACCACTCGGCCACGGGCGCCCCTTAAAAACATCTACTGTTATAATTCAATTATAACAGTAGATGTTTTTTCAAGCTAAACATGTTCAATATGAAATTAATTTTTTTAAAGGGACACTGTCTATAAGTAAAGCCTATATCTAGCATCATGAAGTAACAAGCCGATATGGAATGGTAATGTCTGTCCATTCATCAATATTTGCATTTACCTCCTTTTATGGAAAACTATGAAAGCTACCCTTTTGAATGCAGACAAAGATATTTGATGTTGCATAAACCCTCGATTTTATCAAGATGAAGGTCATTTGAAACATGTTTGGTGGACACGTCACTTTAGGCGAGACACCATGTTGCGCGCAACTCTTGTATATTTAAAAGCTGTGGTAGCATTATGACATTTGTATAAGCTAGAAAAGGATATATTCTTTCGATTAGGATAAAATTGAATGAGATTACAATATTGCATAGGTAATGTTGCATAATAAATTATGTTATTTATGAATATATAGGAATGTTGCTCTTGAGTTTAGTTGGTCCTAAGTAAAAATCAGGTTGGCCTAAAATTCAAGATTTTAAATAAAATTTTGTGGCGACTACTACTATAAAACCATAAATGGTATCACTATAATACCTTTACCAAAATTGCTTTCATAAAACTTTACAGGAATGTTGGTATTGATGTCCAGTTAGTCCCAAGTAAAAATCAGGTTGGCTGCCACAGCCTAAACACAAGTTTGTGGCATGACATGTAGTTGACCAGTCCTAAACAAAATTAATTTTGATTCTATGTCAAACATCGCCGCCAGCGACCATCTTTTTTTACATAGAGTGATATAGGAAAAACGTGTTGCAACTACTCTGATTTCCATTAAACTTCACGGTTCCCATGGCTGATCTAGCTATCAAAATCTATCAGTAGAGCTTCAAGGTCATTGACCTCTCTTTATGGATTTGAGCCCGTTTGCGTATATATGAATTAAAGATTGAGTACATGGTGCTGTTATTTTGTTAGTACCAGTTACACATATTCAACATGTTATAGTGAACAATTTTATGCTTGCATATTTCAGGTACAGTATACAGAGCCCCTCTAGAGGTATGTGTCGTTTTTAGCTTGTCTTTTTTTACCAAAAAATTATGATGTACATGTCTTAATTATCACCACTGGATTGTCGTTGGCATTGTCGCATCTGTGTCCCCTGTTTAAAGTTTTGTTCTTTTATGCCCCCACCATTGTACTTTTATGCCCCCACCACAGAATGTTGAAAGGTCATATTGCGTTAGCAGGGCAGTAAAATTTGTTTCTGAGTTACTCGGCCTTCGTAACATTTGAATGTTCAAATTGATAATTTTTTGAAGAATTTATCTGAATTTCTACTCGTCCTGCATCAATGAGTACTCGTCATGGATCATACGAGTGGAATTTACGTGTCCTGGTTAGCCATGTCCGTCCCGACAGGTTTTTGTGTCTAACTCCTCCCACAGTTTTCAACCAATTGTTTCAGAACTTTACTGGATGCTTACATACGATGTAAAGATGTGCAAATCGATTTGGCTTCAAAATCGACCATGTATTACCAGAGTTAGGTCCCTTTTTTGTCAAATTTTGCGTTAAAATATTGTGTGTGTCTAAATTCTCCCACAGTTTTCAACAGATTATTTCAAAACTTTACAGGATGCTTATGATGTGTCTATCTATAAGGCGTCAAAATCCACCTTGTATTACCGGATTTCTGGCCTTTTTTCGTCAAATTGTATGTTTTTCGCTGATTGTTTTTAATGAGGGGCATCTCAGGGTTTCCAGAAGAAATTTGGGAAGGCATGTTATTTTGTGAAAGTACATGGAGCGTGTGTGGGAGGGAGTGTACCCCCTCCGAAAAGGTTCGATTTTTTCTTATATTAGGGGTGGTGTATATCAACGGAGAGCCATTTTAATGGACATTTAGTGTTACTTTAATACAACAAAAACAGAACTGTTTCACAACAAAACTTCTAAATAAATAGTCAAATTCACTATTTGTTTATTTTTTCAAACACTTTGTGCTTGCCACAAACAGCTGGTCATAAATGTCAGAATTATTTGGGTCTATCCTCATGTTTTTCACTTTTCATTTCGCTGTTATTTGGTTATGCTCAATAATCTGCTTTAATACTTACAGACAGTGTCACTTTAAAGTTTGTTGTTATATTTTCGTACTTTAAAAAACATAACAATATTGAGAGTTTAAAAAAAAAAAAACTTTTTTTTTTACCACTCCATCAAATATTGGGCGCGATTTTTCAAAAACGGCCGTGCAACGACGGCTGCACGGATGGCTGTCTAATAACATCCCCTCTGAAAAATAACCGGTAGTATGAATCAAATTGAGTACAATGTACAATAGCACGAATCTAATTGAGGACGAAGTACGAATTGTCGTTCTTGAATTCATTCTATTTTTAGAAGCAAGTCTGCTTGCTTATCAACGAGTATTCGAGAGAAAAAATGTGTTTTGTTAACTTGAAAAGCACCCCATCTTGATTAAAAATGTTTGAGACCCCATCTTGATTGATTTATTTCAGATACCCCCTATTCCCCACAACTCAATTGTTTTTGTGTGAGATTTACCCACCCACCTTTAGATGCGATATTCCGGAATTAGGTTCGATTTTTGCGGACAAGTATTTTCTATAAATTGCCGTCCGCTACCCCCTTGTATGTTTTAATGGAACATACCTTACATATAAATTCTTGCAGAATGAAACAATCATGTTTGTTTCTCGGTCATAAACATTCATTTTCGCCAATTGTTCTACTCAACTCAACACAATGTCCCTCATCAATAAAGCACCGTGTCCTAATTATTAAACATATGCCACTCAACACTAACAAGTGTATACACGGGTCACGGGTCAGGTCACAGGTGGTAATCAGCAGTCTGCTATCGCGAACATGATTGGCTGATAGCTTATTTAGTGGGAGCGACAATAAACCTGTCAATCAGATTCAGGCACGTGCAGGACTGCAATTGTTTCAAGTGGCATAATATTTAAGGGATGTCGCGGAGATCAAAGGATGTCGGAAATTCTACGCAAGGCATTAAAGGGAATGTAGCGACACAGTCAAACAAGCTCTGTTATTGAGAGTTCTGAAAAACTTGGAAAAAGGTGAAAGAATTATCAAAATCGGATGATAAACAAAAAAGATATGACCATTTAAAGGTTGTTCTAAAACGAATATGGGAGCCGCCATTTTTAGCTCTACTGATCAGAGATCAGCAGAGCTTATGCCGTGGTGCGGAGTCCGTCGTCCGTCCGTCCGTCTGTCCGTCTGTCCGTCTGTCCGTCTGTCCGTCTGTCTGTCCGTAAACTTTTATTTGTAGCGACTTCACAGCTGAAACTACTGGATGGATATTCATGAAACTTTACAGAAATGTTGCCCATAAAGTCTAGTTGATCCTAGCAAAAATTCATGTTGATGTGAAATCCAAGATGGCCGCCAAAGCTAAAAATAGAGTTTTAAAATACAAGTTTGTAGCGACTTCTTCTTGAAAACTATAAGTGATATTGATATGGGACTTTTTCTAAAATAATCAGTATGACATGATGTTGATCCTAGTCAAAAATCGTTTTGATTCAACGTTAAACATGGCTGCCAGTGGCCATCTTTGTTTACATAGAGTTATATAGTAAAAACTTGTAGCGACTTCACAGCTGAAACTACTGGATGGATATTCATGAAACTTTACAGAAATGTTGCCCATAAAGTCTAGTTGATCCTAGCAAAAATTCATGTTGATGTGAAATCCAAGATGGCCGCCAAAGCTAAAAATAGAGTTTAAAATACAAGTTTGTAGCGACTTCTTCTTGAAAACTATAAGTGATATTGATATGGGACTTTTTCTAAAATGATCAGCATGACATGATGTTGATCCTAGTCAAAAATCGTTTTGATTCAACGTTAAACATGGCTGCCAGCGGCCATCTTTGTTTACATAGAGTTATATAGTAAAAACTTGTAGCGACTTCACAGCTGAAACTACTGGATGGATATTCATGAAACTTTACAGAAATGTTGCCCGTAAAGTCTAGTTGATCCTAGCAAAAATTCATGTTGATGTGAAATCCAAGATGGCCGCCAAAGCTAAAAATAGAGTTTTAAAATACAAGTTTGTAGCGACTTCTTCTTGAAAACTATAAGTGATATTGATATGGGACTTTTTCTAAAATGATCAGCATGACATGATGTTGATCCTAGTCAAAAATCGTTTTGATTCAACGTTAAACATGGCTGCCAGTGGCCATCTTTGTTTACATAGAGTTATATAGTAAAAACTTGTAGCAACTACTTCTCTGAAACTACTCGGCAGATTGTCATGAAACTTTACAGGAATGTTGCTCTTGATGTCTGATTGATCCTAGAAAAATTTCAGGTCGGCCGGAAATTCAAGATGGCCGTCACAGCTAAAAATAGATTTTTAAAAAATAAGTTTGTAGCGACTTCTTCTTGAAAACTGTAAGTGATATTGATATGGTACTTTTTCTAAAATGATCAGCATTACATGATGTTGATCCTAGTCAAAAATCGTTTTGATTCAACATTAAACATGGCTGCCAGCGGCCATCTTTGTTTACATAGAGTTATATAATGAAAACTTGTAGCGACTACTCCTCTGAAACTACTTGACGGATTTTCATGAAACTTCACAGGAATGTTGCTCTTGATGTCTAATTGATCCTAGCAAAATTTCAGGTCGGCCGGAAATTCAAGATGGCCACCAAGGCTAAAAATGGATTTTCAAAAAACCAGTTTGTAGCGACTACTTCCTGAAATCAAAATCAATCAGTAGAGCTTCAAGGTCATTGACCTCTTGTTAAAACTATGACGTCATAGTTCCATATTACTATATATGGAATATTGATAAATATCATTTAAAATGAAGAAAATCACTGCAAATGAACGGGTTTTTAGCTCGACTGATCAGAGATCAGCAGAGCTTATGCCGTGGTGCGGCGTCCGTTGTCCGTCCGTCTGTCCGTAAACTTTTATTTGTAGCAACAACTTCTCTGAAACTGCTGGATGGATATTCATGAAACTTTACAGAAATGTTGCCCATAAAGTCTAGTTGATCCTAGCAAAAATTCATGTTGATGTGAAATCCAAGATGGCCGCCAAAGCTAAAAATAGAGTTTTAAAATACAAGTTTGTAGCGACTACTTCTTGAAAACTACAAGTGATATTGATATGGGACTTTTTCTAAAATGATCAGCATGACATGATGTTGATCCTTGTCAAAAATCGTTTTGATTCAATGTTAAACATGGCTGCCAGCGGCCATCTTTGTTTACATAGAGTTATATAGTAAAAACTTGTAGCGACTACTCCTCTGAAACTACTTGGCGGATTGTCATGAAACTTTACAGGAATGTTGCTCTTGATGTCTAATTGATCCTTGCAAAATTTCAGATCTGCCAGAAATTCAAGATGGCTGCCAAATCTAAAAATAGGTTTTTAAAATACAAGTTTGTAGCGACTACTTCTTGAAGACTCTAAGTGATATTGATATGGGACTTTTTGTAAAATGATCAGCATGACATGATGTTGGTCCTTGTCGAAAAACGTTTTGATTCGACGTTAAACATGGCTACCAGCGGCCATCTTTGTTTACCTAGAGTTATATAATGAAAACTTGTAGCGACTACTCCTCTGAAACTACTTGACGGATTATCATGAAACTTCACAGGAATGTTGCTCAATGTCTAATTAATCCTAGCAAAATTTCAGGTTGGCCGGAAATTCAAGGTGGCCGCCCTGGCTAAAAAAATTCAAAATACAAGTTTGTAGCGACTACTTCTTGAAAACTATAAGTGATATTGATATAGGACTTTTTCTAAAATGATCAGCATGACATGATGTTGGTCCTTGTCAAAAATCGTTTTGATTCGACGTTAAACATGGCTGCCAGATGCCATCTTTGTTTACATAGAGTTATATAGTAAAAACTTGTAGCAACTACTCCTCTGAAACTACTTGGCGGATTTTCATGAAACTTCACAGGAATTTTGCTCTTAATGTCTTATTGATCCTAGCAAAATTTCAGGTAGTTATGATAGTTAATATGCGCAACAAAATTGGCAGTTCATCTTTAAAGGCAAAATAAAATTAGGCATTTTATTTATTTTTATTATTTTTTGGCGAAGTTACGTTTAAGATGGCGATGAGCTTTGATGAATGGGAAAATGTGGTATTTAATTTTTCATGTTAGTTATTATGAGGTTGAGTTCAGAAAATTATTATCGAACGGCATACTTCTTCAAGAAGTTATAATGCAGTAGTAGTCGATGCCAATGCTTAGTGCTGAGAAGCAAGTAAACATATGCACATCAATATTACTATTTTAGAAACAAACTTACGACAGGTGGCCTGGAACTCTGGGCATTTACCGACCTGTCTGTGGTACTTGTCAAACAATTCAACAATCGATTCTTTATGGAGAGTGCGCTTCCATATGTGCTGACATTTTCGAAACTGTACAGCCAAAACAGCTGTCAAAACTGCACCGCGAAATTGAAAATTGAACCGTGTTCGTGTGAACATTTTTTTATTTTTTTTTTTCAATAAAATAAAATGGAGTCGGGGGTGTTTTCAGAGGGTTGGTCGGGTTACAGTAAACTCAGGTATAATTTTATTTGAAATGACATCTTCTAGTAAAAAGCATCGAAATGGATCAACTTAAGTTATTACACTTCTACATCTACATTTTGCATATCAATGCCAACGATATCGGTTTTTGTAAACTGTTCTGTTTTGGAAACAGTTTCAATTAATAATTTGGATCTTAAAGGTTAATCCGAGCCTTCTCTGACACTGAAAGTTTTTGTTTTTTTGTGGCTTTTTAGGGTCAGAGGAACTCCTATGGTGAAAAACGAGGGATTACTAAAAATACACAGTAATGCACTTGTAACGATGTTTGTGGCTTTTTTTACGATAATTTAGCTTAACAGATTGATCAATTAATGTTTATTATACCAAGCTGCAATGATAAAACTGCACCTTTGTCGATTGTAGTGACACAATAAAACATTTATGTTTTGAAGTACACTTTTTGTCTCGCCTTTTCGAAGAAAAAAAGAGACATAGGTGTTGCTTTTCCGGCTGCGAAGGCTAGGGCGAATGCGTCCACGTTCAAGTTTTGCGTTTAGGTCATTTTCTCAAACTCTATGTGTTAGACCTTTCAAACTTTGCTTATAGTTTTATTTTTAGTGGTACATTGCAATGGGATAAAGGAAATGTGGAAGTGACCTTGACCGTCCAAGCAAAGGTCAGATAACTTAATAATTTTTACATTAAACTTTTGCATTTAGGTCACTTTTTCACAAACTGTATGCACTAGAGCTTTCAAAATTTGCTTATAGTTGTATCTTGGTGGTAGATTGCAACGTGACAAAGCAAATGTGGAAATGACCTTGACCCTCCAATCAAAGGGCAGATAACAATTTTTGCCTTCAACTTTTGCGTTGAGGTCAATTTCTCGCAAACTGTATGCACTACACCTTTCAAACTTTGGTGGCACATCACAACGTGACAAAGCAAATGTGGCCACCAAAGCTAAAAATAGATTTTTAAAATACAAGTTTGCAGCGACTTCTTCTTGAAAACTATAAGTGATATTGATATGGGACTTTTTCTAAAATGATCAGCATGACATGATGTTGGTCCTTGTCAAAAATCGTTTTGATTCGATGTTAAAAATGGCTGTCAGCGGCCATCTTTGTTTACATAAGAGTTATATAATGAAAACTTGTAGCGACTACTCCTCTGAAACTACTTGACGGATTTTCATGAAACTTCACAGGAATGTTTCTCTTGGTGTCTAATTGATCCTAGCAAAATTTCAGGTCGGCCGAAAATTCAAGATGGCCGCAACGGCTAAAAATAATTTTTCGAAAAACAAGTCTGTAGCGACTACTTCCTGAAATCAAAATCAACCAGTAGGGGGGCACTCCTCAGTTTCGCATGAATGTCCATGGTGTACATCAGAAAGAAATCAACTAAGCATCTTTTAGGTCCATTGATGGTCTTTATAATAATTATGAAGCACATGTTTGATGTTTTTTTCAGTTTTGATTACTTCTAACTTTATTTTGGTGTATTGGAATATGCATTCTTTGGGTTTTTTGGAGGCTATAAATAGAAAAATGTGAACCAATCAAAAACTTCCTAAAAGTAGTTAAAATGGCTGATTTTCACTGACGAGGAGATAAGCGTGGAATAACTTTTTAAAATGCCGGACTAGGTATGTAAAATTTAGCATTTCCTGATATGCAAGAGCATTATGAGTGCAGACATGACCCTGATATGTGTAGGAAATTTTTTTTTTTTATTTATTGACATTTGAAATATTGCTAAAATTGCATTTTTAGCATGTTTTAAGGGGTGGGGTAATCTTAAAGAAATGGGACTAAAGTTGTACAGAAAATGCTTTTTGATACTTTTATTTGGTATGGAAACATGGGTAATTTTATTGTCTTCTAAGAAATGTATGACACAATGATGATGTGATTTATTTTTGCTCAAGGATTCAGGCTAAGAGCTTGTCAAGTGTTTGATGATTGAGAAATGTACATTAAACTGTGGAGTGCCCCCTAGAGCTTCAAGGTCATTGGCCTCTTGTTAATTTTAATTTTTTTAATTTTTATATATTTCTACTGGCCAAGTTCGAAAACCAGCCAGATCGGACCAGTAATGGCAGAGTTATGGCTCTTGATTTAGTTAAAAATGCTATATTTTGCCTCTTTAAGGCGATAGTCATTCGCTTCATTGATGTTATAAGAGCCATATTAGCCAGTAGAGCGTCCACAGGCCCTCTTGGGCCTCTTGTATTTATTTTTCAAGTTTATGGCTCCTTTTCTCGGAATTACTTCAGATAATATATTGAAACTTCACACGTCTTCATAATCATTAGATAACATCATAGAGTCAGGTTCTATATTATATATACACAATTTAGGCCCCTTTTATACTTAGAGAATTTGGTTCAAGTATTGTATGTAAGCCTGTTTTTCAGAAACTTCACATAACGAATTGAAACTTCACACTTGTCTTCGGCGTTATGACAACATATGTCATGTCTGTCGATGAGTTGTTAAGCAACATTCAATACCTCCATAAGCAGAACATAAATAGATCGAAAATGTCATTCCAAATTAGGTTATTTTTTGCATATAAATTTTGTATAAATACTCTTCAATTGTCTTTAAAGTTCTCCTGTCATGTTTTGTTTCATGAACATGTTTATGTTTATTTAAATCAAAATCGATACACAACAATAAATATTTACAATTGAAACATTGCAATATATGTGAAAAGCGAGAATAAGATTTTATTTGATGACGTAGAAAACTTTAAAACAAGTAAATTAATCCACAGGTAAATGTATTTATCATGTATCTGGCAATCGTTCTGCAGCTATACAATTCAGATTAACCTCATTTCCCCGTGCAGTCACGCAGTGGTAAAAGAAGTATCTACGTCATGCAAATAATACTTATTTTTACATACAACATAGTAGCGGTTTTCAATATGTGTTCTCCCCGAGACTATCAAGAAATGTTCGTATGATGTTTAAGACTTAAATTTGTTAATTGATAAAACTACAGAAAGGCTGGCCATTCATCTTTAATAATATATTATAAATAAACAGTAACATATTATTATTAAACAGTAACATATGTTTACTTCTTGTCTAAATAAACTTTTTATAGTATTCTTTTTCAAAAAAACTTTCTCCAACTTTTTATTGTTGCTTTAATTTACAAGCTTTTAATTCTCTGTACAATTGATGTATGTTTTATATTGTCTCATATCTTTATACTGATACATGTAATACAATATAAGTTTTTCCATGTAAAATTAACAAGAATTTGTTGCCAAAACACTGGAAAATGTTTTGTGTAAAAATAATGTTTTGAATAGATGATATTTAATTTTACAGCATTGGTACGATATATCCAGAGATCTGGTTGAAGGAGAAAGTTTTGACTGTTCTGCTCACCTGTCTAAGGTATGTGTTGTGAGTAGTCATTGTTTTGCTCACCTGTCTAAGGTATATGTTGTGTGGAGTCATTGTTTTGCTCACCTGTCTAAGGTATGGTTTGTGTGGAGTCATTGTTTTGCTCACCTGTCTAAGGTATGTGTTGTGTGGAGTCATTGTTTTGCTCACCTTTCTAAGGTATGTGTTGTGAGGAATCAGTGACTGTTCTCACCTGTCTGAGGTATGTGTAGTGTGACGTTTATTACTGTTCTTCTCACCTGTCTGAGGTATGTGTTGTGTGGAGTCATTGTTTTGCTCACCTGTCTGAGTAAGTATGTGTTGTGAGGAATCAGTGACTGTACTGCTCACCTGTCTGAGGTATGTATAGTGTGCAGTCAGTGACTGTTCTGCTCACCTGTCTAAGGTATGTGTATTGAGGAATCAGTGACTGTTCTGCTCACCTGTCTAAGGTATGTGTAGTGTGGAGTCTGACTGTTCTGCTCACTGTTGTGCTCACCTGTCTAAGGTATGTGTAGTGTGGAATCCGTGACTGTTCTGCTCACCTGTCTAAGGTAAGTGTTGTGTGGAGTCAGTGACTGTTCACCTCCCCTGTCTAAGGTATGTGTTGTGTGGAGTCAGTGACTGCTCTGCTCACCTAAGGTATGTGTTATGTGGAATCAGTGACTGTTCTGCTCACCTGTCTAAGGTATGTTTAGTGTGGAGTCGGTGACTGTTCTGCACACCTGTGTAACATCTGTGTTGTGAGGAATCAGTGACTGTTCTGCTTATCTGTCTGAGGTATATGTTGTGTGGAGTCGGTGTCTGTTCTGCTCTCCTGTCTAAGGTGTGTTGTGTGGAGTCAGTGACTGGTATGCTCCCCTGTCTGAGATATGTTTTGTGGAGTCAGTGACAGTTCTGCTCATGTGTAGTGTGGAATCAGTTACTATTTCTCACCTGTCTAATGTATGTGTAGTGTGGAATCAGTGACTGTTCTGCTCACCTGTTTGAAGTATGTGTCGTGTGAAATCAGCTCACCTGTCTGAGGTATGTGTAGTGTGGAATCAGTGATTGTTCTGCTCACCTGTCTAAGGTATGTGTAGTGTGGAATCAGTGACTGTTCTGCTCACCTGTCTAAGGTATGTGTAGTGTGAAATCAGCTCACCTGTCTGAGGTATGTGTAGTGTGGAATAAGTGACTGTTCTGCTTACCTGTCTGAGGTATGTGTTGTGTGGAGTCAGTGACTGTGCTGCTCACCTGTCTAAGGTATGTGTAGTGTGGAATCAGTGACTGTTCTGCTCACCTGTTTGAGGTATGTGTAGTGTGAAATCAGCTTACCTGTCTGAGGTATGTTTAGTGTGGAATCAGTGACTGTTCTGCTCACCTGTCTAAGGTATGTGTAGTGTGGAATCAGTGACTGTTCTGCTCACCTGTCTAAGGCTTAACCACAGGTATTCGGGGAGTAGCTTAGACTTACACTTGAATTTTTCAGAAAGAAAAAAACAACATTTAAGTACTAATCAAACATTAAAAACATTTTTTTTTTTTAAATTTGTGTTTTAAATGTTTGATTAGTATTTAAATGATGTTGTTTTGTTTTTCTGAAAAATTCAAGTATAAGTCTAAGCTACTCCCGAATACCTGTGGACAAGGCCACAGAGCTGAAAACTGTTTAATCTTAGGTAGGTCCAGGTTTATTGGCTATAAATACAGTAAAACCCAGCTAATGCAACCGCTTACAATATACACATTTAGTGTTTTTTTTTACAGGTGATTGCTTAATGCAGCACTATAGTTTGCAGACAGCTATTAGAGGAGCTTTCTACAATACTATCATGCCGCATTAAGCTGCCACCTATCTTCTTGTAGGGGTCGCTTTAGAGGGGTTTTACTGTAGCAGTAAGCAGGAATTTTAGTCAAACGCATAATTATGCTATAAATATTGAGGCCCTAAATTTAGCGAAAATGTCCCTAAAAAGGCCCTAAATTTAGGTTTGAAAGGTCTGTATGAACCATGGCATTGTGTGGAGTCAGTGACTGTTCTGCTCACCTGTCTAAGGTATGTGTTGTGTGGAGTCAGTGTTCTACTCACCTGTCTGAGGTATGTGTAGTGTGGAATCAGTGACTGTTCTGCTCCCTTGTCTAAGGTATGTGTTATGTGGAGTCGGTGACTGTTCTGCTCACCTGTCTAAGGTATGTGTTGTGTGGAATCAGTGACTGTTCTGCTCACCTGTCTAAGGTAAGTGTTGTGTGGAGTCAGTGACTGTTCTTCTCACCTGTCTGAGGTATGTGTAGTGTGGAATCAGTGACTGTTCTGCTCCCCTGTCTACGGTATATGTTGTGTGGAATCAGTGACCGTTCTGCTCCCCTGTCTAAGGTATGTGTATTGTGGAATCAGTGACTGTTCTGCTCACCTGTCTGAGGTATATGTAGTGTGGAATCAGTGACTGTTCTGCTCACCTGTCTGAGGTATGTGTAGTGTGGAGTCAGTGACTGTTCTGCTCCCCTGTCTAAGGTATGTGTTGTGTGGAGTGAGTGACTGTTCTATTCACCTGTCTGAGGTATGTGTTGTGTGGAGTCTTGACGGTTCTGCTGGCTTTTGTCTGAGGTATGTGTAGTATGGAATCAGTGACTATTCTGCTCCCCTGTCTGATGTATGTGTTGTGTGGAGTCAGTGACTGTTCTGCTCACCTGTCGAGAGGTATGTGTTGTGTGGAGTCAGTGTTCTACTCACCTGTCTGAGGTATGTGTAGTGTGGAATCAGTGACTGTTCTGCTCCCTTGTCTAAGGTATGTGTTGTTTGGAGTCAGTGACTGTTCTGCTAACCTGTCTAAGGTATGTGTTGTGTGGAGTCAGTGACTGTTCTGCTCACCTGTCTAAGGTATGTGTTGTGTGAAATCAGTGACTGTTCTGCTCACCTGTCTGAGGTATGTGTAGTGTGGAATCAGTGACTGTTCTGCTCACCTGTCTGAGGTAAGTGTTGTGTGGAGTCAGTGACTGTTCTGCTCACCTGTCTGAGGTATGTGTAGTGTGGAATCAGTGACTGTTCTGCTTACCTGTCTGAGGTATGTGTAATGTGGAATCAGTGACTGTTCTGCTCACCTGTCTGAGGTATGTGTAGTGTGGAGTCAGTGACTGTTCTGCTCCCCTGTCTAAGGTATGTGTTGTGAGGAGTCAGTAAGTGTTCTGCTCACCTGTCTGAGGTATGTGTTGTGTGGAGTCATTGAAGCTTCTGTTGCCCTGTCTGAGGTATGTGTAGTATGGAATCAGTGACTGTTCTGCTCCCCTGTCTGAGGTATATGTTGTGTGGAGTCATTGACGCGTCTGTTGCCCTGTCTGAGGTATGTGTAGTATGGAATCAGTGACTGTTCTGCTCCCCTGTCTAAGGTATGTGTTGTGTGGAGTCATTGACTGTTCTGCTCACCTGTCTAACATATGTGTTGTGTGGAGTCAGTGTTCTACTCACCTGTCTGAGGTATGTGTAGTGTGGAATCAGTGACTGTTCTGCTTCCTTGTCTAAGGTATATGTTGTGTGGAGTCATTGACGCTTCTGTTGCCCTATCTGAGGTATGTGTAGTATGGAATCAGTGACTGTTCTGCTCCCCTGTCTAAGGTATGTGTTGTGTGGAGTCAGTGACTGTTCTAATCACCTGTCTAAGGTAAGTGTTGTGTGGAGTCAGTGACTGTTCTTCTTACCTGTCTGAGGTATGTGTAGTGTGGAATCAGTGACTGTTCTGCTCCCCTGTCTAAGGTATATGTTGTGTGGAATCAGTGACTGTTCTGCTCCCCTGTCTAAGGTATGTGTTGTGTGGAATCAGTGACTGTTCTGCTCCCCTGTCTAAGGTATGTGTAGTGTGGAATCAGTGACTGTTCTGCTCACCTGTCTGAGGTATATGTAGTGTGGAATCAGTGACTGTTCTGCTCACCTGTCTGAGGTATGTGTAGTGTGGAGTCGGTGACTGTTCTGCTCCCCTGTCTGAGGTATGTGTAGTGTGGAGTCGGTGTCTGTTCTGCTCCCCTGTCTAAGGTATGTGTTGTGTGGAGTGAGTGACTGTTCTATTCACCTGTCTGAGGTATGTGTTGTGTGGAGGCATTGACCATTCTGCTGCCCTGTCTGAGGTATGTGTAGTATGGAATCAGTGACTGTTCTGCTCCCCTGTCTAAGGTATGTGTTGTGTGGAGTCAGTGACTGTTCTGCTCACCTGTCGTGAGGTATGTGTTGTGTGGAGTCAGTGTTCTACTCATCTGTCTGAGGTATGTGTAGTGTGGAATCAGTGACTGTTCTGCTCCCTTGTCTAAGGTATGTGTTGTGTGGAGTCAGTGACTGTTCTGCTCACCTGTCTAAGGTATGTGTTGTGTGGAATCAGTGACTGTTCTGCTCACCTTTCTAAGGTAAGTGCTGTGTGGAGTCAGTGACTGTTCTGCTCACCTGTCTGAGGTATGTGTAGTGTGGAATCAGTGACTGTTCTGCTCACCTGTCTAAGGTAAGTGTTGAGTGGAGTCAGTGACTGTTCTGCTCACCTGTCTGACGTATGTGTAGTGTGGAATCAGTGACTGTTCTGCTTACCTGTCTGAGGTATGTGTAATGTGGAATCAGTGACTGTTCTGCTCACCTGTCTGAGGTATGTGTAGTGTGGAGTCAGTGACTGTTCTGCTCCCCTGTCTAAGGTATGTGTTGTGAGGAGTCAGTGAGTGTTCTGCTCACCTGTCTGAGGTATGTGTTGTGTGGAGTCATTGAAGCTTCTGTTGCCCTGTCTGAGGTATGTGTAGTATGGAATCAGTGACTGTTCTGCTCCCCTGTCTGAGGTATATGTTGTGTGGAGTCATTGACACTTCTGTTGCCCTGTCTGAGGTATGTGTAGTATGGAATCAGTGACTGTTCTGCTCCCCTGTCTAAGGTATGTGTTGTGTGGAGTCATTGACTGTTCTGCTCACCTGTCTAACATATGTGTTGTGTGGAGTCAGTGTTCTACTCACCTGTCTGAGGTATGTGTAGTGTGGAATCATTGACTGTTCTGCTTCCTTGTCTAAGGTATGTGTTGTGTGGAGTCAGTGACTGTTCTAATCACCTGTCTAAGGTAAGTGTTGTGTGGAGTCAGTGACTGTTCTTCTTACCTGTCTGAGGTATGTGTAGTGTGGAATCAGTGACTGTTCTGCTCCCCTGTCTAAGGTATATGTTGTGTGGAATCATTGACTGTTCTGCTCCCCTGTCTAAGGTATGTGTTGTGTGGAATCAGTGACTGTTCTGCTCCCCTGTCTAAGGTATGTGTAGTGTGGAATCAGTGACTGTTCTGCTCACCTGTCTGAGGTATATGTAGTGTAAAATCAGTGACTGTTCTGCTCACCTGTCTGAGGTATGTGTAGTGTGAAGTCGGTGACTGTTCTGCTCTCCAGTCTGAGGTATGTGTAGTGTGGAGTCGGTGTCTGTTCTGCTCCCCTGTCTAAGGTATGTGTTGTGTGGAGTCAGTGACTGTTCTGTTCACCTGTATGAGGTATGTGTAGTGTGGAATCAGTGACTGTTCTGCTCACCTGTCTGAGATATGTGTTGTGTGGAACCAGTGGCTGTTCTGCTCACCTGTCTAAGGTATGTGTAGTGTGAAATCAGTGACTGTTCTGCTCACCTGTCTGAGGTATGTGTTGTATGGAGTCAGTGACTGTTCTGCTCACCTGTATGAGGTATGTGTAGTGTGGAATCAGTGACTGTTCTGCTCACCTGTCTAAGGTAAGTGTTGTGTGAAATCAGTGACTGTTCTGTTCACCTGTCTGAGATTTGTGTTGTGTGGAATCTGTGACTGTTCTGCTCACCTGTCTGAGGCATGTGCTGTGTGGAGTCCGTGACTGTTCTGCTCCCCTGTCTAAGGTATGTGTTGTGTGGAGTCAGTGACTGTTCTGCTCACCTGTCGTGAGGTATGTGTTGTGTGGAGTCAGTGTTCTACTCATCTGTCTGAGGTATGTGTAATGTGGAATCAGTGACTGTTCTGCTCCCTTGTCTAAGGTATGTGTTGTGTGGAGTCAGTGACTGTTTTGCTCACCTGTCTAAGGTATGTGTTGTGTGGAATCAGTGACTGTTCTGCTCACCTTTCTAAGGTAAGTGCTGTGTGGAGTCAGCGACTGTTCTGCTCACCTGTCTGAGGTATGTGTAGTGTGGAATCAGTGAGTGTTCTGCTCACCTGTCTAAGGTAAGTGTTGTGTGGAGTCATTGACTGTTCTGCTCACCTGTCTGAGGTATGTGTAGTGTGGAATCAGTGACCGTTCTGCTCACCTGTCTAAGGTAAGTGTTGTGTGGAGGCAGTGACTGTTCTGCTCACCTGTCTAAGGTTTGTGTTGTGCGGAGTCTGTGACTGTTCTGCTCCCCTGTCTGAGGTATGTGTTGTGTGGAATCAATGACTTCTGCTCCCCTGTCTGAGGTATGTGTAGTGCGGAATCAATGACTGTCCTGCTCACCTGTCTAAGGTAAGTGTTGTGTGGAGTCAGTGACTGTTCTGCTCACCTGTCTGAGGTAAGTGTAGTGTGGAGTCAGTGACTGTTCTGTTCACCTGTATGAGGTATGTGTAGTGTGGAATCAGTGACTGTTCTGCTCACCTGTCTGAGATATGTGTTGTGTGGAACCAGTGGCTGTTCTGCTCACATGTCTAAGGTATGTGTAGTGTGAAATCAGTGACTGTTCTGCTCACCTGTCTGAGGTATGTGTTGTATGGAGTCAGTGACTGTTCTGCTCACCTGTATGAGGTATGTGTAGTGTGGAATCAGTGACTGTTCTGCTCACCTGTCTAAGGTAAGTGTTGTGTGAAATCAGTGACTGTTCTGTTCACCTGTCTGAGATTTGTGTTGTGTGGAATCAGTGACTGTTCTGCTCACCTGTCTGAGGCATGTGCTGTGTGGAGTCGGTGACTGTTCTGCTCACCTGTCTGAGGTAAGTGTAGTGTGGAGTCAGTGAATGTTCTGTTCACCTGTATGATGTATGTGTTGTATGGAATCAGTGACTGTTCTGCTCACCTGTCTAAGGTATGTGTGGTGTGGAATCAGTGACTGTTCTGCTCACCTGTCTGAGGTATGTGTTGTATGGAGTCAGTGACTGTTCTGCTCACCTGTATGAGGTATTTGTAGTGTGGAATCAGTGACTGTTCTGCTCACCTGTCTGAGATATGTGTTGTGTGGAATCAGTGACTGTTCTGCTCACCTGTCTAAGGTATGTGTTGTGTGGAGCTAGTGACTGTTCTGCTCACCTGTCTGAGGTATGTGTTGTATAGAGTCAGTGACTGTTCTGCTCACCTGTCTTAGGTAAGTGTTCTGTGGAGGCAGTGACTGTTCTGCTCACCTGTCTAATGTATGTTGTGTGGAGTCAGTGACTGTTCTGCTTGCCTGTCTATGTATGTTTAGTGTGGAGTTAGTAACTGTTCTGCTCACCTGTCTGAGGTATGTGTTGTATAGAGTCAGTGACTGTTCTGCTTACCTGTCTGAGGTGTGTGTTGTGTGAAGTCAGTGACTGTTCTGCTACCCTGTCTGAGGTATGTGTTGTGAGGAATCAGTGACTGTACTGCTCACCTGTCTAAGGTAAGTGTTGTGTGGAGGCAGTGACTGTTCTGCTCACCTGTCTAATGTATGTTGTGTGCAGTCAGTGACTGTTCTGCTTTCCTGTCTAAGGTATGTTTAGTGTGGAGTTAGTAACTGTTCTGCTCACCTGTCTAAGGTATGTGTAGTGTGGAGTCAGTGACTGTTCTGCTCACCTGTCTAAGGTATGTGTTGTGAGGAATCAGTGACTGTTCTGCTCACCTGTCTGAGGTATGTGTAGTGTGGTGTCAGTGACTGTTCTACTCACCTATCTAAGGTATGTTTAGTGTGGAGTTAGTAACTGTTCTGCTCACCTGTCTAAGGTATGTTTAGTGTGGAGTTAGTAACTGTTCTGCTCACCTGTCTAAGGTATGTGTAGTGTGGAGTCCGTGACTGTTCTGCTCACCTGTCTGAGGTATGTGTATTGTGGTGTCAGTGACTGTTCTACTCACCTATCTAAGGTATGTTTAGTGTGGAGTTAGTAACTGTTCTGCTCACCTGTCTAAGGTATGTTTAGTGTGGAGTTAGTAACTGTTCTGCTCACCTGTCTAAGGTATGTGTAGTGTGGAGTCAGTGACTGTTCTGCTCACCTGTCTGAGGTGTGTGTTGTATGGTGAGTGACTATTCTGCTCACCTGTCTAAGGTAAGTGTTGTGTGGAGTCAGCGACTATTCTGCTCACCTGTCTAAGGTATGTGTTGTGTTGAATCAGTGATTCAACACAACTGTTGTTGATGATGCTTTTGATAAAATCCGGCAGTGCTTTATCCGTGTTCAGCAGAAAAAACCAAAGAATTGATGTAATGTTTGTCAAGATTTTTGTTTTTACCATGTTTTGATATTTTAGTGGGTGTTTTATCTAGCAAAGTTTGAATTTATATATTCGATGATCTGGAAGCTCCTAGATGTTTTTGACTTTGCAAAACAGTAGACTGCTATAGTATCACTCTATTCTGTTTCGTGTGTGTTTTTACTGGTAGATTTTATGGATTATACAATTATATTACATATTTGTCTGTGATTTGTATAGGAAATACTGGGAATAGAAAAGCTATATCTACTTGTTTGCTCTACTGGGAAATATCTCCCAGTGGGAGATATTTCCCCCAAATGACGTTCCGATTGTTTTACAGACGTCGTCGTCAAATTCCGCCACTAGGAAATAACGATTACGGAAATTAACGAAGAGTTCCGGTTCCACTTGTTTTGTTTGTATGGCGTAACATCTTGGATGACGCAACGTCATCTTGGCGTTCTCGTGCAAACTGGTGTAAAAAGGCGTGAATCATTCGAAATATTAATAAAATATCATTTTAAAGTATGTAATATATAGTTTAATAACCACTGTTTTTGAGATACTGAAAATATCTACCTCGATAGAGAAATGGCCCCAATACAAGAACTCGTGCTCCGCACTCGTTCTTATATCGGGGCCATTTCTCTACCTCGGTATTTCCCGTATCTCAAAAACACTGGATATTAAACTCTATATACAGTTGTGGTAACAGCCAGTTTGTTTTCCGGAATGTTTAAAGTTGAACTTGTTTACATTTGCATATGCTTGAAACTTAAAAGTTTTGAGTGAAAAGAAAATTGCTTTTGTATCTGGTACCAATGTCTGGAATTGGAGTAATATGCAATTTGAATTGAGTGTAATATGCATGGTGCTTATCTGGGGCACTGTACATGACTAAGTGTATATTGTTTTTTAGGATTATATTTTTTCTTCAAATTGACTTATTGCCCATTATTGCATGTGCACAGTTTGTGTCTCAAGTTCTTAAAAGTTGCTACCGGTATTCAATTTGTACGCTGTATCTGAAGTTTATGAAATAACTATTAAAACACCATTTTACATAAATCTGAGTGTCTTGTATGCATATGTGTTTCAGGTGATGTCGGTAATTAGTAACTTAGAAGAGTTTCCAACAAAGAAAATTAAGGGCCATTCACCTCCAAACTACAAAGTCATATACCGGTACTTGTCACAAATACTGCAGGGAGACAGAAGGGATGACATTGATCAACTTCCACCTCTAGGTTGGTTCTCTCTCATATATACATGTAGATCAACAAACCACTAGGTTGGTCCTCCCTCATAATTATATACATTACATGTAGATCAGCAAACCACTACATTGGTCCTCTCTCATATATACATTACATGTAGATCAGCAAACCACTAGGTTGGTCCTCTCTCATATATACGTTACATGTAGATCAGCAAACCACTACGTTGGTCCTCTCTCATATATACATTACATGTAGATCAACAAACCACTAGGTTGGTCCTCCCTCATATATACATGTAGATCAACCAACCAATAGGTTGGTCCGCTCTCATATATATATGTAGATCAACAAATCACTAGGTTGGTCCTCTCTCATATATACATTACATGTAGATCAAAAAACCACTAGGTTGGTTCTCCCTCATATATACATTACATGTAGATCCAGGGGTGTAAAATACCACTCGACTGCTCGCCATGGCGACCAGAATGTCACGGAGGTCGAGTCAAAAATCCTAAATACTAGACCGATCGGTGGATTAGTTTTATTGTGGTGAAGAAAAAAAGATCAATCTTTTCAGTTTCAAAACAAGCGCGTGTTGGTAACTAGGTCAACAGACTGTATTATCGTAATGTTAACATCGAAAGTTTACTGAATACACTTCACGTAAATCAATCTGGCAGGTGCGCATGAAATTTTACTCGGATATTTATGTTTACATCATATATGAGTCGGCGTGTGAAATATTTATGTCTACACCATAGATAACCACTAGGTTGGTCCTCTCTCGTATATACATTACATGTAGATAACCACTAGGTTGGTCCTCTCTCGTATATACATTACATGTAGATAACCACTAGGTTGGTCCTCTCTCGTCTATACATTACATGTAGATAACCACTAGGTTGGTCCTCTCTTGTATACATTACATGTAGATAACCACTAGGTTGGTCCTCTCTCGTCTATACATTACATGTAGATAACCACTAGGTTGGTCCTCTCTTGTATTCATTACATGTAGATAACCACTAGGTTGGTTCTCTCTTGTATATACATTACATGTAGATAACCACTAGGTTGGTCCTCTCTCGTATACATTACATGTAGATAACCACTAGGTTGGTCCTCTCTCGTATACATTACATGTAGATAACCACTAGGTTGGTCCTCTCTCGTATATACATTACATGTAGATAACCACTAGGTTGTTCCTCTCTCGTATATACATTACATGTAGGTAACCACTAGGTTGGTCCTCTCTCGTATATACATTACATGTAGATAACCACTAGGTTGGTCCTCTCTCGTATATACATTACATGTAGATAACCACTAGGTTGTTCCTCTCTCGTATATACATTACATGTAGATAACCACTAGGTTGGTTCTCTCTCGTATACATTACAAGTAGATAACCACTAGGTTGGTCCTCTCTCGTATATACATTACATGTAGATAACCACTAGGTTGGTTCTCTCTCATATATACATTACTTGTAGGTCAACAAACCACTAGGTTGGTCGTCTCTCGTATATACATTACCTGTAGATAACAAACCACTAGGTTGGTTCTCTCTCATATATACATTACTTGTAGGTCAACAAACCACTAGGTTGGTTCTTTCTCGTATATACATTACCTGTAGATAACAAACCACTAGGTTGGTTCTTTCTCGTATATACATTACGATGGTGAAATACCAAATGAAATGAGGGTTAAAGTCATGTTAACACATCATGTTAGGTTATACTGAGGCTACATTTCCCCTCTGGGTCAGCTCTAAATAACCTATAATTTGTTTATGAGCCATTAGACAACATTCAGTTGCATTCCTTGCAGCCCAAATAACATTGTGGTGGTCATTTTTCAGAGAGTGCCATAGTCCTGGACCTTCTCCACAGTCTGATGGATGTCCTCTCTCTGTCCGACACAACGGTGCAGCGTAACGTCATGTGCTGGAAACATCGGCTGATTGACGAGAGGGATAAAAACAAACATCCGTATCCGGACAACCTCAGAAGAGCTGCTGAAAATGGTAGGCAGTTATATTACAGACCTCAAGAATAAATTATAGGATCTGGTGAACTCTACACACATTGCTGTCCAGTCTATATAACACCAATATCAGCTTTCATAAAGTTTTTACTTTTAAATGTTGTTTCTTAGTTGACCACCCATAACATGTCCATCAAACATGTTCTTGGTGTAAATTTGGTATTAAATTTAAGACTGCGACTTAATATATGTAAAAAAACTACTATCTGTCTTCTTTATTTTAACATTGTCGACAGTTTCCCTTTTTCCAATTCAAGTCAAATTTCCCCCTTTTAAAGGGCCCTGAACCCCTTCACCCAAAAGTAAAAAAAACAACTGCATAGTAAAAGTTCAGTGAAGATTTGTAGTCAGGAGTGATGCTGAACTATTTGATGACCATTCTTGTAAAGTTTATGTTAATAAGATTAAGGTAAGATTATTTACACACAGAAACCCAATAAGCATATACAGTCCAACCATTAAGAGACCAGTGTTGCTCTTCCTTGAGTGGTCTCTTAATACAGGTTTGACTATGTGCTGTATAGCCCTGTTTAAACGACCCCGTTTAGGGAGAGGTATTTTTTTAAACTAGAACTCAGGTAAGGCTACTGGCAAGTGTATTTTTTCTTGACCTCATAATATGTAATAAGAAAATATATATATATATATATATATAAAACAAGATGGCCCTGAATCGATCACCTGAGGATCTTTGCAATGATGAACAAATTGTCCTCTCGCAAATGCTGATCAAAGATGTTTTTAAGTATTTCCTTACGTAAAAACATGCAAAATCTCTACATACAAACTTTGGGCCCAGGGGTTGCAGCCATCTTTGACCACAGGGACTTCAAATGAGCAAACTTGATAGACCAGGGTTTAGCGATCATTAATAATAATAAAGAACAAGAGGGCCTGTGGATGCTCTACAAGCTAAAATGGTTCTTATATCATGGGGTTTCATCATTAAATTCCTTTCAATACCTTTTTACAAATGCAAAACACAACAACACCCTCAATTGAAATTTATTCTCACAACTCCATGCTAACAATTTAAAAGAAGATTTTTTAAGTTTTCCTATGCAAACTTTTTATATACAAACTTTAGAAAAATTAACAAAAGAAAAAACGCATCTAAACAGGAAAAATTAATAAAAAAATGAAGAATTAAAAAAAAAGAAAAAAGTTTACCTCCAGTGGGATTTGAACCCACTGACCTAGCTTCCCAGTGTACAAGAAATAATTCAAAGATTTTTCTATGGCGGCCATCTTGGATATCACGTTTAACTTATTTTATTTAACACATTTGGAAAACATTCATATAAGGATCATCCATGTGAAGTTTGGTCAAAATTGACCAAGCTATTTCTGAGAAGACGGTTGTTTGAAACTTCATCACAATGTTACTTGGGAGGGCCCCTCTCAGATTTGTGTTTTTCATGGCCGGCAGTCATCCAAGATTGCAGCCATGGCTAAAACTAGGTCAAATTTAAGCAATTTTCAAACGCCATCTCCGACGAAACCACTTATTTCATTCTGGTGAAATACCATTAACATGTTCCTTGGGTTGGCCTCTATCAAGTTTGTGTTTTTCGTTATCGTCGAATAATCAAAATGGCCGCCACGGCGACTCAACAAAGTTTACATAGAGTTATATAGGAAAACGTTAAAAATGACATCTTCATGTTAGCGTGGGGTTATTAGAAGGTATATTTATACTATTTAAACCTACCTTGTAGAGCTGGAATCAATTATTCTTTTATTATCTGTTTAAGATTTTACTGAGTTCATCCAGCTGGAAGAAGAAAAGGAGGATTCCAAACTTAACTTGGAGTTGGAGAGACATAGAATTGCCACTGAAAAACCTCCTTCACCAACGGAGGAAGGTAAGGGTAAATAATTAGTCCCCTACTGCTACCCTGGAAAGGTAAGGGTAAATAATTCATTCCCTTACTGCTACCCTGGGAAGGTAAGGGTAAATAATCCGTTCCCTTACTGCTACCCTGGGAAGGTAAGGGTAAATAATTAGTCCCCTACTGCTACCATGGGAAGGTAAGGGTAAATAATCAGTCCCCTACTGCTACCATGGGAAGTTAAGGATATAAAATAATTAGTCCCCTACTACTACCCTGGGAAGGTAAGGGTAAATAATCAGTCCCCTACTGCTACCCTGGGAAGTTACAGATATAAAATAATTAGTCCCCTACTGCTACCCTGGGAAGGTAAGGGTAAATAATCAGTCCCCTACTGCTACCCTGGGAAGGTAAGGATATAAAATAATCAGTCCCCTACTGCTACCCTGGGAAGGTAAGGATATAAAATAATTAGTCGCCTACTGCTACCCTGGAAAGGTAAGGGTAAATAATTAGTCCCCTACTGCTACCCTGGGAAGGTAAGGGTAAATAATTAGTCCCCTACTGCTACCCTGGAAAGGTAAGGGTAAATAATCAGTCCCCTACTGCTACCATGGAAAGGTAAGGGTAAATAATTAGTCCCCTATTGCTACCCTGGGAAGGTAAGGGTAAATAATTAGTCCCCTGCTGCTACCCTGGAAAGGTAAGGGTAAATAATCAGTCCCCTACTGCTACCCTGGGAAGGTAAGGATATAAAATAATTAGTCCCCTGCTGCTACCCTGGAAAGGTAAGGGTAAATAATTAGTCGCCTACTGCTACCCTGGGAAGGTAAGGGTAAATAATCAGTCCCCTACTGCTACCCTGGGAAGGTAAGGATATAAAATAATTAGTCCCCTGCTGCTACCCTGGAAAGGTAAGGGTAAATAATTAGTCGCCTACTGCTACCCTGGGAAGGTAAGGGTAAATAATCAGTCCCCTACTGCTACCCTGGGAAGGTAAGGATATAAAATAATTAGTCCCCTGCTGCTACCCTGGAAAGGTAAGGGTAAATAATTAGTCGCCTACTGCTACCCTGGGAAGGTAAGGGTAAATAATTAGTCGCCTACTGCTACCCTGGGAAGGTAAGGGTAAATAATCAGTCCCCTGCTGCTACCCTGGAAAGGTAAGGGTAAATAATCAGTCCCCTGCTGCTACCCTGGGAAGGTAAGGGTATATAATCAGTCCCCTGCTGCTACCCTGGAAAGGTAAGGGTAAATAATCAGTCCCCTGCTGCTACCCTGGGAAGGTAAGGGTAAATAATCAGTCCCCTGCTGCTACCCTGGAAAGGTAAGGGTAAATAATCAGTCCCCTGCTGCTACCCTAGGAAGGTAAGGGTATATAATTAATCCCCTACTGCTTAACCCCTATCAATCTATCTGCAAAACCTGGGTTCTGAAATTGACTTAATGCCTCGAGATCTGTAAATTTTTGACATTTGCCATATGTAATAGGGTATTAAGGCCCTTTTGCATGAGTGCTTGTTTCCTGCTCGGATCCAAGATGGCTACCTGGTGGCCATTTTCTTTTTCCGTCTTTCAGAAATGGATCAGATGGATCATTTGATTGTGGATTACCACCCTGAGATATGTTCATGAGATTTAATTGTGGATTACCACCCTGAGATATGTTCTTGACATTTATATAGATACTGGATCTGATATGTTTTAAACAGAATTATCCGTCTTTTTTCCAGCTCACCTGTGCCAAACGCTCGAATGAGCTATTAGTCGATTAACAATTGCTTTAAACAATCTCTTCTCAGAAACAGCTTGATATATTTTGACCAGACTTCACATGGATACTCCTTAGGTCCGCCAAAGTGGTCACAGTTTTACATAGGAAAACCTTTAAAAGGTCTATTTTGCATGTAGCATATTAAAGCTTACGGTCTTCTACCTGGGTTTTGCCACGTGCCCCTTCCCACTTTGGAGAGAAAAGACCCTGGTTTGATAAAACAGTGATCATGCCACAATTAATTTCTGTTGTCTCTTTATAAATACAGTTGAAGAACCAGTGATCAGCAAGTCTACCTATGTATCTCAGCCATATTCATCAGGCACGGCACCTCAGCCGTATAATTATTTGTCACCCACAGCACCTCGGCCATCTTCATCAGGAACACAAACTGTCAGGCGTCACAAACCAGGTCGGAGGAAGAAAGACGAGAAACCCGAGACCCCTACCACGGAAATAGTCATGGTCATGCCGCCGAAACACTGCAAAATTATTAACCTCGCCTCGAGGAGAAAGTTGTCGAAAAAAGACAGAAAAGATGGAAAGTATGTGTCTCTAAATGATTCGGAAGAGATAGTGATAGAAAAGGACAGCGACATTGTGTACAATGTGACTACATCTCAGTTAGGACAGTTCAGTCAAAAGGATAGTTCTCAAGCTACAGGAGGTGTCAGGTACATAAGCCCGAAACTGACCCTTTCAACAAAGGAATTGGCTGCTCTGGAGGAAAGACGAGCCTCACAAAAGAGGAAATATGAAAGCATTCAAACGGAGAGAACGTCAAGACCGACATCTTGGGGAGAAAAGAAACCGAAATTGTACACGCTGAATCCATTCTGCCTGCCTGTCAGTCTCCTAGACCTTGATTCCTAGAAGGAACTAGGGCAAATATCTAGCAGAATAGAAATTGTTTGTCAATTAATCCTTTTATGTGAATTAATAAGCTGAAGTTTAAAACTGAAAGTGGTGCCAAAGAAATAGTCGGCAGGATGTAGAACTCGTATAATGGGAACTAGCCTTGCAACTGTCACCGCTAATGGCCGATAATACTCGGATGTACACTACCAATTTTGCGACACTCCTAAATATCATAAAGGGCATTATATGTGGCTCCTGTCATATAAAGAAGCATATGAGAATCGTTTGATTTCATACGAGTCTACATGCACATGTTAATTATCTATGGCAAGATTGCCTATGTAATAAAAAACGTAAAGAATGTTGCATAACCTGATAAGATGCAAGGCCAATCAGTCTCTACAGCATGGCCCCAGTTGACTAAATGTCGTTCCCAAAAGGAGGTAGAATTCCCCCATGGGAACTGGAAACTGAATGGCATGGGTTTTTAATGAATGGGGATCGAGACTCTGCAGGAATTGTCTTCATCTCCAATTCTTTTCTCATCACCGTTCCTCATTTACATTAAAACATGAAAGCTATGAATTTCTTTTATGTGCAGGAGATAAACAACTTTTACCGTTTTGTCTTTTAGAGAAATCAGTACTTCAGTGATATATTCATTTTTAGACCACAGTTTAAAGTTTTTGTAAATTTAAGCTTATCAGCAAGCTTAAGTTCCCCTATTCTTATTCACTCAGATTTGTGTCTTAGTTTGAAGGCAACGTTGCAATGCTTGCATGAGAAACATGTTTTTGCCTTATGCTTCAACTTTAACGTAATGATGAACAAGCTTGCGGTCTAAATAAGTTAGATGGTGTTTTGGTGTGCCTTAGATAGGAAGACACATCGGCTCCACATCATGCATGGTATTTTCTGAAGACTTCAAGATCACCTAACTTATACTTGCTCCCCTAGAAGAGATATTCAAGGGGCCGTAATTGTTATATTCAGGGTGGCCACATACTCTGGAAAACGGGGTAAATGGCAGACCAAAATTCCCTGCAGAAATAGAGAATTTGGAAAAAAATGCAAAAATCAGGGGAAAGTCGGGGAATTTTATTTCTGCACTGCCTTACACAGAACAAAAAATAATGCTGAACATGTAATTGACACTCTTCAGGTAGAAAAAAAGTTAAATGATTTCTATATTATAAACATTTCATATGAATTAAACATTCGAAAATAAGAAAAAAATCTATATGATCATATATGATATTTGGTGGTGAATATACGGCCGTTATCAGAAATATTCTGGGTCGGGAAATTCTGGGAAATATCGGGGAATTTTACTTCGAGATTCCTGTGGCCACCCTGTATATTCCTTGGCAGTTCTAGTTCAGGTTTACAATTGGCTTTTCAGCCATTGCATACCGGTACCTCTGTATCTCAATCACTGTTAGTTGTACACTCTTCCTTCCTTATACATTTTGTTAACTTGTGGTCTCATGCAAGTTGACTTTATACATGTTACTCAAATAATGTGCTCTTAAAATATATGCAGAATATGAATGGTAGTGACACAGATAATGAGATTAATATGTTTATGCCACCTGCCATTTATGGGGGCGAGGGTGCATATATGTTCCCTTGTCCCTCCATTTACACTGTTGACCGTACGTCACACGACTCCTAACTTCTCAACTTTGACAACACTTAAAACACTGTTAGTTGTACACTCTTCCTTCCTTATACATTTTGTTAACTTGTGGTCTCATGCAAGTTGACTTTATACATGTTACTCAAATAATGTGCTCTTAAAATATATGCAGAATATGAATGGTAGTGACACAGATAATGAGATTAATATGTTTATGCCACCTGCCATTTATGGGGGCGAGGGTGCATATATGTTCCCTTGTCCCTCCATTTACACTGTTGACCGTACGTCACACGACTCCTAACTTCTCAACAGATTTTGACAACACTTAAAAGAATCGGTATGAAATCTAGTTGCACGTATCATGCTGTTCCTGTCCACTGAGTTGAGCAGAATTATGGTCTTATTTCAGCCGACAGCTTACAGTGCATTCATGACCGCAGGCACATTTCTGGTTCTTAACGGTATAACTCTATATACAATTTGATTGTGCATGACCCCTGAAAACTAGTTTCTACCTTTATGATTCTCCTATAAAGCTGACGATTCATGGAGAAAACAAGATGTGGACTGTGTCGGCCAAAGAGAATATTATTAAATCTATCAGTCAAAGGTCAGAGAAGCTTACAGATGGTATTTTATGCGTTCTGTTAGCAATTTCATAAAAATGTCACATCTGTTACTGATTTGATAATAGATTTTATTGGAACTTAATCACAATCTACCTTGGGTAGTGCTTTTCGGGTCACATGTCCATCCGTAACTTCTGCTTATTTAAAACAACAACTCACTAGAGGTTTAGTAAAAGCAGATGTCTTTCATCAAAATCCAGCCAGGGGTTCAGGAGAACTAGTCCGGACAAAGTTTGTGTATTTAAACGTTTTAAGGGCCAAAAATCTTTCAACCGGAACATGGGAGATGATATGCACAACTAGGCTTGGTGCTGATCACCCTTGCCAAGGTTTTGTTGTGCCAAGTTTTGTTGTAATCCGGCCAGGGTATCAGGAGAACTAGTCCGACAAAGTTTATATATTAAAACCTTTAAAGGGCCATGACTCTGCCAAAAAATATTCAATCAGAACATGGTGATGATATGAGCAAATAGGCTTGGTATCAATCATCCCTGAAAAGTTCCGTTGAAATCTGGCCAGGGGTAACCGGTTCAGAACTAGTCCGGACAAAGTTTGTATATTAAAACCTTTAAAGGGCCATAACTCCACCAAAAAATATTCAACTTGATCACGGCATTACTATGCACAACTAGGCTTGGTACTGATCATCCCTGCAAAGTTTCGATGAAATCCGGACAGGGGTTCAGGAGAATTAGTCCGGACAAAGCTTGTGTATTAAAACATTTAAAGGGCCATAACACCGCCAAAAAATATTCAACCGGAACAAGGCAATGATGTGCACAACTAGGCTTGGTACTGATCATCCCTACAAAGTTTTGTTGAAATCCGGCCACGGCCACGGGTTCAGGAGAATTAGTCCGGACAAAGTTTGTGTATTAAAACCTTTAGAGGACCAAAACTCCGCCAAAAATCATTCAATCGGAACACGTCGACAATATGCACAACTAGGCTTGTAACCGATCTCTGAAGTTCCGCTGAAATCTGGCCATGGGCTCAGGAGAACTAGTCCAGACAAAGTTTGTGACAGACAGACAGACAAACAGACGGACAGCACCAAACAAGATGTCTCCCCTCCACAAAGTGGTGGAGACATAATAAACCAATTAAGCGATTTTGAGCAAACCTCACATGCTTAAAACTATTCAGAATTGACCAAGAACATTAACAACTGGAGAACTGCAGTACATTACGTCCTAAACTCTCCATTTAGTTTTGTATGATGTTTACGTCATTTTCAACACATGTAAGGTTATATATGACGGTCGTTTTTTTATGGTGAAGGCAGACCACCCACTTTTCCTGGGTAGAGCCAGTACTGTACACCTCCTGCCATACGTAAGAATCGACACAAGTCGAGCTCCCAGTGGGATTCAAATTCGCAGCGGTCAGAGCCGAAGGTTTACGTTTACAATGGTAACGTTAACCATTCGGCCCCGGAGACGCTACTCCATTTAGTTTCCCCTTACAACATGCACAAGCCACTTGGCCAAGTCTGCCACTACTCCAGTGGCAACACAAGGGGAGAAATTGTGCAAATAAAACAGTTGGAAAAAAATCTTTGCCAGAACAAGTAAAAAATAAATACATATTGTAGATTTAATAGCAAATAGTTCACAAGTAAACACAATTTTTTTATATATCCATAAAATGTGTTTTTTCGGCTTGCAAGTCTTAAGAAGCTAATCATGGATTGCAATAAATATGTAAATTGTATGGATGAAACATTTTTTTAACTATGTTTTTAGCAAATGTTAGGCCTTATATGATGTGTTGTGGTAGGGTGCAACCCCATTTTTCCAGGGTAGAACCAGTACTGTATACATCCGGCCATCCATAGGAATGGTGGGATGAAATGCCTATCTTACAAAAGTGTTTTTATTAAATGAGTTAGGAAAAGCTGTATGATGGGAGGGCTCGTCAAGCATCCTATATTTGCCACAAGATTAATAATAAATAAGCATGGATGTGAAATTCTAGTTATCACATAACTCGCAATACCACCCACCTAGCATCAGAAAAAGTCCTTTCATGTGATGTCATTGATGATTTGAATTTAGTTTTACTTCTCACCTGCAGAACTGCAAAGTTACTGCAATTTCTGTTGTAAACACTCCATTTTTTCACTCGAGTCATGATCACTGTTTTCTGCCACCACTCAAGTAGTACTAAAATACAGGGATGATGCCCCCTTCTGGATAAGCAGTGGCCCTGTTCTTTCCCTGGAAGCAGATGGGGGCAGTGGCACGTCGTCTGACGTAGTGGCAGTTCTAGTAGCTTATTAAAATACAGAATTGTTTACACTCCCAGGATGTGAGTTTTGTGATTATTATTAAAAGTGCAAGTATTAATGCATGGTATTAATGGACATATCTAAATTAAAACACCCTGTTATTTGATTGAGGTTTTTAAATGTTATTCCTTCCCAGATATAAGGATTATGGCCCTTATGGCTGTAAAAAAATATGTGTTCCACTACAATTTTTCAAACTTGTTTTTATTACCATGTCTTTAATGTGCAAGTCTGCAAATGATGCAAAACCTTTGGCTCAAACAAGCACCTCATACTGTAGATCAAGGTAACTGAATATAATTGAGCAGCAAGTTCCATATTTCAGCAAACCACCCGGCCACAAAAAGTAACAGCAAGTGTCATATATCAACATGTTGGGGAATGTCTGAAGTTTATCAGCCTGCCGGCATAAATCGCAGATTTTTGGTACTAAGCGAGAAATCCAAGATGGCGGACAAAATGGCTGAAAAATGGCTCAAAACTGACCAAATTTGGGGTACTACCTAACATTTTAAATTGTTTAATATCTTATTTTGTTAATTTTTGCATATTTTTGTTCATTAAAATATACAGTGGTGTATGTCCTGCACAAAAATGTATACTGTTACGTTTTAGTAGACCCCAAACTCTCAAAATCGAAGAAAAAGTGGGTGGGGTATTTTGACATAAGAAAATCTGTAAATTCGTAATAAATCGCTTTACCGAAAAAAGGCTATTATTTCTTTACTGCTTGACTTATAAGCTTACAATAAACTGGAGTTTGTTGTTACTGAAAATACCAACGCAACTGAATAGTTTACAGACTCAAACAAAATCAAGGTCAAGGTCATATTCAAGGTAAAAATCCTGAAACAAATGGTATTTCACCATAAACCTTCCCTAATAATTTTGTCAATGTATATAAATACAACTGTTATTGCATGTTCGTATACTCGGCAATGTATACTCTTTTTAACGGTATGTTTTTTATTGTCCTCCGTTTGGTAACCATGGAGATATACAAGATTATATATGATGAATCAGTTCAAAATACAAAGTTATTGGCATTGTGTTGTGATTTTATGTTTGCTGCTACCTCCGTTGTCACCCCGAAGCATCTTGGACTATCCGTTCATCTCCATCATTTGTATGGCAGTAGGAAGCTCATTGATGACGTGTCCCAGCTAACATCAAGCGCTATGCGGAGGATGGTCAGCTCATTGTTGCTGCCGGTGACAATTGGGATCATAATGAATACACACATGATGGCAAACATACGATACATGCGATGACAACTACCCGTGTGTACCCGAAATCAAGGAAGACAGAGAGGTCGCAGAAGAATACCAAACTTTCAGACAGAACAGTCGATGTTGCCTCTTTGCCTGGTATATGAATTAATTGATATTATTCAACAACGACTCATAGCATTTTCTTTCTATGGCATTTTACCTATAACACGTATCCTTTAAAAGATAACAGATTGAATATCATAAAATAACATATCATATGTTAACTGACTATTACTTTATGTCCATATAAACTGGAATTCCATCAATAAACATTCTCAGTAAAATATTGCCAATTTCAAAATTGACAGAAAATTATCAGCATGCTGAAATATCCATTATTTAATTATGAGTAATTTCTTTTCAGGGGGAAATCTGTCTTCTTTCATTACTTCTCATGAACAGACTCAATAAAACCGAGTCTGCTGCTTTATTCTCTTAATTGTGTTTGTTGCTCCCAAAGGATCACCTTTATCAGTATCATGAAACTTAAGGAACTCATGTACAATTGTTGTCGTAGGGGATGTTTTGCGATGACAGGTCCCAGCCTGTACCGCCTTGGACAATATTTCAGTCACAGGTTACTTCTGATAAGTTGACAGAACCATGTGAAGTTGCATTTAACCCAATAATTATGTCAACACCTACACATTACAACACCATTTATACTACCATCAAGCGTGTTAAAGAGCAAATGAGTGATCTAGATCAAAACGTGTGTCCTATCTTCTTTGACATGGGTTTATTAACAAAGGCATTAGAGGTAGTTTGGTCTGAGCTTGACGGGGTCGTACCTGTTGAAGGAGGTATGCATTTTCTCATGTGTGTATTTGCAGGAATTGGCTTCCTTTACGGGGACGCAGGTCTGAAACAATTGCTTTCAGATTCTGATGTATTTGCACCCAATACTGCACAGCATATTCTAGCTGGAAAGGATTTTGATAGGGGCTTGAAAGCTTTCTTGATGCTAGATGAGGTTCAGACATCTCGGTTTCTGTTAACTTTTAAGTTGTGGTGCATTTCTAGGAACGTTCTCTTTGACCAAAATGGTTCTTTGGAACATGAGGGCAATGATCATGGTGAAAAATTTAGATTTCTGTAAACGGTAGTTGTTCCATTGTTTGATGAGTTCAAATTGAAGGGACGAGCACTTTTGGGATAATTACCTTACAAACGTGTCAACGCCATTCAAACTATTTTTGTCTGCGTCAAGACATGGTCTCCGGGAGGTATATGAGTACTCCAAATCCCAATTTCTTCCATTTTTCTTTGCATCCATTCGCACCATTTTTGCCAAGTACATGCCGTATATGGTACTCAGTATGCAGAGATCGAGTTCCTGATGAAGTGAAAAGAAGTTTTTCACACGGAAACTTTGTTGCCAAGTTGACAGATGGAATATTCAATTCTGTGTGGATAGATTACTGTCTAGAGGTTACGGAGAATAAGGCTTTAAAATCTAGTGGTGGGATAGTAGGTCTAACTCATAGAGATAATGCACTTAGTAGGTGGTTTCTTTCGCGGCCTCTTACTGCCAAATATTCCCATGTTTATTCCAATCTAGTAGAGGTGAAAAATCAAATCACATGCATCACACAGACAATGAACCTTGCAAGAAGGCTTACAATGACAATATCAGGAAAATGCAAGCAATGTTTGAACAAACATTCCTTGATCCTTTCAGTATTGCAGATCCTCCATCAAGATTATTAAATTTTGCTACTGGCGTGTCTGTGTCCCCTGAAGTTGAAATCAGCCTTTTAAATTGCTTTGACAAGGGTTCTGATTGCCTTGACAGGTTTGCGGAAGAGAGGATTGTAGTCAAAGAGGGACATGAATCACCATGTGTCAGTTTATATGATCCGATCCCCAGAGTTAGTGCGAAAACCATGGGTGGTAAATGTCGAGTCATCCAGTCTAAATCGAAAGACATACCGATTAATGCAGAGGAAATGTACATTCGTCTACTGGCAATGAATTCGTTCAAAAAGGTTCCACTACGGCGTGTCATGGGATTTGAGAATGCCCCTGTCTCTCTCAGCTTATTTACAGATGAAGGGGAGATGATGTCCACCAAAAAGGCTGATTTTATGCTCAAGTTAGAAGAGTTGGTCATTGATTCTGTTTCCCCCTCTGACAATGCTGACTGTATCATTTTCGATGGAATGGCTGTCGTGCAGATGCTTCAACCATTAACCCAGCAAAGGTCAGTCTACAAAGAAATGGCAAAATCATTTTGGCATTTCATTTTGTCAAGTTCCCTCAAAATCCATGTTGTTTTTGACAGGTACTTGCCACATAGTGCCAAAAGTCAAACACGCATGAAACGTGGAGAAGATCAGTTCCAGTCCAGAGCATTTGCAATTCAACCTGACATGACCATCGCTGATTGGAAGATTGCACTTTGCAACACAAATTTCAAGAAGGAGCTCACCAAGTTTTACACTATCTACCTTGCACAAAACTCTGTTGAACATCTTTCTGGTGACAAGTCCATTGTTGTAAGTGATGGTCTTGAAAAAACAGTTCTCTGTATCACTTCCAAAGTCATTTCATATGTTCCAGAACTATCCACGTCACAAGAGGAGGCTGATACTGTGATGATGCTACACGCAAAGTATGTAGCAAATGAAGGCATCACACTGCTCATGCTGTTTAGTCCAGACACAGATGTGTTAGTACTTCCCATACACCATTTTAGAACAATTGGAATATCAACAGTTTATTTTCAGACAGGAAGAAAGTCTCTCCATACTGACATGCCAAGATGTACATAAAATTGTGCATGTGATGTCACCAGAACAGTTGCATATTCTGCTGGTGGTGAACTGTTTAACTGGATGAGATACGTGCAGTTCTTTCTTTGGCGTTGGCAAGAAGTCAGCCTTCAAACTGCTAATGAATAAGGCCCCTTCCTTTGAGGGATTAGGCTGTTTAGGAGAAGTTCCTGAACTGACAAATGGTCAGATTTGTTCCTGTACTCAATTTGTTGGTGAACTATATGGCCATCTAAATTGTACCTCACTCAATGCATTGCGAACAGAAAGGGTTGTCAGAAACAAACATGTCAAACCCAGGCGATTGCCTCCGACATACGACAGTTTCATGTTGCATCTACAGCGATGTCTCTATCAGTTGCTGGTCTGGAAAGGGGCTTTGGTGGCGGACGCCGATACTCCACACTTGACTGACTATGGCTACTCAATTGATTCTCAGTCAAGGTTAGCTGTACCACAGATAATGTCACAGCCGGCAGCGCCTCCAGAGGCGCTCAGTGATCTTGTATGTAGCTGTGATGATGTCTGTGAGATTTACTGTGTTTGTTCGTCACTTGAACAACCTTGTACAGTGGCATGCAAGTGCAAAGCTTGCATCGAGTCAGAAGCTTGCTGTAGAAACATATTTACATCCTTTCAACTGTCATGTAAATGACACTGAAATAGATTTTGAACATGGCGATACCTGTTAAGTAATCAATAGTGTTTGAAAGATTATTACCTAGTCTGCTCCAATAACATGAAATGGTTGATTTGTACAATGTATACATTTTACAATGTTAGTTTATGCTAGTTACTTAAGTTACTTAATGTGTCTCTATTGGAATAGTGCATACATGTATACACACAAACATCAGTATGTTGATGTTTGTGGGTTGAACAATTTGCTGTAATGTTGTTCGTAATGTGTACCTAAATAACTTGTGGAAATTAAGCAGTTAAGTCATTAATGTATTCATGTTTCATTCTGAATTGTTGTTGCTTTGTCATTGACCTTGAACACATGCATTTATATAGGTTTTTCGTACACGGAAAACATGTAATGACCTATACACTCGCCAAATAATAGTAAACTAGTGTACAAGTGCCTTTGATACCAAATGGAATCCAATACAAACTTAGCATTTCAAAATTATTTGGTGATGGTTATTTGAACTGCAATACATGAATTTATTTCTAAAATCTATGTCAGGAAATATAACAGCCAATATAAAGGGATAATGAGCTATTGTTCTGTATTTTGTCATAATGACCTTGAACAATACCATGACATGTGTGTTAAAACCACATTAGTATTTAATAAAAAAGTTAATATTGATTAATAAAGTCTTTTCTTTTATATAGTTTACTTGTTGTTCAAAGCAAATAATAATAAAACTGCACTGGCATCAGGAAACTCCATATTAATTTTTTTATGACCCAAATGTAAAATGCGTCACTGCTGTCTTCTTGGAAATGACATTTTATGTCTATGGTTTTCAAATGGAGGACGCTAAAAAGCACACCGTTGGAAAAAGTACATTCCTGATTATATTGAAATGCAATGAAATTTGTTTATGACAAAATTATCATGGTCAGTTTACGGTGAAATTTTATTTTTTCTTCAGTTAACTTTTAACATTTGACCTTTAATATGACCTTGACCTTCATCTTGTTTTGGTCTGTAAACTATGATGTTTGTTAGTATACATTACCAGTTTATGTCAAGCTTATAAAAAGATACAGAAATCTTATAAGTCTAATAATAAAAGGTTGATAGCATTGTTTTCCAATATTTCACTCAAACTGCGAAAGACGACGACCATCTTGGATGCCATATTGAATTTCTCCGTGATTACCAACCGGTGGATAATTAAAATGCACCCCGTTGGAAAGAGTTTACACTACAGATTATACTGACATGCAATATCAGTTGTTTTCATGTACATTGACAACATTATCAGGGAAAGTTTATGGTGAAATATCATTTTTTTCATGTTTTTGACCATTTGACCTTGAATATGACCTTGACCTTGAACATTCTAAGTATGTAAACTATTGATTTGAGTTGGTATTTTCAGTAACAGTAGTTTCCAGTTAGTTTATTGTAAGCTTATAAGTCAAACAGTAAACAAATGATAGCCTTTTTTCAGTAAAGCCATTTATTACGAATTTACAGATTTTCTCATGTCAGAATACCCCACCCACTTTTTCTTCGATTTTGAGTGTTCGGGGTCTACTAAAACGTAATAGTATACATTTTTGTTCAGGACATACACCACTGTATATTTTAATGAACAAAAATATGCAAAAAATAACGAAATAAGACATTAAACAATTTAAAATTTTAGGTAGTACCCCAAATTTTGTCAGTTTTGAGCCATTTTTCGGCCGTTTTTTAGCCAAAAAAGTCATTTCTGCAATATTTTCATCTGTATCTTATCTTTATTACTGAACTGCATACATAGTTCATTTAAAATAACAAACACAGTTAATGTTTGTGAAAAAAATTATTTTAGTATTGTAATTATCAAATATATCAAGTCTTTTTAAAAAAATGGCCGCCATTTTGTCCGCCATCTTGGATTTCTTGCTTAGTACCAACAATCTGCGATTTATGCCGGTAGTCTGATAAACTTCAGACATTCCCGAACACTTTGATATATAACACTTACTGTTACTTTTTGTGGCCGGGTTACTTCTTAACTAAGCCACTTCTGTGTACTTTGCTGCTCAATTAATAACAGTTAAACACGTTTTATACAGCCAAACTGAACATGGCATATATTTGGATATTCGTGTTTACCCCACTTTTTTAATCGATCTGTTGCCTCCGATTTCATGAACATTTTACTACCAGCACTCTTTTATTATTAATAGCATGATCTATATAGAGACTATCTATAGAGACTATCTATAAACCTGTGGTAGACACTAGTCGGATAGAGACTATCTATAAACCTGTGATAGACACTTGTCGGATAGAGACTATCTATAGACCTGTGGTAGTCACTAGTCGGATAGAGGCTATCTATAAACCTGTGGTAGACACTAGTCGGATAGAGACTATCTATAAACCTGTGGTAGACACAAGTCGGATAGAGACTATCTATAAACCTGTGGTAGACACTAGTCGGATAGAGACTATCTATAGACCTGTGGTAGACACTAGTCGGATAGAGGCTATCTATAAACCTGTGGTAGACTAGTCGGATAGAGACTATCTATAAACCTGTGGTAGACACTAGTCGGATAGAGACTATCTATAAACCTGTGGTAGACACTAGTCGGATAGAGACTATCTATAGACCTGTGGTAGACACTAGTCGGATAGAGGCTATCTATAGACCTGTGGTAGACACTAGTCGGATAGAGACTATCTATAAACCTGTGGTAGACACTAGTCGGATAGAGACTATCTATAGACCTGTGGTAGACACTAGTCGGATAGAGACTATCTATAAACCTGTGGTAGACAAAAGTCGGATAGAGACTATCTATAAACCTGTGGTAGACACTAGTCGGATAGAGACTATCTATAGACCTGTGGTAGACACTTGTCGGATAGAGACTATCTATAGACCTGTGGTAGACACTAGTCGGATAGAGGCTATCTATAAACCTGTGGTAGACTAGTCGGATAGAGACTATCTATAGACCTGTGGTAGACACTAGTCGGATAGAGACTATCTATAAACCTGTGGTAGACACTAGTCGGATAGAGACTATCTATAGACCTGTGGTAGACACTAGTCGGATAGAGACTATCTATAAACCTGTGGTAGACACTAGTCGGATAGAGACTATCTATAAACCTGTGGTAGACACTAGTCGGATAGAGACTATCTATAAACCTGTGGTAGACACAAGTCGGATAGAGACTATCTATAAACCTGTGGTAGACACTAGTCGGATAGAGACTATCTATAGACCTGTGGTAGACACTAGTCGGATAGAGGCTATCTATAAACCTGTGGTAGACTAATAGATAGAGACTATCTATAGACCTGTGGTAGACACTAGTCAGATAGAGACTATCTATAAACCTGTGGTAGACACTAGTCGGATAGAGACTATCTATAGACCTGTGGTAGACACTAGTTGGATATAGACTATCTATAAACCTGTGGTAGACACTAGTCGGATAGAGACTATCTATAAACCTGTGGTAGACACTAGTCGGATAGAGACTATCTATAAACCTGTGGTAGACACTAGTCGGATAGAGGCTATAAAGACACTTCTTCACCAATAAGGAACTGCAGTTTGTCTCCTTTCTGGTTTCCTAATGGTGAAAATTTCTCTTCATAGCCGCTGTTCTATATGTAAAATGCATTATGTGTTAAATAATTGTCTCCGACATAAATTCGGATATTCAAGGTATGATTATCAATGGCACATTCTAAACATGTCAAACGGACCTCATAAAATTCAACCCAACCATGCCAAATAATGAACCTCGCACAATAATAAACCCAAAATAGTTACATGAAAAGGTTACACATTCTAAGTCAAATTGTATTTTCAGGCAATTATAACAATGCAAGGCAATATATAGATCCCTATGGTCTTGCCATTGTGTAGGCAAAGCCATTATTAGTGCACCTTTACAGAACTTCTTTAAAGTTTTGTAGGCTGTCTTGAATATCCCCTGTTTTAAATATGATATAAATTCACCACAATTAAGCCCAAATTTCAAATTCACAATGACACTTCTCAATATGGTCGTTACTTGTCACGTTTTAATTTGTTTTGGTCTTCTGGCAATTTTTATATATAAGCTGTTGTTTGAAGCACTTCCATGAAATTCAATCACTCTTGAAAAGTTGTGTTCCAATAGGGTCAGCAATTTTGGTATTTTAATAGATATTCCAAGATGAAGATCAAATGCACGATTCACAGCACCTATAACACTGTCAACAAAAGGTAACTCTTCACTCCTTAAAGTTGTCAGAAGCTTGTTTGTGTGCAATGTATAAGAACCCAATGCTGGATAACGCACTGACGAGGAATATAACGTCGAACCATCGATGATAAAAATTGAACTGGAGATCTCCCAGTACCTCTGTTATTATAGTTCTGAAAAAAAGAAAAAAGGTCATTTATGTCCATGTAATGTAGATGAACATCTACACTGCTTGTTATACACCCCGCTTTCACATAACACATTTTTGTCCCCTCGCGTCCCGTAACATATTTTTAATACTTGCATATCTGTTCTTGTGATGTGAGCAAAGGAAATGGTCACATGACTTTTGATTTCTATGATCTGAGCAAAGGAAATGGTCACATGACATGTGATTTTTTTACTTTATGTGAACAAAGGTAACGTTCATATTAATTGTGATTTATATAGCAATCTGTCTGCGAACTGGTTATCTTCCTCGACCGTCGGATGGGGACGTAAACCGGGCGGTCCCGTGTATCGGTCTATCCTCCGAGCACGTTAAAGAACCATAGGAGTCTATTCGATAATAAGAGTAGGGCAGGTTCCCGGATTCCTATGTATCCTTCCCCTCTCTCTGGGGCGGCTCTAAATAACCTATACTGTGTTGATGGGCCGTTAAACAACATTCAGTTCAGTTCAGTTCGACTTAACAGTGGATGCGTTCAGGGTTTTCCCATCGGCAAACACGTTGGTTAACTTTGGATTACTAATGGCCACCAATGATAACATTTGGTACCGAGGCCACCGATACTATCTCAGGTGTAGAGTCGCAGGAAGATTGGTTACCAACGTTCTACCTATCAGCGAACCAACAGCTAACGACGGTGACCGATGGTAGTCGATGGTTAGGGAGAGTGCTTTCGGTAATCGATGGGAGAACCCTGAACCACTCTATGCAATGTCTTTCTCCCTTTCCACTGACTTGATAATCAATGTAGATTATGGTCCCTGACTTACCTATATTGTAACGGCATATTCATTCGTATTAATAACACAGACGACACAAAGTACATGCCCTGAAAACAAGAAAAAATGCATTAGATATTTCTATAGACAATATGGTGGCAACAAAGCTGACATTCCTACGTTTTATCTGTTTTATTGTTTATGATGTTATATTCTTGCATTTTATTCGTCTTTGAAATTATTGTTCTTGAATGCTACAACTCCTGTAAGACGTTTATATCTACTATAATTGAATTTCATTGGCCACAAACAGTCCTGAATATCTTCCATACATATGGTGTTTTTTTTATCTTAAGATTTAGACTGATCATAAAACAATATTTTTGGGAATGCATACAGCATTATTTCAGCCAAGTTCGATAAAAAGCCAGATCACACCTATAATTCTGGAGTAATGGCCCTTTGATTGAAAAATGATGATTTTTGCAGTTTCCTCTCAATAACTTTAACAATTAAAATCCAATCTTCATGAAATTTGGGGACAATTTTTATGGCAACAATATATTGGCGAATTTTGATAACCATCCTGATCACAACTGTTATACCAGAGTTATGGCCCTTTGATATATGAAAATTGACGATTTTTGCAGTGTCCGCTCAATAACTTGAACATATATAATCCAATCTTGATGAAACTTCCAGACAATGTGTATGTGCATAATATCTAGGCCAAGTGCGATGACATCGTATATTGTCATATAAATAAGAATTCCACGTATGACTGACGTATATTGTTGCCACTCGTTTTAAAAATATTTTAGATAGGTATTGTCTTTTTAGAGGTTGTTGTAAATGAAGCAAGTCTGAAGATATATACTTCCATAATTGTGATGCTGATCATCAAGTTTTTAGTTTTGATCAATAATATACTTCATCTGAGTATTACACTTACCATATCTGAGCGAGGCATAACACAATAATACACTTACCATATCTGAGCAAAGCATAGCTCAATAAAATATTAACCATATCTCAGCGAGGCAATATTATATTCACCATTATCTGATCGAGGTATAACACAATAATAAACTTACCGTATCTGAGCGAGACAATATTACATTCACCATTATCTGATCGAGGCATAATACAATAATAAACTTACTGTATCTGAGTGAGACAATAATTTACTTACCATTATCTGATCTAGGCATAACACAATAATAAACTTACCGTATCAGAGCGAGACAATAATATACTTACCATTATCTGATCGAGGCATAACACAATAATAAACTTACCGTATCTGAGCGAGACAATAATATATTTACCATTATCTGATCGAGGCATAACACAATAATACACTTACCATAATCTGAGCGAGGCATAACACGATAATGTTTGAGGATTTGCTACTGGCTATTGCATAGAAAAACTGAAAAAAGAAAACAAATCTATAACTGACTAAAAACACTATATTGCCAACTGTTGTGTGAGGTCTTGAGGGTTTAAATATGTGAAGAAACTTATTGAACAGCCTGTTTTGTTTTCCTTTTAAGTGATTAGGTAATTATTTTTCGTTCTCTAATAGGTCCCTACATGGAATAGAGGGGTGTTCCTAAGAACATTTGTGTCACCTGCCTTGTGATTATCACTGACCTTGACTGTTGACCTACTTATGGGTCTTTATAACGGCGGATAGATCATTTGGATGAAGATAAACATGTGAGTGTGGAGTTTCCCAAAAAACAGGTCAAATCATTACTTTTCCAGTTATGAATACGGTTTGGGTGCGAAGTACTGTAAAGAACATTAGTTTCACAAATTAAAATAGGGTTTATTAATAATTGATAAGGAAGAACTGTATAAAGTTGCATGACCATAGGTCAATATTTTGCCAAGTTGTCAGCTATGTACGGTTGCATGAAAATGTTTAATGAAAAGGGGCATAACTCTTGACACAATGGAATTAAGAGTTACCAGAAATGTGTAACGACATAAAATACAGAAAAAACGGTGAAATAAAGCAGGGAATTCTATAAAAACATCAAATAAATTCACCCAATAACACAAGCGTATGTAGATCAATTTATACTACATCACTGAAAATGAATGTGCTTAGTGACTATGACCTGAACATCGACGAAACAAGCTTAAGTAATCAATTTCAGCATTATCAGCAGCATTATAGCGAAAAATCATTCATACGAAACACGACACCCATATGTGCAACGTCTTGGCACTGATCAAACCTGCCAAGTTTCACTGAACTCCAGCCAGGGATTCAGGGGAACTAGTCCAACCAAAGTTTCTGTTTAACGGATATATCTCTTCCAAATATCCTTCAACCGGAACATGGCGATAATATATGCAACCAGGCTTGATACTGACCATCCCTATAAAGTTTTTCGCTGAAAGTAAGCCAGTGGTTTAGGAGAGGAGAACTAGTCCGGACAAAGTTTGTGTATCAGGGGCCAAACCTGCGCCAAAAATAATTTGACCAGAACACGGCAATGATTTGCACAACTAGGCTTGATACTGAATTATTTATTTAAACTAGAAGGTGTTCCAAGAACACTTGTGTCGCCTGCCGTGTGCTGTTATGAGGCTGGTTAGGTTGCAGGTTAACGTTTTATGAGAAAGGGCATAACTCTGCCAAAGTGGAAGTCAGAGTTATTGGACATGTGTAACAACATTCCTTGAGGTAAGATGATGTTTGTGAAGTTTTATGAACAGAGATCAAATACATTTCAAGTTATGGCCAAGAATAGGTTGCTGGTTAAGAGTGACAGACGACGGACAATGCGATCCCTAAGTGTCTGCCACGCCATGCAGGCAACACAACAAAAGAAATATTTACCCTTGTCAATGTGATGAGGAGACCTCTAATTGAGGTCACTATAATTATTCCAATCAATATGAACGAGATCTGCTGCGACCAAAACTTCACCTGCAATTGAACAAGGCAACCTCTCGCATAATGATACATTCCCTTGTACAGTGTGCTTTAAAGGGACACGCAGCAATCTTGAAATGTTAATCGAGCATGAAAATTAGCATCTCAATTTATTATCCAGTATCATTTTATTTTGAATCCTGCTTGCGTATATTAAATAAAACTTGAGTTTTCAATTTTTTTTCGTTGTTCTACCATATGTTTAAATATTTTATTGGTTTACAATGAACAGTTTGAAATATGCAAAACCAATTTGCTTTACACTGTTCTTATAATTAATATTAACGACTGAACAAATGGAAGTTATGTAGAAAAACTAACGATATGCCGCCAATTTAAAAAATATCAAGAATGCCATGTGTCCATTTAAAATGTGTGGAGGAAATATCTAAGAAACTGAGCAAAATGCATATGTCAACATTTCTATTAACTCAAATGAATAAATGGTCCAACATGAGGCTAATAACTGCCCTACTTTTGACAGGAATGTAAAACGTGTATATGTATGAAGTTTAAAGGCTGTAAGGTTAAAAGTCCAAAAAGTAGGTCAATGTATTGTATCGTAAGGTAGAAACATATTGGGGTCAATATGTGCCGTATGTATTATATTTGTTAGGATGTTTTGATCTCTGATCAGTAGAGCTGAAAACAACATTTTGATAACAGATTAATTCATTGGAATCAACTTTAATAACTTTTTTCTGTTACAAAAAGACCAACAATTTGCATGTCAAATATAGGATTAAAATCATAAAGTCCAAGTAAGCCACCTGTCTGAAATGGGTCATATCTCTGAGTTAGGTAAGGGAGACAATTTTGACAAGGGCACGAACCAACTGCTGTTCCCATTATAACTGCATTTGTAACCTCATACTACCGATACATACCGATACATATTTGAGAGGGCTATACAATGTAATATATTTTTAAGAGGTAAAGACATACTTACATCAAACTGTATTCCTAAATAATTGACAGCAATTTCAATACCCCTCGTTACTGGGTCCACTTTACCCACACGATCAAATATTATATTAACGCTGGACTGAAAAGTAGAAAAGTTGTGTATTATTGTAGAATAGTTGTGTATTAGTAGAATAGTGGTGTATTAATGTAGAAAAGTTGTGTATTAATGTAGAAAAATTGTGTATTAATGTAGAATGGTTGTGTATTAATGTAGAAAAATTGTGTATTAATGTAGAAAAATTGTGTATTAATGTAGAAAAGTTGTGTATTAATGTAGAATAGTGGTGTATTAATGTAGAAAAATTGTGTATTAATGTAGAAAAATTGTGTATTAATGTAGAATAGTTGTGTATTAATGTAGAGTAGTGGTGTAATAATATAGGACAGTTGTGTATTAATGTAGAAAAATTGTGTATTAATGTAGAAAAGTTGTGTATTAATGTAGAATAGTTGTGTATTAATGTAGAGTAGTGGTGTAATAATATAGGACAGTTGTGTATTAATGTAGAAAAGTTGTGTATTAATGTAGAATAGTTGTGTATTAATGTAGAGTAGTGGTGTAATAATATAGGACAGTTGTGTATTAATGTAGAATAGTTGTGTATTAAGTTAGGACAGTTGTGTATGAATGCAGGATAGTAGTGTATTACAGTAGTGTAGTTATGTTAACTGTTTAAAGTCCCTATCCTGTCATCAGCAGGCACATTTTACAACTGTTGTACACCACTTCTAAACCTACCGACTATGAGGTATATATAACTTGTATATTTTGAGAATCCGAATTCTACAGACACTATACAAAAGGTTTTAACCAGCCAGACCAAACCCCAAAACTGCAGCTTCATAAATTTACCAATATTCAATCACAGGTATTTTAAGAACCTGTGCATAAACTATATGTTTAATTGGAACATATACATTATTATATGACCTAAACACCTGGACAGAGTTTCGATAAATAGTTTTGTAGTGTAGTTTTGCCTTTTTTTGGCGAGTTAGTTTCTCATAAAATGCTAATTGCTTTGTAAATTTGAATATGTATGTTACTGAAATACTGACAAAAACAAATTCAACTTTAAAAAGTGTCAATGGTACATGAACGTCCCACTTTAAAGCTGTCAAATCACATATATTGTTTTGTTCAATCAAGAGTGAATGTCAAGGAAAATAATGCAATAAAACACCTACTATAAATATTTTCCACACACAATACCCTGAAAAAAAGTAGCCCAGGAAGTTGAAATATTTTCCTTTAAATGTTTTCGAAAATTCCATCCGTTCCTGAAAATATAGACATAACATAACTTTTATGGTCAAAGAAATGACACAGATGACATTTGTTGGTTTGAAGTGAGATTGTTTTACTCAAGCTAAAGTTAGACTAAGCGTTAGGGTTTTTAAGCTCTGCACATCCTCCAGTCCCATCGGTAGTTTTCAAGTTGTGCTATGGAGAGTTATCAGCTTATTACAAAGGGCAATTAGTCTAATTTGATTGTATTGAATTGAATTGGGTTTTACGGCGCACCAACACATGAAAGATTATATGGCGCCTAACAGGAATGAACATGCCAGGCTCATCCTCCATGTACATCGAGATAAAATATGGAGAATGGGCCTAGAACCTTCTCAACTGCAGAACTGCAGAGTTGCTGCAAATTTTAATGTAGACACTCCATTTATGCTGGAGCCACGTTCATTGTTTTTCTGCCATTGCTCTAGTGATTTGAGCGAGATAGCACCTAAAACAATGCAGGGGTCATGATGAAGACCTTTAATGAGCATGAACAAAAAATGATAAAATGAACATGAATTTGGGGAGTTCTACCCCTCTATACCCACCCCTCCAACGGGATCTGCAGTGGCCCTATTCTTTGCCCCGGAACCAAACGGGGCCCATGGAAACACACGGGGCCTAATTTGAATGAAAGATAAGAGTTATGGTTCTTACACTCAGCACTTCCCCTCATTTCCCATATGATTGTGTGGAGTTTCATTTCAGGCCCATTAGTAATTTAAAGTTATGCCCCAGACAAGTATCGGGATGGACGCAAGGATGGACAAAGCAGCGAAAACTAGAACTGTCACTTAAGGCAGACAAACATACCTCCCACCTCTGCCCCTTTCACCCCTTCACTTTACTGCACCAATACGTTTTTTCTTTATGATCACATTCACTTGAAACTGAATCATCAGAAATTTACAAAAACAAACCATAGGCCAATGAATGGGTAGTAAAGGATTCCCACTGGCCTAAAACTACACAGGGTCAAATATTTTTCTTCACTAACATCTTCAAATCATACTTAATAAGCATGCCAAATATTAAAACAATCCATCAAATAATGAATGAAAAGTTAGACACACAATATTTCTCTATATATATTATACGTAAGAAAACCAAAGGGCCATAACTCGTGTAAAAATGATCAACTCAAAATCTTCTTCGCTAACATCTTCACATCATACTTAATCAGCATGTACAATATTAAAACAATCCACCTTAAGATGTATGAGGAAGTAAACACACAAGATTTTGGCGCCTATATAATATATATAGATTAAAAAATGAAAGGGCCATAACTCGTGTTAAACTGATCAAATCAAAAATATTTGTCTTTCCTGACATCTTTACATCATACTTAATCAGCAAGCCAAATATTAAAACAATCCATCAAATAATGAATAAGGAGTAAGGCATAAAAGATTTTGGTCTCGGACGAATTGACAAGCTCAAACCAGTATACCCCTCCTTCAACTTCGTTGGACGGGGGTATAAAAATTGGGAAGCATAACACATACTGCCGAACACTATACTTGAAAGACATTGTAACAGTATAACCAGAAAGTAAGTATACCTGGGTGTTATGCAGGTCAGCAGCCTCTAGAAACAGCTGTCGACTGAGTTCTTCCAGCGCACTGGTCTCCTGCTTCAACTGGTTAATATCTGTCACAGTGAAGGATTTTTTTTTAATAAAAACAACTACCTTGTTAACACATGTTTTCATTTTTAAATAGCAATTCTGGTCTACTACAGATAATTCAATTTAATTGAAAAAAATATTGTATGTAAATTTTATTTATTAGAATGTTGTCTATTGGTTCATCAACACCATATTGTTATTTAGAGCTGCCTCAGACATGGTTTGTTTGCTTGGTGTTTAACATCATTTTCCAGCACATTTTAGGCTATATATGACGGTCTTGTTTTTTTGTAGTGGAGTTACCAACTTATTCCTGGATAGAACCAGTACTGTATACCTCCTGCCATCCATAAGGATGACACTTTCTCAATTACAAGATGAGCTCCCAGTGGGATTCGAACCTGCAGCCATGAGAGGCGATACAGGGGAAGGATATGCAGGAGTCCCAGAACCTGCAGCCATGAGAGGCGAGACAGTGGAAGGATATGCAGGAATCCCAGAACCTGCAGCCATGAGAGGCGAGACAGTGGAAGGATATGCAGAAATCCCAGAACCTGCAGCCATGAGAGAGGCAAGACAGGGGAAGGATACGCAGGAATCCCAGAACCTGCAGCCATGAGAGGCGAGACAGGGGAAGGATACACCATGAGAGGCGAGACGGGAAGGATACATAGGAATCCCAGCACCTCTCCTACTCTTACTAACACACAGATTCCTATGGTTCGTTAACATGCTCTAGCATAGATTCCGATATACAGGACTGATTGTATGTCAACACAATCTCTATAAGGTTTAACAAATCCCGTTTATTTACAGTCTCCAATTTTAGATTATATACAACATAATTTTATCCTAAGTGCGCCGATTTTACAAAATGATATAAACAGCAAGAGGTCAATGACCTTGAAGCTCTACTGATAGATTTTTGATAGCAAGGTCAACATTCCTGTGAAGTTTCATGAAAATCCATCAAGTAGTTTCATAGGAGTAGTCGCTACAAGTTTTCATTATATAACTCTCTATGTAAACAAAGATGGCCGCTGGAGGCCATGTTTAATGTCAAATCAAAATAATTTTTGACAACGACCAACATCATGTCATGCTGATCATTTTAGAAAAAGTCCCATATTAATATCACTTATAGTTTTCAAGAAGTAGTCGCTACAAACTTGTATTTTAAAAATCTATTTTTAGCTTTAGCGGCCATCTTGGATTTCACATCAACATGAATTTTTGCTAGGATCAACTTGACTACATGGGCAACATTTCTGTAAAGTTTCATGAAAATCCGTCAAGTAGTTTCAGAGGAGTAGTCGCTACAAGTTTTTACTATATAACTCTAATGTAAACAAAAATGGCCACTGGCAGCCATGTTTAACGTCAAATCAAAATAATGTTCGACTAGGATCAACATCATGTCATGCTGATCATTTTAGAAAAAGTCCCATATGAATATCACTTATAGTTTTCAAGAAGTTGTCGCTACAAACTTATCTTTTAAAAATCTATTTTTAGCTGTGGTGGCCATCTTGAATTTCGGGCTGACCTGAAAATTTGCTAGGATCAATTAGACATCAAGAGCAACATTCCTGTAAAGTTTCATGAAAATCCGCCAAGTAGTTTCAGAGGAGTAGTCGCTACAAGTTTTTACTATATAACTCTAATGTAAACAAAAATGGCCACTGGCAGCCATGTTTAACGTCGAATCAAAATAATGTTCGACAAAGACCAACATCATGTCATGCTGATCATTTTAGAAAAAGTTCACATCAACATGAATTTTTGCTAGGATCAACTAGACTTCATGGGCAACATTTCTGTAAAGTTTCATGAATATCCATCCAGTAGTTTCAGAGGAGTAGTCGCTAAAAATAAAAGTTTACGGACAGACGGACAGACAGACGGACAGACGGACGACGGACGCCACACCACGGCATAAGCTCTGCTGATCTCTGATCAGTCGAGCTAAAAATGGATGTAAATAAACTTAACAAAGGTTTTAATATTAAAGAAGTAACTTGTTTCAAATAGACAATAAACCCTTTTTCTCACAATTACATGCAATTTGTAAACATATCAAACAACTTCTGTGTTGAGGTCACCAAATTCATGGAACATTTGATTGACGTAATAGATTCAATGCAAGGCCATCCAAGGGATGGACGATTATTGCATTTAGGATTTACTATATGTTCATTTGTTCTCTTTCATAATTATCAGTTTTTCTAGAAAATTTCGCCTTGAACAGTTGAGTGTTTAAAAAGGGTTGATTGTACAACAGTACATATCAATCGAAAACTAGTTGTTGACAAACAAAACTGCAAGAATTGTCAAACATTCTGACAAACTGCTGTTATGTAGCTAATGGCTGTAATACAACTTTATATGACCTTGATATTGTATGACCTTGATATGGTATGACCTTGATATTGTATGACCTTGATATTGGTAACGGAACCTAGGTGCTGAATGCAACATGCCATCATGATTTAATATGCAAATGGAAATTACCCACTGGTTGATACAGCAAAGAAACAGACTTCATCCAAGTGCGACCTTCACCTTGGCGATAGGAACAAGGGAGTTGAGCCTTCATTATGAGTGATATACATTTATGCAGAGGGAATTAAAATCTGCTCAATAGTTTAAGTTATGGGGAACACACATATATAATTTCGACCTTTAATGACCCACATGTAGTGTAACAACACATCATCTTAACGTGATAAGCATTTATGCAAGAGGTAGTCTAAATAATCCACTAGATGTGACAAAGACACGAATCCCAACGGCTGATATGTTAGTATGGACAAGATGGACAGTCCAAATACTATATGCCAGACCATGTGATTAAAAATACATTGCTAACAATTTGTTTTAAAATATCTGGCGTGTTTAACAAGAGGATACTTTCAGAAGATCCGCCTGAGGTCACTGTTTTTAACATTCCCCAGAGACCTCCCCCGATGTTCTGGCTCGCTTGTCGTAAACTCTCTTTCTTAGCAATAGCTATCCTGAAAAATACAAATTATAGACAATGAACAAACCGTTAGTCATGGAATTAGGTCTTGCTGGTTTGTTTCAGCAATTTTCAAATACTGACCTCTGATTACTGGTGTCCTCTTAATAAACTAAAGTTGAATGCATAAGTAGTCAACGAATTAATAACGACATCTGTAAATGTTGACCACTATAATATTATATATGATAACCAGCACCAATAGTAGTGCGAACACTGGATTGCGGATTGCTTACTTTTACCACAAAAATCAAAGATGAATTGAACTGAATGTTGTTTAACATCTCATCAACACAGTATCTAGGTTATTTAGAGCCGCCCCAGAGAGAGCGGAATGATACATAGAAATCCGGGAACCGTGTCCTACTCTTATTATCAAATATCTTTAACGTGCTCGGAGGATAGACCGATACACGGGACCGCCCGGTTTACATCCCCATCCGACAGACGAGGCTAAGGGAAAGTGTCTTGCCCAAGAACACACCAACGAAACTCAGTGGCACCACGGAGGATTGAACCCGGTCCTCCAGTTACAAATCCGCCGCGCTACCGACTGCGCCATGCCAGCTGTTATTTGGAATACCACTGTACATTCAACCTTTTAACTGAAAAATCAATAGTCACAAAGGGTGAAAATTCAGGTAAAATATATGACGAGTTATTCATATAACACTGCGTAATGTTAATGAACATGGTGCCAAGTTTTAAAGCTTTCAGACAATGTGCTTTTCAGAAATGAGGAAAAAACAAAACATTTAACCAAAAACTTGTAGACGGACAGACAGACGTATATCACCGAACGGAGAATGGTTTTGCAAGGCAGGCTGGCTAATGAACTTTGTCTGGATAATAATCTACAAACCTTTTCTTTTTCATGATGATCATGTCATTGGTCTGCATCAGCCTTTTCTCAATACCTTGTATCTCTGTGTCATTGACATGTCTACAAGGTAAAACATACAGTAAAAGGTATGCATGTTTATACCCAGAAGTTAATATAAAGTTAACATACCATTTATAGAAGACAAATCACACCTATAGAAATAACTGGAAGGTCACGGCCTGCATGTCGAGCCCTATGGTGAAGTAGTCCAGATTGGACAATAATTTTGATTTTACCAACACCAATGTCAATCCCATGAGATATATTTGTTCCTTACATACTTCGTATTTAATTTAATTGATGTCATTAACAGCAGGGAATGAAGGTTGTAGCAGAGATCTAACGTGACCTATATTTCGTCTAAAGTAGGTCACAGCGACCAGAAATCTTGCATGTGATGTTAGATGTATATAAGGAACAATCTGGCAGAGTTTGATGAAAATCCAGCAAGAAAGAAGCAAGATACGCATCTTAGTGGTGACTCAACATAACCTTTATTGTCTGAAGTAGGTCACAGCGACCCAAAATGTGCACGTGATGTTAGATGCATATAAGGCTCTATTAGGTGGAGTATGGTGAAAATCCTGCAAGAAAGGAACAATGTCGTAGTGGAGACAGGATTTGACTTATGTTTTCGTCCAAAGTAGGTCACAGCAACCCAAAACTTTGCATATGATATAAGATGCATATAAGGAACATTCTGGTGGAGTCCGGTGAAAATCCTGCATGAAAGAAGCAACTCATTCAATGTAGGAAGTCTTGCACATGATGTTAGACGTAAGGAACATTCTGGTGGAGTTTGGTGAAAATCCTGTAAGAAAGTCTGCAAGATACGTATGTCATAGCGGAGACAGGAAGTGACCTATATTTTCCAGTAAGTAGGTCACAGCAACCTAAAATTGTGCACATGATGTCCCCATGGATGGTACCTATAGTGTTTTTTCCTTTATTTAAGATCAAAGGAATGACCACTTATACAAACAATAGGTTTAAGTGGTTACGGAATAAATTGTATTGAATTCCTATTTGTTAAGCCACACGTCCTACCACCGAAGGTAGAGAACGTGTGCATGGACTGACACACATACACCCAGACGACATTGTTATCGCTGTTGAGATCCGTAAATGGGCTCGTCAAGATTCGTAAATGGGCTCAGCAAAAATACACAGCTATCCAATGTTGTTTATTACTGATACGCACTACAACTACATCAATAAATAAACTTGCTTATTTTTTCCCTTTATTAAAGAAATGGATGAAAAGAAGTATACAGATGTTTTTATGTAGCTGAAAGTTACAAGCTATCATTCCATTTCACATACATGTATTATTGTAATTTATTCTATTGTCTACATGACAAGTTTCACAGTGTAGGCTGAAAGCCTATTTTAGCTTATCTGTTGGATCTGTTCTTCATTACTATCACCACTGGTCCTGAGATAACAACTAACATAAAATGTTGGAAAAGAACATAACTGGCAAGACCATCACTTTAAGACTATAATCAGTCGGGGCAGTAACTTGTTTTAGTTATTTTTGAAATAACTTGTTGAAGTTATTACAGTGGAGTGTTTATTTCAAATAACTTATTTTTAGATATGCATTTATTTTGATTTATTTTTAAATCTGTTTTCTATCAAAAACACAATTTTCCTGTAATATATATTTTTCCCTGGTTCTCTAATCTTTGTTGTTAACTAATTTGCCATTAATTCTTTTACAAAACATGTAGAAATCTTTTACACATGTACAAGCTCTTAAAAATGGTAAATGTTGCATAACAAAATTGGTAATTAATCGACTCTAGGGCAATCATACCTAATGGTGCCATCATTATTCAATTATATGGTCAAGTTTTCTGCTGGAAGGATTTCTTGATTGTGCTTTATTCAGGGATGAGAATGAGGAATTTTATTTTCAGAGGAAAATAGCCGGGGTCCAGGGGCCGCAGGTCCCTGGCCAGGTGCAGGGCGGAACCCTGCTCAGGGGGTTCAGGGGGGCTTCGCCCCCCTGAATCCAGAGCATTTTTAGCATTACCAACCTTCTAGATTGCACTAAAATGTGCTTTAAAACAGTTCTGAAGTAAATAAGAATACTTACATGTATAGACTGTACTTGAGACAATCCAAGTTAATATGTCAAATAGTAAAAACAAATCACAAAGTTCATCTGAAGTTCAAACAGTAGGATTTTCATTTCAAAGTCTCCTTTGGCACTCAGTCTTTAGCAATGTTTTTAGTCAATGCATTTATTTACAAAAAAGACATAGAACAGTCATCAACGTTCACACATCATGTGTGAACGTTGATGACTGTTCTATTGCTTTTTTGTAAATAAATGCATTGACTAAAAACATTGCTACATCTGTCTTGTCATGACCATTTGCCTAAATGTACTACTGACATGTGTGTACACCATGTATTGTGTGTCTATTGACAAAGCTTTCTTTTTTTTGCCAATGCCTCTGTTTTATTTTGCAAGTAATTTCTAGTATTTTTGTTTTCAAAATATTGACAAGCTTTGAAGTAAACGAACTACCTTCATTTCTTCTTCTTTTTTTTTTCAAATGACCAGATATTATCCCAAAATTGCTATTTATTTTATTTATTAAGGCACAAACTTAAATCAAATGATAATCAAAACAATTATACTTACTTACGCAAAACAAACAAACTCTTGTGTCATGATGAGAACATCGCGTCTTGAACAATACACGTAAGCCGATACACAAACTGCCAATATTAACAAACTTTCCAGTTCAACTGCTTTAAGTTACATTCTCCCATCCCAATTATCTCCCAATTACTGATTAACCCACAACAACCCGACATAATCCAATCAACTCGTAATAATTGCAATTTGTTGTCAACAACCAACTTATCACACAGCGTGTTATTGCACCTTCTGCATACTGCATAGATCAGTCACGTGTTACTTGTGTGTATTGTTTGACGCGAGTTTATGAATTTGTGTACGGTGCGCATAAGGGTTTTTAAAGGCGGTGTTTGCCTTCAGATCAAAGCACCGCGCTCTGGTTTTTAAGCATAGCGGCGCAGTTTAGGCACCGCGGGACTATAGCGACTCCCAAGTCAGAACAGATTTTGCATCCTTACCCCCCCTAAATATTTTCTCACCGGATTTAGACGTTTCAGAAAATTGACCCCTGGGGCTACAAAATCCGCGGAAATCCGCGGATCCGAGGAAAATTCTCATCCCTGTTTATTACTGCAGCAACATTTATTTATCAAGATAAAATCATGTTTTACGAAAGTATCCTTAATAAGTTATTTTACCAAAAGTAAGAGGAATGAACTCTTACTTTGTATCAAAAGAAAACACTTTTGCTCTTGAAATTAACTTGTTTCAGTTAATATCGAAAAAATAACTTTCACAAGTTACACCCCGGACTGATAATTCAGTGTCCTAGAGGAATGTTTTGAATAGTTGTTGGGAGCAAACCATATTCTAACCTCCTCATCAGATTATTAGGGATCTAGCTCCCTGACGCCTGTAACATAAAATTATCAACATATAAATAGTATTTTGAACAAGGACGTCATTCTTTTTATATATTTTTTTCTTCTGATCTTTGAAGACGTGTTAGGCATATTACCTGATGAAGCAGAACATGGACGTGTAAGGGTAGTTGACGGCACCAAACCCGGACAAAATAGCCATCAAGGTCACACCGATAATACCTACACGACCAATACACTGTTCTATGGAGAATATACCTGAAAGATAAGGCAGTGAAATAGTATACTATTTAATTCCTTAGAAGTCAATGGTTACAACTATTTATCAGAGTGAGTGACTATTGACCCGAGAAGGGTATTACTGCACTAGGCGGCACGCCGAGTGCAATAGTACCCTTCAAGGGTCAGTAGTCACTCCCGAGGATAAATAGTTCTAATCCATTGACTCCTAAGGCATTAAATAGTGTTTTTTATTATATATCATAAAATATAGCAGTTTTGATTTTTTACTAATAAAATTAAAAATTTGGAGTGTGAGCCGTGTACACAATGTATCTGCTTCCTTTGTTCAATTAAACAACCACATCACTGACACAGATCAACTATTGCACGGTCACGTGATGCTGCGTCACTGACACAGATCAACTATTGCACAGTCAAGTGACACTGCATCACTGACACAGATCGACTATTGCACGTTCACGTGGCGCTGCATCACTGACACAGATCGACAATTGCATGGTCACGTGACACTGCGTCACTGACACAGATCGACTATTGCACGGTCACGTGGCGCTTCTCTGTTTTTTAAAAGAATAGCATCAATGACAAAGATGTACTATTGCACAGTAAATTTACTACTGCATGGTCACGTGATGAACTATTGAATGGTTGGCATATTTCCAATGGGAAAGGTCGAAACTATTTAATCACACGTGACTGCTTCTAGACTAATGACTTATATTTTATGTTTTATCTTTGGAAGAACTACGTACCCCAATTTATAGAAAATTTGAATAGATGAAACAAAAAGAATTCTTTTCAATGTAGTATTTATAACAAAGTTAAAGAAGAAATTGACAAATATAAGCTTAAAAACAATATCTCTCTTCCCATTTTTTGACCAATCGCTCTATATTTGATAAAATTCCTACTTGGCCTGTGTGAAAACGATTGACCCTTCACAATATGTTCAGCAGGGCACAACAGTTGTCACCTAATGTGACACTGAAGTTGCTGATGGTCAAACAAACCTGACAGGCAAGGTTATTTACCAGTTGTGAGGACTCAGATGCACTTACCATGTTCAGGACCAAGATATACTTGCCATGTTCAGGACCAAGATAGATTGCCATGTTCAGGACAAAGATAGACTTGCCATGTTCAGGATCAAAAAAGGCTTGCCATGTTAAGGACCAAGATAGATTTGCCATGTTCAGGACCAAGATAGATTTGCCATGTTCAGGACCAAGATAGATTTGCCATGTTCAGGACCAAGATAAACGTACCATGTTTAGGATAAGGATATACTTGCAATGATCAGGACCATGATAAACTTATCATGTTAAGGACCAAGATATACTTACCATGTTTAGGACCATGATAAACTTATCATGTTAAGGACCAAGATATACTTACCATGTTTAGGACCAAGATAAACTTATCATGTTAAGGACCAAGATATACTTACCATGTTTAGGACCAAGATAAACTTAACATGTTTAGGACAAAAATGGACTTGCCATGTTTAGGACCAAGATAAACTTAACATGTTTGGGACCAAGATAAACTTAACATGTTTTGGACCAATATAAACTAACCATGTTAAAGACCGAGAAAAACTTAATATGTTTAGGATTAAAATAAACTAACCATATTTAGGACCAAAATAAACTTACCAAGTTTAGGACTAATATGAAGTTACCATGTTCAAGATAAATGTACCACATTTAGGAACAAAATAAACTTGCTTTGGACCATGATGACTTTGGACCATGATAAAATTACCAAGCTTAGAACCAAGATAAACTTACCATGCTTAGGACTGAGTATAGGGAATGGGTCACCTATCTTCCAGAAGAAGTAGAGGAACACACACCAGGATACAAATGTCAAGGCCACTCTTACATGACTCTTTGGTGGAACTGAAATGTGAAGATAGTCAGTGAAAAATAAAATCATGATATAAAGAGTCCAGTTAAAATGTTGATTCTAATATTTATATGGGAACCTTGCTTGTTTTATTCTGTTGATATTTTAGACAACCCAACATTCATACTACCCTTATAAGGTCTTAGTTGAAATCGGCTGTAAACTTAAATCACAGATAGGCTTTTAGGTTAAGATTCAGTCAATTTTTTAAATACAATTCCCTTGCGTTACTTTGTGTTGATAGGGGAAATATTAAGCCCCGAAGGTTTGTCGTTCCCCTTGTGACTGGATTGTTGAGATCTCCAGTTGGTTTCGATTCTTCGAGACCTCTATATATTATCCAACTCACTCTTGAATATGTTTCATTTTAAAGTGAACTGTATTTACTCATACATATAGAGTTAAAAACATGAAACAGATTGTTAATTCAGAAGACATTTAAAGAAGCTTTCCACGTCCACTGTGCCAGTCACTCACCTAATCTCACATTGCTGATTATGAAGTAGGCTATGTAGAAGGGCAGTATGACAACCAGCAGGAACAGTATGGCAAACAGCTGTAACTTCCAGTGAAAGTAGCGCGAACTGAAATACATATGTGTCACAGTCAGAAGTTATATTCAATTTTGTATTTAAATAATTAAGTATATTATTCATTCAAAAATAATTCCAATAAAACCTTAAAACTGTTAGTTTGTACCTGATAATATATATGACAAATATTTGAAACAGTATGGTATTTTGCTAAGATCGTCCTATTAGAACAAATATAATAAACACATGGGTACATACATATGGCTTAGGTGTTCCATTAAGATACCCTGCTGCGTTTCGTCTGTGTGTTCTAGGACAAAACACTTTCCTTAGCCTCTACCGTCAGAAGAGGATGTAAACTGAGCGATCCTGTGCTTCGGAGTCTATCCTCCGAGCATGTTAAAACATACAAGACTCTATTTCAGTAAGTGCAGGGCAGGTTCCCGGATTTCTATGTATCTTTCCCCTCTTTTTGCTCTCAAAAACCCGAACCATTAAACAACATGTATTCAATTCCATTCCATTAACCCTTGGCCTGTTAAGGGTGACTACAATAGCCTTTGCGTCCATTGTAAACCCAGATCAGCCTGCTAGTAACTGTCCGGCTGCTCATCAGTCATTTCTCCAAAACACCCCTTTGTAACATAAATGAAATGGTCTAAATTTAAAGAAAGGACAGTCCATTATACATTGGGTAAATATACATGCACTCAGCACCACCTACATACCTAGAATCCATAATGCCGATGATTTCAAATATAATCAGGACAAACATCGTACATGACAGTGCAAATGTTGTAGAAAACACCAGCAGTACTCCAGAATGATGGACCTGCAAACAGTATTATATTTTAATCAGGTACTTCTTTAAATGTGTGTGATCTGTTTACAATCATTTGGAAACTGTGCAATATGGACCCTTTTCCACTGTAGCATAAAATACAAAAGCTCACTTTGAACCTTCTGGCTAACAGTTTAAAGAGACAAATTTCTCTTGTGTGAAATTCATATTAAGTCAACTTGAAGAAACTTACCTGCCAAATAACAACAAAATTACAAACTGTTTATCAAAACTCTATCCAGTTCATTGTTTAGGTCATATAATAATGTATACATGCAGGTTAAAAGTAAAGGTTTATTAACGGGTTCTTAAAATACTGTATCCGTGATTGAATGCGCATAAACTGAATTACGAGTTGGTAACTCTTAATTCGATGCTCCAGTTTTAGGGTTTAGCCTGGGTGGTTAAAGCCATTTATATTGTGTCTATAGAGTTCGGATTCTCAAAATACTAGTATTTTTTTTAAAAAATCAAAGAGCATATTATTTGTGTTCCCGTTAACTTAAAGTTTACATGAATTTCATATTATAATCACTTATGAAAGTATACATTTTGAAAGGTATGTAATTTCACCTGGATTTCATGTTGACCAAATTCCATGTGAGGACATATTGCATAAATGTTAACCGTGAACACATTACCTCGTAGTTTTTGTACAGAATCTTCAAGAAGAACAGCCATCCACCTCCGAAAAACAATGCCTGAAATGTATAAAGTTTTATTTGTAAATAAATGCTGAAAATGAAACAATACAAAAAAAACACAAGAATATAGGTAAAACTATTGATGCTCCTCGAATGTATCCTCAACTTATCATATGGCCTTGTATCACCCATCAGTTTTTCAATTTGCAGTTCCATTAGTAGTTTTTGACTTATGCTTCGGACATGAACTAAAAGTATAAAATTCCAAAGGGCAATAACTCTAATTTGAAGAATGAACATTGGTTGTAGATCTCTGCACTTTCTCTCACTGCCCTTTATCATTGTGAGAAGTTCATTGCAGTCCCATTAGAAGTTTTCAGTTATGCTAAGGACATGAATTATAACTTATACAATTCCAAAGGGTAATAATTCTATGCTGAATTAAGGTAGAGTTACGGTTCTTGACTCTGCACTTCCTCTTATTGCCCTCTATCAGTTTGTGAAGTTTTATTGCATTCCCATAAGTATTTTTGAAGTTATGTTCCGGACAATTATACTTAGTATAAAATTACAAAGGGCAATAACTCTTAAATTGAATGAGACAGAGTTACACTTCCTCTCATTGCCCTCTATCATTGTGTCAAGATTTATTGCAGTCCCATCAGTAGATTTAAAATTATGCAGGGTTCGCGAAGTCTAGAAATTATAGGGTGGCAGTGCAAATCCGTTAATTTGCGTTTTTTAATGGCATTTTGACAGCGACACCCGGATGTTGGAGGAGAGTTACCTCTCCTATGAAGCGCTTGTTTTATTGTTGAAGCTGGAGGACAAGCATCTGCGTGATATTACTTAACTGCATGTAACCACAGAGTACCAAATCGGTCTAGATTCAGGTTACATTATGGTGTTTGTTGGTTTAAACATATTTTATTTCACAAGCTTTTTACAACATATTATTTGTACAAGAATGATCAGCCCCAAAAAGTAGGTCAAGGTCATAGATGAAATCCATGCATCCAAAAAGATGCACTACCCAAGACACAAATATGACAAAATAGAACGATTTGTCTTCCAAAGATTAAGCTATAAACTAGGTTTAAAGCATCTAGTGCATAATTATAGCTCAAGGGAGAGTGATGTAAATGTAACAATTAAAGTTATCTGCCCATTGCTTGGAGGGTCAAGGTCACATCCACACTTTCTTTGTCATGTTGCAATTTACCACTCACGATACAACTATAAGCACAGTCTGAAGGTCTAGTGCAAACAGTTTGTGAAAACGTGACCTAAACACAAAAGTTGAAGGTAAAATTATAAGGTTATACGCCCTTTGCTTGTAGGGTCAAGGTCACTTCCACATTTACTTTGTCGCGTTGCAAGATACAACTATAAGCAAAACTTGAAAGGTCTAGTGCACACAGTTTGTGAAAAAGTGACCTAAACGCAAAAAGTTGAAGGTAAGAATTATTAAGTTATCTGTCCTTTGCTTGGAGGGTCAAGGTCACTTCACCATTTGCTTTGTCGCATTGCAATGTACCACCCAAGTTACAACTTTAAGCAAAATTTGAAAGGTCTAGTGCATACAGTTTGTGAAAAAGTGACCTAAACGCAAAAGTTGACAGTAAAAATTGTTGTCATCTGCCCTTTGCTTAGAGGGTTAAGGTCACTACCACATTTTCTTTGTCGCGCTGCAATGTACCACCCAAGATACAACGTCAAGCAAAGTTTGAAAGGTCCAGGACTTTTCCCAGGATTTTTTTTAAGTAGTGGTGGCATTTTTTGCGTAAAAAGGGGGATGGGTGCGTGTTTTTTAAATGCCAGTTGAAAAGAAGAGATTTGGCGTATATCTGGTATCAGAAGGAATGAATAAAAAAACACAAAAAAACATCATATTTTATTATATTTTTATTTCAAAATCTTTAAAAAAAAATGCTAACAAATCACTTTCTGACAGAATAAAAGACATCTCATAGCACATATAATCACTGAAACAGTTTCTGACACAGTTTCTTTAACGTATATAGCACATACAACGAAACACTTTCTTATACTGTAGTAAAACACTGTTTGCTGTCAGAGCACTTTATTAAGTTCACAAAGCTGAACGCCTGGTCTTTTCCCCATACCATGTGTTTACAGCGGCCTCAAAGTTAAATTGTTCCAATGCTAATATTCTAATTCCAAATGCAATTGGTGGCAACCTTAATTATTTAATAAAGAAATAAATATAATTACAAAATCTTCACTGAACTTCAATAAGCAAACTGACGATTTCTCTTTAAAGTTCCCGAGAATAACGATTAATTAGCGTAATTATCAAGATACTAATACACGATAAAAAATCAGTTAAATATGCTACCTTAATTATTTGATTGAGTTATTATTAAATAATTACAAAATATCTACCTCATTCATTATACTTACCGACAAAGCTGACGATTTAAATGTAAATTCATTCTACTAATACACGATAAACGTTCAATTAAATTATTCATTAAAACCCGTAAGTTATCCCATTGTGTTACAAATACCAATCAGCGATACTGCTCTCCTTTAATCATGACCAAATTGGCCAATAAACCAAATTTAATTAGCGGCACTCACTCCACCAATCATCTTTTGTTTACTTAACACTTAGCATATATATACCCTGCCAGACATAACACAAGCCCTGTGTATTTAGTACCACATGACCGCTTGTACTGCATCAACACGCGTCAAAGCTTCAGGCAGTTTACACACAGTCAGGTAATCAGCTGTTCAGTAAGGCCTAAGGGAAAACTTGAAATATGTTGCATATTGATAGGATTAAGGGAACACGGCAACGTATTTAAAGCATCGCGGCTACATTAAGGCGTGGCGGTAAGTCACTTTCTGAGTTGAAGGCATCGCGGTACCGTCACGCCTTAAATGGATGGGGAAAGCCCTGAGGTCTAGTGCATACAGTTTTTGAGAAAATGACCTAAACGCAAAAGTTGAATGTTGACGCATTCGCCGCCACCGGAAAAGCAACACATAGATCTCTTTTTCCTTCGAAAAAGCGAGACAAAAAGCATTAGATATAATTGAAATAATAAAAAGTAACGAAAGGGATAAATAGAAAGCAGGTTTTTTTTTTACAAATAGGGGAAGGCGCCCTGGCCCTTTCAGATGAGAAAAATGCGCGATTTTTTCGATTTCTTGCGGTTATTTTTCCAGTTGTGCGACATCGCTGATAAAAGTTCACAAAATATACCGGAAACCACAACAGTTATTTCCCTTGTTACTAGTCATTGTTGTAAAGGTAAACCGTAAAGTGTTGCGAAGCGTCAAAGGCGATTTATAGTTTTTTTCGTCCATGATTTATTATTCTTTAAATTAAAGGGGAACTTTCTGTAGAGGGGAATTTTTAACTTTAAACAGGGGAAAAATGTAGGTTCCCCAGATAGGGGAAGACGCCGGTATCCGGCGTCAGTTATATAGTAAAAAAACCACCTGGAAATTACTTGAAATATACGAAATTCAAATAGACAAACAAGAGGTCAATGACCTTGAAGCTCTACTGATAGGTTTTGATAGCTAGATCAGCATTCTTGTGAAGTTTCATGAAAATCTGTCAATCTGAAAATCAAGAAAATTGTCAACATTTTTGCATTATTTTGAAATATCCTTTTATTCACGAAAAATACTACTTATTTTTCAATTATTTCATTATATCTACCTAAAGTCATCACAACTATAACATAATTATCATCTTTTAGCAGAGATGCATACTGTTTTATAGACTGGACATTATCGTGATACCACAGAACCCTTGATATCATACGAAGCTAGTATACATAAACATCCTCCCTTTACTTACATATTTTTTAATAATAAACCATTTTCTGCTGGGTTTTTCTTCTTCTTCAATTTAATTATTTCATATAATATTTGTTAGAACCATGCAAAGGGGGCTATAATTTGAGAAAGCGGGATTCATTAATAGTCAAAACCGTAGAACTTCAATGACACCCCTCATGGAAGCTCCATGTGGTCTACACTGCCAGTTAAGTGTCCCAGACACTTGTTTTCCTCTGCAGATATCCCACGGAGTGTACGCAGAGAGTAAAAGAGACAGCTTTATATCCGCGTCCAAAAATAATTACCCCACCCACTAATTTATTCAGTAAAAAACAATCAATATACCTGCAAAATGAACATTATGCACGAATCAACGATGAAAGACATTGTTAGTTAGTTGTGAAATCATAAAGTTGATAACGTTTTGCCCTATTCTGTAACTGTTCCTTAACAGATATCATGTATGCAGCATTTTAACTTTTAAAATAAGTTACACGACTTTTCGGAGACGTAACCGGAAGTGGATATTCATTCGACTAAGAGTTTGAAGAGTTTTTGATGAGAGAAGCATGTTGATTGGTTCTTCCACCAATCTAGATGTTTTCCAAATCATTTAGAATTTTGTGTATATATCTTAATTTAAAAGAAACTAGAGTATGTGTATGTTAAAAACATAAAATGCCTTTATTCTGTTTGGTTGTTCGCTATTTATTGCTGCAATTAGTAAATGATAAGTAAGTATCATGAACTAGCCTGAAGTTGTCTAAACCAATCAGAACAGCTTTAACAAAACGACAAATGGGAAATCCCAAATCCTGCAAAATGGTTGTCAACATGGAAGCATGAAAGTAAAAGCCAGCGGAAATTAGAGCTATTTCTTTCACGCTATTTCATACAACGGCGCTTTTACTGTGTAACGTGTTTTAACATTTAACTTAGGAACGAATGTGCTTGTTTTCGAAACTATGGCTGACGTTTTTTTATGATTACAGTTGTTCAAACATCCTTGCCCTCTGCAACTTTACAATATTTCCAAACTCATGACAAGTTTTGTGAAAAATGACAGTGGAGCAACCCGCTCTTCCTAGATATACAGAGGTAAGTGAATCTGAATCATGTGCATGTTGAAAATTATTTTGTCATTTGAAGATTATTCTGCTTAATTGTACTAACAAACACCAGAAATGAAAACCAATGACACTTTTTATTAAATATAATAAAAGGTATTCATTTATGTTTTCAAGATTTATTTTCTTAGATTTACTTAATTTAATTTGAAAGGTAAAACACATTGCATGTATTATTTGTGCATAATATTTTGTCTTAATGCATATGACGCACATAATTCTCTCTAAAGAGGGTTTTGTATGATGCAGAGATACAGGGGCGTTCCTGGGGCTAATTTAGGTATACGCACTATCGAGTTTTGGATTCACAAATGTGCCTAACCCCACTATACCTTCAGTTTTTATTGCATTTTTAGCCTTTTTTATTTGTTTGCTTCTTTAAAAGCATGTGCGTCAGTGCGTATGCCCAGGTACGCCCCTGAGATAGATTTATGACCAGTTATAATAAACTACTAGTATTTCTGCCTAAGAAGCTTGTCTATAACATATGAGCACATGCTATTCTGAAATCCTTGGGAGAACTCCGCAATGCCACTAATTGGCAAGTTATTACTGTGAACATGCTTTATATATAGAATTTAATATTTGACTCTATTTTCTATATTATTTTTAGGCTAAAAGGGATGATCATACATACGCTCAGGTAAAGGAGATAACCGGTATCACAGATAAAGAAGTTATCCATGAGGCCATAAACGCCTGTAAAAACACGGAGGGAAAGTATGAAGTTGAAGAGGTTGTCAATATGTTGATCTCCGAAGACAGTCCACAGTCAAAATCAAAACCTGGCACTAATAAAAAGGTGATCATGGGTATACTTTCAAATATAACATCAAAGGGGGAAGTAAAGTATAACCATACATGTGGTACCTCACGGCGTGAGATAGAATCTCACAGCATTTTAACCCTCCAACCGGCCCCACGGAATTGTGTGTAAAACTCCCGTAAAAATGATCTCATAACAGTTTGAAATTTTTATTCCAAAAGTCCAAACTTGTTTCTTGATCTAATCATTAAGATGCTTGATTTTAAATACAAATGTTTGTCTTAAGAATAAGCAAGCGTGGAGATGATCAACACTTGCAGGGTCACGCGATTAGGCGAAGTCGCTAAAAACTTTGCTGTAGTTTGGCCGACTTCGCTTTTTCATTCATGTGGGGCAAAATTTGAGTCGCCGTCATTTTTGGCAAATTCGGGTATATTTCAAATGTGATTAACCTCATAATAAACAAAAGCCTCTAAAATACACAATCAGCGCGTGTATCACACGTACCTTATTCAGGGCTTCCACTAAGGTTCAAATCTAGGAAGTTCGAACTTCCTGTGTATCAAATTTGGAAGTTCATGGGAAAAATTTAGGAAGTTCCAGTGTTTGGGCATGGCATTCATAGTCTTTGAGTCAGTGATTCCACGTGGTAGTGAGGGAAACAACACATCTAAATTGTTAAAAAGAAAAAAAGGATAATTATAATCATCTATATGTTTATAAAAGAAAATATTTGATGACCTCATTATATAAACGGTTTCAAACTAAAAATACTTAATTTCCCTTTGCGTGCCATACCCCACCCACAAGTTTTATACAGTAAATTACATTTTGCAAACAGTTTTCAATTTATCAGTCCAGGAAAGCTTTTAAATTGGCATACATTAATGAAAGGTATGTAACACTGTCAAGTGTAGGAATAAATGTAACAGATTCTTTAATTTATTATCAAAGCAATCGATTGTTTTTGCCAGTGATAATTTCTCTTCCGTGTTTAGTCTCCATTTGTGAAGAGTTCTCTCCCCTAGGTTAGAGATTATTAAATATTGTTTGTCGTAGTTCGTTTCTATTTGTAACTTTGATAAATACATAGAAAAATGACACAAAGATATAAAAGAAATAGCCTTAAAGGTATAATCTGTTTGTGTAAGGAGTTTCAACTTTGTGGTTAATAAATATAAATTAAGCAATTTGGCGTTCATTTTGTGAAATGCGCGGCTAGGCCAATTATCTAATTAACACGCTCTCCTCTCACCAGTCATGCGTGTGACCCTTGATAAAAACTGGACAAAACCGGATTTACCTGTCAATTACAGGCTCCACTGAGTTTTAATTGCTTTACAACTTGTTACGTCGGCAGTCTCAAATGAAATTAGATTAGATGGGCGGGGCTATAATCGGTAATTTACAGATTATGGGACGTCCGTAGTAAACGATCGCGGCGTACTTTGAAGTTTTTGGAAGTACACTGTACGCCTTTGATCATAATTTTCGTCGTACAACTACGATTTTTGGACGTAATTTACGGCCGTACGCCCATTAACGGAAGCCCTGCTTATTTAATCCCATTACCATTAAATAACAACGCGACTCTTATCTAATCAGGGCAATAGCCTAATTATCGATCTTTATCGGCTTGCCTTAGGCGAGATGAGAATATCAACCGCGATGTTTGCTCGTTAGGCGATCACGTGATTAGATCATGTGGGGAATCATGTGCGCATTCTATTTAAGTAAACCAATCAAAGCTGTCGTATTTTTTCGTTTGATGAATAATTAAAAATCGTACTACAAAACACTGCGCAAGGGCGGGGTTATGATTATGATTGACAACAAGATACCTTGAAAAATCTCCCACGATAAATAAATTTAAAAGACAGTGTATATAAATTATATGATTGACATTGGCACAGTTAATTGTAAAGAATCTTTAATAAGCAAAACTTTGATTGTGTGTTTTATTGAGGCTAATTATGAAATAAAGAAATGTGTTTGGTATAAAGAGAGTTTGTTTGTGATTGTTTTATTGACGAGAGAAATCAGCGGAAATCATTAATGTATTGTATTCTACGATTCAGAGACATAGATATCAATAACGTATGTTACTCAATGCGGGCATGAATGAAAACTAAGTTTGGGGTAATTATCGAATAATTAGTATTTTTCAATAAAAATGAAACGAAGGTGGGGGTGGGGGGTGTTCAAGACAGATAGGATTTTTGGCACTGTTCACTTTGAAGTTTGTAAGGCCGTGGGAAAATAATAATAATAATAACAAAGTGATAATAATAATATGCTATATTAGTATTATGCATTATTTTAGTTATTATAACAGAAATAATACCAATACAAATAATTAATAAAATAACATGCAATTGGTTAAGAATTGGTTAACTCGATATTTAATCGTCCGTCTCATGTCGACTGACCTCAAGTCTCCCTGTTTTGAAAAACTTCTCCCTGTTTTGACTGGAGGTAGAAGTGACTTCTACCTATTTTTGGAGTCTGGCTTGACCCCTGCACTTGTTTATTGTGACATGGTTCTGTTGTTTTTATAATTTTGACACCTCTAAGTCTTACCTGGGGCCCTAGGGGTAATGTTTGATCGGCAGACAATTCATCTAATTAGCCTAGCAGCATGCTGTTGAAGTCATTAATGATGTAGGTAATTAATTTGATTATGACTGGAAACAAACTGCTATCATTTATATAGTCGTGGAAAATGAAAATTATTGGATAGAGAAAACGAAAGTAGAATTTTCATTTGGAGTGTCTATTCCTCAGGGCTTTTGGACAATGAAAATAGGTATCTAAATAATAGTGTTAGATGAAATTAAATGTTTGTATCATTGTCATTCAAATTTCATAATTATAAAAAAAAAATCAAAAGCATGAACATGATGAATATATATTTTTTTATGAAATTAATGTTATGACTATCTCCCTTTTCTAAAAGAAGTTATTAAAAAATATTTTAAATCTGTATTTTATGGCATTCATTTATAATATCTGGGTAAAAAATACCCTGCGCACGCTAACATTTATGATTAAAAAAGTCTCCCAGATTTGTGCATGAATCTCCCTTAAAGAGGCACTCCCTATATCTACGCGATTTTTAATGTAAAATATTAAATACTCAGTATCGCTGCATTTGGGTGATTTCAAAAATAATGAAGCATAAGTGTAATTTTTTGGTAAAATTTCAAATTACAGATGGGATTATAATTTTTAGTGCAATAGTTAGCCAATATGTTCAAGTTTATGTCATGAATACGGCCAATGGATAAGTTAACATGTTACAATAAAAATCTAAGTGTTTATATGAATTTTAATGAACTTTTTTGAAATAAATAACCAAATTGTGATTCACAAATTATCTCAAACAATAATCATAATACTGTTTTTGCAGCATGTACATATAAAGTAACATGTTCAACAATAATTTTTTAGTAAAAATATGTTCTGTAGTCCAAAATACAATTGAAAAATATAGGTTTTTATGCTTTTAAGTCCCATTATTTTATAAACACACACCTTAATGTCATTTTTATGCACCATTATCTTAAACTTTTGAAGAGTAAACTTTATGTTTTGCATAATTTAGGACATACTCGAGATATTTGCAAAGTTTCATAAGTGTAAATTAAAATTTGCCAAACATATGAATACTTAAAAAAAGTCACATTGTCTTGCTTTTTTGTACACTTGGGACAATGCCTTGCATTATTAAAAATCAACATACATTTCTGATCTTAAAACAGAGTCTACTGGCTACAAAGTTAAGAACTTTTAAAATTTGCCCCATGACCTATGTGTTAAACAGGAATTTTATTTGTAATATTCTGTTTTAAGATTTAATAGTTAAAGATTACAATTAATGTTTGCAGGTTTAGACCGTTCTATCTCAAATAATTTGGAGGGAAATGAACAATGAATGTAAACACAGCATCAAAATAAAACTTTAAACAATGATTCACTCATTTTCTTGGTTTCAATGATCCATGAATGCCCTTAAAGAGCATAAAATTTCTTCATTTTTTTTGTTTTAAACATTAACCATAATTCTGTACACTTGGGACAATTTACTAACATCATCAATATGTTTATTTTAATGTGTAAGTCAGTGTTCCTGTAGGAACATATGTAAATATAAACACTTATAATGTTATTTCACGATAAAATTCCATACAATATAGAAAAATTAAATATTGCAAAGTGATTTCTTATTATTCTGAAAACAAGAGATATTATGAGAATAAAGTAATGATTGAATAATATCTTAGCATTAAGACAATATATTGTGGAATAATAAATCTTTGCTTTTGTTCTGGTAGACTCCCAAAAACTTACAAAAAATATATTGATACCTCATAAATAAGAGTTAATTTATAGCATTTGATAAAAGATTTATAAATGTGTACACTTGGGACAAAACTATTGAACAAATTAAACTTTCTAAATTATCAAATGAATTACCAAGATTAACTTTCCGTAGGAATACCTATATTATTGTTATATTATTCAAACACTAAAAACAATTTACTTTAACAAACATCTATACAATTCAACTGATTATACATAACTCTTAACAAATGAAGTCATGTTAAATGCTTAAACATAGTGGTCTGAAGTATTATATCCCAAGCCAGAACACAATTATTAAACTCATACCTGAACTCAGACACTTGTTCTTGTACCTCTGTACATGCAACAAAAGTGTACCAATACATTTATGTACAGTGAAACAAGTGTACATATGTATGTACATTAAAACAAGCGTACTTTTCTACATTCAATGTACAGCCAACAAATGTATCTCTGACCTGTACATGCAAACAAGTGTTGCCGTACCTTTCTACTTTCAAATAAGCTTACCTCTGTGCCTCTGTACATGCAAACAAGTGTACCTCCATACATCTTTACAGCAAAACAGCTGCACATATGTACATGCAAACAAGTGTACCTCTCTGTATCCAAACAGATGTATCTCTGTAAATCCAAAAAGGTGTACCTCTGTACATCTTAACGAGTGTACCCCTGTACACCCAAACATTTAGTGTACCTTTGTACATTCAAACAAGTGTACCTTTATACCTCTGTACATCCTTACAATTGTACCTCTTATATACATCCATACATGTGTAACTCTGTACATCCAACCAAATCTACATCTGTAAATCTTAACATGTATCTGTCATCTATAAATCCAAACAAGTGTACCTATGCTCACATGTAGAAAAAAAGTGTAAATCTATATCTCTGTATATCTTAACAAATGAACCTCTGTCCATCTGTACAGCCAAACAAGTGTACATAATAATGTACCTCTGGTACATGCAAACAAATATACCTCTGGCACATGCAAACAATTGTATCTCGGTACATTTGTACAGCCAAACAAGTGTACATAATAATGTACATCTGATACATGCAAAGAAATGTACCTCTACATCTGTACAGCCAAACAAGTGTACTTCAGTACATCTGGTTTATAAATGCAAACAATGGTGCCTCTGTACATGCAAACAATGGTACCTCTTTACATCTAGACAAGTACTAGTACCTCTATACAGCTGTACCTCTGTTTATCGGTGAACATGAGTACATCCAAACAAATGCACCTCTGCACATATACCTCTGTACATCCAAGCAAGTATTCCTCTGTATATTCAAACAACTGAATCTCTGTATATTCAAACAGAGGTACACCTTTTTGGATGTAAAAAGGTGTACCTCTGTACATCCAAGCCAGTTTATCTCTGTACCTAGAGTGTACATCCAAACAAGTGTACCGGTACCTCAATTAATCTTCATTTGATATAATGGTCTCTGGCCTTCTAAAAAAAGGCCTAGAATATGTGTTTGAGTTGGAGTCACAACAGTTTTACTTCTTAAAGTGCCCTCAAAGGGAACTTTAAGGACCAGAGTTGCCATCTTTAATGTATCAAATCATTTCCTGAAAACTTATTTGACATTTATCAAGTGTAATGAGCAAAACCAGTTTTTTATGTCCCAAGTGTACAATAACAATAGTTATATTTATGTGCAGTGTAAAATACTCATAGAGGCATTATCTATTAAACCTTATACAGCATATGTCAAGTAGAAGAATGTTGCCTTACTAATGGAACAGAGAAAGAACAAATATAATTGTTAACAACAAAAATATATGATTTTACCTTTTTTTCTTGTAAGTTAATTTGGAATATTTACAAAATATCATGTTTTTTTACCATTAGAACACTTCTCCAGACTATTTTCTATGGAAATTACACCTTTCTGCTTGCTGCCTTGTAATAGAATGAATTGTGGTATAATTTTCCTGGAACTGACACCTCTCAATCAAAATTGTCAAATTTCATGTACACTTGGGACAACACAAATATGCCAGAATTATTTTTACATGCTATCTTACCATCACAATGTTGTCATAGCTGATGCCTATTGGGCATGTTCTTACTAAAAAAGTGCTTAGAGATTGAAAAGGCATGTGGACTTTAAAAATATCTATCATTTATGCTAAATTGTACACTTGGGACAGTTTTTGACTGGTTATTGTATATGGCTGTCAACAAGTTCAATGAACAAGATAATGTATAGAAATGTAGAAAAACTTAAAGAATACATATTTATGTGCTGAAATAGAAAACTTTTATTCACCTCATTATCAACACCTTTTCTACCAGCACCTCAGTACACCAATTCTGGTGAAAAAGTGTGTGCAAAAAGTCTTAGTACACTTCAACTTCAAACTCTTATGGAAAAATAAAACATGTTTGGAGACGGGTTACATGTTATGTAACTGATAGTGAATATGCCATGCTACTGTATAAAAAAGACTATTTGCTGATATGTCAGCTGGTTGCATAGTTATTCAAAACTAAAAATGGTGTTTTAGTTGAAATGTCACGCAAAACAGTACACTTGGGACACTTTTTGACATGTTTTTACAACATAACTTTTTAAGAAAGCAAGCTAATGTGATGAAACTTTGCATAAGAATCAACTACCACTAAACACATCTCCAGGACTTAAAAACTTAGTTATTTAGCTTTCTGGTAAATAGATATTGGAATGTTAATAAAAAGCTTCATTATTTTTGAAATCACCCATTTATATTATGAGTATTCTAAAAAGAAACATGGCTCGTATTCCAGTTCTGTAAATTATTAATTCTGATCAAAACAGTATCTTGAATAAAATGCTGCCCAGCCGTTTATTCCTGCCGGAGAACTACGAGTTTTTAAGATTTTCTCGGACATGCGCAATGCGATTACAAACTATTCGGCGCAGTTCCGATAGCAAACGAATCGATCGGAACTCTTCGCTAATCAGACGAGGTAGTTCCGATTGTAAACGAATAAGATCGGAAAATCTCCGTAATCAGCTTGTCTAAAACAATTACGAATACAATTTCAAAAATCCGATCTTTTCAATCCTGTTTTTCCCCAGCAAAACGCATATTACATTGGGTGAAATTATTGCCATTTACCTTTTTCATAGTCCTCTTTATAATTAAGTAAAGTTTATATCAATTGGTGGACAAAAAGATATAGGTAGAGCCTCTTTAAAAAAACACTAAACTCCCAGATTGAGGTCCTGAAAATATCACATGTACCGGTATGTATAATTAGAGATTAATACATGGGTTTTGTGTTATTGTCTGTCATATCGGCCTGAGACCCCAATATCGGCCCGAAGGCGGGCCAAAAATGCGTATATATATGATAATACGTTATATAGTTATACCTAAGATAATAGAATGATATAGCAATGCTTTTGACAGCAATAACTGTAATTGGGCCTCAGTCTTTCTCTTTTAGATCAACCATAAAAAGTGTTGGTTAGCTGTTTCCAACCTCTGAACACAAATGGGTACTACCCAGGCCACTTTTAAATGTTTGCAGTTTCCGACCCATGGCTTTTAGGGATGGGTCGGTAGGTAGGGATATATATATTTCTTTAACACATTCTTATTATTAGCCCATCGATGGCATGCAAATATCGTGTGCTTCACAAGTATTATCCATAGAGTTTTTTTTAAAAAAAAAGGTTTAGATAAATATTAACAGAACATGCAAAACATTCATCAAATGTTCATTTATGGACACATGAAATAGACGTAGTAACTATTAAACAGTGCTCGACGCTAACTTTTTCGAAGTTATGTTTCAAATGACAAAATCTTTTGTTTGGTACAAGATATGAACATCAAATCCAGTGCATACAATCTACACTATTTTTATATTTCATCTAAAATATATGAATTGAATATTTGCACATCATCATTAGAAATATTTGAAAAATATGGTCAAATTTTCACTAGCCCGGGGCAAGTAGAAATTTAGTTTGGGCAAGTGGTTTAGGCAATGACTTGCCAAAAAAGACACTTGAAGAGAATATTGTTCTTTGCAGTAACCTAAACTGAAAAGTGAAATTGACAGAGAGTTCAATGTTTATAATTATAAACGGGGCCTTACATGAACTTTTTTTTCTACTTGCCAGAAATTGGAAATTTTATGTGTGAAATAACATTTTCGGGCAGTAGATATAAACTTTACCCAAAATATTGTTCTCACACATAAAATTTCCAATTTCTGGCAAGTAGAAAAAAAAGTTCATGTAAGGCCCCGTTTATAATTATAAACATTGAACTCTCTGTCAATTTCACTTTTCAGTTTAGGTTACTGCAAAGAACAATATTCTCTTCAAGTGTCTTTTTTGCAGACAACATCCTCACATTTTTCTCACACAAGGTCAATTTACTATAGCAGCAGAGATTACTTCCAAGCATCCAATGTATCAGAGCATTATGAAACTTCCCAAAATAATTGAAACAACCAACAATATTTGTGATGAGCAAATTGGGGGGGTGGGTGGGGGTGGAAATAAAAAAATAAATGTTTGGGTTGGCGGATTTGCCGTGGTTCGGTCGCAAACTGCAAACAAACAATCTTTTAATTTAGGCCCCAGAATTGTATATCATTTATTGCTGTCACTGTCTTAAGACTATATATTTCTTTAATTTCATAAGATTTGTACTGGCTCCAATAACTTATTTTTAATGATGGCCTTATTGACCAATAATTAAGTATTTGCTTAGTAAATTGAGCATTTTTTAGCTCTACTGGCCATGGGCCAGCAGAGCTTATGGGATGGTGTGTTGTCCGTCGTCCGTCGTCCGTTAACTTTTCTTCAAACGACTTCTCCTCAGAAACCGCTTGGCTAATTTTGACCAAACTTCACATGGATGATCCTTAGATGAATGCTTTTAGATTTGTTAAAATAAGGTCAGCACTACATCCAAGATGGCTGCCATTACCATATATGGTCGAAACCTTAAAAAATCTTCTTCTCCAGAACCGCTGGACAGATTTCAACAGTTTTTCTTTTAAAATGATCGCCAACGCCTAGACTATCAAGTTTGTTCTAATAAAGTCCCCGGGGTCCAAAATGGCCGTGCCCCGGGGTCCAAAATTTGTATATTGAGGTTTTGCATGTTTTTCATATAGACATGTAGGAAACAACTTTAAAAAATCTTCTTCTCTGAAACCACAAGGCACAGAGCTCTCATGTATTACATGTAGCATCAGCTTATGGTCCTCTACTAAGTTTATTCAAATGGTGACCCTTGGGTCAAATTTGTCCCCGCCCCGGGGGTCACAGTTTTACATAGACTTATATAGGATTTTTTTTTTAAAAATCTTCTTCTCAGAAACTACAACAGCCAGAGGTTTGATATTTTGCATTTACTATAAGCTTATGGTCCTTTACCAAGTTTGTTCAAATGGTGACCTTAGGGTCACATTTGGCCCCGCCCCAAGGGTCACATGTTTTACATAGACATGTATAGGGAATTCTTCAAACGACTTCTCGTCAGAAACCGCTTGGCTAATTTTGATCAAACTTCAAATGGATGATCCTTAGATGAATGCTTTTTAGATTTGTTAAAATTAGGTCAGCGCTACATCCAAGATGGCTGCCATTACCATATATGGTCGAAACATTAAAAAATCTTCTTCTCCAGAACCGCTGGACAGATTTCAACAGTTTTTCTTTTAAAATGATCGCCAAGTGGGCCTAGACTATCAAGATTGTTCAAATAAAGTTCCCGGGGTCAAAAATGGCCGTGCCCCGGGGGTTCAAAGTTTGTATATTGAGGTTTTGCATGTTTTTCATATAGACATATAGGAAAAAATCTTCTCTGAAACCACAAGGCACAGAGCTCTCATGTATTACATGTAGCATCAGCTTATGGTCCTCTACTAAGTTTGTTCAAATGGTGACCCTGGGGTCAAATTTGTCCCCGCCCCGGGGGTCACAGTTTTACATAGACTTATATAGGATTTTTTTTTAAATCTTCTTCTCAGAAACTACAAAGCCAGAGGTTTGATATTTTGCATTTACTATAAGCTTATGGTCCTTTACCAAGTTTGTTCAAATGGTGACCCTCGGGTCACATTTGGCCCCGCCCCAAGGGTCACATGTTTTACATAGACATGTATAGGGAAAAACTTAAAAAAATCTTCTTCTCTGAAACTGCAAGAGCCAGAGGTTTAATATTTTGCATTTGTTATAAGCTTGTGGTCCTCTACCAAGTTTTTTCAAATGGTGACCCAGGGGTCACATTTGACCCCACCCCGGGGGTCACAGTTTTACATAGGCTTGTATAGGGAAAAAATGAAAAAAATCTTCTTCTCTGAAACTGCAAGAGCCAGAGGTTTAATATTTTGCATTTGCTATAAGCTTGTGGTCCTCTACCAAATTTGTTCAAATGGTGACACAGGGGTCACATTTGGCCCCACCCGGGGGTCACAGTTTTACATAGACATGTATAGGAAAAAACTGAAAAAAATCTTCTTCTCTGGAACCACATGGCACAGAGCTCTCATGTATTACATTTAGCATCAGCTTATGGTCCTCTACTAAGTTTGTTCAAATGGTGACCCTGGGGTCAAATTTGTCCCCGCCCCAAGGGTAACAGTTTTACATAGACTTATATAGGATTTTTTTTTTTAAAAATCTGCTTCTCGGAAACTACAAGAGCCAGAGGTTTGATATTTTACATTTATTATAAGCTTATGGTCCTTTACCAACTTTGTTCAAATGGTGACCCTGGGGTCACATTTGGCCCCGCCCCAAGGGTCACATGTTTTACATAGACATGTATAGGGAAAAACTTAAAAAATCTTCTTCTCGCAAACTGCAAGAGCCAGAGGTTTAATATTTTGCTGTTGCTATAAGCTTATGGTCCTTTACCAATTTTGTTCAAATGGTGACTCTGGGGTCACATCTGGCCCCGCCCGGGGGGGGGGGGGGGGGGGGGGGGGGGGCATAGTTGTACATTAATGCTTGTTGTAAATTTTTTAATTTCTTTATTTTTTAATTATTTTATTTTATATATATTTTTTTTATATTTTTTTAATCTTTTTTAATTTTTTTTTTTTTTTTAAATTTTTTAATTTATTTTTTATTTTTATTAACTTGGAAAACCAGCCAGATCGAACCAGTAATGGCGGAGTTATGGCTATATTTTGCCTCTTTAAGACGATAGTCACTTGCTTCATTGATGTCATAAGAGCCATATTCGCCAGTAGAGCGTCCACAGGCCCTCTTGGGCCTCTTGTTTATGAATTGATGCTAAAGGAAATTCAATATTTAATGAGTTTGATTTTAAATTCAAAGTTAATAAAAAGTATTTCCGGTTAATATTTCAGATGGCCGTAACTTATCCTAAAGACAAGGATACACCAGACACAGTGGATGCAGTGGCTGGGCCTGAAACTCAAAATGCAAACAAAATCCCTAAAGGTGAATCTTTTATATTCATACCTAAGGAGAATATATCATTAGGCTTGTCCATCCATCTTGGTAAGTGAGAAAGTCGATTGTTACGGGTGGCAAGAGGTATAAAGTACAGGGTTGCTGGTTCTACCCAGGTCTGCCTCTATAACAAAAACATCGGCCATCCTTTATGGTCTAACATGTGCTAAATATGACGTATTAAATCACCATTCAAACAAACATGGGTCTGAGACTTATAGCATTATATGTTTTTTTTATCATGTTTCTTTCTTTCTAATGCTCCTGCAAAAAAAAGAAAGAATGTTGTCTCTAAATTGTTTGTATTTTCAATCACATGCATTTCTAGAGGTGTAACAGTACATCAAACTATCAATGTATTGCAATAGTGATCGTCCCAATAGCAGTGCTTTAATAACAACTTGAACTATTAGTTACTGTCACCAATAGTATGCTGAACTATCGATAGTTTCAATAGTCAGTATATATTTCATTTAATAATCTGATTAATAACTTCATATGTGTGTTTTACGTCTTCTAAGTTGTGGCTATTCCTCTCCTAAAAATAGCCATTTTGAACAATTAAGCAGATGCACTCATGGATTCATTTATGACCTAGAGGGGTAGTAGTATTGATATTACCGGTAATATACATGGGGATTCCCAAAGTTGTAAAACTAATAGTGACTACTAAAAGATGGGACAATTGATTATTGAAAATGCACAATTTTTTAATGCTTATAAATGATTTTTTGTAAAGCAGGAATATTAAATTAAAACAAATATTTTAATTTATTTATTTTTTTTTGGTGAGTATTTTGTTTGTCTTGGACATCAACTAATTTAGGGGACCGCTTTCCTCATATCGCAGGTTATTTTGAATGTCCCGTCTTTTAGAAGTCGCTGATACGTCACATAGTTACAACAAATATGGCCGTCAACACACCGTTCGAAATTGTCAAAATTAAAAATGCAAAGTCCTCTTTGTTGATAATAATTTATTTGTGTTTTTGTAATTCATCTTTTTCATTTGGAGATAATATAAAAACATAAAACACTATAATTTTCGTCTGCTTCTTTGTTATAGTTGTAATAATTCAGTTTTCCCCAATAGTATTGCAGTAGTATATCTCAATGGTAATAGTATTGCAATAGTACTTTCTGCAATATTCAATTGTCCCTTTAGTAGTCACCCCTATGCATTTCTCTGTGGCACTCAGTTGTCACCTTTCTTCTTGTGAGGTCTAAAAATAAACAGTGATTTGAATGTGTTTTTACATGTAATCACCAACTGTAATTTCCTCAATCAAGTTTCCTCAATCAAGCAATAACATATTCTCACCTGTTATTGATTACCAATTGTCTGGTTAGATTGTTTTGATCTAGTAGAACATTCTGAATCTAACATTGTGTTATGTGTAAGGTAACTACCTATACATATATATATTCTATGTTACATGTGAGATAACCTGTTCAGTGTGAGGTAGGTGTGATACCATGCTACATATGTTACAGGTGTGATAACATGTTACATATGTTACAGGTATAATAAGATGCTACCTATGTTAAAGATGAGATAACATGTTACATGAGTGATAATGTGTTCACATTTTGTTACCTGTACAATACCAGTTTACAGGCATGATAGCATTTTACAGGTGTGATAACGTGGTACATTATGTTACAGATATGATAGAATGTTACATTGTGTAACATATAAGATAATTGTGTAGCAAGTGAGATAACATGTTAGATGTGTGATAACATGTTACATTATGTTAAAGGTGTGATTACTTGATACATGTGTGATAACATGTTTTATTTGTGATTATGTTACATTATGTGACAGATTGGATAACATGTTATCTGTTAATGAAATGTTACATTACATTACAGGTGTAATAACATGTTACATTATGTTATAGGTGTGCTATATGTTATATGGTGTGATAAAAAGTTACATTATGTTACAGATGTGATAACATGCCACATTACAAGTGTCATTATGTTACATATTTAATAACATGTTATGTTACACATGTGTGATAACACATTACATTATGTTATATATTTGATACTCATTACATTATGTTACAGGATTGATAACATGTTACACTATTTTGTAGGTGTGTTAACATGTTACACTATGTTACAAATGTGGTGACATGTTACAGATGTGATAACACATTACACTATGTTACAGATGTGGCAACATGTAACATTATGTTACAGATATGGTAACATGTTACACTATGTTACATTTGTGATAACATGTTACATATGTGGTAACACATTACGCTATGTCACAGATGTGGTATTATGTTACAGGTGTGATAGACCTGACCAACGTCAGTGATGCCAATGAGTCTGAGGACATTCAGAAGGCCATAGCGGCAAGTCTACAGGACAATGGTAGTACCACCTCTGCGGTACAAGAGACGGGGATACTTGGAGGTCAGGTGTCCAGGGAGGAGCAGGATATCAGCAGGTATTTCAGCATCTTTTTGTTGTCCTCTTCAGAGTTCATAGGTTGTATATTTTAGAATTAGTATCCTGATCATCTTTTGTTTTATACCGTCCTGAGTGTTGTCTCTGAGTAAGGCAAAAAAAAAATAGGTGTGTTTCCTATTGCATGCTCTAAAAAATAGGGTCGGTAGGTAGACCTTTTTTTTTCTTTTTTTTTTTTGGCCAAGATATTGTATCTTATAAACTCCATACAAGTTGATGATACAGCTGAAAGTTTCTCTGTAATGTCAGTTTACCTCGATATATTGTGATAAATCATTGTTCAAAAATCATTTTTAATTATTTTTATTATTATTTTTTTTTTTTCATAAAAAGTTTTAGGGTCGGTCCCTTAAAAATAGGGTCAGTCGGGCCACCGGAAACACAGGTATTTTTTTTTTGGCCTTATAGCTTTCCACTTTTATTAAAAATGTTGTTTGTTTGATATATATTTTTATTATTCTCAGGTTAAGTAGCGTCATGAATGGTAACACAGTATGCGTAATAAGACAGTCAAACCTGTTTTAAGAGACTACTAAAGCAGTTTTAGTACAGGTGGTCACTTAATGCAAGTGCTTTTTAAAACAATACACTTTGGAGCTGAAATGGTCATCGGCATAGCTACTATTAGGTCATATAGGCCCGGGCCTATACATCATTTGAAAAATGAAAACATGAGAAGTCCAAACATGTGATAAAAACTGAAGCCAAAGTGGTGAACATTTCTTTCTTATTTTATTTCACAATATAGGTAATTCAGCTTTGTAAAATGTATTCTCACATTTGTCCAAATATATTGTCAAATACCACACAAGTGCTCTGTCAGATATACACCATAAATGCACCATTGCATAGCTTAGTTAGTAACAACAACATGGGGAGCATGCCCCCGGACATAACTAATTGGTCGGGCCTATATATATGCATTTCGGGTCACCTGATGGTGGTCTTTTAAAAGAAGTGGCTGTTAATAGAAGTGTTCTCTTAAAGCTTCAAATCCCACTGAGCTCAACTTGTAAGTGCAAAAGTGTCGCTTCTTATGTATACAGTACTGCTTCTATCCAGGAAAAAGTGGGTGATCTGCCACGAAAAAATCATCCGTCATATATAGCCTAAATGTGATTAAAATGACGTAAAACACCATTCAACCAAACATATTTTAAAGCAGGTTTGAGTGTAAAAAAGTAAAATGGCAAAACACATAAATTAATGAATAAGTAGAGTAGACTTGATTTAGAGAGGGTGGCTTGCGTGTAAGTGATATATTTCAGCTGGATATTATCAATGTTTTAAAGTAAGTACTGATGTGCTAGTAATAGTTATATCAATAAAAAAAAAACACTTCATTATGCTCCAACAACATTGTGGCACCTTACCAGAGTACTTGAACAGAGCCTAATCGAGAGTAAAGCTGGTACCAAACGCAAGAGAGGGGACATATGGTTTGTGGATCCCCTCAACCCGAATGAGCGGAAGCGTAATGAAGACTGGCCAATCGGATTGAAGAATGTTGGAAACACGTGCTGGTTCAGTGCAGTCATACAGGTGAGTGGCACGAGACTAAGCATTTTGGCCTTTAAGTTCAGTGGCCTGTTAGGCTTTAAATTTCTACTCACGCAAATAAAAGTTGAATCAAGTTATCAGTTGAAAAATCGGCGTGCTGCAACTGGGAACTGAACAGTGGACCTCTTGTTTTATGGTTATCAGGGCTCCGGAAATATGGTTGCCCGACGCCCCGGGCAAGTGGGTTTTGGGTGCGGGCAGGTGACCTTCGTAAATCTGGTTGTCCGTCACTTGCCCGATGGACGTTTCATTATTAGATAAAAACCAAGGGAAAATTTGCCTGGACTGTGAAGTTTGCTGATAATTGCGTAGTAATTAACCACCCGTCGCTTTCGCCCAAGCAATTACTGATCAGTGTCATAAAACTGACCTGTTAAAGCTGACCCGTGTTGTTCGTTATTGTTTAATCCCTCTCACTTGACAGTTTATCAAAATTTGATTGGCCGAGGAACGCTTGGGGTGCCAATCTTCAGTTGAAGACGGGCGGTCTTTAGAATGCGTATACCGTGTGAAATATACCCCCGTAACGAGCCCCTCTATGCAGGAAGTAAGTCACGCGCCAGATTAGTGTGAAATACACATCAGTGTGTAAATCAGTCATTGAGATGGTGTTGTCGCTTTGTATGTCGGTCGGTGTGTCGTAGGTAATATTCTGTTCAGTAATTAAAAATCATGACGCAACACTTGACCTAGTACTGTATCCATATTATCCAATCAAATAACCGATGTATTTTTATCAGCCAGTGAAACAACTCCCGTTCACTACCACGTGGTAAAGTGAAACAATGGCGATTCAATCAAACCAATTTGTAAACAAGTAGGGCAATTAAACGATTGTGGCAATTTGACGGCGTTGTTTGATGGGCAAAGAGACTATCGACGCATGTCGTAATGAATAGGTGTGCATCTGTTTTTATTTCAAAATGCCATGTTTGTTTTGAATGAATCCTAGATCAATGACGGAATGGCTTGATCAAAACAAAAACACACCATTCCGTCATTGATCAAGTTTGCCATTGTATCCAAGATGTGCTTAGACCTTGGCTAATTTCGATAATTATTCGAAGAATTGCAATTTGGCATCTCAAAAGATATTAGCAGAAAAACAACTACAGTATCAGTCAGATTTCGGCAAAAACCGTGCCAATAATTTCCAACACTTAAGATTTATCTACATGAATTATATAACGAAAGTGAAAGTAGGAAAAAAGTTCTGTTTGACCACACCTATAACAAAAGTAAAAGTAGAAGTAGAAAAAAGTTTTGTTCGACCTAATGTATCTTTTTTTTTTTGTTATCTGCCTGCCCTTTTGTAATTACTGCACTAGGAGCAAGCATCTTGTACATCTTAATTCCATAGGCATTAGAGTCTACCAATGTGGTACCAGGTTCATCAGCGATGTTATATCCTCGGGGTATCCCCACTGACACCCCACTCCACCTCACCCACCGGTGGAGTAAAACACTGATATGTGCATAATGGTAACAACCTGTAGCTCTGATCCTTCATAATTTAAGTCATTAATTTTACAATGAAATTATGTAAAAAAATATGACAAAAAAAACATTGAGAGAAAAGGATTTAACTTAGCGTGCGGTCTCGACGTAGCTTAATTGTGGGGCAAGTGACTTTTGAAATCAGGGCAAGTGACATTTTGGGCAGGGCAAGTGGATTTTGAAAATCTACTTGCCCTGGGCAAGTAGATTTTCAAAATATTTCCAGACCCCTGGTTATGTAATCCCACCCACCCGCCCTACAATTTGAAAAAAGTGGGAGCGTTTATACAGGGGTTTATAGTATTTTTCTTGACATAACTGGTATGCTTTGTACTGCTAATTGAGTAACTGCCCATCAACTTGAGCATTATTTCCACTTCAGTCACTGTTTCACCTGAGGAGATTTCGTCACCTGGTCCTGACATACCAGCCAAAAAAGGACATATCACATGGCAATACCGAGGTAAGTAGGTGTAGAGATGGGTAGAAATTTATTTATTTTGCATCAAGCCTGTTTTGCTCTGTGAGGAAACTTGACAACTTGGGTGAGAACGGGGAACCTGCATGTCCAAGAGGGCAATCCTCTGAAAATGCTAAAACTGCTATAAAACGAACCCAGGTAACATTTGTGAAATATGTTTGCCCTACGTGATTCAGACTGTTTGTACTCGGAGATGGTTCATTTTTAGCTCTACTGATCAGAGATCAGCAGAGCTTATGCCGTGGTGCGGCGTCCGTCGTCCTGTCTGTCTATCTTTCCATCCGTCTGTCTATCCGTAAACTTTTTTTGTAGCGACTACTCCTCTGAAACTACTGAATGGATTGTCATGAAACTTTACAGAAATGTTGCCCATGAAGTCTAGTTGATCCTAGCAAAAATTCATGTTGATGTGAAATCCAAGATGGCCGCCAAATCTAAAAATAGATTTTTAAAAAACATGTTTGTAGCGACTGCTGGCGTGGCACAGTCGGTAGCGCGGCGGATTTGTAACCGGAGGCCCCGGGTTCAATTCTCCGTGGTGCCACTGAGTTCCGTCTGTGTGTTCTTGGGCAAGACACTTTCCCTTAGCCCCATCTATTCAATAATAAGAGTAGGGCAGGTTCCCGGATTCCTATGTATCCTTCCCCTCTCTCTGGGGCGGCTCTAAATAACCTATACTGTATTGATGAGCCGTCAAACAACATTCATTCACTTCTTGAAAACTCTAAGTGATATTGATATGGGACTTTTTCTAAAATGATCAGCATGACATGATGTTGGTCCTTGTCGTAAATCGTTTTGATTCGACGTTAAATATGGCTGCCAGCGCCCGTCTTTGTTTACATAGAGTTATTTAGTAAAAACTTGTAGCGACTACTCCTCTGAAACTACTCGACGGATTTCCATGAAACTTCACAGGAATGTTGCTCTTGATGTCTAAATGATCCTAGCAACATCTCAGGTTGGTCGGAAATTCAAGATGGATACCACAGCTAAAAATAGATTTTCAAAAAACAAGTTTGTAGCTAGTACTTTTTGAAAACTATAAGTGATATTGATATGGGACTTCTTCTAAAATGATCAGCATGACATGACGTTGGTCCTTGTTGAAAATCGTATTGATTCAATGTTAAACATGGCTGTCAGCGGCCATCTTTGTTTACATAGAGTTATCTAGTATCTTGTAGCGACTACTCCTCTGTAACTACTCGACGGATTATCATGAAACTTCACAGGAATGTTGCTCTTGATGTCTAATTGATCCTAGCAAAATTTCAGGTCGGCCGGAAATTCAAGATGGTAACCATGGCTAAAAATAGATTTTCAAAATACAAGCTTCTTGAAAACTATATGTGATATTGATATGGGACTTTTTCTAAAAGGATCAGTATGCAATGATGTTGATCCTTGGCAAAATTATTTTGATTTGACGTTTAACATGGCCGCCAGTGGCATCTTCGTTTACATACAGTTATATAATGAAACCTTGTAGCGACTACTCCTCTGAAACTACTTGACGGATGTTCATGAAACTTCACAGGAATGCTGATCTAGTTATCAAAAACCTATCAGTAGAGCTTCAAGGTCATTGACCTCTTGTTATTTTTTTAAAATTAAATATTTTTGGTGGGAAAATTACTCCTGCCATGAAAAAGCCTGAACATTCATTTTAGCTAAACTGCTTATTGACCACCTTGTACATGGATTCCAGTCAAGCAAGGTCACACATTGACTTCAAATGCCAAGCACAAGTATTCCCATCCAGAGACATTTGCAAAATTTCTGACCTGTCTTATTTACTCTTTATGAAATAAATATGTATGAAACAGAGCTTACAGTATTGACAGTAGGATTTTTCATTTCTTATTTTATTTATATTTTTTTCCTAGGAGAAAAGAAATCTACGCTTCATGCAAGAGTTACGGCACCTGTTTGCCTTAATGGTGGGTTCAAAGAGGAAATATGTAGACCCGTCTAAGGCTGTCGATATTCTGAAAGAGGCATTCTCGTCAAGTCCAGTCAATAATTCCGGTGTCAACGACAGCCAGCAGGTAATGATATACTGTCAAACCTGTTCAGGAGACCACCTCTATTAACAGGGCACCTTCTTTACCCGCCATTTCAGTTCTCAATTGCATTGTTTTTTATGTTAAAATATGCCTGTATTAAGGAGAACACCTGTGCTAAGTGAACAATTTTGCTCCTGCATTAATTTTAGAGGTATAGCACTCAGTTTCAGCAGTATACTTAAAAAGCACCACTTTTGTATTGGACATAAAATTGTAATTGTGTGGAAAATTGACACCCGTGCATGAATCCCTTTGAGAACCCTCTGAGTGTTTGTTTTAAACTGGTCCGGCTTAATTAACAAGCTACTGAAAGACAGTTTGGTGACCTAGTTGATAGCATGTTCGACTCGAGTCTCACTGGCACCACAGAGTCATTTCGTCGAGTCCTTAGTCAAGACACTTTCCTTAGCTTTGTGGACATACATCGGATCATTCAGTGTATTGGAGTCTCTCCTCGAGCATGTTAAGAACCATAGGAATCTATTTGGTAGTAGAAGTAGGACAGGGTTCTCAGATTCCTATTTGTCTTCCCCCTCTGTGGGCCCTAGAAATAACCTAAACAATGTGTTGAACCATTAAACCACGTTTAGTTCAATTTGTTTTTGCTTCAGGATGTGAGTGAATTCCAGCACAAACTGTTGGAATGGTTGGAGGATGCCTTCAAGTCTGCCTCTAGACCTTCAACTCCTGCCGAAGGGTATGTCTTCATGTAATATTTTGTTTAATGTATTATTGGTTGTGCTACTCCCAGATATGACCTGAGTGTATATTCCGCATTAAACATGGTGTTTGAGTTTTTGCCCGTATCAAGATTTTACGATGATGTCGTCCAACTTTTTATCTAATTTTAAAAAACTTCCAGTTCCTCATAACACTTCAACTAACAATCTAATATAACTGTCTTATGAGGAACAAAGTTTGTCCAGTGAAAATTTCACATCCAGTCTATTACATCTTAACATGCTGAAGGGATTTTAATTATACTTGGCACATATATTCCTCACAAGATGGCCAAATTTCAGGCTCCTGTCTGGAAGCGAGGTGTTTTGCTGTGAGCAATTTTTAAGCATCGAACAAGGTGTCATGGTAACACTTTGTAGAAATTTTTATTTACAGGTCCAGTGGTTCGACCCCTAGCCCCAAGTGTTCCAGCAATCCTATGATAGATCTGTTTTATGGTCAATACAGAGCAGATGGTATTAATGAAGGTAAATATTTGTGACATTACATGGATCCAGCATCTGGATACTGGTTTACAATTTGAAACATAACGAAAGCATTGGTTTTACTCTTCAAAAAAGTCCTGCACCAACTGCACTTTGTGGAATATATTGAAGTTTGCAAAAATATTCCTATTCATATGTAATTAAGTGTGAATTCAAACTTCATTTGCAGCAGAACTACAAGGACATGATAATTTCCGCTGGTGATACGCTGATATTCTGATATTCTTCTACGGTCGGGATTAAAAAATATAAAATGCCCTTTGAAAAAACAGACTCTAGAAAATGTGTTCACGGAACATGGATCGCTTTAGCGCTGTCAGTCACCTAAAAATGGACTTAGCGAAAAACTGGAATATATTATGTCAAAAAGTCATAGGAATCCGTTATATAATAGGGCAGGTTCTCGGATTTCTATGTATCCTTCTCCTCTCTCTGGGGCAGCTCTAAAGAACCTGTAGTGTCACTGTGTTGATGAGCCGTTAAACAACATTCATTCCTTCATCTGTTTAACCGCGGTGTGTTTCAGGTAAAGGATTCAGCAATGAGGAGAACTTTGGCCAGTTTCCGCTGCAGGTGAATGGTTTCCCGAATATCCACGATAGCCTGGAAGCAGCCACGGCTCATCGGGAGATTGAGACTGTCAGTAGCGAGGCCACACAAAAGTCTGGACAGGAGGTAACGTGTAGTTTCTAAGTAAAATTCACCATTATAAGTAACTAGGTGGAGTACAAACCCTGATATATCATATGTTGGAAAATATGGCATCCAGGGCCTTCCCTAGCCATTTATGGCATAGCGGCAACGCGATCCCTTAACTTTTGAAACCGATATACCACGATCCCTTAATCTGACGCAACCCTTTAAAACCATGCCACGATCCCTTAAAAGTGGGTCAAAACATTCATTTTTCCAGTGTTAATGACATACCAAATAACGCCTTGAGGCATAAACTCCTGACAAACATTCTTCCTTAGCTCCTGATTGGAGTGTTTTCAAAAGGATTAGAGGAGCAGAGGTGATAATTACCTCTGTGATAAGGGTCTAATTCAAGAATTCAACCATGCATACCAGACATGTCGAAATGTTACATCATCAAATGTGAAAATAATTTACTTTAATATATTTTATTGTAGCGTTGAATTAACGAGCCTCCATCCATTATATCATGATTTTAAATAGATAATGATGAGAATATAGTCTCACGCAAAATTATACGATAATCACATAAAATTGTAAGAAACTCGGGGTTGCAGATTATAATTTAGGTTACTTCTGGTTTTGAATTTGCTTCCGTGTTTCAAACTAAAACGATTAATTATGAATAAAGACAGCAACTTTTATAACACTTAAATAAGCTTATAACCGTTTCATAACAGTTTTTTTATGCAATAAACATCACTTAGCATTAAGATATTTTAAGACATCGTCAGCGTAAGAAGTTGATGTAAATCCAGATACCGGTAGTTCTTATTTCGGATGCTTAACAAACAAAAATCACTGAGTTTTCAAGTTGTGGTTTTTGTCTCACTTTTTCGAAGAAAAAAAAGAGAAATAGGTGTTGCTTTTCCGGCGGCGAAGGCGTCAACATTCAAGTTTTGCGTTTAGGTCATTTTCTCACAAACTGTGTGCACTAGACCTTTCAAACTTTGCTTATAGTTGTATCTTGGGTGATACATCGCAATGTGACAAAGCAAATGTGGAAGTGATCTTGACCCTCCAAGTAAAAGGCAGATAACTTGATAATTTTTACCTTCAACTATGCAATTAGGTCACTTTTTCACAAACTGTATGCACTAGACCTTTCAAACTTTGCTTATAGTTGTATCTTGGGTGGTACATTGCAACATGACAAAGCAAATGTGGAAGTGACCTTGACCCGCCAAGCAAAGGGCAGATAACGTAATAATTTTCACCTTCAACTTTTGCGTTTAGGTCAATTTCTCACAAACCGTATGCACTAGACCTTTCAAACTTTGCTTATAGTTGTATCTTGGGTGGTGCATAGCAGCTTGACAAGGCAAATGTGGAAGTGACCTTGACCCTCCAAGCAAAGGGTAGATAACTTAATTGTTTTACCTTCAACTTTTGCATTTAGGTGACTTTCTCACAAACTTTATGCATTAGACCATTTAAACTTCGCTTATAGTTGTTTCTTGGGTAGTACATCACAACGTCAAAATGCAAATGTGGATGTGACCTTCACCCTCCAAGCAAAGGGCAGATAACTTAATTGTTACATTTACATCACTTTCTCACAATAATTATACCTAGTTTATAGCTTAATCTTTGGAAGACAAAACATTCTATTTTGACATAGTTGTGCCTTGGGTAGTGCATCTTTTTGAATGCATGGATTTCATCTTGACCTACTTTTTGGAGCTGATGATTATTTTTTTTTATAGAATGGCATTTTGTTTGCACTTAAATGTCATCTCAGAATTGTAAAGTCCCGCCCCCGTTAGCAAGACGTGAATCCGTGGATTTCTTGTTTAAATGTTATTCACTGAAAAAAAACAACTCCTGTTTAACTTTACTACATATATAATGAAGCGTTTACATGACAGAAAAATCAAATGGAACAATGTATAAAGTTAAGTGAAAAGCACCATCTTTTAAAAAAAAGGAAGGAAAAAAATTGACATACAGACTGGCAGATATATATTTAAAACGTGTTTTTAAATGTGTCAGGTGTATGCCAAACACGTATTTTACTTCAAAATATGAAAAAAATCGACATGCATGAGGGGTAAGACCCCTGCCGCACACACACCCGTCGCTTGCTAAATGCCACTATCCCTTAAAAGATTCCTGGGGAAGGCCCTGTCATCGGATAGTGATTCATCATATAATGTACCCCCGCCCACTCCTTGAAAATTGTGAAGGCACATTCTGACATTAAAATGGACAACCTAGGCTTGAATTTGCTTCATGGTTATAGAAAAAAATCCAATCACAAAACAGTATTGTTTAATTTTAGTTTAAATTTGAGAAATACTTCCTGGTTATAGAAATTACAATCACAAACAACATCCTTATAGAATAGTTCTGGTGCGAAAAGTCAATGAATGGCCTAGAAAGGCTATTATTGTTCATGAAAATAAATACATGACTGAAAGCATGTTGTTTTCTTTCGTCCACAGGAAGAGATATGGCTGATGGCACTGTAGGTATTAAACCCTGACATGTTCATGACTATATGTCCTAATATATTAACCTAGTTGTAGAATGTAGCCATTTTGATGGCCAAATACCAAAACACATAGTACATTAATACTATTTAACAAATGTGTAAAAGCGTTAACCTTTGTTTCAGTTATGGTTTACCCGACTACCTCCAGTGTTGACATTCGAGCTGTCAAGATTTCAGTTTAATCAACAAATTGGAAGACCAGAGAAAATACATAATAAAATTGAATTCCCACAAGTTATTTATATGGATAGGTTAGTGAATACTTAAACAGTGTTTATTTATTGGGAGGTTCGAGTTTTTGTGTGAAGGGTGGGGAAGGAATTGTATATCTTCGGATTGGCATCCAAAGATATACAACCCCTTCCACACTGATATTGCATGTTAGTTGATAGATTAAATATTTATCAGAGTTTTAGATTCTTTATGGAAAAGTGTTTTTGACAAGTTATAGAAATAAATATTTGAGGTAAGATATAAAAATGAATATATAAGATAAGTTATAGAAATGAATGTTTGGGGTAAGTTTTAGTAAGTGTATACATGAGGTAAGTAGAAATGAATGTTTGGGGTAAGTTTTAGTAAGTGTATACATGAGGTAAGTTATAGAAATGAATGTTTGGGGTAAGTTTTAGTAAGTGTATACATGAGGTAAGTTATAGCAATGAATGTTTGGGGTAAGTTTTAGTAAGTGTATACATGAGGTAAGTTATATAAATGAATGTTTGGGGTAAGTTTTAGTAAGTGTATACATGAGGTAAGTTATAGAAATGAATGTTTGGGGTAAGTTTTAGTAAGTGTATACATGAGGTAAGTTATATAAATGAATGTTTGGGGTAAGTTTTAGTAAGTGTATACATGAGGTAAGTTATAGAAATGAATGTTTGGGGTAAGTTTTAGTAAGTGTATACATGAGGTAAGTTATAGAAATGAATGTTTGGGGTAAGTTTTAGTAAGTGTATACATGAGGTCAGTTATAGAAATGAATGTTTGGGGTAAGTTTTAGTAAGTGTATACATGAGGTCAGTTATAGAAATGAATGTTTGGGGTAAGTTTCAGTAAGTGTATACATGAGGTAAGTTATAGAAATGAATGTTTGGGGTAAGTTTTAGTAAGTGTATACATGAGGTAAGTTATAGAAATGAATGTTTGGGGTAAGTTTTAGTAAGTGTATACATGAGGTAAGTTATAGCAATGAATGTTTGGGGTAAGTTTTAGTAAGTGTATACATGAGGTCAGTTATAGAAATGAATGTTTGGGGTAAGTTTCAGTAAGTGTATACATGAGGTAAGTTATAGAAATGAATGTTTGGGGTAAGTTTTAGTAAGTGTATACATGAGGTAAGTTATAGAAATGAATGTTTGGGGTAAGTTTCAGTAAGTGTATACATGAGGTAAGTTATAGAAATGAATGTTTGGGGTAAGTTTCAGTAAGTGTATACATGAGGTAAGTTATAGAAATGAATGTTTGGGGTAAGTTTTAGTAAGTGTATACATGAGGTAAGTTATAGAAATGAATGTTTGGGGTAAGTTTCAGTAAGTGTATACATGAGGTAAGTTATAGAAATGAATGTTTGGGGTAAGTTTTAGTAAGTGTATACATGAGGTAAGTTATAGCAATGAATGTTTGGGGTAAGTTTCAGTAAGTGTATACATGAGGTAAGTTATAGAAATGAATGTTTGGGGTAAGTTTTAGTAAGTGTATACATGAGGTAAGTTATAGAAATGAATGTTTGGGGTAAGTTTTAGTAAGTGTATACATGAGGTAAGTTATAGAAATGAATGTTTGGGGTAAGTTTTAGTAAGTGTATACATGAGGTAAGTTATAGAAATGAATGTTTGGGGTAAGTTTCAGTAAGTGTATACATGAGGTAAGTTATAGCAATGAATGTTTGGGGTAAGTTTTAGTAAGTGTATACATGAGGTAAGTTATAGAAATGAATGTTTGGGGTAAGTTTTAGTAAGTGTATACATGAGGTAAGTTATAGAAATGAATGTTTGGGGTAAGTTTCAGTAAGTGTATACATGAGGTCAGTTATAGAAATGAATGTTTGGGGTAAGTTTCAGTAAGTGTATACATGAGGTAAGTTATAGAAATGAATGTTTGGGGTAAGTTTTAGTAAGTGTATACATGAGGTCAGTTATAGAAATGAATGTTTGGGGTAAGTTTTAGTAAGTGTATACATGAGGTAAGTTATAGAAATGAATGTTTGGTGTAAGTTTTAGTAAGTGTATACATGAGGTCAGTTATAGAAATGAATGTTTGGGGTAAGTTTCAGTAAGTGTATACATGAGGTAAGTTATAGAAATGAATGTTTGGGGTAAGTTTTAGTAAGTGTATACATGAGGTAAGTAGAAATGAATGTTTGGGGTAAGTTTTAGTAAGTGTATACATGAGGTAAGTTATAGAAATGAATGTTTGGGGTAAGTTTTAGTAAGTGTATACATGAGGTAAGTAGAAATGAATGTTTGGGGTAAGTTTTAGTAAGTGTATACATGAGGTAAGTTATAGAAATGAATGTTTGGGGTAAGTTTTAGTAAGTGTATACATGAGGTAAGTTATAGCAATGAATGTTTGGGGTAAGTTTTAGTAAGTGTATACATGAGGTAAGTTATAGCAATGAATGTTTGGGGTAAGTTTTAGTAAGTGTATACATGAGGTCAGTTATAGAAATGAATGTTTGGGGTAAGTTTTAGTAAGTCAGGGTTCGACACTAACGCTAGTCCGCTAGTCCTGTGCCCACCTGTTTTTCAGGAGGACTACCTAAAGTGAAAGTTGGCTAGTCCGTCTGACTAGTAATTTTTCGAGCCCCATTATAAATATTACGGCCGTAAAATACACATTCCTAATATAGGGCCGGGGTCACTCGATTAGGCGAAGTCGCTTAATTTGGCTGACTTCGCTTTTCTATCCATGTGGGGCGAAATTTGAGTCGCCGTCATTTTCTGGTGATTTTCGGCAATTTCAAATGTGATTAACCTCATAATTAACAAAACCCTCTAAATTACACGATCAGCGCGTGTTTCACAAGTACCTTATTTAACCCCATTACCATTAAATAACAACCCGACTCTTATCTAATCAGGGCAATAGCCTAATTATCGATCATTATCGGTTTGCCTGAGGCGAGATGTGAATATAACCGACATGTTTGCTCGTTAGACGATCACGTGATTAGATCATGTGGGGATCATGTGCGCATTCTATTTAAGTAAACCAATCAAAGCCGTCGTATTTTTCAGTTTGGTGAAAAATTAAAAATCGTACTACAAACTACTAAGCAAGGGCAGGGTTATGATTAGACGAGATACTTTGAAAATGATTTCTCCAGCGATAAATAAATTTTAATTGTATGATTGACATCGGCACAGTGAGTTGTAAAGAATCTTTGCGGCGGTCATCAATAAGCAAAAGCGCAAACTTCTATTGTGTGTTTTATCGACGGCTAATTAGGAAATAAAGAGATGTGTTTGGTATAAAGCGAGTTTGTTTGTGATTGCTTTATAGACGAGAGAAATCAACGGAAATGTATTAAATCCTACGATTAGTCATAGCCATCAATACCTTATCTATGTCTATGGATTAGCAGGGAGTAAGTATATAGGGAGGAGAAACGGATCGTTTTGCCGTTTTATGTTGTCGCGCGTGTGTTTCACTACTGCGTGAAAATGACTACTTCCGGTTGTTTCGCGCGTGTGTGAAAAACAGCAAATTTTTATAAATTATTACACTTACAAACTCAATAAAGGTGCGAAATGTAAACATAAGTATTATTTATTCACACTGTGTCCTCTGATACAGAGCGTGTATTTGTTTGCATGTATAAAAGCACATTACCAGATGGTTCCGGTAAAATTAAAAATGGTATGGAGCTATTGCAAACGAGATACAAAGTATGGGTTATATTAGGCATTAATAATAACAAAAAGTGAATAGTAGACATATTTATCTTTGTCAAGTAGGTAATTTCGTGATGTTGATTATAATAGAAAGCCGTAAAAAAAAGAGGCTGTAAAAAATGCCTAATTTGCGAGGTTGGCTGAAATTTTAACTTTTCAAATTTAACGCGCTTATGATCGATTTACCTGTATCGATAAAATAGTAAATGGCGGCGTTCAAGCGCGACAGCATAAATCGATAAACTAGAGCGTTTATGAACCCGTTTCTCCTCCCTGTATACTTACTCCCTGGGATAAGGTAATGATTTTGTGTTTTGTTACTCAATGCGGGTATGACTAAAAAATAAGTTTGGGGTAATTGTCGAATAATTAGTATTTTTCAATAAAAATGAAACGAAGACCAGAATAATATTGCATTCGATCAACATTTGTCAAGGGTTGAAAATGCATCTAAATCTGATGAAAGTCTGCCTGGGGAGAAACCGAAAAAAATAAATAAGTTTTACGATTTCAGTTGGTATCTTCAAGACGAAAAGGGTTTTTGGCACTGTTCACTTTGAAGTTTGTCTCCTGTTATACACCTGTTTTTTTGTTGTTGCTAAATACACCGTTTTTTGGAAGGACCATCTCAGGAGGACTATTAGATTTTTAAAGTCACTAGTCCTGCGGACTACCCGTTTAAAAAAGTTAGTGTCGAACCCTGTAAGTGTATACATGAGGTAAGTTATAGCAATGAATGTTTGGGGTAAGTTTCAGTAAGTGTATACATGAGGTAAGTTATAGCAATGAATGTTTGGGGTAAGTTTTAGTAAGTGTATACATGAGGTAAGTTAGAAATAAATGTTTGGGGTAAGTTTTAGAAATGTATACATGAGGTAAGCTATATAAATAAATGGTTGAGGTAGGTTATTTAAACGAATATGAAAGGTAAGTTTACATGGAATGAATGAATGAGGTAAAACAGAAATGCGGTGAAGTTAATACAATGTATACATTAGTATCCCACATAAACATTTGGATAAAGTTAAATCACTGTTTAACTCTTTGTTGCCAATTAGTTATTAATTCAAATTTTTATTCGAACATTTTAATTGGTACTACTGTTTGTGCTGAAGATGATATTTTTGTTGCTGTAATAACTTCTATACAACAATATTGTTATCCTTTTCTGAGTTATTTAATTTATTTCCGTCATAACAATACCTTTAATATCCCAATAATAACAATCAATAAATCATCAAACAAATTTCATTCTGAACGAGATCTTATCAATAAGGACTGTAAATTTATAAAAATCATTCAAATCACCTGTCCCCAACGGTACCAGTCGGCATATAATAAGTTCATTCATTTAAGGTATTGTCTACTGGTGCGTCAGCTGTTTGGTTCAGTATACTTATTTTTTGCTGCTGCTAATAATAATGCCACCACATTTATGCAACAATGGCGTTCTGCTTAGGTGTCACATTTATATGACGGTGGCACCGGTAGAGTTAAGTCTAAAATTCTTCTTCAAATTTTGTCAGTTTTCAGTGTTTTATTGACTGGTTCTCACATTCTGTGTATAAACATACCAAACCATGCGTACATTAACCGAGATGGAGTGATCTGAGTTAACATTATTTTTTTTCAGATATATGGATAGTAATAGAGAAGAAACACGTCTACGCAGAGAGAGAGCTAAAAAGTTACGAGAAGAATTAGAAGTTTTGCAAGCTAGATTAGATAAGTAAGTGTGTACAATGTTCTGTTTTTAGGTATATGTACATGGTTGTTCCATTGGAAGTCAAATTTCTTAAAACATCTGTAACCTTAATATCGAATAGAACTCTTTTTGTACATGGGTGTACCTTTGGAAGTCAAAAGTGCTTACAAAATCTGCAACACTGGCATGTAGAGCTCTTATTGGGAGTTAATGTTTTATAGATCTTGTCATAATGTGAAATAACTTGTTTTTTCATTCTATATTTGTTAAAAGGATTTGTGTATGACAAATACTTAATCAATTTATTTTTTAATTGCCAGTAGTCCCATACAAAACATAGCTAGTATCTGTGTGTATTGTTGAGCATAAGAATTTGTTGTTTGAAATATCCTCTATCATCTATAACAACATCATAAGTAATCTTGTTTTTATTTGAATTTTGTGCTCTTCAGATTTATAAACTACGGGTCTGGTGTTAAACGATTCCCATTGCAAGATGTGTTACTATATGCCTTAGAGTTTGCCAAATCTCGCCCCGAGCCTTCACGCAGACACGTGAGTCTCTCACAGGACATAGAAATGGAATGTCCCTCCCCCAATACGAGGTAATTTTTACAATGTTAATGAGCCTCGTAACACCATACACAGAGATTAGTATGATCGACCACGTAACACCGTACATAAAGAGTAACATGTTCAACCACGTAACAACGTACATAGAGATTAACATGTTCAACCACGTAACACCGTACATAGAGATTAACATGTTCAACCACGCAACACCGCACATAGAGATTAACATGTTCAACCACGCAACACCGCACATAGAGATTAACATGTTCAACCACGTAATACCGTACATAGAGATTAACATGTTCAACCACGTAACACCGTACATAGAGATTAACATGTTCCAACACGTAACACCGTACATAGAGATTAACATGTTCAACCACGTAACACCGTACATAGAGATTAACATGTTCAACCACGTAACACCGTACATAGAGATTAACATGTTCAACCACGTAACACCGTACATAGAGATTAACATGTTCAACCACGTAACACCGTACATAGAGATTAACATGTTCAACCACGTAACACCGTACATAGAGATTAACATGTTCAAACACGTAACACCGTACATAGAGATTAACATGTTCAACCACGTAACACCGTACATAGAGATTAACATGTTCTACCACGTAACACCGTACATAGAGATTAACATGTTCAACCACGTAACTCCGTACATAGAGATTAACATGTTCAAACACGTAACACCGTACATAGAGATTAACATGTTCAACCACGTAACAACGTACATAGAGATTAACATGTTCAACCACTAACACCGTACAAAGAGATTAACATGTTCAACCACGTAACAGATAATAACATAAAAAGCCATACATACATGTAGAGATTAACATGTTCAGCCACATAACGCCATACATAGATAATAACTCATTGTAGAATTCATGTTGCCATCTTGAATATTAAAAGCTAACCAAAACAAACTTGATAGGATCAGTATAAGAAACATGCACATGTGATTTTTATCAGAATTTAGTAAAGAAATATTGTGAAATGTACTTTATTTTTATGCCCCGAAGGGCGGTATATAGTAGTCGCACCGTCCATCAGTCAGTCAGTCATTCTGGCCGTCTGTACAATCATATCCGGTCAATAACTCTGACATTCCTGGATGGATTTTCAAATAACTTGCCACAACAAGTGCTTATCACAACAAGACAACATGTCGCGCGCAAAATCCAGGACTGTGGCTCCAAGGTCAAGGTCACACTTAGAGGTCAAAGGTCAAAACCACTTCGGGGGCATTTGTCACAGTGACATTTCTTGTTTGATCTAAATTATAATAATAATAATAAATTCTTTATTTTATGAAGGTACAACTCATTAAAATTATACAAACAGTTCCACAACACTTATCTTCCATGAGGCCTTCTAATAACAACAGCAACTTGTAAACAATATAGCAAGTGAATACATGCACGTAACATTAATACTATGTTACAAGCTGGCATGCAAAACAAGTATTCACTATTAACACAACTTAATTTGAGCAGAACACCTGTTATCTTGAAGTAGAAATAGTTTATAATTGTATTTGAAAGCATAAATAGAAACAGAAGTCCGGATATTTTCTGGGATTGAATTCCAAGTCCGCATGTATAAATTCTCAGCTCATTTTCTGCAAAAACATTGATGAGTCAACAGTAATACAATTAATAATAATTTATGGGTTGGCCAGTGCCCTCTATAGTTATACTATGGAATGACGGTTTAGAAAAAAAAAAGATATGTAATTTGCACTTTTATTCCATATTGTCCATATGTGACATTAGAAATATTTAGGCCAGAGATTAAGGCCATTGACATGAGTTCTAAATATTCATTTTCATATTTCAGTATGTTAGTAGATTCTCCAGTCAAGTCTCCCCTTGATGTTGCCATGGCAACCATGACATCACCCCAGCAACAGCAGTCACCAGAAATAACCAAATCTCCGTTGGTGACATCTCCTTCCCTTCCTACACAGGATGTCACCATGAGTCCCGCCCCAACCACTAGCTCCACGTCAAACGCTCCTTCAGAAGAGTCTATGGCATCCGTATCTAAGTCGCCGTCAGCATGCGTTAAGGCATTATTCAGTACGCCATACCCTAAACATGTGTCGGAAGGCGAGCTGCACGTGTTGCAGGATTGTTTACATAGGTGGCGAACAGAGGTGGAAAACGACGTTAGAGGTGAGTAATCCACCCTTGAGTTGTCTGGGTTGCTTGACTAAAAAATTGCTTGTTAGATTTCACATTACAGTATTTAGTAACTAAATAGACTAAGTTCTAAAGTCTGCCTTGCAAGCAGGAGGTAGTGGGTTGTATCCCTGGGCTGTTCATACCAAAGACTATAAAAATAGTACTTGTAGCTCCCTTGCTTGATGCTGCACATGTAAAGGGTAGTGCTACGACCGACTGGTCGGCCTGATTTCACTAAAATGATACTGGGTGGGTATTATATCATGTGTCTATGGCGTGGTATTCCAGTGAGGCAGCACTATAAAGTTGAGCATTGAGCTCACTGCTACAGGTAGACACAGTGGTGATATGACTAAAAGATTGATAAAAGCAATGTCAAACTCCATACAAACATACTGTTCAAGTTTTATGTTGATTTCGTTGAAAAAAAGATTTTTAAAAAAAATTCTTTATTTTTTATTTTTGTTGCATATATAGCATCTATACAAAAAAAATTGTATGTAAACTGTTTTCCAAATTATATATGTGTTAATACTTATTTTACTTGTTTTTTCTGCCAGACTTACAAGAAAACATTGGTGGTTTGGAGGAATCCATTAATACGATGTACAGTGATGAGGCAATGACCAAGGTTTGTATGATACCATGTCGTATCTCTCTTTTTGATGCCAAGGAATAAACATTCAATAGGAATGTGACATTACTATAGTTAGTGTGGAAAAAAGTTCATGACCTCGCTAGATTTTTAAAACTTTTGACAATCAATTTACTTAAATAATGAACATGTATGTTGCTACAAATTTTTATGGTCGAACAGTAAAGCAAAATTGCCCTTACTTGAAACAAGAGCGAAGATATAGCTTTGGTCATGTCCGTCCAAATGTTGAGCACGCCTGTAAAAGTGGTTTCTTCCATTTAAAAGAGAATCCATTAACAAACTGTGCCGTTTGTGATACATATATATTTACTTTTTAATTTATGCACAAAAGCGTTTTTTAATTTGGAAATCAATAGCTGTTCAAAAAAGGTTAATTTAGTACCAGCAGTTGTTGAAAGCTCTAGCCTAGGAACTAGATAAGACCACTAGACATTAAAAATGGCACAAGAAAGTCACATTGGTCGGATACGCTTTTAGCTGTCAGTGGAAGAGAGGTTTGGGTGTTAAAAGTTTTCAGGCAGCCTGTACCGTTGTCATATATATTAAAAAGGTCAACAACAAAATGCGATTTCTATCAAGTGATCCAATGTAAAGACGTCTCATCATATACGTCTCAGGCACGTATACAACCCAGAGGAGTCTATTCCGTTGCAAGAGGAGAGTGATCTCGGATACTTCTGTATCCCCTTCCTGGAATAACATTATTACTAGTAATGTGTTTTGCCATTAAACCACGACTATTTCATTACAAAATCATCTTATAAAAGTCATACTTATCAACTTATGTCAACTCATTGCTGAGCTAATTCTGGACTAAGTTCTTGACATGCTTTCAGAATCCTTACCACTTACATGCAGTGCTAGTCCACGAGGGTCAGGCGGCATCCGGGCACTACTGGGCATATATCTACGATACCGGCCGTGAGCAGTGGCTTAAATTTAACGACATCACCGCAAGTGAAGCATCCTGGGAAGAGTTAGAGAAGGAGAGCGTGGGCGGGTATCACAATGCCAGCGCATACTGCCTCATGTATATCGACAAGAGTCGAATATCGTGGCATTCTGGTATGATACTCATTTCAGCATTTGACTCTGAACCCTCCACATTTGCATATAAAGTTCTAGATTTATGAAATACTCCTATCAAAAATTATCGTATTAATTAATTTCATTTTCATTATTATTCCTCGATGTGTTTTAACCCAGTATAACATAACAAATTCCATAATTCTCTGTAAATACCTTGATTTGTAGGGTGGTAGTGCGTGATCAAAATTGTGAGTTCAACTCTGACCTCTATGGTTGTGAGTTCAACTCTGACCTCTATGGTTGTGAGTTCAACTTTGACCTCTATGGTTGTGAGTTAAACTCCGACCTCTATGGTTGGGAGTTCAACTCCGACCTCGATGGTTGTGAGTTCAACTCTGACCTCTATGGTTGTGAGTTCAAATCCCACTCGAGGAAGGTGTTTCTTCTCGGTTATCTGAGTTCATCTCAGATGACTACGGTCTTCCTCCACCAATTAAACTGGCCACCATACATAACCTAAAATGATTTGTTGATAAATGGTGTATGCCAAAAAAGAAAGCATAGTAATTATCGTTGGTGGAAGTTAATATGTATAGACTGACAGCTGGTTGAACTTCATGTATCTATCTATTGGGGTGATGAATACAGTATTCCATCTTACTAATTGTAATCTGCTTTTCTGCCAGTTTCATTAAATATTAAAATTGTTGAGATTTTTTCTTTTTTTTAAACCGTAAACAGTAAATTCAGAAATTCCATGTCTAATCTTTAATTGTAAGATTTCACTAATTCTTCGTTATTCTTGTTAAAAATGTCCCTAGACACTTGAAACCTTAAGTTAAGATTAAGTAATTTTTGTTCTTTTAATGCAGCAGTGCAGATTAATTTTACAGATACTGCCAAATGTGACTCCTGTTTGTCCACTGACCTTGATACTCTCCCAGATGACCTTAAGGAGGTTGTAATGGTGGACAACAAGCTTTTTGCGGAGGAGATAGATAAGTGGGACAAGGAGGCGACGAGGAAGGCTTCAGGTGGCGGTGACGCCGATGTGACTGTGATAGCTGAACAGAAACCTGGTACTGGTTTGTACCAATGTTTCTCAATTTTTCTATCCAGGGCCTTTTCTTTTCAAATTTAGGAAAAGCCCATAGTGTTCATTTTGGGGAAATTAAAAGTGCTTTCATTTGGAATTGGCAAAACAAGAGGATGATTTTTGCTGTTTAGGAGTATGTTTTTAACAGAAAACTTTCAGTAGGTTTTAGGTATAATATCAGTTATTGAATTGGTCATAAAACATACAAACTTTGGAAAATCTGTCACTTTTATCTAAAAATTGGGATTTTTTTCTCCAGAATTGGAAAAATATAGAGGTTTTTGCAATTGATCATGAGAAGGGGCCAATCTTGAAAAGGTTGAAAAGTCCCTAATATCTGTCAGGTTATTATGTCTCCCAATTCAATAATCAAATCTGAATCCCAATGAGATTCCCAGAGCAATAGATGAATCAGCAACAAGTAATGGATTATTACACAGGCTGTTAAAACAGATTGATAGGTGAACACAAAACCGTTGTAACTGTATATAAATAAAGAACAAGATACATTAATTTCGCATTGAGCCCTCTAGATTCTTACACACATGCTGAAAACAGTTCCGTAAGAACTATTTCCTTGATATTATTGTACAAATCTTTTTAACCCTTAACCCGCTACATAATTATATATATAATGGACTGTTCTTTCTTTGAATTAAGGCCATTCCATTTATGTGACAAAGGGGTGTTTTGAGGAAAATGACTGATCAGCAGCTGGACAACCCTGATCAGCTTACGAGTTACTTGCAGGCTGATCTGGGTTTACAATGGACACAAAGGCTATTATATTTGTGCTTAGTGGGTTAAGGGTTAATAAATGTTCACACTGCTGTTTCATTTCAGCTGTATGTGGTGGTAGTTCCAGTACAGTATCTACGCAAACTGCTCAATCGACAAAGACAACTGTGAACTTCGCGGGGATCCATGCCCACATATCTTTCACTGAGACTTCAGCAGCCTTACGACGGGTACTCGACACGGACATATACGAAAAGAAAGGCATGGAAGATGCATTTACTTACGTGAGTGCATGTTTTTTTGCAGAAGAGCTGCTGAATACCTTTCCAACTTCCTGCAATTCTATGTTTTATAGTATCGTGTATGTCCTTCTTTGCCCTTTCAAAATTGGCCAGAGCATATATAAAGTACTACCCTGTCTGTCTGCCTGGTTTCTTGGGTTGGCCTCTATCATGTTTATGTTTTTGAATCACATCATACCAGTAGAGCATCTACAGGCCCACTTGGGCCTCTTTGTTTTATTATCATATGAATAATAATATAATTATTCAATACAAACATACATAATGATAAACTTTTTATCTGCAACAACAACCTGGTTCAGTAAATATTTAACTCGTTGATAAAACTGCAGTACATAACTGATTGGGAACAATAGTTTAAGCAGTTTTCGTACACATACTACTTAATTCAAACTCTTAGACATTTATAATCGTGGGGATTTAATTTGGGCCAACCACGAAATACGCGAAATTAAATCCCCAACGAAATATAATGATTTCACAGTATGTCAAATTCTTAATAATTTTTTTCACGTCTGTGTCTCTTAACTAGATTCTGTCAATTCTTAATGAATTGGCACACATGCCACAGTGCCCATATTCAACCTAGAATTTTATATCGTGGGGAATCAAAGGGTACAATTCTAATTGAAATATATATGCACACGACTAATTGATTTTGATTTTTAAAATGTTTTCTATATATATATATATACAAACATTATGATTTGTCCTTAATTATACAAAACTTTATACTTAGTTGTTTCAATCTGAACGCAAAAGACTCCAGGGGATTGCGGACAGTTTACCAAGCCGTTTTCCACTGGATGACCCACGTCTACAGCACATCGTAACGTACGCTTTGTACTGTAGTTGTCCCGATAACACTGTCAACATCCTTCTGTTGGAACAGTTCTCGGAAATCTTCTTGGAACAGAATGAAAAGTAAGTAGGTCACAGATAACAAAGTGTAAGTACATTATGTCAGACTGAAATCATCTGGGAACCGAAGAAGTAAGTCAGTCTGAAATCAGGGGCGTAGCTAGCCCTCTATTCTTGTGGATTCATAATTGTTCTAGTGGGGTCCGGGGGCATGCCCCCCCCCCCCCCCGGAAATTTTTGAAAACAACGGTGCATTCTGGGCGTTCTGAGGTGCTTTTGTCAGAATCATGTGGATTCAGCCCGTACTCGCGTATAGGCAGCTACGCGCCTGGAAATCAACCGTAGTAGAAATAAGTCAATCAGATATATTCTGGGAATAGAAGGTAAAGTAAAATAAGTAGAAATTATATTGGGACAGTCAGAAATCATCTGGGAACAGTGGGAAAAGTAAAACAGATAGCATCTGGGAACAGAGTGTAAGTAATTGATTCAGTCAGAAATTGTATAGGAACAGTGGGAAAAGTATACCAACCGTAAAACACCAGTAACATGATTCCTATAAGAGGTATTTTCAGACAGTGTCACAATATTTTATGATGTCATGATGTATTTTAGTGACCTATTGCATAAAAAACAATATGACAAATAACTATAAGGAAAGCTGGATTTCATAAACATATATAATTGAATTGAATTGGATTTTATAGTCGCACCAACAGCTAAGGGTCATATGGCAACTTTCCAGCTTTCACTGGTGGAGGAACACCCCAGGTGCCCCTCCGGGCAATTTTCGTGCACGGGCGGGCACCTGGGTAGAACCACCGACGTTCCGCAAGGCAGCTGGATAGCTTCCTCACATAAAGATTCCTAGGCCCCTTAGGGATCGAACCTACAGCGGTGAGGGGCAAGTGATTTCAAGTCGGAGACGTTAACCACTCGGCCACGGACGCCCCCTAAACATATATAAAACAGATTTTTAAAATTGTTAAAACAGATGTTTAAAATTGTGAGTATCATTACTCATCAGTTTACTACAAAATCTCTAAACTTTTAAAAAGTAGTGAGTATTTGTATGTATTGTCCTGTAGATCAGTTTATTCCATATGTACCTGATGGAAGTTGCTCTAAGCATGGGTCTTATATTAAGAACACATGCCATACAATGTTTTGTTTTACTTAACATCAATAATCAGAACAGTTGTTTCTTTTAAATGTATTAAATCGATTCACATCCATTTTGGACGCATGAACTATTTTATTTTATAAAAAACGTGTTTTCTCCGATCATGTTCATTGTTGCTCATTCATTTTGAAACTGATGAGTAAATACTCATTGCAGTCAAACAAATGCTACAGCTCTGCAGGGTTCCCACGGGTCCTTGAAATCCTTGAAAGTACTTGAATTTGAGGGGAAAAAATCAAGGCCTTGAAAGTGTTTGAAAATCTGAAAAGGTACTTAAAAGTCCTTAAATTCTGGATTTTTGCTGTTCATCCCAAAAATGGCTATTGGTTGAGTGTTCCTAGAATATTTGTTGCTGTTTTGCACGAATATTAATCCTTAAATTTTGGAAAAAGGTCCTTGAAAGGTCCTTGAATTTGGCCTTCCAATAAGGGTGGGAAACCTGGCTCTGTATTCTGTTTATAAAAATAAATAATTTGAAGTGTACAGTTACTTCTATTGAAGGGCTATACCATTAAAACATACATGGGACCCCAGGATGAATTCACCAAACATTCTTCAAACTATTCTTAGACTTTAGCTCAAGTATTTCGTTCACAAATATTCCCATGACCTTCATAGATAAACAATTGTATGAAGTTGATTTTCATTAGAATTTATCATATTTATACAAAGCAGCTTCTTATGAACGTTTATCCTTTAAACTTATAGAAATATGTGTGATTGAAATTTGCATACTTGGGCTTAAGTCTAAGAATATTCTCAAGAATGGTTGGTGAATTCAAGACTGGAAGGCCCTTTTGAAATAGAACACCCACTCAGAGATGCAAAATTGAGTTTAAAGAACCAAATTTTCAGAAAATAGGATTCACACATAGATGTTTATTAAATTACCTTCCTAGGGTTTGGGGTAGGTTTAAATGGAATAGTCCTAATTACTAACTACTCTACATTGTGTGACGAAAGTGTGATCATGACAATTTTTCAGTACTAAAACATGACCGTTGTACCCATTGGCAGATTATTTTAAAAATCATGCAACAAAGCTATTTTGAAGTATAAAATTATTCAACTTGTTTATTTGTAGGATAAAAAAATTTAAGGCCCATGCGGGAAAGTATGTTACAATGTTACTTAAAGATGGAGGCGAAAAGGAGGAAAAGCCATACCATGTGAGTATACTTGTGTGAAACTTAAGGACAAGTAGTGCCTCAAGGGAGACCTACATTGCTATTTATATCGTATTAAAGGTGAATGGCCACCCTTTTTGAAGTAAGAAGTACGCGTTCCCGATGGTGATGCAAGACATATTGTAACGAAAACCTAATGTAAATATGGGAGTCCCAGCCATGTTCACAAACAAATAAAACCTTTTTTTCCCTACAGAATAACATTTATTACTTCTTACCTATCTGGGGGTCTATCCTCCGAGCACGTTAAAGAACCATAGGAATCTATTCGATAATAAGAGTAGGGCCGGTTCCCGGATTTCTATGTATCCTTCCCCTCTCTCTGGGGCAGCTCTAAATAACCTATACTGTGTTGATGAGCCGTTAAACAACATTCAATTTAATTCAATTACCTATCTGGGTATATATGCATGTTTTCATGTACACATTTCACTGAACAAAAATCAGTTATTTGCTTATGCTCAATATATGCTTTTGTTACGGATAGTGGCCTTTTAAAAGACGAAATATTAATATATTTCAGTTATGGCATGAAACCTACCAAATATTCCGCAAAGCAGCTTCCATGTTCATCAAGGGTGTAAATACATATCTGGATGAAAAGTAAGTGAACATGCACTGATAAATGAGTGGTGCCTTAGAAAAGTAAGTGACACACACACTGATAAATAAGTGGTGCCTTAGAAAAGTAAGTGACACACACACTGAAAAAATAAGTGGTGCCTTAGAAAAGTGACACACACACTGATAAATGAGTGGTGCCTTAGAAAAGTAAGTGACACACACACTGATAAATGAGTGGTGCCTTAGAAAAGTAAGTGACACACCACTGATAAATGAGTGGTGCCTTAGAAAAGTAAGTGACACACACACTGATAAATGAGTGGTGCCTTAGAAAAGTAAGTGACACACACACTGATAAATGAGTGGTGCCTTAGAAAAGTAAGTGACACACACACTGATAAATAAGTGGTGCCTTAGAAAAGTAAGTGACACACACACTGATAAATGAGTGGTGCCTTAGAAAAGTAAGTGACACACACACTGATAAATGAGTGGTGCCTTAGAAAAGTAAGTGACACACACACTGACAAATGAATGGTGCCTTAAAAAAGTAAGTGACACACACACTGATAAATAAGTGGTGCCTTAGAAAATAGAAAAACAAATAGATAGTTGAATAATATTATATATATGAATAATAATAAAACTCAGTAACTTGCTTTTATTAGTTTAAACTTATTTATTTTACATCGATTGTAACGAAAGCTCTATGGACTTATTAAAATCTCTCTCGATGTCTTCCTGGGTAGAACCAGTACTATGCAAATGCAGATAAAGTGTCATGCTCAGGTACACAACACAATGGTCATGGATCTAATGCTTGACAATTGATCACAGTGCTCCACAATAGTTTTAATCATTTAGTATTTTATTAATCATAATACATAGGTAATTTGCCATATATAATAAACAGATGCGTGTGTTTTCCCAAATGTGAAATTGTATGATTTTTGTCTCGCCTTTTGAAAAAATGCGAGACATAGGCGCCGCTAATGTTGGCGGGCTCGACGGCGTCAACATATTGTATTATAATTTGTTTGTGCTTTGGAGTAGAATGTTAAAATTTCATATAGAACCTCCTGGTCATTGTCCGTCTTAATGTCAATAACTTCCAGCTCTCCAGCTGACCCTGGGTCCGAGTCGAGGTCACAAATACATGTACCGTCACCAAATTTTAACGCAAATATTAACGGTACTTGTATTTAAGTTACCTTGACTCTGACCCAGGGTCAGTTGGAGGGCTGGAAGGTATTGGCATTAAGATGGCCAATGACCAGGAGAGAATATATGGAATTTGAACATTCTCCACCCAAGGACAAGAAAATTACAATGCAATATGTTAGTGTTAAGATTTTGGTTAAGATTTTTGTTAGGGTTTTTGTTAAAGTTTTGGTTAAATTTTGTGTTAAAGTTCTTAAACTTTGTAGTCCTTTGAAGTAGAGTGTTCAAATTTCATAAATAACATCACAGGTTATTGGTCTTCTTATTCCTCCAACTGACCCTGTGTCAAGGTCAGTTGCCTCTTAAATACATGTACTGTCTCCAAAAAAAATGTGTTAAAAGTGCGTTAAATTTTTATAACTTTTTTGTTCTTTGGAGCAGTGTTCAAATTTCATATATAATCTCCTTGTTATTGTCCTTCTTAATACCAGTTACTTCCAGCTCTCCAACTGACCATGGGTCGAAGTCAAGGTCACTTAAATACATGTACCGTCTTCAAAAAATGTGTGTGCGTTAACTTATTTTACTTTTTTGTCCTATAGAGTAGAGGGTTCAAATTTCAGTATATAACTTCACTGGCATTGTTCCAATATCAATTCCAATATTATTCCAATAACGTTCAGCCTCAAACTGACCCTTTTTTCAAGGTCAGTGGTCTCAAATACATGTACTGTCTCCAAGTTTCACAATACATATACCATCTCCAACTATAACATGTAATACTATAACATGTGAAATACTGTATTAGATATCACTGGACATAATTATTGTTATTTTAATAACTTCCAACCACTCAACTGACCCTTGACCCTGGGTCAAGCAATTAGTCCAATAGTATTGTTTTTTTGATTTTATGTTTTTGCTCTAAATAAAAGACCATCACTACTGCATGTACATAGAAGAAATAAAGAATTACTATTTATTGAAGTTTAAGAATTAATAACAATTGAGTAAAAAATCCCAATTCATCCACTTTCATAGCAATACATTACATTAATTATAATATGCAGGACATTTTCCCAGTATGTTTAGATTAAAAAGCAATTCAAGCTGATAAGTGATATAATTGAAGCAATTACAGCATACAGCATACACATTACTGCAGCTAAGTAATTCGATACTCCAGTTAAAGTTTATCATGTGGAATCTGTATTATAAATTCTCTTAAAGGTACACATGACAATCTAAATGTTTTAAAATCCCAAAGTTTTTCTGCATAACTTGCATTTGTTCAATCATTAATATAAATAAATAAATATGAAGTAAATTAATTTACATGTTGATAATAATGCACGAATAATATATGTTCAACTTATGGTAAAATCAGTGAGAAACATTGAAAACTAAATGTATTTATATGCAAGTTTAAAGTGAATATGATACTGGATATATAAATCGAAACAATAATTGCAATGCTAGATAAACACTTCCAAGATTGCCATATGTCCCTGTATGATAATGAATGACTGAATGTATACAATTTGCCATTTATACCATTGTAACATACTGCTATGTTCTAAAACCAGCAACAGAATTACATTAATTTTAATATGAGCTGACATTTCTTGATAAAACACGATACATGCAGATTAATTAACATGTCAGTTCCTGAAACAATACAAGTTGACAGATTGATGCAATTTTACATCAAGTCCACCTCCAATGTGTAGTTTCTGCAGATTAATATCAGGTATTAAAGGGAACTCAGTACATCAGGCTTTGGGGCCTAATTTGTTTGAAACATAAAGTATAAAATTATCAATTTAAATAAAGCGTGAAGTAGTTCATAAATACAGATGGAACATTAACAGTTTCCTATAATACACCGTAACAAAAATTATAATTTACCACACATCTTTAAGTCCATTAAATTCCATTATAGACTTTGCCTAATCAATTGCTGTAATGATGTTGTCACATTCAGTTTTAAATGTTTGAATCCTGATAAAAATGCAGGACCTTTATAAATGATGAACTTTTGTGTTGTTTTAATCCAGGAATTGTATTGTATGCCACAGTGGTGTTAACTGAACTATTAATAGATGCATCAACATTCAAAATTTAAGGCATGTTATTTTAACATTCAGTTAATTACCATACACATGTAGACTGGTTTTGGGTATGATTACACATTTATTAAAAATCCGGTCCATGGAATGGTAATGCCTGTCCATCCAACAATATTTCCATTTAACTCCATTGATGGAAAAATAAGAATGCTACCCTACTGAATGCTGACAACAGTGCTTGACCTCGTTAACCATTACTATAAACCCTCGATTTTGTCAAGATGAAGCTCGCTTGAAACATGTATGTTGGACACATCGCTTTAGGTGAGACATCATGTTTCGCGCAACAAGTAGACACATATAATTCTCATATAAAACATAAAATAAATCATAATAATAAAGTTGAATTTTTAAAACACACATTTTCGTTTTATATAAATATCATATAATAGATATATGAGAATCATATACTACTCGTTTATATAAGTATTATATAATAGGTATCATATGAGAATCATATACTACTTGCTTTATATAAGTATCATATGAGAATCATACACTACTTGCTTTATATAAGTATCATATAATAGATATCATATGATAAGGCCAGGAGAAAAAAACCTGTGTTTCTGGTTACCCCACCGTCCCTATTTTTAGGCGCTGACCCTACAGTTTTTTATCCTAAAAAAAAAAAAAGGATTTCCATGTTATTTGTTGAAAACAAATATGTTTTAAGTTTTCCTGAAAAAATGTCCCAGAGTAATGTAGTTATAGACAATGTGTGAAGCTCTCTCTGGTCAACATTTGATACCTAACTGCTTTCATCAATTTTTTCACTGGCCAAATTCCGAAAATTATCTACAAATCTGGGCTGGTTGGAATCGCAGATGTATGTCATTCTCGAAACCGAAAACCGAAAACAACTTGATCAAACCGTTTTTCTGTTACAAGTCAAAATACTTCAAAAAACACGAATTCCAATTAGGTATACATTCATATTTATTTTGTTCATAGTGATCGCGTTTTTCGAAGCATTTTGACTTGTCACAGAAAAACGGTGACCAGAGAGAGCTTCACACCTTGTCTATAACTACATTACTCTGGGACATTTTTTCAGGAAAACTTAAAATATGTTTGTTTTCAACAAATAACACAAAAAAAAAAAATTGTGATTGAAGGCAACTATTATTTATATATTCTTTTGTCTAGATTTGATTACTATTTTTATGATTCTTTTCATTTGGATACATTGATATAAATTCAGTGATACATTTTTAAAAAAAAAAATGACAGGCTTAATATACGACTCAGTGTTAATGACAGTTTTAATGTTATTAAAAGTTTAGTTTTATGACAGAATAACAAACAGATTGGACACTTTCTTTCTGAAACAATGAAGTGGCCAAATTATCATGTAGCACCTTAACTTTTTCTTCGAACATCTCTTTCAAATATTCATAGATTTTGATAAGAATACATGCAAAGATTCATATTAAAATAAAGGCAATATGGGATTATAATTGTTTTTCTAAATAAGAAATTGTATAAAAATACCATTAATTTCCGCACTGCCACGTGAAACAGATATACATTTCACAGTATCCTATATATTTGTTATTTACAGGTATGTGGTTTTATATAAAAACATATCCAGAAGACTGAGAAGTGGTATAAATACTAAGCGTAATGTCAAAAATCAAACAAATATTTGCAATATAAAAGATGATTTGTGTGCGTCAGGATGATAGGACACTTAGGCTGTGTCATTCTTGAATTAAAACTTAATGAAGCCCATAGCAAAGATGCTATATATATTAAAATAGAATCCGATTAGTTTTGACATCCATGAAAACAAAAGAAAAGAAAAAAAAAGACCTACCTACCTACCCTATTTTTTTCAACTGAGTAACCAGAAACACGGTTGTTGTTTTTTCTGGCCTAAGTATCATATAATAGATATCATATGAGAATCGTGTACTACTCGTTTTATATAAGTATATGAGAATCATATACTACTCGTTTTATATAAGTATATGAGAATCATATACTACTCGTTTTATATAAGTATATGAGAATCATGTACAAACCATATGATACTTACGTGTGGCAACATTGGTAGTGTATATATGACAATGTTGTAGATATGAGACGGCTTTGGCATACCTGTTACATTCACATTTGTTGTCCGGGCAGTTGAGGAAGAGGAACGAGCGAGCGGGTCTTTCAGAACCTAAAATCACTGCATTCTTCCTGAGACAGACATTGCTGGTAGGTTGTAACATATTAGCAGCCATTTTCCTTTTTGTTGTTAAAAGTTAACAAGGATTTCAATGGAGCTCAAATTCCATTAACTTTAACATTTTTTTTAACAAGAAACATTTTGATCAATAGTTTTTGACTAAGGTAAAAAAGCGTAACTGGTAGTTAACAGTTCTCCGTTAACAGGTGAAATCTCGTTAGCTTCTTGAAGAACTGGGCCAGTATTGCTTGGATACAAATGAAGAACTGGGCCAGTATTGCTTGGATACAACTGGGCCAGTATTGCTTGGATACAAATCAGTTGGAATGGCCTTTAATTTTAACACATAAATTCAGAACTGTAGATATTTTCTGACTGCATGAGTATTTACTCTGACATCAGATTCAAAATAAATCAGTATTAAACAAGGAACACGTTCAGAGTAAGAACTATTTTTAAATAGTTCATACTTTCAAAATGAATGAACAAATTAATACATACACATTTTAAAAACAACCATTTTTGTTTTAAATAACTAAACACTTTGTGATCTTTGTTCATAATAACAATCTTTAAAAATTGAGGGTATTTATAAAAAAAACAAGAAATGTCACAGTAAGTGACAAATGCCCCCAAAGTGACCTTTGACTTCTAAGTGTGACCTTGACCTTGGAGCCAAGGACCTGGATTTTGTGCGCAACATGTCTGGTTGTGGTGCGGACTTGTGCCAAGTTATTTGAAAATCCATCCAGGAATGCCAGAGTTATTGACCAGACACAATTTGACCTTTGACCTCTAAGTGCGACCTTGACCTTAGAGCCATGGACCTGCATTTTGTGTGTGACTTGCCTTGTTGTGGTAAGCACTGGTGCCAAGTTATTTGAAAATCCGTCCAGGAATGCCAGAGTTATTGACTGGACACAATTTGACCTCTAAGTGTGACCTTGACCTTGGGGCCACAGACCTGGATTTTGTGCTTGACACATCGTTTTATTGTGGTGAGCACTTGTGCCAAGTTATTTGAAAATCCATCCAGGAATGCCAGTGTTATTGACCGGACACGATTTGACCTTTGACATATGTTTGACCTTGGAGCCACGGACCTGGATTTTGTGCGCGACACTTCATGTTGTTGCGGTGAGCACTAGTGCCAAGTTATTTCAAGACCGTCAAGGAATGCCAGAGTTATTGACCGGACACAATTTGACCTTTGACCTCTAAGTGTGACCTTGACCTTAGAGCCACGAACTTGGGTTTTGTGCGCGACACGGCGTGTTGTGGTGAGCACTTTTGCCAAGTTATTTGAAAATCCGTCCAGGAATGCCAGAGTTATTGACCGGACACGATTTGACCTTTGACCTCTAAGTGTGACCTTGACCTTGGAGCAACAGACCTGGGTTTTGTGCGCGAGACGCCGTCTTGTTGTGGTTAGCACTTGTGCCAAGTTATTTGAAAATCTGTCCATGAATGTCAGAGTTATTAACCGGACACGAAAACAGTTTATTTTGACCTCTAAGTGTGACCTTGACCTTGGAGACACGGACTTGGATTTTGTGCTGAGCAATTGTGCCAAGTTATTTGAAAATACGTCCATTATTGTCAGAGTTATGAACCGGAGACGATTGTACAGACGAACAAAGGGACTGACGGACTGACAGACAGACTGACAGACGGACAGTGCGACTACTATATGCCCCCGAAGGGGCATAAAAATGAGTAAAATACTCAGCTTCATACTCAGTTAAATAAAATTTATAGTTTATATTCAATATACAGCAACTGGCTGAGATTGACGACTAAAAAGACACTTTAATCTAAGTTTAATTTATAAACAACACATAACATGATTTATTGCATGCATATTTACAAGCTCCATTTACTTTCAATGTAACAGGAAACGTCAATATTCACCCATATTTACGTGTAGTTAATTCATATTGGGTGTTGTAATGTATACTCGTTCGTGATTGGTGCAATGTTCTGTTCGTGTCAAAGAAGGTATGTCACATGACGTAAACAATGTCGATTTCATTGTGAAAATTCCAATTATGTAACGACAATAATTATGTTTATTTCAAATAAATTATTTTGATGAAAATTAAATGTTAAGTAGGTTGGCTGGGAAAGGACGTAGTGATGAGATTTTTTTAAATTCATATTTAAAGCTTCTTTGGTATAATTTAGATTCAAAATTATCAAAAAAAGGCTAGGTCACCACACTTTTTCCCCCACTAGACTTCATTGAAGAAGGCACATATTTCTAACTTCAAAATTTCACTAAAAAGAGGAAAAATATAGTAATTGAACATTTTCACAATTTTACGTTTATTGAAAAACAACAATTAATTTTCGATTGCATATATACATATCTTTCAAATCATACAAAAACAGTTGTGATCCTCATTCGTCTTTTTACTTTAAAAAGCAAACATATATGGACCGTACCCCACCCACATTTGTTTTTACCGAAAAATTAATTCAAGATAAAAAATTATGTTCTAATGATCAACTTTTTTTAAAACTTGTATATGTCAAGGTTCTATTACATTTCTTTCAAAACAAGTAAAAAAATATATAGGTCACCAGGCTTCTAATGATTTTCTATTAAAAATTCTTTAAATTACACCCATTTTGGAGTTATTTTGACATTTTCAATGTAAAATACTGTACACACAATATTGATATGGAGATCGAAAATAAAATTAGCTCACTATCTACTTTTATATATGTATTCCACTACTGAAAAACAAAAATCTGATTTATTCTATAGCAAAAGGATAAATTCCACTCAGAGCTACCCATACCCCCTATTTTGTTGACAACAAAAAATGATCACAAATGACGGAAAAAATATGAAGAAAAAAAAAATTGCTTAAAATTTGGTATGTTACCATCTTAAATCCTACATTATATCCATATCTACTAGAATGGAAAAAATGAAACAATTCTGTTGTCAAATAAAACTATGATTTAAAAAATAAAATGTTTAGACTTGAAGATGTCAAAACTTGCCCAGCCAACATCCTTAAAACGTATTGGTTTGTTCTAATTCTTCGTTTTTATAGTAAAAATGCGTATGCATTAAAAGGGTTATTAGATTTGTATTGGGATATATGCACTCGTAAAGTCGCGCAATATTAATACGCAAAAGAACTCGTGCATATATCCCAATACAAATCTAATAATTTATAAATAAGGGTTATTCTTAAAATCACGCAGGACCCCAGGAAGGCACTTTAATAAACATCTATGGGTGGACCTAATTTCTCAAAATTTGATTCTTTAAACTCAATTTGCATCTGTGTGGGTGTTCAATTTCAAAAGTGCCTTTCTGGGGTCCCATGTATGTTTTAATGGAATAGCCCAAACTTGTTTATTCTATTAGTTACCCACATTTTCTTAGACAAATTGAGAGCCTGTTTACTTCTGTGCAGCACTTACATCATTTGAATCATGCATTTGGCAAAGATGGGGTGAATCTGAAGTTGATTGACTCCATACTCAGACAATGCTACAGTAACCTGTGTTTTCAACGGTGACTTGAACTAGTTATTTTAGTCGCAGCAACCCACACAGGACAATCAAAAAGAAATAATTAATCAACATTTATTGCTGTGTAATACCTGAAACTTTTACATTGAATCTATGCCCCTGCTACCGAATGGTGAGGGGGCATATAACATTAGCCCTGTCAGTCAGCACTTACAGGAGCTACATTACAGAGTTATTTGCCAGTACATTTTCTCTTGTGAGGTTATTTCTGTGTTATGTGTTATTTCCCCATTAATCCCATAACACGCCACTTCCAAATTGTTCAAAATGACACTATGAGGTGGTTTTGTGAATATCAACTGGACATAATATTGTGGGGTTATACATATAAACACCACAATATCTAAACATAAGTACAATAACCCCAAAAGTGCTGTATGAATTTTTCACAAACACTTCATTCGGGTAGTAAAGAATCATTTTTTCTGAGATGTGTTGCAGTTAGTGATACATTTTGCATGGAAAAATGTCTGCTTATATGATATATATTCAAGCCTGGACAATTTTAAAATAATCTAAAAACATGAACTAAGAAAATTGAATTTAAACAGAAAATGATTCTTTACTACCGATGATTCTATACACGCCAATGCACTGTACTGGAACAGCGTACTAGGAAAAGGTAACTTGGACCAAGTTGTTTGTAGTGAGAGTTAACAGGGGAGAAGTCCTCATGTTAACCTTTCTATTGTTTGTAGTGAGAGTTACCAGGGGAGACAAGTCCTCATTTTAACCGTTCTATTGTTTGTAGAGATGGTTACCGAGTAAAAGTCCTCATGTTAACCATTCTATTGTTTGTAGTGAGAGTTACCAGGGGAGACAAGTCCTCAGTTTAACCGTTCTATTGTTTGTAGTGAGAGTTACCAGGGGAGACAAGTCCTCAGTTTAACCGTTCTATTGTTTGCAGTGAGAGTTACCAGGGGAGACAAGTCCTCAATTTAACCGATCTATTGTTTCAGCATATTAACGACACCATTACTCAGCAGTTCGAGGAACAGTATGAAGTTAATGACCTTCTTACACTCATGACGACCCTCGTGTTGCCATGCCTACAAACACTGGTGCAGTCTGGCTTCCAGGAAGACATCACTGCAGTTGAGGAAATACGGGAAAAATGGTGCTCCTTCCTTGGGCAAGAGATGGCTGGTAATGTCTTGTATAGATTGTCTATTTTTTGGTACCTTTAAATATAAATAACTTGCGAATATCAATATTTTTTGGGTCTTCATAAAAAAATAATGGGTAAATTTACCAAAAGTTGCATTTCCAAAGCATATCTCCAAACCTTTCTGAAACTTGCTACACGTCAACGCAGTAGTCTTATTTGTCGGCTTTTGATATAAGTCCGTACTTTAAAGGGACTGGAGGCGATGTGTAAGAATGAGTTGTGTCAAATCAAAATACAAACGAAAACACTTGCAATGTGCTTCAGTTTCATTTAAATCATGCGCATAATTTAATTAGCCATGTGTAAACTTCAATTTGAATATTGTTTGTTAAAATCTTAGTCTGGAAAACTCATTGACTCGGTTAGTTTTTGGTCTAAATATTAATTTAAATGAGGTTTATTTTGCTTACAGTCATACATATAATTCAAATAAATTGTACTTTGATCACAAAACAAGAATTTAGAGTGCCCCTTTGAATTATTAATTAATGTTAGCAGTGTCATCTAATTTTCCAGATGAAACATTTTCGTTAAAATAATAAAATTGTAGGGATCAGTGGGCCTAGTTTATTGGATATTCACATTGATATGAAACAAAGTTATCAGTCTTTTTATTCATATTTGGATTGACGTTCATAATTCTCCAAGATAGTCCCTTTGAGAGAAAACAGAAAACATATAAAAAATCCACCTGCCTACGCTGTTTGTGAGAGGCAAGGAGGGAATCTGAAACACAACTAAAAAAGGCCCTTTTTGTCTCGCCTTTTTGTCTCGCCTTTTCGAAGAAAAAAGCGAGACATAGGGTTCACTTTTCCGGCTGCGAAGGCGAAGGCACCATCAACACTTGGTTTTAATGTGTTTTGGAAGGTATATATCTCCAATACCGTCAAAGGTATTGCTTTGAAACTTTGTATAAACTTTCACTGGGGTAGCCCCTTACACTTTCACTAAGCCCCAACCCACCAATGACAGAACTTAAGTCAAATATTTTCTTGGTTAAAGTTTTGGTTAAATTTTTTTGGAAGGTATATATCTCCAATACTGTCAAAGGTATTGCTCTGAAACTTTGTATGAACATTCACTGGGGTAACCCCTTACACTTCCACTTAGCCCCACCCCACCAATGACATTGACCTTGTCTTTAAAGACAACAGAACCTACACAGATTTTCTTGGTCAAAGTTTTTTAGAAGGTATATATCCTCGAGCGAATCTGCTGCGATCCAAATGATGACGGAGATGGGCGAAAGCTAATGCATCATTTTTGTCAACAACGTTTACTGTGATCACCTGACCATTACCATAATTTGCTCAGTTTGCCAAATGTAAAACTGCACAAATTTATTATGTTATACTATCTCCTCTTTTTCAGTCAACAAAATAGAACTATTACAAGACTTTTTATCTAAATTATTTGAACCACCATTGGACTTACGGTTGCCCCACCAGCCTAGTTTACGGAATGAAAACTTTCAGAATCTGCACAAACAATACACATCTGTGATGGCAAAGGCGCAAGAGTATGGTTATATTGAAAGAGTGTTAAAAAATTCATGATGCTTCACATGGTACTGTGGTACTGGTTGGATCTTACTGAAGAAGATGTTGTAATTCATGGGGGTAAAAAGTTGATTTATTCAAAAAAAAGTTGATTGCAAATTGTTTCCAATGGAGATGTTGGACTGCAAATGGTATCTGTGGGGATGGTGGACTGCAGATTGTTTCCATGGAGATGGTAGACTGCAAATTGTTTCCATGCCCCCAGGAGATGGTAGACTGCAAATGGTTTCCATGGAGATGGTCGACTGAAAATTAATTCCATGGAGATGGTTGACTGCAAATTGTTTCCATGGAGAAGGTTGGCTGCAAATTGTTTCCATGGAGATGGGGAATCAACACCTTAATGTTTCATAATTTCATTTTCCAAGGAGATAAAAACAAAACTACAAGAAAGTTCTGAAAACATTAACAGTCCTGATTCTGTGTAACAATGTGAGGATAAAATTGAAGAATATGCAAGCAGGAGGTTTATTGCAATTACAAATAGGCTCAACTACAACTGGTTACAATGGAGATGGACAGCAGCATTACATAGGAGTGTTCATTTCACATTCGTTGGTGATAAAGCAGATGTAGTGTGGAGTAGCAATAAACATCTGTTTTAATGTAGGTTTGGTCTGATGAGTAAAATCCGATAAAATATATACAACAGATGAATAAAACACAAAATGGAGAAGAAATTCCATTCTGATGACAGCAAGTTGAGGAAATACAGCATTGAAGAAAGTGACTTGTTTTAGGAGGTTCTGTGTATCAAGAGGTCCTCTATATTAAAAGATCACATGTATATCGGTCACCTTTGTAAAAAGGTCACCTTTATTTAAAGGTCACAGTTCTGTCTTATCATAGGTCACATGTATAAAAAGGACACCTGCATATACAGGTCATCTGTGTAAAGAGGTCACCTGTATGAAGAGGTCACATGTATAAAAAGGTCACCTGTTTATAACGGTCATCTTTGTAAAGAGGTCACCTGTGTAAGGTGGTCACCTTTACAAAGCGTATATATAGAGGTCATCTGTGTCAAGCGGTCACATGTATAAATAATCACATGTATTTAGAAACTATATGGTGATAGAGTAATGCTAAAGAAAACTACTATGAAAAGATCTGTCTTGAAAGGCCACACTACATAGTTCTGATTCATACTCTGGGCTCCACCCACTTCATTTGCATATCAAGTTGTTTGTAAATTTATAAATTACTCTGAATCCTGTATGTCTCTTAAAGACAGAATATGATTATAAACACATAAATTGAAACAGTTGCTGAAGCACTAAGAAGCGTTACAACTTACGCTAACAAATAAATTGTATAAAATTAAACTGTACGCACTATGTCGAATAAACATTTGTGTGCTAATTATGCTTTACCCCCTACATGCTGTGCCGACGCTAAGCACACCACAGGAAGTGTGCAGATCCAGATGGTTTATTTATAGCACAGGTAATGTTTATGCAAACACAAGAATTAAAAAGTCAGCTTGCCTTTTTAACGAAGCGTATGTTTCTAATCAGTTGTTTCTATTAACGGCTTGGTACATTGGTGAATTTAATGCAAATTTGACAGTAATTTTATACACAATTACTTGACACAGAGTCTCTATCATCTGCGTTAAGGTTAACAATAAGCATGTTCTGACTTTAAGCTACATTATTTTGAAAATAGCAAAGACCGGGCAAAAACACATTAAATGGTCGATATACCATTTCAAAATTAGAAGATCAGACTATTCAAGCATATAGATATGTTGAACCTTAACTCCATCAGTGCAACAGAAACACTTGAGGACTTGTCTCATATGTTCATTTGATATAAAACATGTCCGAAATGGAGAATCCATAATTTGAAAGAAGTTTGAATTTCATATATAAGCCTTATAAATGGTAAGATCTCCCTCAACTTAGAAGGAATAGTATTTTCTTTTAAAGCCTCATCATTCATCATATTGTTTAGGTTATATCAAGCTGTTGTAATGGGTATTTTGTTCAGGATTTAGTGGATTGTTAATTTTATTAAAAGTTCTATAATGTAATGCTAATGTTTTATGTTCAAAATTTTACATCATGTATATAATCTTCACATTCAAGCTTAATCCATTACAGTGTATATACGGTCATACATAATGTATTTATTGTGATCAAAATTATACTCGTATAAGAAAATAATTCAGTGACAAACTGATAAATTGTTCCCAGATTTTTCCAGCTTTCAATTGAGAATTATTTTTAATAACCGAATAAAAAAATTAAAATCTTTTATACTTATTTTACCGAAATAGGCTGTTTAAATGTAGAGATTTCACAAAAACACAATTTGTTTAGGATGAACGGCAACTGTGAATAAGGTATAACATTGTTTATATGTCATTATGTCTGTCAAATAATTCAGTTATAATAAGAAAACAAATTTGACAGGTCCTGTTTATTAACATTGTTTTATATTTAATTTTAAACTATCTTATTCTGCACAGTGTGTTGCAGGATGCTGTTATCCTGCCTCGTGTGTTGCAATATACTGTTATCCTGCCTTGTGTATTGCATGATACTGTTATCCTGCCTGGTGTGTTGCAGGATGCTCCCCATATGGTTGCCGGGGTAGAATACACCCACTGCAATCTCACAAACACACCATCACATGCAGAGGGGTAGGACCCCACCCCACATTCATATTCATTTTGTCATTTTTTATAATGCTCATTCAAGATCTTTATCATGACACCAAGTATGCAAACGTGACTCTATCATAAATGGAGTGTCTACTATAGGATTTGCAGCAACTCTGCAGTTCTACAGGTAAGAAAGCTCTAGGCCCATTCTCCATATTTTATCTTGATGTAAATGGAGGATGAGCCTGGCATGTTCATTCCTGTCAGGTGCTATATAACCTTTCATGTGTTGGTGCGCCTTAAAACCCAATTCAATTCAATTCCAAGTGTTGCAGGATGCTGTTATCCTGCCTCGTGTGTTGCAGGATGCTGTTATCCTGCCTCGTGTGTTGCAGGATGCTGTTATCCTGCCTCGTGTGTTGCAGGATGCTGTTATCCTGTTCAATTTAATTTTGATGTTTTATGCCAACAAGTCGTTGATTAAACTATTCTTACATGTTATGATCTGTTTGTGTTTATTTTGTTTCACAGAGAATTATAGTTATACCCCTGCAAAACAACTGAATTCAGTCTGTCTGTCCGTCTGTAGACAGACACAACCTCTCCCGCTCTATAATTATTCAAGAGTAGACAATAGCTACACTCATGAAACCTTACAGATAGATTGTCCATGATGAAAGGATGACCCCTGTATATTTTGGGGACAGTAAGTCAAGGTCACCATTATCTGATAATGGAAAACTTGTCTGTGTGTATAAGCGTTTATTTATCCTCGCTGTATTGCACTAAGCATTTTAGCGAGCAGACCTCGGTTTTAAAGTCTCATCCGAAGGACTGGTAAGGTAGGAAATATTTTTTGAAATATTTCGATAATTAACCCAAATTCGGTCCTGGCTGGGATTGAACGCGCGATCACTGGGTTACTAAGCCGCAGTGTTAACCATTACACCAAGGCGCTACCTTATAGAAAACCTTGTCTGCTCATTAGTCCTTCAAGAGTTTTTGGGGTCAGTAGGTCAAGGTCACCATGACCTGTTGATGAAAAACCTTGTACGCTCAATATCTCTTCAAGAGTTTTAGCCACATGCATAAAACTTCAAATGGAACTTGACTTGTGAGAGAGATTCTTGCGGTTGGTGAAGGTATACGGTACTGGTTCTACCCAGGAATAACAGAGTGGTCTGCCCCCACCACTAAAAATCGACCATCATACAAAGCTTAAAATGTTCTGAAAAATGACATTGAACGCCAAACAATCAAATCAAATGTAGACTGTCCATGGTCTATGGTGACTGATTTGTGACATGGCGTGTTGGCGGGGCAAGGACGCGACAGCACGACAAATACCTTATTTGTAGAGTTGTATGTTGGCGGTGTGTAGACACGAAAACAGAAGAAACTTTACGCGACAACTCAACATTTAGAGGGTGCAGACACGACAGATTTATGTGTCGAGTTGTCGTGTTGGCCGGTATAAAAATGTTGTGTTGGCGCCTTTTATTTGTTGTGCATCTCGACACCGATATCTGTCGTGTTGGCGCCCTGTAAAGGTTGAGTTGTCACATAAAATTTGTCATGTTGTGTCTTTGTCCCGCCAACACGAGAAATAAAGTATTTGTCGTGTCGACGGGGGCGAAGACCCAATAACACAACAAATAAAAGGTACCAACACAATATTTTTATACCCGCCAACATGACAATTCGACACATAAATCTGTCATGTCGGCGCCTTCAGACAGACAGACATTGAATAAACATGTATATGTGTAGACAGACTAAACATGTTTTCATATATATAGTCATTGACTAAACATGTGTTCATACATGCACATATATGTAGACTTCGACTAAACATTTGTTCATACATGAAGACATCGACTAAACATGTGTTCATACATGTAGACTTTGACTAAACATGTGTTCATACATGTAGACATCGACTTAACATGTGTTCATACATGCACATACGTGTAGACACCGACTAAACTTGTGTTCATACATGCACACATGTGTAGACATTGGCTAAACATGTGTTCATACATGTAGACATCTACTAAATATGTGTTCATAAATGCACATACATGTAGACATTGACTAAACATGTGTTAATACAGGCACATATGTGTAGACATTCACTAAACGTGTTCATACATGTTCATACATGTAGACATCTACTAAATATGTGTTCATAAATGCACATACATGTAGACATTCACTAAACATGTGTTAATACAGGCACATACATGTATACATTCACTAAACATGTGTTCATACATTCACATACGTGTAGACATTGACTAATCATGTGTTCATACATGCACATGCATGTAGACACATGCACATGCCTGTAGACATTGACTAAACATGTGTTCATACATGTAGACATCGACCAAACATGTGTTCATCTATGCACATACATGTAGACATCGACTAAACATGTGTTCATACATGTAGACATCGACTAAACATGTGTTTATACATTTAGACTTTGACGAAACGTGTGTTCATACATTGACTAAACATGTGTTCATACATGTAGAATTTTGGTAGGATCAATTAGACATCAAGAACAACATTCCTGTGAAGTTTTATGAAAATCCGTCAAGTCGTTTCAGAGGAGTAGTCGCTACAACTTTTTACTATATAACTCTATGTAAACAAAGATGGCCGCTGGCAGCCATGTTTAACATTGAATCAAAACGATTTTCGACAAGGACCAACATCATGTCATGCTGATCATTTTAGAAAAAGTCCCATATCAATATCACGTATAGGTTTCAAGAAGTAGTCGCTACAAACATGGAGTTTATGGGATGCCGAGTTGTCCGTCGTCCGTCGTCGGCGTTAACTTTTGTCTCGTTAAGACGATAGGGCCTTCATTTTTCATCCAATCTTTACCATACTTTACCAGGTTGTTAATATCAATGAAAGCTCGGATGAGTTCGAAAACCAGCCAGATCGGACAAGTAACAGCGGAGTTATGGCCCTTGATTTATTTAAAAATGCTATACTGCTGTATTTTGCCTCGTTAAGACGATAGGACCTTCATTTTTCATCCTATCTTTACCAAACTTTACCACATTGTTAATATCAATGAAAGCTCGGACAAGTTCGAAAACCAGCCATATCGGACTAGTAACAGCAGAGTTATGGTCCTTGATTTAGTTAAAAATGCTATATTGCTATATTTTGCCTTGTTAAGACGATAGGGCCTTCGATTTCCATCCTATCTTTACTAAACTTTACCACATTGTTAATTAAATGAAAGCTTGGACAAGTTCGAAAACCAGCCATATCGGACCAGTAACAGCGGAGTTATGGCCCATGATTTAGTTAAAAATGCTATATTTTGCATCGTTAAGATGATAGGGGCTTCATTGTTCATCCGATCTTTATCAGATTGTTAATGTCGTTGCAAGCTCAAACAAGTTTGAAAACCAGCCATATCGGACCAGTAACGGCGGAGTTAAGGCTCTTGATTTAGTTAAAAATGCTATATTTTGCCTCGTTAAGATGATGGGGGCTTCATTGTTCATCCGATCTTTACCAAACTTTATCAGATTGTTAATATCAATGAAAGCTTGGACAAGTTCGAAAACCAGTCATATTCGTTTAGTAAAAGCGGAGTTATGGCCCTTGATTTAGTTAAAAATGCCATATTTTGCCTCGTTAAGACGATAGGGGCTTCATTGTTCATCCGATCATTACCAAACTTTATCAGATTGTTAATGTCGTTGAAAGTTCAAACAAGTTTGAAAACCAGCCATATTGGACCAGTAACAGCGGAGTTATGGCCCTTGATTTAGTTAAAAATGCTATATTTTGCCTCGTTAAGACGATAGGACCTTCATTGTTCATCCCATCTTTACCAATCTTTATCAGATTGTTAATGTCGTTGCAAGCTCAAACAAGTTTGAAAACCATTCAAATCGGACCAGTAACAGCGGAGTTATGGCCCTTGATTTAGTTCAAAATGATACATTTTGTCTCGTTAAGATTTTTCATCCGATCTTTACCAAACTTTATCAGATTGTTAATGTCTATGAAAGCTTGGTCAAGTTTGAAAACCAACCAGATCGAACCAGTAACAGTGGAATTATGGCCCTTGATTTTTTGGTTTTTTTTTTTTTTTAGCTCTATGTTGGACCAGTTGGACTAGTAACAGAGGAGCTTATGATTTAGTTAAAAATGCTATATTTTGCCTCGTTAATACGGTAAGGCCTTCATTTTCATCTGATCTTTACCAAACTTTACCAGATATGGCCCTTGATTTAGTTTTTAATGGCAGTCACTCGCTTCATTGATGTTATAAGAGCCGTGTTAGCAAGTAGAGCGTCCACAGGCCCTCTTGGGCCTCTTGTTTTTAATCTATTATTAGCTTTGGTGGCCATCTTGGATTTCACATCGTGAATTTTTTGCTAGGATCAACTAAAGTCTATTTTTAGCCGTGTTGGCCATCTTGAATTTCCGGCCGACCTGAAATTTTGCTAGGATCAATTAGACATCACGAGCAACATTCCTGTGAAGTTTCATGAAAATCCATCGAGTAGTTTCATGAAAATCCGTCGAGTAGTTTCAGAGGAGTAGTCGCTACAACTGTTTACTATATAACTCTTTGTAAACAAAGATGGCCGCTGGCAGCCATGTTTAACGCCGAATCAAAAGATTTTCGACAAGGACAAACATCATGTCATGCTGATCATTTTAGAAAAAGTCCCATATCAGTATCACTTATAGTTTTCAAGAAGATCAACATCACTTACAGTTTTCACCAGTAGTCGCTACAAACTTGTCGTTTTATTTGTAGCGACTACTCCTCTGAAACTACTGGATGGATATTCATGAAACTTAACAGAAATGTTGCCCATGAAGTTTAGTTGATCCTAGCAAAAATTCATGTTGATATGAAATCCAAGATGGCTGCCAAAGCTAAAAATACAAGTTTGTAGGGACTACTTCTTGAAAACTATAAGTGATATTGATCTGGGACTTTTTCTAAAATGATCAGCATGACATTGTTTTGATTTGATGTTAAACAATGCTGTCAGCAGCCATCTTTGTTTACATAGAGTTATCTAGTAAAAACTTGTAGCGACTACTCCTCTGTAACTACTCGACGGATTTTCATGGAACTTCACAGGAATGTTTCGCTTGATGTCTAGTTGATCCTAGGAGAATTTCAGGATGGCCGCCATGGCTAAAAATAGATTTTCAAAATACAAGTTTGTAGCGACTACTTCATGAAAACTATAAGTGATATTGATATGGGACTTTTTCTAAAATGATCAGTATGGCATGTTGTTGATCCTTGTCAAAAATGATTTTGATTTGACGTTAAACATGGCGGCGGCCATCTTTGTTTACATAAAGTTATATAATGAAAACTTGTACCGACTACTCATCTGAAACTATTTGACGGATTTTCATGAAACTTCACAGGAATGCTGATCTAGCTATCAAAAACCTATCAGTAGAGCTTCAAGGTCATTGACCTCTTGTTTAAAAATCTATTTTTGGCCATTTGAATTTCCGGACGACCTGAAATTTTGCTAGGATCAATTCGACATCAAGAGTAATATTCCTATGAAGCTTCATGAAAATCAGTCCAGTAGTTTCAGAGGAGTAGTCGCTACTATATAATTCTATGTAAACAAAGATGGCCGCTGGCAGCCATGTTAAACATCAAATCAAAATTATTTTCGACAAGGACCAACATCATGTCATGCTTATCATTTTAGAAAAAGTCCTATATCAATATCAATTGTAGTTTTCAAGAAGTAGTCGCAACAAATTTGTTTTTAAAAAAATATTTTGATTCAACAGTAAACATGGCTGCTAGCGGCCATCTTTGTTTATATAGAGTTATATAGTATACATTTGTAGCAATTACTCCTCTGAAACTACTTGGAAGGATTTTCATGAAACTAAACAGAAATGTTGCTCTTGGTTCCAGATGATCCTAGCAACATTTCACGTCGGCCAGAAATTCAAGATGGCCGCCATGGCTAAAAATAGATTTTAAAAAAAAACTAATTTGTATCGACTACTTCTTGAAAACTATAAACGATACTGATATGGGACTTTTCTAACATGATCAGCATGACTTGATGTTGGTCCTTGTTGAAAATTATTTGGATTCGACATTAAACATGGTTGCCAGCGGCCATCTTTATTTGCACAGAGTTATTAGCTCTACTGATCAGAGATCAGCAGAGCTTATGCCGTGGTGCGGTGTCCGGCGTCCGTCTGTCTGTCTGTCCGTCTGTCTGTCCGTAAACTTTTTTTTGTAGCGACAACTCCTCTGAAACTACTGAATGGATTTTCATGAAACTTTACAGAAATGTTGCCCATGAAGTCTAGTTGATCCTAGCAAAAATTCATGTTGATATGAAATCCAAGATGGCCGCCAAATCTAAAAATAGGTTTTTAAAAAACAAGTTTGTAGCGACTACTTCTTGAAAACTATAAGTGATATTGATATGGGACTTTTTCTAAAATGATCAGCATGACATGATGTTGGTCCTTGTCAAAAATTGTTTTGATTCAACGTTAAACATTGCTGCCAGCAGCCATCTTTGTTTACATAGAGTTATATAGTAAAAACTTGTAGCGACTACTCCTTTGACACTACTTGGCGGATGTTCATGAAACTTTACAGGAATGTTGCTCTTAATGTCTTATTGATCCTAGCAAAATTTCAGATCGGCCAGAAATTCAAGATGGCCGCCACAGCTAAAAATAGATTTTTAAAAAAGAAGTTTGTAGCGACTACATCTTGAAAACTATAAGTTATATTGATATGGGACTTTTTGTAAAATGATCAGCATGACATGATGGATATCAGAGTCAAACATTATTTTGATTTGACGTTAAACATGGCTGCCAGTGGCCATCTTTGTTTACATAGAGTTATATAATGAAAACTTGTAGCGACTACTTCTCTGAAACTACTTGACGGATTTTCATGAAACTTCACAGGAATGTTGCTCTTGATGTCTAATTGATCCTAGCAAAATTTCAGGCCGGCCGGAAATTCAAGATGGCCGCCACGGCTAAAAATAAGTCTGTAGCGACTACTTCCTGAAATCAAAATCAATCAGTAGAGCTTCAAGGTCATTGACCTCTTGTATATAAAAACTTGTAACGACTACTCTGAAACTACTTGACAGATTTTCATGAAACTTCACAGTAGTGCTGATCTGGCTATCAAAACCTATCAGTAGAGCTTCAAGGTCATTGACCTCTTGTATATAAAAACTTGTAACGACTACTCTGAAACTACTTGACAGATTTTCATGAAACTTCACAGTAGTGCTGATCTGGCTATCAAAACCTATCAGTAGAGCTTCAAGGTCATTGACCTCTTGTTTTCAGCCTTAGCGGTCGAAGTCGAGATCATGCGATGATGGCGCTCCATCTGTTCTTAAATTTTCTGTATTCATTACTTCTCCAAAACCACTGGGCGGATATTCATGAAACTTCTCAATGACATTGCCCTCTATGTCTAATTGGTCTGGAATTAAATTCAACTTTCTGCAAAATGCATGATCGTTGCCCCACGATTTGTATAGGTAAAATGGATGATGGTTGCCCCACGATTTGTAAAGGTAAAATGCATGATGGTTGCCCTACGATTTGTATAGGTAAAATGCATGATGGTTGCCCCACGATTTGTATAGGTACTTTTGTATAAGTCGATGTTCTGATATTTGACAACGTCGTACCTTGTGGAGTTAACAGGGGTATTCAAAGTTTATACTGCAGTAAACATCGAAGACAAGAAATACTTTGAATACCAGTACTAGACGAGTTCAATGTCACCATAGGGTGCCAAATGACCTGGAGAGATATTTGCTTCCACATGGTAAGGCACTCATTTTCAACTTGTTCCACATGGTGCATCAGTCACTTGTTAATTTACTTCCACATAGTACATCATTCACTTATCAACCTGATTCCACATGATTCAGCACGCACTTAGAAATTGCTTCCATATGGTACAACACTCACTCCGCCTGATTCCACATGGTTAAACACTCAACCTGCTTCCACAACACTCACTTATCAACTGTATTCATGGTTCAATGCCCGGTTACCAACCTGATCCGCATGGTACAACACTCCGTTACCAACCTGATTCCGCATGGTTCAACATTCACTCACTCGCTTAACCAGCTTCCACATGGTATAACACTCAATTATCTACTTGCTTTCACATGGTACAACACTCACTCATTCAGCCTGGTTCCACATGGTACAACACTCATTCACTCACTTAAACTGCTTCCACGTGGTATAACACTCAGTTATCTACTTGCTTTCACTTGGTACAACACTTACTCAATCTGGTTCCACATGGTACAACGCTCTCACACTTAACCTGCTTCCACATGGTATAACACTCAGTTATCTACTTGCTTTGGTACAACACTCATTCACTCAACCTGGTTCCACATGGTACAACACTCACTCAACCTGATTCCACATGGCACAGCACAACCAGAATCCACATGGTACAACACTCACTCACTCAACCTGATTCCACATGGTACCACACTCGCTTATCGACTTGCTTCCACATGGTACATCAATCACTTAACCTGATTCCGCATGGTACAACACTCACTCAACCTGATTGCACATGGTACAACACTCACTTATCAACTTGCTTCCACATGGTACATCACTCAACCTGATTCCGCATGGTACAACACCCACTTATCAACTTGCTTCCACATGGTACAACACTCATCAACTTGCTTCCACATGGTACATCACTCAACCTGATTCCACATGGTACAACACTCACTTATCAACTTGCTTCCACATGGTACAACACTCACTTATCAACTTGCTTCCAAATGGTTCATCACTCACTCAACCTGATTGCACATGGTACAACACTCACTTATCAACTTGCTTCCACATGGTACAACACTCCCATCAACTTGCTTCAACATAGTACAACATTCACTTATCAACTTGCTTCCACATGGTACATCACTCAACCTGATTCCGCATGGTACAACACTCACTTATCAACTTGCTTCTACATGGTACAACACTCACTTGTCAACTTGCTTCCACATGGTATATCACTCACTCAACCTGATTCCACATGGTACAACACTCACTTATCAACTTGCTTCAACATGGACTTGGTACATCACTCACTTATCAACTTGCTTCCACATGGTACATCACTCAACCTGATTCCGCATGGTACAACACTCACTTATCAACTTGCTTCCACATGGTACAACACTCACTTATCAACTTGCTTCCAAATGGTTCATCACTCACTCAACCTGATTGCACATGGTACAACACTCACTTATCAACTTGCTTCCACATGGTACAACACTCACTTATCAACTTGCTTCAACATAGTACAACATTCACTTATCAACTTGCTTCCACATAGTACATCACTCAACCTGATTCCGCATGGTACAGCACCCACTTATCAACTTGCTACCACATGGTACAACACTCACTTATAAACTTGCTTCCACATGGTACATCACTCACTCAACCTGATTGTACATGGTACAACACTCACTTATCAACTTGCTTCCACATGGTACATCACAACCTGAGTCCGCATGATACAACACTCACTTATCAACTTGCTTCAACATGGTACATCACTCACTTAACCTGATTCCGCATGGTACAACACTCACTTATCAACTTGCTTCCATATGGTACAACACTCACTCACTCAACCTGATTGCACATGGTACAACACTCACGTAATCAACCTGATTCCGCATGGTACAACACTAACACACCCAACCTGCTTCAACATGATACAACACTCAGTTATCAACTCAATATGGTACAACACGCACTCGCTCAACTTGCTTCCACATGATACATCACTCACTCGACCTTATTCCACATGGTACAACACTCGGTTATCAACCTGCTGCCATATGGTACAACATTCACTCACTCAACCTGCTTCCACATGGTACAGCACTCACTCGCTCAACCTGCTTCCATATGGTACAGCACTCACTCACTCAGTCTGTTTGCACGTGGTACAGTACTCACTCACTCAACCTTATTATGCATGATACAACACTCGGTTATCAACCTGCTTCCATATGGTACAACACTCACTCACTCAATCTGCTTGCACGTTGTATAGCACTCACTCACTCAACCTTATTCCACATGGTACAACACTCACTTATCAACCTGCTTCCACATGGTACAACACTCACTTATCAACTTGCTTCCACTTGGTTCAGCACTCACTTGTCAACTTGCATAATATGGTGCATCAATCATTTATCCACTTGCTTCCACATGGTGCATCAATCACGTATCAACTTGCTTCAACATGTTGCATCTATCACTTATCAACGTGCTTCTACATGGTGCATCAATCACGTATCCACTTGCTTCCACATGGTGCATCAATCACGTATCAACTTGCTTCCACATGTTGCATCAATCACTTATCAGCGTGCTACTACATGGTGCATCAATCACGTATCAGCTTGCTTCCACATGTTGCATCAATCACGTATCTACTAGCTTCAACATGGTGCATCAATCACTTAACAACCTGATTCCACATGGTACATCACTTGCGTATCAACTTGCTTCCACATGGTACAACACTCACTTATCAATTTGCTTCAACATGATGCATCAATCACTTATCAACTTGCTTCCACATGGTGCATCAATCACGTATCAACTTGCTTCCACAGGTTGCATCAATCACGTATCAACTTGCTTCCACATGTTGCATCAATCACTTATCAACGTGCTTCGACATGGTGCATTAATCACGTATCAGCTTGCTTCCACATGTTACATCAATCACTTATCAACGTGCTTCCACATGGTGCATCAATCACGTATCAGCTTACTTCCACATGTTCCGTCAAAGTGCTTCTACATGGTGCACCAATCACGTATCAACGTGCTTCCACATGATGTATCAATCACTTATCAACGTGCTTCCACATGGTGCACCAATCACGTATCAACGTGCTTCCACATGTTGCATCACTTACTTATCAACGTGCTTCCACATGTTGCATCGCTCACTTATCACGTGCTTCCACATGTTGCATCAATCACTTATCAACGTGCTTCCACATGGAGCATCAATCACGTATCAGCTTACTTCCACATGTTCCGTCAATCAGGTATCTACTTGTTTCAACATGGTGCATCAACCACTTATCAACTTGCTTCAACATCGTTCACGCTCACTTATCAACGTGCTTCCACATGGTGCATCAATCACGTATCGGATTGCTTCCACATGTTGCATCAGTCACGTATCAACCTGCTTCAACATGGTGCATCAATCACTTATCAACGTGCTTCCACATAGTGCATCAATCACGTATCAGCTTGCTTCCAAATGGTGCATCAATTCAATTGGTTTCCGATATCGGTAATGCTATATTTACGATATCGGAATTACAACTCAAATCAACTACACAAATCCGATATCGGAAATTCAAATTTCGATAACGGAAATACAATTCCCGTTAACGGAATTTCATTTATGGAAAATGATTCTGTAATAGCGATATCGGAAATTGTTTAAATTAATAACGGCTACCTACAGCCTCGTTCCGGATTCAGCCTCCTATATGTATCAATCTCTGCGTGGATGTGCTTAAAACCAGGAGCGGATTCAGGTGTGCACGTGTTGTGTGTGTGTGGGGGGTGGGGGGGGGGGGGGGCGAGTGGGGGAGCATCCGACTTGCTATTTTATATAGAATTATTTTTTCGATTTGTCTCTCAGCAGACGCTCTGTTTTACAACAATTTCTCAGGGGGAAAATCTCCGAACCCCGTATATCGCAAGTTGAGATACATAGGCGCGCTAGATTTCAACCCAAATAAACGTATTGGTCAGATGTATACAGATGGACGTAATAGACAGTTGCAACCCTATGACGATGTGGAGATGGGCATATCATCGGATGTGAATTGAACTAAATTGAATGTTATTTAACGGCTCATCAGCACAGTATAGGTTATTTAGAGCCGCCCCTGAGAGAGGGGAAGGATACATAGGATTCCGGGAACCGTGCCCTATTCTTACTATCGAATAGATTCCTATGGTTCTTTAACGTGCTCGGATGATAGACCGATACACGGGACCGTCCGGTTTACGTCCTCATCCGACGGACGAGGCTTAGGGATCGTGTCTTGCCCAAGAACACACCGACGAAACTCAGTGGCACCACGGAGGTTTGAACTAAACTCAGTTTGTCACACATAACAAAAACTGTGACCCGACCGGGACTCGAACCTACGGATTTTGCCTCGGTCCAACACTCTATCAACTGGGATACCGAGCCTCAAATCTGGGAGAGGATAATCAAAATATTAATTAAATATGCAGATTGTCCTTGGGCTTCTCCGGAAGTTTCTCCGCACGTCGTCTGCATCTTGCTGCATAGATGCATTTCCTAGCGCACGAAGTGCACTATTGCCGGCCTATTCCATGCTTTGTGCCTTGGCTTCGCTATTTACCGCCAAACTTTTCGCTAGGAGAGCTTCCGCCTCAGGGAGTATTTATTTTCTGCGACCAATTTCCAATATCGGAAATAACAATTCCGTAAATGGAAAATAAAACCCTATTTTCGATATCGGAAATACAATTCCCGTTAACGGAATATACATTTTCGATATCGGAAATAAGATTGTCGATATCGAAATTGCATATTTTCGATATCGGTGTTGTTATTCCGATATCGGAAAATGCATTTCCGTTTACATTTCGATATCGGAAATAAGATGTTATTGTCGATATCGAAATTGCTTAATTTTCGATATCGGTGTTGTTATTCCGATATCGGAAAATGCATTTTCGTTAACGGGAATTGTATTCCCGATATCGGAAATTACCGAATAAAAACCACTTTCTGTAACAAGAGCTTTTCTAAATATGCCATACCGTCTAGGAAATTCTTCATCAATTATCGAAAATCGCAGATTGTCTAAAGATATACACACAAAACAAGTAGCGAACCCGCTTCCCGTTGTTTTATAAATTGTATTTAGCTTGAAACTGGTAAATTATACTCACGCGGAATAGTAAAATGGTATTTAAAAATAATCGGAAATACGAATGTGTATTGTAATTCTGGTCTTCCCTTTACTATAACATATACTATACCACTATCTCTTCTTCTCTCTATCCTTCTGTATTATCTTAATTGCAGCCTGTGCATATACTGATCTATCTGCGTATACAAATAAGCCTTTTCCTTAAGAAATCCTTATAAAGAAATATAAAAATATGGACAGGGAAAAACTGTTATATAAAACTGAACAGGCATATTGCAGGCTGTGTTAAGTACATTCAACTATCTGCGACATTCAAGTCACCGAGGCTAAAATAAAAGTTATAAAGACTCCAAACGAAACGCAAGAGATATTGATATGCTTTTTTTTTCAAGATTACATTTTCACTAAATATCTATGTTGTTATCGCTTCTAAAACCGCAAGATGAGCCTTTTATAAAAGGGATTGACATGACACTTAGTTATTCGATAAGGAAATGTTACCCTAAAAGCATATTTATTTTGGAATCAATCGGCCACTTTTCTTCTTCTTCTTCTTCTTCTTCTTCTTCTTCTTCTTCTTCTTCTTCTTCTTCTTCTTCTTCTTCTTCTTCTTCTTCTTCTTCTTCTTTTACTTCTTCTTCTTCTTCTTCTTCTTCTTCTTCTTCTTTTTTTTTTTACATATATACTCGGATGAAACAAGAAATCAACTAGATGTTAAACAACAGAATAGGCGTCGTAGTTATATACCATTGGAACGATACATTTGTGTTATTTACACCATTATGTAAGAAACGCCAAAAACGTTATTAAACTCGAGAAAAAAATACAGAGAAATTATATTGCAAGTGACCTAGGTGGTCAGTGTTAAAATCGCGCAAACTTTTTAGTAATAAATGAGACACAATGCATACCATAATTTGAAATGCGTATATCACTAGATAGAGGCACTTGTAAACAACTTAAACCCGAAAACCGTTTTGAATTTTAACAAAAATCATAGAGAAAGAAGAGCGCAAAATACCCAGTGGTCCGTGTAAAAGTATGTAAATTACATTCGACATTGAGTGTATCCGCCGCTATTAAACTGCAGTATTGACCCCTACGCGATTTGTGATATCATATCTTCGTCATTTGTGACTTTTGATGTGTAAAATGTGTATCAATTTAGCCATATATCCATTTGAATAGTCGTATTATATTCCGTTTTACAGCTTTAGTTATAACTTCTGGTCCATTTCTTTTTTTAACGAGTATATTATATCGAAAAAACTTCTGCTAAACTACTTCTCCGGTTATTCATACATTTTCCCAGGAACATAAATCCTCTGTCAACCCTTACATAAATTGAGTTTTCTGCCAAATTCAATAACTATAACATAGACGAACTTCAGCGACGAGAAAATAATGTAAATGTTAGAAAATAAGGTAAATATAAAAACTGATTCGCATTTTTTTTGACGTTTATAATATGGGGCGCCGTTTTACTATTTAATCACTATATATATATGTCCATAATTGAATTAACGATATCTATAATTCGAATATAAGATATCTATAAATCGATTTATAGATATTTTTAAAATGAATTATGGATATCTATAATTCAATTGAAATATAGATATCTTATACTCGATTTTAAGATATCCATAATTGAATTAACGATATTTATAATTCGAATATAAGATATCTATAAATCGATTTATAGATATTTTAAAATGAATTATGGATATCTGTAATTCAACTGAAATATAGATATATTATATTCGATTTTAAGATATCAATAATTCAATTTAAGATATCTATAATTTATATAAAATATCTTTAAATCGCTTCGAATTATAGATATCTATATATCAGTTTTTTCACTAATTAGCCGTAACCAGTTCGTGGACAGTGAATGCATTAAAATATAAATATCATAAATTCAACGGTATGGATTTAAAGATATCTATAAATCGATTTATGAATATCTTAAATTGAATTATAGATATCTGTAATATAAAATATCTATAAATGCTCGTCACTTACTGATATCTTAATATGTGAATTATGGATATCCATAATTCGAATAGAAGATATCTATAAATCGATTTAGAGATACTTATCTTTAAATGAATTAAAGATATCCATACTTATAATATAATATATATAAAAATGATTAATGATATCTATAAATAAGATATCTTATATTCGAATTATAGATATCTTTAATTCAATTATGGATATCTATAAATAGTGAATAAATAGTAAAACGGCGACCTATATGTTGTTTATGCGGTTTTAAACGCCGGTAGAGACTGGAAAATTTACCATTTACTACCGGCGTTTAACTTAAAAACACAAATTACATATAGACATATATAAAAAGTTGCGTTTTTTTTTACTTTAAGTATAAAACACAAAAACGCGTATTCTTATGTAATAACTGTTATTTTATTGTATGACATATGACTGCTATCTATATATACACTGTTAGTTTTGTCATGGCAAAACATGCTGCATGTGAAAACAATGTTAATTTTACTGGTTCCACTTTCCACAAATTATTTGAACTATTTAAAAAATGAACGCTGATGATAATAATTAAAACATTTTCATAAACATTTCATTCTCTATACATAAAATCTGAAACAACAGAATGTTGTTTTGCCTGGTCGGTTATGACGATTATCTTGTAATTATTAGTATAGAATTCGGTTTCTCAAACTATACCTTATCGTTAGAAACGGTGCACAGCTGTTGTAAAATGTGGCTTTTGGTATCGGGATAGGTTCTTTAAACAAGACTTCCGAAAATAAAATTATAAAAGAATGCATGCAAAATTCATATCAAAAGTTAGATTAGCCACTATACCTAGGTAAATATTTTGTTGAGAGTACGTTAGACTACAATTGAGTGATATTAACGAACTTGACACATTAGCAGTTTCTATCTATGTCATAGTGTATTCAAGTCAGTTTTATAACCATTGCAACATAAATGATTTTTGTATATAACATTTGATATAAATAAACGTTCGGTATTACACACGACGTGCTTAAACATAACGCAAGCTCCAGGAAAAAGCTCTTGGTGTATAGCAACAGGAACTATTCTGTACTTTCTAATGAAATAAATGCATTAGGCTATATGAGGATCTTGCATGAGTGACTGTGTATAATTATTTTTTAATAAAGAAGTTAATATAATATGCTACATATGTAAACCAAACAAGTTCGGAGTCAATCATTCAGTAATTTAATAAACTCACACGATCACTATACGTTCGTGTAAAGCCTTCACTTAGTTCTTTAATAGGCATTAGAGCTGCTTTGTCAAATGTAAAGATATATTTCATTTCAACCTAAACATTGCCACTTTGTTGCTCTTTATACACGTTACCAGAATCACGTCGTTACTTGGAGAGAAGCAGACGACTTTGGGAGCAACAAGGCCGTCTTTGTCTGTTAGAAGGTCGCGCTTCACGCGACCGTCAGGCGACATCTGATGGACTTTGTTGGTGCTCGAAATGCAGACGTAAATATTCCCATCTTTGTCTACTGCAAGACTGTCAGCACGGAAAACCATCTTTGGCGGTGTTGAGAAATTCACGGTTGAAATGGTTGAATTGGGATTTATGGTCGAGTTGAGAGTAATAGTCGAACCGAGATTGGTCGAGGCCGAGTTCGACGAACGTTGTTCTTTTAGTTGCGGAACAACCTTTCCGATCGGTTTCTTTCTGGCCCTTTCAACCGCCTTGCCATCGCGACGTGTTGATTTACCCTTAAGAGATTTTTCCATCGATTCTCTTGTATCACCGTCTATTAATTTAGTCAGATCAAGAGTTAGTTCTTTTTTCAAAGTTTCCGACAGAGGCGTTCGTTCTATTTCTCTACCATCTTTACGATCAACTATAACTCTACCGTACTCATCGATTCGTCTAAACGTGTGGTGGCCACTTACAATTTCTTCTCGAGTTTCTTTGGATGATTGTCCGGGTTGACGGCGCACATTTTGCTTGATAGACCTCCCAAGAGTTTCTGCCTCAGACTCTGCTGTAGTAGTTGTCGTGTCTGAGGCGTCGTCTTTCTTGGATACCGATTTGCCTGATCTGGTGTTTCGAGTCGGACGGCCGCTTTTCAATACCCCATTTTCGTTCGACCTCTTGGTAGATTTCGGTTTCGGCGTCGGAAATTCGAAAAATACGGATGACTTCTTTTCGCCATTTAGATCAATCGATGTTACTGTTATGCCGAATTCCGAACCGTCAGCTACGTAGAGTACATTATCGCCTTGACACAAACCGGAACAGATCGCGCCTGGATACCGGAACATGTCATTTCCAGAATGATCGAGCTTTATTGATCCAATATTGAGTTGCTGGGCTCGTGTAAGGCGATACTTGTATAGCGCGTTGTCTTCCAACATGGAGCAGACGACAGTGTTTTGGATGTAGCCGATTCCTAACGGCATTCCCTCGACCGTACGATGAACGAAATGCAGTAGTTTATCTCTAAATGTAAACAATCGAACATGGTACGTACCCGATCTTTCGGTTATCACGGCGAAAGTGTGACTGTCAACACGACACACATGACTTGGGTCCACTCGTAGTGTTATATCTGTAATAAGTTCAACTCGAGTTTTGTGTAAAACATCAAACAATTTTATCTTTTTGTTTGCATGATCTGATAAAATTACTTGTGTGTCCGTCAGAAAGGTTGCTCCACGGAAGTCGGATGTAGTGGTATCGCCAGGTGCTTTTCCATTGAAATGTCCTAGTTTTACAACGTTCTTTGTATTTATAGCATCCCACGCAGTTACCGTCTGCGCCACAGTGACCGATGACAGTGGCAACAGACGACCATCGCGTGCATCATTATCGATTTGCACGCGTTTGCCGTTCGTATGATGGTGTTGGTCTCCCCCTCGTATCTTACTTTGCCCCTCGGTCTTCAACGTAACATCTGACTTCTCTTTCTCTGCAAGAGAGTCTTTCCGAAAAAACGAAACGACTTCATGCTCTCGCGTTTCCTCGCGTTTTTCATGATGTCTCGCGCACATGTCGCAGTGATGCTCCAGGCAACTGTTGCAATACGCCACCGCCGGTTTTGTGTTGTTATTAACCAGGCAAATCTCGCAAAATGCTCTGTGAACGCCATTATCGTTTTGATTTTTGATAGACGCGTTGCGCAGCAGACGAACTATTGTCACGTTCACCGGAAACTGAGTTGCCCACTTCTGTTTAATTAATTTGGTATTGTCACGTGGTTTCGTGCTTTTTCTGCAGACGGGACACTGGAAACTTTCCTTCGTTTTTGCCGAATCCGTGTGCAAAATTAGCGAGTTTAAACAACACAAACATAAAGAATGTCCGCACGGCAAAACACGAGGCGACTTGAACACTTCCAGGCATACCGGGCATTTAATGACGTCAACGTCAATGACGTATTTTATTGGCATTAAATGTGGAGTAGGTGGCATTCCATTTCGTGACGCCGGTTTGCTTGTTACTGCGTTCGGTGTCTTGGGTACCGCCGCTCTTGACGTCGGTGTCTTTGAAGTTGGTGTCTTCGACATTAATATTTTAAATGTTTCAATAAATCAACAGAGCTTAACTCAGTATCCAGTCACAGCACATATGTTTCAACAATTTAAGTTCTCCTGAAGAAATAGATCAATACTTTTGTTTTAAGCACATATTTTATTTGTTGTACATAGCTCTACATCGAAATCCACTGCGTAGATAAATGCACGATACATTGGTTGAAAAGAAATCTTTTAAAGCATGCAATTAATACATTAACAAATAATCATGTAAAAACAGATGTATACATTACCATTTATACGTATTTATTTAATTCAACAATAGAAAGAGGCTAAAGTAGATCCCACTGTTCAATGGAAAGACAAAATACGGCATGTATCAATTTATGAAATTAAATAAATTTGGATCGTACATGTATTGATTCTGAAACAAAGCATTTTGTATTGCTATACTTGTATTAAACAAACAACGTTTAGTAGTGTGTACAAAGCCACGAATCGTTTAAAAAGTATTAATTTCATCATTGCGTTTTATAATTATTCGTTAATCACAGATAAATGAAGTATTTATACGAGCATTTTACCATTTGACACATCTTGCATTGTTTAAGCACGCGTTCCGTCTGGTTTCGTGTCATGAGTTTGATTTATGTATTTAAGGCATTTGAACAATTATTTGATGAGTGTCACCTTTTGTAAGGTGATACGGACAAATACCAGTAAATACAGACAGATACCAATGAGTCAATCAAATATTGATTTAAGTAATTAGCCTCGATTACATACAGTTAAATGGCGTTAATAATATCTCGCTATTATAATGGGATTTTATCATGCAGAATCAACGATTAAAGAGATAGGAATAAAGCTACCCTGTAGACTGTGTAAAAGTCGTTACATATAGAACAGAACAGAACAGAACATCACTTTATTAAACTCAAATCACAAGTGATACAAGAGTATACAATACAAACGTTCTTGTAATAATACACATGACATGGTGTTAGTTTTTACATTGTTAAATATAATAGGAATAACAAATATAATGCAATCACTTCTATTTTATGGGAAAATCAAAAAAAAAAAAGAAGAAAAAAGTTTATATGTGTGTGGTGGTGGTGGTGGTGGTAGCGCAGTTTAGATACCAGTGTAGATTATAACGGTTTTACACGAGCGGTGGAAAGGCTGATCTTACATGATCACATACACACAGGCGCACGACCCACCCCCACCCCCACTACCCCAACACACTAGTCATCTGCGACGCTAGCTCCCACCCCCCACTTTTTTTAAAGACAAACGTCTAGACCCTTTCTTCTATTATTTTTTAAGCGGCAGCCATTTTACCGAGATTCTGGTGTCGTTTCTGATTGGCTGATACAAACGGTGTAAACCAAGATATACAGAACGACAAAAACACAATAAATTAATAAATAAACAAAGAGGGAAGCTATCATTATATCGACGAACGAAATGTGGATGGTAAACATGCTATAATAAAAAAATATATATATAACAAATTACGGACATGTGGTTCTGGTTTCAATTGTTTTTTTCTGCACACAGTATGTATTTACGATCAAGCGTCGAAGATGATCATGACTAATCCCGCCAACCTGATATTAATAGGAGTCTTTTTTAAACATGGGTACTATTTCTGTAAAGTTTCAAGATTGTAGGTTTAATAAATACTAATAACAATGGGGAAAATGTTTTTCAAGAGTTTGTTATTGTCATATCAATGTGACCACGATTACCTACTGCCCCAAAAGCAATAGGCTTCCTCCTCTCACCAAGGGCAATGCAACTATGATTATTGTTCGCCGTCCAATATGGATTTCTATTGTAAGAGTCCTGGTTTTGGTGAAAACGGCGTCTCGTTCAACACAATATATAATGCCATTTGTATTATTTACTAGGCCGGACTTTTCCCCCAATCTTATATCCGAGACATTGCGGTTTAAGTCAAACGAAATACAAGTATGTTCAACAGTCAAATACGAAGGAGAAAAAGGAGTAAATATGTTGTGGCGACTCCTCCACTATAGTAACATAATGGATGCTCATAAAACCTGACAGGAATGATGGTGTTGCTGTCTAGTTGGTCCAAAGTAAATCAGTTTGACTAATAATTCAAATGGCCACTACAACTAATAATAGATTTTTCAAAACATACTTTTGTGGCGGCTATATCTCAAAAACCGTAAGTGTTTTTACCAAAATGGTTGGCGTGCCATGTAGCTGGTCCTAAGCAAACGCTATTTTGATTCGACGTCAAACATAGGTGGCGATTTTTCTTCCGAAACTCATTGATGGATTTTCGTGAAACTTTACAGGAACGTTACTGTTGATGTCGTATTGGCTCTTAATAAAACTCAGGTTTGCCGAAAGTTCAAAATAGCCACCAGAACTCAAAAGTAGATTTTTCGAATACAGTGCTGTGGCGACGTTGATTTGGAACTTTACCGTAATAACAAGCAAGCCATGTATTGTTTCTAAACATTTCATAGTTCTTTACATTTGAAAGGTCTAACATGTATTACTGATGTACAGAAGAACTTAATAAACTTTTGATCATGGGTGCTGAGAGCGTTTAAGCGAGTATGGACGAAATGACAGATATATGGTGTCTGTGTTCCCGTGAGTCCTGAAAAGGTGAATGAGAGCGAACGAGAAAAAGAGAGCGCATGTGTCAAACAAGAACAGTATACTGTAGTAAGCGTTTGTACATTGGCTCCTTTCGTCATTTTTTTCAGATAAATTATTGTATCAGATATTAAATTACAAAAGCCCTTCTTTCTTTTTCCATATAGACATTCAGTGTGTATTATATCTTCAGAAGTACAAATGCACTATCTGAGATAACGTGTACATGTATGCTGTATATTATGTAATATTTAATATAATAACAAATATTACAAACAAATAAAATAACAACTCAACAAATGATGAGTTTATAGGAGACACGGCACGCAATCCTTCTAGTTCTAATATCTTAAAAACTTAATATTCGTATACAATATTTTCAAATTTAGCATTGTTGCTTTTTACGGATTTTTTCAACGGTTTTATCTAAAGAACCATCGATGTTAAGCCACCTCTCGTGAGATCGCGGAGATATGGTATATCTAAATTATCCAGAACAAGTTATGAGAATACTATTATGTTCTTAATTACGATTTCGTAAATAGTACTGCTATGACATGCATTATATCTTTGCTCACTTTTGGAGATTAAGGATGGTAACATGTAAAACTGTAAAATGAACGTTCGTCAGTTACATCAATCATTAGTATGATTTTGTGACAGTTTTATTGCATAATCTGAACTTTTGTAGACCAAACCTCATTTTAGTTTGCAGTATGAAATATCCGCAATGATCCAAGTTTTTAATGACTTTGAGGTTGGCCTGGCCAATGAATATCGCGGTGAACCTGAAACCGAAATACCTGGATTCAAGCCTCACCGGTGCTACTGAGTTTCATTGGGTTTTTTCTTGGCAAGACACTTTCCCTTAGCCTTGTCCGTCGGATGGGAACTAAAACCTGGCGGTCCCTGTATAGGAGTCTATCCCACGAGCACGTTGAAGAACCATAGTACTATATTCGTTAATAAGAGTTGAGCAGGTTCCCGGATTCCTATGCATCCTTCCCCTATCTCTCTAAGGCGGCTCTAGATAACCTATAATGCGTTTATGAGTCGTTTTATACACTCAGTTAAATTCAACAACTTTATCTTTCTCTATTCTTAGATCTTTTGTTCACTTACCAGCAAGCCGAGAGCAGACGCGAGTCCTCTTACGGGACCTGACTATCCGAGGCGTTACATATAGTAGTAGCGACGGACGGTTGGTGGGTTAAATGGTGCTTTACGTCATTTTCAGCGCATGTCTAGCTATATATGACGGTCGACTTCTTCGTGGTGGAGGCAGACCACCCACTTTATCCTGGGTATAACCAGTACTGTATACCTTCCGCCATCCGTAAGGCGACTTTCTCACAAGTCGAGCTCCCAGTGAGATTCGAACCCGCAGCGGTGGTAAGGCGAGAAGGTTTCAAACACACATACTTACTGTTTGATTGTGCAAGTTAGAAAAACGAAACACGAGCTGACGACTCGTGCTTTCTGGGAATTCCTCGTTAATGGGTTAAATTCTCCCACAAGGCTTGTGTTGAATTGGGTTTTACGGCGCTCCAACACAGACAAGTTAGATAAGCGCCAACAGGAACGAAATGCCAAGCCGAAAATACATTTACCCCGAGATAAAAAAAAATGCAGACTGGATTTTAAATAAGGGTCGATATCAACAGCAAAACCATTCTCGGGACGATATCAACATGGGGTCAGTAATAAAGCTCGGGGTTTGAACCTTACTGGAATGTCGTTAAACGCATGTCCCTACTCTTTCCGTCGCTAGAGCGAATGAATGAATACGTACGTTGGTGGAAAACATGCTTGTGTTGAATTGGGTTTTACGGCGCTCCAACACAGACAAGTTAGATAAGCGCCAACAGGAACGAAATGCCAAGCCGAAAATACATTTACCCCGAGATAAAAAAAAATGCAGACTGGATTTTAAATAAGGGTCGATATCAACAGCAAAACCATTCTCGGGACGATATCAACATGGGGTCAGTAATAAAGCTCGGGGTTTGAACCTTACTGGAATGTCGTTAAACGCATGTCCCTACTCTTTCCGTCGCTAGAGCGAATGAATGAATACGTACGTTGGTGGAAAACATGCTTTTTATCAAACAATGGACAATTACGATTTTATATACCGTCTATTTAGAATAGAGATACACATTTTCCTACTTTTGGGTATTTGGATACATTGGAAAAGGCAATAACTAATTGTATAAGAACATGTGCAAACCTTGTAAATAAACAACAACAACAAAAAATAAAAACATAAAAAAACAAAAAAACAAAAAAACAAAAAACACACACAAAACGGCAAATTAAATTGATTTAAACTAACGCACCAAATTTGCGTTTACTGTATTTTTTTGTGGTTGTAAAATTATTAATTTACATTTACTGTCTAACATTTTAGACAAGTACCAATATCGAAAATAAGTTACCATAGTTTGTGAAATCAAATCAAATGTTTGTCTTTCCGCTTTTTTTGTTTGTTGACCCATTGATATTTTTACCGATTTTCTTTTTGTCGCAGGACATGTTAAAGGGACGCATGACAATCGTGAAGTTCGAATTCTTTATCGAACATTAAAATCTCGAATTATTAATTCAGTATCATTTTGACTTTAAAACTGCTTGCATATAACTAAACAAAATTTTGACTTTCATTTGTACCGTTGGTCAAGGCTAATGGTGGGGTGGGGCTTAATATGATGTTCAGGGGTTACAATAGGTAATCAAATTTCTTCTAACATTATTCTACGATATGTTTAAACGTATTATTGGTGCACTAGTGAGAACAACTTGCATTTGTTCAATAATTAATATTACTTATAATAGTGTTTTGCATACATAAATAACTCTTAGTTATATTGCCCGAACAATATATTTAAACCTTTGGTAGAATACGAAGAAACAAGAGCTGTCGGATGAGAGCACGCTCGACTTGTCAATGGCTTGTCTATTTATTAGGCAACTAAGTCGAAACAGAGGTAAAATTCTGTAAAATTCATACCAGAGTTATGGCACTTGTTTGTACGAGTTCCTCTTATGATATTGAATACATGTGCAAAGTTCTGTCAAGCAGTTGCTGAGATATGAGCTTACCGAAAAAGGTTAACGAATAAATTGACTAAGTACAAAAAGGGACATAACTTTGTTAAAAATAGGTTGCAGAGTTATGTGACTTGTGTGTAGCATGTTATCTATTATACTAAATACATACGTAAAGTTTTATCGAGTTCTGCTAGGCGGCTTTTGAGATATGAGTTTACCGAAAAAGGTTAAAGTCACTCACCCGCCAACAGCACGCTAATTTTACAACATAGGCACACCGCTTCAAATTTGACGAACGATAAGGTATATATAAAACTAACATATAATTGCAAATCCTAACTCTAGAAATACAATATAAACATGAAAACCGGCCAGCCAAAAACATCGCCTTTTTGTTATTGCTTGAAGCTTCGAAAAAAAGTTACCAACTCTAAATTCGTTTCACACATATTCATGTGCGGGTATTTTATGAACACGTGGATACATATACAGTTTTAATTAGCATATATGCATCATTTTGTGACCTCAACACATGGGTAGAGTTTGGAAGAACGGTTTTATAGCGAAATTTGGCGCTTGTGTTACTTTAACCAAGCAACTGACTAAGTGCAAAAAGGGGCATAACCTTGTCAAAATAAGTTGCAGAGTTATGTGACTTGCGCGTGACATGTTATCTATCTATCTGTACTGAATACATGTGTGAAATTCCATTGAGTTCTGCCAAACGGTTTCTGAGCTTACCGAAAAAGGTTAACTAACGGTAACGCCGACGCCGACACAGGGGCAATCGAAATATAGCTTGTCTTTTCTTCAAAAAGTCGATCTAAAAATGAAAGCTCAATTATTTTTTAATTATATGTGACAGGTTTAAAGTCAAAAGTATATTGGATTAATAAATAGAGGATCTTACACGAGTACTAATTCATTATTGAATGTATTAAACTCGTTGTCTTGCCGAGCATTATATCATTTTTGCAAACGGGTTTAATAAATTCAATAATGAATGAGAACGAATGTTAGATTCTGTTTATCACATAACTTATAACGTTACATTACGTCAGAAAACGTACATTAACGTGACGTTGATGACGTCATTAACGTTATGTTTTACCACTAGTGGAATATCGAACATATTGAATGGTGTATTACACTCCCACACCGCATGTTATGTGATAAATCTATAAAGTCAGTGCTTGATAAAAACTTCAAGATTGCCATGCGACTGTTAAAGGTCTGCAGACGTTCATTTATATACTGTAAAATCAAAATCATTATTGAAGAATCTCAATTTCGCAATAAGTGCCAGTATTCGTGAAAATGCTTTGGGGCTTTATGGTACTTCCGACTTCAAGATATTTTGACTCTATTCGCTATGAAGCGTTTGTATGCGTTTGTTTGCGTCTATGTAGTTCTAAGGATTATAGTCCCTCCACATTTTAACCAATGATTTGAAATGTATGAGATGTTATATAAATGCGAAGTTTATGTACCGGTCACCACATTTTTACTAGAGAGGTTGCAATAAAATATGTTAACTGTTACTAAATCACCACACTATATATGGTAACGGTCAGGTGATGACAGTAAAGTTGTCAACACCGATGCATTAGTGTTCGCCTATCGGAGTGCCCGAGGAATTCTGATTGGGTCGCAACAGGCTTTGTTTCAATCGTGCAAACTCGGCCAATCCCGTCGTTCTTCGGTATCATGTCGCATGTGTATATGCGACATGACTAGTTTCGTTTACTCCGTCATTCTTCGTCATTCTTCGTCATTCTCCGGAGAGTGGCTTTGCAGCTGACCGTAACGTAGGTAGGTGACCAGCGTCACACACGCTAATGGTCACAACACTTTTCATGTTAAATGATTAGGGGGAGGTAAAATTTGCCACAGATGACGATGAATTACCATACATGGAGTTGAAACAAAAAAACAACAACATTCCAGACACTGACTATGAGTCGGCTTGAAGCTATAAAATACAAGCAATAGTTATAGTTGATCATAATACGAATCTGTTTTCGGTATAGCAGATTAACACATTGCAGATTAACACGTTAATATATATAAAAATGGAATATATCAACAGGATATTCATAAAAACTTTGTTTGGTAAGTTTTGATTATTTCATAAATTGTTTTTAATCATGAAAGGGACACACGGCAATCTTTAATCATGAAAGGGACACACGGCAATCTTTAATCATGAAAGGGACACACGGCAATCTTTAACATTTTATTGAGCATTAAAACTAGCATCTCCATTTATTAATCAAATATCATTTTAACTGTAATACTACTTGTACATAATTAAATAAAAAAAGTATTACTTCCCATTTTTTCTTCATTGTTCTACCATGTGTTTATTATTGGTGCAATATATTCAACATTTAGTAATATCCAAACATCTGAACTATTCTATAATTGATATTAGTGATTACAAATATGCAAGTTACGTTGAACAACTAACGTCCCGCCTCGAGTTTTAAACAAGTCAAGATTGTCGTGTGTCCCGTTTTATTAAAACGGCTATTGGTTACACTGTTTGGACATGTCCATGGCTATTGGTTACACTGTTTGATGTCCACAGGTTAAACTGTTCGGGACATATCCACGGCTATTGGTTACAATGTTTGGACATGTCCACGGCTATTGGTTACACTGTTTGGACATGTCCACGGCTATTGGTCACACTGTTTGGAATATACACGGCTATTGGTTACACTGTGTGGACATGTCCACGGCTATTGGTTACACCGTTTGGACATATCCACGGCTATCGGTTACACTGTTTGGACATGTCCACGGCTATTGGTTAAACTGTTTGAGACATGTCCATGGCTATTGGTTACACTGTTTGATGTCCACGGCTATTTGTTAAACTGTTTGGGACATGTCCACGGCTATTGGTTACACTGTTTGGACATGTCCACGGCTATTGGTTACACTGTTTGGACACGTCCACGGCTATTGGTCACACTGTTTGGAATATACACGGCTATTGGTTACACTGTGTGGACATGTCCACGGCTATTAGTTACACCGTTTGGACATATCCACGGCTATCGGTTACACTGTTTGGACATGTCCACGGCTATTGGTTAAACTTTTTGAGATATGTCCACGGCTATTGGTAACACTGATGTCGACGGCTATTTGTTAAACTGTTTGGGACATGTCCACGGCTATTGGTTACAATGTTTGGACATGTCCACGGCTATTGGTTAAACTGTTTGGGACATGTCCACGGCTATTGGTTACACTGTATGGACATTCCACGTCTATTGGTTACACTGTGTGGACATGTCCACGGCTATTGGTTACACTGTTTGATGTCCACGGCTATTGGTTAAACTGTTTGGACATGTGAACGGCTATTGGTTACACTGTTTGGACATGTCCACGGCTATTGGTTACACTGTTTGGACACGTCCACGGCTATTGGTCACACTGTTTGGAATATACACGGCTATTGGTTACACTGTGTGGACATGTCCACGGCTATTAGTTACACCGTTTGGACATATCCACGGCTATCGGTTACACTGTTTGGACATGTCCACGGCTATTGGTTAAACTTTTTGAGATATGTCCACGGCTATTGGTAACACTGTTTGATGTCGACGGCTATTTGTTAAACTGTTTGGGACATGTCCACGGCTATTGGTTACAATGTTTGGACATGTCCACGGCTATTGGTTACACTGTTTGGGACATGTCCACGGCTATTGGTTACACTGTTTGGGACATGTCCACGGCTATTGGTTACACTGTTTGGGACATGTCCACGGCTATTGGTTACACTGTTTGGACATTCCACGTCTATTGGTTACACTGTGTGGACATGTCCACGGCTATTGGTTACACTGTGTGGACATGTCCACGGCTATTGGTTACACTGTTTGATGTCCACGGCTATTTGTTAAACTGTTTGGGGCATGTCCACGGCTATTGGTTACACTGTTTGGGACATGTCCACGGCTATTGGTTACACTGTTTGGACATTCCACGTATATTGGTTACACTGTGTGGACATGTCCACGGCTATTGGTTACACTGTTTGATGTCCACGGCTATTGGTTAAACTGTTTGGACATGTGAACGGCTATTGGTTACACTGTGTCGACATGTCCACGCTAGATAATTATATGCAATGCTCATTGCTCCGGATATACACATACATCAGTATATGCAGTTATATATGTTACTTGACGTTTTGTGTATTGCCAACTTTAAATAAAGATTCTTATTATTATTTTTTTTATAGAGACGCTACTTTCAGTGCTTGATAAAAACTTCAAAATTGCCATGTGTCCCCTTAAAAACATTTGGTAGTGTTTTAAACTGATCGCATGACGTATGTTTCAAAATCAAATAATTGAAAAAGGAATGAATACATAATTTAAAGCGGAAACAACGGTAACAAACGTTAGACATTTTAATACATTTTCAAGAATTTTGGTTTTCATCAAATTTAAATTTTGATGATTTCTTTCAATAAGATCTTGGACGAGATTGACAATGAGCAAAATAAAATACGTGTATTACAGGGTTATTGTCCATTACAGGGTTATTGCCCTTTACATTATTGCCCATTACAGGGTTATTGCCCATTACATTATTGCCCATTACAGGGTTATTGCCCTTTACAGGGTTATTGCCCATTACATTATTGCCCGTTACATGGTTATTGCCCATTACAGTGTTATTGCCCATTACAGGTTTATTGTCCATTACAGGGTTATTGCCCATTAAATAATTGCCCATTACAGGGTTATTGCCCATTACAGGGTTATTGCACATTACAGGGTTATTGCTCATTACATGGTTATTGCCCATTACATTATTGCCCAGTACAGGTTTATTGTCCATTACAGGGTTATTGCCCATTATAGAGTTATTGTCCATTACAGGGTTATTGCCCATTACAGGTTTATTGCCTTTGATTAGGTCAAAATAAAATTGAATTTGTGTTCACGAAAGTTGTGTTGCAATTTATATCATGTATAAGCAAAGTTCGACAATGGGTAAAACCGACGCATGCGTTACATATTTATTGCTCTTGATTTTAAAAGCAAAAGAAGCGAATGTGATAATTAACATGATAGTAAGCAAAGGCGCAAACAGTATATTTAGCACATATGAAAGAAACTAACCCACTAAATATCGGCACAATTTCACTACAAAATCGGTTATCGAAACTCTGTCGAGGTGTTCAGATCATATACTAATGTATAAGTATATAAGTTTATTCACATGTTCTTAAAATACCCGAGATTGCATATGTGTAAAATGAATGTAAATGTGTAACTTTTAATTCGACGCATCAGTTTTGGGGTTTGGTGTGGTTGGTTAAAGCCGTTTATATTGAATCTATAGAGTTTGGATTAAGTTATATGTAAGTTGTATATACACATATACCTCGTCGTCAGTAGCCCCGTGTGGTTCTGGGGGCCCCGTTTGGTTACGGGGCAAAGAATTACGGGGCAAAGAATAGGACCACTGCATATCCCGTTGGAGGGGAAGGCAGAGGGGTAGAAACCCCCTCCCCCCCCCCCCCCCCACCTCCCACCCGCCCGAGTTCATGTTCATTTTATCATTTTTTGTTCATGCTCATTAAAGAACTTCATCATGACCCCTGCATTGTTTCAGGTGCCATCTCGCTCATATCACTAGCAGTGGCAGAAAAACAGTAACGTGGCTCCAGCGTAAATGGAGTATCTACAATAGAACTTGCAGCAACTTTGCAGTTCAGGGTGAGAAGATTCTAGGCCGGTTCTCCATATTTTATCTCGATGTACACGGAGAATGAGCCTGGCATGTTCATTCCTGTTAGGCGCCATATAACCTTTCATGTGTTAGTGCGCCTTAAAACCCCATTCAATTCAATTCAATTCGTCGTCAGTAGGTTTAGAAACGGTGCACATGTGTTTTAAAAATTCCCTGTTGATGGTGGGACAGGGACTTTAAGCAAAGGGGCCATTATGATAGTTAGCATGCTGGTATTATAATAAGCGTTTATGGTCCTATGCGTATCCAGAAGTAGGAGAACATTCATAATGTGATGTATTTTGTATTCCTCTTCTTATCCTTACTTTTACTATCCTTTACCATTGCAGGTTTTGTGCTAATCTCACCAATTCTTACTGCGACGATTCGGCCCCCTGTCGTAACTGGAATACCAATTACGAGAAACCAGCTTAACCTCATGCACTTGCTCACATTCCGCGGTCGAGGCCCACCGTCAGATGCCTCCAACCGCATTCCTGAAAACACGACAAAAGAAACCACGGACATAAGATGGTCTACTCGTGAACCTATTATAATGTTTGGTGATATGGAATTTCCGATACCATCAACGACGAGTACATGGGACCAGCCAACGGATGCGGAAACCAATGCTCCGTATACGTCGACAACGATTGAAATTCCAACCACAACAACTGCTCAGCCTGTAACAACTACACAGTCTGCAACAACTACACAGTCGATAACAACTACCGAACCTATAACAACTACAGCATATATATCAACTACCGAACCTATAACAATTACACAACCTATTACAACTACAGAATATATAACAACTACCGAACCTATAACAACTACACAATCTATAACAACTACCGAACCTGTAACAAATACACAACCTTTAACAACTACACAGGCTATTCCGTCTACACAGCCTATAACAACTACCGAACCACTGACAACAACAGCATTTTTAACAACTGCCTTACCTTTAACAACTACAGATGCAACCTCAACAACCGATTCTTTCACAACCCAACCTTTAACAACATCACAACCGACAACAACTACACAGTCAACCACTGAATACCGATCTACTGATACCCCAACTACGAGTACATCAATTAAGACCCCAACAACTGAACTGACATCTACACTAAATCCAACACCAGAATATACAACCACGTCAACACCGTTAACAGATTCAACTACTCTTAGCCAATCTACAATGTATCCAACAACGGAAACTCAAACAACCGACTATCCAACAACAACTAAGGAACCCCTTACAACAGTGACTCCTACCAATGACTACACAACAGCTGCAGATTCAACCACAATAGACTACGTTACTACAATTAGTCCAACCACTGAACGACCAACTACAGCTATCACACCAACTTCTGCTACAACTAGTATTCCGACTGACCTTATTCCACCACCAAAAGGTGATGATGATGATGATGATTATGATGATTATGATGATGATGATTATTATGATGATTATGATGATGATGATGATGATGATGACGACGACCGTGGTAAATTCAACGGAGAGGGTTACGAAAGTGATGATTATGATGATGATGATGATGATGATGATGATGATGATGATGATGATGATGATTACAGATACGACGACCGTGACAAATTCAACGGAGAGGGTTACGAAAGTGATGATGATGATGATGATGATGATGATGATGATGATGATGATGATGATGATGATTACAGATACGACGACCGTGACACATTCAACGGAGAAGGTTACGAAAGTGATGAAAGTGATGATGACGACGACGATGATGCAGATAATGATGATGATTTCGATGATATGGATTATGACGGCTTTTGGTGGAATACGAATTTGTGGGGAAATGATAACGAGGGTGGATTATTTAATAACGATGATCACTTGTGGTCTAACAATTGGGGCCGCAATGACGATGACGACAGGTTTTTCAGCACGTTCTCCTTTTTAAATACTAACAAAATGGATTCTGCTGCAATCAGAAGGAGTCGAAGTGAGCAGCCACAAAGACGGCAACCACAAAGACGGCAACCACGTCAACAGAAGAAGCAACGAAAACGGCTGGCTCAACAACCGGGGGAGCAACAGCAGCAGCAAAAGAAGACACAATACAAGACAATGCCAATAGTTTTTGGTAATAACATCGAAGAGACCTTGAATGAAATGCATAAGAATATCCGTATGTGGTTAGATGTTTACAGTGACGAATCCATGCAAGACAACAAGGTTATTATGAGAAAACTGAAGCAGATGGACAATTTTACGAATTCCATGTACAAGCAAATTATTAAAAGATTCTTAACATTTAGCTTAATAAATAAAAACGAAGGCTGATTCCAGACATTTTGAAAACCATATGTCGCTGATACGACGAATGGAATTTTGTCCAAGAAAAGCAAACATCATATTTTTTTTTTATAATTTACATTATTCAAATGTCATGGAAAATTGTTACAGATATTAAAACTATACATGCTAGAAACGTCTTATTTTCTTTATCCAAGGTTATTTTGTATACTGATTGAAACCCCATTCTGGCATATATATGTTCCGTAAACCAAACAATCATTTTCATGTATTAGAGACGAAACTATGGCATACAGCAAATGCTCCGAAGATGTTTGGTTGTTGTCTTACGCCATTTTTAGCACATGTAAGGCAATATATGACGGTCGTTTTTTTGTGGTAGAGTCATACCACCCCATTTTTCTTAGGTTGGTTCTATCCAGGAAAAATGGGGTGGACTGCCGTCATTTAGGGTCTAAAAAAAAAAGGAAATGGATGGAGTATTTAAGTGAAATGTCAAGCAAATGCATAGTTAACACATCAGATGTGTCAACCATAAAGTTCATGACAGTAAGTGAAAACTATTGATGTGAACATACTATCAGAAAGAATATGTATATGGCAGAAATGGTGCTAAAGCAGATGAGACAACATTTCTAATAAAATAAGTCATGTTATCACATCATCCACAGTTCAAAGTACTCCATTATCAAAACAACAACAACAACAAAGATATTTTTTCAATGACATATGGTTTCAAAGTAATCTCAATACTATAGTAAGATGACATTGGTGCACTTTCTCTGTCAGAATTGTATAACTGGCAACTACATTTGTGGATGTGTTAAACAAAATAGAGTGACTATTTATTTAGCACAGAAACATTGCAAAACAAAAGTAATTGATCATTAGGCATATCTATATTCGAACAAATCGGTCCAAACCAAATAAAAGTTATAAATCCGATCAAATGAACTATTCATCCGAATGTTGGACCATACCAAATGTTTCGATTTAGAATTCAAGTGTATGCTTTTCATGTGTATCATGTGTGTACGAAAGGCAAATGGCATATACAGAACAACTTTTTTTAACAATCGTCCAATGGATTGATCGTGTTGGTACAGTTCACGGATATTGACAGATGATAGCATGGCTTAAAGATGAATGGCCACCCTTTTTGTATAGTGTTACCAATTAACAAATTTAACTCTTAAACATCATACGAACATTCTTGATAGTCTCGGAGAGAAACATATATTTAAATCCCCTACTAAGTTGTATGTAAAAATAAGCATTATTTGCATGACGTAGATACTACTTTTAACACCGCGTGACTGCACCGGGAAATGAGGCTAATCTGAATAGTATAGCTGCACAACTATTGCCAGATAATTGATAAATACATTTACCTGTGGATTAATTTACCTGTTCAAAGTTTTCTACGTCATCAAATAAAATCTTATTCTCGCTTTTCACAGATATTGCAATGTGTGAATTGTAAATATCTATTGTTGTGTATTGATTTCGATTGAAATAAACATAAACATATTCATGAAACAAAACATGGCCGGAAAACTTTAATATTTGATTTACAAATGATGTCACGTCTGCTCTAGATGGATAAATGGACACTTCTATGGACCAATTTATTTTACGTAAATAAACAAAAACACGTTAAGGAGATTGGCTGGGAAAGGACGTAATGCTGAGATGTTTTTTACATTTATATTTAAAGCTTCTTTGGTATCATTTAGATACAAAATTATCAAAAATAGGGTAGGTCACCACACTTTTTTCCCACTAGACGTGTTAGAAGAAGTCACATATTTCCAATTCCAAAATTTCACTAAAAAGAGGAAAAATAGAATCATTGAACATTTTCATTTTTTTTTCTTCATAACATTACATTTATTGAAAAAACAACGATTAATTTTCGACTACATATACACATATCTTTCAAAGCATGCATAAACAATTGTAATCCTCATTCGTCTTTTTACTTTGAAAAGCAAACATACATAGACCGTACCCAACCCATTATTTTTCTAATAAAAAATAATTTAAGATGAAAAAAAGTATGTTCTAATGCTCAACTTTCTTTAAAACTTGTATATGACAAGGTCCTATGACATTTCTTTCAAAACCAGTAAAAAAATATATAGTTCACCAGGCTTCTAAGGATTTTTTATTAAAAATTCTTTAAATTACACACATTTTGGAGTCATTTTGACATTTTCACTGTAAAATCTGTACCCACAATTTCGACATAGAGATAGAACATAAAATTAGCTCATTATCTACCTTTATATATGTATTTCCACTACTGAAAAACAAAAATCTTATTTTTTCTATAGCAAAAAGATAAATTCTACTCCGAGCTACCCATACCCCCAAATCGTGCAAATATGTTGGCCTTAAATATATACTACAATAATTATGTATAAACAATCTGACTTTACGAACTTGACGGTACCTAGGTTTGTGATAAGGTATGTCGCGTATTTGACAGTTTAATGATCACATTTTGTCTTTAAACTTCACGTTGAAGTGACATGATCATCGTTATGTAGTTTTGACCAGTACGAGGAAGTACAAGTTCAAATTTATCTTTAAACGAACACACCACAATCTTGAAATATTTATCAAGCATTAAAATTAGCACCTCGATTTGTTAATCCAGTATTATTTTGGCTTAAGCCTGCTTGAACATACAATAAAATAAATAGAGGATATTTGTTGTTTTAGACTGAATAACAGATTTTATTCCATCGAGAAGTGCGAAAGATTTATATTTTCACGAATGCGAAGCATGAGTGAAAATATTAAAGTTTGATCAATTCGAGATGAAATAAAATCTGTTATTCACGACAAAACAACAAATTTTCTTTTTATTTTATGATTTATAATCAAAGTGTACTGCAGTATGCAGAAAGATAAATAACAAGAAATATCACTGTAAGTGACAAATGCCCCCGAAGTGACCCTTGACCTCTAAGTATGACCTTGATCTTGGAGCCATAGACTTGGATTTTGTGCGTGACACGTCGATTGGTTGTGGTGAGCAATTGTGCCAAGTTATTTGAAAATCCTTCCAGGCATGCAAAGGTTATTGACCGGACACGATTTGACATTTGACCTCTAAGTGTGACCTTGACCTTGGTGCCACAGACCTGGATTTTGTGTGCGACACATCGTCTTGTTGTGGTGAGCACTTGTGCCAAGTTATTTGAAAATCCGTCCATGAATGCCAGAGTCATTTACAGACACGATTTGACTTTTGACCTCCAAGTGTGACCTTTAAGGTACGTACCTGTATATTGCGTGCGACACATCGTCTTGTTATGATGATTACTTGTGCCAAGTTATTTAAAAATCCCTGCAGGGGTTGTGACGTTACTGTCCGGACACGAAAATGCATAACTGTTTTTGACCTATGAACTGCAAATGTGACCTTCACCTTTGATGTACGAACCTGGCTTTTGCGCGCGACACATCGTCTTGTTATGATGATCACTTGTGCCAAGTTAATTAAAAATCCATGCAGGGGTTTTGAAGGTACAATCCGGACACGAACTGCGGAATGACAGACGGACGGACAGACGGACGGTGCTATTACTATATGCCCCCGAAACCTTTTCGGGGGCATAAGAAGTTGACGTCATTGGCTTAGTATGATGACATTGCTGTGTTTAATTCCCCGTAACGTCTAAACTACTAACCGATTTCAATAATCTACGACTCAGTTTCTTAGTTAAGTTATTTCGAATCCAATGATATAACTTTTATAGCAACTTTCGAAAAACAATTGTTTCTGAAAAAAAGTAGTTCTGGCAGTACAAATATTAAAAACTCTATATTTCACACGTATGAAATACCAATTTAATTTCATTGCTAAAATCCACTATTTCACTGCTAAGCATGAAATAAAAGGCGATATACTTTCGAGTTAAAAGAGCATAAAAAGCCACAACGTCAAGAAACAATGACCTTGAATCCAGAGCGACAAAAGAATACACCTTTAACAGCTAGACAAGACAAGAATAACTCGCAGGCTGATCAGGGTTTACAATGTCCATCTGCTGATCAGGCATTTCCTCAAAAGGGTTAAACGTAACATTCCTTTACATGACTGATCATAGGGTCCACAATATGTCCACAATATGTCGTCGGGTCGTCGCACAATCACTTTACATGACTGATCATAGGGGTCACGATATGTCGTCGGGTCGTCGCACATACAAAGAGGACGGCATAGTGGTCATAACCCCTTTAATATGATAAATGTTTGGTTATAACCCCTTTAATATGATAAATGTTTGGTCATAACCCCTTTAATATGATAAACGTTCTAATACGTTTGATAAAGATTGTATGAAAGTCATCTGATGGGGTTTGTAAGTAGTCATCATAAATGACAGGTTTAGATAGTCCTTGTCACAAAAAGTGTTCCTAAATACATTTCATATTTTAAAATAGATCAGGTTACGATATTACAGTTTTGTAAAGTTTTTTTCGAAGTTTATGACAACGGTATCCTTGACGGAGTGGGTTTTTAATTGTACGAAGGTAACGAATGTTCAAGTCCTCAAGTCGACTACTAGCTCTAGAAAAATGAATAAGTTGAAAGAAAAATGCACCATAAGACGTTACTCAGGGAACCTCCCAGTCTAAGTAGGGATAAGTAACGATGTCAAATTTGCAATAATACCTTGTCATACATTTTACTTATTGTTTCTCGTTTTTTATTTGAGAGATACAAATCCACAAAAGAAAACAAAAGGTTATACATGTACAATATATCATCCAGATACCAAGAAGTGTTTTATGGCTTTTATATCTACTTTTGATGACATCGGCGGACTATCTGGTGAAAGACGCAACTGGACATCATGGTGAAAAATAAAGGGTTGTAAAGGTTTAATACACGCAAGGTTTTACGCAAGCGTAAAATAGCTGCCGAGAGACATCAAGTCACAGGTGTTAAAACAATATTAAAAACAATAAATGTTGTCACGGAGACATAAACACGCCTCGACCGTTTTTTCTTACACTCTTCCCGGTTTTTACCATACATTTTACCTTCCTACCAAGCATTTTGAATCAATGTGGTCGACCTCGCTTCTTTCTGTTCAAATACATTGACATGACTTACATATTTATTACAATTCACCCTTGTAACACGACGTGCTAGAAGTAAACAACAGCACAGAAATGTCAGAAATACAATTTTTCACATGTAATGGATACGTGTGCATTAGCGTGTGTATTACAACACATATAAACTATTCACTGTTACCATGTGTAATTATAAGATTGCGTTATCAAAGTAAAAAATGTAAAGGAACTGTTGATACCTTACCATTAGCAATAATGAAAACCATAATAATGAAAATTAAAAAAAAAAGGAAGGAAATCAGGAGGCTTGAACCCTCCCTTCCCCGGCACTAACACGACGCCTTAGTCAACTGCGCTACTTCACCCTCCCTCCCCGGCACTAACACGACGCTTTAGTCAACTGCGCTACTTCACCCTCCCTTCCCCGGCACTAACACGACGCCTTAGTCAACTGCGCTACTTCACCCTCCCTTCCCCGGCACTAATACGACGCTTTAGTCAACTGCGTTACTTCAGCCTCCCTTCCCCGGCACTAACACGACGCCTTAGTAAACTGCGCTACTTCGGCCAGTGAATGTTTCATCGCTAATATACGTATAATAATAATGACAACTTGCTACATTTCAGTAGACTGGTTTACGAAAACGTCATTTCAGCAAGTGAAACGCCTTTCAACATTACAAAATATGTGTTTATACCATTCAAGTTTGTCAGACAAGTCTTCCAGGAATTCAAGTTCAAAAGCATGCTTATAGCCACTTACATGAGTCACAGTCTGTTTACCATAGACAGATATGAAACCCATACAAGGGTCAGCTGCCTGGCAGCTGACTATCATCCATATACCAAGAGCTAGTTTTTAAGGCTTTTATAATTATCTACTTTTGATAACATCTGCCTATCTGGTGAAAGACTCAACAGGACACCATGGTAGAAAACAAAGGGTTGTAAATGTTCAATATCGCATCGAGATACCGATAGGTAGTATTAAAGACTTGTAGATCTACTTGATGACATCTGCCTGACTAAGACTCGAAATGAAATCTCTTTCATAGCAATACAAAAACAAATCTGAGACAAGAGGTCACATTTCGTCCTCCTTGTTATATACCAAAGTTTACTTTATCAGCGGTAGTTTCATACCAGACGAAAATGTTATCTAGTAATAAGAATATACTAGTAAGTGCTTCACCGACGTCTTGGCAAGTTTGGTTGTTTGTACGGTGTTTTAGGTCATTTTCAACACATGTAAGGTTGTATATGACGGTCGATTTTCTGTGGTGGAGGCAGACCATCCACTTTTCCTGAGTAGAACCAGTACTTACACCTCTCGCCATCCGTATATTTGTCTAAACTGCAGTTGCAGAACATGCTTTAATGATGTAATAGTCCAAACATGTAGCAAAAGTATTCGTCTGCTTCCTCATTGATCAACGTAAGTGAAGAAATGGTCACGGAAGTGAGACGTGAAGAATGAAGTGCTTTCCCGACTGTTTAACAATAGAGTATGCACATAGTTACGCGTGCTTTCCGTTGATAAACGATTGATATGCTGTTTCTCTTCTTAAATTTCATTTCGTCGAGGGAAGTCAATGGCATAAGTATAATTATACAATAGCCAATGATCCACATTGACTACATGTGACTACAGGTGACTACATGTCGCATGTAGTCAACGTGGATCATTTAAAAAAAAAAGACAAATAAAAAAAGACACATAATACGAAGTGTAGACGTATTTTATAAGGGTTTGAATATATTTATGAAAATATTTAAATGTAATGCATTTTAAATCCTATTTAATTCTTAACTAAAAAAGTATATATTTCAAGCATCTTTTTTTTTTGGACAGTTTCTTGACGCAATTTTCGTCACTTCAACGACGATATTTCAACAAATAATAACTGTGCACTAAATATGTTAATTTTTTAGCAGTACCAACAGATACAATTCGATGAAAAGCGTATTTTAAAGGGACACACGGCATCCTTAAAGTATTTACCAAGCCATACAATTAGCATCTCAATTTTAATATTACTCCAGTATTATTTTAACTTTAAACCTGTTCGCATGTAAATATAACTGAATGAACTGAATGTTGTTTAACGGCTCATCAACACAGTATATGTTATTTAGAGCCGCCCCAGAGAGAGGGATAGGAATCCGGGAACTGTGCCCTACTCTTATTATCGCGGGACCGCCCTGTTTACATCGCCATCCGACGGACGAGGCTATGGGAAAGTGTCTTGCACAAGAACACACTGACGAAACTCAGTGGCACCACGGAGGATTGAACCCGCTCCAAAAAAGTATTCCACCGTAGGTTTTGATATCTTATTAGTGCAATATAATCAACAATTAGTAATTTTCTTATAACTATTCATCAAGACTGTCACATGTCTCTTTAAAATAAATGACGTAAATTGAGCAAGATTAGATCACAGATCTTCAAGGTTGACGACTGCACCCGATTGGCTGAGAAATTATCTTTGGGGGTTTAAAGAACCCCCAAACATTGCTCCAAAATGTGTTACTTCTTTTTTAAATGACAGCTATTATTATTTATTATTTTACATGCCGACAATATCTCTATATCGTTTATTGTTAGTGGCGTCTTTTTCTGTGTTAATGTGTCGACAATATGCAGGGTTGCCTTAGTGAAAATAAATACTAATAAATCGCATTAAATTGATTAGTTTGTAAACATACTTATTATGCAGTGAAATGCATATGTTAAGGATATTAAGGCTCCCGCTATCGTGCTTTGTTCTTAATGTTTATGTCAGAGACGTAATAACATATGTTTATATAGAGTTACAAAAGTTTCGCGCTAATTCATTCGATTTTCTCTTTGATAGCTATACACTGCTTTTAAACAATCAATAAATTAAATTAAATGTATTGTTACAATTTCAAACCGATAACCACGTACACTTTTTCAGATGTATTGTAACCTATCTGCAATACAATATTATTAAACTCAACAATAAATAGTACTTACCGTTTACTACTCTTGATCACCAACCTGTTAACAAATAAAACAAAACAATAACAAGCAACCGAAGAGGACATGTACCGCTCTACTTGCTGTATGGAGGGTGGTGGAAAAAATAGTTGTTGAGCAAAATGGTTGTCGGTCGTATAAATTACCCTTTACGCAGGAGGACAAAACGCGTTTTGTGTTGTGCCTCGAGTCCCTGAATGATCATACCAAATTAGAATCAAATGCATTCATATTTGGAAAAGACATATGCTCAATATTTTTGTGTCTTTTTTTTTTTTACCAGATTACCCTCTAGGGGTCTCCAGCTGATGGAGCCAAACTACGAAAACTTATTGCGCATCTACACATCTTTAACTAAGTAATGTGAGGGCTGGCGTGGCGCAGTCGGTAGCGCGGCGGATTTGTAGCCGGAGGCCCCGGGTTCAATCCTCCGTGGTGCCACTGAGTTCCGTCGGTGTGTTCTTGGGCAAGACACTTTTCCTTAGCCCCGTCCGTCGGATGGGGACGTAAACCTGGCGGTCCCGTGTATCGGTCTATCCTCCGAGCACGTTAAAGAACCATAGGAATCTATTCGAAAATAAGAGTAGGGCAGGTCCCCGGATTCCTATGTATCCTTCCCCTCTCTCTGGGGCGGCTCTAACTAATGGTCCGATCTGGCTGGTCTTCGAACTTATCCGAGATGTTCAAAGTTTGGTAGAGATCGGACGAAGGTCCTATCCTTTTAACGAGACAAAATACAGCATTTATAACTAAAAGAATGGTCATAACTCCGGTGTAATCCGATTTCGCTGGTTTACGAACTTGTCCGAGCTTTCATTAGTATTAGTAATCTGGTAAAGTGTGGTAAAGATCAGATGAAAATGAAGGCCCTAGCGTCTTAACAAGCCAAATATAACAATGTTAACTAAACCCCAAATCAATGGCCATAACTCTGTCGTTACTGTTCCGATCTGGCTGGTTTTCGAACTAGTCCGAGCTTAAATTGATAATAACAATCTGGTGAAGTTTGATACATATTGGCCAAAAAATGAAGGCCCGCTCGTCTTAAAGAGGTAAAGGTTAACGAACGGACGGACGGACGGACGACGAACAATTCGTCATCCCATAAGCTCTGCTGGTCTTCGACAAGTAGAGCTAAATATTTAAGCGAAACAATGCCAGTCTAGATATTGTTTTCCATTTTACCTTCGTTATTACCATACGTTCAAATATGTTAATTATGCGATGTTATACACAATTAATAATATGCAAAAACGATGTGCTTTGAACCATTAAAGCAATTATAAATAATGATATGTAATTATCCGCGTTATGTAGAAAAACTAACGAACATCGCGAGTTAAAAATAATACTCAAGATCACCCTTTCATCCAATGAATATAATGCCCGATGACGATGATTTTTTGTTGTTGTCCAAAACATAAACAAATACTTACATGAGACATTTGGGTGTTTCTATGACAACTGTGTGCCCGAAATACGTATTACTGACGATGGCAGGACACTGGTACGGCATACCTTCGTTTATTGGTCCGGTAACTGCTGATATTCTGGAGGAAAAAACAACAACAGTATTTTTATATAATTATCCGGTTATCTCATACATTGCTAAATGACTGTGGTATAAAACCACCAATTACTTTCACCATTGACACCAATGTTGAAATGTCACAAATAAATGATTTGCTGCAACTTCAAATCCAGTATGAACAATGTAGCAGCGTATTTTCAAATAAAATAGAAAGAAATGGAGTTCCACTTGAAACATCACCAGAAGAGGAGGAGGTCAAGATCATGTAAGAACTTTTTCGTTTGTTTACTAAACAGGTTAATTCGTACAACTATTTCCATTCATAATTGCTGCAACAAGCGTCCCAAACAATAATAGATATATATAAGTTCGAATCAGTTGCAGATCGAGGATTTGAAATGGGAGGGTAAGGGGACGAAATATGACAAACTCGATAGAAAATATTCTCACACACTATTTTGATTTATTTGAAACGCGCAAGTTTATTTTCTCTCATTTTATTCAATTTGTTTTCAAGCTAAACAAAAACACGCTTTTATATCCTATTGTTTTCTTCAGATGTTAGTGAGGTTGGGGTGGGAGGAGTTGCTGGTTCCGTCCCTTATCCACCGGCAAGATACATGCCTTTAAAGCTGACCCACATAGGACATCAAAATATGGCTAAAATTGCATAGACTATACTATTAATACACTTATAGTTATGTCACGGCAACTTACAGACACTAAACACAATCTAGGGATTTTGTGTTCCAGGATAATTATTTTTTATTATATCATTGAAACTGTTATGAACAACCACAAATAATTATGAGAAAACATTTACAAATTCCAGTTTTTATACTGATAATTAATTAAATTTAATTAAAATATTGGAATAAATACTAGTATGTGGTGGTTAACATTTTAGATATATCCAAAATATGGAAAAAACAAAAAAACTTCAAAGACATGAATCAATAGTAACAAACGTTGGCATTTATCTTAAACCTCAAATATATTTATACACCTATATTACACCTATATGTACAGGTATGTGTACCGGTATGTGTATCCTATATTCACACATACACACTTATGCGTATCATATATTCACATCTAAATTGCACCTATGTACATATATAGATATGTATATCCTAAATGTACACCTATATTACACCTATATGCACACGTATATGTATCATCTAGTAGGCAAATATATAGTACATGTATACCTATATCTGTCCTATACGCACACCTATATTTACTTTATATGCACACCTATATTATACATATATTCACACTTATATTACACCTATATGTACAGGTATGTGTACCAGATGACGTCATACAGAGCAAGTATGAAAGTGCGTAAATGAGGCATATTATTGAAATATATTGGCTGGCACACGAAGGCGACCAGATGTACCAGTGGACGGACGACCTCAGGAGACAATGCAACTATGTATATGTGAAGGGCGGAAAACTCAACAACATTGAAACTGTCATACCCTCTTTGGTAAGCTCTGTACATAAATTCCATCTTAGGGTTGCCCCCGTGTTTCCCCCTTAGTTCCACTGTTTAATGGTGATACGAGTCTGAAACAACAACGCAATTTATGGACACATTCATTTATTGCAATAATAATGACATTATTGAATTGTACACATTTTCTTGACACAGAAATCAAGGCGTTTTGTCACCATTTCCTTGGTTTCCGATATGTATACACATAATAAACAGCATAATATCACCAAAAAACAACATAGAACCTAATTATAAAATGGCTATAAAAGGACTTTAAACACGCCTTATGTCAATAAATCATAAATGTAACTTTTAAATGCAACTTTTAAATTAATGTCGCTAGCCCTTGTTTATCGCCTGTTCAGTGTAGACATAATATAAACTACTTTAACCAGCCAGCCAAACATGACTTAGCGTAACAAACAAAGCGATATGACCCTGATGGCCAACAATAAACTGAACAAATGCAAAAAAGTACATTTATCAGCCGTTTCTAGTCTAGTCCGTGCCTTATACATGTACTACCACTGACAGTAGCTAGAACAAAGTATATCCACCGCCTTACGGAATGAACATTTAGTCTCACATTTGACAATTATTCGCCTCCATTTTAAACGTTACGTTACCCGCCAGGTCGTCATAGACACCATTCGGACACTCTGGGGCTGGTGTTACAAGCGCTAAAGTGACGGGTACTGGAGTAGTGACTGTGGGCACTGGAGTAGTGTCTGGCGGCACTGGAGATGGCGCCATTCCTCCTTCTATATATTGTACGAATACTGAAAAATTAAGGCAATTCGCTGTTCTTAAACTAAAATACATGTAGTAAGAAGTAAGTAAGTAAGGAAGCAGGCAAGCAAATAAGTCCGTACCTTGTGGTGAAGTTTCGTTTAATCCCTCGAGGGAAAGTAACGTTGTTTGAATGGAAACCACTTTTTTATTTATAGTAAGAGTGATCTTGATCTTTGACCACATGACCCGAATAAGAAACCCAAGCTTTCCATTAGCCGCATTTTAATGAAGTTTGCTTAATATCCCTCGAAGGAAACTAAAGTTATTTAGCAAAAACAATTTTTCTGTTTATAGTAACGGTGACCTTGACCTCCGGCCAAATGACACGAATAACAGTCCCGAGCTTCATTTCTATGAGCCGCACCTTGTGTGAAGGTCCATTAACATGCTTTGAGAGAAAGAAAAGGTATTGAGCGAAAAACAATTTTCTATTTATTGTCAAAATGACCTTGACCTTTGATTAAATGCCACGAATAAATATCCCAAGCTTCTTTTCCATGAGACGCATCTTGTGAACTATCTCTCAGGTATTGATGACTAACGTGCCAATATACCTTTTGAATGTAAAAAATAACAAAGTATTTCGTGCATTTGCTTAATATCCCTCGATAACATTGTCGAGATCGAAACACGGTGTGGCGTTTTTTAAACACTGTGTAGTTTTGACAAGATGGCGGACGAGCACGTTTGTCATAGGTAGGTGTCGTTTAAATGTACCTGTATTTCATGTACTAGTATTTGGTACTTACTTACCATTCTAGCTCGGCAATTTTGCGCAAGGATGTTTTAATTCAACATGTCAACTCTATATTAGTTGTTTTCTCTCATTTTAAGCGCATAGTCTGTGTACAAAACCGACGATTGTTTTGTTTTGAAAAATCGAAGCGGGGGACGGTCGCTATTTTAGCTTCTTCTGATAAATTGAAAACATTTACTTACACGCACGATATAAAACTAACCTAATGTTTACATCCGACATACAATGGTATACTCTATTGCGTTGAAAAACATGTCGTCCGCCATTTGTCAAAACTACACAGTGTTTAAAAAATGCGACACCGTGTTTCGATCTCGACAGTGGATAACACGCCCGGGAATCTCACCGCCAGCATTGCTTTGGCAATACCGAGAGTTTAAGACGGGGGATTTCCGGCAATGCAGGCGAGCGATCAAAATTGCCGGATGTATGTGGGTGTTCAACATTGTGCACGATTGTTTTTGTACTTAAACATTTTCAAAAATCGAATAATGTCATGTGCTAGCCAATTGACCAAAGCGACTATTCCCAGAATTACGCATGTTTGAGAAACGCTTTCTGTCATATGCAGTTTATGTGGGGAAAAATCGCATAACACATGTAGATGCTATTTTTCATTAATATTAAGGCCTTTACAATTTCCCAGCCATATATATATATATATACATATTTGACGTACATATGCTAATTTCTAGACACAAATATCGTAAATCAAAGAAGATTTATCGCAAAAAATACACGGCAGTACAGGCGTACAACCTACACTGCTGTCGTGCTATGCAATACGAATTAACTCAAACACTCGATAACATCTAAATATAAGTTATCTGAAGAAAAACATAATTGACCTGTCTGGGAATCGCAACCTCGGCAATTGAAAAAAAAGAAAACACTACGCAGGGAAGCAAAATTAAGTGAAACTCATTTAAATGAACCTCTCTTCAACTATTTAAGCATCGGTCTAATTCAACTGAACATATGTCTAATAAAACTGAACATATGTCTAATTAAACTGAACATATGTCTAATTAAACTGAAAAGAGGTCTTATTCCTATTGAAGAAAGGTTCTATTCAATCTAACCCTTTTTTCAAAATCGAGACAGTCTTGTCCTAACCAATGTACAAAAGCGACCGTTCACAGAATGTGGACATCGACACTCTCCGTACTTCCCTCAGCCTATCTCATTAAATGTCGTAACACATGCCCAACAACTCTGATTTTCATTTTGGTAGAGTTATGCCCATTTTCATGAAGCTTTAAAGTTCTCCGGCCTTGTTTTGTTTCATGAATATATTTATGTTTATTTAAATCGAAATCAATACACAACAATATATATTTACAATTCACACATTGCAACATCCGTGAAAAGCGAGAATAAAATTGTATATGATGACGTAGAAAGTTTTGAACAGGTATATTAATCCACAGGTAAATGTATTTATCAATTATCTGGCAATAGTTGTGCAGCAATACAATTCAGATTTTCTTCATTTCCCCGTGCAGTCTCACAGTGTTAAAAGTAGTATCTACGTCATGCAAATAATATTTATTTTTACATACAACTTAGTAGGGGATTTAAATATATATTTCTCTCCGGGACTATCAAGAAATGTTCATATGATGTTTAAGAGTTAAATGTGTTAATTGATAATATTACAAGAACGGTGGCCATTCATCCTTAACATGCAACCTAACCAAGCTCATAACTGGCCATAACTTAAAACGTATTTGACCTATGTTCATGAAACTTAACACATATTCAAAATAACCCAAGGAATGTTCTTATCCATGACCAATAACTCTGACTTTCATTTCGGCAGAGTTATACCACCATAAAACCTTAACCTGCAACCTAACAATCTCATTAAAGGTCATAACTGGAAAAGCATTTGACCTATGCTCACGAAGCTTCACACACACACCTTCATCTTACACCAAGGAATGTCGTTACACGTGTCCAATAACTCTGACTTTCATGTTGGCAGAATTATGCCCCTTTTATAAAACTTTAACCTGCAACCTAATCTGGCTTACAGCTTGGCAACATGGCATGTGTGGCCTCTCTGGCCGAGATACTCAAGACGCGGCGTCTCAGACACCGCTGCCGGTTCGAATTCCATTGGGAGCTCAACTTGTCAAGTCAGATAGTGTCAAATCGTACTGGTGACCGGAGGTATACAGTACTGATTCTACCCAGGAAAGAGCGGGTGGTCATATAACTATACAGTATATGTACAGTGTTTCGACGTCTAAAATAGAGTCAAGTCACAAAACGTCTGAAATAGATTGCTATATATCGATGACGTTGCTTTTTATCAGATTATGTTGTGCGAATATTTATCTACACAGCGTCATCACAACGCTGAAGACTAATTTCTGACTATGTTGATATCTTCTGCGCAAAAAAACAACAACAACATGAACAAAACCAGAGCGATCCAAAACATATGGGGGAGAAACCCTCTTTTCAAAGCGCAGTAATTGCTGCATTGAATCTTATTATAATAATAATAATAATAATAATAATAATAATTTCTTTATTTAACGAAGGTTAAAACATTAAGTTATGCATATAAAATACAAACACTTATTTTCAATGTGGCCTTCGAACAATAATGCTATAACAGTTCATATAATATTCAATAATTAGTTAATTTGGTTGTTTAAGTACGAGATTGACAGGTCAGTTATGTTTTCCTTCAGGTAAGTTATCATATTTAAATGTTATCGAGTGTTTGTTAATGTGTATTTAAACAATAATTATAATAATATGATAGTAAAACATAAATAAGCATCTCTCAAAACGACAAATATGTCCACCTTGAGTTTGTTCTTATTTCATGTTGCACGCCTGTACTGCCGTGCATTCTTTTGTGATAAATCTTCTCCATTTTACCATATGTACGTCAGATGGCTATATCGGCTATATCTATGGCTGGGAAATTAACAAGATACATGTAAAGGTCTAAATATTCTCAAACATGCTTAATAGATGGTCGAAGCCCAACTTATGGCAATAGTCGCTTTGGTCAATTGACTAGCACAAGACATTCTTCGATTTTTTTTAAAAAAAGTTTTAAATACAAAAACAATCGTACACCACCTCAATTCCGGCAATTTTGATCGCTCGCCTGCATTACCGGAAATCTTCCTCCTTAAACTCTCGGCATTGCCAAAGCAATGCTGGCGGTGGGATGCTCGTGCATGGGGTAAGATGATCCGTGTTTTATGGGTGATGAAAGCCTGATCTTACACATGGTGGAAGATAAAAATCGCGCGCTTATATAAAAAATGACATTTGTATGACATCATTATGTATATAAACATGCAAAACGTTAGTAGTCTGCGATGTCAAGGCGCAGATGATATGCAAGAAAAATAATCAATCATGGTTATCCGGTTCAGACAGGGAATTCCAACCCTCGGTATAACTGTTTCAATCGGAACCTCGACAGAGCCTCGGTTCCGATAAAAACAAGTGTACTTCGTGTTGGAATTCCCAATATTCAGTTATTCACCGGATAATCAAGATTGATTCTTATGATCCTCAACATGTTAAAGATATAGCTGTTAGCAACAAAGACATAATTTGGAATAATTCCTAAAAAGAAATTACTTTGATATATATGTACGCAATAACAGAAGTTATTATGAGTTTACACATTTAAGTATGGAATTAAACTGAATGATAAACTAACTACAGACAGTACCAGCTATAATCAATTTACTTAAATAAAAGGAGAGATCGTCTTCAAATGGACTAGCACACAGCGCATAAACAAAGCACTGTACAGTTTTGTACCGCTTCCAAATACATTCTGTACCGCTTCCAAATAAAGCAGAACCAGAGAACAACGGTATCAAAAAGTCAAAACATCCGATCTCAGTGAGAATTTTTTTCCACCGGATCGGTTCATAATGTATCGAACGGATCGGAAGCTAAAGGGAACACATATCCAACGGAACCAATATTTATGGGAACACGGATCTGTTAATGGGAACAAATATTCAACAGACCTGATCTCAATGAGAACAAATGTCCAACGAATACAAGCATAATGGGAACACATGTTCAACGGATTCAATCTTAATGGGAACACGGGTCTGGTATTAATGGGACAAATATTCACCGGATCCGATCTTAATAAGAACACATATTCAATGGATCTGTCGATGGGAACAAATATTCAACAAAACAGATCTCAATAAGAACAAATATTTAACAGACATGTCTTGTTGGGAACAAATATTCAACAGACCCGAGCTCAGTAGGCCTCACAATTCAACAGATTAATCTCAATAGGGGAAAACAATCAACGGACACAGTCTCAGGAAATGCACTTAACTGACCCAATTTCAATAGGGACAAGCACTTAACCGACCCAATCCATGAAAATTAACTCTGAATTTCATTTCGGCAGAGTTACACCACTTTCCAAAGAACCTTAACCTGCAACCTAACAATCTCATTAACGGCCATAACTTGAAAAGCATCAGACTCGATCTCAAAAGGGACACACATTTAACAGACCCAATCTCAATAAGAGCGAACAGCCAACAGACCCGATCTCAATAGGGACAAACAGTCAACAGACTCAGTCTCAATAGGGACAAACAGTCAACTGACTCAGTCTCAATAGGGACAAACAGTCAACAGACTCAGTCTCAATAGGGACAAACAGTCAACAGACTCAGTCTCAATAGGGACAAACAGTCAACTGACTCAGTCTCAATAGGAGCAGACATTCAACAGACTCAGTCTCAATAGGAGCAGACATTCAACAGACTCAGTCTCAATAGGGACAAACAGTCAACAGACTCAGTCTCAATAGGGACAAACAGTCAACTGACTCAGTCTCAATAGGGACAAACAGTCAACAGACTCAGTCTCAATAGGGACAAACAGTCAACAGACTCAGTCTCAATAGGAGCAGACATTCAACAGACCCGATCTTAATAAGAGCAAACATTCAACGAACCCAATCTCAATATTGGCAAACAGCCAACAGACAAAATATCAATAGGGGCAAACAGACAACAGACCCGAGCTCAGTAGGAGCAAACACTCAGCAACCCCAGTCTCAACAGGGACAAACAGACACAGTATCAATAGGGGCAAACAGCCAACAGACCCAATCTCAATAGTGGAAATCCAAAAGACACAGTCTCAGTAGGAGCAAACATTCAGCAAACCCGATCTCAATAGGAGCAAACACTCAGCAAACCCAGTCTCAGTAGGAGCAAACATTTAACAGACCCATTCTCAACAGGGACACACACTCAACATATCCGATCTCAATAGGGACAAACATTCAACAGACCCAGTATCAATAGGAGCATACATTCAACAGACCCGATCTCAATAGGAACAAACACTTAACAGACCCCGATCTCAACATTGGCAAACAGCCAACAGACTCAATCTCAATAGGGGCAAACAGACCCAATCTCAATAGGGGCAAACAGACCCAATCTCAGTAGGGGCAAAAAGCCAGAAGACACAGTCTCAGTATGAGCAAACATTCAACAGACCCGATCTTAATAGGAGCAAACACTCAGCAGACCCAATCTCAGTAGGAGCAAACATTCAACAGACCCAATCTCAACAGAGACAAACAAACAACATACCCGATCTTAGTAGGGACACACATTTAACATACCCTGATCTCAATAGCGACAACCATTTAACAGACCCAAATCTCAATATGAGCAAAGAGCCAACAGACCCGATCTCAATAGGGACAAACATTTAACAGACCCGATTTCAATTGCTGCAAACATTCACTTATCTTAACATTAAACAGAAGTTTTTGCAAATTATGTTATATTAAAATTGTATAACTAACACATGTATTAGAATACGCGTTAAAGAGAAAATAAAATAAAATTTACTTACGGAACACTCCATATAATGACGATAATACTCTTTTAAGATACATTTTTAGGACCAAACGTTTGTTGTCAGCCTTAAGTGTTTCTTCGCTGCAGCCCTGTCTTATATAGTCCATGCACACCTCAGAAGTCATCACTAATCCATGTTTTCACCTTTGATTGATCGCACACGCCGTGATGCATCCTTGATGTAAAGTGGTGCCTTTGGTTGACCTTTAAATCGGTCACGTGTGATAATGTGTGTGTGCGTATGTTTCTTTAATTAATTAATTAATTTTATTGTTTTTGTGGTTTGTTTATTTGCCTGCAAATGACTGTATATCGACCCATCAACGCAATAACTCCGTAAGCGACTTATTTTCAGAAATCACTTTTTTTTCATAAACTGAGATACGTGTTCTATCAAAATATTAGAGTTAATTGGGCACTTTTCAATGCCACAACTCTGTAAGTGCACCAACAGTAACATGTACTTACAGAGTTACTGCATTCAATTAACCTGAGTATCATCACTTATTACAAGAAGCACTTTATTTCAAAATCAGTAAGCCATAGGCCCATGTGATCATACAATATATACATATACATTTTAACAGACGTAGCAAGATCCGTATACACATGTATTAACAAATATCAGATGCAAATATAAACACAATTACTTCGTTTTAGAAAACAAAAGCAGAAAACAGAACTATGATAGAAACAAAACACATGAACACGTCAGAATTTTCATTTAAAATTTCACGGAGAAGTGACTACACATATACATGTATAAATATCTCAATGTTATGGTTGATGTATTATACTAAATCATATCCATGTCATGAACATATAAGCACATGTATATACGTTTCAAACACAATCAAAAATGCTCTATTTGCATTTTCAAACGTGACAAATCCACCACTCACAAATATACATGACTATGTGAAAATAAAATATTACAATATTAAAATAACACAAAACATTACAATTGAGAAGGAGAAAATGAGACATGGAATTACAATATCATCAAATCAATTCATTAGCGTTTACCTTATTTCAAATGCTTTACAAATATACACACTTCAATTTTTAATTTCTGTTTCATTTTTGCTGTAAAAAAGTTCTTTTAATTTGAACATGCTCGGTCGATTCCAAAAATATTTTTTAATATATATTTTTCGGATGTTTTTAAACAGATCGCAATCTAAAATGAACGAAACTCGTCTTCAAGTTTGTTGCAAATTATACATATTCTATCTGCTAATGGAATACTTCTAGGTCTATGCCACCTACCAGACTCTATAGCATGGTTATGAGACGAGACAAACATGTTAGCACTATGGACTATTTTGTAGCTACATGTTATTTATTAAAGACATTTTAAATTTAAACGTTGATGACTTCTATAGTCTGTACTCCGATGTACATTGTCCGATATCCTGATCTTTAAAAACTGTTTTCTCTCCTTATGAAACTGATAAAAAATAGTATGATAAAACCTCAAATACTAAACTTTGGGATTCGGAAAAGTCAGACTTATTCATTGAACAGTTGGATCTGGCCAAAGTTTCACTGATAGAAAACACACTCGATAAAATGATTGACGAAACTAATTTTAACCAAGAAAACATAAATGATATTGTTAAAGACGTTTCAGAAATGTTCGATAACAAGAAAAACAAATATAAAACATCATGGTTCAATCAATCATGCAGAAGTATGAGAAACGTATATCACAAAACAAGAAAAGCTTACAACAAATATAAAACCCGTTTTATAAACAATTGTTAAAAGATGTCAGTAAACAATATAAAAAGACATTAAATGTCTCATTAAAACAATTTATTAATGAAAAGGTTATAAACTAAAATCGCTACGAAATGCAAATCCTAAATAGTACTGGAAGATAATAACTTCCACTAAAACCTGTCCAAAAACATGTGCTCCATTAGGCGAATTATATAGACATTTTAAGCAAGTAAACTAAATCCTTCCGAAAATAGTTCAGAAGACGATATGAATTTTAATAATGAAAGCATTATTGATTCTCTTAATGATGAAATCAACCAACCAATATCTGAAATAGAAATAGTATCTGGTGTTAAATGTTTAAGCAATAACAAATCGCCAGGTATTGTTAACAGTGTTAATGAACACATTACATATTCGGTCAATGTAATGCTCTTATATATACAAAATTATTCAACATTGTTTTTAACGAAAGAATTATACCAGAAAGCTGGACAATTGGACTAATTAAACCAATATTCAAAAATAAAGGTGACCCATAACTACCAGAAAATCATAGACCAATATCGTTGTTAAGTTGTTTTGGGAAATTGTTTACATGTATAATTAATAATAGACTAAAAACATATGCAGACAAGTTAAACCTGATAAAATCTACCCAAGCTGGATTTAGGAAACATCATTCTACCATTGATAATCTGTTTATACTTAAAAATATCATAGATACAAAGAAACTTTATTGTTGCTTTATAGATTTTATGCAAGGATTTGACTCCGTTTGGAGATATGGCCTTTGAAAAAAAAATGAAAATTGAAAATATAAATGGGAAGTGTTTTAATATTGTTCATAATATGTATGATAGTATAAAGTCCAAAGTTGTTATAAAGGCAGGTTGTTCACCATTTTTCAAATTTTTAAATGGCGTACGACAGGGCGAAATTGTCACCGTTTCTATTTTCTTTTTTCCTAAATGATTTAGAAGAATATTTAAGTAGTAATGACGTTGCTGGTATTATTAACGAAACAATAATTAACAACGTACATATTTATCTAAAGTTATTTATTTTACTTTATGCTGATGATACTGTTATTTTTAGTGTCAATGCGTTAGATTTGCAAATGGCACTTGATTATTTTAGAGAAAACTGTGATACATGGAAACTTTCATTAAATGTAAGCAAGACTAAAATTATGATTTTTAGCAGCGGAAACCCATCACATGATTAAATTTCAAAATTGGAAATGATAAAATAGATATTGTCCAAGAATATAAGTATTTAGGAATATATTTTTTAAAAAAGTGGGACATTCAGTAAGTCCAAAAAATACATAGCAGAACAATCAAAAAAAGCTCTGTTTTCTTTACTGCGAAAAATTAAATTACTATCGCATCCTTTTGAAATACAAATTGATCTTTTTGAAAAAAAAACGTGAAACCAATATTACTATACGGTAGCGAAATTTGGGGTGTTGGAAATATTGACGTACTATAAAGAGTGCAGCTTAAATTTTTAAAATTCATTTTTAATCTTAAGAAGTCAACTCCTTCTGATATGGTATATGGAGAGACTGGAATTCCTCCTTTATCTATAGACATAAAAAGCAAAATCATTGCTTATTGGTCCAAATTAACAGAAAGTTATAAGCTATCATACATGGTGTATTCGCTATTACACGATTTGTATATATCTATAAAAGTAAAATCAGCATGGATGGGCAATTTGAAAGATATTTTATGTTCTTCTGCTTACTCGGGAATCTGGGATAGCCAGATGTTTGCAAATCAAAGTGGATGATTAAGTCTTCTTATCAAAGGTTAAAAGATATTTTTATTCAAAAATGGAGGGCCGAAATTGATAGAACGGCAGACACTTATATGTATAAACTGTTAAAAAACAGATTTTAGACAAAGTAACTATATAAAACTATTGCCTGACGTTTTATGCAAACGATTTATGGCTTTTATAACTACAAATCATCGCTTGCCTATTGAAGTAGGGAGGTGGAGAAGGGTATCCGTAAACGAAAGAAAATGTGTAAATTGCAATGATATAGGTGATGAATTGCATTATCTTTTAATTTGAACGGAATTTAGTGAAATGAGAAAGAAATATATAAATAAATGCTATTATAACCGCCCTAATATTCTGAAATTTACATCATTATTATCAGTTGAAAAGTATGCGGAACCAAAAAAACTTAGTTTATTCATGGATAAAATAATAAAGAAAGTAAGATTATAATAACGTCCTTAAGAAATTTAAATAAAGATGACCAAACACAGAGCTACATTTCATTTCGGTAGAACGGTGCATCTTTGGTCGAAAAATGTATAACACTGACAAAATGCGCTCTACATTTCGTTTCGGTAGAACGGTGCCACCGTCTTTGGTCGAAAAATGTATAACACTGACAAAATGCGCTCTACATTTCGTTTCGGTAGGGCTGCAAAAATACGAAATTAGTTTAAAAACCTGTTAACTTTAATTTTTTATTTTTGTATAAAGACGTAAACATGCTACTAGTATACAATTATCTGAAACGATGTTAACAAAATAATTATTATTGTTATTATTAAAGTATATTATTATTGTTATTATAATTATTAATAATAAGCCTGTAACATCTAGTATACTATTTAGTATACTCATATTTGTGTTAGAAATCCATAAACCGCACTGTTAGATAGTTTGTATCTAGTCGTTTCATAATGTATACGTGTTTAGAATTATATTTGATGATCTGTCGCCATTGATATACATGTATGTTGTAATTGTTGCTTATGCTGTTCATATGTATGAACCCATGTGAATAATGAATTTGATTTTGAATTTGAATTTGGATTCGAAACATATCGTAAATCCAATTTATCCGCCAAATAATAATTTACCCATGAATACTTGCGCGTACACGTAAGGGGTTTTCGCGCATGCGCGTTGTGCTAAGTTACGCACCGTCTTACGAATTTATCACATCTAAGAAAACATAGTTTATATATCGTTGTTAATTTATTTGTACCTGTATATCCATGTATATGTTAATGTGCAATAATATCGTCTCCTATAATTCTTTTAGAACGGTGTTTACAATTCATGTTTTATGTATGAAATAATGTATATATGTTTTCCATGTATCTGAATGACATTGAAGAAACTTTTATTCCTTTTATTCTAAAAGGATATACGGGAATTGATATGGGTATATTAAAGTTGTGTTACTTCTTTACGCTGATGACAAAGTTAAAATTTACGTATTTAGGGATAGTTTTTACAACTGGTGGGTCTTTCAGAGAAACCCACGAGGCGGGACAAGCTCTCAAAGCAATATACAAATTAAAATCATATGTGTATAAATTTCATGATATATCGTGAGTCATATGTTAGATTTATTTGATAAACTCATTTTACCTATGTTGAACTATGGGGTTGAAGTTTGGGGGTGGGGGGTGGGGGGGGGGGGTGGGTTCAGAGGCTAAAGTAATCGAACGAGTTCATTTACAATTTTGTAAACATTTATTAGGAGTAAAAAATCAAACTCAAAACGATTTTATTTATGGAGAGTTAGGAAGAACTACATTACAACAATATAGAATGAAAGCTATTATTAGTTATTTGTTTAAACTTTTGAAATGCAATGAGTTAAACTATATTAAAATTGCATATAATACACTGTTAGCAGACTTAGACAAATATCCAAATAGTATTTCTTGGGTTAGATCTGTGAAAAATGTTCTTGAACGATTAGGATTTTATGATGTATGTTTTTTTCAAGGGGTGGGAAATAGTTTTCTTGCTCTATTTACTCAGAGATTAAATGATACTTTTGTACAGAAATGGAACGAAAATTTATCAAATTCAACTAGAGCCAATTGTTACATTTTATTCTCGGAATTCAGTTTTAAACCCTACTTAGATAACGTTATTATCAAAAAATTTAGATTAGCATTAACTAGACTTAGAGTGTCATCTCACAGACTTGAAATAGAGACTGGAAGGTGGCACAAACCTACACAAATACCACTTTCAGAAAGATAATGTAAACTTTGTAATTCTTTAGAGGACGAATTCCATTTTATACTAGAATGTCCACTTTATCATGATTTTAGAGAGGTGTATATTAAAAAGTTTTATTGGAAAAGACCAAATATACTCAAATTTATAGACTTGTTGCAATCAAAAAATGTTAAAATTGTTAGAAATCTCGCTTTTTTTATTTTTAAAGTCTTTCAAAAAAGAAACGAAACCTACAATATAACATAGGAGAATTCCTCCTCTTACTTGCTTATTTATCATATAATGTCAAATGACATATCTGTCTGATGTGAAAAGTCATATAACTTTTTTACTTTGATGTAAGCCTTACCTTAAGATAATAAGAAAATACAAGGTTATAACGATTATATGTATAAAATAACAAACATGTATTTACAGTTGAACAATAATGAATATATTACATACTAGTAATACTGTTAAAACTGATGACTGCAAACCATTGACTGTTTAATTATAAATATGATGTGTATTTTGTACTGTATACTGATAGGCCATTTGGTCTTTTGTATTAATAAAGTTTATCTTTATCTATTTGATTGTCAACAGGGGGCGTCCGTGGCTGAGTGGTTAGAGTCTCTGACTTGCAATCACTTGCCCCTCACCGCTGTAGGTTCGATCCCTCAGGGGCTTAGGAATCTTTATGTGAGGAAGCTATCCAGCTGGCTTGCGGAACGTCGGTGGTTCTACCCAGGTGCCGTGCACGAAAGTTGCTCGGAGGGGCACCTAGGGTCTTCCTCCACCAGTGGAAGCTGGATAGTCGCCATATGACCTTGGTTGTTATAACGATTATATGTTATTATTGTTATTATTATTATAATATTATTGTTATTATATTATTATTAATAATAATCCTGTAATATCTAGCTGGAAAGCTGGAAAGTCGCCATATGACCTTGGCTGTTGGTGCGACTATAAAATCCAATTCAATTCAATTGATTGTAAACAATGAGACGCAAATAAACTATTAAACTAGATATAAGCCATGCAAAAACAACAACAGTTAATTGAAGAGAGTCGCTAATGTGTTTATGGCAGGTTGTTTATTTCGATCAAAATAAATACAAGATTGCTTCAATTAATAATGCGGTACCCCGTGGCTAATTTACTGTCCTAAGCAGGATGTTTGTTTAGACCAGAGAGGTCATACATCACAAATACTGGCTACCCGTGGTGTGCTGTTATCAGATATACACACTAATTGTGTTATATTTTAATTTCCAGTTTTATTTAAATTATGCATTTGTGAAACTAAACACATTAGAAATAGAATATGTTCAGTTGGATTTAAAAAAAACAACAACAAAAAAAGCGTAATTGTTTTATTTAAGAAATAGAACATCATTTTCGGTGAATTATCGTGTAATATATCACGGGTTGGAGTTCAATTGTAAAGAATAATTTCATGAGCCCGAAAACGAGTAAAATTATTGCTTACAACTGAACGACAAACCGTGATATATTACAAGATAGTTCACCGTAAACGATGTTCTATTTCTATTCTAATACCCCTAACATGTGATAATAATCATATTTCAAATATTCCGCATTGCCTGACGTTGCAAATGTTACAGTGATATATCGTTGAATATAACGCTATTTTTAAACTAGGCTATATAGTGCGGGTGTATTAGAATTTAGTTAAAAAATATTATAGTAACAAGTTGATTTGTTATGCTTTTTTTTATAATCGGTACACATACTTTGATTATCGATAGTACACATGTCAACGTCTATGACAGATACAGACTGTCAGTGAATACATTTATATAAGTGACTTTAGATATTAAATACACAAGTAGTTAAAAACAATGACTGAATATGTAAACAACAACCAGCGCAGACACGCATTAATTCAGGGCTTTATCAATCAATGTATTTGACTGAAATCAGTATAATTTGTTTTTAAAGAAACTATTTTTTTAATTTTCGCTTTGAACTTATACAGGTACCATATTGTCTGTGAATTAAAAACTGCATACGCAACTTTTAAGTGTACCGTTTACTATAATATATCGTTTTTTGATTAGATTAGTATCATCATACTAGTAGCAGAGATTTTGACTCACACATTTTCAGAAATAATGAACTCTATTTTAAATTATTATTTTCTTTGATTTACTTTTTTGTTTAAAGACATGCAAACTTAATTAAGAGCTGTCGTCAGTAAGTACGCACACTATTTGTAATTAAGACCGGCCGTATAGGTCACTTATCGGCTATTATAGATCCCTTTTGCGTAGGTAAGCCGTAAATACCTACGGCATTAAAAAATCGACATGTTTGACTGTTACATAGCGCCTGGGATGATAATTAAAGCCCATATGAAGCCCTGATAGCGCGCTGCACATCACTCTATCACAAACATAACTAAATATGCATATGTTCAAACATTTGTCCTTGATGTTACAAACATTTGTCCTTGATGTTACAAACATTTGTCCTTGATGTTACAAACTGGTTGTCATTGGTGTTACCTCAGGTGTCAGGTTGCTTTTTTGTTTTAATTCAATATGAATTGTACTGATACATATTCCAACTCTATTTACAAATGCATTTTTATCAGATAATTGCGTAATGCTTCTGTAAAATTAATTTGATCCAGTAATAACAATACGATGTATTTGCTGTTACAAAATTATGTATATGCTGTTACTACATTTTTTGGTAACACCAAAGACAGTAACATCAAAGACATTTTCTAAGTAACGAACAAAATATATTAACAAATGCTCCCCGGGACATTGATAATTTTTGCAGACGACATTAACTTTAAGACTATTGTTTGTACAGTATTATGTTTTTTTAATATCAGATTGCATTTATCTTTAATACTGGTAACTTCGAAGACATGACAAACGAATACATAAAGACACTCACTTAGCCTTTTGTACATACAAAAAATAAAAACGTATCCAAAAAACACTCCCGTCATCTTTACAATGGAAGTTAAAACTGTGGGAGGATTCGTTATTTGCCGGAATAACTAAAGGGAGATTACTCGTATTTCATTGTTTATATAAAAGTAACATCACGGACACAAACCGGTGGGACAGTATATAAACTGGCAACTTCTCATGAAACAATTACAGATGGCAGTTGTTTTATTATATACATGTAAACTGAACACATTAATCGAGTAAACCTGAAACAAACTTCAACAAAACACCACCTTCTTTTATAAGAGATTAATGCACACAATGTGTACCCAGGGTAACTATACCACATGACCTATGACGTCATTATTGCTAATTCTTGCAGAAAAAAAATGTAAACATTCGCCCACATTGAAAGCTTCAGAGTGCGATAAGATTTTTATTTCTTAACCATTTTCTACCAAAGAAAGCGCATTCGAACGCAAAAAATCCCTCGACTGATATTATTTTTTTGTGAAAGTTGGTTCTTTTGGCAAACACTTTGGAAAACTTCTGAAAATGCACCAGAACAAATTGCTAATCCATGAAGCATACTTTAATTTTGCGCATATTATGAACAAACTCCATGCGTATACCCCGTTTTTATCACGAAAACTTCCACAATATTATTTCACATCAGGTAAGCGAAAGGGTTTTGCGTCAAAGAACCAGTTCGCAAGAATTAATGCATTTTTAAATTATGCTAATCCGTGAAGTCGATTATTTTATGCTAAACCGTGAAGTCCTTTGTGTTGTCAATTATCTAAAACTTTATAAAACCTAAGTTTTTATCGCTATTTTGTCCGTCGTCAGACTTCGTCCGTCGCTGTTGTCTTCCGTCGTCATCGTAAACATTTAAACAACATCTTTGAAACTACTCGGCGATATTGCATAATACTTCACAGGAACGATTTTCTGGGTGGTTATCTTTCAATGTTATTCAGAATCTGGCAATCAACCCAGAACTCGGGTTGTCATGCCAACAGAAGGAAAATATAGGAAGGTGGGATATAGTCCTGCAGTTTTATATTCCAAAAAAAGTCCATTATAAACCCTTATTAAACACAGGGCTTCATATATGACGAGGATATTACACGGCAGTACAAACGCTGTATTCCTGTATTCAACTGAAAAACATGTCGTACAGGTAAGTTTATCGATTATACGCTGCATTTATCGATTTTTACTACGCTTATCGTGGCGGTATGCGAGGGGTCCCATCTACATTGCAAACATTGTATAACCTTGTTTTACTGATTTTTTATATATTTTACTTTGCCAGAAAGCCAAATAAATAACCTTTGTAATGGTGAAATTTTATTCCAAATAACGGTTAAATAAATAGGCAAAATATCGAGTTGGAACAGAAATGTGTCGCATTTTTGCTTTTATTAAAGCGGCTAAGCACATCACCACGTGTTTATTGTTTTGGTCATCAAACATTTATTGTTTAATAAATATTTAAATACCATGCATGGTTAGAAAGTCAAATAAATAACCTTTCTAATTGTGTGATTTTATTCCAAATAACGGTTAAATAAATAGGTAAAATCTCGAGTTGGAAAGGAAATATATCGTTTTTTTCTTTTTCTTAAAGCGTTTACGCACATCACCGTGTGTTTATTGTTTTGGTTACATGTACTGTTTAATGCATACTTATATAATATGCATGGTTAGAAAGCCAAATAAATAACCTTTCTGTTGACTGATGTTATTTTGAAAATTTCTTCAAAGGTAAAATGAACGAGGAGAATCTCGAGTCGGTAAATAAAAGCGTTGCCGCAATCATTAAGCGGTTCTTTTTTTATCAGACGATAACAAAACATTTAAAAGATTTATTAAGTTAGCAATTTTTTTAATTTTTTTTTTTACTTTTCTATAGGTGTTTGTTAACAACAACTGGTAAAACCTCGACTGCATTGTGTGAGCAATTAAGAATCGTGTGATTAATGTATTCTATTAACATAATAAACACACTTGTAATCGGTAAAAAAAAGTAAGACCAGCAATCGTGGTAATGATAATTTATTAGTGTTTGTTTGTTTTCTTCTCGGTTTTAAAGTCGCCTGATTTAGTCTCTTAACCAGCTAATATTGTTGACAAAATCTAATTGCAATGATTATAAAATGCTCTCATTTCCAAGTTAGTTGCTGCAAAACGTAATTGTAAGTATCTTTTTCACGATTTGCGCGGGTTGTTCGTGTTTTTAGAACATTTTAATGACTTTATTTTGTGTTTTGTTCTGTGTGAAATTGCGATGAATAAAATATCACCGACGTTCGTGCAATTTCACGCTTTTTGTATATTTGTCGATCTTTGTTTATCGTACAAAACATGTGCAATTTATGTTTGGTGTAGTTTTTAAGTTGGTTATGATTTTGATCTGAACAATATATATATTATATTTAACTTGGCATTTTGAACGTGTTTTTTTCTCTCACCTGGATTAGCATGTATATTTTATGGAAGAGTAAACTTTTTTCCTTCAATTAAACCGTACTTGTTGATGATTGCGAGTAATAACATACGTATTGCAATTGTGTTTATGGTAGTTTTTAAGTGGGTAAGTTGTTAAAATCAAAGTCTTAATAACCCACTTAAAACTACCATAAACACAATTCCAATATGTATGTTATTACATGCAATCATTAACAGGCACTGTGTTAGTGAGAAAAATGTTTACCCTTTTATAAAATATACATATTGATCCAAGAGAATTTTTTTTCAAAATGGCAAATTTAAAAAATGTTTTTGTTAAAATCAAAGTCCTAATCCATTTAAAAACTACCCTAAACACAATTTCAATATGTCTGTTATTACTTACATTTTTTTTCAAAATGGCAAATTTAAAAAATGGTTTTGTTAAAATCAAAGTCATTTTCCATTTAAAAACTGGCGAATCGTAACGATAAACAAATAACCGTTTGTGAAAGAACTCGATTGGAGCGTCTGCGATTACTCCTGGAAGTTTTTTCGTACCGGTGAGTGTTGTTAAACGGTTTTCTTTCAACGATCACGTTGCATTTTTATGCGAGAGTCGTCGCAGATAGATATTACCCTATACCGTACCATCTACATAGAAAATGCATTGCTTAGGTCATATCGTAGTCGACCTGCTTTTAAACGTCTTTGACGTTTCGCTGATGCGATATAAAGGACACATTGAAGAAATCAGTGTTGTGGCTATTTGTTATAATATGTACCTGATTGATTCGAATCGGAATGACGATGCTATGATCAAAAATACAAGCACAGTAAGGCTTTAAGCGAGGTCTATAGTTGTTTTTATTAAACAGTCCAAGACCTTTATATGGTATAGAGAGTATGTTTTTTTTTAAAAAAAAATATTTTTTTTTACATTGAAAACCAAGTAGGACAGTTTACTATACCCCAATATGGGTGAAAAGTCGCGATTTTTAGCGAATTTCTTCAGCACTTCTGATTGGCTAATTATGTCGTGGCCACGAGATAAATAAGTCGTGGCCACGACATAATAACTCGTGGCCACGAGATAAATAAGTCGTGGCCACGACATAATAACTCGTGGCCACGACTTAATAACTCGTGGCCAGGAGATAAATTATTTTTCTCACATGTCACGTCTATGCCACCGTAGATTTTCGTTTTTGTCTCGCCTTTTCGAAGCAAAAAAGAGACATAGGTGTTGTTTTTTCGGCGGCTGCGGCGGCGGCGGCGGCGGCGTCAACCTTCAAGTTTTGCGTTTAGGTCATTTTCTCACAAACTGTATGCACTAGACCTTTCAAACTTTGCTTATACATGAAGTTGTATCATGGGTGGTACATCGCAACGTCAAAGCAAATGTGGAAGTGACCTTGACCCTCCAAGCAAAAGGCAGATAACTTACTAATTTGTAGGATCAACTTTTGCGTTTAGGTCACTTTTTCAACAAACTGTATGCACTAGACCTTTCAAACTTTGCTTATAGTTGTATCTTGGGTGGTACATGGCAACGTGACAAAGCAAATGTGTAAATGACCTTGGCCCTCCAAGCAAAGGGCAGATAACTTAATAATTTTTAGGTTGAACTTTTGCGTTTGGACTGTATGCACTTGACCTTTAAAACTTTGCTTATACATGTAGTTGTATCTTGAGTGGTACATCGCAACGCGACAAAGCAAATGTGGATGTGACCTTCACCATCCAAGCGAAGGGCAGATAACTTTAATTGTTACATTTACATCACTTTCTCATGAACTAGAAATATGCACTAGATGTTTTAAACCTTATTTATAGCTTAATCTTTGGAAGAAAACGTATTCTATTTTGACATAGTTGTGTCTTCGGTAGTGCATCTTTTTTTTGAATGCCTGGATTTCATCTATGACCTTGACCTACTTTTTGGAGCTGATGATTTTTAGCTCTACTGGCCAAAGGCCTTCATTTTTCATCCGATCTTTACCAAACTTTACCAGATTGTTAATATCAATATAACTCGCACAAGTTCGAAAACCAGCCAGAACGGACCAATAACAGCGGAGTTATGACCCTTGATTTAGTTAAAAATGCTATATTTTGCCCCTTATATACGATAGGGCTTTCATTATTCATCTGATCTTTACCAAACTTTACCAGATGTTTTGCCTTTTTTTTTTATTATTGGTATATTTTTAAAAAAAAAATTATTTTTTTAATAGATATAACGTTATTTATTTTTTTCATATTTTTTTTTTTTTTTTTTATTTATTTTTTTATCTTTTTTTTATTTTTTATGAAATATGAATTAGATTTCCATGAAACTTCACAGGAATGTTGCTCTTGATGTCTAAATGATCCTAGCAACATTTCAGGTTGGTCGAAAATTCAAGATGGCCGCCACAGCTAAAAATAGAGATTTTCAAAAAACAAGTTTGTAGCGAGTACTTCTTGAAAACTATAAGTGATATTGATATGGGACTTTTTCTGAAATGATCAGTATGACATGATGTTGATCCTTGTCGAAAATTATTTTGATGCGACGTTAAACATGGCCGCCAGCGGCCATCTTTGTTTACATAGAGTTATATAATGAAAACTTCTAGCGACTACTCCTCTGAAACTACTTGACGGATTTTCATGAAACCTCACAGGAATGTTGCTCTTGATGTCTTATTGATCCTAGCAAAATTTCAGGTCGGCCGGAATACAAGATGGCCGCCACGGCTAAAAATAATTTTTCAAAAAACAAGTTTGTAGCGACTACTTCTTGAAAACTTATAAGTGATATTGATATGGGACTTTTCCTAAAATGATCAGCATGACATGATGTTGGTCCTTGTCGAAAATCATTTTGATTCGATGTTAAACATGGCTGTCAGCGGCCATCTTTGTGTACATAGAGTTATCAAGTAAAAACTTGTAGCGACTACTCCTCTGAAACTACTCGACGGATTTCCATGAAACTTCACAGGAATGTTGCTCTTGATGTCTTATTGATCCTAACAAAATTTCAGGTTGGTCGGAAATTCAAGATGGCCGCCATGGCTAAAAATAGATTTTCAAAATACAAGTTTGTATCGACTACTTCTTGAAAACTTTTCTAAAATGATCAGTATGACATGATGTTGATCCTTGTCAAAAATTACATCGGCCATCTTTGTCAGCGGCCATCTTTGTTTACATAGAGTTATATAATGAAAACTTGTATCGAGTACTCCTCTGAAACTACTTGACGGATTTTCATGAAACTTCACAGGAATGCTGATCTAGCTATCAAAAACCTATCAGTAGAGTTTCAAGGTCATTGACCTTTTGTTTTGTTTTATATTCCTATTTCATTATTTTTTTGTTTTAATTTTGTTTTTGGTGTTAACGCCGTGTTAGCAGGAAGCATTGCTGTGGCTATTGCATTTTTTTCCATTTGATTTTTGATAGAGTTACGGCCCCTTGACATTTTTTTTAAAATTTCTTGTCGGCGCTATTCCTCCTAAACGCCTTTTTGGATTTCGACGAAACTTGGCAGGAAGCATCGGTAAGATGTCTAGTTGTGCATATCGCGCTTTTGTTCCAGTTGATTTATGACGGAGTTATGGCACTTAGACATTTTTACTTTAAATTTCTTGTCGGCGCTACTCCTCCTAAATGGCTTGTTGGATTTCTACAAAATTTGTCAGGAAGCCTCAGTATGATGTCTAGTTGTGCAAAGCATGGTATATCAATGAAATTTTGGACAAGTTCGAAAACCAGCTAGATCTAGTTAGTAACGACAGGCTATGGCCCTTGATTTGTTGAAAAATGCTATATTGTATTTTTCTTTGTTAAATCTGTAGTTACTTCCTTTTTTATCTGATCTTTACCATATTTGTTTAGAATGTTAATATAAACCCCTCCCCCCACCCATTTTTATGAAATTTCATTCATAGAAGAAAGTGGAACAAATTAAACAATACCCATGACAGACTAGACACAGCAGACTTATTGCCCATGATTACCAGGTGAGCGATCTAAGGCCATCCTATCCCTGTTGTTTTCGCAATGTTTTAAAAAAAACTACTGATGGGAATTTGATATAAGAGCCGTTTCAGCCAGTAGAGCATCCTCAGGCCCTGTTGGGCATCTTGTTTTTAATAGAATGGCATTTGTTTTTAAACAAATGCACTTAAATGTCATCTCAGCAAACGGCAAACTCGATTGTTTTTATTTTCTAAAATGTTTACAAAGTTTCATTTAAGTATCATTGACCTTTTTATTTTTAAGTCCAGCCCCCGTTAGGCGACATGTGCATCCACGGATTTCTTGTATAAATAGAACACAGCTGTTTGAGTTTGTAAAACGGGACATTGCGCAGTGAAGCTATCTGCGTTGTTTGAGTGAAACGGGACATGCGCAGTGAAGCAGTCTATCACATAAGTACATGTATACAACAGAAAGGCATATTACAGAGGGTTCCGATTGTTTAAATTGTCTTTAGACGTCAGCTTGACAGATCGCTAAATATCAACCGATTTCTACTGGAGACATGCCTCCTAAAAAGAAATGATTTACGTTTCAAAACATGTATGACAAGTCGACAAATTCCAACATGACGTCAGTTAAGCAGACATTTTCAGTCGTAATTAAAAATACCTTTGTTTTGAAAATCAATTGAGAGATAACAATATCACACGCGAAAGTTGCTTTTAATATAGGCCATTTTCAATGCACAATTCTGCTGCATAAACAATATTCGATTTGTTTTAATTGTTATCCAACAGTAGTTTTAATGAGTTGAATAAACGTTAAAGACACTCTGAAAGTTTTATAGAAAATATTAAGGCTAAGTTATTTAATGTTCTGCTGTCCCAGCAACAAGGAGTTTACACTGGGAAAGTATCTGCTGTCTATCAACAACGTATTTAAGCTGTAAACTATCTATTTCTCAACCGATTTTCAAAACTAATGTAGTTCTATTTACCACTAAACATTCCAGAAACAACAACAACAACAACAACAACACATTTTGACAATATGCCATTTTACAATATGTAACTTTTAAACTTGCATATATTAAACCTTAAGATGAGCTTTTTTAACTTTATTACTATTAAGCAGCCAAAAGGTTTGCACGGTTCATAAAATATTCGCCCATGTTTATTTGAAAGCATGAGGTATTAAACAAGGATCATTACATATCCACAACACATCTTTCATTATTTTATATATTTTATATAGTTGTTCTCAATCAAAGTCAGTTTCTCGTTTTATAAAATGGGTGACCTTGAACTTTGCTACTCGGATCAGAGTACATAACAGACGATTTTGATACCAGAAAAGTCAATGCAACGCTAATTCGGCAAATAATGAATATCAGTTTCATTTTTCATCTAAACAAGGATGGCACCTGACGCAGATTAAACACATGTATGGTAGTTGTACAACGACTGCAATTTTCGATTGTTATTGTCGGGCACACGCTGAAATAGAGACACAAGAGTGAATTAGGCTTGATTCATCTGATTGTTGTTTGACGGTTCATCAACATTATAGGTTATTAAGAGCCTCCCAGAGAGAGGAGAAGTCTTCATATAAATCCGGGAACCTGTCCTACTCTTTCTAACGAATAGAGTATTAAACGTGCTCGGAGGATAGACTCCGATATACGGGAGCGTCAAGTTTACATCCCACATCCCCATCCTAAGGATGAGGCTAAGGGTACATGTCTTGCCCGATAAAAGTCCGTTTCCTCCAGTTTCAAGCCCAACGCGCTATCAACTGGACCACGCTAACCCCCTCAAGTCTGAGTAAGAAAGGGACCACTAGCATAGAAGTGCATAACATAATGGGTACGCTAGCATAGAAGTATAGAAGTGCATAACATAATGGGTACGCTAGTATAGAAGTGCATAACATAATGGGTACGCTAGTATAGAAGTGCATAACATAATAGGTACGCTAGCATAGAAGTGCATAACATAATGGGTACGCTAGCATAGAAGTGCATAACATAATGGGTACGCTAGTATAGAAGTGCATAACATAATGGGTACGCTAATATAGAAGTGCATAATATAATGGGTACGCTAACATAGAAGTGCATAACATAATGGGTACGCTAGCATAGAAGTGCATAACATAACGGATACGCTAGCATAGAAGTGCATAACATAACGGGTACGCTAGCATAGAAGTGCATAACATAACGGGTACGCTAGCATAGAAGTGCATAACATAATGGGTACGCTAGCATAGAAGTGCATAACATAATGAGTACGCTAGCATAGAAGTGCATAACATAATGGGTACGCTAGCATAGAAGTGCATAACATAATGGGTACGCTAGCATAGAAGTGCATAACATAATGGGTACGCTAGTATATAAGTGCATAACATAATGGGTACGCTAGCATAGAAGTGCATAACATAATGGGTACGCTAGCATAGAAGTGCATAACATAACGGGTACGCTAGCATAGAAGTGCATAACATAATGGGTACGCTAGCATAGAATTGCATAACATAATGGGTACGCTAACATAGAAGTGCATACCATAATGGGTACGCTAGCATAGAAGTGCATAACATAATGAGTACGCTAGCATATAAGTGCATAACATAATGGGTACGCTAGCATAGAAGTGCATAACATAATGGGTACGCTAGTATAGAAGTGCATAACATAACGGGTACGCTAGCATAGAAGTGCATAACATAATGGGTACGCTAGTATAGAAGTGCATAACATAACGGTTACGCTAGCATAGAAGTGCATAACATAACGGGTACGCTAGCATAGAAGTGCATAACATAACGGGTACGCTAGCATAGAAGTGCATTACATAACGGGTACGCTAGCATAGAAGTATAGAAGTGCATAACATAATGGGTATGCTAGCATAGAAGTGCATAACGTAATGGGTATGCTAGCATAGAAGTACATGTGCATGACATAATACCACGAAGTACACAGTGTAAAATTGTATCAATATACCTGTACACCACAATGCACCTAATGTTCCACATATGAATATGCTATGCTTATTTGTCATACAGTTTAAGATAATTTCTGTCTTTTTTTTGTTGTTGTTGACAAACTAGTGATGAGGTTTGTTCACTACTTTATCTGCGTCGTCGGCTGCGTCCCATGATTAAAGTTGTGTATGTAAATTACTTCACATAATGAACTGAAACTTCACACATATATTTCGGCATCAAGTCATAGAGCCAGATTCTATGCTTCTAGTTTAACATAATTAGGCAACACGACAGACGCGTAAGTAAGACGTAATCAATTATGAGATACATATGGAATTTAATTGATTTAATTACGCTGTTATAAGATGGAATATCAAGAGAACGTGTTGGAAGGGGTGCGCATATTTGGCACACATGACAATACGCAAAAAGGAACTAACATATAGATGGCACACATGTGTAATAAGGTATAGTTACACACATAACAACATGTGATAAGAAACACATATGTATGTGTGTGTACATGTATGTGTGTGTCACACATGAAAACATATAATAAGGAAGACACCTATGTTGCACACATGACACTATTTACATAGGAAATAAATCATATGGGGCACACATTACGTAATACTTTACGCATCACCTTCACCATTTCACGTGTTCGTTCGTTCGTTCGTTCATTCACTCATTCATGCAATCCCGTTTGAGTCTAGTTATTATAATGAAAACATAAACCACAAAAAAAATCTTGTCATTTGGACAAATAATTTGAGAAGCAACTAAATCTAGGTACTTACGCGTCATTACAAAATTGAAAATAAATCTTGGGTCCTCAAATGTCAGCTGCATCTTAGATTCCAGCTCCTGGGAGGCCTGTAGCCATGGGAACTGGTTCGGCGGGTCACGTGCTGAGTCCATGGTGATGTAGTATGTATCCCTGCATGCATATGGCGATTCGTTCATATCCGAGCATGACATAAAGAAGATGTAATCATCCGGTCGGTCGGACGAAAATACTATTCTTTCTGTCCGATTGTTTTTAATCTCTGCAAAGAAAATAAAATAAATCCAAAATGTTTAAATATATACTCAGTTGCAAAAGAAAGTGTACACTGATTTTTTTTAGATTTAATTGTATATTTAAATTGACAAATTCCAAAATGAATATGCCATGTGTGGTACCAACGTTTGTATCATTCCATTGCCAATATCATGTTGTCATTTGTTAAATGCAATAGGTTGAATCATTAATGGAGTGTCGCTTGATAAAGAGGATAGGGTGTAAAGTAACATTTTCAAAGTTTCGTTTGCAGCTGAGTATATAATTGCCTAAATCATTAACTAAACTTAATTTGGTATGTGTGTACGTATTTATTATTATTAAATATATAAAAAAAATCACAATTTTAAAGGCTTGACGTGTATGAAATGGGTGTCTCGATTTATATATCCAGTATCATTTTTACTTTTACCCTGGTTACATTTAAATAAATCAAATTTTAAGTATTCACTATTTCGTCTTATTATACTGTACGTTTTAATATATTATTGGTGCAATAATATACAAAATTAACGTTTTAATATATTATTGGTGCAATAATATACACAATTAATAATATGAAAAAACAAATTGCTTAAAACGTACTATTCTTATAATTAATATTAATGACTGAACAAAATGCAAGTTATGCAGAAAAAATAGCTGGACGTCGTGAGTTTTTAAAAAATAAAGATCGCCGTGTGTCCCTTTAAAATTACAGTGCTTGAACAATGTCACAAATAGATCAACAAAGTCGTATAAACCAACAAGAGGACGCTCTACTGACTAACATGGCTCTTATAACATCAATGAAGCGAGTGACTGCCATTTACGTCTTTTTTGAAAGTTTCGGGCAAAAAACAGCTTTTTAACTAAATCAAGGGCCACAACTAAAGAATCTGGTAAAGTTTGGTAAATATCAGATGAAAAATGAAGGCCCTACCGTATGAACGAGGCAAAATAATGCATTTTTAACTAAATCAAGAGCCATAACTACTCTGTTACTGGTCCGACTGGTCCAACATAGAGCTAAAAAAAAATCAAAAAGAATTCAAAAAAAAAAATTCAAAAAGAATTCAAAAAACATTTCAAATAAAAAAACACAAAAATTTCAAAAAAATAAAATTATAATATACAAAAAGAAAGTCATAAAATCTGGTAAAGTTTGGCAAAGATCAGATGCAAAATGAAGGCCCTATCGTAAGACGAGGCAAATTATAGCATTTTTAACCAAATCAAGGGCCATAACTCCGCTGTTACTGGTCCGATCTGTCTGGTTCTCGAACTTGACCCGAGCTTTTATTGACACTAACAATCTGATAAAGTTTAGTAAAGATCGGATAAAAAATAAAGTCTTAACGAGGCAAAATATAGCATTTTGAACTAAATCAAGGGTCATAACTCCGCTGTTACTGGTCCGATATTAATGGTTTTCGAACTTGTCCGAGCTTTCATTGATATTAACAATCTGTGCAAGTTTGGTAAAGATCAAATAATAAATGAAGGTGCTAGAGTGTTCACAAGGCTTAATATGGCATTTTAAGCAAAACATACACTGGCAAAGTTAAGTAAAGATCCGATTAATACTGAAGGTGCTAGAGCGTTCACCTGAAGGTGCTAGAGCGTTCACAAGGCAGAAAATAGCAATTTTCAGAAAAACAAGGGCCATAACTCCGGTGTTACTGATTTGATTCATCTGGTTTTCGAACTTGTCCGAGCTTTCATTGATATTAACAATCTTTGCGAGTTTGGTAAAGATCAAATAATAAGTGAAGGTGCTAGAGTGTTCACACGGCTTAATATGGCATTTTAAGCAAAACAAGGGCCATAACTCCTGTGAAATTATTTCGATCTGGCTGATTTTCGAAATTATCCGAGCTTTCATTGATATTAACAACCTGTTAATGTTTTGAAGGCCCTAGAGTGTTCAGAAGACACAAGTTAACGACGGACGACGGACGGACGACGACGGACAACTCGCCATCCCATAAGCTCTGCTGGCCCTTGGCCAGTAGAGCTAACAATGGCACACTATAAATGAAAACAAACTAAAATGAGTGAAAATGCCCTTAAACTTTAACGTCACATGACGAGTTGGCGACGAGTTATGGTTGACGCAAATGTTTGAGCTTCACGCAATTACAGATGCACTAGAAACAATTATATAACTACTTTATGAATAAATCATTAAAATAATACTTTCACGAGTGTACCTTTTTTAAACATTGCTTTGTCCGTGTTTCCAACTAAGGTACCGAGTTTAAACTTTTCTATTTCTTGACACTTCCGAGAGAAGATGAATCTGCAATTTGAAGCAACATTTTTAATCATGCTATATAATAAAATACGAGTAAATAAACAATACTTTATAGCAGATATATCTGTAGCGCACTGATACTGTTTAAACAACTTAATTGATGATTTCGATGACAAAGGGGTATATAATATCCAATTAGGATGCTGTGCGTCTAAAACTTTCTCGCCTCTCACCGCTGTAGGTTTGAATCCAGCTGGGTTCTCGACTTGTAAGCGAGATTCTTACGGATGGTGGGAGGTATACAGTACTGGTTGTACACAGAACAACGTTTTGGTCTCTCGACCGTCATATACAGCCTAAATGTGCTGAAATGACGTAAAACAAAGTTACTCAACCAACCAGATATATGTTATAGTTACGCCACCATTAAACAGTGTATGTGATAATGTCAGAATACATAAGCGCACCCAACAAGAGAAAATGTCAATCAAAGTTAATTATCTAACCTTTAAGTGACATGCATATAGATGTTGTTTGAGATCATTTAAAATGACATAGAGCACAAAGTATCACCTTTCATCCCTGATCGGTTAACATAACATAACATAACATAACATAACATAACATAACATAACATATAACATAACATAACATAACATAACATAACAATAACATAACATAACATAACGTAACATAACATAAACATAACGTAACGCAACGTAACGTAACGTAACGTAAAGCAGCGCAGCGCAGCGCAGCGCAGCGCAACGCAACGCAACGTAACGTAACGTAATACTAGTGTACCGTACCGTATTCATTTTATTCAACATTAAACCAAAAAATAGTTTAAAGTCTACAATACGAATAACACAAATCTTTTTCTAATATGAACATACTACCTGAAGAGCAAGGATACGTATAACGTGTCGCCCTCTAACGTGTAGATGGCCTCTAGTTGCCGCACGTGTTGAAACAGCTTCTTGTCTGTCTCCTCCAGAATATACAACTTCTTGTATCTCTTCCCGATCACCTGTGAATTAAATAAAATGAAATGTGGCACAAATTCACAAAAATACCACAGAATTCAAAGACAAGATAGAATATGTAAACAATGGCATGCTCGGTGTTTAGAAACCGAAAATCACTTTCTATTATACTGCGAGAGGCACAGTGCCTCTCGAATTGAACTACTGCATACATTAAATGAACTGTGTCCAGACACAGCTACTGAGGCAGACAAAATTAAAGTGCTTTTAACAAATGAAAGGATTCTATTAAAAACGGGACAGTTTATTATAAATGTCTTAAATAATCGTACAAATTAATGTGTACTATATTTACTATTTAGTTTAAATAGTTTAGTTTATTTGTCGATAAACAGTATCAATGTCTGTCTAATGTATTATTAGTTAAGTTTTGTATTTTGGAGAACAATAAGCAGTTACATATTCAGTTATGTCAGTTGATCTATCATTTTTTTTGTATTTTTCATGTTTATTTTTGTTATACCTATTAACTTAGTTGCAAAATCAATAATGCATTTGATATTTCTATAGTGACTAATAAGTCTCATTAGGCTGGGTATTCGTTTGTTTACTTAATATTGCCTATATTATACTGTATTGTTTTGTATATGTAATATTTTGTAACGATGTTATTTGTCCCTTTAATAAAATAAAATAAATTTAAAAAAACTTAGTTTGAAGAAGGTGTTTGTGCTCTAGGGGTGCCATACTAAATAAAACAGTTTGATATACAATTTCTTCGGAATCAGTTTTCATTTATACTCGTCATTATACTACTCATTTATAAACAACCTATTAAATAAAAAGACAACGTGTTTACACATACCGTCTTCTTGAACTGTGTCAAACTCATTGGTTTGGGAAACCTCTGGTATTTGATGTCTTCAACGAATATATCCAAAGGAGCAACATCCTCGTCCTCGCGATTATCTTCTTCAGACTTTGTGTCGATGCCTTCTTCACTTTCTGTAGCTTGAATGGCTTGTTCATCTTCGTTTTCGAGTGTAGAGACTACGTGTTCTGTAGTTTGAGATTCGTGATTTTCAGTTTGGGTATCTGTCGTTAAAACAGTTGTAGTTTTAGTTGTACGTGGTGCTGGTGTTGTGGTGGTGTGACTTTTTGTAGTGGTGGTGGTGGTGTGACTTACAGTGGTTTCTTTAACTGTCGGTTTAATGTTTTCTTGAATATGATTTGTTTGCGTAGGTTCAGGGCTATGACTTTCAGTTGTCTCCTTAACTGATGCTTGAATTTCATGCTGAACAGGATTCGTTTGCTGTTTGGTCACGTCGTTGCTAATAGACGCAGTGCTCACTGTGTTGCTGGCATGGCCACTCGTGTCGACTTGTTGAGTAGAATGGTCGGTTGCTTCCGAGTGGATGTCTGCATGCTCTTCTGCATGATCTGCAACTTCAGGAATAGTGTTTATGTGACTCTCAACACCAGTTTCAGTAACCACATTGTGTATGCCATTTGTCATGACGTGTTCGTCGGTATGTTTATTCACATCAGACGGAATTATACCCGAGTCTGGGTCTGGATGTGTTTCATCGACCTTCCCATTCATATGTAATTGAGCATGTGCAACAAGGCGTTCGCTGGTTGGCTCGCTGCTGTCAGAATTCTGATCGACATGTACACTTTTTTGGTGTATGGCATCTGAATGTTCGCCGAGATTTCGGGCACTTTGATCCCTAGTGCCAATACTGTTGCTTTTATCAGCAACATCATTTGAATCACTGTGTGAGTGCGTATCAGCAGCGTCCATGAAATGGTTCATTGCCTCGAGCTGTGTGTTTATTACAGGTAATACTCCAGCATCGTCTCTAGTGTCTGTATGTTTATTAGCTGAAGCCTCATTGTAATTATCTCCTGTGTGGGCCAAGTCGGCTGATAGTGCCTGTGCTTTAGGAGTGCCGTCTTCCAGACTTGGTTGGTTGATTGTACGAGCGTCTGATTGCGTATTTTCCAAATGTCGACAATGAACAAGAACGCCAGAACAAAGACATGAAATTATAATAATTGAATAAATATCCTTCATTTTTTTTTAATTGCCAAAAACGTTCTCAAATCGTCCTCACGTTTTTATAAATCCAGCGCTGTTGTTTTCGTTTTTTTAAATATTAGATCAAAGACTTTATATATATGTTTTTTCCAAAAGTGTATAACATTAAATGACCAATATTATTTAAAACGCTTAATGAGTCATATATGAGAGTGTCTAATTTTATTTTCATTTCCTTATTGAATTTGACCTATAAATGCCCTACGGGTGTATGAAAAAGTTACTAGTTATAGTTTCCGTGACTTAGAGCGCATGTTCCGTTCAATATTAAGGATGATCAAATAAATAGCTATTTAGTTAGTGTGCATTTGCGTAACGGAAAGAACAATATGTAATGGTATTTGTGCGCGCCAGTAGTTGTGTGTGTGTGTGTGTGTGTGTGTGTGTGTGTGTGTGTGTGTTTGTGAGAGACATTTTGCTTACAAATAAGGGACATTCATACATTTCCGGCACAATTTCTAAGACATATATGTACACACTATACAGTATACTCAAACGCATGTCAGTGATGGACACATTGATTGATACCGACAAACTCAACACAAATCCTATTAAAATGGGCACACAAAGTTTTTTCTAGACAAAACTGAAAATGTAAAAAAAGTTTCAATTCATGAATAAAATGTCTTATCAGTCAAATGAATGAATGGTGTTTTACGGCACGTCGACACATAAATAGGTCATATTGTGAGCAAAAAATTATGAAAAATGAAGTATTAATTAAAAATATATGTAAATATATAAAGATAAAACTATTAAAAAAATAAGGGATGATAAGGTGTAATATAAACAATGTATGTAAATCAACAAATGCCCGTCAACGGGTATATAAACAAGTAAATATATATAAGAACACATTACAATGATTTATATAGTCTGATCTCTTTCAGGAAATCTAAAACAAGACTAAAATCTACAGTATCAAATAACTCTTTCATAGTATTAACATTGTAGTACCTTTGACGCATAGGATCAAAGTCTACACATTCCAACAAACACATGGTGACAGCATCGTGTTGTTCGGTCTAAACTGTTGAATGAAGGCGGGCTTAATACTGCTTAATTAACCCTGGTGCGTAACCTAAGATAGCACATACTAGTGTGTAGAATGAATTTTCTTGTAAATAAGAAATCGTGTTTACGCTCATTCATTTCGGACAATTTTAATTCGGAACCCCTAGACTCCCCAGAAAATCATGATGTTCCCCCTTTAACTAAATAAAAATATTGCGTTTATTTACCACGTCACGTTTAATATGGTCTAATGGTATAGAATGGACAAAAATGACGTCATCTATAAACGTATAAGACTCTCGCTTATCGGTAAAATGTTATGACATCGTGTTTTACGCCATAAGGGTTAACTACTTTTGATTTTATGAAATGAACATCCTTATTTCTCCACACAATCTCTTTAATAATAGGCTGCTTTAATAAGCGGATTTAGAGGAACTCTTAAGTTACACATAGATCTACATACACAGGGTACCTGTATATCCATGAGTTACAGGATTCGTGTAGAACTTAAAAATCATGAGTATTATGCTAAACATATGACTAGTTTATCGTTTTAAATGACACTTTTTTTTATTTAAAGAAAAGAAATGTGTTATAATAAACCAAACTATTTAAAAATATCAATTAAAAAAATGCAACATCTATCACATTTATGTTGTGTTTCTGTTTCAATATCTGACAAAGAGTTGAAACGTATCTGGCAAAACTGATTGCTACATCCAAAATGTTGGTCAATATGTCTGGATAACACACATTTTAATGACAATATAGCCTAATATCTATAGATAAAGGCTCTAAACACAAGATGGCCAGCAAAATGGACCTTCTGCCTAAGGTTTGTCATTAATGTTCGTTAAACCGGTCTAGAGATAAGTAAATAGGCTAAAATATAGTATAGAAAGCAAAATATACCATTATATGCAAATCTAGCAAATATGGTCGTTTTATGTTTTCAGAGAGATGATTAGACGTGAGAATCACGACTCTTATGATAGTATATACCTACCATAGAGCCATGATTCCATGCCTTAAATATCACTCTGTGTAGTATGTAATGAGTGGGTAGTGGGTGTTTTGACCTTGTGATTTTAACGACTTCATATTTAAGAAAACTCTTTTTTCTTTTAACCTCCCGCAATTTTCCTGATGATTACGAAAAATATAAAACAACGGACATACTTCAAAAATGAACTAAACAAACTCACAGACTAACATGTACCTTCTAAACAAACTGAACCCACAGAAGACTAACACTGGCTCAAAAACATTATCAAAAAAATCTAAAAATCGCTCTACTGGCTACCTCCGGTGCGGGATAAAATTTGACCCCAGGTTCACCATTTGAACAAACTTGGTAGAGGATCCAAAAGCTGATAATAAATAAAAAATATTAAACCTTTAACTCTTATAGTTTCAGACAAGAAGATTTTTGGAAGTTCTTCCCTATAACTCTATGTCAAACTGATTAAAAAGGGCCCCTAAGCTCCCATTTAAAGAACAAAGAACCAAGGTTTCTTATGAGGGAAAAAAAGTAAAAATAAACTTCTTTTTTTTAAATTTAATAAAAAAAAAAGGTTTCCTATGAAAAAAAAAAGTGAAAAAAGAAAAATATGCCTCCAGTGAGATTTGAATCCACGACCCCTTGAGTTTGCAGGGTATATTACCAAATATTGAAGAAGGGCCATAACTCCGGTGTTACTGGTTCGATCTCGCTGGTTCCTAAACTCTTTAAAGCTTTCATTGATATCAATAATCTGGCCAAGTTTGGGAAATCGAATACAAAATGAAGGTGCTAGAGTGGTGTTCACAAGGCTGAAAATGACATATTTCAAAAATTCAAGGGCACATAACTCTGATGTTCATGGTCCGATATAGCTGGTTTTCGAACTTTTCCGAGCTTTCATTGATATTAACAATTTCTTAAAGTTTGATAAAGACCAGATGAAAAATGAAGGCCCTATCGTCTTAACGAGGCAAAATATAGCAATTTTTAAACTAAACAAGGGGCCCTAACTCCGCTATTATTAGTTCGATCTGGCTGGTTTGCAAACCTGTCCGATATTTCACCAATATTAAAAATCTGGTAAAGTTTGGTAAAGATCGGATGAAATATAAAGGCCCTTTTCGTTTTAACGAGGTAAAATATAGCTTTTTAACTAAATCAAGGGACATAACTCCGCTATTACTGGTGCGATCTGGCTGGTTTTTCGAACTTTTCTGAGCTGTCACCAATATTAACAATCTGGAAAAAGTTTGGTAAAGATGGGATGAAAAATGAATGCCATATCGTTCTTAACGAGGCAAAATATAGCATTTTTAACTAACTCAAGGGCCATAACTCCACTGTTACTGGTCCGATCTGGCTGATTTTTTGAACTTGTCCGAGCTTTCATTGATATTAACAATCTGATAAAGTTTGGTAAAGATCGCCCAGGTCGTCCTAAACGAGACAAAAGTTAACGACGGACCGGCGACGGACGACTAACGGACGACTAACGGACGGACAACTCGGCTTCCCATCAGCTCTGCTGGCCTTCGACCAGTAAAAGCTAAAAACTATCAAAAATCTCCGAAAAAGAAACTAACTACACCAAAAAAAAAAATCAAAAGAAAAAACTAAACCAAAAAACTTCTTATATCAGGAATCCCAAAAGCAACTTAGAACATCATGTTGAAAGTATAATCACAAATCATGAAGAAGAAAACAATAAAAAATAATATACACATTTATTAAAACATGGGAAAACAGAAAGTACGGAGATAGCATCAGGCCCTAACCAAATCACACCAAGAATACTTAAAAAACTAGGAACAGAACTCGCCCCAATCAATAACAATTTCCAACACATCATTCAAGACATGACAAATCCACAAAGACTGGGGAAAAGCCAGATAGCTCCAGTATACAAAAAAGGACCCAACATCTAACTATAGACCAATATCATTAACCTGCATCACCAGTAAAATAATTGAACACATCATTGTCACCAACATATGATGTCCCACCTAGACAAAAACACACTAGTACTTTCAGTTGTCTTAAGCGTCTGTCCGTGAAGTATATAGTTTGTGGGAAGTGGGTGTTTTGACCTTGTGATTTTAATGACTTCACATTTAGACGCATTCAATTCCATGTCCAACTTAGTTTCCAATCTAAGTCTGTCTGGAGTATGTTTTCGTCGGTTTGTTAGTCGTCAATAGTCACGTCAACTGCTGTGTCATCAGCAAACAGCCTTACTTGTGAGGTGATACTTTCAGGCAGATCGTTAATATACACAAGGAACACTATCGGGCCTAGTACAGAACCTTGAGGAACACCGGATGTAACTGGTATAGTGTCTGATTTCTCGCCTTCGAGTACAACTGTCTGCATGCTGTCACTGAAATATGCCCGTATCCAGTTTAGGGTCTCACCTGTAACACCATAAGTGCTGATCTTGTATAGCAGTTTATCATGGTTGGCTTTGTCAAAGGCCTTGCTAAAATCAAGGGTGATTAAATCGGTCTGCTTACTTTGACTGCATGTTTTTGCCAGGTCATCAATCAACATGGCTAATTGAGTCTCACAGGACCTCTTTTCTCTAAACCCACGCTGGAGGTCATATAGTATGTTGTTCGAGCTCAAGTGCTTCGCTAAGTTGGAGGCTAATATGTGTTGGTCAAATCGGTAGGTACTTGGCCTCTATGTAGGGAAAGTTGAAAAATTACCTTCAAGATTGGTGCAATTTGCTCCCTCAGCTCCTTCAGCACTAGTGGATTGATCTTGTCTGGGCCAGCAGCTTTGATAGGGTTAAGTCCGTTTAAAAGTTTTAAAATACCGTTTGTTGATGTATCAATATCGGTCATGATGGGGCTATGGTTTCCATTGTCTATTGGAAGCTATCTGCATCCACTGGTGTCTTTGGGGGAGAAGACAGACTGGAACTGCTCGTGTCCCGTCTGGAGCCCTTCAGGAAGGAGAACAACTTCTTACTTTAGTGTCACCATCATTTTCGTCATTTACACCTAGAAGGTTTTCAATGTATGCATTATGGGCATCTCTTACTAGGTGTCTCCAATTCAGGCGGTCTTGTTTTGTCTTCTGGCACTTAGTTTTTCTGTGCCTATCATAGAGCCTGTTTCTTTTCCGAATTAATCGTCGGATGTACTGTCGATTACCTCGGATTTGTTTTGATGGCACACAGTCATCTTGGGACTTCTGGAGGTATACAGTTAACTCGTTTCAGGGATATTGTACGGACTGCTTGGTGTTGGACCCATTAACAGTTCGCCACTATGCTTTCCTCTTTAATTGTGCGTTGATCGGAGAGGCTGTGGTCCATAAGATATGACGTCTTCCTAAAGCCCAAAAGGACGGTGACGTTTGATGTTTGTCTGCAGTCTTGTCTTGTCGTGCTCTCAATGGTGTATTCTCTTGTTGCTCAAGTCATACACGACATTCTTTTTGGTTTTCTAGGCTATTGTTTTTTTGTATTTATATATACACGAGCATCTTTGTATTTTACTTATATTGCCTATTAATGCTGCCTTGTTGGTTAGAGCTTGGAGGGGTAGGCAGAGGGGTAGACCCCAACACCCCAAAAATAATTCGTGTTCATTTTATCATTTTTTGTTCATGCTCATTAAAGGTCTTCATCATGAACCCTGCATTGTTTCAGGTGCCATCTAGCTCAAATCACTAGAGCAGTGGCAGAAAAACAATAAACGTGGCTGCAGAGTAAATAGAGTGTCTACAATAGAATTTTCAGCTACTCTGCAGTCATGCAGGTGTTCAGGTGAGAAGGTTCTAGGCCCATTCTCCATATTTTATCTCGATATACATGGAAGATGAGCCTGGCATGTTCATTCCTGTTAGGCTCCATATAACCTTTCATGTGTGCGCCTTAAAACCCTTTTATGCCATTGACCGTTCCAATGCCCTTATGTGTTTGTGATGTATTATTTGGCCTTTTATTCATCTTTAAAATTGTTCTTTGTTTCTGTGTTTTTGTGGTTGACTGTCGTCCTTGAATGCTACTTTTCCTGTTCGATTTTTATATCTATACTTACCTTGGTAGTTATCTAAGAAGACAAAAACACCACCACTGCGTTTTGTTCTGCCTTTCGTATCTTCTCGGAATAAGGAAAAGCCTTCAGGTAGGAATTCTGAGGATCATATGTCAGGTGATAGAAATGATTCTGTACCAATAAGAACATCTGTTTTTTCTGTGTCGATCAGAGTGTGGAATTCACCAATCTTGTTCGTGACGGAACGAAGGTTAACATTTAAAACCTTAAGATTACGAGATTTGTTTTTATTTTTAAACGTACACTTACCTTTAGATTTATTTGAGGTGGGCGTCAGAGCAAACTCTGGTTCTGACACCTCGAGGCTACTGTATAAATGAGGGATGAAAGTGAGGCATCAAAGTAGGATGAAATAACGTTTGGTAGTCCACAACTTAAACACGGTCAAGAGTAAGAACCATGGCCTACATGTATCAGGTAAATGTCATGGGTCATGGCAGTGCATTTAAAGTGAAACCAGGTTTCGCAAGAATCACACTTGATGGCATCTGTATTGTCTCGCATAGCCTTTCCAGACTGGCCACAGGAATACTTGGGCTGTCTAGGTCCAGGATTTAACTGTACATCATGGGTCAGGGTCATCAATAGTAGGCTCAGGTATGTATACACAGTTCATATGTGCCTTTTCACACAGTTCATTGTTTGTACCCAGGTACAACTGCTTACATTAGCTACACAAGTATTGGACATGTTTCCATAAAAAACTAATTGTTGTTGTTGTTGTTCTTTTATTAACCAAAATGTATGTACTGTACAACTGGTAACATGTGCCTTGGTCGTCATCTTTCAAAGCAAATGACAAAGTTTTCTTGGCAGAAGTTGACATATACTCTTCCTTTCCTCCGGCTGATGTAAACACATATGGCGGGTTGTGACGTCACAAAATGGTCAATGAGAATTTTTTTTGAGTTCTGCAAAACTAAGATTTTGGCCGAAATATGCTATGTACATCACAGGCCTTCATCTTCGTAACTGTCGCGTGAGTGTCGCGTGACGGATTAGACATAAATATTGTCTTTTTTGTGCAGACCTCCTACTTGTCTGGAATTTTTAGAGTCAGTAGAGTACATTTTCGTAAACCAATACCAATGTTGCAGAAACGGAGAAAAATGTCTACCTACCTACCTACCCAAACACCCACCCACCTATCTCCATCCATCCATCCATCCGTCCATCCATCTATCTATCTTTCCTGAGTGATCAATCGCTGGTACAATAGTGCAGCTGCGCGTCGGCAGGTTAACAGTTTAAAAGTAAACGCGTGAATAAAAATATGGTGCAAAAGATGTGATGTTTCTTTTGTTAAAATCTTGGAAGAAAATAATTTACAGGTTAAAAGCATGGTTGATGCTGCTCACACCCTGTTTACAATTATTCAGGTCTGTGAGCATGACAATAACAGCGGACAGTCTGTTCCAGACCAATACTGTTGCGGGAAAAAATTAATATTTGTAGACATTTACATTGGTATAGATTTGGACATATGAGAGTTGATGGGCATGACGCGTCAGTCTATGGGGATGATGGATATATGGGGGCATGTGAATTTAAACCAGGTTGTATACCGTTTTGAAGAACAGGATCAGTCTGGCATCTGTTCGCCTGTCTTGTAGTGACCTCCAACCTAGGTTGTTAATCATTAAAGTGACATTATCATATGTAGCATAGTTGCTCGTGACCCATCTAGCCTCTGTTAAACCATTTCAAGCTGGTGTATTTTGTTTTTGGTGTGTGGACTCCATACAGTGCTAGCATATTCTGCCTAGGGTCTTACCATCGTCGTATATGCTGCCTCCCTGATGTTTTGTTGTTTGGGTTTAATTTTTCGCTTCAAGAAACCTAAAGTCTTGTTGGCGTTGGAGCATACCTTGCCAGTGTGGTTATTCCATGATATCTACACCCAAATATTTTGCTTCAGACACTGCAGCAAGGTCTTGACCATGGAGGGAATATGTGTGTTTAATGGGGTGTTTGGACTTTGTGATATGTAAAAAACTTGAAATTTGCCCGGATTAAAACTCATATCCCACTTTTTCTCCCATATTTGAAGGGTGTCAAGATCCCGTTGTAATGTCATGCCGTCATTAGGACTATCAACGGTCAGATATACTGCAGTGTCCGCTGCAATGAGACGAACTTGGCCTTTCTTAAAGATTGGTGTAACGTAAGCTGTCTTCCAGTCTTCTGGCACTTTTCCACTATCAAATGACTTTTTGAATAACATTGTTAGGATGGGGGCAATATCAATTGCAAGTTCTTGTAGGACATTCGGTTTGATGCCATCCGGACGGATTGAGACCCTTTAGTAGTTTCTCAACACCATTGCATGTTATGTTCAATTCCTCTATATCCTGGTAAGAGGCTGTCATGGGGCATCGCTTGTTGAATTGGTCATTTCCAATTTCTTCCTTTGTAGAGAATGCGGAATGAAATTGTCGATTCAAAAGTGTTGCTTTCTCGACTGGATCTGTGTATATCTTGCCATCGCTGTTTAGAGGTGAGATACCGCTGTTGTCTTTTTGCTTATGCTTAATGTATGTCCAGAAGCGCTTCATGCCAGAGTGCTGGTTTTCTTCTGGTTTTGGGGTGACAATGTTTTCGATGTACCGCCAATATTCTTGTCGAAGATTTGTCTGTGCAAGTATTTTCATTTCTTTGAGCTTTGCAGTGTGATTTGAGTCTGCCGACCTTTTCTTTCGTTTATAAAAACGGTCACCATTCTTTATTAGTCGCTTGATTTCAGGGGTAATCCATGGAAATTCATCCTTCTGTTTAGCCTGCTTGAGTGTAATATGCTTTTTAATGCTAGAATCTAATGTACTTTTGAATAAGTTCCGTAACTCATCTATATCTGAACCTAGTTTTAACTTATTCGCTATGGTTGTGTAGCATGACCATCTCGTGTCGTATACATCTCCAGCGGGCCCTCTTGTATAATGTTATGTTGCGTGGTTTCTGTTTATGAATAACAGGCTTATTGTCAACTTAGCAAAATACAACATCATGATCTGACACACCTGGCATAACTTCTACCCGAGGTATCCTGTCGGGGGTATTTGTTAATATCAGATCTAGTCTGTTCTCCTCGCGTGTTGGCTCTTCCACTAGATGCACAAGTCCATTACCATCGAGAATATCTGCAAACTGAAGTTTAGTACAGTTTGTTTTGGCTTTTAATGTTTTTGTTTTCCAATCCCAGTCTGGGAGACTAAAGTCACCACCTACCAGCAGAAATGCATTTCTCATTCCAGATGCACGATTTAAACTATTTTCCAGTTCAGATATACTATGTTCATTTGATGTCTTTGGATTATAACACGAGCAAATATATAGGTTTTTACTACCCACTACTTCCAGTTTCACCAACACTATTTCGCATTTTGAGTCAAGCTCTAGTTAAGCTAATTAGGTGGGAATATCTGGCTATCAGTTATGTTAGATTCAATCCACGTTTCAGTCCCTAACTTGGGCCTCCCTAAGGTCTTTAAAAGTATGTGTCTATTGAGAATATCCTGCAGATACCAATAAGTGAAACATCACTTTTGCCATTCCTTCAACCGGAATATACACGGGATATAACCGGGTTTTAGTCGCTCTCGAATATAATAAACTTTGCGCATGCTCTCTGGCTCCTTGTTGCCGGAAAAAAAGGTCAATCATGGCAAGGATAGTGCGTATGGTAAACGGTTAGTTAATAGGCTCTACTTTACAGTAAATTTCAGTTTACAACAGAGAAATGTGTAACACTTCAGTTTACATCTTTCATATAATCAATATATGTCAATTCATTTTATTATGCTCAAGGTCAATTGCTCCATGGCGACATAGTGCAAAATTATGTGGGTGGGGTACAGGTGTAGGTAGATGGTAGAGTACTCGCTCAGAGGGATCCTGAACTGGTCGAACTTTCTCCCTATGGTTACTTCATTGGCGGGGATTATTCGGGGACAGCGAGTACCGGGGTTCTGGAAAGACCTAAAATGGGGAGGAGTGTGGGATATTGGATACCCGGTGGCTCAGTTGGTAGAGCACTCGCCCTGGCCTGTAAGTAAGGTTTTGAGTCCCGTACTGGTTGCAAATTGTTTTGGTTTACTTCACTTGTTCAGTCCGAAGTAATCCAAGCCTTCTCCAACCAATTTGTAGCCCTTTTGATATTTCATCTTGCTGAGTACTTTCAGAGGAACTTTTCCCGCAAATGGGGGAAGAACTAGTCTCTTCAGGGTTAGAACTTATATGCAAAGTGACAAGCTTTTTGTGTCGCCTTTTCAAAGAAAAATGCAATACATAGGGATCACTTAGTCGTCCATCCCTCACAAAACCTTAACGTTGGCTATAACTTTCTCATTCTTGATATTTCTTCATCAAACTTTCAATATATACTCATCATGACAACATCGACATGACCATACTAAAATATGCAGTTGAAGGTCACACTGAAGTTAAATATAATATGGGTTAAATACTCATTTTTTTCTTCACGAAAACAGTCAGGCCAATTTTTCAAGGTCATTTATCTGGCTCCAAAAAACCTTGTTATACTGACAAAGCGCTGACGAACACCCATCTACTTTTATCACAGAACTTCTCTAATTTTATATTTTAAGGAGTCTGTCGTGGTTCTAAGGAGTCCGACTTTTGATGTAAGAAAACAACAGAAACGTTATTTGGTTTTGCATAATTTCCAAGAACATATTGTACTGCCAGGGCACGAAAATTCCACTCGTATTGACGAGTGAAATTCGAATCCGGACGAGTGTAACTTGTGAATCGGTCGTCCAAGAGGACGAGTAACATTTCAGTAGGAAAAAACAACAAAAGAAAATAGTTCTTACATATGATAGTTTATTAAGTGAGGCCTAATAAAAAACATGTGTGTTTCCGGTTTCACGACCGACCCTACTTTATCACCGCCGACCCTAAATATTTTTAGCGGATTTTTTTATTCAAATGATAATTTTATTAGCCAGAGTTGTTAAGCATCTAATCTGGATTGCAAAGTTTTATTTTTCCTACCTACCTACCCTAACTTTTTGACAGGGTGAAACCAGAAACACACATGTTTTTTTTTTAGGCCTGATTAAATGCAGAAATTAGTTGCAACTCGTGTTTATTCAGCGATAAAATGCAATTTAAGTCAACAGGATGTTGGGAGATGGACGCATTTCTGTTTTCGGACATTCTAAAATGTGGCTTCCATTGTTCTAATTTCACGAATGTTAGATAGATTTTTGGAAAATTATAATCCAACAGAAAGCATTGTAAAATGGCTCAAATCTGGGAAAGGGATAAGACATACAAAAGGACAAGACAGTGTGCACAGGCCACACAGGAAAATATAGGCAACAGTCTGACTACCTCTGATAGTGATTCAGATGAGATCAACCTGGGGTGTAAGCCAGAGTAACATGATCAGACTGTAGTGAAACTGAATTATAGAATATGAATAGTCATCTATAATACTGGTCAAAGTTTCATCATTTTCATTGATAAAAAAGCAACACATGTTTCCCTTTGTTTTATTTATTATATATAATAGTGTTACATGATAGTATCTGACTACTTTGACCAATGAACTTTTACAATCAGCAGGACGAGTAAACATCCTATAAGGACTTAGTATGTCGTTCTCTGTTAAATCAGGTGGTTAAATTTAATTCAATATCTAAACCATCAGTATGATCATCCTCCACCACTGATTCTGCTGTTAGATTTTCAACTAAACATTATATACTAGATACTTCCACATTTTTGTTTACCTTGAGGTGACCTTCGTAATCTGACTTAGCTGAACGCTTGCAATTGACATGACACCAGTACTTAGATATCTCCACCTTATTGTTAATGTGGAAGTATATGACAATAGCTGCACATGCTTGTGTTTTGTCAGAAGTATAATGCTGGTTTGATGTTGAAATCGATAAATGATAGACAACCGGCGTCATGTCAATTACGCCAAATCGATTCACATTGACTTGATTTTTGTTCTTGCGCCATTAATGAATAATAGAGTACACTTTGTGATACATATATATAGTACCGAGCATGAATGTAACTCCGAATTTGCAGTCGAGGACGTACTACGCAATGTCAGTTTTCAACAAGCCAGTCAAAACAATCAAATGTTAATAAACAAATGGACATGAGCTGAAGATTGCATTTATAACAAGAGTATTTTTTCCACTCCAAAACTCCACACAACATCAAATTGTTTATCTTTAAATTTAAATCGAAAATATATCCCTAGAGGAGATCTTTCCACTCGTAAATTCACCGCATGTTGTCAGTTGATTGTTGATTTTCTTTGATGAGGGGAACATGATTGCCTTTACCATCTCATATGAGTTATAATTGTTATTATTTTAGTTGACCACCCATAACATGTCCATGCAACATGTTCTTGATTTCAGTATAAATGGAGATTTTTAAAAAAATATATATATGAAATTATACAACTAATTATTTACAAAGACATTTTTCCCCCTTCTTCGAAAATGTTGAACAGAAGGGTCCCACTAACATTCCTCTAAAACAAAAAAACCCCACTGCAAATGGAAAAGTACGTCACAATTTTGAAGGCCAATATTTATCATCGCCCTGATCTCCTGCCCCACTTAAATTACGTGAAACATTGCTGATAAATAATAACAGTGTGGGAAATCATATTTCTTGGATACCAGATAAGGTTATCCGCGTTTTACATGGGTGATGGAAAGCCTGGTCTTACACATGGGGGAAGATTAAAGCCACGCGCATCAACAAGTCACAATGACATCAGTTACATCAACAGTTTCAATCGGAACCTCAGTAGAGCCTCAGTTCCGATGAAAAACAATTATACCTCTTGTTGGAATTCCCGATCTTTACTGGATACCCATCATCATGAAAGATTTTTATATTTAACCGGTGTTCTTTTAGAGGACTGACGATTGTCAATCTCATTAAAATCAGACCCTTTATCATGCTACAATACTCTACACTACTAAGGATCTAATAACACTGAATTGTAGATCACGTCAGATTGACCTAACGATTAGGCCTAAAAAAACAACATGTGTGTTTCTGGTTTCACCCTGTCAAAAAGTTAGGGTAGGTAGGTAGGAAAAAGTTTTTTTTTTAGGTATTTTTTTTTATATATATTGTTCGCATATATTATGCCATTTTTGTACTAAGGCAACTTTTTGATAACCTTTGCAATCAAGATTAGATGCTTAACAACTCTGGCTAATAAAATTATCATTTGAATAAAAAAAAAAAAATATTTTATTTTTTTTTATTTTTTCCGCTAAAAATATTTAGGGTCGGCGGTGATAAAGTAGGGTCGGTCGGGAAACCGGAAACACACATGTTTTTTTATTAGGCCTTAGCCAATCAGATTTCAGCCTAAAAAATCGTTCGGTATAGACTGCTTCACTGCACATGTCGCGTTTCAGTCAAACGCTGTGGTGCAGTCTATGCTCGGTATTGAAAAAGACAATGTCTGTAACTTTTAGTTTATAAACTTCTTTTTACATGATTAAATTACAGTAGTGAAAACATGTTCTGAGCAATAAAACCTTCAAAGTTTTTTGTTTATTATATAGATCATACTGATTATTGAATTCAGAAATTTTTCCAATTTAGTAAAAATGCCGCTAAATTTTCCCAATTGAAAAGGTAGAGGTACCTTTAAAAAAAGGTAGAAAAATCATTGACCATTATTGAATATTTGAATGTTTGACGGAATTCAATAGCGGTACAAAAAAAGAATACTGCTTAGTAGAGTTGAACTCGTAACCCACATTAAAATTACACTCGCGGGTAATAATAATAGAATGTCACAATTGTCTATCTCACTACCAACTGCGCTAAGCGGGCCAGATGTATTAATATGTTGTATATAGAAAACCTAATATTGCAATAATCATGTATTACTGCATGTATATCACAATATAATATCATTTGTATTTACATGTACTACATTTTATTTAGTGAATGAAAACTCCACCAAAGTAATTTCATTGACATATAGATGCTTATAATTAATAGTACTATTGTTTGCTTGCAGGTTTGTCAAAACTGTCATCGCGGAAGTGGCCAATATTTAAGAAGTATGCTGCGGTCGAGCTGAAACCCCCAGGTGTATCTGAAATAATCGAACAGCTTCCCAAAGAAGTGAAACAGCTCGTTTCTAAAGCACAGTCTCAAGCGTGGAAAAACGCCACAGTTTATGTAAGTGTGAGCACAGCTAGCTCAGTATCTTTCATTCATTTATTTTCAGATATTTTTGTATTCTTTCAAACATTTATGCTTTCTTTCAAACGAGAATTTTCCTGTAACAATTGGTATTTTTTCCGTTGTACTTTAATTTTGAGTTTACTTGCTTTTGGTGACTTTTTGTACGTACATGTACCTTTAAGAAATCCATTTGCAAAGGAGAAGGTACCTGTAAAGTTAGGTTGTTTCTAGTACATAAGGCTAAATAAAATTATATGTGTGGTTTCGGTTTCGGACCTTCCGACCATAAAATTTTTATGCACCAAAAAAAAATTGAACAAAAAAACATTTTAACTTACCGTATATATAATTTTTTTCTATCTGTTTTGTGTTGAAAATGACGTAAAACACTATACAAAACACAATACAAAACAAACAAAGCGTCTCTGTGGCCGAATGGTTAACAACGTTGCGTTGTAAACCTTCGCCTCTCACCGCTGCGGATTCGAATCCCGCTGCGGATTCGACGTGAGGCTTTGTCGATTCTTACAGATGGCGGGAGATGTACAGTACTGGTTCTATCCAGGAAACAAACCGGGCGGTCCCGTGTATCGGTCTATCCTCCGAGCACGTTAAAGAACCATAGGAATCTATTCGATAATAATAAGAGTAGGGCAGGTTCCCGGATTCCTATGTATCCTTCCCCTCTCTCTGGGGCGGCTCTAAATAACCTATACTGTGTTGATGAGCCGTTTAACAACATTCAATTCAATTCTATCCAGGAAAAGTGGGTGGTCTGCCTCCACCACAAAAAATCGACCATTATATATAACCTTACATGTGTTGAAAATGACGTAAAACACCATACAAACAAAACAAACAAATACCTGTTCTGTACCTGATATCAGTAAGTATTTATTTATTATGTTTTAAAAGTATTGAGTGAAATAAAATAAAAATATATATAAAATAAAATATTTTTAGATAATAAAATATATTCTCTATCTACCTGGTAACCAGTAACTACCCGATAGGGCATTCTTTTTTTTCCGATATTTACTAAACTTTACCAGATTGTTAATGTCAATGATAGCTCGGACAAGTTCGAAAATCAGCCAGATCTGACCAGTAACAGTGGAGTTATGGCCCTTGATTTAGTTAATAATGCTATATTTTGCCTCGTTAAGACGATAGGGCCATCATTTTTCATCCGATCTTTACCAAACTTTAACAGGTTGTTAATATCAATGAAAGCTCGGACAAGTTCGAAAACCAGCCAGATTGGAATAATTTCACCGGAGTTATGGCCCTTGTTTTGCTGAAAAATGCCATATTAAGCCTTGTGAGCACTCTAGCACCTTCATTTATTATTTGATCTTTACCAAACTTGCACATATTGTTAATATCAATGAAAGCTTGGACAAGTTCGTAAACCAGCCAAATCAGATCAATAACACCGGAGTTGTGGCCATTGTTTTTTCTGAAAAATGCTATTTTCTGCCTTGTGAACGCTCTAGCACCTTCATTTATTATTTGATCGTTACCAAACTTGCACATATTGTTAATACTACTTATAGCTTGGACAAGTTCTAAAATCAGCTGAATTGGTTTAGTAACACTAGAGTTATGGCCCTTGTTTTTTCTGAAAAATTCCATTTTCTGCCTTGTGAACACTCTAGCACCTTCATTTATTATTTGATCTTTACCAAACTTGCGCAGATTGTTAATATCAATGAAAGCTCAAATAAGTTCGAAAATCAGTTAAATCGGATCAGTAACACCGGAGTTATGGTCCTTGTTTTTTCTGAAAAATGCTATTTTCCGCCTTGTGAACACTCTAGGGCCTTCAATATTAATCGGATCTTTACTTAACTTTGCCAGTGTCTTTATATCAATGAAAGCTCAAACAAGTTCGAAAACTGGCAAGATCGAAATAATTTCAATGGAGTTATGACCCTTGTTTTGCTGGAAAATGCCATATTAAGCCTTGTGAACACTCTAGCACCTTCATTTATTATTTGATCTTTACCAAACTTGCACAGATTGTTAATATCAATGAAAGCTCGGACAAGTTCGAAAAACAGCTAGATCGGACTATTAACAGCAGAGTTATTGCCCTTGATTTAGTTAAAAATGCTATATTTTGCCTCGTTAAGACGATAGGGGCTTTATCTTTCACTCGATCTTTACCAAACTTTACCAGATTGTTACTATCAATGAAAGCTCGGACATGTTCAAAAACCAGCCAGATCGGACCAGTATCGGCGGAGTTATGGCTCTTGATTTAGTTAAAAATGCTATATTTTGCCTCGTTAAGACAATAGGGCCTTCATTTTTCATCCTATCTTTACCAAACTTTACCACATTGTTAATGTCATTGAAAGCTCGAACAAGTTCGAAAACCAGCCATATCGGACCAGCAACAGCGCGGAGTTATTGCCCTTGATTTAATTAAAAATGCTATATTTTGTCTCGTTAAGACGATAGGGGCTTCATTGTTCATCCGATATTTACCAAATTTTATCAGATTGTTAATATCAATGAAAGCTCGGACGTGTTTGTAAACCATTCATATTGGACTAGTAACAGCAGAGTTATGGCCCTTGATTTAGTTCAAAATGCTATATTTTGCCTCGTTAAGACGATAGGGGCTTCATTGTTCATCCGATCTTTACCAAACTTTACCATCTTGTTAATATCAATGAAAGCTCGGATAAGTTCGAAAACCAGTCAGATCGGACTAGTAAGAGTGGAGTTATGGCCCTTGATTTAATTAAAAAAGGCTATATTTTGCCTCGTTGAGAAGATAGGACCTTCATTTTTTGTCAGATCTTTATCAAACTTTACCAGATTGTTACTATCAATGAAAGCTCCGACAAGTTTGAAAACCAGCCAGATTGGACAATTTACACCGGAGTTATGGCCCTTGATTTCATTTTCTGAAATATGCTATATTTTGGCCTCATTAAGAAGAAAGGGCCTTCATTTGGCCAAATTTCATTGAAATTTTTCAGGGATGATCAGTACCAAGCCTAGTTGTACATATCGTCACTGTGTTCCAGTTGAATGATTTTGGCGGAGTTATGTCCCTTTAAAGGTTTTAATAAACAAACTTTGTCCTGACTAGTTTTCCTGAACCCCTGTCCGGATTTAAACAAAACTTTTTAGGGATGATCAGTTCCAGGTCTAGTTGTGCAAATCTTTGCCGTGTTCCGGTTGAATGATTTTTGGCAGAGTTATGGCCCTTTAAAGGTTTTAATACACAAACATTGTCTGGACTATTCTCCTGAACGTCTCCCCACATTTCAACGAAACTTTACAGGGATGATCAGCACCAAGCTTAGTTGTGCATATCATCGTCGCATTCCGGTTAACAGATTTTTGGTGGAGTTACGGCCCTTTAAAGGTTTTTGATACACGAACATTTTCCGGGCTAGTTTTCCTGAGCCCCTGGCTGGATTTTAACGAAACTTGACAAGGATGATCAGTATCAAGCCTAGTTGTGCATATCATCGCCATATTCGGGTTGAATGATTTTTGTCAGAGTTATGGCCCTTTAAATGTTTTAATAGAGAAACGTCCAGATTAGTCTGTTCTGAACTCCTTGCTGGATTTCAACGTATCTTGATGGGGATGATCAGTACCAAGCCTAGTTGCACCTATCATTGCCGTGTTCTGGTTGAATGAATTTTGGCAGAGTTATGGCCCCTTAAAAGGTTTAATACACTAACTTTGTACAGACTAGTTCTCCTGAACCTCTGGCTGGATTTCAATGAAACTTGTCAGGGACAATCAGTACCAAGCCTAGTTGCCTATATCATCACCATGTTCTGGTTGAACGATGTTTGAAAGAGTTATGGCCCCTTGTGCATAAACTTTATCTTTAGCCAGTAGAGCGTCCACAGGCCCTCTTGGGCCTCTTGTTTATTCTTTATTTTTATTTTTATTATTTCTACTGGCCAAGTTCGAAAACCAGCCAGATCGGACAAGTAACGGCAGATTTATTGCCTCTTTAAGACGATAGTCACTCGCTTCATTGATGTTATAAGAGGCATATTAGCGCGTACACAGGCCCTCTTGGGCCTCTTGTTTTTAAGCATATAATAGGAACCACACATTTTATTTGGCCAAATGAAATTGAAATTATTTGATTATGGGACAGTAATAATTCAGGGCTTGACGTTAACTTTACGGACAGCTTGCCCATGGGGCGGGTTAACTCTGAAATTTACTCGCCCGTGCCAGTTTGTTGGTTACCCGATTATTTAGACCCGATTTTATAAGGATGTACTGTTTGAGGCTTTACGAGTATTAGACAACTTAATGATATAACTCTCACAGCATCTTTTTGGGAAGTCTAAAAGCTGGTACAACAATAATAGTATCGGAAACCTGCAAAGAGCTATGTGTTTCTTTTATGTTTTGTCATATTCTATAGTCCTTGTCCCTCAGTTTTGAAGCCCCACGGGATTGAGACTTTACCTGTCCAGAGTTTTGGCAGGCAGACAGTCCTTAACATCGAAGATGCCATTATCATAGATTCATACAGTTGTTTATTAAACATTTTTCAAAAGTAATCTAAATATTTTTAAATTATTTTTCTAAAAGTAAGAGAAAATGAACTCTTATTCTGCATGATGAAAGGAGACATTTGTTTTCTTCAAGATATGAATTACAACCCTTACTGTACAAGCTTGTAATTATGTATTGTGTGTTTATATTTGCAGGAAACCGCGATCAATTTGGCTGTATGTTTGGAGATACTTTGCTGGTTTTCAATTGGAGAGTGTATAGGCAAGAGGTCGCATATGGGATATGAAATACCTAGCGCATATAATAAGATAGTTGATGTCGGTTAAGACGAACTCGTGTGTTGCACTGGACTATCCTGGCTATGAAAAAACACTAGACACGTGTTAGGAATTTGTTTGATAATTGACCAATTAAAGTTTGAAAAAGTTAAAGGATCAATTGTTTGTGTTTGTGAATGAATGATACAGTTTGTGAAACCCTTTGATGTTGAAATCTAATAGGTAGAAAAGATTCATTAAAATGAATATATAGAGAAGTTTCATTATAAAATATATATATCAAAAGTTACTTAACTATTTTAACTTAAAGGTTTGATTATTCTAGAATAAAGATAAAATAAAAACACCCATCACATCTTTTTATTGCACTATTTTTAGCTCACCTAAGCCTAAGGCTCAGAGGTGAGCTGTTGGGATCACTCTTCGTTCGTCATGTCATCGTCTGTCTGCCCAGGTTAACTTTTGCTTTAAACAATTTCAATCTCAGAAACGCTTGATAAGATTTGACCTAAATTCACATGGATGATCCTTAGGTTAATAGTTTTTGTGTCGACTGAGTAGCATGGCAGACAGGATAGGATCACCTTGTCTGTTGTCGTCGACTGTAACTGCAACCTTACCTTGGCATTAACTTGAAAAGTATTCGAGTTTGATCTATGTTCACAAAACTTCACACACATCTTAATCTTACCTCAGTGAATGTTGTTACATGGGTCCAATAACTTTGACTTTCATTTTGGCAGAGTTATGCCTCTTTTCAAAAAACTTAACCTGCAACCTAACCAAGCTCGTAACTGGCCTTTACTAGTATTTGACCTATGCTCTTGAAACTGCACACACATTAACTAGCTGAAATAAGCACGTGTTCAGTGGAACACCCTTTTAGTTATATAAGCCCATTTGAAAAATGGGGTTTATTATACAATTATGGACTTTTCAGCTGTTATACATGATGTGATATGCACCAAAAAAATCATTATTGACCGAGGCAATAGCCGAGGTCAATAATGATTTTTTGGTGCATATCAACATCATGTATAACAGCTGAAAAGTCCATAACTGTTTTATTATATAACCCTCAAAAAAACAATTATATAAAACAGGTCAATATCAAAAAAACAGGTCAATATCAAAAAAACAGGTCAATATCGCTAGATATTTTTTCTAAAAAATTACTTTTTAGCCAATGAAAACGCGTCTATTTATTGGTTATATAATAATATCTTTTATGGTATGTTGTTGTCCTTAAGTCGGTAAGCATTCCGGACGATAACTTCAGTTCATAATACCAACACTGCTGAAACTTCATAGGTACATTGTCCTTGGTAAGAGTTGGAACTCTTATTGTTTTTGGGGTCAACGGTCAGGGTCACTGACCATAATTCCACTCTACAACTTTAAACTGTAACACCCAGACTAGTGAAACTTCATAGGTACTTGGTGAGAGGAGGAACCCTATTGTTATTGGTGTCCTTGTTGAGAGAAGGAACCCTATTATAATTGGCCTTATATGGAAATGTGCATTCTGTATGACAACTTCATAACCATAACACTTCACACACATGAAACTTCTTGGATACATTACCCTTGGTGAGAGGAGGAACTAATGTATTTGGGGTCAGTAGATCAAAGGTCAATGTCACTATGAATATGGAAATACTCATTCCGTGTGATAACTTCTAAACCATAAACTCATATTCATATTTCTTAGGTACAGTGCCTATGGCAAGAGGCAGAACCACAATATTTTTAGCGTCAGTAAGTCAAAGGTCAAGATCACCATGACCTTTTATGGAAATAAGCATTCCGCATATAACTTCGAAACTATTCCACCCACACTCATGAAACTTCATAGGTCCATTGCCCTTGGTAAGAAGAGGAACCCATTGCATTTTGATAGGTCAAAGGTCAAGAGTGTCATGACCTTTTATGGAAATAGGCATTCCGCACATAACTTTATAACCATAACACCCACACTCCAGAAACTTCATAGGATATGTCTTCCCACACGGAGGGGATATATATTGTTTATGTGCTGTCGGGTCTGTATGTGTGTCACACACTTTTTTCGGACTAGTTCTCCTGAACCCCTCCCTGGTCGGATTGCAATGAAACGTGGCAGGCATGATCATTACCAAGTCTAGTTGCGTATATCATCGCTTGTTTCAAATGAATGATTTTTGGTGGAGTAATGCGCCTTTAAAGGTTTTAATACACAAACGTCCTGCTAGTTTTGAACTCATGGCTGGATTTCAACAACACTTTGCAGGGATGATCAGTACTAAGCCAAGTTGTGCATCTTGTAACTGCTCCGGTTGAATGCTCTTTGGCAGAGTTATTGCCTTAAAAATTTTAATATACAAACTTTGTCCGGACTAGTTCTCCTGAATCCCTAGACGATTTCAATGAAACTTGGCAGGGATGATCAGTGCCAAGCCTAGTTGCTCATATCGTCATGTTCTGGTGGAATTAATTTTGGCAGAATTGTGGATCTATAAATGTTTTTCATACACAAAATTTGTCAGGACTCTTTCTCCTGAAACCCTAGAGGGATTACAGTGAAACTTGGTAGAGATGAACGGTATCAAAACAGGTAGCGCATATCATTGTCTTTTCCATTCGAAAGATTTTTGGTGGTATTTAGGCGCTTCAAAGGTTTAAATACACAAACTTGCTCCTGAACCCCTGATCGGATTTCAACGAAAATTGGTATGATGTTCCCGTCGAATGATTTTGGGGGATATCCTGCCCCTTTAAAGATTTTAATACACAAACATTATACTCGAATTATTCTGAACCCCTTGCCGGATTTCAGCAAACCTAGTAGATATGGTCAGTACTAAATTTAATTGCGCATATGTGTCGCACGTTTCTGTTTTGAATGATTTTTGGCAGAGTTATGGCCCCTAACACTTCAACTTTGTCAGGAATAGTTCTACTGAAAACCTTGACAAGTTGTTTGGTTTCAATAAAGCTTGGTAGGAATGATCAGTACCAAGCCTAGATGCTCATATTGTTATTGTGTTCCTGTCGAATGAGTTTTGGTCGAGTTATGTTCCACACAATATGTTATACAAACGTTGTTCGGGCTAGTTCTCCTGAACCCCTTGTTGGATTTCAACCAAACTTGGTAGGAGTGATCAGAACCCAGCATAGTTGCACATATCATCGTCATGTTCCGGTAGGATGATTTTTTGGCGTAGTTAGGATTTTATAAAGGTAATACTAAAACTTTGTCCTGACTAGTTCTTTCGAACCTCTTGCAGCCGTCGTCCGTTTATCTGTCTGTCCATCCGTACACTTTTTTTAGTGGCTACTCCTCTGCAACTACTAGATGGATTTTCGTGAAACTTGACAGGAATGTTGCCCTAATGTCTAGGTTGATATAAAATCCAAGATGGCCACTAAAGCTAAAAATAAACGTTTAAGAAAACAAGTGTGAAGCGACATCTCCTCTGAACCTTTACTAATATAATCAGCATGACATGATATTGATCCTTGACGAAAACGGTTTTGATTCGACATTAAACATGGCTACCAGCAGACATCTTTGTTTACATAGAGTTATATAGTAAAACTTTGTAGCGACTACGCGGAAATTAATGGATGTATTTAAATGAAAGTTTACAGAAATGTTGCCCGTAATGTCTAGTTGATGTTACTATATATATACATTGAACTTGATGAGAGAAGGAACCCTACTGTTTTTTTGGGTGAGTAGGCCAAGCTCACCATGGCCTTTTTTGCAAATACGCATTCGCGCTATTACTTCAAACCATACTGCTCAAGGTATGAAACTTCAAGGGTACATTGCCCTTGGTGATAAAATGAACCGTATTTTATTTGGCGTTTGTATGTCAAAGGTCAAGTCGTGACCTTATATAGAAAAAAAAATTCAGCGTGATACTTCAATACCATAATACGCACTCATGAAATTTCATAGGTACATTGTCGTTGGTGAGAGGAGGAACCCTATTGTATTGGGGTCAGTAGGTCAAAGGTAAAACTCACCATGACCTTATATGGAAATACACATTCCGAGCGGTAACTTTGAAACCATGCCACCCGCACTAATGGAAGTTCATAGATACATTGCCCATGGTGAGAGGTCAAGGTCTCCATGACGTTATATGGAATTGCATATTCCAGTGTGATAGCTTACACCCATATTCATGAAACTTCAACGCTACTTTTACTTTCGTTAAAGGAGGTACCATTTGTTTTTTGGGTTCAGTATGTCAAGGTCACCATGACCTTATATGGAAATACACATTCTTTGCGATAACTTTAAAAACATGACACCCGCACGCATGAAACTTCATATATAATTTGCCATTGGTGAGAGAAACGCTGTTGTTTTTTTGGTCAGTAGGTCACAATGAACTTTTACGGAAATACGTATTTGAGCCATTACTTCGAACCATACCTCCCACTCTCATGAATCGTTATATATACTTTGCTCTTAAAGAATAGGGCCACTGCAGATCCCTTTGGAGGGGTAGGCAGAGTGGTAGAATCCCCCCAAATTCATGTTCATTTTATCATTTTTTGTTCATGTTCATTAAAGGTCTTCATCATGATCCCTGCATTGTTTCAGGTGCCATCTCGCTCACATCAAAAGAGCAGTGGCAGAAAAACAATAAACGTAGCTCCAGTAAATGGAGTTTCTACGATAGGATTTGCAGCAACTCTGCAGTTCAGGGTGAGAAGGTTCTAGGCCCATTTTCCATATTTTATCTCGATGTACATGGAGGATGAGCCTTGCATGTTCATGCCTGTTAGGCACCATATAACCTTTCATGTGTTGGTGCGCCTTAAAACCCAATTCATTTCTTGTTGAGAGTGGAAGAACCCTATTGTATTTGGGGTCAGTAGTTCAAAGGTCAAGGTCCTATATTGAAATACGCATTACACGTGATAGCTTCGAAACCATAACACCCATATTCATGAAAGGTACTTTGCCTTTGGTGAAAGGAGGAACACTCTGTTTTGGGGTCATTAGGTCAAGGTCACCACGACCTTATTTAGAAATATATACAGTACAATAGTTGCATTGCCCTTTGAGAGAGAAGGAAGCCTACTGATTTATTTGAGATCAGTAGGTCATCAATGTCGCACTGGCCTGTCGATGACCCAATCCTGAGAAACACTTTCCCCATTTTACTTTTTATCGATTAAGACCTACACTTGAAATTTTATAGAAATAGTACATATGTTAAAACAAAGACTAATATTATGTTGTTAGGTCCAAGGTTAAGGATCATGAAAAATGCCTTCCGCGTTGTACTATTATAATTTTGAACTTTATACAGAATAATATTCATTTTGCGGTCAGCAGACCACTTTGACCCAGTAGACCTAATCATGAATGTTTTCCGGCTGTTTTTCATGGACTATTTGATCTGTAATTAGCTTTTTGGCATTAGATCAAACGTCAAGGTCATCAATGACACTTAGGAAACGGTTAAAATCAACCCTTTTTTGTTATATTTGTTAAAATAAGGTCAGCGCGATATGCAAGATGGCAGCCATTACCATAAAAGGTCGAAAACAAACAATCTTCTCAAGAAGAACTGAACTATTTTTTTTACACATGGGTGTTGCTTTTCCGGCGGCGAAGGCGTCAACGTTCAAGTTTTGCGTTTAGGTCACTTTTTCGCAAACTGTATGCAACTGCTTATAGTTGTATCTTGAGTGGTACATTGCAACGTGACAAATCAAATGTGGATGTGACCTTGACCCTCCAAGCGAAGAGGCAGCTAACTTTATTATGTTTACCTTCAACATTTGCGTTCAGGTCACTTTCTCGCAAACTGTATGTACTACACCTTTCAAACTTTGTTTATATTTGTATCTTAGGTGGTACATAGCAACGTGACAAAGCAAATGTGGATGTGACCTTGACACTCCAAGCAAAGGGCAGATAATCTTATAATTTTACCTTCAGCTTTGCGTTTAGGTCACTTTTTCACAAACTGTATGCACTAAGACCTTTCAAACTTTGTTTATAGTTGTATAATGAGTGGTACATTGCAACGTGACAAGGCAATGTGGATGTTACCTTGTCCTTCCAAGCAAGGGGCAGATAACTTAATAATCTTTACCTTCAAAATTTGCATTTAGGTCAATTTCTCGCAAACTTAAGGCACTACACCTTTCAAACTTTGTTTATAGTTTTATCTTGGGTGGTACATCGCAACGTGACAAAGCAAATGTGGATGTGAACTTGACCCTCCAAGCAAAGGGCATATTTACCTTCAACATTTGCTTTCAGGTCACTTTTTCACAAACTGTATGCACTAATAACTTTCAAACTTTGCTTATAGTTGTATCTTGAGTGGTACATTGCAACGTGTCAAAGCAAATGTGGATGTGACCTTGACCGTCCAAGCAAGGGATGGATAACTTGATAATTTTTACCTTCAACATTTGCGTTTAGGTCACCTTCTCACAAACTTTATGCATTAGACCTTTCAAATTCGCTTATAGTTCTTTCTTGGGTAATACATCATAACGTGCCAAAAAGCAAATGTGGATGTGACCTACACCATCCAAGCAAAGGGCAGATAACTTTAATTGTTACATTTACATCATTTTCTCATGACCTCTAATTATCCACTCGATGCTTTAAACCTAGTTTATAGCTTACTCTTTGGAAGAAAAGACGTTCTATTTTGACATAGTTGTGCCTTGGATAGTGCATCTTTTTGGACGCCTGGATTCCATCTATGACCTTGACCTACTTTTTGGAGCTGATGATTTTTATTTTATTTTTTATTGATTTTTAGCCTTCGGCCAGTAGAGCTTATGGGATGACGAGTTGTCCGTCCGTCGTCCGTCTGTTAACTTTTGCCTTGTGAACACTCTAGGGCCTTCATTATTAGTCGGATCTTTACGAAATTTTACCAGTATTTTTATATCAATGAAAGCTCGGACAAGTTCAAAAACCAGCCAAATCGGATCAGTAACACCGGAGTTATGGCCCTTGTATTTTCTGAAAATGCTATTTTCTGCCTTGTAAACACTCTAACACCTTCATTTAATATTTGATCTTTACCAAACTTGCAAAAGATTGTTAATATTAATGAAAGTTTGGACAAGTTCGAAAACCAGCTAAATTGGGTTAGTAACACCAGAGTTATGGCCCTTTTTTTCTTCTTCTGAAAAACGCAATTTTTGGCCTTGTGAACACTCTATCACCTTCGTTTATTATTTGATATTTATCAAACTTGCACAGATTGTTAATATCAATGAAAGCTAGGATAAGTTCGTAAACCAGCCAAATCGTATCAGTAACACTGTAATGCTGTATTTTGCCTCATTAAGACGATAGGGCTTCCATTTGGCCAGATTCTAATGAAACTTTACAGGGATGATCAGTACCAAATCAGTTATGTATATCGTCATCGTGTTCCAGTTGGATGATTTTTGGCCCTTTAAAAGTTTTACTATACAAACTTTATCTGGACTATTCTTCTTAAACCCTTGGCTGGATTTCAACGAAACATTGCAGGGATGATCAGTACCAAGCCTAGTTCTGCATGTTGTCGCCGTATTTCGGCTGAAAGATGTTTGGCTGAGTTATGGCCCTTTAAAGGTTTTAATACACAAATTGTGTACGAACTACATTATCCTGAACCCCTGACCGGATTTCAGTGTTGCAGGGATGATCAGTACCAGGCCTAGTTGTGCATGTCATCACCGTGTTCCGGGTGAATGATTTTTGTGGAGTTATGCCCTTTAAAGGTTTTGATAAACAAACTTTATCCAGACTAGTCTCTTCTGAGCTCCTGGGCGAATTTGAACGACTTTTAGCAGGGATGAGGAGTACCAAGCCTAGTTGCGTCTATCATTGCTGTGTTCTGTGTTCTGGTTGACAGAGTTATGGCCTAATATATACACACTTTATTCAGACATTTTTTCCTGAACCCCTGGCTGAATTTCAGTGAAACTTGGCAGGAATGATCAGTACCGAGCCTAGTTACGAATGCTGTTGTTGTGTTCCACATCAAAGCTTCCATATAGCCAGTAGAGCAATACAGGCTTTCTTGGGCCTATTGTTTTATAGAATGGCAAAAATGCACTTAAATGTCATCTCAGCAAACGGTAAACTCCATTGGTTTTAGTCACAGATGGCTGTATCGGTGTTGGGAACTAAAAAATAAATATTTAAAGTTTTCCTGAAAAAAATGTCCCAGAGTATCGTAGTTATAGACTAAACCATCGTAGTTATAGACAAGGTTTAGTCTATAACTACGATAATAGACAAGGTTTAGTCTATAACTACGATACTCTGGGACATTTTTTTTCAGGAAAAACTTAAAAAATGTTTGTTTCAACAAATAACACGATTTTTTGTTTATATATTTTTTTTTTTAGTTAACAACACCGATACCGCCACCTGTGGTTTTAGTCATTAAAATGTTTACACATTTTAATTTAAGCATCATTTATCTTTTATATTTATGTCCCGCCCCCGTTAGGCGAGACATGTGAATCCGCGGATTTCTTGTCTTTCTTATCGCTAACCCTTAATATTATCAAGTTTGTTCAAATGACAAAAGTCATCAGGCGAGCGATTCAGTGCTATTCGGCTCTCTTGTTTATTAGCTCTACTGGTCGAATACCATGAGAGTTCATGGATTTCCTTTTGTTTTTGAGTTACTTGGATAAAGTTAAAAGTAGACAGGAGATTTACAGTTCTTCCTTTTGTTGTTTTACGGTCAGCTGACAGAAGTAGGAGTGTAAATCACCCGTCTACCCCGAAACGCAGCCCTGTGCCCCATTTTATGAAAAACTTAATAAAAAATCAATTTCTTAAATGCTTCACTATCAATTACACTTTTCAAATAAACGTGATTTCATTTTATTTTCTTATACATATGATATTTCTGCACTACTTGCACACATACTTGTCCGCATTGAATGCTTAGGTAAAAAAGTGAACGATTTTAAAATTTAGGACTTATCGTAAGATGTTTAATAAAACAGGGCCCTGGGGTGAATGTAATTAATTACACGTGGCATCTATCAATAAAGTTGTCCTTGTTAGGCCAAAACAAAAAAACACAAAACAATATGTTTTGTTTTCATGGAACTGACTGAACACAATTGGGGTATATAGTTTAAGGCAGGTATTTTTTATGCTCCCGGACATTTTCAGGGGCGTATATAGTTTCCGCCTTGTACGTCCGTCCAACCCACTTTTCTTGTCCGCTCAACTCCGTTACATTTTATCCATTTTTAATTAAACTTGTTAGGACGTATATATAGTAGCGCATATTGTCAGGGTGTTGAACCTTGTTTAAGGAAATCACTTATATCATAGTAATGCACATATGTACAAACGTTTGTTATTGTTCTACATGTTTCCTTTCTGATACGACTTCATGCATCAGTTTCACGGACGTTCTTGTTTCAATTCTAATATTGTATAAACATCTTCCAGAATCGTTTATGATCGCTTCAGTGTTTGTTCATTACCACATTCAAAACAAATGAAACTGTTTCATGCCATGGTACGTCGTCCGTCTGTCGTTAAACTATTTATAGTTTAATGTAATCACTTTTTATCCGTCCGTCCGTCAATAATTGTAAACAACATCTTGTTTTTTTGAGTTTTTTCATACAGGCCGAGTTTCTCTCCATATTGGCCTTGTTTTTACCATATGATGCGTGCAGACGTGCAGTTTCCTGCAAACCACGGCAGATATTAAGTAGTTAATTAATAATGTATAATATAAACACGGTGGGAGCTTTCAAAAAGTCTAGCTTCGAGCTCAAGTTTTCCAATATTTACTTTATTACTATTAGCATTTAGCGCAAAGAGAGAAAGTTATTTCCCCCCCCCCCCCCTCCCCCCCTCCCCCCCCCCCCCCCTAAAACGCATAGTTTATTTGTAAAATCCGCCCCATTTTCCTAAATGTTTAAGTGTAGGAGATCGGCTCCCCCCCCCCCCCCCCCCCCCCCCCTAAAACGCATAGTTTATTTGTCAAATCCGCCCCATTTTCCTAAATGTTTAAGTGTAGGAGATCGGCTCGAAACAAAACATTTCGGAACGGGCCCGATTATACTAAACAACATTCATCAATACTTTAATGGATTGAAGTACTGAACATTTTGTTCTCTTTGCGCCACAAAGATGCGCACGTTAATAAATAAAGAAAAGCTTTGAATCGGAATGATTTTTTCCTGTTTTCGCAACATTCCTCGCCCCTTTTACTTATTCAAAGTCGTCATTTCAAAATACAGTTGATATGTTGGTCATTTTGAGCGTCGTATCATCCAGAACTCCAGCTTTGTGTAGTAGGAACATTCTCCCTGTAAAATAAACAGAATGAAATGTGCTTCGTATTCAAACTCGCCTTTTTAAATTCCTAGCTCAAATTACGTTGTTCCTGGGCAAGACACTTTCCCGTAGCCTCGTCCGTCGGATGCAGACGTAAACCGGGAGGTCCCATGTATCGGTCTATCCTCCGAGGACGTTAAAAAACCATAGGAATCTATTCGATTATAAGAGTAGGGCACGGTTTCCGGATTCCTAGTATCCTTCCTTCTCTCTGGAGCGTCTCTAAATAACCTATACTGTGTTGATGAGCCGTTAAACAATACTCAATTCAATTCAAATTACATTGGCGTTTCAAATATATTTTGGAGATTTTGATAAAATCAAAAGTATACCTGAAACATATGAAAAAGTTTGTTTTAATTGACAACTCTTGTAAATTTGACCACAGACCTAATAATTAACAGATGGATGGGAATGTGTGTAATAGATAGGTCTTGTAAATTTGAACACAGAACTGTGAAATTTACTAGTATCTCAATTTCATCTGGCGCTGTGAGGATTTTTTTTACGAAATATTGCCTGACTGCAATCGCACATATCATGAAGAGTTTTATTCTTGTCAAAAATGTCTCTTATGAAATAAATAAAAACAGACTTCTAACGGAAGTCCTGATTATAAAGGAAAATGCCAAAACTTATGATATTGATTTTAACTTAAACGAGCTTTTTAGAAAATGTCTAATTTTGAAAATAAACATACACTACTATAATCTCATTTTGCTATGCTTTACGAATCTTTTAAATGTATTCTAGTCGAAATTAATAAATACTCATCAGGGCAGTTACAATACAGAATGTAAACGTCATTTTGTTTTTGCACAAACTTCACACACGGTGTTTCATTGAAAGAAAGTTATTGTGGAGTGAAGAGCATATTTTACTTCATCCCAAAATAAGAAATCTCAAGCATTTTGCTTGTGCTACGCGCACCTGGAATATAAAATTGACTTCACAGTAAAACAAAACCTATATTCATTCCAAAACAACACACTCCCATGACACAATTTCCTTTTAAAAGGAACATAAGAGAACATAACTAAACAGAACTGAAACTGAAACTTAAAAGGTTCAGACTGCCCCCGACATTTTATCTAACACACTACACCTGGAACATCCACCAGCGGGTTCGCTTTATCATCACAGAACCATATCTGACAAGCACCTTAACTCTGTCATGCATTTTATTAGAATTATCCCCCCTTTCCACTATATGTGTTTGGTTAACACATTGAATGATGTGGTCATATTCCAATGTATTGCTTAGTCACAGAAATACAAATACAAGTAAATACAGCTATCTTTATTCTGTCAAACCATGCACACATATCATGACAACATGACGCCACAATAAGGATTTGAGAAAACATGAGGCTTGACACAAACTAACATACAATGGAACAAGAAAGGTAAAGTGATCTATGAGGGAGATAAAGCCTTGGGTAAATAAGATTTATTAAACGTCTCTATTTGAATTGTAACATTATATATATTTATCTATATATATATATTATAACTAAGCACACTTTTATGTATTATGAAATATTTTCAGTACTTATATTCATAATGTTAGACTGTATATATTTTTCGTTTTGTAAACACTTAGTTTAATCAAGCGTTTTTTATTTTCTGAGAAATACGGACATTCAATAATATAGTGAAATTCATCACCAACTGTTTTATTACAGAGGGTACATTTACGTATTTCTAATTTGATTCTCTTCCAACTTCCGGTTTCTACAGCACGGCTGGTAATCATTGGGACAAGCTCCAAACGGAGCTATACGTGGAAGTGTCCCAACATAACTCCCGTGCTAGTCAAAATGGTGGCAACTTGTAAACAAAGTTGAATGTGACTTGATTTTTTATTTCACTGTCTCTGGCATTAATAAAAGCATTACTCTTGAGTAATTCCGGTTTGTGAGCAAAGTAATAAAATTATAATTAATTATGTTTTTTTTAAGAAAAAATGAAAAATATATAAAGTCATACTCACCTTTGTTTACAATTATCGCCATTGTGACCAGCACGGGAATTACGTTGGGACAATATCTCCGCTTGGAGTTTGTCCCAATGATTACCAGCCGTGCACATGTGATATACTTACGTTTAATATTATTACACGTGTCATGGTTGCACCCACTATCTCCACAACACACGTCACAGTCTATAGCATTGCTGCAATCATTTGTATTTCCAAGAGAACAACTGTCCATAAAACTAAATATCGACTGCATTAATAGCTTGCATTTCTGAAATGAAAGATATTGATTTGCAAAAACTATTGCTTATTGTTTATTGAACAATAATGACTAATCGGAGGCTCGTACATATGTTGATAGAACAAAAAGCGCTTTCTCTGACGGCAAGTATTTTGTGTCTAGTTCATATTTAATATGGTATTGCCCACGAGCTTTCTAGAAGTCTACCGTGGTGAAATATTACCCATTTACAAAACACACATTACTACATAATTGCCCTCAGAGACCAACACGACAAAATCCTCGTGTAATTTCTTGTCAACCAGGCGGAAAACTCCAAACTGTTATTAATGTTAGCTAACTGTCATCAGTTTAAACTTAAACTTATTTTACTTCGATTACAATTAATCGCTCTCAATGGTTTCCTTGGTTAAACCAGTACTAAAAAATGTGGATTAAGTACCTTGCTCAATGATAAATAACTCTACAATGGCAAGGATCGAACCTACGGCCTCTCGATTGAGAGTCGAGTCTTTACCACTGAGCCACGCACGCCACCAATCGGTCATTGATATTCTGGTGAAACCCGCGTTTCCTTTTTTTATCACAAAGCGCTTGATTCAGGTATGTTTTTTTCCGGCAGCACAGACGCCTACAAAGTGAGCTCTTTTCCCCTGCCGTAATTCGATTCCTCTAATACTTTCTGAGATTACATCTCCCTAAATGAACACGGTCATACGATCTCTTTCATTTCCAAGATTATCAGAAATTCAAAATACTGGATAAGTTCACTTTGTTGAGGTACGTACGCTTTAGCTGTACACAATTCGTTTAATGTCAAGAAAGTTACGAAGCAAAACATACCCCAATCGAGTGCTTAGTTTATATATTTTGCCTGAACCCAATCAAAATTTGCCTGCCAGCGTTTATGCTGTTTTGGTCATTCTTACCTAACCCTTATAACCAGAATGGTTTTGTTTCGATGGGTTATTTTTTAAAAATATTCCAAAATTCGACTGCATAGCTACCTAACACCATCATAGAGAACAGCTCTGCAAAAAACAGCTGTGACCCTTGACATGCGGTGGGCAACAATTAGTGGTTCAACTTGTAATCCCATTGGTTTCGGGTAATTTTTCAAAAGGAGCGAGGTAGGACTACATGACTGACAGTGCTACATTATTCATACTGTGTTTGAAGTTGCCAGAAGTCAGCACTAGCTCTCATTTTTACATTGTTGCCTATTAGGGCTTTCACACCTTAATAATAGATCAAGAAATGTCACTGTAAGAGACAAATGCCCCCCGAAGTGGTTCCTTGACATTGGAGTCACGGACCTGGATTTTGCGCGCGACACATCGTCTTGTTGTGGTGAGCACTTGTGCCAAGTTATTTGAAAATCCGTCCATGAATGTCGGAGTTAATAACCGGACACGAAAGCACTTCTTTTTTTACTTTTGACCTCTGTGACCTTGACCTTGGAGCTACGGAGCTGGATTTTGAGCGCGACACGTCGTCTTGGTGTGGTGCCAAGTTATTTGAAAATCCGTCCAGGAATGACAGAGATATTGACCAGACACGGTGGACGGACTGATTGACGGACTACTTTATGCCACCCTTCGGGGAAATAACAAAACAACAACTCACCAGTGTGTTTCTGCAGCCATATTGAATAAAGGGAATACCAGCATGACCTCGTGTCGAAATAAGGCAAACCTAAAGAAACCAGATATAAATTATTGTAAATGCAATTAATACAGCACGGATTCTCCTCCGAAGATACGTTAGGATTGGGATTGGATGCGATCTGGAAGGCGGTCTGGAAGTGATTGGTGTCATTCCAAATACAAATGAAAACCGTCCTAAGGCGTATCAGTTTCATATGAACTGTGCATAGACATTAAATTTAGCAACATGTAACTTCCGGTTGAATCATGTGTTGACTGGAAAACTCGAAACCTCAGCTGTTTGTTGCCACTAAATCATAAATATTAATTTAAATGGCAATTATATTGCTAACACGTGTACATACAATTAAATCGTACGAATCATTGGACCTAAATGGACATTGAATATATAACTGAAACATACGAGGATGGTTTTATTCGGATTTGAATTGAAACCCAGAATTCTTCCAGATCGCCTCCAGTTCATTTAAAGCTAACAAAAATCACAAAGAACCATCGCTTCACACATATCTGATATTGCTTAGTTATTGCCGAATGAGCCTGCACATCGGAATCTGAACTTGGTTTAAATTTGTGTACTATTGATTTTATGAATATTGAGTTCTGCTCAACCCGGGGCTAGAGGGCGTGAGCGGTAGCTAGCATATTTCACTACCGCTCATGAACAGTCTCAATCAAACCGAGACTGCATTATTTCGTATGTGTCGTTTTCGGCCATTTCCAAAGGTCCATTATCATACTCCTTTTTATAGCACAGTGGCGTTGTTTGTGCAGTGTGGCGGCAGTAAAACGTCTCCCCGCGCTTGCAATCAGTACTGTTATTCATTCGATCTTTGGAGATCGCTGAGCCCGATACTTATATTTAATTATCGGTGGTACTGTTTCATTTTTTTTGTTTTCTTACTTAATTTTCGATTCAGTGGTTCCACTAATTCAGCCGATTAAAGGCTCTGGGTATTGTTTAACCACTTATAGGATATGTTGTCTGCTTTTTAATTTAGTCTTTTGACTGTTACTTATGTTATGCAGGCTTCATAACCGCTGCTCCCAACTAAATTCCATTGTTTTTTTTCGCTCTTCGTGTCATTTAATTTTATTAGATACTGGGACCATACGCCGTACGACATGGAGATGCGTTACACTCCATGTCCACCGCCATATGCATGCCATCTTCGGGATGGTTTAAATTTTTGTACTATTGATTTATAAATATTGAGTTCTGCTCAACCCGGGGCTAGAGGGCGTGAGCGGTAGCTAGCATATTTCACTTCCGCTCATGAACAGTCTCAATCAAACCGAGACTGCAATATTTCGTGTGTGTCGTTTTCGGCCATTTCCAAAGATCCATTATCATACTCTTTTTCGAACAAACAAAAAAGTGTCAAAAGTCGAAATCTGCATTAAAAATTGATTGATGATCAAGTGGGGTAACTATTAGTTATTAGGATTCTTGACAGGGGACATGGGCTCACATGCCCTGCCTGGAAATTTCCAGGCAGGGAGTGTGAGCCCATGTTCCCTGTCAAGAATCTAGTAACGAATTTGTCATACTTCAAAGTTGTAACCATTTAATTAAGAAAAAAACCCAGCTCAAAACACGATTTGATTTTTATTGCGCCAATTTCCCCGTAACGTGCCTCTTACCAGACGTTGTTTACTTTCGTGACGTCATCGCTCTAACGTCGTTAAAATTGGCCGATTTTTTAATAAAATAAACGTATTTTGTCACTATGTTAATGTTTTATTGTCTGTAAAATTGCCAAAAAAGACCACTTACGATTATTTCAGACTTTTACACACAGTGGAAAGCGCAGAAAAGCGATATGAAGGAAACAATCGGCGGTTTCCAAAACGAATCGGCAACGTTATCGTCGCCATTTTGTTTTTGTGTATTTGAGTAACGGGGAATTCGTCCTATGTTCACGTCTTGGGCTCATGTCTACGGCGCATTGATCAATGAAATCCTGAGAATTTTCTTTGCAGTATGACAAGATATTTGATATACTCTCTACAGCACACGTGTGTTAAGCATGACTCACTGAGTACCGGAGCATTCTCTGTATATATGTTGGTGCACCCTAGAACCGGTTTAAACCCCCAGTGGCCTACTTTGCCACTGACCGTTCCAATGCGGTAGCCCTATTGTCAACCCTTTTGTGTTTGTGATGTCGTTTGCATTTATATTACTCTTGCCTTCTTGTTTGTCTGTTTGTTTCTGTGTTTTGTGGTTGACTGTCCTCCTTGAATGCTACTTTCCCTGTCCGATCTTTTTATATTTCTTGTCTATGTACTGCAGAGACAGTCTGTATCGTTCATAGTTTGGATTAACATGTATTCTAACACGACCTCTGCAATCTTTCATATACACAAAGAAGGGAGACAGCTGTATGTTATTCTACGATAAAATACAGCTGTTCCATTAATTCCCCGCGTATATTTCATCCGTTGGAAGCGCCACGTTACATGACGTCACTTGGTAAATATACGCCACGAAGACAAACCGAACAGTAATTTTAATGAAATGTTAATTACAACAAAATTGCCATTCTCCCAAACCGTGCACCCCCCCGAAATAAACCCATCATACGCACATGTACATATAACATTAATAAGCATCTTGAACAAGGTGAGAACGTTTGACGTCATTCAGCGCAAGCTATATGACGTAAGCAATTACTTAATTGTTTGTCACGTGAAAACTAGTGTATTGAAACGCAGAACTTTTGCATACGGGGGCGCCCATTGGAACAGCCTGTAAACATATCAGCCTGATTACCTTGACCTCCGAAATAATATATAGTGCCCCAACAATAGCGTAAATTATGGGGTAATTGTTGTGTTAGAATCGAAATAATAAATACGGACCTGTATTTTATCGGTGAATAAAATACAGTTAGTCGTTCGGATGCGAGAAATTAAATCACTCGTGCTAACGCACTCGTGATTTAATTACTACGCATCCGAACTCCTAACATTTCTTAATTAAATATTAGAGCACATAGTTAATGTCTTTCTTATAGCTCATGTATAACATGGTGTCAGAAGTGAAACATTAATTTGGAATATTGGACACAATAATTTGGACTTGGAATTTATGTTTAATTGTTGAATTAATATATTCAAAATGGATCTGTAGGTGTTTCGTGTCCACAGATGGACTGGGATAGAGTACAAAACTTCCCCAAGCATGGGACAGATTTAAACGTCACAGCGAGCTTGTATTCTCTGGACCGCTGAAAGCGAGGTCGGAAGAAGAAAATATGTCTTACCTTCTTCTCTGGGTCGGGGAAAAAGGGCGTGACGTCCATCAAACTTGGACAGATATTTCAGCGGAAGATGCCAAAATGTTGAACACATTTTACGCGAAGTACAAGACATACGTGCAACCAAAACTAAACCTAATATTTTCCAGGTTTAAATTCAACAACATTACGCAAGGATCAGACTCTATTGAGCAATTTCTAACAAAGCTAAGGTTAACAGCGAAAGACTGTAATTTTACGGACTCGGAGGAAATGATATGCGACCGCATCGTTTTCGGCACGTCATTAGATAAATCAAGGTGAAACATTGACACTGGACAAAACCGTCCACATTGTTCAAAATTTTGAGTACTCTCAAGAACAACTAAGATCCACGTCAGCACCTCAAAACGAAGACAGTCGGACAAATACGGTCAACACAGTCCGATCAAACGAAACAAAGGTTAGAAGTCAACCTACCGGGAGAGCAGAAGGGTTCAATGGAGGTCAGCAAGATGCTTGAAGGACTTACCAAACGAGAGACGCCAACAGAGGACATCATAATTTGCAACCGCAACCGAAAAGTAGCAACACGATTTGTGGGAACTGTGGATACAAGCAATTCAAAAGTGACAATTGCCCAGCAAAAGGAAAACGTTGTGACAAGTGTCATACATTCAACCATTTTGCTAAAATGTGCCAGTCAGGAACAGTTCTTGAACTTTGTTATGATTTTCAAAGCGATTCTAAAGAGGATAATTATTTTAACATTCAAATGTTAGGAACGACCAGGCTTTCACTGAGGTAAAGGTAGGCCCCGCTTCTTTCCCAATTGAGTTTAAGATTGATACGGGTAGTCAAGTCAATAGTATACCTAAACACTTGTTTAATAAACTTAAGCTGTATTACCCACTTGAGAAGCCACCCCGAAAACTGTCAGACTATAATGGAGGTACATTGGAGACAATCGGTTACTGTACACTTACATGCAAACGCAATATGCAAGCACAAACATTAGGCTTCCATATTGTAGAGACTCGTTCACCAGCCATTTTAGGGTTGAAATCAAGCATGGACTTAGGCTTGCTAAAGCTTGTATACTCTTTAGACACAGACACAATACCCAAGACCGTTCTTGACAAGGCGACAGTACTTGAAGAATACGATGACCTTTTTCAAGGCATAGGTTTGTTCGCTGGGCAGTGTAAAATTCACATTAACCCAAAAGCAACCCCTATAGTACACCCACCAAGGCGTGTCCCAGTGACATTACATGACAAACTCAAAAAAGAGTTGAATCGTATGGAATCTATTGATGTTATTGAAAAGGCCACCGAACCTATTGACTGGGTTAATTCCATGGTAGTTGTTGAGAAGTCTAAGTCCGGGGAGCTCAGAATATGTCTAGACCCCAAAGACCCCAACAATGCTATCTCTAGGCCACATTATCCTATGAGAACCTTTGAAGATATATTGCCACAACTCTCAGATGCTAAGTGTTTCACAAAACTCGACGCTAAGTCAGGTTACCGGGCAATAAAACTTGATAAGGAATCATCCTTTCTAACGACTTTCAATACCCCGTTTGGTCGATATCGTTACCTGAGACTACCGTTTGGGCTTAGTTCGAGCCAAGACGAGTTTGTAAGGAAAATAAACTTACGACGGTTTAGACGGTATTGTCACCATAGTAGACGACATCCTTGTTACAGGGAAAACGAGAGAAGAACTTGACAGTAATCTACGTCATGTACTGAACCGATCTCGAGAAAGGGGCATCAGGTTAAATGCAGATAAGCCTGAAGAAGGTGTCACTGAAGTACAGTACTTTGGACACATTTTGACGTCTCAAGGACTCAAACCAGATGCTTCAAAAGTATCTGTAAATTATTAAAGACATGGACCCTCCTCAAAACCGAGCAGAGCACGAAACTATCTTTGGCATGGTAAAATATCTGTCGAAATTTGCCCCAAACCTAGCAGAGGTTACTAGCCCCATGCGCCAGTTATTAGCAAAACATGTTTCATTTTCATGGGATAAGTCCCAAGCTGAAGCATTTCAAAGAGTTAAGAAAATAGTCACTGACACACCTGTGTTAGCAAACTATGACAACAAGTAGCCAGTGACTTTGCAAGTTGATGCCTTAACGTTTGGTTTAGGAGCCACACTCTTACAAGAAGGCAGGCCCATCGCATTTGCTTCGAAGTCCCTTACAAAGACTGAAATAAATTATGCACAGATTGAAAAGGAAATGTTTGCCATTCTGTTTGGATGCAAACGATTCCATCATTACGTATATGGTCAAAAAGTGGTATATGTTGAAAGTTACCACAAGCCACTTGAATCAATCATGAAAAAGCCCCTTTACCAGGCACCCCCTCGATTACAACGCACGATGCTAAAGCTACAACGCTACAGTATCGACGTAAAACATACAAGTGGTAAAAAGATTCCCGTGGCTGACACACTGTCAAGGAAGTCACTACCCGACACATACCCTGGATTCTCAGAAGACATGAACATACAAGTACACACAGTACTGTCAAACCTTCCTATTACTGACTGCAAGTTAAGAGAATTACAAGTCAAAACAGATCAAGATCCGCACATGCGCTTACTTAAAGAGGTTATACAGCAAGGGTGGCCTGACACTAAATCTAAATGCCCTTCACCGTTAGCAGCATTTTGGAATTACCGTGATGAACTCTCATAGGCTGATGGTTTGATACTGAAGGGTGAGAAAATTGTTATACCCCAGGCTCTCAGGTCAAACATGTTAGAAACTGTACATTCTGGACACATGGGAACTGAAAAGTGTCTCAGAAAGGCCCTTGATTTGATGTTTTGGCACAGAATGTCATCAGAAATAACCGATATGGTTTCAAAATGTCCTATCTGTTTGGAGCGAAGGAATTCAAATTCCAAAGAACCACTCCTACCACATGATATACCAGAATACCCCTGGCAAACAGTAGCAACTGACTCCTACCACATGATATACCAGAATACCCCTGGCAAACACTCCTACCACATGATATACCAGAATACCCCTGGCAAACAGTAGCAACTGACTCCTACCACATGATATACCAGAATACCCCTGGCAAACACTCCTACCACATGATATACCAGAATACCCCTGGCAAACACTCATACCACATGATATACCAGAATACCCCTGGCAAACACTCATACCACATGATATACCAGAATACCCCTGGCAAACACTCCTACCACATGATATACCAGAATACCCCTGGCAAACACTCCTACCACATGATATACCAGAATACCCCTGGCAAACACTCATACCACATGATATACCAGAATACCCCTGGCAAACACTCCTACCACATGATATACCAGAATACCCCTGGCAAACACTCATACCACATGATATACCAGAATACCCCTGGCAAACACTCCTACCACATGATATACCAGAATACCCCTGGCAAACACTCATACCACATGATATACCAGAATACCCCTGGCAAACACTCATACCACATGATATACCAGAATACCCCTGGCAAACACTCCTACCACGTGATATACCAGAATACCCCTGGCAAACAGTAGCAACTGATTTGTTTACTTGGGATGGGAAAGATAACCTAATAGTAGTCGACTATTATAGTCGCTATTTTGAAGTTAAGCAACTTTCAAATGCAACAAGTAGCACCGTGATCAAGATTATGAAGGGTATATTTGCTCGATGGGGAATACCTTTTGATACCTTTTGTCACCATATCAGATGGTGGGCCATGCTATTCATCTCAGGAATTTTAGAAATTTGCAAAATACTGGGATTTCAACCATGTTTTTACTAGCCCTTACCATAGTCAAAGTAATGGACTGGTAGAAAAAATGATCCAAACTGTCAAAAAAAATCTTGTCAAAAGCAAAAACTGATGGGAGAGAAGCTCTTATAGGGATCTTGGAATATCGCTCTACCCCATTTGACTGTGGCTATTCGCCAGCACAGTTACTAATGGGCAGGCAGCTGCGATCTGTTATGCCTACACTTCCTAAGAAACTTGTCCCCAAAACACCTAATCATGCACAAATCCGCAAGATCCGCAAAGGCATGAACTCAGCTAAAATGAAGGGGAAAACATATTTTGAATACAAAGCCACTAAACCCACTTGAAATATGGGAGCCTGCTAGGATTCAACAAAAAACAAGTTGTGGAAGCCTGAGATTGTTACTGAAAAACACAATGAGAGATCTTACTCGGTCAAAACTAATAATGGTGCATGTTACCGTAGAAATCGCCATCACCTCATGAAATCCAATAAAAAACCTCAATATTCATTAGACTCAGATCTACAGGTAATTGACAAAGACTGTTCTGATAGTGAATATGTAAAACCCCTCCCAGCACCTCAGTTAAATGAGGACGTCAATCAACAGCCAAATGTTTCAGTTACAACATTAACCAGTTTGCCTGTGTTAAGTTCACCAACATCTGAGTCACAATACCACACACGATCTGGCAGACTTGTTAAACCGAAAATAATTGAGTCAATGTAAAAACAATTATGTGCCATGTGTGTCATACATTTTGTTTTGTTATCATGTGATATCAAGATACAAATAATTTCTAATTAACCAATGACATATGGTATTTTCCATGTAAACATTATTGCCACTAAAATGACAGTAAAACAAATGTGTTGTGGTTTTAAGGATAACATTACAGTCAGTGATGATATACTATAAACAGTGATAAGACAGAACAAAACATTCCTACAATAAAATAATCTGGACCTACAGTGATGCTACATTTTACTTCAATGAACTCGATTACTCCTATGGACACAGCGACTTGGAAAACAGAGTATCAGATTATCAGTAAAGCAGCTTTTTTTCTAAAGGAAGGAGATGTTATGATATTTGATATACTCTCTACAGCACACATAGTGTTAAGCATGACTCACTGAGTACCTGAGCATTCTCGGTATATATGTTTTGTCTATGTACTGCAGAGACAGTCTGAATCTTTCATAGCTTGGATTAACATGTATTAAGTATTAGTTAGAGCACATAGTGAATGTCGTTCTTATAGCCCATGTATAACAGGGTTTGGGGTAAATTTAACCATTTTTTTACACAAAATTATTACATGATATTTTATTCTTAAGATTGCGCAAATCGTCGTTTTGTTTTTTTTAAATTTTCTCGGGGGGGGCCCCCACGACCCCCATCAGCGGGATGGGGTAGACCACCTCCCACACTTACCCCACGTGAGTATCTCAAATATTGGTCACGGTACGCCGCCGTGATGGCGTTAGTGTATATAACTACTAAAACAGAAAAAAATACTTGTAATATACATACTTTATGTTCATAAAGACAGCACTGCAGATGTTTTACTACTCGCTCGCTCGCCTACCGAACTGAGCCAGAAAATCAATAAAACGGACATGTTTTTTTGAATAAGTTGCAATGTTACCCTCATGATTATATTTAACAAACATATGATTGTATTATCATACGAGAATCATACGATTCCCATGTTTTATATAAAATGAGCCACTTATATTTTTTATCTTACATGGTTTATTAAAATACTCAATGTTGATAGGTTATTTGGGTATTTTGAAAAAAGCTTTATTATATACATATCAATAATTATATACATAGTACCTTCATTTTTTTACAGTGGAATATAAAAGCATGTAGCACCTCTAGAGGTTTTCTGAATCCGTATCAGTATTCTACTAAAAATAGATTCCGAATCACTATCCTACTTCAAATAGAACAGGGAAATTCCTAATAATGCTCGCATTTACACCAATTTGCACGAGAACGTCAAGACGACGTTACGTCAAACAAACAAAACAAGTATGTCACACCAATGAACTTTTACTTGTGAGCTGTAGGTACACCTACCAATATATTAAAATACGCCCATTTTCCTTCTAAGCTTTATCAAAAAATAAGCCTTGAAACATATAAAAACCTTCTTTATTGCATACGTATGCAACAGAAATGTAAATATGTCTAGATATATCATAAAAGGATCATTAGATCTACTAGAGTACCGTGTTCTGGAAGTGTGGATCCCCTCTCGTAGGTAAATGACAGATCAAGGATCACACTCGAGGCTCCGCCTCTCGCGAGATCCTTGATCTGTCATTTACCTACTGGAGGCGATACAAACTTTCAGAACACGTTACTCTAATAATAATAGTAAATATAAAATCATATCTCATTTGCTTATTCAGTAGTCAGGAAGTATTGCGTTTGCTTTATATTGTACTGTATAGTTCTGGTTTCAGTTTGGCACATGTCATTTGACAATAATAGACTGGCGCAAGTCTGTGATTAGAGATTGATATATTTTATAGGTGTAGTTTCTTATGTATCGTCATATAAGTTGAAGGTGAAGTGTTTGTTATTAATGTTAATAATAAATACTGATAAAGGTGATCCTTTGGGAGCAACAAACACAATTAAGAGAATAAAGCAGCAGACTCGGTTTTATTGAGTCTGTTCATGAGAAGTAATGAAAAAAGCAACACCTCTCACGCCCACTAGCACCGGCTTAAGTGGTATTCTACTTCAAAGCCACCTATATTGGGCTCGTTGGTCCCAAAGGACCAGTTAAAATAACACTACTGATTCGTAAGTTTAGTCAGTCGGTCGTCAAATGACTTATACCAAAAAATAATAAATATACATTTATTACGTATGTGTTGTTGTCGTGTTACTCCTATGAGAAGGGTGAGTGTTAAGGGAAAGGTGTGAATGTGATCACTAGTATATAAATATATTTATCATGCAGATATGCACTTTTCTGCCTAATAAAGGGGTGACCAATTAAATTTTGCTTTAATTAGGCACTGACCATTAAAGCAAATCAATGCGGAATCCCTCGGCGTTTATTGTACGTAACGTTATCTGACGTCATGCACGTAACGTTGCCTGACGTCATAAAACAAACAAAAAACAACAACATGGCGACGTCCTCGATAAGCGTACCATAGGTAATAATAGTAATTCATACAGAAAATATGGATAATCTACATGATAAATAGAATATTATGTCATTGCCTTTTACTATCAAGTTTATTAGGCTCGGCACGAAAACGAAGAATGGCTCGGCAGAGCCTCGCCATTTTTCGTTTTCTAAGCCTCGCCTAATAAACTTGATAGTAAAATGCACTGACATAATATTCTCTATATATATATAATAATAATATTATCACAATAGTATTCGTTTCGTGTTTTCAAAGTTTAATTAAAAAGAAAACGGGTACATAACATTATATTTTGTTTTCCATATTTATATTTTATATTTTTAAATGACATTATTGTCGCTTGAGAGAAGCGAATTAGACGATAATTGATTTCTCTTGATGTGAGTGATTCTCATAGGGGGAGCACTCTCAGTGGAGTGCACGTGGCGTGTAGAACGCCAGTTTTTGCCATTCAGCGTTAGATGACTGACCAGTTAACACGTTCAAAATTTTAGATTCTTAGTAAATCCTGTTGCAGTAACTTACATATTATGGACTTGAAGACATTTCAGGATATTGATGTTGTCGGTCTGTATTGGTTCCATTGATTATTGAAACGTTTGTACTTTTGATAGTTGAAAGGTCAAGTCCGAGGTCTTATCCTGAGTGATACCTTAAAAAAAATGTTATCGGATACATGTTTCCCATACCTGGGTTTTTCGCGGACGCCTCGGTATCACATTGCTGGTGCTCTGTTTAAAGTACGACTTGATTGGTGGAGCTTATGCAGTAGGGATGACATTGTATATCTTAGAAACAATAACATTTGTTCAATACATTTTATTTTTAATGTATCACCATTGAAAGTTGCTTAAGTAATTCCGTCGAAGGAAAGTGTATTATATAAGGGAGAATACTGGGTCGGTTATATGCTAAATTAGTAGATTTTAAAATCGTATCTCCTTTGCTTATTCAGTAGTCGGGAAGTATTGCGTTTGCTTTATATGTACTGTATAGTTCGCGTAAGCGATCTGGGATCAGTTTGGCATATGCCATGTGACAATAATAGATGGCACAAGTCTGTGATGAGAGATTGCTATATTTTAAAGGTGTAGTTTCTTATGTATCATAGTATAAGTTAAAGGTGAAGTGTTTGTTTTAATTAATGTTAATAAGGTCAGTCAGTCGGTCGTCCAATGGCTTATACCAATAAATAATAAATATACATTTATAACGTATGTGTTGTTGTCGTGTTACTCCTATGAGAAGGGTGAGTGTTAAGAGAAATGTAATAGCTTGATGATTGAAAAAACCTTCTCCAACAAAAAAAAAAAAAAAAAAATAAAGAAAGAAATACATAAATACATAAATAAATAAAGAAAGTAAATAAAGAAAATAAATAAATAAATAAATAAATAAAATCATCAATAAATAAATACATAAATACATAAATAAATAAAGAAAATAAGGAAAATAAATAAAGAAAATAAATAATAAAAAAATAAATATATAAAAAAAAAGAAAGAAAAAAAAGCATATTACTTTGTTTGCTGAAACAACTTGCGCTTTTGTATTTTGAAATTAATAATATTTGTTGTAAATTGAAGATGCTATACAAAAAAATGAGGTTGTCATTGCTTTCCTAAAATAATTTCATGCATTTATAACACAGGTTGAAGGAACGTGTTGGGACTGAAAATGAAATGAAAAAAAAAATCTGATTTTTTTTTTGTACATTTGTACACACACATAAAAAAATAGCAAATAAATGAAAAACTGTATACCAGAACAATCCTACCCAAATTCTAACCCCATTTAAGAGAACAAAAACAAGGTCGCTAAGAGCTCGTTGGAGGCTTTTCACATCATGTGTTTCCATCCTCGATTACAATTCACTCATTCAACATTTTTCAAGTCTACTTGTGAATTCCATCAAAATATGAGCATACTTTCCAAAAATTGTGAATGTGTGATTTGTAATCGAGGATGGAAACACATGATGTGAAAAGTCTCCAACGAGCTCTTAACGACCTTGTTTATGTTCTCTTAATGGGGTTAGAATTTGGGTAGGATTGTTTTTGGTGTACAGTTTTTCATTTATTTGATATGTTTTGATGAGTGTGTACAAATGTATTTTTCGATTTTTCTTTTTTCTTTTACTTTTTTTTCCAATTTTTTTTCCAGTCCCAACACGTTCCTTCAACCTGTGATTTATAACTGTATTGTCAACTTATTGTATTTCATTGTATGTCTGTCTTCGTGCCTTCGTGAGCTCTTTGGATTATAACAACAGAAAGATCACCCTCGCAAAACTCAAAATGTTTACCAGTTTCTGACGCATATCATTTTTTGACAGTTTTACTGACAAACGTATTGAATTAGAGAAAACAAGTATGAAAGGAGAACATCGGTGCCTCTTATTATCCAGTTTAGTAGGCGAGGTTTAGAAAACAGAGAATGGCGAGGCTCTGCCAGGAATGCATATCGACCATTATTTAAAGAAAAGCTTCAAGTTTACTTAACAGGAGTAGTGGTAGTTTTGATAATCTTCGACACTTGATTTTAAAAACAAACGTATTGACCCGTTTTTCAGAAAAAGTTGAAACCACATGTCCGTATTTCTTTTTTTATTACGGCATGTTTGACCATCCACATTTAGTTTGTCGATATAACGTGAAAGTTTACTTCTTTGTTTGAATAATTTATTGTCTTTTGGTCGTTCTGTCTATCTTGGAAAGAAGGTGTGTATGTGTCAACCAATCAGAAATGATATCAGAATCCCGATAAACTGGCTGCCGATTCAAACGATTTAAGAAGAAAGCATCCAGACGTTTGTCAACAAAAAAAGAGCAAGCATCGCAGATGATCTGGACTAGAGTAGTGGCAGATGATCTGGACTAGAGTAGTGGTAGATGATCTGGACTAGAGTAGTGGTAGATGATCTGGACTAGAGTAGTGGTAGATGATCTGGACTAGAGTAGTGGCAGATGATCTGGACTAGAGTAGTGGTAGATGATCTGGACTAGAGTAGTGGTAGATGATCTGGACTAGAGTAGTGGCAGATGATCTGGACTAGAGTAGTGGCAGATGATCTGGACTAGAGTAGTGGCAGATGATCTGGACTAGAGTAGTGGTAAATGTTTCACCTCATTCGAATTACAAGTTGTCAGATGTAAACACTCCTCCGGTGCATGAACTCCAGGGTGTGTCGTTTCAAATCCACAACTGTAGCATTGTACTAGACCTGTTGACGCTGAAACAGATTGTCAAAACTAATTGTAATGCCAAACTGAGTTGTTTTTTTAATTCCTTATTTATACACAATAAATGAAAAAGTTTTAATTATCAGTAAGATCATAATCGTAATTGAAGTTATAAAAGTTTTATTTTTAACATGACATATTTTCCCCTGCCATTATATCAGTTACATGAAATACATGCCCATCTCCAATTTTAGATTTCTATTCCAGATGAGATGTGTTTTCCATATAAACAACATACATAGCACAATATAACCGTGATGACTATAATGCAAGTAGATATACAAGTTGAACAGGATAGTACACATGACACATTCAAATGAAGATAAGCATACAGAACAAACAACTATTACAAGGGAAAAAATAAAATGTGAATATAAAAACAAAAGCATAGAAAGCTAAGTACTCAATGACTTGGCAGAAGCCTGGGCCTGTATTCATAAAGCAGTAGAAAATATTACTTAAGGGGGAATTGACCTATTCGAAAATTTAAGGGTAAGCACATGAATTACATATATCGTCCGTCGGATGGGGACGTAAACCGGGCGGTCCCGTGTATCGGTCTATCCTCCGAGCACGTTAAAGAACCATAGGAACCTATTAGATAAGAAAAGTAGGGCGGGTTCCCGGATTCCTATGTATCCTTCCCCTCTCTCTGGGGCGGCTCTAAATAACCTATACTGTGCTGATGAGCCGTTAAACAACATTCAATTCAATTCATGAAATATATATATTTGTAAATTTGAAGATATTTGCGATTTGAATCTAAATTTTGTTTTGCCGTTATTTAAACATGTTTTTAATCATAACGTCTCAAATACATGGCTATGTTTGACGTTTTTCATAAAAGTCCCATTGTACTCAGTTTTCAACGTTTTTGACATTTTTAGAGTGTGAGGCTAGTCGCATGTAATTATATGTTATATCAAACTATTCGTCTTGATGAAACCTTTCAACTGATATATAAATTATTTCATTTAAATTAAGGCGTAAAATAAAATTGATGTAATTTCACTTTTCTTTCACCGTGAAATTTTAAGAAAATACAAAATTAAAGCCTTTTATCTTTTAAACGGCCTCATAAAAAAATGCACAATTTCCATATGTTTTAGGGAATTTAATTTCCTATCGGAATATATAGAGGATATTTGTTGTTTTGGAGTGAATAACATATTTTATTTCATCGAGAAGTGAGAAAACTTAAATTTTCACGAATGCGAAGCATGAGTGAAAATATAAAAGTTTTCTCACTTCGAGATGAAGTAAAATATGTTATTCACTCCAAAAACAACAAATTTTCTTTTTATTTTATGATTTTACAAACAATTATTTAAGCAATTTCAGTAACTAAGAATATAAAAAGATCGCACAGGAAAAGTAGCATTCATGGAGGATAGTCAACCGCAAAACACAGAAACAAACACGCAAACAGACAAACAAGAAGACAAAAGTAACATAAAATGCAAACGAAATCACAAACACAAAAGGGTTGACAATAGGGCTACCGCCTTGGTACGGGCAGTGGCAAAATAGGCCACTGGGGGGGTTAAACCGGTTCTAGGGTGCACCAAACCTCACTCTTACCCTACCGTCATCCCATTAAAACAGGACAGTGTAAATAAATAAATCCCCGACATGATCTAATCTCTAACCAACAAGGCAGCATCAATAGGCAATATAAGTAAAACACAAATATGCTTGTGTAAAAATAATACAAAAAAACAATAGCCTAGAAAGCCACAATGAAGGTACTCAATGACTTGGCAGAAGCTAAAACAACAAGAGAAAAAACCATTAAGGGCACGACAAGAAAGATCATAGACAAACAACAAACGCCACCGTCCCAATGGGCTTTAGGTAGGCGTCATCATAGGGTTCAAAGCCTGTCCGGTCATCGTACAATTAAAGAGGAAAGCATAGTGGCGAACTGTAAAAAGGGTCCACCACCAAGCATACAATACGTTGCAAAATTATAGGGCCATAACCTCTTTTGATAAACTTTTTAACAAGTTTAACAAAGATAGTGTGAAAGTGATCATGACCAAGAAAACCGTTTTACACACACTTCTTTCCTAGTCATGATGACGTAGCGTTACGTTACATGACGTCACCTTTTTTGAAACCATTAACGTCACATAAAAAAAGTAATTAAATAAACAGTGGATTTAACAGTATAACATTAGGAATATCTTGTGATCTGTGTTACTGTGCATGCATATGAGCTGGTTGTACATTAAAAAAGTAGTCCCGGCAGCTACTGTGGAAATAAAACTCTATATTCCACAGGTGTGGAAAAACACTTTCAGGGATACTCATGTACGCCCGGGCGTACTCTAGAAAATCGAAAGTGAAAAAATAAAAGTGATTATTTTTTGAAATCAGCAATAAAAATTGAAAGTGGGTAGGGGGTGAGGCACTATTTTTAAAAACACACTTAATGAATGGAGGCGAAAGCCTCCAAAATCTCGCTCAAATGAAGCCACAAACCTCCTAATTTGCACTCAAATTTCAAAATTTTCCCTGGGGAGGCCCCACCAAATGCATGGGGACACCCCCTCCCGCACCCTCCCCCAGGGCGTATTCTCCAAAAGGCTCTGGCTACGCCCCTGACTTTTATTTCACTGATAAAACACAGTATTTCATTGCTTATCATAAAATAAAAAATAAAATATGCTAGTAATCGGAATATTTTTTTGTCAAATTGTGTATTCTTGTTTTATTAACCATAATACCCTTACGAAGAAGGCGTCCCTGTCGACGTCGTGTCGTAAATATAATATGTGTACGACTAACGACGTTGACGCAAACATTGGAAACAAACACTGGTACCCTAAATGATAATGATAAATACTGCTCCCTTGAACATTTTACTCTGGTTTCTAATTGTATATATTGTGAAAGTTAATAAATAGATAGTAGTTTAATAAATATATATTAGAATGACATGACATTTTCAAGAACATTTACAAAAACACCCGGTCCCATATGCTGGTAAGGTACTTATTTATAACAAAAGTTAAAACATCAACCATGCGTTAAGAAAATAAGTTATTGTGCGATGCTTTATGGATAGTAAATTCATGGAGGCATACCTGCTATAATACATTACCAAATACAAGTGACTCCTAGTTCATGAAACATAGACCAAATAGATGAGTGTCTATTATCGAATAGAATAATTAAAAAAAAAAAAAACACCATTTAATCATAAAATGTATTTAGTAAGCCTTTCTTTTATTAAATATTACTTATACTTTTAGCTCATATAGCTAGGGACCCAAACCCAAGTTTTAGGACACAATCTAGACACGCCGGACAAAAGCACCAAACGTTCCTCAAATTTCTCCACAGTTTTAAAAGAGTTTCCAAAGGTTCGTGAATCCCTAAATGTATTTTTTTGGATCAAAAAGTTGGAAAAATAACAAAAACTGCTGATTGCTGGAATAATTCAATAACAATATATTTTAAATGTTTATTCATTATTTTATTTACCCATTTAAAACAGTCTATTAAATCATTTTAGAATTATTTATTTTTTAGAATTTGGTGATTCTTGGTTTCAAGTAACTCATTACTCAATAAGTGATACAAACAGTCTTGATCTGTTTCTCACTGCAATTAAAAGGCTCATTATGTTCTGAGAACACACTGAGTTCATCAGAATAGCATGACATGATGTCATAATAGCATGATGTGATGTCATAATACCATGGTGACGTGACGTCATAATACAAGGGTGTGATGTCATAATACCTGAAAGTGGTGTCATGATAGAAGCAACCAAAGGAAAATAAAAATGAAGCATTCTGATTGGTTCAGTGATAAAAATTGGACCAATGAAACCAGTTAATTTAAAGCTCATTACATTCTCAGAACACACTGAGGTTTTACTGGATATTGAGTAATGAGGTTCTTGAAACCCAGAAACACAAAATTCTAATAATAAAATAATTCTAAAATGATTTAATAGACTGTTTTAAGTGTAATGATATATTCCTATTAAATAATAAATAAATCAATGGAAAAATATGGGTCTTTTGGAAAAAAAATATGGAAAAAAGAGTAAAAAACACTAAAACTGCTAATTTCTGGAAGTGTTTAATAAAAAAATATTTCTTATTTTCGTTTACCATATTAGGTATAATGATATTTTATACATTTCACCTTTTATTTCTAAAAGGGTCCCCAAAGGTTCGTGAATCCCTAAATGCATTTTTTTGGTTAAAAACGTTGGAAAAATAACTAAAACGGCTGATTTTTGGAATAATTCAACAAACAAATATTTTAAATGCTTATTCATTACTTTATTTACCAATTTAAGTATAATGATATATTTGTATGAAATAATAAATAAATAAAGGGATAAATATGGGTCTTTTGGCAAAACATAAGGAAAAATAGTAAAAAAACCCACTAAAATTGCTAATTTCTGAAATGGTTCATTAAACAATTATTTCTTTAACGTATGTGTTATTTTTTTTTACCATATTAGGTATAATGATATTTTATACATTTCGTCTTATTTTTAAAAAGGTCCACAGCGGTTCGTGAATCCCTAAATATATTTCTTTTTTCGTCAAAATGTTGGAAAAATAATTAAAACTGCTGATTTCTGGAATAATTCAATACAAATACATTTTAAATGCTTATTTATTATTTTGTTTACGCATTTAAGTGTATTGATATCTGTCAATGAAATAATAAATAAATGAAGGGATAAATATGGGTCTTTTGGCAAAAAATGGAAAAGAAATAGTAAAAATAAAGTACTAAAACTGCTGATTTCTGGAATAGTTCAATAAAAATATATTTTTAGCGTATCGCTTATTTTCGTTTACCATATTAGGTATAACGATATTTTTACATTTTGTCTTGTTTTTAAAAGAGTCCCCAAAGGAGGTTCATGAATCCCAAAATATATTTTCTGTGGTCAAACAGGTAGGAAAATAACTAAAAATGTTGATTTCTGTAACAAACATACATTTTAACTGCTTATTCATTATTGTATTTATTATTATGAAATGTCAGAATAACACTAATTTCCTATATCACACTTGGTGTGATGTAGGGTCTTGCGAGTAACATGACAGGTGTGGCCTGTACATGTATGGGTGTGTGTATATTGAAACCTGCTGTGTCTACGTTCTGTACACATTTGTAGGTGTGGTCTTGCTTGTAGCATGAAGGTATGGCCTGGATCTGTGTGGGAATGGGTAATTTGAATCTTGCTACTCTAGGTTCTTTACAATGGATGGGCGTGTACTTACTTGGCACATTACAGCTATGACTTGTATATGTATGCGTGTGAGCTACTTGAAGCCTTCTGACTCTATATGTTCGTCTGTACAATATGCGGGTGTGTATTTCCGTGTATGGTACGGCCTTTATCAGTATGAGTGTGAGTAGCTTAACGCCTTCTGACACTATGTAGGTGTATACGTAAGTGCCACATGACAGGTGTGGATTGTATCTATATGAGTGGCGGTGGCTTTAATCTCACTGAATCAATGTTCTGTACAATATGTGGTGTAACATGATAGGTATGGCCTAAATCTGTACGAGTATGGTCTACTTGAAGACGTCTGAAACTATGTTCTGTACAATAAATGGGTGTATACTTACATGTAAATTGACATGTATTACATATATGTATGATTATGGGCTGTTTAAAGCATTATGACTATGTTCCATACAATACTTGGGTGTGGGCTTACATATAACCTGACAGAATTGGCATGTATGGTCAGTAAAGATGTATAAGTGTGGGTAACTTGAAGCCCAATATGGGGTTGTGATCTTACATGTAACATGGCAGGAAAGGCCTGTATATGTATGAGTGTGGGCAACTTGAAGCCTTCTGTGTGGGTATATACTTAAGTGTAACTCGACTAGAATGACATACATCTGTATGAGTGTAGGCAGGTTAAAGCCCGCTTACTCTTGGGTCTGTATAATATGTGAGTATATACTTAAGTGTAACATAATATGTATGGTCGGTATCTGTTTGGGTGTGGGCATCTTGAAGTCTTGAATCCCACTGCCATTTTGTTTTGTACACTAGGTGGGTTAATGCATATGCGCTAACTGATAGGTATGGCCTATATCTGTTTGAGTTAGGGCAACTTGAAGCCCACTGTCACTATTTTCCTTTGAACAATATGTGGGTATATATACTTTTTTTGTAAAAAGACAGGTGTGGCCAGTATTTGAAGTAGTGTGGGTAACTTGAAGCACTCTGCCTCTACTTTCTTAACCTTACGTAAGTATGGGCAACTTGAAGCTTTCTGCATCTATGTTCCGTGCAATACGTAGGCATTCTTACATGTTAACATGACATATACGGCTTTTTGTGTGACTTGAAGCTTACTGCTTCTGTGCTAGGTACAATACATGGAGTATATCCGTACATGCAACATAAAAGGTAATGAACTGTATCTGTAAGGGTGTGGGCAATTTGAGCCCCCTTCCTCTATGTTCTGAACACTCTTACGTATTACATAAGTATGGCTTGTATGAAACTGTATTGTAGCCCGCTGTCATATGTTCTGTAAATATGTGGGTGGATACTTACATCACAAGTGTCTCATAATGCAATATGGAAGAATGACTTTTAATATACTTAACCTAAACAAAAAAACAACATTTTATATATTATAGAGGAGCTTACATCTAAGCCAAACCAAAATAAAATACTTATGTGTAAATCGTCTTTGGGTTAAGCCATAATTAAGAATAAATTGCTGTCTTGAAGCATTTCGATGGCGGCCATTTTGAAATGTGCTAAAAATAGTAACAGAATGACCTGTGACCTTGGGAACCCTTTTCGATTTTCAAGTTAGACTACCAACTACTATCACAGAAAGTTTGGTGCTTTTGTCCACTCTGTCCACATCCGACATTTTGGTCGCTAGCTAATATATGTTTGTGCCTTTTCATATCTCAAATGTATTTGGTGAAGCTGAGAAAATGCGAGAATCTGTAAAGTTATGCAGCCCTTTCAGATGAATCAAATGAAATCAGAGGAAGAAGAAGCTTTTATTTCCTCATCATAGGTCAATTAGGGTCGGGGACAAGCCCAATTAACCGTTCGTAGTTTCATAGATTATTTGAAATAAGTCATAAATGACCCTTGAGCAAATATAAATAGATAACATACAATTATTAGCCAATATAAATTTACGTTTAATGGCAAGAACAATGATACGGCATATGTATTATACAACAGTTTTTATCAATTAAAATGTATATGATTACACTGTTTAACTAAGTACTATTATTACTGTTATTTAAATCGTTACTGAACCCATGCTTTTTATACCATTCAATAGTGCAAAACAGTAATGTACTTTTGCAACAAAAAACTACTATGACTCGTCAAATTATAATTTGTGTTAAAAGTTGTGTTACAATCGATTGTGATAGATTTATCGTTTTATACGTGCTACATCTTGCATATACACTCGAAGATCATCGACATTAACTTTATGGTCAACTTACTCGCTTGTATTCCGCATAACTTTGCATTACAGTCTCTTCCTTCAGTACAGCATCTGAAAGAAGTTTGCGTTAATACTTGACTTTAATACTTGACTTTAATAATAATCTCAACACTCATGGTCATATATTGTTTTGGACGATAGTACAGTACCTGAAAGAAGTTTGTTTTCATACTTGATTTTAATACTTGACTTGTTTAATACTTGACTTTAATAATAATCTCAACACTCATATATTGTTAATGGACGTTAGTACAACACCTGAAAGAAGTTTGCTTTAATACTTGACTTTAATACTTACCTATCTCAACAATATTGGTCATATATTTTGTAAGGCGTTTCAAAATTGTCTTCCATGCGACGAATGCTTCATTGAATACTGAGCATAAACATCGACATAGCATTACCGGTCATTTCATTTGAGGAGAGACGTCGTTAAGTTGTAGACTAAACACAGCCGTGTCTGGGTACCTAGTGCAATAGGCAAGGGGACTGAACCACTCATTAATTTGTGGTTGATCAAATGGTTTAGCATTATATCGGATCTTATTTCTTAAACACGAGTATTTATAAGTTACTATCCATTATTACAATTTAATTAATGTGTGTTTTTAAGCGTAAAGCTACCGCCCTACGAAAGAGTACAGGTAGACAGTAATATTACCAACCTCGAACATACTACGAAGTTGTCTGCCCTCTTTTTGCCTATTAATAGGTCACTTGGTGGACACATCTGAAAATAAGAGAATACATAATTAAAAGCTCCAATACGAGTTAATTTCAGACAATCCCCCTTTAGACGTGGATGTTCCCTGAGCAACTATGTATATGTATACGTTTCACAGCATATTTGTTTTTGTAGAGCTTTGTTGCATTCGTAACCTTTGTACTCGTATAACTAAAAAACTACTATACTAGGGCTTCCGTTGCCGTAAACTTTGAAAACCCTTTGCACAATTGTATCATCGTAAACCTGATCATATAAAAGTTATTTAGGAAATCTTCAGCAACAAGAACTTTGAATAACTCTTCAGCGACAAGAACTTTAAGAACTCTTCAGCGACAAAGAATTCTTCAGCGACAAGAACTTTAAGAACTCTACAGCGACAAGAACTATCACAGTCGGACTTCCATGGTGACTTGATTTACAAGCTTCAAAAGATTCATGGTCACGAGTTTATCAAATGTCATGAAGTTATGACCTTATCATTTTACCCTGTAAACCCTGTAATGACGTCTACCTAAATCTTGAAAGGCATGGTTACATTTAATTTGTGCCTTCAATCTCGTTTTGTTTCGACTTTAATGGGTTATTGTCTTGTTGCTCTGGCTTCTGCCAAGGCATTGGATACTTGCTTTGTGGTTTTCAAAGCTTTTTTTTATGTTCATATAAACATGATCATCTTTGTGTTAGTTTTGATCTATTATATCTACTTGTATTAAAAGTATTTAAGTATATATATATTTTTATTTTTATTTTTTTTTGTAAGTATTTTTAGCATTCTCATTTGATTTAGTCTGTGATACAGTGTTGACCTACGACGCCATTGTGTTGCGGTTCTGTGTGATAAAGTGTTGACCTACGACGCCATTGTGTTGCGGTTCTGTGTGATACAGTGTTGACCTACGACGCCATTGTGTTGCGGTGCTGTTGTTTCTAAAGGATAAGTTTACGCTTTTTTGAAATTATTTAACATAATATTAAATCATGGTCTAACACAGACTTTTTATTGTAAGAGAAATATACGATACTGAGATTCATCCTCGCGTTTTCCTCTTTTCGTTGGCACAACAAAGATCAGATAGTCTGTATTACAAATAAGGGGTTGATAAAATTGCAAACTGTGAAAATACATCTCGGGGTCGACATCCAGCATTGAACCGCACCCCAGTCAAACCAGCTGTCTTCTCCGTGTAACACGCCTGGAAAAAAGTATTATTACAATAAGGTATAGCACATGGTCCATGAAAAAGCTGGGTTACATTTTGCTACATTTTCATTGACAGTTTAGCCAAAGTATATACTGCCAAGATATAGCTTGATTAAAGTCTTTTTCTATGAATTGCATTTCTATTTTGAATACTGCTATATCAAACTTTGAACTTTGCTTTTTAAAGGGAAAAAACAGTAACACGTTTACATTTACGCGCAACTAGATCGAAATACAAACACTTTCAAATTGTTAATAGTTTTTTTTACTGCGTCTAAAACTTGACTGTCCAAGCTAGCATGCTAACGTTGCACCAACGTGGCTCAACATCAGCTGTAACGTTGGTTTGACGTTGTATTGCGACGTCGGCCCAATGCAGAAAACGTCACCCCAATGTAATTTTGTACAGCAGTCCCAACGATGTCATGCCGTTGTATACAACCTTGGGCCAAACTTGGCTCAACGTTAACACAACATTGGGTTCGCTACCGCACCCCACCCCGCCACCATATAATATAATGGAAACAGGTCTTGAACAAGGAACACACAATTAATGACTTGTACATTTTATATTAGTCCCCAAAACACCCAACACCTAATCCTTGACTTCTAAAAAGTGAATATTTTTTTTGTCAATTGTATTTTGTTAATTTAACTGCATCAGACAAACTAATGGGCAAAGTCACTTGACGCTTGGCAAAAGCACGACACTGCATCAGACAAACTAATGGCCAGAGTCACTTGACGCTTGGCAAAAGCACGACACTCACACAAACTATTGCACACATGATTAAACTGTCATACGATGATTTGTTGGACTGTTGGCAATTTTCAGTATATAATCAACATTATTATTGAAACACTTTTGACTGCTTTTAAACCAATTTCATTTTTTTTAATGAAAATTAAGAAACCCAGTAATTCCTATTTAATTTACAAAATATACAGCGGAAGTACCATTACTATTCCTGTTACATTTCATTAATACACGTGTATACGGTGTCAACATGATTCCTGTGTGTTTTATAGATACTTAAATACAACTTACCGAAGTATGTGGGTCACAAGCAGTAAGCATAGTGCAGTCTTGCAATGTCGCTGCATTTACGCATACTCTGCAATACAATAACCCTGTAGGTTGTCCATATGTTCCTACAGAAAACATAAATGCATAATGTGACTGTGTTTTTGATGACAGAGTTTGTATATCCCTTGTAACAATACACTTTTCAATAAAACCGTGCTAATAAATAATTATATGCGTCGTTCTTACGCAGTTCTGTGACTATTTATAAGAACTACGTAAAATATATTACTATATGCAGCAATTGCTACGCAAAGAACTTTGTAATCAATATCAAACACAGCTATGCACTTTATACTTATGTATCTGTATGGGTTTGTAACAATCTTTCAGTAATACCACGACGATGTCTACGTGTAGCAGTTCAGCTCTGTGCTCAGTTCTGTGTAAGTCTTACACCACACTTAATTTTCCGATATGGTCCCATTGTAACGTTTCTGTTCGTGCACAGTTTTATTATCGTAACCCTGCTCTTCTTTCCAAATATAAAAGCAATTTAAGAACTCTTCTGTGACAAGGACTATCACAACCTGACTTCTATGGTGACGTGATTTACAAACTTCATAAGTTCCTTGGTCATGATCACTTTCATACTATCTTTGTTGAACTTGTTAAAAGGTTTATCAAAAGAGGTTATGACCCTATCATTTTGCAACGCACTGCATGCTTGGTGGTGGACCCACTTACAGTTCGCCACTATGCATTTCTCTTTAATTGAGCGATGACCGGACAGGCTGTGGACCCTATGATGACGTCTACCTAAAGCCCAAAAGGACGATGACGTTTGATGCTTGTCTGCAATCTTGTCTTGTCTTGCCAAACACGACTTTGATGGTCATTTTCCATTATGATGTGGTCACTTTCATTATGATGTGGTCACTTTCCATTATGATGTGGTCGCTTTACATTATGATGTGGTCGTTTTACATTATGATGTGGTCATTTGTCATTATGATGTGGTCACTTTCCATTATGATGTGGTCATTTGTCATTATGATGTGGTCTGTTTTAATTATGATGTGGTTACTTTTCATTATGATGTGGTCACTTTCCATTATGATGTGGTCGCTTTACATTATGATGTGGTCGTTTTACATTATGATGTGGTCATTTGTCATTATGATGTGGTCATTTGTCATTATGATGTGGTCACTTTCCATTATGATGTGGTCATTTGTCATTATGATGTGGTCACTTTCCATTATGATGTGGTCACTTTCTATTATGATGTGGTCACTTTACATTATGATGTGGTCATTTGTCATTATGATGTGGTCACTTACCATTATGATGTGGTCACTTTCCATTATGATGTGGTCACTTTTCATTATGATGTGGCAAGTGTCTATTATGATGTGGTCATTTTCCATTATGATGTGGTCACTTATCAATATGATGTGGTAAGTGTCTATTATGATGTGGTCACTTTACATTATGATGTGGTCACTTTACATTATGATGTGGTCATTTGTCATTATGATGTGGTCACTTTCCATTATGATGTGGTCATTTGTCATTATGATGTGGTCTGTTTTAATTATGATGTGGTCACTTTTCATTATGATGTGGTCACTTTCCATTATGATGTGGTCGCTTTACATTATGATGTGGTCGTTTTACATTATGATGTGGTCATTTGTCATTATGATGTGGTCATTTGTCATTATGATGTGGTCACTTTCCATTATGATGTGGTCATTTGTCATTATGATGTGGTCTGTTTTAATTATGATGTGGTCACTTTTCATTATGATGTGGTAAGTGTCTATTATGATGTGGTCACTTTACATTATGATGTGGTCACTTTTCATTATGATGTGGTTACTTTCCATTATGATGTGGTCACTTTTCATTATGATGTGGTAAGTGTCTATTATGATGTGGTCACTTTACATTATGATGTGGTCACTTTCCATTATGATGTGGTCTGTTTTAATTATGATGTGGTCAGTTTCTATTATGATGTGGTCACTTTACATTATGATGTGGTCATTTATCATTATGATGTGGTCACTTTTCATTATGATGTGGTCATTTGTCATTATGATGTGGTCGCTTTTCATTATGATGTGGTTACTTTCCATTATGATGTGGTGTGTTTTCATTATGATGTAGTAAGTTTCTATTATGATGTAGTATGTGTGGTCACGTGTTTTTCTTCAAATAGCGCCATCTATTGACACTGCTTGCGAATGAGAAATGGCGACAATGATAGAAATCTTAAATTTTGTTAAAGTATCCGATGAAGCTCGGGTAAGATTTTTAGAAGAAGAGGTTAGTATCTTTTCATGCGATTAACACATTGCAACAACAATTAACTATTTTACTGCGAGTTATTTGCATTCTATACATACACCGGCTACGTCACAACTGACTGACGATAGGTCAGAAGCGCAGCGAACCTGGCGGACACAATGAGTTATTTGAAAAATTGTATTGCGGTGTCGAGGTAGAAAACATCATTGAAAATTTAGCATGTAAATACGAAGTACGGCGTAATGACTACGGGGCTTTATAAACCCGATAACGGCAAATAAATGTGAATTATTAACAAACTAAACGCCCAGGTACATGCTTCAGTGTTTGTTTTTACTATACCCAGTCCCACTTTGAAAAATGGCAATGAATTAGTGACATATTTTAACAACGATTGCGACCGTAGTCACTTTCTGTTTTACCGGCGTTGAAAACCGGCGTTGAAAACGAAAGTACCCGCTCCGCGAAAATTCAAATAAATTGATTTTTAAAATAGTTATTGAGTATTGCTGGTCAAAACATTTACTTTTATTGAAATGGTATAGTTTTACTAAAAGAACAAAGCATTTTTAATAGGGAAAATACATCGAAATACAAACAGGAACATCTAATAAGAAGATAGAAAGAAGTGGAAAACAACAAAGAAGAGGAAATAAATTAAATTGCTGGTTCTGGAGGGAGAGTGATCATGGCATAAGTTTGTTGTTATAAACAGTCCCGACTTTAGCGTGTGTTTTTTACAGAAATTATATCTACTTTGTGTGCTTGTGAGCAGGATGAGGGGGTGGGTGGGTGGGTGGCCCGGGTTGGGGATGGGGTGGAAGAAGATAAAAAGGAAGTAGATCTATAAGATAACTGATCTGATAGTGACAGGAACTAAACAAGTACATTACATGTGCATGTTTATGTAAAAGATAATTCAACATGAAGGTATGGGGATAGTTAACAATACTTTTCTGAAATAATTATGTAACTGAGTAATACATTTTCAGAATAAGAGATAGTGTTATTGTATAGGTTATATATTTAGAAGCTTCTAAATATATAACCATACTATAGCACTATCTCTTCTTCTTTTTATCCTTTCTCTATTCTAGTTTAATAGTTTATTTAAGTCTCATCACAGTACACTATTATCTACAATACAACAAATCATAAAATACAACTGTGCCATTCTTTTTAGAATTACAAGAGACTATACAATATCAATATACATATTCTATTGTAAGAAGGGCCTGTGCTTTTCAGAGAATAGTCATTTAAAAAACATAGTTTGTTTCATTCTGTTTAAATAACTGTATACTGTTATAAAGTCAACTGACATTAAATAAGCAAACTAAATGAAGATTGTCTTCTTTCAGTCTGCTGCAACAAAGCATTAATGATACAGTTTAGTACATTACATCTATATTAACGTGGCTTGAAAAGAAATCAACTTCCTTCAAATGTATTCAATGTTTGAAAGGAAGGAATATATATATATTGAACATGTTGGCTGTATGACACTGCTTTATTACCACAAGTAATGTATCAAAAAATAATACTTCATTAAATTAATAAGATATTGATATTAAAATAAGACTGAGATGGTTAAAAATGTCTGGCTGAATACAATGTAGATCTACATTATTATTAATTATATTTGCATTTGTGAAAATTAATTGACTTGAATATTGATGACAATATGAATAGTAGCTAATGGATAGGCTACATATTAAATGCATATGAATGGTTAAACAGCAATTAAACTATATAAACATTATCTGTCTACAGTCTTCCTTATGTCTGTTTACACATGGTTGTATATTTAAAGGTGTATATTAGGAATTTCAGATCTAAGAATAAAAGTCAAGCATTAACATGAAGTAATATATGTTTGGGTGTGTTTTCATTTTGGTATTGAATTATATCTCATATTTGACTTTTTACCTGTTTAATGTAGCCCCCAAATATGATTTTACATAAACTTGGTTTGATTCATATTTACATGAACAATTGTACTATCCAAATACAGATACCCTGCATTAATTAGTGTATATGCCTGAATAAACTGTTTTCCTGACACTAAATATTACATTGAACACATTTACTGATCTGACTAGTTTTTTTCTTCATGTCATTATGTGTGGTATTTGTGGCATGTGGTTGTCTGGTAAAAAGTGTTCTGGTAAGACTTATGTAAACTATATTATCCTATTTTATGCTGTTACAAATTGATAGAAACTACTCGCATATCATCCATATACACTTATTTCACAGGAATTGCCAATCAGTTGTATTGTTGTATAAATATTGATTAAAAATTAACTAGCATATATTCTTTATTTCTGTGTAATTAATCAGTTAAACATTCTCTGTTGCACAACAGCCAAGTGACAAATGTTTGGAAGAAGAGCTTACAAATATCACCAACAAATTTCTAAATTCAATTGTGCTGATTTAAACCTATCTAAAGTAGGGGGAATCTCCCTACTTCATTTGCAGATGTAGATCTTTAATTACCTCCATTATTATTAAACTGTGAGACTATGCTTTTTTAAAATTTCACCCTAGCAGAAGTTATGACATTATAACTTAATCTTTTTTTTTTTATTTCATTACAAACTTGCATTACAAACTTACTCTAGTATTTAGATTGACTTAAAACTGGTAAAATAAGTTGATTCTGGTATAAAGCCTTGCCAGAGATTTATATTAAAGGATTCTTTCTCTTATCTTAGCTGAGCTACATATGTGAAAACCCCAGGCCCCTGTCCAACTTTCTTATCAGTATCCGACCACCATTCAGATAAGCACATGCAGGTCTAAAGGGAGTGATGTATCTCTGGCTGATTTTTGAGATCCAGGGTCTTTTGGTACAACAACACCAGAAGGATCAGTATTTAATATAAATGCTTTTCAAGCATGGCAATTTAATTTATAATATGATGTTTTAAACATATTTAATTGGTATCCAGATCTATTTGTAAACTGAAAAAAAGATGAAAAAACAAATGTTTTAATACATTCTTTTTCATCTAAAAAATCTATTGTGAAATAGAAAACATACATAACTCTTACTGAAATAACAAAATTAATATGAATGGTTAAAAAAAATCCCACCATATAACTTGCTTCCTTGAGCTTTTTGACACAATATAAATAACAAGTAAGTAAATATACTATTTAAATTTTCTATTAGGAACTTCAAATCTTAGAATAAAAGTCAAGCATTTCTCAAGTCTATTAGACATGAAGTAATATATGTGTCAGTGTGTTTTGATGTTGATATTGAATTTTACCTGTTCAATCTAGCCCCCAAATGTGAAGCACCAGAGTGATTTAACATCCATTTGGTCTGATGTTTGCATGAAAAATTTAACTAACCCAATACAGATTGCCAGCTACATTAATTTTGCCTGAATCAACTTTTACACTGGCACTTAATATTACATTGAAGTAATTTAATGAGCTGATTATGGGTTTCCTTTAAAATGTGTGGTATTGTGGTCTGGCAAGACTAAAATAAAATATATGTTATCATATTTTATTCTTTAACAATTTGATAGAACTCATTCACAGAACATCCAAATAAATAATTTAAATGGAATTGTCAGTCAGCTATATTTACTCTTTTTTTTTATAAATATTCACCAGCATATTAATTATTTCTGCTTTACATTATGAATCAGTTAAGACATTCTCTATTGCAAAACAGTCAAATGACAAGTACTTGTAAGAAGTTGCTGAATAAAATCTATTATTGTGCCAGCTATGTATTTAGCTGAGACTATGCTTTGTCAAACTTTCATGTTAATTAACCCATGAGTTTAATTACTACCAAAAGTTATTACATTATAAATGAACGTTTGAGGTTTGTTTTATTTCATTACATAATTGACTTAACACTGGCAAAATAAATTGATTTTTGTATAAAGCCAGTCTTCTTTTTCTTGTCCTAGCTGAGCTTCAGATGTACAGAAGCCAGGCCCGTCGGCCTGGAACTCTCAGATCAGCATCATACCTCCATTCAGACCTACATAAGCACGTACATCTGTCTGAAAAGAGTTGTGTGTCATAGGCTGATTTGAGAGCTCCAGGGTCTGTGGTTTCTGATGTTTGAAACATGTTTTTGTGACTGATCGGGTTTATGATTTCTCACTACAATATCTCTCTCTCTCTCTCCTTCTTTTTAAAAAAAATATGTTCAGTTTTGTTTAATAGGAAATTAATGGCACTTATATCAAATGACATTAGCTCTGCAAATGTCAGCTTGTAAATCTGCATGGGTATCTGTTTACAACCCGCCCCCAAACCCACCCCACTACGAAACATATTGACAATTTTACAATATTAGCAACGGCTATCATTTAAAAATGGTTTATTACGAAAACTGAACAACCACTGCGGGGATACATGATGTATCCAGAATTGTACTGAACAACCACAGCAGTCTCAGCCAAAAAGAAAAACAATCTAGGGTACGACTAGAAGACAACATAAGAAATGACGTTAATCCTGGCTAATACTTAGAGGTTATATATGTATTTATATGTATTTAGAGAATTACAGATCTATCACATTGAAATTTTTTTCCCATGCTTTCCTGATAATTACATCAAATAAGCCTATTTCACACTTTTCATTTTGTCATTGTGTCTTTCTTCCAGATTCGTTCCATATTTTATCATATACATGTGTCACAGACTAAAATATGGAATAGGAATTTAGAGCAGAATGGTCAAATCTCATACCATAATGGCATTCTAATTCCATTCCATCCCAGGTTTTAGAGTATGCCGATTTACACACGGTGCATTTAAACCATACGTTTTCTACCTCGACACCGCAATACAATTTCTCAAATAACTCGCTGTAAAATAGTTAATTGTTGTTGCAATGTGTTAATCGCATGAAAAGATACTAACCTCTTCTTCTAAAAATCTTACCCGAGCTTCATCGGATACTTTAACAAAATTTAAGATGTCTATCATTGTCGCCATTTCTCATTCGCAAGCAGTGTCAATAGATGGCGCTATTTGAAGAAAAACCACGTGACCACACATACTACATCATAATAGAAACTTACTACATCATAATGAAAACAGACCACATCATAATGGAAAGTAACCACATCATAATGAAAAGTGACCACATCATAATGTAAAGTGACCACATCATAATAGACACTTACCACATCATAATGAAAAGTGACCACATCATAATGGAAAATGACCACATCATAATAGACACTTACCACATCATAATGAAAAGTGACCACATCATAATGGAAAGTGACCACATCATAATGGTAAGTGACCACATCATAATGACAAATGAACACATCATAATGTAAAGTGACCACATCATAATGGAAAGTGACCACATCATAATGTAAAGTGACCACATCATAATAGACACTTACCACATCATAATGAAAAGTGACCACATCATAATGGAAAATGACCACATCATAATAGACACTTACCACATCATAATGAAAAGTGACCACATCATAATGGAAAATGACCACATCATAATAGACACTTACCACATCATAATGAAAAGTGACCACATCATAATGGTAAGTGACCACATCATAATGACAAATGACCACATCATAATGTAAAGTGACCACATCATAATGGAAAGTGACCACATCATAATGGTAAGTGACCACATCATAATGACAAATGACAACATCATAATGTAAAGTGACCACATCATAATGGAAAGTGACCACATCATAATGAAAAGTAACCACATCATAATTAAAACAGACCACATCATAATGACAAATGACCACATCATAATGGAAAGTGACCACATCATAATGACAAATGACCACATCATAATGAAAAGTAACTACATCATAATTAAAACAGACCACATCATAATGACAAATGACCACATCGTAATGGAAAGTGACCACATCATAATGACAAATGACCACATCATAATGTAAAACGACCACATCATAATGTAAAGTAACCACATCATAATGGAAAGTGACCACATCATAATGGTAAGTGACCACATCATAATGACAAATGACCACATCATAATGTAAAGCGACCACATCATAATGTAAAGTAACCACATCATAATGGAAAGTGACCACATCATAATGAAAAGTAACCACATCATAATTAAAACAGACCACATCATAATGAAAAGCGACCACATCATAATACAAAGTAACCACATCATAATGGAAAGTAACCACATCATAATAAAAAGCGACCACATCATAATGTAATGCGACCACATCATAATAGAAACTTACCACATCATAATGTAAAGTGACCACATCATAATGGAAAGTAACCACATCATAATGACAAATGACCACATCATAATGCAATGCGACCACATCATAATGGAAAGTGACCACCTCATAATGAAAGGGACCACCTCATAATGGAAAGTGACCACATCATAATGTAAAGGAACCACATCATAATGGAAAGTGACCACATCATAATGACAAATGACCACATCACAATGTAAAACGACCACATCATAATGTAAAGTAACCACATCATAATGACAAATGACCACATCATAATGACAAATGACCACATCATAATGTAAAGCGACCACATCATAATGGAAAGTGACCACATCATAATGAAAGTGACCACATCATAATGGAAAATGACCATCAAAGTCGTGTTTGGCGTTCCATAGGCAACAGGTATGCTCTTAACTTGAAGGTGATTTACGTTAAGGTCATAGCGTTGCAAATGAAGGATCATACATTGCAAGCGAGGGGGTGCTGCACATAGCGGTTTCTTCGTGATAGAAACGAGCGGCAAATGAGCCGTTTGCACTTCAACTCTGCGCGCATATACGTATCGATGAAAGCGTTTACAACCTAAAAGTTTTTCGAACATTTTTTTCTCAATTTGCGCATAGTTTACCTCCGTCTGCGTCAGGGATTTAGATGCATAAGCAACCGGCTTATTGTCTTGTAGGAGGGTCGCTCCTAGTCGCTCCTAGTCCAAATTTGGAAGCGTCAATCTGTAATGTCAGCGTTTTTGTCATATGATAACGTGACAGAACAGGTCCTGGTGACATTGTAAGGATTTCCTGAACTTTTTGAAAGGCGTTTGTTGGGGCTCATATAGTGTAGTATATTAACTGTATATATGTATTCATTGTCAATCATGATATTAGCCACACCTTTGCTATTGTATGAGTCACCAGCCAGCCTCACATTGTTAGTTACTGTACAGCCGTAGCAGAATAAAGATATGTAATTCTACAGAGTGTTTATAACATCAGCAACTTTACAAAAAGTGAAATTTGGATTTAATAGCATTGATTCATTTCTGTGGATTTATTACTAATACTGATATCTTCACATTTATAGAAATGGCATCATCATTGCCAAATTTTCTACCATTCAATGTTCATGAAGGAGCAGTAGAAATCCGTTGGAAGAAATGGTTTAAGCGACTTAAAAATATGTTAATAGGTATGGGCATAAGACAAAAAAGCCAACGTGTTCTATTGCTTCATTATTCAGGAGAAGAAGTCAATGACATTTTTGAAACATTGATAGACACAAGTGATGATTTTGACACAGAAGTATTGAAACTGACTGATTATTTCACGCCAAAGAAGAACACCGAGTATGAAATCTATAAATTACGCTAGGAAATGAAAGTATCGACGCATATCATACACGGTTAAGACAACTTAGTGAGAACTGTGAATTTACCACTGCCGACAAGGAGATAAAATCTCAAATTGTTCAAGGATGTTCATCTACACGGCTTTGCAGAAAAGCATTAAGAGAAGAAATGACACTGGACGGACTCATTTCATCCACACGTGCTCTCGAACTGAACTCTCAGACAAACAAGCAACAGAGATTGAAAGCAGCCCAGCACAAGAAGCCGCAAATGCAATAAAGCACGAACGACGTCGTCGTCAGAACATTCAAAAAACACCATCACAGAATACTCCAAATAAGGCTACAGCCAAAAGTAAATGAAGAAACTGTAGCTATGACTATTAACATGCAAAAGGTACAACATGTCCAGCAAAAGGTCAATTTTGCAAGTATATTCACTTTGCAAGTGTATGCAGATCAAAGCAGAAAAAATCTAATACAATGCAGAAATTGTAAAATTCTTCAAGTGACACTGGAAGTGACAGAGACACGGATTATCTATTTGGTTTAAACTGGGAACAATATCAGGGCAATACTAGACTAGAAAATGTCAACAGTATGAAATCAACTATTGTTTGGGGCGTTGTTTCAGCCAAAGGTTTTTCTGCAGTAGCTTGAGCAATTTAAATAATACATACATCAATTTTATAGCAGTAGAACTGGTATTTTTAGTGGTAAATAAAAATATCTTATTACATTTCTATGAGTGAAAGATCGGGATTTCTCAGTGCAAGAATATTCATAATCGCTAAATATTAATAACTAACTCAGAACACAATAATAACTAAAGTTGCTAACTTAGAACACAATAATAACTAACGTTGCGACGTTGAGTCGTGACGTCAACAAAGTGTTGCTGACGTCTACGTCATCCGCCGATAACGTTCAATAAAGCGAATATTTGTTTGCAAAAACGTAATTTAAAATGTAATAAATAGATTATTTAACTGATGGGATCTATTATTGGGTCCTTCACTTGATGGTAGACGTGCTTTGTTTTCTCACTCGCGTGCGCTCATTCGTGAAAAGTACCACACGTCTACTACACGTCAAGGATTTCCCTATAATCGATCCCAGCAGTTAAATAATCTCTATTTAGTTTTGAAAATCGTTTGAGAAATAAATATTTAAAGCCCAAATGATTTTTGATGGGGTTTCGCGGCTGATCCATGTCGTTAATGGCGGAGACCTTGGAGGGATCAGGTTTTAGTTCGTTGGACGTCAATATTTGTCCAACGTGTTGAACTTCTGTGACACCAACAACGTGTTTGTCAATATTAAGTCTAATTACCTTTTCGTGGGTTCGTTGCGGAACATTACGCAAATTTTGGTCATGTTCTTCACGTGTACGTCCGTACGCAAGAATGTCGTCTACAATGGCGATGATTCCTGACAAACCTTCATAGCATGTTTAAAGCGATAGTCCAAATGGGATATTAAATGTAGTCAGAAACGAGGAAGCTTCAGAGAGTTTTATGGTCCAGTATCCAGATCGAGCGTCTAATTTTGAGAAAAACTTGGCGCCAGTCAATTGGGGAAGGACATCTAACGTACGCATAGTGTATTGAGGGCGGCGAATCGATGCCTTATTTAGGTCTTTCGGGTCGAGGCATACCCTGGGGCGTCTGACGGCTTCTCAATAACGACGACGGAAAAGACTCATTTTGCTGGTGTTGTGACTTCCGCTATTACATCATCTGTTTCCAACTCTGCGGGCTAACTCTGTCTTGAGTTTGTCGCGTCGCGCAGTGCGACAGGAACTGGTCTAGGTGGGAGAACTATGAGGGTAATTTTATTATTTTATATTAATCTTAATGTCACATTCACCGCTGGGCTTGACCTATGCCATTGAATAAATCGGCATATTCAGCAGGTATGACTTCCTTATTTAGAGGATGTTATCTCAGAAATGTAGGTCGTTCAAGAGTGTGTCATTGTATTTGTGAATGTGTAACACACTGACGTGCACACGTTAACTCATAGATCGTTCGACCTATCCAACTTCGCAGATTTCTTGAGTTACTTTAACGGATGGTTTCTAAGTATATATTTAAAAGGAAACAAACCTCGGAAACTCAACAGTAGCAGGGCGACACCAACTGAAATACAAATTATATTATGTGATATTATGTAATCGTGGTGGTGTTAATTATATGACAAGGTGAATTTATAAATAAATAAAAGCACTGAAAAGGGGATCCCTTGGAAGCAACAAACACAAACAAGAGACAAATTAGAAAAAAGTAACAAAGTGGATCTGGAAACGGCCGAACACGAAGACACGGTTTTATTTAATCTGTTCATGAGAATATAATTTGCAACACCTCTCACGCCCACTAGCACTTTCAACGGTTTAGAGCCCCAGAGTTGGCTTGAGGATCCCAAAGGACCAGTAAGTAATAACACTGCTGATTGTAGTCAGGACCAGTAAGTAATAACACTGCTGATTGTAGTCAGGACCAGTAAGTAATAACACTGCTGATTTGTAGTCAAGCGACCCTTTACCGACGCCACACAGCACTAAACAAATGCTGGGGGTGAATGTCAATATATTCTGAAAAGGGGATCCCTTTATAAAATCGTTTTATAAAGCTTTTATAAAACTATTACTATTACTCATATATTGTGAAACATTACATTTTACATTGCTACTCATACCATCACAACCGGTCAAACCTTCATCACAAAAACATGCCAAACAATACATTATATAATTGCCATTGGGTAGATGTAAATGAGAGGTAATGTAAAGTGCAACACCTCTCGTGCCTCCTAGCACCGGCTTAAGCGATATTCTACTTTAAACCACAAAGATCGGGCTTGATGATCCCAAAGGACCAGTAAGTAATAACACTACTGATTTGTAGTCGGGGTGACTTTTTACGGCCGTCACACATGTCTATTGTGTATAAAAATCTTACCAATGAGTATGTACATCTTGAAGTTCTGCTTTTCCAATGTTGATTCTCTAGTATATACAGACAGGAAAGTAATACGGCCGCGATTTCGGAACCTTCGACAGCAGATGCCGTTTTCCCATATGCATAGATTAGATGTCCTTTATTTATAGCATATGTGCATGTTAGGTCGAGTTCAAATGTTTGAACAATTATTATTGTTGGAGGCGCGTGTTTCAGCCAAAGTCTTTCAGCATTAACATGAACAATTCGAATAATACGTACATGAATTGTATATCATTGTAACTGAATGTTTTAGTGGTAAATAAATTTACCTTTGTTTTGAAAAACACATATTTAACAACCAAAATGATTTTTGGTGGGGCTTTTCCCATGTAATTGCCTTGTTGCTGGGTTAGCAGATATTTAAGAAATCGCAAATAACTACAGTTAACCATAATAATTTGCTATACATTTTTCAGAGTTCTTAGTTAACATTTATCCAACACATCAAACGCACTTTTTTTATAAATTTTTACAAACAAAAATCGAGTTTTTGATGCAGCAGAATTTTGCATATCTATACAAAGCTATCAAAAACGCACGTGGACTTTTCATTTCTCAATTCATGTACAACTAAGGCAAATGTATATGGTCTTGTGCAAAATTAATAGTTCAGAAGCTGCACTGCTGTCAAACTTTGAAAGGTTACTGTTTTGTCAACACAATAATTGCACAAATGTCAAACTGCTGTCAAAGGTTACTGTGTTTTGTCAACACAATAATTGCACAAATGTCAAATTGCTGTCAAAGGTTGCTGTGTTTTGTAAACACAATAACTGCAAAAAATTTCAAAGAAATAAAGTTGTTATTAGCCAGTTTGTTAATGCTGAAGTTACTGAAGAAACAGTTATCTTTGAATGTACCCATATGGAAGGTTGAATGTAGCCATGTGAATGATCATGCAAGGAATGTTGAATATCTTACCATGTTCAATTGCAAAATATGTGTTCCTGTGTTCTGAATCTATCGTGACATTGACCTTTGAGCTACGGACCTGGATCTTGCGCGCGACACGCCATCTCATTATGATGAACATTTGTGCCGAGTTATTTCAAAATCCCACAATGCATGACAAAGTTACAGCCCGGAAAAGCCTATTTCTGACCTTTAACCGCCAAGTGTGACCTTTGAGCTACGGATCTGGGTCTTGCGCGCCACACGCCGTGTCATTATGGTGAACATTTTTTCCAAGTTAAATCCCACGATGCATGACAAAGGACAAAAAGATGACAGACGGACGGAAGGACTGACGGGGGTGGGGGTGGGGGGGGGGGGGGGGTAGGGGGAGGGGGCAAACCTAAAGTCCCCTTCGGTCCGGACCGGTAGGGGACTAATAAGTAACAACAGATCACTATTCTGCCTAAAGGTATATCATGAGTTCTTTTACGACAGTGAATACATGTACATTCCCTTTAGTACTGTCTACCGTAAAGCATTAACCAACGCCAACGGAGACGCCGCATGCCTTTAAAAGGACACATGACAATCTTTATTTTTTGAAAACTCACGGCGTCCCGCTAGTTTTTCTGTATAATTTGCATTTGTTCAATCATTAACAGTAATTATATGAATAGTATTAAGCAATTTGTTTTTGCATATTATTCATTTTTGATATTATTGCACCAATAATACATTAAAACTTATAGTATAAGACGAAATAGTGAATACTTAAAATTTGATTTATTTAAATGTGACCAGGGTAAAAGTAAAAATGATACTGGGTATATAAAACGAGACACCCATTTCAAACACTTCAAGATTGCCGTCTGTCCCTTTAAATTTTAAAAGTCGAGCATGGCAATCTTGAAGTTGTTATCATTCATGGAACTGAATTGAATTGAATGTTGTTTAACGGCTCATCAACACAGTATAGGTTATTTAGAGCCGCCCCAGAGAGAGGGGAATGATACATAGGAATCCGGGAACCTGCCCTACTCTTATTATCGAATAGATTCCTATTGTTCTTTAACGTGCTCGGAGGATAGACCGATACACGGGACCGCCCGGTTTACGTCCCCATCCGACGGACGGGGCTAAGGGAAAGTGTCTTGCCCAAGAACACACCGACGGAACTCAGTGGCACCACGTAGGATTGAACCCGGGGCCTCCGGTTATTATCATTCATGGAAATCAGCGTCTGATATATTAATTTATCATTCATGGATATCAGCGTCTGATATATTAATCCTGTATCATTTTGACTTAAAAACTGCCTGCGTATAATTAAATAAAAACGTGAAATTTCAGTTTTCTTTAAAAAATTCAAAATTTGTAAATACATTATTGGTGCAATATAATCAATAGTAATATGTAAAAACAATTTGCGTTGAACTATTGTATTAATTGTAATGATTGCACATATGCAAGTTATGTAGAAAAACAAACGGGACGTTGTGAGTTTTAAACAAATCAATATTGCAGTGCGTCCCTTTAATATTAACCCACCTTGACAGTTGGCAACCGGATGTGTCTGTAGAACCGGTTGTCACCCTGTTATGCAATCAAAGTGTTTATTTACCCTCGCCCTATGGCACTTGGCCTTTTGGCGAGCTTTTCAGAAGAAGGTTATGGATGCAGATTGAGGAGTCCGGTTTAGAAGCCCGCATCCCTCGTCAAAAGTGGTTTAGTGTAGAATCACAGTAGTAGATTTGTTTGGAGTGAAGAAATCCAACGAAGATACCCTTTCTGTAGGTGATCACGTTTTTCTCACAGAGGATTAAAGTTGTTGTGGAAGATAATGGCCAATCTGTTATGCCTCGGAAGATTCCTGCTAATTGGTATTGAATCGGATTGACCATTAACTCGGATTGACCATTAACTCGGATTGACCATTAACTCGGATTGACCATTAACTCGGATTGACCATTAACTCGGATTGACCATTAACTTATGATTGGCTGAAACATTAATTCATCTCTAACCTACTCTGGGATCTAACGTGTGCCGTATTCAGTTTAGGGTCTCAGTGAGTCACTCTCACCTAGTTTAGGGTCTCAGTGAGTCACTCTCACCTAGTTTAGGGTCTCAATGAGTCACTCTCACCTAGTTTAGGGTCTCAGTGAGTCACTCTCACCTAGTTTAGGGTCTCAGTGAGTCACTCTCACCTAGTTTAGGGTCTCAATGAGTCACTCTCACCTAGTTTAGGGTCTCAGTGAGTCACTCTCACCTAGTTTAGGGTCTCAGTGAGTCACTCTCACCTAGTTTAGGGTCTCAGTAAGTCACTCTCACCTAGTTTAGGGTATCAGTGAGTCACTCTCACCTAGTTTAGGGTCTCAGTAAGTCACTCTCACCTAGTTTAGGGTATCAGTGAGTCACTCTCACCTAGTTTAGGGTATCAGTGAGTCACTCTCACCTAGTTTAGGGTATCAGTGAGTCACTCTCACCTAGTTTAGGGTATCAGTGAGTCACTCTCACCTAGTTTAGGGTATCAGTGAGTCACTCTCACCTAGTTTAGGGTCTCAGTGAGTCACTCTCACCTAGTTTAGGGTCTCAGTGAGTCACTCTCACCTAGTTTAGGGTCTCAGTGAGTCACTCTCACCTAGTGTAGGGTCTCAGTGAGTCACTCTCACATAGTTTAGGGTCTCAATGAGTCACTCTCAGCCAGTTTAGTGTCTCAGTGAGTCTCTCACCTAGGTCTCAGTGAGTCACTCTCACCTAGTTTAGGGTCTCAGTGAGTCACTCTCACATAGTTTAAGGTCTCAGTGAGTCACTCTCACCTAGTTTAGGATCTCAGGTTTACCCCTCAAATGGGATCAGCAGTGGCCCTATTCTTTGCCCCGGAACCAAACGGGGCCGAGGTTTTGGTACCAAGTTTTTCCAAAACCCAGTTGGTTGTTTAGAAGAAATAGCGTGGACAATAATGTTAAAGAATAAATGACATTAACATCAAAACGGGTCTTCTCTCCAGTCAACCCATGAATTTTCATGAAATTTGCTTCAGAGGAAGAGGAGTGCGGAAAAGGTGCTTCATTTTCGGGTAACGGTGACCTTGACCTACTGACCTCAAAATCAAAGGGGATCATCATCCGCTCGCCAGACAGTTCACCCATCAAGTTTTATGAGATTTCTTCAGAGGAAGAACAGTTACAGTGCCAACAAGAGGTTTAATTATCGAGTTGTCATGACCTTGACCATGTCATACTCAATAGGGGTCATTGTTTCGCCACAAGCAGTCAACCCATGAAGTTTGGTGATATTTGCTTGAGGGAAAGTGGAACTACAGTGCCAACAAGGTGTTCCGTTATCGGTTCATGGTGACCTTGACCTATTTTGTCAAATGAAATCTAGAACTATCACTGAAGGTGATGAATATACCCCCGCTTAAATGCTAAGCCAAACAAAGTGCCACTACTGAAGGGGGGACAATTCTGAAAATACTCTGAAACCGTCTTTCTATTTTTTGTAACATCGACCCAATGACCTCAAATGCAATCTAAGCTTCCTTTTCATATAAGCTACCTATCCAGAAAGTTTCAGGCCAATATCTCATTCCTAAATGAAGTTATTGAGCAAAAACTATTTTTAGTAACAGTGACCTTACCTTGAACAGGTTACCCAGTGACCCCAAATGCAATCCCAAGTTTGCTTTTTATATAAGCTACCTACCTAGAAAATTAATGCCAATATCTCATTCCTAGTTATTGAATGGAAACCATCATTTCAGTACCAGTGACTCCAAATGCTATCCCAAGAAGCTACCTATACATAAAGTTTCATGTCAATATTTCATTCCTAACTGAAGTTATTGAACGGAAACCATTTTTCTATTTTAAGTAACAGTGACCTTGACCCCAATGACCCCAAATGCAATCCCAAGCTTGTCTAATTGAACGGAAACCGTTTTTCCATTTTAGTAACAGTGACCCCAAATGCAACCCAAAACTTCCTCTTCATATAAGCTACCTACCCTGAAGGTTTCGTGCCAATATCTCATTCCTTACTAAAGTTATTGAGCGGATATCAAACCCAGAACTATCACTGAAGGTGATGAATACCACTATTTAAATTTTAAGTGAAATAAAGGGCCATAACTCTGTAATAAATTAGGCAATCAACAATGGGTGATGTAGAGGGACATAAGGTCATCAATTGTTATGTTTATATGAAGTTTGGGAATAACTCATTCAAAAGTGTTTGATGAATTCCAAGTAATGAACATGTGTTACGTGACGGGATGCGACGGGACGCGACGGGACGCGACGGAACAAAACTGTGTTACATGACGGGATGCAACATGACGCGACATTACGGACAACACGATTCCTTTATAGCTCCCACTTCACTTTGTGAAAGCGGGTGTATAATTAAAGGCTCAACCTGAATGATATAGAGGGAGTTGTCAAAACACACCACAATCTCTAGCTTTTTTTTTTTTAAATTTCGATTACCAAATGAATGGTAATCCATTTATTCATCCCGTAATAGGTTTGTGAGGGTCGGGGTGGGCCACCCTCAACAAACCGTACAGATATGTATGTAATATGCATCATATTTATATATGAACAGTTTTCACATATACTTACATACAAAAATGCATATCATAATTAGAAGCTGTATAAATAGGGAGGTTTTTTTTAAAACATCTTTACAATTTCAAAAGAAGATTTAAAATACACATTTCTGAAAGAGGGACACCGAGGATCTTTCAAAAGTTTTATTTACAAATAAACCAGATTGATGTATGTCCCTTTTACACGTCACTTGAAAGCAGAAAAAAATTATAATTGTCAAGATATTTATTTTGCTACTTTTATAATCCTTCAATGATAATTGTAAAGATGTTTTTTGTTTTTTTTTGTTTTTTTTTAAACACAGCATATATAATTTACCTAACAAATGTTTTAACATAGATAAGTGCAAAGATAAAATAATCAAGTACGAATGTTTCAGTTTTTATACAAATCCACAAACTATCTCTGCTGAGTTTTACTATAGTTGATTGTGTGAAAAAAATGCTGTTATCCAAATAAAAATATATAAAGAAAAGACAAGATCTATCTATGGAGGTGTGACTCTTCATTATTCAGTGGGAACAGCGGGGAACATAAGTTAGCTTGGGAACTTTTTTTTTTTTCTATATCAAAGATTAGAAGAAAAAAATAAAAAATAAGGTAGATGTGTCGCACAGTGTAACTTAAAAATTAAGACAAAAAACTAATTAAGTAGAGATTTATAAGTCGACCAAAGTTTTTCAAATTTATCAAATGCAATACTTTTAATTGCATTTATTTTTCAGTTTGATATACCGGTATGTATTTAATTTGTGGTTTGAAATTTATGAACAGTGGCAATCTTCCATCTAACTTACATTTATATATGAAGTATTTTGCATGCAAAATTAATTTATTTAAAACAATATCATATTGACTAGACCCAAATATGATTTCTTTTATAGTCCATTCCGGTTGGATTATTATATTATAATCATTGCAAGTAATCTTAAAAATATCCCAAAATGTTTTAATATATTTACATTCCCAAAATAAATGTGTAATGGTTTCTGGAGACTCTGTACAAAAGCTACAAGAATTATCATTTTTTATCTTCATTTTTGTCAAAAGGATGTTTGTAGCAGTAATTCTATGGTTTATTTTTGCCTGCAACCATTGTAACCTGGTGTCTTTTGTACATTTGATAGGTATTTTGAATAAGTCCTTCCATTCTCTGTCTATATTTAAACCATACTGCCCCCATTTGGCTATAGATGTTGGATGTACATTTGATTTATTAAGTATATCATAAATGGAACGACAGCCTTTCTGTGAGCTTGTTATAAGGGACACTACTGATGGGCAAACTGGATTTTCTAAATTAATGGCAAGATGAGAGAAATTTTGTTTTTGAAGGTAGTCCCGTATTGCTGCAGTCATACCTTCATATTCTAAAAAATGTGACTGTGCAGCAAACTTTTCGATAAATAGTGTAAAAGAGAGAAGATTACCATTGTTATCCATTATATCATTAATAAATAAAATACCTTTATCATACCATCTTTTATAAAAAGCACATGATCTTCCAATCTTAATGTTATTATTGTACCATAATGGTTGTCAATGTGTTAAGAAATCTTTCCATGACAGTGATTTTTTAACATCTAGTAAGATGTTAAGACTTGTGTAAACATCCTTCCAGAAAGGATTGCCTATTTCTTGCACGTTTTTCTTTACATAATCATTACCAAAAAATAGCATATTGCTGGTGAATGGGTACATATGTTTATGGATTTCCATACATTTTTTGTTTCCAATCAAAAGTCTTCTAATCCACGTTAATTTCAGAGAATATATGAACTGTTTAATATTGATCATTCTAAGTCCACCATAATCATAGTCTTGAGTTACAACAGATCTCTTAATTTTGTCTGGGTGGTTCTTCCAGAGGAAATTAAAACACATTTTTTGCAACAGTGTGACCTGTTCCTCAGGTGGATTAGGTAATGATGAAAATAAATGATTTAACTTTGGTAGAGCTAAGCTTTTTATAACAGTGATTTTTCCAAAAGGTGTGAGGATTCTTTTTGACCAGGACATTAGTAATGATTTAATTTCGTTTATTTTCCTATCATAATTTAACGCAATCACACTCCTTAAATTTGTTGACATTGTTATTCCTAAGATCAAAAATTCACCCTGATTCCAGTTAAGATCTGTATCTGTGCATAATTTTATATTTGAACCTTTGTTTTTCCCAAACCATATAACTCTGGTTTTATCAACATTAACATTAAGACCTGAAATATCTCCATAGAATTTTAAAACAATTAGAGCATGTTTAAGGGATTTTTCGGTGCCGTCTAATATAAGAGAGGTGTCATCGGCATATTGAGAAATTAAATATTCAGTATCTCCTACTTTAACTCCTTTAATATCTTTATTTGTCCGGACCAGTACAGCCAATATTTTGACACACAGAATAAAAATGTATGGGGAGAGCGGATCTCCCTGTCGGCAGCCTCGGTGAATAAAAAACCACTCTGAAAGATGGCAGTTAACTAAAATGCAAGATTTAATGTTTGTGTAAAAGACTTTTATCCACTTTCTTATACCTTGTCCTAACTGAAAAAAGGTTAAAACCTCCTCAATAAAAGACCAGGAAAGAGTATCAAAGGCTTTTTCAAAATCTGCAATAAGTAATAATCCTGGTATATCATTCTTCTCGGTATAATAAAACAAATCATAAATGGTACGAGTATTTTCACCTATATTATCTCCCTGCCAGAAAGCCAGTCTGGTCATCATTTATAAGAAAGGGAAGTACTTGTTTTAAACGCTGTGCAATGCATGCTGATGCTAATTTATACGAACAATTTAATAAAGATATTGGTCTCCAGTTTTTTAAATAATGTCTATCTTTGTTTGTCTTTGGTATACATGTTATAATTCCCGCCTTTTGTGTGATTGATAATTCACCTTTCAAAAAACCATGGTTAATGGATCTCAAGAGGAAAATTCCTATATCTATCCAGAAAAACTTATAAAATTCCATGGTGTAACCACTAGAGCCAGGGCTCTTAAGATTTTTTGCCTTTTTTAAACAAAATAATAGTTCATGTAATTCTATTGGGCCTTCTAAATTTTGTTGTTGCTCTCTAGTTAGCTTGGGTATAGGAAAATCTCTAAAAAATTCATTTAAATATATATTTTTTACTGGTTTGTGTGAATACAAGGAATAATAAAAGTTTCTAGTTTCTTTTAAAATTGAATCTTGATCTTTTAAAATATTTCCTTCATTTGAAATTAGGGATGGTATACATTTACTTACAAAATTCCTGTTTTCTAAATTACAAAAATATTTAGTTACTTTCTCTCCTTCATCTAACCATTTGGCTTTTGACCTTACCTTAAATCCATCCATTTTTTTTTTGGCGCAATTCAAACAAACTTTTTCTTTTGCTTTCTAAGCTTATTAAATCAATATCTAAACACTCTTCCAGTATCTCTATTTCTTGTAGTAGTTTTGCTTCAGTTTTATCTTCTTTTTTTTAAAGAAATGATGAGTAGGATATTGTTTTTCCTCTAATCTCCATCAATAATGTTTCAAGAAAGAGCTGATCATCAATGTCCAATATTAAATCTTGACAAGGTATGTCTTTAATTTGTAAATTTATATTTTGATTTTTTGTTGCGTATTGATTTTTTGTATTTTGGATTACTTTTTTAATTTCATCTACATAAGTATTGTCTTTAAGGAGAGAATTGTTAAATTTCCAGTAAGATCTCCCCTTTTTGAACTTTCCAAATACAAATGATGTAGTAATTATTGAATGATTGGTCCAATCTCTAGCTTGATATGTGTTGCACGTTTCATAGACACCTTGAATGGTTTTAAAGTTATACTAACATTATGACAAATGGAAAATATTTTTCAAATTAATGCAAAAATATTGACATTAGAAAGTTCCATTATTTGAACAGACCTGACAGTCTTGGGTGTATCAAGACCTGACAGTCTTGGATGTATCAAGACCTGACAGTCTTGGATGTATCAAGACCTGACAGTCTTGGATGTATCAAGACCTGACAGACTTGGGTGTATCAAGACCTGACAGTCTTGGATGTATCAAGACCTGACAGTCTTGGGTGTATCAAGACCTGACAGTCTTGGATGTATCAAGACCTGACAGTCTTGGATGTATCAATCATTTCTGAAAAACAACTGTCAACATTTCTAGCGGTTCTTGAGTCAAGGATTTTTAAGTTTATGCTATTTTTAGTAAAGGTGGCCATCTTGGATGTAACGCTGACCTAGTTTTATTAAACTTGAGCACTGATCTCAGAACCATTCATGTGAATTTTGGTCAAAATTGACAAACCGATAGTTTAGCAGTTTTTGAGAAGTTTTCTAAAGGGGCGGAGTCATTTTTTACCCCAGCGACATTAGTTTAAAGACACATTTCCCAGCTGATTGTAGTCGTTGAAAAGTCATGGATAGCATGCTTTTTAACTGCTTACTTCTCGCTGACTGATTACCACAGAGACATTATATTGAGGCCCCATCACAGTTTTTTCTTTTCATTTACTATTACCTTAGTTTTTGATATAAGATATATTGTAACTAAAAAAAACACTAGATTGTTTATTATGTGGGAGCATATAGTCGCCGCTTTTTCCGTCCGTCCGTATGTGCGTCCGTGCGTCCGTGCGCTTTTTGTCCGGAGCATAACTCAAAAAGTATGCTTGATTAAAATTCCTGTGAATGATAAGGATAATGAGACGGAGTGCAGTTCATAGGAACCATAACTCTAGCTTCACTACTTTTTTTAATTATCTCCCCTTTTTGAAAAATCTTATCCAGAGCATAATATAGTTCCGTACGGATTCATTTTGAATAAGGAAAGGGTATGAATGAATGAATATAAATACACTAAAAGGAAGCAGAACAGGAAATGTTCAAATCTGACCACAGAGTCACGATTTGAACAAACTTGGTAGATGACCATAACCTTAAGGTAAATGCAAAATATTAAACCTCTGGCTATTGTAGTTTCAGAGATGAATAATGTTGAAGTGTTTCCCTATATAAGTCTATGTTTAATATGTGACCACTGGGGCGGGTCCAAATTTGACCTCAGGGTCACCATTAGAACAAACTAGTTAGAGGACCATAAGACGATGTTACATGCAAACTATCACAGCTCTATATCTTGTAGTTTTGCAGACGATTTTTTAAGATTTGTTAAATGAAACGGATAAGCCCCATTGCGGGGGGCATTTATGACCTCAGGTGCACCATTCGAACAAACATATAATGATGCTTCACATAAACTTGGGGTTGTCCTTGGTCGAGTGGTCTCAGACTTGAAATCACATGTCCCTCACCGCTGTGGGTTCGATTCCCCATGGGGCCACGACTGTTAAGTATGAGTATCAAGCTATCCAGCTTGCTTGCGGAACGTCGGTGGTTCTACTCAGGTGCGCGCCCGTGCATGAAAAAATGCCCGGGTTTGCACCTGGGGTCTTCCTCCACCAATAAAAAGCTGAAATGTCGCCAAATGACCTTAGCTGTTGGTGCAACTATAAAATCCAGTTTAATGAATTCATATAAGATATGATTGAATTCCGACAAACGGTTTCTGAGAAAAAGTCGTCAGAAGCAAAAGATAACGACGACGACGGACAGACAACGGACGGACAAAGGACGAAGAGTGATTCCAAAACATCACATTGAGCCTTCGGCTCAGGTGATCAAAAACACTGACAGATGACAGCGATTGTTGAATTTTGAAGTCCCGATGAGTATCTTGCATTTGAGATTTACTAAAAAATGGCAGAGAAGTAATTGATAATAGAGTTTATTATATAACCTATAAATAGACGCGTTTTCATTGGCTAAAAAGTAATTTTTTAGAAAAAATATCTAGCGATATTGACCTGTTTTTTTGATATTGACCTGTTTTTTGGATATTGACCTGTTTTATATAATTGTTTTTTTGATATTGACCTGTTTTATATAATTGTAAATTGAGGGTTATATAATAAAACAGTTATGGACTTTTCAGCTGTTATACATGATGTTGATATGCACCAAAAAATCATTATTGACCTCGGCTATCGCCTCGGTCAATAATGATTTTTTTGGTGCATATCACATCATGTATAACAGCTGAAAAGTCCATAATTGTATAATATTGTGCTAAAAATACAAAAACTATTAATTGTTAACATGGGTCTTTTAAAAAAATCCATCTATACATAGTTGTTTTAACATATATACAAGTGCACATAAAATGCAAAACGGTTATAATTGTTACTACATTATTACCGTATACACTCTTTATGGGACGGGCCTCATCCTTTGACAAAAAACTAATAATCTCAATTTTCTTGTGCAAATGTATTTCTAACAGCGATTTACAGTTACCTATAGAAATTCTCTCCCCCCCAAATACAATAGGCTCGAAATGTGTCTTTAACAAACATAATAGTCTCTGCCAACTGGGCCAAGTAAGTAAAACAAGAAGAACCAGTATGCATATAAATATACAAAATGTATTGCACTTTAATGACAAGTCATTTACAATAAATACATCCAGGTATGTAAATTACACAGCAAAACATTGCCCATGAATAGCAGAGTATGCACAAAGAATATTTACTATGTCTATAAAAAGATTTTCAATAGAAAACTCAACAGATTTCATACACAAATTCTGTTTTCTTAAAGGGGCTGGCCTGGCCCAGTAGATAGCACTTTGGACTTGAAATCTGAAGGATCCGGGTTCAAGACTGAGTTTCATTGGTGTGTTCTTATGCAAGACACTTTTTCTCGGACTGGTCCATTGGACGGAGACATTAACCGGGTGGTCCTGTGAATCAGAGTCTATCCTCCATTATAATTCCATTATAATAAAGTACCACAGATTCCTATGTATCATTCCCCTCTCTCTAGGGCAGCTCTGAATGACATATAATGTGTTAATGAGCCGTTAAAACAACAATTCAATTCTTTAAATCCAATATGTACTAGTATTGACGGAAATGTCCAAGCCCAAGTGAAAACACCAATGAAACCAAATGTAGCCAGTGAGGCTGCAACTTATTATGAGTCGATCATAACCTCCGGGTTCAACGTCCATAAGACCATAACAAACTGTCTATTATTTCATGTTAAAGGTTTTGTTTAGAATTTGTTTTTAAAGGGACACATGGCAATCTTCAAATTTTTAACAAGCATTAAAATGATCGTCTTAGTGTATTAATCCAGTTTCATTTCGGCTTTAAATCCGCTTGCATAGAATTAAATGAAATTTCGAGTTTTTCAATTTTTTCTTCTCATTCTACCATAGGTTTAAATATATTATTGGTGCAATATAATCACGAGTTAATAATTTGCTTCATACCATTCTTACAGTTTTTATTAATGACTGAACAAATGGAGCTTTTAAAATCAAGATTGTCGTGTGTCCCTTAAAAGGTTATAAAGAGACTCAAAACTCGACGAGCGATATAAATGGTTGAAAATTACAGGTTTTTATAACTCAGAAAGGAGCTCAACATGCATGTCACTATGTTATGGGAACTGATTCTTTTGAACGAATTGTTTCTGTAACTCATCTTGGACACCTTTAATAGAACGTTTTTTTAGTGTAGTTATGTAGTGTAATTTTTGAGGTTAGTTTCTTTAAAAGGGACAGGGGTCTGGAAATATTTTGAAAATTCACTTGCCCAGGGCAAGTAGATTTTCAAAATCCACTTGCCCTGCCCAAAATGTCACTTGCCCCAATTTCAAAAGTCACTTGCCCCAAAATAAAGCTACGTCGAGACCGCACGCTAAGTTAAATCCTTTTCTCTCACTGTTTTTTTTTGTCATAAATTTTTACATAATTTCATTGTAAAATGAATGACTTAAATCATGAAGGATCAGAGCTATAGCTTGTGACCATTGTGCACATATCAGTGTTTTCCTCCACCGGTGGGAGAGGGGGAGTGGGGTGTCAGTGAGGATACCCCGAGGATATAACATCACTGATGAACCTGGTACCAAATTGGTAGACCCTAATGCTTATGGAATTAAGATGTACAAGATGCTTGCTCCTAGTGCAAAAGGGCAGGCAGTTAACAAAAAAAAGATGCATTAGGTCGAACAAAACTTGTTTCTACTTTTACATTTGTTATAGACTACACCAGATAAAAAGAATGAAAAGAATGATGCATTAGGTCAAACAGAACTTTTTTCCTACTTTCACTTTCGTTATATAATTCATGTAGATAAATCTTATGTGTTGGAAATTATTAGCACGGTTTATGCCTAAATTTGACTGGTACTGTAGTTGTTTTTCTGTTAATATCTTTTGAGATGCCAAATTGCATTTCTTCGAATAATTATCGAAACTAGCCAAGGTCGAAGCACATCTTCGATACAAGTTCAAAACAAAAACACGCCGTTCCGTCATTGATCTCGGATTCATTCAAAACAAACATGGCATTTTGAAATAGAAACAGATGCACACCTAGCTATTCATTACGACATGCGTCGATAGCGACATGCGTCGAAAGCGACATGCGTCGATAGTTTCTTTGCTCATCAAACAACGCCGTCAAATTGCCATAATCGTTTAATTGTCCTACTTGTTTACAAATTGGTTTGATTGAATCGCCATTGTTTCACTTTACCACGTGGTAGTGAACGGGAGTTGTTTCATTGGCTGATAAAAATACATCGGTTATTTGATTGGATAATATGGATACAGTACTAGGTTAAGTGTTGCGTCATGATTTTTAATTATTGAACAGAATATATTACCTACGACACACCGACCGACATACAAAGCGACAACACCATCTCAATAACTGATTTACACACTGATGTGTATTTCACACTAATCTGGCGCGTGACTTAATTACTTCCTGCATAGAGGGGCTCGTTACTGTGGTATATTTCACACGGTATACGAATTCTAAAGACCGCACGTCTTCAATTGAAGATTGGCACCCCAAGCGTTCCTCGGCCAATCAAATTCTGATAAACTGTCAAGTGGGAGGGATTAAACAATAACGAACAACACAGGTCAGTTTTATGACACTTATCAGTAATTGCTCGCGGCGAAGGCGACGGGTGGTTAATTACTACGAAATTATCGGCAAACTTCACAGTCCAGGCAAATTTTCCCTTGATTTTTATCTGATAATGAAACGTCCATCGGGCAAGTGACGGACAACCAGATTTACGAAGGTCACCTGCCCGCACCCAAAATCCACTTGCCCGGGGCGTCGGGCAACCATATTTCCGGAGCCCTGTAATGTGTTAAGAAATCTTTCCATGACAGTGATTTTTTAACATCTAGTAAGATGTTAAGACTTGTGTAAACATCCTTCCAGAAAGGATTGCCTATTTCTTGCACGTTTTTCTTTACATAATCATTACCAAAAAATAGCATATTGCTGGTGAATGGGTACATATGTTTATGGATTTCCATACATTTTTTGTTTCCAATCAAAAGTCTTCTAATCCACGTTAATTTCAGAGAATATATGAACTGTTTAATATTGATCATTCTAAGTCCACCATAATCATAGTCTTGAGTTACAACAGATCTCTTAATTTTGTCTGGGTGGTTCTTCCAGAGGAAATTAAAACACATTTTTTGCAACAGTGTGACCTGTTCCTCAGGTGGATTAGGTAATGATGAAAATAAATGATTTAACTTTGGTAGAGCTAAGCTTTTTATAACAGTGATTTTTCCAAAAGGTGTGAGGATTCTTTTTGACCAGGACATTAGTAATGATTTAATTTCGTTTATTTTCCTATCATAATTTAACGCAATCACACTCCTTAAATTTGTTGACATTGTTATTCCTAAGATCAAAAATTCACCCTGATTCCAGTTAAGATCTGTATCTGTGCATAATTTTATATTTGAACCTTTGTTTTTCCCAAACCATATAACTCTGGTTTTATCAACATTAACATTAAGACCTGAAATATCTCCATAGAATTTTAAAACAATTAGAGCATGTTTAAGGGATTTTTCGGTGCCGTCTAATATAAGAGAGGTGTCATCGGCATATTGAGAAATTAAATATTCAGTATCTCCTACTTTAACTCCTTTAATATCTTTATTTGTCCGGACCAGTACAGCCAATATTTTGACACACAGAATAAAAATGTATGGGGAGAGCGGATCTCCCTGTCGGCAGCCTCGGTGAATAAAAAACCACTCTGAAAGATGGCAGTTAACTAAAATGCAAGATTTAATGTTTGTGTAAAAGACTTTTATCCACTTTCTTATACCTTGTCCTAACTGAAAAAAGGTTAAAACCTCCTCAATAAAAGACCAGGAAAGAGTATCAAAGGCTTTTTCAAAATCTGCAATAAGTAATAATCCTGGTATATCATTCTTCTCGGTATAATAAAACAAATCATAAATGGTACGAGTATTTTCACCTATATTATCTCCCTGCCAGAAAGCCAGTCTGGTCATCATTTATAAGAAAGGGAAGTACTTGTTTTAAACGCTGTGCAATGCATGCTGATGCTAATTTATACGAACAATTTAATAAAGATATTGGTCTCCAGTTTTTTAAATAATGTCTATCTTTGTTTGTCTTTGGTATACATGTTATAATTCCCGCCTTTTGTGTGATTGATAATTCACCTTTCAAAAAACCATGGTTAATGGATCTCAAGAGGAAAATTCCTATATCTATCCAGAAAAACTTATAAAATTCCATGGTGTAACCACTAGAGCCAGGGCTCTTAAGATTTTTTGCCTTTTTTAAACAAAATAATAGTTCATGTAATTCTATTGGGCCTTCTAAATTTTGTTGTTGCTCTCTAGTTAGCTTGGGTATAGGAAAATCTCTAAAAAATTCATTTAAATATATATTTTTTACTGGTTTGTGTGAATACAAGGAATAATAAAAGTTTCTAGTTTCTTTTAAAATTGAATCTTGATCTTTTAAAATATTTCCTTCATTTGAAATTAGGGATGGTATACATTTACTTACAAAATTCCTGTTTTCTAAATTACAAAAATATTTAGTTACTTTCTCTCCTTCATCTAACCATTTGGCTTTTGACCTTACCTTAAATCCATCCATTTTTTTTTTGGCGCAATTCAAACAAACTTTTTCTTTTGCTTTCTAAGCTTATTAAATCAATATCTAAACACTCTTCCAGTATCTCTATTTCTTGTAGTAGTTTTGCTTCAGTTTTATCTTCTTTTTTTTAAAGAAATGATGAGTAGGATATTGTTTTTCCTCTAATCTCCATCAATAATGTTTCAAGAAAGAGCTGATCATCAATGTCCAATATTAAATCTTGACAAGGTATGTCTTTAATTTGTAAATTTATATTTTGATTTTTTGTTGCGTATTGATTTTTTGTATTTTGGATTACTTTTTTAATTTCATCTACATAAGTATTGTCTTTAAGGAGAGAATTGTTAAATTTCCAGTAAGATCTCCCCTTTTTGAACTTTCCAAATACAAATGATGTAGTAATTATTGAATGATTGGTCCAATCTCTAGCTTGATATGTGTTGCACGTTTCATAGACACCTTGAATGGTTTTAAAGTTATACTAACATTATGACAAATGGAAAATATTTTTCAAATTAATGCAAAAATATTGACATTAGAAAGTTCCATTATTTGAACAGACCTGACAGTCTTGGGTGTATCAAGACCTGACAGTCTTGGATGTATCAAGACCTGACAGTCTTGGATGTATCAAGACCTGACAGTCTTGGATGTATCAAGACCTGACAGACTTGGGTGTATCAAGACCTGACAGTCTTGGATGTATCAAGACCTGACAGTCTTGGGTGTATCAAGACCTGACAGTCTTGGATGTATCAAGACCTGACAGTCTTGGATGTATCAATCATTTCTGAAAAACAACTGTCAACATTTCTAGCGGTTCTTGAGTCAAGGATTTTTAAGTTTATGCTATTTTTAGTAAAGGTGGCCATCTTGGATGTAACGCTGACCTAGTTTTATTAAACTTGAGCACTGATCTCAGAACCATTCATGTGAATTTTGGTCAAAATTGACAAACCGATAGTTTAGCAGTTTTTGAGAAGTTTTCTAAAGGGGCGGAGTCATTTTTTACCCCAGCGACATTAGTTTAAAGACACATTTCCCAGCTGATTGTAGTCGTTGAAAAGTCATGGATAGCATGCTTTTTAACTGCTTACTTCTCGCTGACTGATTACCACAGAGACATTATATTGAGGCCCCATCACAGTTTTTTCTTTTCATTTACTATTACCTTAGTTTTTGATATAAGATATATTGTAACTAAAAAAAACACTAGATTGTTTATTATGTGGGAGCATATAGTCGCCGCTTTTTCCGTCCGTCCGTATGTGCGTCCGTGCGTCCGTGCGCTTTTTGTCCGGAGCATAACTCAAAAAGTATGCTTGATTAAAATTCCTGTGAATGATAAGGATAATGAGACGGAGTGCAGTTCATAGGAACCATAACTCTAGCTTCACTACTTTTTTTAATTATCTCCCCTTTTTGAAAAATCTTATCCAGAGCATAATATAGTTCCGTACGGATTCATTTTGAATAAGGAAAGGGTATGAATGAATGAATATAAATACACTAAAAGGAAGCAGAACAGGAAATGTTCAAATCTGACCACAGAGTCACGATTTGAACAAACTTGGTAGATGACCATAACCTTAAGGTAAATGCAAAATATTAAACCTCTGGCTATTGTAGTTTCAGAGATGAATAATGTTGAAGTGTTTCCCTATATAAGTCTATGTTTAATATGTGACCACTGGGGCGGGTCCAAATTTGACCTCAGGGTCACCATTAGAACAAACTAGTTAGAGGACCATAAGACGATGTTACATGCAAACTATCACAGCTCTATATCTTGTAGTTTTGCAGACGATTTTTTAAGATTTGTTAAATGAAACGGATAAGCCCCATTGCGGGGGGCATTTATGACCTCAGGTGCACCATTCGAACAAACATATAATGATGCTTCACATAAACTTGGGGTTGTCCTTGGTCGAGTGGTCTCAGACTTGAAATCACATGTCCCTCACCGCTGTGGGTTCGATTCCCCATGGGGCCACGACTGTTAAGTATGAGTATCAAGCTATCCAGCTTGCTTGCGGAACGTCGGTGGTTCTACTCAGGTGCGCGCCCGTGCATGAAAAAATGCCCGGGTTTGCACCTGGGGTCTTCCTCCACCAATAAAAAGCTGAAATGTCGCCAAATGACCTTAGCTGTTGGTGCAACTATAAAATCCAGTTTAATGAATTCATATAAGATATGATTGAATTCCGACAAACGGTTTCTGAGAAAAAGTCGTCAGAAGCAAAAGATAACGACGACGACGGACAGACAACGGACGGACAAAGGACGAAGAGTGATTCCAAAACATCACATTGAGCCTTCGGCTCAGGTGATCAAAAACACTGACAGATGACAGCGATTGTTGAATTTTGAAGTCCCGATGAGTATCTTGCATTTGAGATTTACTAAAAAATGGCAGAGAAGTAATTGATAATAGAGTTTATTATATAACCTATAAATAGACGCGTTTTCATTGGCTAAAAAGTAATTTTTTAGAAAAAATATCTAGCGATATTGACCTGTTTTTTTGATATTGACCTGTTTTTTGGATATTGACCTGTTTTATATAATTGTTTTTTTGATATTGACCTGTTTTATATAATTGTAAATTGAGGGTTATATAATAAAACAGTTATGGACTTTTCAGCTGTTATACATGATGTTGATATGCACCAAAAAATCATTATTGACCTCGGCTATCGCCTCGGTCAATAATGATTTTTTTGGTGCATATCACATCATGTATAACAGCTGAAAAGTCCATAATTGTATAATATTGTGCTAAAAATACAAAAACTATTAATTGTTAACATGGGTCTTTTAAAAAAATCCATCTATACATAGTTGTTTTAACATATATACAAGTGCACATAAAATGCAAAACGGTTATAATTGTTACTACATTATTACCGTATACACTCTTTATGGGACGGGCCTCATCCTTTGACAAAAAACTAATAATCTCAATTTTCTTGTGCAAATGTATTTCTAACAGCGATTTACAGTTACCTATAGAAATTCTCTCCCCCCCAAATACAATAGGCTCGAAATGTGTCTTTAACAAACATAATAGTCTCTGCCAACTGGGCCAAGTAAGTAAAACAAGAAGAACCAGTATGCATATAAATATACAAAATGTATTGCACTTTAATGACAAGTCATTTACAATAAATACATCCAGGTATGTAAATTACACAGCAAAACATTGCCCATGAATAGCAGAGTATGCACAAAGAATATTTACTATGTCTATAAAAAGATTTTCAATAGAAAACTCAACAGATTTCATACACAAATTCTGTTTTCTTAAAGGGGCTGGCCTGGCCCAGTAGATAGCACTTTGGACTTGAAATCTGAAGGATCCGGGTTCAAGACTGAGTTTCATTGGTGTGTTCTTATGCAAGACACTTTTTCTCGGACTGGTCCATTGGACGGAGACATTAACCGGGTGGTCCTGTGAATCAGAGTCTATCCTCCATTATAATTCCATTATAATAAAGTACCACAGATTCCTATGTATCATTCCCCTCTCTCTAGGGCAGCTCTGAATGACATATAATGTGTTAATGAGCCGTTAAAACAACAATTCAATTCTTTAAATCCAATATGTACTAGTATTGACGGAAATGTCCAAGCCCAAGTGAAAACACCAATGAAACCAAATGTAGCCAGTGAGGCTGCAACTTATTATGAGTCGATCATAACCTCCGGGTTCAACGTCCATAAGACCATAACAAACTGTCTATTATTTCATGTTAAAGGTTTTGTTTAGAATTTGTTTTTAAAGGGACACATGGCAATCTTCAAATTTTTAACAAGCATTAAAATGATCGTCTTAGTGTATTAATCCAGTTTCATTTCGGCTTTAAATCCGCTTGCATAGAATTAAATGAAATTTCGAGTTTTTCAATTTTTTCTCTCATTCTACCATAGGTTTAAATATATTATTGGTGCAATATAATCACGAGTTAATAATTTGCTTCATACCATTCTTACAGTTTTTATTAATGACTGAACAAATGGAGCTTTTAAAATCAAGATTGTCGTGTGTCCCTTAAAAGGTTATAAAGAGACTCAAAACTCGACGAGCGATATAAATGGTTGAAAATTACAGGTTTTTATAACTCAGAAAGGAGCTCAACATGCATGTCACTATGTTATGGGAACTGATTCTTTTGAACGAATTGTTTCTGTAACTCATCTTGGACACCTTTAATAGAACGTTTTTTTAGTGTAGTTATGTAGTGTAATTTTTGAGGTTAGTTTCTTTAAAAGGGACAGGGGTCTGGAAATATTTTGAAAATTCACTTGCCCAGGGCAAGTAGATTTTCAAAATCCACTTGCCCTGCCCAAAATGTCACTTGCCCCAATTTCAAAAGTCACTTGCCCCAAAATAAAGCTACGTCGAGACCGCACGCTAAGTTAAATCCTTTTCTCTCACTGTTTTTTTTTGTCATAAATTTTTACATAATTTCATTGTAAAATGAATGACTTAAATCATGAAGGATCAGAGCTATAGCTTGTGACCATTGTGCACATATCAGTGTTTTCCT